>CM017197.1:3033700-4281200 GCA_004837865.1 Musa balbisiana | reverse complement strand
TTATACATGGAAGGGGAAGAGGAAGGCAGTAGATGATTTTGAGCAGATACGACAAAACTTACACTATGCAGACACAAAGCAAAACTCATCATATTCATAATTGTCGTATCATGGAGAATCTTTTGGCCAACAATAGTATGGTGATAGTTGGTCATGCTTTACCGAGCAACTGTACATTGTTCGATTTTATGATATAAAACAATAAATTAATAGCAAAAGTAGAAGTTTCGACATTCTTCATACTCTGCACTAATACATGTTATAATCATACTTGCCTTCCTTAGACACGTGTGATTCATCATGATCAGACTACGACCATCACTATATTGATACACCAATGGCATACGGTGTATCAATATATTATGTCGTGAGATAAATTTTACGATTGGGTCAAACAAACATATCAAATTGATATACAGATACATAGAATCGAGTACCTTGGTCCATCGCCCGTGGAGTCTCTTTCTTTTTGTGGTAGAACCATATATATATTCTTCAATCGGTTACTTGATTTATTTGAATCTTAAGGTTTAAATTATAAAAAAAATCTAAAAATTCAAATTATTTCTTTATAGATAATTCAATATTAACGGAAGGGTGGTTCGGAACATATCAGAAAGTTACTCCTCAAAATTTGAAAACGATATATCATTACTCTTTCCTAATTTAGATTATTTTCGCTAAATTTATATTATTTCCAACTTAGAGACTCTAATCTAATTTTTTTTCTATTTCAAGTATTTTTGGCGCTATTTTTGATAGTTTTGGGTGTTTTGTCGGTATGCCCTTATATACCATCAGTATGCCTTGTTACGTACCATATCGATGTATGGTCGGTACACTAGTACATATCAAGTTTGTAAGCCTTGTATATATGTATATATATACATACATATGTTTATATATGTATATATATGTATATACATACATATATATATGTATGTATACACATATACACATATCTATATATATATGTATACATATATATATGTATATATATATATACACACACACACGACTTCGGTATAGTGAACCTAGTAGATGTATCTAGAAAGATTCCTATCAATGGATTTATCTTTGTCGAAATCCAACCGTAACCGACTTGTACCGATCAGTAACAATCGGAATTTGACCATTACGGATGAGCAGAGATCGTCCTATTTCAAATGATCAAAATGATCGTTTAAATCATAGGAAAGGGATTTTAAACCTTTTCCTCCCTCTTTTAACTCATAACACTCTCTCAATCTCTTTAGCTCTCTAAAACTCATTCTCACTCATATCTCTCTCATTCTCATATTTTTACTCTCATACACTCAACAAGGCTACGATTTGTGAATTGGATCAAATTTGAGAGGATTAAGAGGAAGATCTCTGTTGGATAAAACGTGGCGGAAGGAGCCAGACAACATCGAGTCAAATTGCTCGAGGAACTAGAGACGCCCAACTATCACAATTATCCGCCCAACATGCATAGACAAAGGCAAACGGGAAGGCAGTAAAATCAATTGCACTGTTGGAAAGATTCTAGTCAAGCGACAAATCACCTTTTCAATCGCATTCAACAACCCACTCAATCTAGAGACATGGCAGCGACGTGGACAACAATGCTTTAACTGATGATGGCGAGGACATCGGAGAGTCGATGGTTCCATCTACATAATTTGAGGGTGGTGCATGAATCGCGAAGCAATATTTTATACATGTCAGCTAAGATTCAGATCATGTAACTCGACGAGGTACTGGTCAAGTTTATATTTGAAAGGGGAAGGGGAAGGTAGTGGATGATTTTGAGTCGATGTAACAAAATCTACACCACATAAACACAAAACGAAGCTCATCGTATTCCCAACCGTCGTATCATGGAAAATCTTATTGCCAACAACAGTATAGTGATAGTTGGTCATACTTCTCCGAGCAACTGTACATTGATCGATCTTATGATACAGAATAATAAATCAATGTTAAAAGTAGAAGTTTCGACATTCTTCATGCTCCGCACTAATACACGCCATAATTGTATTTGCCTCAAGAGCCACCTCAGACTCATTCATGACGATCAGACTATGATCATCACTACATTGATGCACCAATGACATACGGTGTATCAGTATATTATGTCGTGGGATCAATTTCAAGATTAGGTCCGACAAATATATTAAATTGATATATAGATATATAGAATTGAGGACCTCGATCCACCACCCATGGAGTTCCATTATTTTTTTTGTGGTAGAACCATATATATTCATCGATCGATTACTTAATTCATTTGAATCTTCAAGTTTAGGTTGTTAAATTTTTATTTTAAAAAATTAAATTATCTCTTTATAGATAATTCAATATTAACGGAAGGGTGGTCCAGAACGTATCACAAAGCTATTCCTCAAAACCTGAAAACAATATGTCACTACTCTTTCCTAATTTAGATTATTTTCGCTAAAATTATACTAAATTTATATTATTTCCAACATAAAAACCCTAGTCTAACTTCTTCTTTTTTTCTCTATTTTTCATGTATTTTGGAACTATTTTTTATGGTTTTGGGTGTACTATCGGTATGCCCTTGTGTACCATCGGTACACTTTAGTACGTACCATATTGATGTCTGGTTGATACAGATTGAGATTGCAAACCTTATATATATATATATATATATATATATATATATATATATATATATATTCATCTTTGTCGATTCCTATTGGCCAATGGAGCTGCGGTGAGCCAAATTTTTAATCCAGCTTATATAACATTAAATGTATATGGACCTGCAATGATAGGAAAGCTACAGGCAGAACAATACATCATAAGATCAAGGAAAGACTATAGTGGTAGGTCCTTAAGGCCTGAAAAATACCCCACCTAGAAACATCAGTGTAGAATCAGAAATTACTATATACCTCAGGGGTTTAAAGTATTATCTATATAAAGTCAAATACTCAAGATCGGATGTTTTCACATTTTTCTCTCTCAATTCATTCTTTATCATGATTGCAGGACTCACTTTGTTAAGGTTTAATATCAATAGATCATGTTCAGAAATTATCGTAGAAGCATTATTCTGTCCGGATGCCTACTACAGAGTGATGGAGATTGATGGTGCTATCAGGTAAAATTCATTAGTTCTTCTTTAATAATATGCTAATATGTTTTTTGTTGATATATCCATTTGCATCTTGTTTTTCCATTTGCTATAAAGCAATATTACATGCATTCATTTCAAGTTGTCAATTGTCTAGAACATCAAATTCCATATTCATGTGCCATGATGAATTTCTTTTTTTTAATTTTTTCAAAGAAAAAATTACTTCATTAACTTTCTCCTAAAAGGGGTAAAATGTTTTTGAGTATAAAAGATTCTTAAAGTATGCTTGCCAGGAGTTTTAGTTGGAAAGCTTTTTATTTTTTCAGTTGATCACATTTGACATAAAAAGGAACATTATCACAAGTTGCCTTCAGGGAAATTCGAGGATGCTACTCAGTTGTTGTGCCTTGACTGCATAATTAAGTTAGTCAATAGTTACTTTTCACAAGCAATCAAATGGGAGTTTTTTGTTTTGTTGATAATAGCATGAGGCATTGTCAAAGCTGATGATGTTTCATGGGATCATTGTTCTAGTGGATGTACTAACATGTGGTACGTCGGCATGTACCACGACGGAGAGGAAGGAAGAAGAAAGAAGCAGAATAAAAAGGGGGAAGGAGGAGGTGGAGAAAGAGCAAACAAAGAAAATGGAGAAGAGGAGGAGAACTATCCTAAGTGATGAGGGAGAGGGGGAACATGTTTAGGAGTTATGAGCCCTAAATATGGGGCAGTCTGGGTCTCAGCTTACACCCGGACTGGTCCGGGCGAAATTAAAATCCTTGTAAACAAATATATAAACTTTCTTTTTTTAATAATAAAATATGCAATTTCGTATATTCAAAATGCTGAAGCTCTAAAATGCCCATCAGAAGATCTCATTAGTGCTGTGAGGTAAAATAATGAGTTGTTCTTTAATAATATGCATTTCACAAAATTGATCAAGTTTTTTCTTTCTCTCATCTACCTGTTTGCTTCTTGTTTTCCCCATTGACTACTAGAGGCATAAGACATGCATTCGTTTCAAGTTTTTAGTTGTCTAGAATTCTAATTTCATATTGATGTGGCAGGTGTTCATGAGTTGAATAGCATCAATTCATATTGTAAATTTATGTTTTTTTATTGATAATACTTCTCGCGTTGAAGTATAAAAGATGTGGTCCCCAGGAATCTCGAGTTGATAGGCTTTTTATTCATTGATAACACTTCTGGCATTGGAAGGACATGAAACAAAAGTGTCTAGAGTCACAACGGACATTGAAAGGAACATATGCATCGATTATTATCACAAACACCGTCTCCATTATAAGTTCTAGTGCATCCCTCCCCACAATTTGAATCGGTACATGGGCTGTCTAAGACAACTTTGCAGATACGATCGGGTTGTTGTGCCAAAACCACAACATCAGCTGTTGCAAAGGTAATAAGTTAGGCGACAGTTACATTTTTATCTAGATATTATATGCAATCAAACAGAAGTTCCTATATTGTTGATAATAGCATGAGGTTAGGCGACAGTTATATTTTTATCTGGATATTATATGCAATCAAACAGAAGTTTTTATATTGTTGATAATAGCATGAGGTAATACTATCACATGAGTTGTTAAGTTAGGCGACAATTACATTTTTATCTAGATATTATATGTAATCAAACAGGAGTTTTTATATTGTTGATAATAGCATGAGGTAATACTATCACGTGTTGTTAATCTTATGCTGAATTCTGTCCTCTCGTTAAGACACCCAAATATATATCGCACCTATTTTAGAAACCATGAATTAGAATCACTTTTTTGTGGAGTTTGATGTGGTAGGGAAAAGCTAGGAGAAAAAGCAATTTTATTCTTATTTTTGCACCTTGATCTGATGAAGCCAAATCTCAAGAGACAAAAAAAAAAAAGGTAGGTTCGTTGAAGCCATAGAACCTGTACACAAAAATTGTACTTTTTTTTTTCTTCTTACCCAATGCATATTGATGATGAGTTGGTTTAATCTTTTACTATGACTTGGTATGGATTATTGAGAACTAATTAAAATTACCAACATGATTAACCAACCCATGAATACCTCAAAGAGTATGGTTGTTTAGATGTTTATTTGGCATGAACTAAAGACTTTGTTTAGACCATCATAACAAATGCGCTCTTAATAACAATTCAAGAAAAGAAAATCATATTGAAATAAGAACTCTATTTTGACCCCACTTATCCCATAAAATTTTGTTCAATCAAAATCTGTGATACCTGAGTTGTCGGAATTTTTGGATATTTTATTCGTCAAAGTTGATGTGCTAACGAGGGCAAATTGGAGAAGAAAAGACTTGCATGTTCGAGCTTACCTGCAAAAAGGACGAGGAGGAGAATAACACACGCGATCTTCGCCCCCATGATAAAGAAGGTCAGAAGGTTCCTATTCTCCAAATTATATATAGAGAGCTTCATCACCCGTTGATAAATATGATTTGGTAGCGGATGCCCATCTCCATATTTTATGGTGCATTAATGGAAGCGGATGCCCATCGCCGTGTTTTATGGTGCAATTAAAACATTCATAATTTTCAGGTACCAAAGCATGGTGGAAACGCCCGAGAATTCAATGGACCAATTAAGAAAAATTTCTCTCATTCATTCTTCACGTTAACATCGTTAAAGTTTAATATCAATATATCATTGTTACAGAAATTGTCGTAGAAGCACTATTCTGTCCGGATGCCATCTACAAAGCGGTGGAGATTGGTGGTCCTTAAAATCGGTGAGTTTTTCTTTAATAATATGCTAATATGTTTTTTCTTAATATATATATATATATATATATATATATATATATATATATATATATATATATATATATATATATATATCCATCTTATTTGCCATTTTCTAAATTTCAAGTTGTCAGTTGCCTAGAACTTCAAATTTCATATTCATGTGCCAATGCATGGGCTAATGAGTTTCTTTTCTTTTCTTTTTTTTGTTTTGTAAGAAAACACTACTTCATTAACTTTCTCCTCGAAGGGTTTAAATGTTTCGGAGTAGGAAAGATTTTACAAGTGTGCTCGCCAGGAGTTTTAGTTTGTGTTTTAATTGAGCACATCTGACATAAAAAATTTAGTCAACCGTTGCCTAAAGGGTAACTCGAGGAAGCTACCCGGTTGTTCTGCCTTGACTGAATAATTAAATTTAGTCAACCGTTTCATTTTTATGTGCAACAGTTACATTTTTATAGCTTAACACCTATTTACTGCACAAGATCAAAGGTCATAATAAAATATCTTACATTTCACCTCCGCTCATCTACGCTATGATATGAAACTAAGCGTAAGAGTGGCAGCCGACAGAATTAAACAAATAACATCCGAGTAACGGACAACACTGGTGAATTACTCGTAAAATGCCATTGGACAAAGGTAAGCAAAATTCTCATGCAGCTTAACAATAAATACATACATCTATGCTTACAAGTCAAACATGCCCTGGGAAGGGGGTGGTGCTGTTGCCTCATGCTACCTGTCGGGGACAAAAAAAAAAAAAAATTTTTGTCAATGCTGCAGCTGGCGAGTCGAACTGAAGTCCCTTTCTGTCCTAACGGAAACCCCATCCCCATCCTCTTCCTCTTCCTCTTCCTCTTCCCCCCCAACCCCTTCCAGCCCTTCCACTTCTGCCGCCACCACCTCGAGACAAGCCTTCCAATGCCCTGTTAACAAGCTGGCTTTGAACGATTCCTACACCTCGTGCCTTCTTATCAACTGTGGCGCTTGTGCTGCTTCTTGACCCATTAACCGGCGCTGCTGCTTTTCTCTTACTCCTGTCCAAGTACCCAAAGACAATCTTTATGTGGTGAGTTCAAGGGAAGAACAATCAAAGCCCAATAGTAAAACAAAGCTTCGGGGGCCCATTTTGCATACCCTGTAGGCATTGTCGAAGCCGACGACTGTTTCATGGGTTCCTTCCACGACAGGTTGATTTTATCGTCTCCAATAAATAAAGGGGCTTTCGCATGTAAGGGCTGAGGAGGACACATCATTGAGTTAAATTTAGGATGACAATTTCCAACCCGCTCAGGTCAAGCTTAACTAGAGGCCAGGATGGTGGATCCAATCCTGTCCATCTTATTGCCTTACCCACTCACAATGGACCTCACACTAACCTGAGTCATAGCCAGTATATTGTTACAGTTATGCAGTGCCATTGTCGTTTTCTGCTGCTCTGTTTTCTGCATAGCATCAGCGGGGCAGCTGTAAGGTCAACCGAAGCCTTAGCTACACAATCATTTCAAGCCAGCAGCAAGAATGGAAAACTCACAATGTTAGCCTTTTCCTCTTCGGTCTTTGCCACAGACAATGCTTTGTTATGATCAGCCATCCCCTGGGTTAGTTTCTTTATGACGTTCCTGACAACTTCCTCTGTAGAGCTTAATCTGCCTCACCAAGCTAAGGTTGTCAGTAACATGTCAACCACATAACAAGCACAAGTAAAGACAAATCCCACTCTGCATGTTAACATCAAAATGAGCATAAGCTTAATCAAAGATTTCTTGCTACCAAGTCTTGAATCTTACTGAGGAAACTACCAAATAGAACCCATTTTTTGTGAATAAAGCTGAAAGAGGTGATCGTTCGTTTTTCAAAAAATTTCTCACTAGAGAGAACCTATGATACAAAATGATCATAGTTACGTTGAAAAAAGAAAAAAAAAAAAGAAAATCCTTGTCACAAGATTTTCTCATTGTTTGTGAGGTTGCTCATCCGATACTTTGATGTTCATGTTTTTAACACTAGCCTCCATCTAAGGGGCATTCGCTTGGAGTTCACAGATCAGCAAAATTCAGGATTCATGACTACGTATGTAATAGAAATAATAATAATAATAATAATAAATTCCTAAGTAGAAAGAAATCATCTTACATCCTGCAAAACATCTGCCATATCAGGACTGCAGCAAAGCCTTTCAGAAATCACTTGAAAGTTTAACTATCCATAATTTTTTGTCCATTGGTGGATATAAATTTTGCATAATATGGAAGAAATTCTATTCTCATGTATGCCTCACATATCCAAACACCTTATAGTGTTTCTAGTATTCATGTAAACTTGAAATAATATCTGATTTTGATTATGCTCTTTTTTTACCAAAAGAGCATATACACATCTTTGGCTAATACTTATTTTTGATGTAACTTGTAAGCCAAGTTTCAAACTAAATGAATATGCAAAACTGAATATCAAACAAATAAATCAGACAGTTAAGTTCAATTCACCTCTCAGTAAAATCTTTATAATTTTCTGAAAAGTCCTCCCCAAGTCTGTCTGATGGCTGGCCAGTTACTATCTTGTAACCACAAAGGCTGTTTGTAGAGTTTGGAGTCTGCATAATCCAGATATTAGATTAACACAAGAATCTGCAGAGAGGAGGTGGGGGGGTGGGGGGAGAGAGAGAGAGCATGTCTAATAACCTTGTGTGCTAAATGGTGAAATGAGAAAAATAAGCATTCAAGATAATCATATTTAGGCCCCTCTGTCTTTCTCCGAGGCATATACTTCTGCAAAACATCAAAATTAGAATAAAGAAAATAGGATAGTTTTATCAAAAATGGCAGTCATCACAGATATGAATGAAAAAAGCTAACAGATGAATGGCAACAGAATAGTCGTCCATACAGTATAAAGTCCAATGTATAGCAAATAAGAAAATAATATAACAAGTAGCTATGCAAGTATTTCCAAAAAAAACCATAAAAAATAAAGAACAGATTAAAACAATAGACTACTTCCATTAGAAACAAATATGGAATGAAAGAATTCAAAAACACACAATCCCATATGAGAATAAACAAGAAACATTAGAAAGAAGCAGCAATATGTGCTGCTACATACTGGGGAAAAAAACAGTAGTAGTTGTATCCACTATCATGGACCTGCTGGTGCAAGATATTGTATACCTTTAAAAGTGTAACAATAGATGGAAGAAGTTGGCGTGAATCCTGTGCAGTTGCATAAGGTGAACTTACAGCAACATTCTTGAGCAAATCTAACTTCCTTTCTTCAGGAAGCTGAAAAGATCAGAGGGTCAGCATACAACATATGTGAAATATAACATTCTACAGAAGGTAAATACATTATATATCGGCATCAATACAGCTGGTCAATGCAAACATGCACCAAAGAAGGTAAACTACATTCAAAAAGCAACCATAAAAATGCATACACAAACATGGACATCCACATCAGACTTAATCATGTATCCACACATGGATACACATGCACATGCGTGATGACACATCCATACAGAGAATATGCCGTACACCCTAACTGTTACAAACTAAACACATACCAAAATAATTGCATAGAGGATGAAACTAGCGTATTCTAAAAGATAAACACAATGCAATCATCATAGTCAATGCAAACAAGGCCGGCCAAGGATCCTGCCGATGCAAGGTTTAGGGAAGGTCCATGTATGTAGACATAACCCTTTCTAATGACAAGAAATCTGATCACCTAGATTGCAAAGGAGCAATCTTAGGGTCAAGCTAAAGCTCATCCTTTGTAAAGTTTAGAGGTTACCTTATCAAATACAGGTAATATATGCTTGTTGATATAACTGAGGAACTTGCTGCTTGAGGCACCTCTCTGATACAATAGAATTTGTTCATATCATGTCATCAATATTTTATTCAGCCATACAATGACGAAAAATTTGCACAAACCCAGGAACTTACTGCAAAAAACGGAAGAGCCATACACATGCATGAAATCAATCTATCTATATGATCGATATCTTCAACCTGCAACAAAAGATCAACCATTACCCAATAAGGATTGATGATTCAGTACTTAGAGTTTAACAAAGTCGTGGATTTAAGGACAGTTAACATGCTAAAGAGGCTTAGAATGAACTTTAAAAACAACAAACGAAACAAAAAGTCACGATTCATGTTAACTCCATGTTCAACAATTCAAATGGACAGATTATGCCTGACAGCATCATTCTACCTTTTTCATGTGGTAATTCTGAATGTACAGATGTGCAAATGCAAATCTTTTGCAATTTTATATATAACCATCAAAGGAGACCAACCTTGAACCAGTATGATAATCCATTGCTTTTGAGCCAATAATATGTCAACAAAAAAACAAAACGAAACAAAAAGTCACGATTCATGTTAACCTCCATGTTCAACAATTCAAATGGACAGATTATGCCTGACAGCATCATTCTACCTTTTTCATGTGGTAATTCTGAATGTACAGATGTGCAAATGCAAATCTTTTGCAATTTTATATATAACCATCAAAGGAGACCAACCTTGAACAGTATGATAATCCATTTGCTTTTGAGCCAATAAATATGTCAACAAAACCAGGCACAAGGGCTAAAGATCACCATGAAGGACGAAACTTGAATTGTACTTGAATCCATTTTGAGTTATGGAAATGATCCAAGGCAATGTATCTAGTATAAACATTAAGGCTACTACGATGCCTTAAAAATAAAAGATAAAACAAAATTTGCACAACTCTTGCAGCCAAAAATGCAACGATAAAACAAAGCTCTCCTGGAAGAAATCAATCAAGGAAAGAAAAAAAAAATCATCAAAGGTGCCAAAAGCCCATATTAATATAACCCAGAGGGTTCAATTGTGCAAATATAGGCTTCTTTCAGCAAGGTTCTATAACTGTGCACAATCTTATCAAACAAGTTGGTATGGTATGCATCAGTAAACCTATAAGGAAATAATAAAAACACTTTTGTATGTCAGTACAGCCAGCCGGAGAGGTACATCATGGTGTTTTATCATGGTGTTTTATCATCTCCTCTAAGGTGACGTATGTCATAAACACACCAGAGAGCAGTATAGATGAGATGAAGCAAAAAAGAAAATGAAAGCTCTAAATCAAGAAGGCATATAGAATAAGGAATATATGCATGACAAGAGATAATACATAATCAAATGCACAAAAGTGTTGTAATTCTAGGCTAAGCGCACATAGGTATTTAAATTCTGAATTTGTGTACAAAATTATTATATAAATAAGGAGTTATATGGAATACAGTATATTATAAGCAATTTGACAATATGCTGCCACATCAAAAGCATGAAACATTCTACAGAAAGAATTTTCTTCATAAGCCTCAATTCAAATGAAGAAAAACATGTCCTATACTATTTCAGAAAGGGAACAAAAATGAGACTTCTTTGACTGTTTGCTTCCATAATTAAGGTCCATCAATTATAGTTTACTCACATTGAATTGTGCATCCAGGTCCGCTTGTCCTTCTATAATCTCAATAAGTTCTTGAATATGTTCTGGAGGTACACCAACACCAAATATGCTAAAACTCCTCAGGAAGTCCATGAATAATTTAAATTCAGCACCAGTTACATCTTGTAAACTCTGGAAGCCAAATACAAATCATCACATGACAATGTCTACTGGACATCAAAAAAATACGGAAACTTATAGGTAAACACAGCACCAGTTATGCCTTGTAAACTCCAGATGCCAAATATAAAAAATATGACACAACAAACTGGCTATCGGATATCCAAAATTTACTGAAACTTACTTGCCAAAGAAAAATCATATACAATCTACAAAAGAGAATCAAAATTACCTTTTTCACCAAATTGGTCACATGCCTTTCCATCTCCACTTGAGGCCTTAGCAGCTCAGCTTTAATAGGAAACACCTAAAAGGACACCTTTTGAGTCCATAAAGAAAATATTTTCACTAACAAAGAAAGAAAATTAATGCAGGCTTACCTTGTCCTTAAGAAAACAAATAACTTTCTCCCGAACATTTTCCATTCCTATCTCAACATGCCTAAACAAAGCTGTTAAAGAAGCTGAAGAACCAGGACTACTGATCAGATGTGCAGTAAAGTATAACGTTAAGGAACAAAGCCCACTACAAGATTCTTTCTCTAAAAGCTGAATAGAAGTTCATAACTTTCTCATAAAAAGAAGACTATCAGGAAAACATAAAGCATTTCTTCGATAAGACCAATGCTATCAAAATGCCCCTGCAAAACACAAGGGCAACCTGAGTGTATCAGATAGACCTTGTGTACCAAGATTTGTAAAATGAGAACATGGATGAGTTTCACAGTTTGCAGGATTGGTATAACGTTCGGGAATTGATACAATTAAAATCACAAGGGTTGCATCAGTAATTGGGACTAGTTCTTAAAATAATTTATAATTTAAAAAGAAAAGGGCAAAACATTGTAAAAGATTCTTTTACCTTCATATTTCATAAAATTTCTAGCCTCAAAAGAAAATATTTGTAATTAAAAGATAAATGATGATAAAAATTTGTATCAAATATAAGAATGAAAATAAATGAGGATTAATATATTAAAAATGCTTATGACCAATATTTTTCCCCACAAATCTATCCTAATTTTTTTCTCTTGCTGATGGTATTATAAGAGAAAATAAGACATTTATCCACACTTGAAAAATCTATCAAGTTGCACATCTTGAAAATGGATAAGACATTAACGAGCCAAAAGGGTAGACAAATTAAAGAGCCAGGAAAGATCATGATGTATGATCAATCATAAGAAACAATCATGAACAAGCCAAAGTCAGTCCAACCTGCAGATCAATTGCTCAATGAAAGGAAACAAGTAATTCAAACAAATTTCATAGCACCAAAGCATAAAGTCAGTGATCCATGATAATTACTTAAACTTACCATAACATTTGTCAAATGCCATATCAAAGGATCGATTTAACAAGGTGACAGTTGGCATGAACTGGTAAACAGATATCAAGAAGTCAGTGTCTCTTGCCCACCTTCTTGTATCTTCTCCCATTTCTATCACTCTCCTTCCACTTTCTATTAACTACAAATGAATGACATCATTATATAGGGTGAAAATGACTGTTCTGAGCAATTTCAAGGCCTTGCAATTATTTCATGTTATTACTTTGTTCAATCTTGACTAATATTATTAGTTGATGCAACTTGATCAACATAACTAGTATATCTAACTGTGCTTGACATTATTAGTTTCTTAACCTTAATCAACACCATCAGTTCTAAACTGTCAAATAGAAAACTACTATTGATCAACATTATTAGTTTATTAAATTTAAGGTTGTATTAACAGCTACATCCATGTGATGAGTTGTCAGTCATTGAGAGACAAATCGGGGTTTGCAACACCATTCAATATGATTCAATACTAGTGGTATTATCGATCCAACAGCCTCCAACTGGTGGTTCAAGCCTAGTATAAGGAATACAGTATGACTAAGTAGTGCCCGGTACAGACCTTGTACCAGGCAGTAACTTATAATTTTCAGCTTTTTTTTACAGAACTCAATATGTACCAGCATATCAAGACAAGATATGTCCATATGGCTCGAACCCGTACTAATTCAGCCCAAGACTTGTACAGGTCTGATACCTGAAATTAAGAACACTGGGACTAACAATACCTATCATTGTGTATTTGAGTGAAATTCAACATAGCACACCAATTGCTTTTTAGATGTGTAACATAAAATCTTATCAGTAAAAGATTTCAACAATCATTTGTCATTTTGCAATTCTTACTTAAAGCAACAATTGATCAGACCTCACATTCCTTTCAAAGATTCTTCATAAAACTTGGATTTCTTCTCTGTTTTCCATTGCAATATGCGAGTTGCTTGGTTTGCCAAAAAGTGATATTGACAATAAGAGTTATGACACATTCTAAAAGCCTAAAAGAATACTTCTTCAACCATCTTCCAGATTGAACTAACCTGCAAAAAAAAAGGATGCATGCAAAAACGACCATGTATTGCTTTCTCAAGAGTAGTGAATCAAGAGCTAAGTGACATCTGAAAAAGGGTATTTTATGGTACAATGACAAATACATGACAGAGCACCATGTCAAAGTCAAACTACTGAAGATGAACCCAACTAGGATACTGGAAAAAGCCACCATTATCAGCACAAATCTAGACAAGTTATTTTAAAGTAAAGCAGCATACAGGAACACAGGATCAGTTGTTAATAGCAATTGGCATTAACACTGATAATTTTGGATTACCTTTTACATCCTGCCTTAAAAGGGACATAAGAGCTTTATGCACCGCATCACGCTCCACGTTTTCCTCTAGGAAATAAAGTGACCAAAAAATCATGAACAGAAGCATAATGTTTAAACATTTAAAAGGATAAATATGGCTTCTAAAGAGATAAATGTACCAGATGTTAATAGTTGCCCAAGAACATCAACAATTTTAGATACATATTCTGGTGTATCTTTGCACAGAAGAGGAAGGCTACGAATAGCCTGTACTCTGATCTGTAAGCATAGAAAGACAATAATAAACATTTAATGTAGATAAAATGCAAGAAAAACTATCTTCACTATAAAAAATTTAAAAAAATACCAGGAAATATAAGAATCTAAAAGTCACCTCCTACAACTAGCCGAGAGATATGCAAGAACAAACTTCATAAAAGTTGACCATTATAAACGATAAATAAAGACAAGGAGTTTCCCTCAAATAACAATGATGACAACTAGAACAAGAAACAGCAAGATGGTCCCATCTATTCTGAGGTCGGTAATAAGGACAACATTAATAAAAGTAAGAATCATCAAACCTTTTTTCTTGGATCTTTCCCTATCTCTTCTTGCATCAATCCTAACTAGCTCACCAAGTCACTAGTATATCTGTAGGTCACCTTTGATCATGTCTATAATACCTTACACAATTTTCCTTTATTTGACCCTTCTTTGGAATGACATCATTATTCTATTTTTCTTTTAGCAATTTGACAAATTCATTGCAAAATCCTCACATCAGCAACACTTAATTTTTTTTTTTATGTCTTTAACAGACCTTACAATTGTTTTACCAATACCAGTCTGATCATACATTATCATGTGTGTATCAATCTGGTTAAAGCCAACATACTAAGCAATCTTGTTTCTATGGCAATATACTGAGGCACACCGCATCGAACTCTTCCGCATTGGGTGTAGAAGTGCCCGCCCCGAGTGAATGATGGCTGCGGAAACTAGTCATATGAGAAAGAACTGACTGATACATACTAGTCCAATATAAACATATTTGAAATCTTGGTAATAACTATATATGCATATCGGATTGTGTCTCTATCATAACCTCGATTTTACAGTCAAGTATGAGATACCATCTTTAGCCTACTAGCATCTTTATCTCCACTCTTTTATTTCCTAAAACCCAATGCTCTATTTGCTGTTTCATCTTTAACAGCAACAATAATTTGTCATCATCTTTTTTTTTAAGCAAAGTAGTTGGTGCTGGTTCAAACAGCAATGGTAGGGATCTAATTGTTGCTGCATCTGTTCATCTCTGACAGTGCAGCATTTAATTGATCCAATTCGTTTCTGAGGTGGTGAACAGCCAAAATTTCAGAAGCAATTTCAACATCAAAGTTCTTCAGCCCTTAGAACGGAAATACAAACAGGGACAGATTCCTGACATAGTTTGAGGCTAAATTGAGTATTAGAGGTTGGCTGGTATGAGTCTCTTCTCAGAACATGCAGAGAAAAAGAAAAACCCTATACAATCTGATTCCAGAAAACCAAATTGCTTCAAAAGAATAATCACCTCTTGATTTTCAGCTGTTAAGCTCGAAATTAGACCTCGGTAAAGTTACCAACAACAAAGGTACAACAAGTATTGGGATATCTAAGGCCTTAAAAATATGGACCAATCTATTACTGGTGACCTAGGTTTGTTAATGGCATATGCTTGTTTCTTTATTAAATGGAGAAACCCCAAAAATAAAACCAACTTGACCAACATTAAACCATCTTTTTGAATCCTTGAATTAACATTTAATTGCAGATAGAGGTTCAGGACATGCTACAAAAATAAATCTCCCAAAAGGATAAAATAAATCTGATATGAGGACATGGCGGAGGTCTCTAATCAATTCCAAAGTACACAAGCAACCACGCCAACCACTAGTTTATACTGTAAACCGCTGTCAAAGGCCAGATGTGTTGCAATGGCCAACGAAAGGGAGAAAGAAAAAGAAAGGGAAAGAGTGGAGCAGAAACGAACCCCAAGATCGTCTTCCTCGACCAAATCGAAAAGCGCGGTCACGGCCCTGCTGGAGAGACCCGGAAAGAACTTAAAGAACCGCGGGATGAGCTGCGCGGCCAACTGCTTCGCCTTCACGCAATGCCCTTCCACAGCCGCTATGATCCCCTCGTAGTCACTCACATGCTGCGAAATCCCCAAAGAAAAATCAGAACGAGTGCCTCGAAGGCAAACCCTAAAGAAGGGAAGAGGGCTCCGGAGCGAAGGGCAGAAAAAGAGAGGAAGACGAAGGGGAAGGGCACCTCTGACTTGTCTTTGGCCTCGTTAAGCCGCTCGCCGAACTCGTAGAGCCTGTCGACCTCGGCTGCGTCGGCTGAGGTGTCGGAGGCCATGGCGGCCGACGGAAGAAGAGGCGCTTCTTTCTTCGCGTGGGTGGGTGGAATGACGGAGCTGGGTGAGAGGAGGAGGAGGAGGAATCGGCGGGAAGAAGAAGGGTTCCTTCGCTCGTTCTTGGAGTGGGTCGGGGAGAAAGGGGTGAAGAAGAGAGAGAGAGGGGAGGCGGAGGTGGTGCTGGGATCCGAGGGATGATAGATTCAAGCCTTTTATAGGTGAGTTAGGGGGAGGGAAGCGGTGAGCGGATCGTTCAAGAATGACTCTAAAATATCAAGATTGGTCGGATCAAGCCAATTATATTTTTAATAGGACAAAATTGCATATTTTTCCACCGATGTCAATAATTATAGTGTTTATTCTTCTAAATGAGTCCATTTCCCAGAAAACACGTTATTGATTTTAGTTTTTCATTTTGTTATTATTCCTTTTTCTCGAAGAGCACTCTTACCTTTTAGAACCCCCAACAATACCTTCCCTTAATTAATGCATTTAATTGAACTAATAAAAAATAGATAATAAAAGAAAGAACGATTTCCTTAGAAAAAATTATATTTTTGGCTATTTTTCAATAGATATTCCTATATTTCACTTTTTCTCAAACACTATTTTTAATTTAAAAAAAGTTCGTAAAATCACTATAAATTCTACTTGAAAATATTATAAATAAACCAAAAAAAATCAAAACACATTAAAAATCATTTGATATATCGATTCAAATAGGTATCTAAAATAATTTAAAAAGAACATCACATAAATAAAAATTAAAAATTAATTTATTATAATATTTTAATCATCATAATAAAAATACTACAAAATCTAATTGAAAGCATTATAAACAATCAAACCAACCACAAACCTAAAAAATAATATTATCCTGATATACGAACAATTAAACAATGAAAAAGATATAATATAATATTACCTATAATATTTTTTAATAACATTTACAGTACTTCTATGAAAGCACAACAAATGAGTCAAATAAAAACACTACAATCTTTTGAAGACCAATAAAAAGATAAGCAAAAAAAATTGTTGAAAAAAATTTAAAAGGTATTTTAGATTTTTTTTTAATTATGAGCACTATTTGAAAGTAAATAAAAAAGAGATATCGATTGAGAAATACACAGAACATAAATATTTTTTAGGAAATCATCCTAAAAAGAAAGTGAGAGAAAAATAAAGGAAAGGCATAGTTGGGGCTTTAAAAGGCCCAATCAATCCAATGAATTAAACTCAATCAAATTAATAGAATAAATTAAAAGACCCCTCAAATTAGTAGAATAAATTAAAAGACCTACAAAACCCACATCATGTTTGTCCAATACCTACAGCCACACCATGTGGGAGACCTGCTAAGATCTTTCCTTTCTTGCCCAGCAGGTTTCAAACTCCTGATTCACAATTGTGCAAACTATGACTTAAACCAGTTAGACGTCTTCTCCAAGACATTGCCGTCACATGAGAAAGATGAAACCTGCAGGGTAGTAATCTTGATCAAGTATGCCTTCCGCGTTTTCTTTTCAGGACTATGGCAGCAGCAAACAAGGCTTCCTTGGCAAAAGATGTGATCTCCAAACCACTGTTAAAAGGCATAATACAATTAGTTAGATAATTCAATAGTCTTCTACAAAGTGCACCATACTCCTGCAACTGTGGCCAGCTACACAAGTTTATCCTACATATAACAACTTGTTCCAGTGTCTGGGTAGCATTTGGCAAAAGAGCCAAACAAGGTTTCACAAGACAAAACACGATGGGAAGCTACTCATCAGAAAATTTACAGGGGAGAACTGGTCTTACTCATCAGTTTTTCTGAGGTTTCTGAAAGCAGAAATTAAGCTGTTGCATATCTCAGAAAGAGTTGCACCGATCCTTTCAGTAGAGCCAGCAATCTGCTTAGAGTCATGTACTAGGGAGAGACAAGCCTGTACAAAAATAAACATAAGAATTAGGTTGCCAATAAACATAATATTTCATTGATCTATAAAGTTCATTATGTTACCAATGATTGGTTTAAGTATTGCTGAAGCTAAATATAATGCTTGCATGAGTTCTACTTATATGTAGCTTTTATAACATTTATTTTCTGTTTTTCAGTCTCAGGTAATTCAAGGCTTACAATCCAGTCATACATAAGAAGGGCTAGCAAAATCCACAGAATAAAATATTTGATTATTAAATACCTGCAAAGACCAACCAGTAAGTGACTAATTACAGAATTATTAAATCCCAAAATGCACTTGTTTCGTAGAGGAGTGTCAATACATTTCTAGGCCTCCGGCAAACACACATCCAAAATTTGTTTAGGTATCAGTTGGTACCTCCAGAAATTCACATGACATTTTTTTCTGACTTGTTCCAATACATGATCAATAGTATGGCAATCATTGATATTCATAATGAATCCAAAGAACTTACCTGAAAAGCATGTGCTAAAAGCAGTTGGGCTGCTCCTGAAGTAACTCTTTTCACAATATTCTTTGTATTTGCAGCAGTTGAAAAGTTGTTCAGCATACCCCCCAAAGTAACACCATCTGATTTCTCATTTGATCTTCGAGTTCTAACAGAGGACTAAAGCAATAAACAGAAATGCAAAGTAAATGATAAGAAAACTTTTATTAGGCATAGGTGTCAAAAAACATAAAATTGTTATCACAAGGCAAGAATAGCATAAATATTTATATTTGGAACACAAAAAGCGGAGCACTTATATAATGTTATATGTGGTATACATTGTCGACACAGATTGTGCAAGCAAAGCTTCTGCATCAAGCAATTAAGCTAGTTTGCTACTGGTAGACTGATGACTCAATACATTGCCATACAAACTTTTCTTTTATGGAGTCTTATCCAGTAAATCAATCTTTTTTTTTTCATTTTTCAGTATTGAATGAAGCAATAAACTGTCTAGTTGAGATACTTAAAATAAAAATCTAAATACATGATCTTTGACTATTGAGGAAGGTTTCAAGGTCACTGGACCCAAATCATCTTTTTTCTTTTCTCTTATTTAACTTTATCTTTGGTCAACCTTCTTCTTCTGACTCTATTCAGCCATTTATTCACTAGACGAAGAAAATCTGCAACATTTTTTCTCATCTTCCAATCTAATCAGTCCCACAATCTTGAGATTAGTGATGACTTATGTGTAACCTGGACAATTAGAATCAACCTAGCAACGAACCACCTAGCATGATGCTCTTCCTAGGTGATTAAGAACTAAACGCATTTTGTTAGGCCTTGAAACTAACATGATTGTTGTATTCCTTTAGACTCGATTGGATATGGAAATGCCAAAGTTCAAACAATAGTATAATTCTGGGTTAGTAGGAAATGAAGTAGTTAGCATATACACGGTCAGCTAGTTGAGCTGGAGATGCTAGGAGATACTTCATATAATGAAAAGAGAAGAAAAACATGTCGATGCAGATTAAAATTTAAAAGGAACTTCCATTGCCAAAGGCCATAAAGTAATCTGAAGAAAATGATGGGCCAAGGTTGCAAATTAACACCATCAAAATCGTGCATGAGGATGATGGATAAGATTACTGCAGGAACAATGCCTTTTGAACAGGACAGTGTTTGAAAGATGAGAATGAACAAAAAAATATTGAACAGGAACTCATATCCTCTATGCCTACAAGTGTAGACGGTAAATAATGAAAACATAAATTACCCTCATAAAACCAATCTCTGCAATCAAATTTAAGAATATAGAAGTGAATGGCATATATACTACCCACATCTGAGCAAAAATTGACTGGAGAAGGCAAAATGAGAAATGAAGCAAACTTAAAGGATCTGTCATTATCTACAGCAGAGGTATCAGCCAAAACCAAGTTTTTTTGGTGTAAACAGATAGGTATGGAGTGAACCAGGCCTCCCAAACTCAATCAAATCTTGAGTTTTCACTGGTTTCCCCTAAAAATGATCACCTACAATCATTTTGAAAGTTGCAGCAGCTTTTGGTCCAGCTTCAAACTTGTTCCAATGTCATTGACCAAAAACTGATAATTTCATAATGGAATAGATTATTAAGGTCTAAATACCATTCTTAAGATTTTCCTCTTCACAAATTCTTGTTGAGTTCTATTTGCAGGTAAATATTATGTGAGAATGAAACACTTTTAGAACATTAACTCTGTGAAATTAAACAGGTAATATATTCATATACACATTTACTGATTAACAAAATTGAATGGATGACAAAGTGTCAAGTTTTGCAGCAGGTTCAGATTTAAATTGCTTCAATTGACGTAATTTGCATACCTTTGTTATATATTTTGAAAAGTACTGCAAAATGATCTCCAACTTCCATTTAGGCTCTGAGAAGACCTGCAGTGTATTATCTTTTTTTTGGTAAGTACATTTTTTTGGGTAAGAGTGCAGTGTATTATCAGTGCAACATTAAAAACAGGGTTATGTTTTCCTGTGTATGAATAACAAATTGCTTGCAATTATAGGGTAGAAATAACTACTATTACAGTTTTGAGCTTGTCAAAGTTAAATCAAAAGCAGTCATGCTGAAAAGGAAGATAAGGAACAAATAAGTATCAACTTAGAAATACATTTACCACTACAACCAATACGTTCAAATAGTTCATGAAAAAGTATGACAAAAAATGGAAACCAGAAGAAAATAAAACATGAAGAGATGCTATAGCAGCCCTGTCTCACCACAAGAAATGGGGGAAGGCTATCTCTGTTGTAGGTTAGTTCATCCACAATGATTTCCAAGATGGGAAGCCTGTGTCAACAACATGATGCTGAATTTAAATTCCAACTAGAGACAATTATAACATGTCTGCCATACGAGGAGCGAGAAAAAGAATGGCACCTAAAGCCATCAAGCCGAGAGGTAAGTCCATGCATATCTGCTTCTTTCCTGGCTACATCAAGTTCCATAACCTGGAATCATGCAAATACTTAATTGATAGACGAGTAGCCCATCAGAAGTCATAGACCATGTCTTAGACTTCTCACCAGCTTAAAAAATTTCTGTATAGCAACACAAGTTTCTTTTTCTAGTTCAGAAACAGCAATTGATAGACCAACAACACAATCCTGACTTGATTGAGAACAAGTATCTTCTGAGCTTCTCAGGTCTTGAAGGTTATTTGGTATATTATGATGGCAACGCTTGAGTAAAATGGACATGCAATCCCTAACCAAACTCTTAAAGTTTAATTTTCGTGATCCCTGAAAAACAAGTTTGAACAGTAATAAATTTATTTTCTTTGAAACTAGCAGGAAACTACCATGAGAATGTCAAAAGAGAATAAGAACTTTGAAAGAGATCAGAAGGTTATCAAGACTTCACAGTGCCAGATAGCAATACAATAAAGTAGCAAAAGAAAATTTCATGTTTTTTGTCTGGCTTCTGTAAGTGCACAACATACCAGAAGAATATTTAGTACAGATTCCTTGAGAAGTAACCAGTTCAGTGTTTCTGTACAAAGCTGTAAAACAAACTAAGGCAAGGAGAAAAAAAGGAAACATAAACAAAGGAATAGGAACTCCTGCTGTGAGTCATTTACCTTTATATACAGTAAGACGAGGTAATAGATCTTCCTCAAGGACATTTACAAGATACTGGAACAATAGCAAATTTCCTACAGCCTAAACAACAGAAATGGATAGTGGTTAGAACTTCAAGTGCATGTAGATCAAAACAAAACCATTAACTACTGAAAGTACAGGGGAAAAAATCTGATGAAGATTAAGGCACTAAAAAGAGCATCCCCACAATCACAAACAATATTCCCCTGTTTTTTCTTTGCATGTGTCTCGTTACAAAATGGTAGTTTATAGAACTGCAGCAAAGCTATGGATCATGCATGTTTGCAAGTAACACACTGCAGCAAAGTTAAGGGTTTCAGTGGAACAACTTGTTGATTAATTTAGTTAGTTATTTTGTAAATACTTTACAACCATGAAATAAGTGTGATGTCCACAAGAAAGTTGTAGTATATCATTTGCCTTGAATGATAATATATGTCGAATCATAATCCTTTCCAACCATCATTAATAACATTCACAAATTGAGCAAGTATAACCGTCTTAAATTAAATGTTTAAACTGGTGACTCCAAGAAAAAACACACCTCTATTAAAAGCATTTACTTCCATATTTCTGTATTTATCATGTCTCTCACTATACATCTATGGATATTTCAAATGATAATTCACAAAATTTCAAACCTACATCTAAATAGGGAAAAAAACATGTAGAATCATGATTATAACAACATCTACAACGTTAACTAAGGTGCTACGGAAATAGGGATAAAATTCATTCAGAAAAATTACAAATTGACAAATAGTATGTGCAACACTCATACTTGCCTTAATCACCAAATCAAAGCTCAATTTGTTAACTGCTTGAACCATGTCCTCTATCAAGGTAGAGAATCTCTGGAGAAAACAAAGTTAAAAGAGTCAAATCAGATCCATATTTAGTCCAGATTAATCAACAATATTAATTACATTGGAAAAATGGGAAAAAGTATGTGCCTGATAAATATACCCAAACAAAGATATGTTTTCAATTAAAGGACAAATCAGAGAAAGCCTACAATATGAATAGAAGAACAACCAATTCAAATGCTCAATATCTGCATAGATTCAAAATTTGGAACAGAGGAACATAAAATATATATATAGCATTATTTTCTTTGACTCAATTATCTAAAAAAAAAAAAAAGATATCTGAGAGAGAGATTCTAGCAACTAAACAATGTTCACAGCAAGATCATGTTAGCCACCACAGTTGGTCTTATGCTAGTTTAAGGTCATAACTGTAAACTATAGGCCACGATAGAAGTTAACATGGCATCTACCAGCCCACGGATCACTCCATCAGATATGTACCACTGTTTCATACCAGTCCAGACGAAATGGTGATCCTTGCTCCTAACATCTCAAGTCATAATCCTAGTCCGAGTAAAATAGACCTGTTACTTATCACCCTTAAAAGATATATTAATAATATATAAAAAGTACCTAGTGCACGAGGCTTCCACTAATGCAGGGTTAAGAAGGATCAATGTAGGTCTCACACACACACACACACACACACACACACGTACACACGTATATACTATGATCGATCAAAAATATCAATCAATATTAATTCCGAAAATATCTAAAAACAATAAAAAAAATCATATTCCATTTTACCTAGGAAGTACATAAAGAAACATGAACCTGACACTTCTAACTAGAACAATACCTTAATACTCTCTTTTTCCTATTTCTACTAAAACCAATCTTCATCGTTCTATTACACAACAGGAATCCATAACACCACAAGGTGGCATGCAGCATGCGAACAAGTATTTGCACATGAAGAACTTCACTAACCACAGAATCAAACAAACTGCACAAATCCTTAGCAGTTCGCTCTCCACCTGATGCAAGATTAAAAGGTGACCATGCCTGAAAAGACAAAAAGTTACGTACTTTAGCATGTTGCTTACCCAAAAAGGAAGCCGAGAGAGAATACCAAATCCACTATATTTTCTCACCTCTTTAACCACGACAAGATTGCCAATCCCGCCCGATGATGATTCAGTCTTATCTGATTTCATCACGTACACTCTTGAGTAGCGCTGCAAAGCCAGTTGAATAATATCAAGAAGCGTCAAAATTGCAAAGAAGCACTAAAAGCAAAAGCATTTCTTTTCTGAAACGAAAAGAAAAAAGACCTTATCCAACTCGGTCAGAAGCTGGTAACTGGCCATGGTCAGTTCAAGAGAGTTGCAGTCTACGAGAATCTGGAAGACGGCATCAAACATTCTCCTTCGCAGAAACAAATCAGACCCCCAACGTAAGAACTCGATCTATCGACGTAAACGAAACGTATAAGGAGAGAGAGAGAGGATACCAAGAGGGAGCCGTGGACGGCTCGGAGGCGAGCGAGGCGGATCGAACAGCTTCCAAGAAGCAAAGCCCTGCAAGAGTAGAGAGAGAGAGAGAGAGAGAGAGAGAGAGAGAGAGAAGGAATCAGAAGGCGTCCTAGGATGGTAGTGGTGGAGAGAAGGGGCGGGAGACTACGATCGTCGTGGACGTCCTGGGAATCCTTGAAGCCGGAGGAGTCAAGGATGGCCATGGTGTTCTCTTCCCAAGCACCCATGTTGTTCTTGCTATTATTATTGCTTTTCTCGCGGCTGCCGCCACCGCTGCTGTTGGCTCCTCGTTTGCTGTTCGGATTTACCATCTGTGGGAGGAGGGGAAGGGGGAAGTCAGAGAGAGAGAAAGAGAGAGTAACCCTAATTTGATTCGACCGAGAAGGGGGAGATGGGCATTGGGATACACGAGACAAGACAGACAAAAACCAAGAAATTTTGATGCCGCGTCAAAACTTTCGCCATCAGCGATTACCAAGTATTATGGTACCATATTTATTCAAATCCCAAATTGAACTCAGATTCAAATACTTGAACTTGAACCATCATCACGTCTTGGGGGTAAAGATGGAGACCCGCCGTTCCTCAAAACCAGAGAGGCCCTGTCGGCTCAGGTTGAGTACGTAGTGATGGGGTACGTAGAGAAAGGGGGCCCGATCATCCACGTCGCCAGGGATCGGGTAAACCCTTTCCCCTGTTCCCTTCTTTTCATCAAACAAAACGTGGATGATCCAAGTGTGAAGTAGGAAAAGAAAGGGACAAGAAAAAGTCGTTTTCAGAATCCAAATCTCTCTCATGTTGCGGAATTTTGCTCCCAGAAATTTGAGCATCACCTATAAGGGTTTTATATTAGAATACAGAAGACCAGTCTGTATTCTGACAGATTTAAAGCTCACACATACACCAATCTGAATCAGTGTAGATGGGATTAGACAAAGCATCTAATGTCACTGAAAAGGCCGACTTCTATACCATTTGCAGAGTATTCTCCTCCATCATGCTCTTTGTTTGTCAGGAAACCACATTCTTTGCCTTTCCCAGCAGTAGAGGAAGGCTTTTAATTCTCACTATCTGAAGCACAAACCTGAGACAATATCGATCTAGATGACGCCATGCCCGATGGCATCTTGATGTAGCTGAACCTTCTTTCATTTCCTTTTGAAGTTTAGGCAACCAAACTTTTCAACAGTTTTCTTACATACTATTCAAACAATGCATGGATTGACTGCAGATTGGTAATCACCAAAATGATGAGGGATTCCAAATAACAAAGGAATTAGAACAAAAGTTTTCGTAAATTTGAAAGCAAACATGATAAAATGAGGAGGAAAACAATGTGTTTCTCAACAAGGGAAAACTATTCAAATCTGATCTTACTTTGGGATGGCTATTGGATCGGTCTTGCCAATGCAAAAGAGGATTCAGGATTTACTGACATTAATAGTTCGAGAAGAACCACCTCGTGCCGAAGGGGAATTTTTAGACTTGGCTCGAGAAGGCCTGTGCAGAAAATTTAGTTGAACAAAAGTTTTCGTAAATTTGAAAGCAAACATGATAAAATGAGGAGGAAAACAATGTGTTTCTCAACAAGGGAAAACTATTCAAATCTGATCTTACTTTGGGATGGCTATTGGATCGGTCTTGCCAATGCAAAAGAGGATTCAGGATTTACTGACATTAATAGTTCGAGAAGAACCACCTCGTGCCGAAGGGGAATTTTTAGACTTGGCTCGAGAAGGCCTGTGCAGAAAATTTAGTTGAACAAAAGTTTTCGTAAATCTCAACAAGGGAAAACTATTCAAATCTGATCTTACTTTGGGATGGCTATTGGATCGGTCTTGCCAATGCAAAAGAGGATTCAGGATTTACTGACATTAATAGTTCGAGAAGAACCACCTCGGGCCGAAGGGGAATTTTAGACTTGGCTCGAGAAGGCCTGTGCAGAAAATTTAGTTGAACAAAAGTTGTCGTAAATTTGAAAGCAAACATGATAAATGAGGAGGAAAACAAGGGCTGTGAGCAAACCAGGAGATAACTTTCGCCCCCCGTACAATAGTTTCGCCAGGGGATTGGATGCCCATTGGTTGACAGCCACACGGTTTGTTGGCTGAAACCCAATAATTTTACCATCTCCAGACAAGACAACCTGAATAGGAGAGGAAAATATTATAACTTACATCTTTAGCAAATGATATATAAGTTGCCTCTATCATTCGGCATGCATGTGTTTGAAAAACAACAATAACAACAACATCAACAAGCAAGCCTACCGAGAATAGAATTAATAGATCGAGATAGCATGTAAACCACAGACACCAAGTAAAAAAGCAAATGGTAAGCAACAGAAGATTCACGCCTATGTGCAACAAAGAATTGACATAAATGGGCACGTATATGATAATGGGCAAATCACATTGTGGTGCATGTTGGAGTGCTTGCTGATGTATCAAACCTGCAGCATGCTAAGACATATCAGTATCGCATGCGGATGACATTTAGTATGACAGGTGCAAAAATGCATCACATTTTAGAGAGGAAAAGAGAAGTGTAGTAGTATGAAATTCTTTTAGGCAGATGGTGAGTGATTGGCAAGCACCCAGTAAATGTACCTTAAAAGATGGTGTGAATTTTATGTTAATAAGCAATCAAAGTAATATTATGAAACATATTCCTTCAACCACAAATACCCATACGGAGATCTAGTCACTTCACATTTTAACTTCTGTGGTTACCATACTGATAGATAACATCATAAGATGCCAAATCACGTAGAGGTCAGGCATAAGAATTCATTAGCAATTAGAACACAGGGTTTAAGCAGCATTACTGAATAACATAAATAACACAAGGTGTTTACCAAATCAACATATTCACTACTTTGATGATTTATGACAAAAGAATGGAAGAACCTGCATGTGTGTTTATGATTAAAGCACTTATATTTTTATGGAAAAATAAAACATCCAACGGATGACATACCTGAAAACTAGCAATGTCCTGTGCGGTAGTATGAAAATCGGCATGGTTCATTCCAGAAAGAGATTCTGTACTGCTAGACTCCTCTGCATTAGGATGTTCCACATGATTTGAGATAGGAGAGACCATACTGTTGGATTGTTCTGTTTGAGACTGTATATCACCATTATATAAGTTTTTGACCTGTTCTTCATCAACATGAACAGCACGAAGAGATGGATCCTTGTTCCTTAAGTAGCTTGGAACTGCACCAATCCATGCACCCATGTCCGCATCAAAAGGTACTTCCCCAGGCCAACCAAGTGCATCTTTGATCCTCTCGACAACTGAAATGCACAAGCCTTCTATCTGAAAAATAACAGAGTTGTAATCAAATTGACTTCCAGCTGACAGAACTAAATGATACAAAGGAAATAAACCTCCAGAAAAATAGCTCACTTGCAACTACTCTGGAAATGAGGATTAAAATAAACTAATTAATGGGAAGATGGAACATGCTCAACATGTACACATGCATCTTTGTAAACGAAAAGCAATAAACATAGTAGGTCTAGTGAATGACCCTGAAGACTGATGATGTCAGACAGTCCTGTTTCTTCATTCCTTCAGCATAATTTAGTTATGCTGATACTTATGACACCACATAAACTTTGTTCATTATAGAATAATACATGTTGTGGATTCTAGTTGGGAAACTGACAAGGCCATGAACAAACACAAGGCGGGAAGAAAGTTCACAATGCTTCAAGAAAAGTAGCATGTGAAGATGCAACGACTACTTAAGTATCTGCATGTAACTGGATTTCCAAAAATATAGATGCAACAACTTACATTTAGGGCATTTGCTTTCTATAAAGTGCTAAAGAAATGGTACTCTCAAATAGAAAACTACCTAACTTCAGCAACCTGACCTATGGCAAAATGATTATAAACCTACCAGAAGCGGACAAGAAAACCAACAAGGCAAATATTGAGATACTTATGGAAACAGTGAACTGCAATTCCTGCTATCCAAGAAACTGACAGCTAGTACCAAACATGTTTAATTAAAGCAGCTGCTAAAACAAGCTTGTATGGTCTCTAAGTTGTCCGCTAAGACAATGGAAATTTGGACATACATTTGTTGTCTTGTCATACCAAATCAGTAGGCAGATTTTGAGAGCGGAGATCTCCACAAAGAGCAAATAGTAATATGGAGTTAAATTAACTGAAAATTCCCTCAGTTCTGAAATGATATGGTCAAAACAACTTACTTTTGGCCTGATCTCTAGCATTATTACTGACACTCTTGTGGTTTCAAATGGTGAATTTCTAGAGCAAATTAAAACCAGGTTAATAACATATATCAATTCCCTCTTTCAGCTGAGTACTTCTCTTAAAAACATTCCTAACCTACTCTCAACCAAAGTTGAAGTGAAATCAATGGAATTTGTTCAAAAACCCATTGTTTAAAATCAGTTTCCACCACAACAAAAATAGAAGGCATATTCTTCTTTTAATTCCAAAATACAACGCTATTTTCTTCATAGATCTACAAAATATTTCATGTTTCATTGCAAAAGCAAGAAATAAGCACTATCACACACGGAAATAAGACTACAAACTCATTCAGAGTTCCGGATATTTGGCAATTACAACCACTAGGCACAATCTAAGAGCATAATAAGCTCATCCACCAGGCTGACTAAAAACTCCGATTAGATCCATACTGATTCCCTCCTTTGCTAATCAACCCAGTAAACTTGTACATCAAATAGCCATACTCCTTTCACATCAGCTGAGAGTTCTCATTCATATACTTTATTTCCAGAAGGCTTTTCCTTCCCTGTAAACTAGAGTTAGAACTACTAAATGACAATAGCCACTCGCAGAAACCAGTTTATAAGCATGAAGTCTGGCAACAGAATTCCAAACTCTAAGACTTCCTAGCTATACATTAAACTAGAAGAATAATATATTAATCATCAAACTCCTGTTAACATACCTCAGCTGTTCCATGAGACTGGAAATGGAAACCATCAATTTCCCTTGAAGAAATTAAGTTATTCCTTTCTGTAGATGTGTTGACTTTAATGTGTGGCCAACATACTTGAGCAAGAACACTGATGACAACAAAAATGCATGCTCCAGCTAAGGTAACAAACAGCATCTTCAATGGTGAACTCTGCAAATAGTTACAGTATGATTGTCCATAAGTAAAACTAACTACATCATCAGATGATTCTGCATTGTGCAAGTGCCAGATACGGTAACCAACAGGGAAAGCAAGAAGATGATTCTAAAGAAATTTATGTAGTGTGAAATATCACTAAAACTTCACAGGGACCAGATCTTCTCAGATACAGGCTGCTCTAAATTTTCTTAACTTAAAACACAGAAAAGTAGAAAGTAACAAGAGGGGGGGTTGGTTGCGTAGACACCTTATTCATCGAGATAGTTGATGATTCAGTTATTAAACTGCAGAAAAGCTGTTTGTCAGGGAGTGTGTATTTGTCTTCATAGTACATGTCAAGAACATTTGCAAGTTCCACCTGCATTAAATTGTCATTATTAGCATTGATGCTCTGGTACCATGTCAATATATATGGCTTAGAAATAAACAAATTTCAATATATTGTAAAATGCAATGATGGAAACATGTCTCTCACAAGCAACCAATTGAATCTCATGCACCTGAAAACCAGTAAAGTAGTTTAACAATGACTATACATGGTCCTATGTTATACTTCGGTTTTTGAAATCATTTCAATTCTTGGTAAGTTTTGGAAGCAAAACAGTTGTTCTTCCAAAATTAGGAGGCAAATAACCTCTGACCATAATATTCCTAAACCTTGTTTATAACAAATAATCACTCTTTCTACCTTCCCCTTTTCTTCTCCAACTCTCACCCAATTGCTTCTATCAAGATCAAACCACTTCCTTTCCAAGCAAATGAAAACAATATAAGTGTTCCTACTTTTGAAGCATGAAATACAGAAACAAAATCAACTTTTCACACGTTCTACTAGATTATACTTTAAAGAACATGGACTATCATAACATTACAGATTTTACCATAGTATAAACATATATCTTAATATTCATCATAAAATACAAGTTAGCTAATTAGTTACACATGGAGTAGATGAGCAAGGGTACAAGGAAAGGATAAATATACCATTTGGTAATGGGTCAAGAGAACTTCCCACCTATTTTCGGCCATCTTGTGTCCTCCTTCAAGCTTTGCATCCTTAAAAGTATTGGTATTTATTTGCAATCTGTATGCAGGAACAAACTCATTCGTCCAAGAACTCAATCCAGGACCCCCAGCTTTCTCCAATCTTATATAATTGGGTGCCATCCACCAAGGGTGTTGCATTTTCCTCTGACCATATGAGGCCCTTCCATCGCTCAAGTTAAATTTGTCCACCTGGCTCATTGCGTTCCTCACTATCTCACATTCAGCAATTTTGTACACACATATGGAAGAATCAACGGAGCAGTTTCCTTGGGGCTTCTGTAACCAACCAAACATGTAGCTCAAACGAGAACCATTGGACTCTCCAAAGTGCCTCTTTTCAGTGCCTTCGAGGGCACAGGAACAGACAGCCTCAGCAAGAGCAGAAAGGAACTTTACATCCGATGAGCTCACAGTGAAATCAGCTGGGGTCTGTTTAATTGATCAAACAGATTTGCACAGAATGACCAAACCAAAAGAGGAAATCACAAACAGAAAAAAAAAACAAACAAACAAATAATATGTATTTAGAACCTCTCTAGGGCTTGCAAGATCTTCCATTTTCCTCTCAGTCCCTGGACAAAACAATGAGAGCTTGAAACTCCAGACTTTCTGCAAGATGACTTGCCTGAAAGTCATCGCAAGTATATTCTTCGTCACGTTAGAATTCCCAGATAGAAAATCTGCAGTGAGGCTACTGCGCAATTTCTTGGCCTTCTCCTCCACCCTTTTAGCTGGCAAAAACTGTTAAAGAGGGCAATCTTAGACATCATATTCCCTAACATACACAGGTTAAAAGCATCCAATTCAACTGCAGAACCGAAAAACAAAATAAGGACAGGCTAAACTTTCCAGAACCATGTAACAAAACAAGCCAAGATCGGGGTAGATTCAAACGAACCAGCCTAGTGGAGACCGTGCTGCGCTCGTCGGCGCCGCCGGGGAACACGGTCTCGAGGACCATGGTCGAGGCGCCGGAGGAGAGGTGCTCTTCGGCGGCCGTACCGCCGTCGGCGGCCGCGGCGGTTACGGCCTGCTCGGAACCGACGGCGCCTATGAGGGTGAGGCTAGCGAGGTCGGCGTCGTAGGAGCGGATGGCGGGGAGGCGGGCATCGGGTCCGGAGGGGGCGGTGATGGCGCGGAGGAGCTCCTCGTCGGTGCTGGCGAGGGCAACGATCCGGTGGCGGCGGGGGGGGCGGGGGACGAGGGTTCGGGGAGCGAGGGCGGAAGGGGAGGCGAGGACGAGGGGGGCGCGAGGGGGGGAAAGATGGAAGGAGGGAGGGAGAAGGGACGACTGGAGGAGGGGAAGTGGCATTTGGATGCGGGAGGTTGGCGACAACAAAACTGGTGGGTTTAGGGCTTCAATAATAGCTTCAATAATAAATAGGAGCAGAAGAAACTCCACACTTCTAACCCTTTTTTACAGATTTAGGGTTCTTGAGAAAAGATATTTGTTCCATAATATACTTGACACACAAAAAAAAAAAAAAAGATCATTAGGTCATGAAAGAAAAAACAGGATAAAGAATTAGGTCAAAGATTTAGATCAGTTGGGAGGTCCCCCCATATCATTCTTTTTCAATAGCTCTATAAAGTTCTTGATAAAAGGAAAAATAAAATTGCTTGATAGAAGATAAATCGAGTACATCCTCGTGATAAAAAGAATCATACCAATAGATTTGTTAGGATACAGATAGCCATGTTAGAAATTATAAGAGCAAATATATTATTTACAAACTTTGTAAGAATGTGATATTTGGTTCACTTTACACACTTTTTGACATGTTTGCGATGCTCTTCCCACCTCACAATCACCAATCACTTCACTTGTAGCAAAAGGGTAGACAAAAAAGAAACATCTATTTGGTAAAGAAATTGACTTACCATTTCATGTCAGGCATGAAGTTTGGAATCTGATTCCACCATGACATGCTGTATAACCTCATTTTCAACCACACAACAATTCCCCTCCTTTAATTAATCCTCACTCCCCAAGCTTCAATAGCAAGGATGGTGGTGTGATTAGGAATGGTGAGGTGGGACATCAACTCATCTCAAATGCAGCATTCAAATACATGAGAAAAGGCATCCGGCTGCCACTGATCTAGCTCCAAAGCCAAGTTTGACTGACTGATTCAGTAACATAGACTTATGCTCCATGGCTAAATCAGGGAAAAGAATACAATACTTTTCAATAACATTGACACTTGTTTTGAGCATTCTGTGCAGTTGCAACAATCCTAACCAGGGAATCTTCAATGCTTTGCTTGAATTGGTGAACTGCAAAATCTCTCTTTCCCAAGCTAGAAAAAAATTTTACAGGGCAAAATTTTCAACAGAGACTTGTAATGTATCTGTTAAATCAGCAATATTAACAATTGGGACTCACTTCAAAAGACCATCTTTATCAAGCACTGTGTCAAACTACACCTGCTAACATCAGTAGTCTCGAAAAGTATTCAACTGGTTTACGATCATAAGCATTACAAGCAGCACAAATCTATGTTTCCATTTTGCGGTAAGATCACTCGTCAGTCTATAAATACATCAACTGAGAGCTTAAAAAATATGTAATATCTGGTTTCGTTTATTTCGATATCCAGGAAAAGCTCATTGTTGATAAAGAACCCTCCACCGCAGCAGGCAGCTTGATTGAGAAGTCCCAATTGACAGAGAACCCCTTCATGTATGATTCTTGCAGAAAGTCCCTCCATGTGTATAACAGACAAAAGTATCGGAGTGCGCAAAGACTCAGCACATCACTTTGTACACTTATGAAACTAGTGTAATGCCAGATGCCACTTCTCCTCTTTCCAGTTAAATGTATCTGGTGTTTTCCGACATCAATACAGTTAAATCATGGTTTCATCAATTAGTGCCTGTACAATAGTAAGGAAACTCAGTGACCACATGAAGACAACAAAATACTACTCATATAAATAGCAACCAATGGATGGACCCCATTTTCATGCTAGAACTGATTTAGCTGTCTTTGAAGTGAATAAATCATTTGGCATTATGCCATTGTATTAACCTATTTGACCCTCTCTTCTTTTGGCTGCTAAAATCTCCTGAATTATGTTCCATAATAGCCATTCAAGTCATCTACAGGTGTTTGGAATCTTCGCATATAAACAACACCATCACAAACGGGGGCTTTCTGATCCAAAGATGAATGTAGGCTTTCACCATTTTCCATTTGGTTGATGAAATCGAAAGCTGAATACATGGTTTCAGCAGAATCCTTATATTGAAATCTTGGCCTGCCCTTGGCGTATCGCTTGCTGTCCATAGTATTCTCAGCATTTAGCCTTCCCATCTGCTGCTGCAGATCAACAAGTGAATCGCTTGTTACTTTTCCTTTGATACTCTTCTTAGGATCAACAAGCTTGAATTCTAGCCTATACAATGCACATGCATCACAATTGTTGATCTCGTACTCATAGAGATGCCACTCACAGTGACTCAGCGGCTGAGGATCCATATAGTAGGACCTCTTGAGTCCTCCAAATTCCTTCATCACCTGCTTCCTTGATTCATGCCAACCACGACCACTGTAATCAGGTAATGATCTTTGCTTTCTGTTCCCACTCTCAAATGCTCTTCGAGGTTTGTCAAAAAAGAGCCATTCTCTTACTGATTCACCATTTAGAACTAAAAGATCAAAGAGCTCTGCAAATACAAGTAATCATCAAAGTTTGAAAAAGAAAATTCATGCCAACTTGTTAAACTATCACATCACATGTGTTTTAGATGCAAGTTCGTCAAATAAAACAAACATCAGAAATAAGAAAATGCACCTGGAAACTGGAAAAAAGTTATACATACATACCAGGCGCATTCCATGGAGATTTATTGGTTGCCGCCCCTTCACATTCTGGGATACCAACATTCTTTCCATGTGTCTTTGCAATTAAAGCCGCAAAGAGAGGACCATCCTTCAAATCGATACCACCAGGACGAAGCACTGGAGTCATACCAGGAGGTCCTTCACTCAGTGCTAGAGTTGCATGGAAGCTGCTACAGTAGTCTTCAAACCATTCTGATCCCCTAGCAGGCCTAGGGCAGTCCCAGAGTGCACATTTCGGCCTTAGGAAAGCCGAAGGTGGAGGACATATTGCTGGGATGAATTCTGATAAAAATGGTGTGAGATCCCCTACATCAAAACCACCAGCATTAAAACCAAGAAATACACTTTGTGGTAATTCTTGATGCGGATTGTAATGATGAAATTCAAGATTGTTGGCTTCTTCCAGGCAATGCAGAGCGGCACGCTGTGCTTCTATAGAACCACACTTGAATTGCTGAGTCCCTAGGAATACATAATCTGGCATTTCCTGAGTCAGAGAATATTCCTGCAGAGTAATTTAAGATTCATGAGAGGGACAATCCATATTCTGCATAAGAGTTGGATAACAACATTTAAGGTCACCAAATTTGTTTAACACAACGTAAATCATATTTAGTATGCACACTGCATTGTGATGTAATACATTAAGATATATATAATGACAGCTCTTGCTTGTCAAACTGATAAAAAAAACAAAAGTATAAATGATAGCATCATCCAACATATATCAAGTGTTCTTTAAGGTTTAGCCTTCTCAAGGAGCAACTTGAAAGAAATCCACTAAATTGTCCAAAAATATTAAAAAGAAAGCAAATTAATACCAATGCCACAATAAGAGAGAACAAATAACACAAAAGTACATGAAAAGCATCCAGGATGATGCTAATCCAAGACAAAAAAAAATCTAATCTTGATTTTTTTTTTCTCATTCAGCTTGAAGATCATTCCAAGCTAATGATGCAAAGCATTCAGTATGGCATGCATAAGTTCTGCATAAAAGAAAACAAGAAATCTGTTGTTATTAAACATTTTCCTTCCAGCACAGAGTAAATATGACATTCGTATCATTTTGTATTTCAACAAATATAAATATAGGTAAATAATTCAGCGAGCTTGTGTTGGAAGCAGATCAAGTCGATTACAGGACCAAGTCAAGTCATATTAAAATTAGCCTACGCTCTATGTTTTTCCCGTCTTAAGCTTCATACTTGTTGAGCAGCCATTTTCAAAGCCAGCAAAGGGATTAAATTATGTGAGCCTAAAGTGGCCAACAATCTCAATAGAAAACATCCCAGAAGAAAGGGTCAGCCAATAGAAACAAGGAACCAGAGTCGTAAACTAGTGGCATGATAAAGACAGATGCTGATAAAATGACTACATCTTAACATAACCATGAGATCATAACTACCGATGATGATGATGCAATATCGATAATGTACAAGGTTCATGATAAAAGGCATAGATGCTGAAGAAACTACTGTATAATTGAAAGGAACCAATGATGTCAAAACTTCATGGTGAGCCTTGACAACATACAAAAATTGCGAGTGTGAGCCTTTCCATCACGGTAAGAATGCTCCTTTTTCAATTTGAAGGGCCAGAATTGGGGTCACAGAAACAAACTCTTTATTTGACCTCTCATTGGCGCGACTCCCATGCATTCGGTTAACCTCTTTCTAGTAGTGCCAGGACCCCAAATCAGATCCAGCAACTTAATTGCCTTTTTGAGAAGTTATGACAATTTTCTGAGGTTACTAATAAGTTGGATAAGGATCCTATGGCCTACAGCAGCATGTGTCATAAACAGGAATATTAGTGAACTTGCATCAGTTCTACTCTGAAGAGGCAATGACCTTGATATAAGGGTAGGTGGTCTCCTGTTTTAATTAGTAGATAAGATGCAACATTCTATAGTTCAAATTGCAGAGAACTAAGCTAAAACTTAGCAGACAAGCACTTGAAGAACATGTTAGAAGCTGTTGTAAGGCTCACAATAATTTGCAATAGAAGCCATGAGAAGAAAGCAAAGTCACATAATAAAATATATGCCCCAATAGATTTTGACTAATGACTATTTAGTTAAATTTTGAAATGTTTTAGGTGCAGAAGGAAAGTTACAATGCTTGGAGCTGACCTATGGCATGCTGCACTAGTTTCACATGTACATGTGACAAGGAGTAAAAAAGAGCAAAGGGTCATGAGCCCCAAAAGAAGGGAGATTCTTGTTTTCCTATTATCACAATCACTCAAAAGTAATATTGGATGGTCATAGAAAGGACAAGTACAGAGATAAGGTTTCTACAGAATTAGTGAAGCTGGAACCAAAAACTGTCAACCCCGACCCAGCGCCACTATCAATGAATAAAATGAACTGTCTATTGCAAAAACACCTTTTCCTCATTCATATTTCCATGGCATTCACCCACTCAAGCTCACCTGTACAGTGGCTTTTCATCTAAGCTCAGATCATAAGGGGCATTTATTGGAGTGGTTTTGCACCGAGTCTGTTTCACATGATTTGTATGATTACAAAAGGCTTGCCCATTAAAAGCTTTCTAACCCTGGTGATTAAAAAGCTAGTTGGAAAACTTCACCTGAAGTCCACCCTAAGCCAATCTCTTAGGAATGTTCAGAGGATGCATTCTGACTTTGTGTTCATCTGACAGAGAAATGGGTTTTGCTGATAGCCCAGTTCAGATTGTCAGATATATCTATGAATATGTCTCTGTTCCAGACCTTCCAACCCACAAACTATGATGTTTCACTATCGAGCTCATTTCATTGAATCTATAAGTACCTTATAACAAGCAATTCAAGAAATCTAAAAGCTAACCTCTGCTAGATAATCTCAGAGCAGAACAGTAACTCATAAAAGTTGACAGGTTTTTTATTAATCTTCTACTTGAAGATGGATTACAACTTAGCAGTAGATCAAATCACTGATTAAAGCATGATCCAAAAGCCATAAGGAAGCTCACCCCACGGAAAACAGCAACACCTCCGCTTTGAAGCTCCCCTACGTCTGGGCCAAGCACATCCAGCGGCTCATCCTTGGGATTTGCAGACGTCAGAGGCGGCTCTGCCAGCTTGCTTGTGGCATCATCGTCTTCCTCGTTCAGCTGTAGCATGCGGCGGACGTACGAGGACAGATCCGAAGGCCCGCGGCTATTCCCCTTCTCACGGCCAAAGGTAGAACAAATTTAGACTCAGCATCACAACGACATGAATCCGAAGAAGCAAAAAGGGGGGAGAGGGGGGGAGAGGAGGGAGGTTGCTGACGGGCAATGAGGAGGCCGCGGAGGCGGCAGGGGAGGGCTCGCCGAGCTCGGCCTTCCACTCGCGGAGCAGCTGGTGGAGCTGTTCCTCGAGGACGGCGGCATCGGTGGAACGGCCCTCCTTGTGGGCCGACTGGACGTCCGCGAACATCCCCTGGAGGTCATCCACCCGGTTCTTGGCCTTCTCCCTCAACGCCCGCCGCCGGTGGTGGTGATGCAGGACCGCGCCGCCGACGCCGCCGCTCCTCTTCCGCATCCCTTCCGACCGGTAGAAGTGGCGAATTCTTCGGGCCGAGATCGTCAAAACCGAGGTTTTTTTTTTCTGCAGAAATCTAATTTATCTTCTTCCTCTTCTTATTCCGCCAACACAAGAAGAAGACGACGAAGACTGAGGTGGTTGGATTCGTTGGACGGAGTCCACCACGTACAAGGCGGCCACTGACGGATTGATATATAACGGGAAGGAGGGAGGGAGAGAGGGAGGGAGGGAGGGAGGAAGGAAGGAATCTGGAAAAAGCGAGGGGAAATCGCGGCAAAAGCGAGACAGGAATATATTCTGCGAAAGCTCAGCGGGTGGCTCAACCAATGCTCTGCTCGCCGCTCCTACACACTTCTATGTTCATGCTCAAGCATGACCTACCAACTAGCCCGGGAGCTGACGCTCCAAAGGTCATCCTTTTGTTGTATGTTGTTGCACTTAGAAGAGTCGCCTTCATAAAACACTATTAGTATTATTATCGTTGTTGTTGTTGTTTCTTTCTTGTTTACAGCTTAAAAGGCTCGTTACCAATAAGCAGATGGCTGGAAATGGGCCACGGCAGGCCTCGAGCAGTTCCGTGGGGCAAATTATCGAGCACATTAGGCCCCCGTGATCAAGAAGCCCGCACCAACCATCACACCAAGACAGGCGGAGGGGTACCTTCTTCGGCCAATCTCCGCGCATCATCCGACGGCATCTGCGTACGGTGCAATCGCGTTGACCCAAGAACTGTTCCCGAAGGTGCGCATTCCTTCCAAGAACCAAGAATGCGATTCAAACTGACGACAAAGGTGGACGAACCGGGAATCAAGAATCAAGAATGCGATGAGCGAGAGCGTTCGAGGGAATACCTGCGGGAGCAGATCAGATCTTGATGTCCCGTGCGCGGAGGTGGCGCGTCTCCTTGGCCGACGGAGACCCTAACCACGACCGCTCGAGTGTATTTGGCGGGGCGGCGAGACCCGCGATGATCCATGAATGTGGATGCGGTTGGAGGACGGCCGGAGGAGCCCTCCACATAGCGGCCGGGAAGTTGGGAAGGTGAGGCAGCACGGCGGGGCGGGCGGCACGAAGAAGGCGGGTGACAGCGGAGATTTCGAGGAAATATTTTAGCCCTAATTTTAATTTACATATATATATATATACTATTTAATTTTTTATTTACAATTTCTAGTAAATTTTATTTGATGTCTCCGTCATTTCGATCACTATAATACTCTAATAGTATTTTAAAGAATATTAATTTTAATTAAAATATAAAAATTATCGACTTTTGAGGGATGTATTCTAATTCCGATGCAATAAAAGTTATCCTCGTATCGTTTCAATCCTATACAGTGTTAAGGTATCAAACTTATAAAATTAGGTGGAGGATATTTTTTATAAATATCTTTTTTAAGTTAATTTTGAATTCGAATTGATCGGATTAATTACATAATAATAATACTAATGAGGATAATTATTCTGTGTTTAGAAAATACTCAGGGGTGGGGTATCTTTTATAAACAAGTTCTGAAAACCGTTATATCTGGAATCATCCATAGTCATGATATTCTTGGATTGAATTGGGATACTAGTATTATATTCGTCAAATTTGATTTGCTTATTCTAACTTAATTTAGACTGAGAATATATAATCGTGCTCACATGTGATAATTATGGGGTTTGAACAATAGATATACTAATCATATAACATGTTATCCAAACAACCTGTTGCTTATCGATCACATATGGTTAATATGACATCAGGTGATTAGTGTGTAACAATCATATATTGTCATGTATTATTGACATGTCGCCTGAACTAATCACTTGTCAATCATGTATGATTGATATATTGATATTATCATATGATAATAAGGTAAAATGTCTATCATATTATTCGTCGCATGATGCAAAATCATTGCTTGTTAACCGCATGTGGTTGATGTGGCCTCAGGCAATTGGTGTGCCAACCACGTTATGTTGATGTGCCACCTAAATAACCCATCACCTATTGGTCATGTATGATCGATATGGTTTTGATTGTATTGATATTATCATATGATGATATGATAATAAGGTAAAATATCCATCCTGTCATTCGTCACACATCAATTTTAAATCTGCCAAACATTAGTAGGCATACTGGCCTTTTCGACCATACACACCTAACAAGGAGATATCATAGAACAAATATGCGTCCAAATATTTGGAAACAGTAGCACCATATGACGAACACCAAAATCTTTGAAACTTCAAATCTAACATGGCTACCATTGTCAACAAACACGTGAATTTTGCGAGCATTATTTATTTATTATTAATTAACTATTGTCATGTCAAAGTCGATGTGGCCAACTCGGTGGAATCAAGCAGTGAAGACGAGACAAGTCATTATTTTATGAAATCAATTCGATCAAGCTCGTAAAGCCAACGTTTACCACGTGTTACATTCCCCACCATCGCATCTATTCCATGGGTAATATTATAGGATAACGAAGAGTAAGGACTCGTGTTGCACGTGCTCCAATTCCACCTTTCCTTGTTGTTTCTGCCGATGCCTCGCCTACCCACCCCAACCCCCGTCTTAATCTGATGCAAATAGAGTGAGATAATAATACACAAATCACCATTGCAGTATGTATTGTCGATCTTAATTGAAGTTGTTCGTAAAAAACAGAGCGGACAAAAAAAAAATGAAACGCATCACGAATTTGTCGAACTATTTTAATTAATTAAGAAAAATAATGATAAATCGTATTATTTTTTCTAAACAATAAATACTAACATGAGGGAGAGAGAGAGTAAATGCTAACGATAAATACTTCCGTGGCACGCTCCAGGATCCGCCACCACTCGCAAGATGACCCACGCTATAAAGACAGCGGGTCCCACGGTGTTGAAGAATGACAACGCCTGAATTCCGTGGGGGATGGACATGTGATCGTGGTTAGGGGGATGGAAAGGGTCACGTGCCCATATTGACGGGAAGGGTATCTGGATTCGCACGGCATCGCGAGGGCGGAGAGGCGCTCTGATGACGACGTCACCACGCGTCCACGACCGGCTTGCGAGCGTCACACGACGTCACCCTTCCCACACGCTATAAATCGCGACACGCAGCTCCGTATTCTTCTCCTCCTCATCTGATCCGTCGTCTCTCGCTTTAGCTCGTCTATCTCGGTCGTCGGATATTGCTATGATGCAGCAGGCCATCCCCTTCGGTGGCGGCGGCGGCGAGATCAGGAGGGCGGTGGAGGAGAACCCGGTGGTGGTGGTGGGGCGGAGCGGGTGCTGCATGGTCCACGTGGTCCGGAGGCTGCTGCAGGGGCAGGGCGTGAACCCGGTGGTGTGCGAGGTGGGCGAGGACGCCGACGAGGCCGCGCTCGTGGCCGGCCTGCGGGGGGCCGACGACGACGACGACATTGACCTTGCAGCGGCGGCGCTGCCGGCGGTGTTCGTGGGCGGGAGGCTGGTGGGGGGACTGGAGCGGCTCGTGGCGGTCCACATCGCCGGCGAGCTGGTGCCCATCCTGAAGCGAGCTGGAGCCTTGTGGCTATGATCGGTTTCTGCTAATGACGACGACGCGAATGTAAGTGAAGGAACGAAGGATTGCCTGCATCTGATCGAGGAGGAAGAGACGGCGGAAGCAAAAGCTCTTATGGCTGGAATATGTTCTGTACCCTTTCTTCTCTAAAGCATGAATCATGGAGAATTTGTTCTATTCTCTTTCTTCTCCCTGAGGAGTCATGGATATCAACCTCATAATGATCGTACATACCAAAATCTTAGTTGATTGAAATAATACAAGGCAAACGTGCAATGTTCACTAGGATAGTATCACAGCAATGCATTGACCATGATCAGTTCCACAACGCCCATGAATTCTTCAGAAATCCGAGTCAACAACACACATCCTCTTCAGCTTCACCTGATTAATAGCCTCATCCAACAACACCTGCAAATGACAGTTGAACAGTGAGACAGAACAATTCACGTCTGTTTTGCCGACGATCCTGCAGTTTCGCAACCATCTATTCCATTTGGCACTGTGATCATCTCGGTCAGGGGAAATCCGAAGAGCCTGCAGTTTCTCTTACCACCGGGAAGAACATTGTGATCACCCTTCGAGTCTTTCTTCCAAACATGATCGGTTTCATTCGCTTCTGCTGATCCACAAGGCTTCCTGGCCAAGTCATACGAAGGCATTTGCTTTTCCATGCCGTACATATCCATGCCATGAAGTGCAGGAGGACAGGGGAGCTGTGCACTTGCTTGCTGAAACATCAGAACAGAGGATGGAGATGACACTTGAGTTGAAGATGTGAATGGAGTCCCAAGGCCACTGAACTCATGAATTGATCTAACCCAACTGCTTCCTGTGCCAAGTAGGTGACTCAAGACCCTTGTGGACATTGGTGGATGCATTTCTTGACCTTGGAAGACCTTCTGGAGTCGTACGTATTCTCCAAAGACCTTGAATTGTGTTACATCAATGCCCTCATAAAGGGTTCCCAAACCCATGATTTCTTGACCTTGCAAGACCTCGAGGAACCTTGCAGGTTCCACCAAGTCGGGATATCCAACTCCATCTGCGTTCGAGGATAGTGAATTTTATGACTGAAAGAAGTATGATTCTAATTCCACTGTAAACTTACTTGGAATTGGATGATCCAGATGGTCTGGAGGATGAGAAATTTTGTATTTCTTTGGAGCAGTTGGTGGTGGAACATCAGAAACCAAACCCGAACCTGTTGGCTCAATATCCCAAGGAGATACCCTGTTAGCACCAGCCATATCTACCTCACCATCCCATCTCACCTGCCACATTAAGATCAACAGTTTGGAATAGAAATCGCAGAGTGGAACAATAATTGATATTTTGAAGCAGTAACACAAAAATAATAAGACAGTACTTACCGAAAGACATTTCCATTTTGAACCAGGCCATCTAAGAGGGTCCAGCTCACCAATCCCAGTTATCAATCCTGTGCACCTGTTAATACATTCCCAAAACTGTTATTTTGAGGATCTGCCAAAAGCCAAAAGTTTTCATAGATAAGTTGATTCTGACCTTTTCTCTGCTGCATCTTCGCTGTCAATTTGTATTTTAAATCTTGTTCCAGTAGAAAATGAATGACAAAAACTCTTTGTGAACTTCCAGTAAGGAATGATGAACCCTGAGCGACTTGCCCTACAAGAATCAAAGCTTGAAACTTAGTACAGCTTCAGTTGGATACAGCATAAGAGTCTTTTTGACATTTTAGCCAATGATTTTTAATAAAGTTAGTATCAGCAGTCAAAGATGAGTGATATGTTGACAAGAATGCCATAATTTTTTAGCACCAAAAGCACAGTTGACAGGAGAACATGTTCATGATACCAAATTTTTAAGCAAGGCAATGACCAGTATAATCTTCAAACTGTTCACCAACCAAAAATTTTATCAACCAATCTACCAAGCCTATGTAACTATTAATAGCTAAGGAACTGTATAAGCTAATAATTGACAGTGCCTACCTATTGTGACAATAAATTCAGTTATCACCTTCTGAGAATAACTTGACAAAAAATTAAGTAAATAAGAAAGCCTCTTTGCCGCAGCAAAAGCTACTACTTAGCAAATTCGGTCTCAGGTAATAATCCTTTCAGGATACAGGCATGCATCTTGCTAGTAACCAAAATTAGAACTTGGACACAAATTATTATGTCAAGATCAGCATAGAGTTATCTAAGGCCAAGTTGTGGAGTCTTTTAAGCAAAACGTGACATTATAAACCTCTGGTTTATTTGTGTTTACCCACAGTTACATACTCAATACAAAGGAGGAAACTCATCCCCTTCATCATCTTACTTGATAAAAACCATCTTATTTGCACACTACATCTTTTCACTGTGCCAACGAAGTCCCAATGAGTGTCAAAAGGCATAAACCATCTTATTTGTACACTTCTTTTCTTTTGGGAATCTTGTGATCCATCATATACTCAATCCTTGTCCTGTCCTCCTTAATATAAAACACAAGACACATGAACAGAAATTTTTGGCTTAAGAAAATTTCATCTATTGTTATCAACTATAAGTTCTATGAGCGAAATGAAGATATAACACAAGTATCTGAAATGTCCTTTTCTAACATTCCCATGCAAATTTCTCCAGGCACCAGAACACTTAAAAATGCTTCAAAACATATGACATCAGACATAGCACCAGACAAGGAAACCATGGCCAGTACAAAATTTAAACTAAAGCATTTTTCATATCATACTAACAAAGATGTAACAACTATCATCATTGCTCCATGCTAAATCAAGGTCACATGTTAATGCAAAAGTTGTACATGCTAGATGGCAGTGCACAATGCATGTCATCAGCACATACATATTCAAACATAGATATGCAAGAGAAGAATAAATCAGGAAAGAAAAAAGAAGAAAGGAATAAGATATTTAAGTAGAAGACCAATTGCTTGATTCTGAGTTTAGTTTGGTCTCAAAAATACAGTAAAATTTATCCTAACTGGACAAAGTTAGTCCAATTTTTTAGTCTGTTTGCTAACTTAGATAAGTTTTCTAGGATAGCAAAAGGAGATGAGAAAAGGGTCACTCTAGTCCACCATTATGTGGAATTTTTTGACTAGATCATCTAAGATAAACTCTTTTGAGGATTATTTACTTATTTGACCCTTCATGTCTCTATCACAATTAGTGTCAAACCTCAACCACAAACCAAACCTCCTTGTGAGCTTCAGAACCATGTGAGGGTTTCTTAATGTGTTGAGCCATGCCGACACTATCCCAATCAAGAAAGAAGGATAATATGTGCTGAGCCTGAATCTGCTTTGCAATGCTACTGGTGATTGGTGTCTAGTTGAACTCATGTACATAATTTACTTATTTGACCCTTCATGTCTCTATCACAATTAGTGTCAAACCTCAACCACAAACCAAACCTCCTTGTGAGCTTCAGAACCATGTGAGGGTTTCTTAATGTTGTTGAGCCATGCCGACACACTATCCCAATCAAGAAAGAAGGATAATATGTGCTGAGCCTGAATCTGCTTTGCAATGCTACTGGTGATTGGTGTCTAGTTGAACTCATGTACATAATGGTCCAAATAAAGGTTAAACCTGAAATTACACATGGGCAAGGAATAATGACTCTGGTTTCCCAAGTCAAGAAAATCATACATCCATGGAAGATGAAGACTCAAAGTACAAGTAAGTGTATGTTATTCTCATGATTATTTAATGATACGTGAGATTCAACCAAACCAGGAGAAAAACTAGGGAATCGGGTTCTCGATGAATGGGGGTTCCATCACATCTTTATTTCCTAATGGAGACAGGACCCGAGCTTGATGGGCTAATTGACTTATCAACTTTACTTGACCCAAGCAACCGATCAAAATGCTTAAACTAAAATTAATAATAGTACAATCTTTAGTCTTGCCCACTTTAAATGTGAGACTAATCGGGATGTCACAATTTCTCTCACTCAAGAGCTTGACATCCTCGTCAAGACTCTATAGACGGATAAACCCTTTTCTACTCGAGCCCTCTCACCATGCCCAAATATTAGATCAGCTTTGATATCAAATATTACGACCCGAGCAGCCTAATTGACTTATCAACTTCACTTAACCCAAACCACTGACCAAAATGCCTAAGCTGAAGTTAATAATAGTACACTCATCAAACCCTTATAAGTTGATCTTTAATCTTGCCCACTTCTGATATGGGACTAATCGGGGTGTTTCAGATGAGTCTCATTAACTCATATTGCAACCTAATTCTACTGAAAAGCTCCTTATCAAATTGTATGCATTCAATAGGTTCACATCCAGAGTTTGATTTTGAAGCGAAACTTGACGTAAATATGTACACCCATTGAAGTAAGAAAGTTTTTTGTGCATAGAAGACCATTTAAGTTTCAAGTGTGTCTCAAAATAGTTAATTATGAGCTCAAATGTAGGAAAATTACTAAAACATTTTGATTATAGAAATGTCATCGTCAGTAATATTCATCTAGTCAACCATTCAAATCCACCAAATGGTCAAGTGTCGATTTCTAGGTTTAGAGTAGTCAAACGTCGTTAGTTTCCATTTATCCCTTTCACACCTTTGTACCCTTGGATATCTAAGCACTGGTAGGTCGAATTTTAAATCTTCCAAAATTTTCAGAATCATACACGGTAAGGTATTAAGACAGATGCAATGCTGAATTTAAACTAGCATACCTCGGGTCATAGTTAATGCAGAAGACCGTTCTTGCAGACACTGCATTAGCTACATCTGTGAGTTTGCCAAGATTTTTCTGACTACTAAAAGCAGCAGAATGAATGCTTCTTTTAAGTTGATCAGTCCTCCGGATACCCAACCTAAGCTCCCCATCATTGGCCCTAAATTGAAGGAAACACTGCAATGAAAATGGAAATTGCTTAAGCAGATTAATTCACCGTACAGCTAAGATATGTATACCGAAGAAAGAGCACAGCATCCCCAGAGACAAGCTTTTTCTTGTTAATAAATGCACTCCATCCTGTCGTTAGCAGATGCCGACGTGGTTGTCCTAGATAAGAATTAGAAATCAATTATTCAGATAATTCTAACTACCAAAACTAGCAATCATCCATCAAGATGAAACTGGATACATGCAATAAAAAAAAAAAGTGATTGTGAGAGTGAGTAAAAATTGAGTAAGCATGCAAAAATCATATTCTTTTGAGAATAATTAGGACATTGGAAGGGAGCATTCTTGGTAACATGTAATTCTAGATGAGAGTTTTTTCTGTCTCAAGGAACGTTTAAGATGAGCCTCAGATGAAATCAATACATCAAATGATCAAACATATATCACATGTCTCAAGGTTGCATTTTAGAGCCTAAAGATAAATTACATTATAGCCACTTGAAAATTCAATTTAATACTCAAACACTCAATTACTAAATAGATCAAAAATACTGACTAAAAACCACAGATTACTTTAGATAAACCATTTTGGTTTTCAGATCTTTCATGTGACGCCCTGAAGGGAGAAACATCTTGTGAATAGGATATATTATAAAGAGCTTCAAATATGTCTGAAGTAGCACATAATGGCATCAGCTTTATTGCAGCACATAATGGCACTATCTTCTAGGAATAGAAAGGGACCAATAATGTATTTCATCGACATACCCCTGTAGATATGACGGAATCTCCACTCAGTACCATGCAAGTCCTTAGCAACAAGCTCTTGTAACGGCCTTAGCTGCTTGTAATCCTAAGCCGGAGAGAAAAGATGGGAGTCAAACTCATATGAAGCAGACAGCCAAAAGGTCCAAAACTAAGAAGTCTGTTGTCAGTACCAATTCCCCCTATTAGATTTCCAGTCTTTCAAATACTGATTTTCTGGGAAGAATCTAATGCACTCACCAGAGGAGGGAAGCAATCCTCAGCAGCTCGGCGAGGGACAGAGAAGCCTCCATGGGTGCTTGTGTCAGAAGCAGTTAGGGTCTTACAGAACATGTGTGTGGTATGCGACTTGCTGAAGCCATCAGCCTCCTCCACTCGCCTGCTTTCTACAGTCTCATCATCTCGTAGATGTTGCTCTAATTCCTGAGCCAGAAAGTCTCATACTCTCACAAATCAAATGAATCGAGCAAATGTACAAACTAGATTAATATTACGACAGAGACTGGAAGTCAGTAACTACGATTGAAAAGCCAAAATTGAGTTTCCGCTTATGATCAACACCGGATGCATCGAGACTTCAAACTTTCACTACCAAAGTCTAGATCGATATGACCAAAAAGTGCTCTTTTCTTGAAAATAAGACAAGTGTTAACGCCCTTAATATCAAAAGTTCAATCTTTCTTCTTCTCCGGAAGGATTGCAATCATTTTCATTCGAAACAAGACTAAAAGCAGTTCATGAAGCAAAGGTTTTTGCACTGAAGCAACAAAACGAAATAGCGAGCAGGACAGGGAGATGCGGACTTCCCCGAATGAGATTCATTTCCGCATCAGAAGAACCCTAACCTTGCAATCAGCGACCAGGGAGAGCTGAGCATAAACCTCATCCGTGTCCGCCGCCGCCTACAAAAGCTACAGAATGAAGGCTGTTCTCGTGTTGATTCTGAACAAAAGAAGCTTAGAAACAGACTTGAAGTTTGACATCCACCACCCGGCAGAGAACATGGGGAGGCACATCGCTGGGCCCGAGCCAGTCACCGTCGCCGCCGGCCCCTCCGAGCTGCTCGATGTGCCCCTGCGGTAAGTAGACCACCAGGCTCGCCTTCCTGGGCAGCCATATCTGTGGCCCGGCGCAGGCGTGCCAAAGCTCCAGGCAGACCGACTCCCCACCACGACCCTCCACCGCAGCCATCTTCCCCTCCGCCTCCTCCGCCTCTTCCTCGATGGTGTTCAGATCGATCCCCATGATCTCCCTAACCAAACCCCCCAAGGAACAAGAGACGCACGAAGCGGGAGGAGGGAAGCCAAAATGGTGAGGCGAGGGAGGGGCACAAAAAGAAACGAAAGAAAGAAAGCAAAAGCCAGGGAGCACGCTACAGCGGAGGCAGCAAAGCAGCGTTCACGGAGCCTTTGCCCATCGTGTCGTCGTCTTCTTCTTGGTCTGTGGCGTTCTTTTATTGTCTCTTTCTCTGTGTCTCTCTCTTCCTACACCAGCATCAGCTTTGCCAAAAGCAGGGGTCAAAAGCGACCTGCTACTAACACAGGGCTGCTCTGTTCCCTCTGCTCCATTGCCCCCTCCAATCCTGCTGCAAGTTGCTGTCTCTGTCTCTCTCTCTCTCTCTCTCTCTCTCTCTCTCTCTGCACATCAATATCTTTATCTCATTACTCTTCTAAGTAATTTGTTCTAATGCTGCCGTTCCTGTTAGCAGGGCGTCAGTGTCTGGTTATGAGCCTTGAAAGCTGCAGATTAACAGATAGAGGAGAGAAGTTGGTATGCCCGTTACGTGTTTGATGGAATGCTGCTTTGTCTTTTTAACTCGCTTTTATCGGTGTGTTGCCGCTGGCCGTGGTGGCAGAGCTGCCATCATCTGCTGTTGCTGCTATTTGCTACATCTGAAGCGGTGGTGGTGGGTGGAGGTTTGCAATCGTCGATCCGTGGCTATCTTTATGTATTGAATGGTGGGGGAAATCAATGGCTGTCTGATGTTGTAATGATAAAGACGACAAGAAGTGGAGCCGTTGTGCTGCTTTTCCGGGCGCCCCTGTCTCGCTGATGCCGGGCTTCCTTTTCCTCCTCCATGGCGCCGTAGCATCCCATTCGTTCCCCGATCCGATCGTGTGTGTCTTTGTGCTCTGCTACCGCTCCAACTGCCCCTCGGCCTTGTCCTGCCGTGGAACGAGGGAAGGAGGCCAAGAAGATAAGCTGTAAGCGTTGGCATGTGTCATGTAAATGGGGGGGGGGTCAGTGTGCCCTTGTTTGACTTGTGATTTTGTTGCGAGTAAACGAGTGGGTTATCTATACATTTCATTTGAATCTGTCACCCGAAGGGCTAATTTTCAGAAGAAGAAAAAAAAACATTTTAAAGGTTTTTTCTCCAAAGAAACATACCATTTTTAGAACATTTAAATCATATATTTTTACTTAATATCTGAAATATCTCCAACCATTTATGTTATAGTGTTTTCAATATAATCAGAAAAAAATGCTGTAACATAGTATAAAAATATTATAATATTTTTTTAATCATATTATGGTTATTTGCCTTGATTTTTCTATAAGCTGATCTCGTAAAACTCTATCTCGTTGGATGAGCATTAAATCTTATAAAACTATATCGAAATTCTAAGTAGTTGATCTAAAAAGTCAATGTCCCTAAAACACACTTAAGACTCCTTTTTATAATGGTCACTTGAAGCAATTATCTCTCATCATTTTGGAATTATTGTAATAACGAAAGACTTAGAATTCAACCAAAACTTTGACACCTAATATTGAACTCAGGGAGATTGGGTAATCGTCTCCACGTGGCACATATCGGACAAATAGCATCATTAATCGATTGTTTCATATCCAAATGGCATGAGGCTATTGGCTCACTTATCATATTGTATGAGTCTATTATTGTGGTCAACTATTTGACATGTCAGCCACATGAGATCAACACATTGGCTTATAGAGTTAGACACGTCAGACATGGAGGTGCACTGGGCTGACATTACCGATTGTAGCAAACACTGGTAGAAAATAGTGAAAAATGCATAAGTCGACACAACCGGGCATGATGAGGACCAACTGAGACGACATGGTGTGGTAAACACCAATGAAGAATGCATCAATTGACATGAGTGAGCATGGTGATGACCAACGAAGAATGCACCGATCAATATAGCTGGGTGTAATAAAGATCGATGGAGAATGATGGAGAACACATTGACCGACATGGTCGGATGCATATGCATGTCATACATGTCTCTTCCAGAGAATTCGAGCGGAGCCGATGTGATTTGACAATTGGGTATGTGTCATACTCACATTCTAATAGATCGACATAGTACGTTTATCGCACACCGCATACTAATGATAAAGATTATGACGAATACTTTAATGAGACTATCTAATTGTGTCTCTGTGATATATTGGTCAAATCAGGTTGACACTTTGACTCGTGCACTCCACATATTAGTCACAGTAATTATGTCATATCAAATATTATATTATTTTTACTATTGTTGAAAAATAAAATTTTGATGTTACAGTAATTTTTTTACTATGTTTTCTTAGTATTACTGAAAATATTATAATACAAGTGTGAAGACACTATAAACCAAGGTCTACCATACCGAAGCGTACCATCCGGTACGGATGGTACGTACCGGTCCGACAGATTACAGTACTATACTGTAGCACTATTACGATATGAAAAAATATATATAATTGTTCGGTACATCAGGGTGTACCGTTCGCTCGGTACACCGGTACCGTATCGTACCGAGCCTGGGTCAAAATGCTGGTACGGTACGATACGACGAACATTGCTATAAACATAATATTTTTTACAAAATTTATAAAAAAAAATACTGCAATGTGCTTTTATATTGTATTGCCATGTTTTTCTAGCATTGCTAAAAACACTATACAGTGGTAGAAATATCATAATCAGTATACCCTATGGATCAATCTATAAGAAATGAAAGGGAAAAAGATATTTGTGGTATAATAGGAAAAAAGTACTGTTTAGAAACTCTGAACGCTTCTCAGAAAAAAAACGTCAAAATAAAGGATTGTTTTAGAAAATTGTCCTATCAAGAATCCAAAATATTTTAATAGTTACAAGCATATTTAATTAAATAAGATCAAATTAAGTCGGTGAGTCGATTACTTCCATTGAGATCTAAATATTTTGGATGAAATGGATATAATATTATGTATAAAGTATTTTATTTTATTGATGAAGGTAGGATTTAAGTCGAAAATTTTACGATAAATTATTAAAATCTTTATTAATCAAGCCAGCTGACATATTTAAATTAATAATATTTTCTCTAGTTGGATGAAGGAGCGATTGACTTGAGTCTAACTCGATTAGTGAATTCGATCACCTTAAATGGACCCAATCCAGAGAGGGTGGAAGATTGGATGGCAAAATAGTATCTTTTCTTACAGTAATTTTCTTGCTTGGATCCATTACATGAAGACATGCTTCAATCCAACCCAATCCAACCCAACCCAACCTTCTTTGATCCAAACAGATACGACCATCATTCAAATTTGGCGTGTGTACTTCGGAGGAGAGATTGGTGCAAAATACTGTGTTCAAATTAGAATAATATCAGAAAATACCTACAAAGGGCTTCATTCTAAAAAAAATACAACACGTGGCATATGGTGATTCGTCGATTACAAAAGGCTTATAGTTAGTTTTTGATTGATATAAAATTAACTCCATTCAGAAAATCTAACTTATATTAAATTGTAATGAGGCATTAATGATGTTGAATAAGTTTAAATATTAACATTATATATGTATGGAATTTATGCCTAAAATATTATGGATTAAAAAATAACTAATTATATATTACCTTGTGTAATTAATTATATTAAGATTTCTATACTTAATGAAAGTGAAACATTTAATCCCGTATATTCTCATGTTATCGATTCGGTTGATGAAAATATCGTAAAATTTACTATCGAACATGTACTAATTTTATATTACTTCGATTTATCATTGATCATGTACAGTATTTTCGTTAACAAAATTTATAGGTTAAATATTTTACTTTTATAAAGATAGTTATTTTATTATAAATTTTAAAAAAATAAAGATCGAGATGAAAATAATATATAATTAACCCTTAAAAAAACCGACCTTCCATTTCCCCCTTTTACATCTAATTTATGGTGTTGGTGTTAAAGGTCTTCTTCTCCAGCTATTTAAACCGAGGAAAAAGAATGAGAACACTTAATTGAGGACAGCCTGCGATCAGCCAATTGCAAGTGGATCATAACCAACATATATATTTATATATACACAGAAAGAGAGAAAGAGAACAGTCGATCCATCAAACACAAACGCAATCTATTGCAAGAATGAGAGCAGTTCACAGTCACCAAATCCATCGATCATCTTTGCTAAAAGAAACAATCATCAAGAAAGAAAGAGATGAAAGCTGCGTAGACGCTCAGCAGGGAATCTGACGGACGAACCACCGGATGACGTTGACCGGCGCCTTGATGAGAGCCACCGCCAGGTTGGCCAGGCCGGAGAAGCAGATGCAGCAAGGGCACAGGCAACTGAGAATGGTCCTGCATCGAGGAAGACGAAGGTAATTATTAGGTAGTGCTTGATGCAGAAGAGGCTCGAGGAAAGGAAGACCGTGATGCGAAGACCCACCCGAGTATCCACACCACAGCTCCGACGAGCGACAGCGCCAACGCGAGGACGGCGAAGGGCAACCCTATCAAGAACCCCAGAGGCCTGCAGTCGTCCATGCCTTCCTTCGGTTCTAGGACTCTTCTTCGTCTTCTGGTCTATCATATACTGCGGAAGAAGGAGACGGGAAGCAGCATCTCGTTCGAGGTCTTCAAAGCTGCCGTTGCTGAACTGCCTGAGAAGCCCCTGGAAGAGAAGGGGAGCGCCACCGCAGGGGTAGGGGCAAACTTGGGCGTGGAAGAGCTGGTTGACTTGGCCACGGTCATGATGCGCGTGGAATGGGCCACCATGTGCCACCAACACTGACCGTAAGCTTCGTCCGGCTCGCGGTGATGGCCTTGACGCGGCAAAAATAAATCTACGTTTCTCTCCGTACCCACTCGATTACCTGCCTTGCGACTGGATCAAGCGCTGATCTGCGCGCGGGACCCATTGGGTAAGTAGATTTTGTTGTGGGGTCGGTTCTGGGTGCTGGCTTTGACGCGGCAAAAAGAAATCTACGTCATCTTCGTTACCCGGTCGGTCACCTGAACCACTACTGGCCGAAGCGCTGTTCTGCTCTCAGGACCCACTTGAGTAAGGAGATTTTGCTGCGGCAATAATAAAGTTTCTCTTTTACGACTACCCGCTGTCCCACCTGCCTTGCGACTGGAGCCAGCGCTGATCTTCTCACGGGTCCCACGTGGGTAAGTCATGGTTTGTCGCATAATATAGCACGTTCAAGTTGCCACCGAGGTTGATTGCTTCATCAACCAAAGTCTATCTGTCGAATCATAGATTTTAGTGCCTGAGGTATTGCTTCTGATGGTTTTTGATTTTTGAATCGGAAAATATAATAAATAAACAGATTATTTAATCAAAGAATATGTAATATTTTCAACATTCTACACTCCATGAAGCTTCAATACTCTCTATATTAGGAATTCTTTCATCATTTACGTTTCATTTTGAATTATTTATCTCTTATGATCATTGAAGTATGCATTCTACTCTTTTACACGAAGATCATCATATATGAACGATATAAGTTCTATTTTTTTTTTGAAATTCTCCACCATCATCAATAACTATTGAGATTTATATTATTATCGGATCGATTCTCAAAGTAAGATAAAACTTAAGATTAGATTCTCTTGATATACTTAGAAATTGATATAGTATCAGCTAATCTAGTTAGTAAAAACTTTGATGATATATCGTAAGATCCTGCGTTTGAATATTGCTATCATTTGCACAAACACAAAAGAGGAGTTCAGCTACAAATACCAAAATTGTGCTGTGTTGTTTTTAATCACTACTCATTAGTTTGAGTTCTTTGGCAGATATATAATTGTGTTGTTGGAGTGGAACTGCAGATTTGAATCGTAGGTTGAATAAAATTGGAGTAGGAAGCATTGTAATAAGTTAGAAACTAAAGTTACAAATATAAGAAGGGTTTTATCTCTATAGGTTTTGGTAGGGATGACATCAAATCATATTCTTTTGTATTTTTCGATATATATATATTAATACAAAAATAAATTAGTTGGGTTTGGGTTCGGATTCGAGTTTGAGTTATTAGATAGTATTAACTCATGGTGTCTATAATATATATCTAGGTGAAAGGTTAGTTCAACTTGATCGTGATTTGAGTTTTGACGAAGTATAAAAGCTCCACTCGAGTTGGTTATTGACGTTTCAGGATAAGGATCTTTAGATAGAAATAAATTTCGATGCTCTCACTCTTACAATAAGACCTTTGTCATGAACACTCATGTTTTCGACGCTCAAATTATAATATTTTAAAATTAACTCGTGTAATAGTATATATATATATATATATATATATATATATATATATATATATATATATATATACTACTCAAAAAGAATAATGAGAGAAGATTGAAGACTACTTCATATTCCTCCTAACACAAATAAGTACATCTTTTAAAGATTAATAAGACATATATACCAACAAAGCTAAATTATATAATAATATGAAGTTAGTATAAGAGAGATTACAGTTACCAACTCCTTTATTTTATACAATCATCTTAAAAAAATATTAAATTCAACCCCTTAATTATCAATCATATCTTTATTTATCATAATCTATTAATTATCATTATTTCATATAGCTTCTTTCATTTGTCGATCAATCATTCCAACGAGCACCAACATGAGAAACCTAGTAACATCCACTCTAAACGGAAAAAGAAAAGGAAGATTAAGAAAAAGAATAAGAAGAACAAAAAAATGATTGTATGAAAAGAATTGAAAGAGTAAATTAGAATTAAGTGATAAATTGATAATATTTGTGCCTATCTTAGAAATATTTAAAAATTAAAAATAAATTATAAATAGTAAAAGAAAAATATCAATAGAAATCTCCCATAAAAAAACAACAAAGGGGAAAAGTATTAATTAGTTGGGTCGAAAAAAAGACCTAATTTATATGAAATTCTAATAATTTGATATATATATATATATATATATATATACGGTTAACAGTACTTATCCCAAAATCGTATATATTTGGTGGATAAAAACTCGAGTTCCAATCGGCCTCCACAGTGATTGACCAGTCACGATGATGACTGGTCATTCATGGCCGAAAGCAATGGATTCGGACGCATCGCAATCACCTCTATTCCATCGCTTTCCTTCAGTTCCTCATTCATGGACAAGAGCTGCAGTTAATGCATCACCTGCCGTGGTGAAGCTCGATGAAAGATTCCTCCTGATTAGCTAGCTGACCGAAGGAGAAGAAGAAGAAGAAGAAGAAGAAGAAGAAGAAGAAGAAGAAGAAGAAGAGGTCACCTGCCGTGGTGAAGCTCGATGAAAGATTCCTCCTGATTAGCTAGCTGACCGAAGGAGAAGAAGAAGAAGAAGAAGAAGAAGAAGAGGTGCTGCTGCTGTTGCTGATGATCGCCATCTCATTGCATCCGACAGGCAAGAAAACAACAGCGGATAGCTTTCTGCTGAGCTTCCAGTAAATTTTCATGCACCGTTACCTATCGTCATAAGATGTCGGACATGATGAAAGCATCATTGCAGCTGAGAGAACCCATTGTGGAGGTGTCGTCGGTGGCGCAGGTCCGTCCATTCTTGTCTCGTTTCACTGCTTCCGTGTCCATTACGGCTCATGCTCTCTGAAAGCTCAACTCGCAGTTGCAACTTGTTGGTGGAAAGCTACTCTACAAGCTCTCCGTGAAGGACCACTTAACTATGTGGTATCGACTCAAAAACATAACTCACTACAACTAAAGCTATAAAAGTATATAACATACTAACTTATTAAATAATATAATATAATTTTTTATATTAAATATATATATAGTAATTATTTGTTGATTGTAAATTTTTTGGAATTTTTGATTTCATAGTTGAATCAACTTCACTTAAATTAATCGATTCGATTGGATTCGATTAGATTATGATAACTATAATAATATATCTTGAGAATAAACTAAATTAAAAATTAAGATAATAAAAATATTATCTAAATTTATAAAGATAAATAAATAAAAAATGTATCCATCTACTGCGAGTCGTATAATATTCAGAGCAAACAAGTTGGATGGAATGAGTCAGGTCAAAGATGACACCATATGATCACATCGCTTTCGGCATTAATCGATCCATGTTGATCATGTCAGCTTGATACGAATACGATCGACTCATTAATGGCTTCAGTTGACCTCACGGCATCCGAACCCAAAACAATTATCAGGTCAATTAATGCCATAGATTCGGTTTGACCAAGTCAAACTGTGAATGAAGGAAATTTATAGATCATTTATCTGACAAATGGTGTTTTTGTATGCCATCCATCTTTGATTTAGTTCATGATAACTATTTCATTGATATGATTTGGAGGGTGAAATGTGTTTATGAAATATTTTGGTAATTATCAATGTGTTTTAGTCACCAAGAACAAGAGAAAAATAGAGTCTGAGCAAGTATTTCTCTAGTATTTATGGTGGCCTATAAATTAATATGATGTATTATAATCAGTATTCCCTCATTTAAATTATTTCTGAAAAAGAATAATAATAGTCTTCTGAGATATTCAAGTCAAGAAAACATGTAATGATGTTGAGAAAATAAGAGGTGAACCACATTTTTTTTTAGATGTTAATTTCATGAGGATGGAATGAAATTAATACAACAACAACAAAAAAAAGAAGAAATGGAGACTCCAAATTATATCATTTTTTGTTTAATTATCAAGATTCCAGGAAACTATCTTCTTGTTCATCAAAGTTCTTGCTGAGACAAAAGTATCTTTATGCTTCCCAAAGGATTGTGGCATGTTTACCCCAACCCTCCTCCCTATGTTGGCCTCAGCAAAGATGAGACATGAAGATGGTGAGGTGCTCTTTGGTCAGCTTCTCTCTCTCCCTCCTTAATATTTTATATTTACTTTAAGAAACCACATAACTTGAAGCCTGTTATAGAACTTAATACTGTAGTAAATGAGTCAGCATGGCTAGATTCTATTTCGAAGGTATAGAATCGTCCATATAAGGATTCGATAATACGATGGAAGAACAAAGTTAGGTCGGGGATCACATCACTGGCATAAGCCGACCTCCATGGCTTTGTGCTGTGCAGTATCACCTTACATCATCGTAGATAGTTTGAGGTAGGGTAACATCATCCTATACAAATTCAAGCGACACGGGTATGACTTTCGCTACCTCAGGTGTTTTGTCAGAACGCATGTGTCATGTCGATCGTCAGTTAACTGTCATCTATTATACACGAGTCACACTAAAATATGTCCTATCAAAGTTATAAGTCAGTTTCATCTTCATGCATGACAAGTGATGTGCCAAATGAGTACTGAACAATGACAATGCCATGGTAATTAGGGTTTTTCATGCATCAGGAGATGCCAATGGGAATGACAGCAAACTAAACAAAGCCAGTGCTCGGAGTTTCACAGGCATCTGCAGATGCTAATGGTGATGAAAAGGAACTGATTGGATTCTGCTGCCACAAGCATTGACCCCAACACATCTGTCATATTTGATCTCATGTTCATCCTGTGTTGTATGTCCTTTGTACAGCAAATAGTTTCCTGCACAGCATTATACTGTTACAGCTTGTATGATGTAGAAAGAGACATCAGAGCACAGCAATGAGTAAACAAACCCCATGTTTGTGAGATTACATATTGAGGCTTATTATCACAAAAACAAGATAATTTTTTGTGGTTCTGAATAAAATTGAAACATGACTTGTTGTGTTGAAATTAGTTCTTCTCACAGTCAAATTAGTCCATAATGGCAATAAATAGTTTGTGTGCCTAACAAGGAACACATAGAAAGACAAGACATACACTATTACATGAAAACTAGTAATATCTTCCCTGATTTATCTGAAAAAAAATTGTTTCAGTTGATTATTAAATTGAATATGCAATTAGATGGTGAGTGGGTGTATGAATCAAACTTTGGTTGGAGGTACTCATCATCATAGCTACAAGTTAATTATTAGTAACACCTCAAAACAAAAGCCCTTTACTTGAGGTATATAGTTTCTCATCCAGTACTAAGCTTAGTGATCATTAACAATATATATCTACAACACATGCATGGAAATTAGCTATCTCACATCCATAAGATTAAAATTAATTTATAAGGTCCGATAAATATATTATTATCAACTTCAACTTCAGCATAACTATTTTGATCAGAATTAACACGAAATGAGTCGTATAGATATTAGCACAATTAAAAATATCGAAAGAATATTTTGTTCATAGAATATTAATTTGAATAAATTTATCATAAGAACTCCATCAACTTATTTTTATTTATTTTTGGTACTAATTCGACCTATCTTTGTGTAAGTTCACATCTGATTGGATTTATGAGATCTTTAAGCTCCATCCAGCCTTCTTACACACGGACTCAAATCAAATCAAATCAAAGCGATCCAAACATCATGGATGAAAGCGTGGCAGAACACTGGAACTGCAGTGCTTCGTCGCCAAGCATGGAACACCTACCGATCGATGGTACACTGCACCATGATTCTGAAAACGTAGCTCACATCTTCCCTGCGGTGCCTTTCATGGTTCAAAAGCGCCCCCCACCAAAAAAAATGGTCGCCACAGGATTGCGGAGAGGCGAAAGGGACATGGCTCCCATTATAAGAACTGGACAAGAACTAAAGACCATGACTCTGCACCCCCCTTCTCCTTTTGCCCCTTTTAACGAGAGGGGAGCAGATATGCATGCAGCCACTGTTTTCTCTGACCCCTCCGCTTTGGCTCTTCTCCTACCCTTCTCCCACACTTCTTCTTTTCCCTCGCCGTTTCGATCTCCAAAAGGCCTCGAAATTACTCGTCCACAAGTCCTTGAAATCATTTAGAGAGTCTGTGTCTGTCGTAGATCCAAACAAATGCCATACGGAGAAATCTCGAGGAAGTTGTGGTGCACATGCAGCCTCTCTCTGTGTCTATTACTCTAATTTATGCCGCCCCCCCTTACTGTCTTCGTCCTTCGATGCCAATCCCTCTCTCCTTCCTTTGATGCCAACCTCGTGCAGCGGTGTGCAGTCTCCAGTTGATGTAATACGTCGACCTGAGCTACTCGGTGGCGTAGATTTCATCGCTTTTTGAGTCTGTTTGGAGATCGGACATGCTTGCGGTCGAACCGTTGAGAGGTTCCAGCGGAGAGGATCGAGATGGGGCGATGGGGAGCTTCTCCGTCGCCGACGTCGACTTTGCCGACGAGGCCCTGCTCGAAGACATCAGCTTCGGTGACCTCTTCCTGGGAATCGACCACGGGGACGTGCTCCCGGACCTCGAGCTGGATCCAGCTGAGATTTTTGCGGAGTTCTCGGTTGGGGAGGAGCACTCGGGATCGACGACGGCCGGGGAGGCGGCCGAAGGGATGCTTGGCGTAGATGGCGCGTCGCAGGACGTGGTGGCGGCCGCCTTGGAGGAGCACAACGGGTGTCGCGGCGAGGAGGTGGTGAGTGCGATGACGAGGGAGGAGTCCATGGTCATGCCATCTCGAGCGCGGCCTTCATCGCCGGACGGCAATAAAGGCCGTACGCCATCCGCTGCGGCGGCCGCGAAGGGCTCACATAGGAAGCGCAAAGGAAAGGTAGGTTATCCCTGTTACCAACCGTGACATTGCAACACCATCTGTATCTCTCTCTCTCCACATAAACAATACATCTCTCGCTTTACATGTTTCTGATGGATGGATGGCAGGTGGACTGGACGCCGGAGCTGCACCGGAGATTCGTGCAGGCGGTGGAGCAGCTGGGGATCGACAAAGCAGTGCCCTCAAGGATTTTGGAGCTCATGGGGATCGACTGCCTCACTCGACACAACATCGCCAGCCACCTACAGGTACTGCATCTCCCCCCTTCCTCTTTCTTCTTCCTGTTGCCGCACGCGGCGAGAAATAACTGCAGCTTCCTCTCCCGTTCCCTGAATTCCTCTGTCGACATTAATGGCGAGCTCTGCCTCTGCCTTCTCTGAACCTTCACACCATAATTCACCGACAGTAACTTTCCGAAATGATTAGCACTAAATGAACAAACCATGCATCCATGATGGGAACTCGACAGCAATAATGTAGGAAGGGCTCCCCGTTGTTCAGAGTCTCCTCGTTCCATAGTACAGCAACAGTACTATACGGGTGATGAAGAGATTGCATCATACTGTTGGCTACAGTGTTCGTATATTTGTCTGCCATTCGCTTATGTCAGAGCGATCCACACCTGCATTGACATGAAGAGAAGAGGGATGGTGAGTGGTAGCGCAAAATAACATGGAGATTTTACTGTGTGGGCTGCATGCAGAAGTACCGATCGCATCGGAAGCATTTGCTGGCGAGGGAGGCAGAGGCGGCGAGCTGGAGTCAGCGACGGCAAGTGTACGCGGCCGGAGCAGGCGCAAAGAGGGACATCAACCCCTGGGTTGCCCCTACCATCGGCTTCGTTCCTCCTACGCCGGCGGCGGCGCCGTCTGCAGTCCAGCTTTTTGGACCACTGCATGTTTGGGGGCATCCCACGGCAGAAGCACCGCTAGTCCACATGTGGTTACGACATCTTGCGCCGCGGTCTCCCACCGTGCCGTGGGCTCCTCAGCCACCACCATCGCCACCTGACCCTGCGTATTGGCATCACCACTACCAGAGGGTACGCACGACCGCCTGCCTTGCTGCCTCCATCTTCTCTCTCAGTGGCTCCAATTCGCTTCCTCTCTCTCTCTCTCTCCGTGCAGGGAAGTAGAGAAGGGTGGTTTCCGCGTGCCATGACCCAGGGAACTCCTTGCTTTGCTACCCCACTGCCCACGGCGGTAATCAACGTGTGTGCTTCGCGCTTGACATGATCGAATCTGCTTGCGAGTGTTGTTTATGCTCACAATGTTGATGCCGAAACTGATGTTGCAGAGGTTTCCGGCTCCACATGTTCCTGGCATTGCTCCGCATCCCATGAACAGACCGCCACCTCCTGTTGTGACCAAGCGTTCGAGCTCGCAGCTTCATCTCGATGCTCATCCTGTAATTTCCATTGCCTTCATACGAGCAGACAAGATATTGTTCTTGATCATCTGAATGCTTCTAACAACATGTTCCTCTTTTATCTGTTTGATGCTTCAGTCGATGGAAAGCGTAGATGCAGCAATAGGAGATGTTTTAGCGCAGCCATGGCTGCCATTGCCGCTTGGATTGAAGTCCCCATCGATGGATAGTGTGTTGGTGGAGCTGCAGAAGAAAGGAGTGCAGAAAGTGCCACCAGCTTGTGGTTAATGTTGCTACAGTAACTTGAGGTGGTGTGCTTGATGAGTCCACCTGAAGAACAAAACTTGCCGACATATCCTAATGCTCATGAACTAATCTTTTTATCCTTTTTTGGTCCCCCTCTCATGTAGTCATGCTTGAGAATGTTATGTTCTAAGAGACCTACTGGCTTGAAACATATTAATTACAAGTATGTTATGAGTTTTCTTTGTACAAATGATGATGGTTTTGGAAGATCTGATGGTAGTGTTATATCAAGAATTATAAGTAGATAGACAACATAAAGATATATACTTGAAGATCTAATCTCCATCATATGGACATATATATATAGGATTCTAGGGGGAAGGACAAACAATTAAACATGCCACACTAATTATCTCATAAACCCAATCAAAGTACATCTTTATCAACAAAGACTGACACGAGATGTTTTCCTTGAAACACCACACATAACTATGATGTCTAAACTTTGGTTTGGTACATACCATGTAGAAGACCATTTATAACTGAAAAGATAAACATATCTACGTTTACACCATTAAGAAAGTTAAAGAGGAATTAAAGCGTGATCAAGCCGAATCTTGTGCCTTACTTGAACTTAGTCAATGACTTTTTCTACATAATTGCCATGCAAACTGATCGACAGCCACCATTGCGCGCGATGCGGCCCCAATTGAACCTTCATACCTATGGAATTGATCACCACCACAAAGTTACAAGCTGAAAAAACATGAATCTTAGAGCATTTCTTTCAATATTTGAAAGAAATTCACTGGCATAAAAGCACTTTCTTGCTTGCTTACTGTCCTTACATGCCAATCAGTAGATGTGACGCAATCTGCATGATTATGGCACCTTCACCACCAGGGTTGAGTGTATTCACGCACCGAGCGCAAAACCAATGCTCATATATGGATGTAACTAAATCTGTTGTCAGATAAAAAAAAATACATATTAAGCCGATTTCCAAATTCATTCATTTGAGATGTCCAAATCCATTAAATATCAACATATTCTTGAACTAAATGGTTTGTACCACAACCTCTGGGCCTTATTGTACCACTAAATTTAACCCGATAAATCAAAACTAATAAAAACTCACATTGTTCAGGACCAATAAAGAAAAACTCCTTCTGGAGATTGTTTCGCTTGACAAAGTCAATGAATGGGTTCAAGTCAACAGCCTTCAGATCTGTTCCCTCTTGTTCTGCTCTGCTAACAACAATGACAAAAGTGAAGGAACATGGTGTGGCTATACAGCTCCCATATGAGTTACAAACAATAATATATCTATGCAAACTGCTGAATTATTAATTCCAAGAGAAGTGACAAAATAGCTCTAGCCAAACTACAATCAATCGTCAACACTGCATTTCAAGAGAATGTGTTCAAGTTAAAACACAAGATAGGCCTATTTCATGATCTCTGTTTGAACCTTGCAAACATCAATTTTATGTACTTCTATTCTCAACTAATTTACGAATATAAGCTACCAGTGAAAACAAAATTCGGATCAATGACATAAATGCCAGAGATCATGAAATGAATTCTAAAAGAGACCTTCTAGGGAGAATTCATACATACTATACTTGGTCAAGCCTGTATTTCTTAGAGGATCTGAACTAAAGCTTCCAGTATATTTTCTTTATCCAAAAAGGAAAGAACCTATACTGCTATTGTGTGTAAGGGTGTCACACGAACTGCAAATTGACAGTCAATAATCCTCTACGAACTCAATGAGCATGCTTAGTTGGTGAAGCTCATTTTGGTCATCTGACCGCCATGGGATGCTGGATCCAACTTAGCTTTCTTATCATCACACCAAGCAAGCATCACATTGGAATCAGAATTGCACAGGTATCCACTCTATAACTTAAGGTTCTGACCTATGAGGAAACAAAAGAGGTATCTGAAAATGGTTCAGCAAAGTCCTGCTCCAATGCCAAAGTCAGGGTCTGAGCAAGAAGGGGAAACAATAAATGTGAGGCAAGATTGTAATTGATAAGGAGTGAAGGCGAAAAGTTGAACATTACCAGAAGGACCTCTTCTATGTATCTTCTCTAGATGTATGAAGGTCAGTCAGTGAACCCAATTGAGATGATGGTCCCCAAATCCCAAGCCATCTAGATGATGGCTCTTGAATTCGACCAAGTGGGCTCATAAATGACCAGATTGAACCATTATTAACATTGACACAGACACAGGGAAGGTTCCTTAGTGCTATCAAAGGAATTGGCATTAGATACTTGACATGTGTTACCCAAAGATGCTGATGGGCCGAGCCTCTTGAGGAGCCCCAACATTAACAAATGATGAACTTGAGATTGTACACTCAAACGAACAACCTGCTGAGATGACAATTTGTGTAGAACTCCCAAGCTTAATAGAATAAGGTTGTAATAAACTAATAAAATAAGAGGCAACTTCAATACCGATGCCTAAAATTGCAAGCTCGAGATATCTCATTCCCAATTTCTTCATGATACCCTAGTCTTTCCATTCTCACCTTCCGAAACCAAACCTCAGCAACTCCATCATATCAAACACATCCTTCAGGTAGCGACTAGCCTGACTCATTACTGTAGATTCCGTATCCATCCCCTGGCTACTCTGTTTGATCTGCTCCCAGCGTCATCAAACACATAGCTGTTCTTTCTTAGTCTCTCATATTCACCTAGTTGTTGCTTAATACCATAATTTACTCGATTAAGTCAGCTGGCATAAGGATGATGTGCCAACACCTGACTTGCAAAAAATGCAAGCAAACCTCAAGCTGCAGGTGGACATCAAACCTAGCTCAAAGTCCTATAGACTGCATGAAACTATGCTTGCTTAGATTCCTCGAATAATCAAAACCATACCAAGAGCTGAGAAGACAATGATAATCCTAGGCAAGTTGCGATCTGAGGTAAATACAATGCCTATACTAAAAGGACCGGAATGATTGCGGTGAATGCCTGTAAAGCGTAAGAAACCGTAGCGGGCTTCGATTTGTTAGCTTAAACGAGACACCGGGCCTTCTAAAGTTCGAACCTTTCTTCAGTAGTTGTTGCAGCCAACAGTGGAAGAACCGGATGCCAAGATCCAAGAAAAAAGATCGCAAAACACCATCCAAACATGGAACAATCCAAGAAAGAAAGAAGAGAGGAACACGGTTGCGCACCGTACATGAGGGACAAGAGGCGAGAAGGGGCGCTAGGGTCGTAGTTGAGCAGCAACGCCGCCTTCAGTGGCTCACCTGCGCAAGAAGAAACGTAGGAGAGAAAGCAAGACCCTAATGAGACACCTGGGGCGACTTTTTGTGAGGAGGATGCAGGGCATTAGGGCTCCGAAGAGTGTACCCGAGGAACCGACGTTGTTGGATGCCCACTTCTCCCAGAGTCGGTGCGTCGAAGCCCAATCCGCCATGTCACCTGCTTTCCCTCACCCGTCTCTATCTGGCGGCGGGTTCGGAGGACGGAAGACTGCCGGCTGGTAGGGAACCGGCGGCGTCTTGAGAAGAAGAGGAACGAATGCTCGCGAAAGAGATTTATAGGCGAACCTTAACATCATTCGGACCCAAATCGGCCCGGTTCGATTCTATTAAGCCTCGGACTCGGCTCAAATAAACGAGACCGTAACTCGAACCGGACCGATTGTACTGTGTTTGAATTCGGCCCAACTCGTCCCACTTCTCGAATATATATATATATATATAGTAAAAGTATTTTCGAAGGAAATATTGACCCCTATAAAATAAAAGCATTTAAACAGAGCAGAGAATAAATGTTGGAGGTGGAGATGAGGAGTTGAGCTTGTTTTCACCATAGATTGGCCATTGTTTCAGGCATTTCAGAAGACAATGGAGGAGAAGGTAAGTGATGGGATGGGTGGGACAAGACAAGATGAGACAAGGCATGCAGTTTGTATCGCATCAGAATGTGAAGAAAGCAGAGACTTGGAACAGCAACCTCACCGGAGTTGATCCTCCTCCTCGGATGCTGCATTTTGTCATGCAACGGAGTAATGGTTTCATCATCACGGGATCCAATCCCTTCATTGTTCGGAGAAGATGCAGATAGTCCACTGAAACATCAATGTTTCTTAGGTCAAATGATGCTACTTGGTACTGAAAATGAAGACGAGCAGTCGATCCAGTGAAGACGCAAAGATGGTAGATGGGGATGTGAGGAGTTTGATAGCTTGTGATCTTAACGAGCAGAAGGTCGAAGCAGAGCGTCAGAGAAAGTGAGGAAAGAAGGGGATGATGTGATGGAATCCATCACATGATTTATTGAATCTGGTTCTGTTTCTCCTGACAGATAGATTTGGAATCTGATGAAAGATCGCCTCAAATCCTCTGTTTCTGTCTCTCTTTCTCCTCTTTCACCACTAGCTTTATCTGGTGGCAGGTCACCTCAAATCCTGCGTCTAATCTGCCTCTCTCTTCGTCACTTCTCCCCTCTCCCCCCTTCAAACTACGTTCTGTTCCCTTTCTCCTCTCACTTTCTTCGCTGTCACAGAAAATACCTGCACAATTTCTCACGCATGCACGCATCCCATCCTCCGGCTGAGCCCCGAGGGACATCATAAGGTCACTGCAGCAGAGCAGAAGACAGAGACGTGGAGAGAGAGAGAGAGAGAGAGAGAGAGAGAGAGAGAGAGTCTATCTGACCTCTTGTAGCGTAGACTTGCACTGATTCCCTTTGATTCATCGAATCCGAATTATTTCACAGGCCTTAAATCTCCCACGCTATAAGCGAGATCCAACAGCAGGGGTGCAGTGAAGAGCTGAGACATGGTCTTCCTTTTCCCATCTCCTTCTTGCTTCTGATATCTCTTCTCCACTGCATCGAAGGACTGCAAACTGAACTGCTTGTTAGTGCTGCCAATATTCGTCCCCCCTTGTTCAGGAACTGGTGACGCTTCTGCCCGTTGTTCTTGTTTCATGGAAAGATTAGCTTCTGCTTGTGGTTTTCTCGCTCTGCTCTGCTGCTAATTGGTTGCTTGGCTCATTTGCTGATCATGTTCTTGCCAGTTCTCACTATCACTTCACCTGGATGACGATGTTTGGCAACCATTTCCACAACATCGAACCCCAGCTTCCTCCAGGCTTTCGCTTTCACCCCACCGACGAGGAGCTCATAGCCCATTACCTTCTCCAGAAAGCCCTCGACAGCAGCTTCACCAGCCGAGCCATCGCCGAGGTCGACCTCCACAAGTGCGAGCCATGGGAGCTTCCAGGTCAGACTCCAAGCCCGCATGCTTCCCTCTGTTCCACCTTTGATCCTTCCAAGCTTGCATTTTGGATGCAGAGAAGGCCAAGATGGGGGAGGAGGAATGGTACTTCTTCAGCCTTCGAGACCGCAAGTACCCGACGGGGCTCCGGACGAACAGGGCCACCGGTGCGGGATACTGGAAGGCGACCGGGAAGGACAAGGAGATCTACAGTTCGAGGACGAAGTCGCTGGTGGGGATGAAGAAGACGCTGGTGTTCTACAGGGGACGGGCTCCCAAGGGAGAGAAGAGCAACTGGGTGATGCATGAGTACAGGTTGGAAGGCAGGTTCGCCTTCCATTTCCTCTGTGGATCCTCCAAGGTGTGTATGTGGCCGTCTTCTCCCAATGCTGAGTTGATGTGTACTGCCAGGAAAGATAACGTGTTCTCTCGAATCCATGCGACGATAGGATGAGTGGGTGATCTCTCGTGTCTTCAAGAAGTGTGGCACAGGCAGCGGCGGCAAGAAGAACCGCCTCGCTCTCGCCGGAGAAGGTTCCTATTCCGATTCCACCATCTCTGCTGGCTCGCCGTCCTGCGGCTCCCTAGCATCGCACCCCGACATGCCGCGTTTCCCAGCCGCCGCCACGCTTCTCGATCAGGACAGCTGCTTCCACGAGAGTAGCGAGGGGGAGCCCGTGCCCTGCTACTCCACTGCCGGACCCAGCTTCCGCCTACCGTTTCCTCACACCACCGCCACCTTGCCCGCCTGTGGGGCATTGTTCCCGAGCCTGCGGGCGATGCAACCGGGCCTCCAGCTGCCGTTCTACCTCTCCGGTTTGGCGCCGATGCCGCTGGGCGGGAGCGGCGACCTGGACGCCAGGAGCAACCACGAGAGGGGTTGCCCACGGCCCGATCTCCACGGGAAGGCGGTGTCTGCGGCGAGGGGGCACCGGATGCCGCTGGGAGCCAGCGAGCTTGACTGCATTTGGACATCCTGAAGCCTGTCCTGCATGTCTTTTCTTCTTTTTGGCCTCCTGCTGTCTCTGTAGAGGTGACTGAAACAATGCTTCGTGGGTTGTATTATCATGGAAGCGTTTTTATGCGTCTCTTTGTATACGACATGGATTCGGTTGCCAATGGCCGGATGGATTGATGTGCAAGGATGGTTGGTACTCGGTAGCACAGAGAAGAGAGACGTCGAAGTCTTATCGGGGATGAGCACTGTTAACTATAACGGGCAGTCATTTTGGTGCAGAGAGGCTTGTGGAGCGGAATACTGGAAAGGCAACATAATTTATCATTAAGGCCAGTAAACATTTTTCACAATTCAAGATAATATAAATAAGACCTTTTTTTAAAAAAAAAATACTCTAATTTTCAGGTTATCTCAAACAGTTATATTTATTTTTGATTTTCTCATATCATACCTCTTAATTAAAAAAAATCGAAAATTATCCTTTCTTCACTTCCCTTCTTTACTCTTTTTTTTATCATCAATTGTCTAGTTGAATCCACTATTGCCTCTTGTCTATATCGTTGCTTTCGTCATTGCTTGCAACTCTCGTGTGAGGGAGGAGAGGGTGCAAAGGTCGTTGTCAAAGGCCTTTTCAAAATCATCGCTCGTAACTCTCATGCAAGAATAGAGGCACAAGGATTATTGTTGACTCTTTGCCTTGCTAGAGTTGTAGCTCATAGCCCTCGAGAATTAGAACGACAAGCGATCGATGAGGTCAACTCATGCATGAAAGCACAAGCAGTCAAGGGATGGTAACAACCAACAAAACTAGCTCACGAGGGGAGGGGAGGAGAGATAATACATGTCGCAAGGGTGATGACAACATAAGAAGACGAAGAAACTAACGATAGGTCTGATGGAACAAACAACGATAGTTGAAGGAGGATGGAGGACATGCATTTTGGATAGTTTTCAAATTAGGTAGCATGATTTGGTAAAAAAACAAAAAATGAGGATAATTAAAAAAACCTAAAATAAGGGTATTTTTAAGGAAATAGCCCTAAAAATATATATTGACATAAAATACATTATATGTACAGTTCGTCCATAGATTGGAAATAATTTCTTACAAACACTTTGCTGCTTCATCTAAAGAACAATAAAAAAAGAACTCCAATGAGAACTCTCGACAATTCAATCTGTGATCTGATTACGTTGCACAATTAGTTGGAACAAAATTTGTCAACAAAATTAGTGTTAATTTAGGGCTTAAGGGATAGCATGATGTAATAATATAAAATGATAATCTAATTAACCAAATCTACACTCTCATTAACATAAGGCTAACAGCACATTAAAGTAAACACCGCCAAGAAATGACCCAACAAGGGTTTCATTCCCTGAGATAGTCACCTGATTGATTGCTTTATACATCTGTTCTCCAGTGACAAACAAAATTGCTTGATACAATAACATTTAGCTTCAACCTTATCATTTCATGATTACTACTAAACCTCTAAATCAGTAAGATACAGGGATTACAAGTACTGGTGAACAACAAAAAAGCTACACTATTAAGCAAATAAATTCAATGTAAAGCTGGAACTTGAGCACCACAGCTTACAGAACAAGTGAAGCAATCATCGCAAATGGGAGAAGAGAGGTACAAAGTTGATTACCAGCCTCAAGCACGGCGCTTACTCAGACGCCAAGAGTTGGGTTCATGATATCGGTCATAAAGTGGTTCGATACGCTCTTGTCGCTTGCGTTTACTCATTTTTGTAGGATCTGCACCCTTGTAGAATCTTGGAGCCAACTCTACTAACCACTTGGGGTCAACTACTGTGACTTCCCTCATGTATTCCTTAGTCGTCATTACAAGCTCGTGATATATAACCCAGTCTGGTTGCCTTTGAAATAGAGCACTGCTGGGGTGAATATACACAGGCTGGTTCTCAACTAAGGTCCTGTACCCTTCCTGGGGATCTTTCCTTGCTGCATGGAAAAAGAACCCTGCCGTAATTGCCTTCCTTATCTTAGTAAAATTTTTTCCAGCACTAACAACATCCAGCTTATACCTGAAATCAATGGTCGACAGGGGTTAGAAATACTTTGAGCAACAGGTTGGACTAAACAAGAATTCAGAATGAATGAAACTGATCATGCAAATCCGAAACAAGCCATGAAAAATAAAATGAAGTTTCACATATTTTCAGCTCAGTATTATCAAGAAGTATATGATTTCTCCATCCAGTCAGGAGTTTGATCACTACTATTGGTTAACAGCATTGGAGGAGAGTTATTTGAAAAGACCACTTCGACTTAAATTTACAGATATCAGTGACCTGCTCAGAGGTCCTCATTCTTAATGTCCCACTTGGTTTTAATATTAAGACAATTGAGTTGCAAAATTCAAGAAGATCTGAATAAAAATACTACTAAAACCCATGGTATTCAATCCAAGGCAGAATGCAATGAATGAAGAAATCCAAGACAGTTTGCATTTTCAGAAGCCTTACCATGCCTGCTCAAAATAAACACCTAGTTTTGTAAGTAATGGAATAAAGACTCATTCAATGCTTCCAGACAGAGACCTGAGAACATGGCTTTTTTATTCCCATAGAGTTAAGCATTTTCCAGTAGAGACATTGACATAGGTCAACCCATGGCAGCTGGACTAACATAAGAGTTAAATGCAAATCACTTGGCAATTTATTCTGGATCCGTACTGTCAAAAGATTGATTCACGCTGCCAAAGTGGATAAAGACAGCAGTCACATTCTAGTTTAAGGAGCTAGCAGTAAATCACCATATATTCATCATAGATACTATCAGTAAATTACCCATAGTTCCAAGCAAGTATCCTTTCTCATTAAAAAAATCAATCGATTTATAAATGTTTGACTCCTTTGAACTTCCCTTTCCATAAAGAATAAGATGTTTTCAGTACAGTAACAAAATATTTGCTTCAAACGAATGAAGGAAAGATTCATAGGTTTACTTCTGAAGGTTCAATTATCTTCAAAATATATTAGGATGTTGAAAATTATGCACAGCCCGCTGTCATCGATCTTGCAAGACAGAAGGAAGACAGGTCTGGAACCCAAATTTTATATAAAGAAAGATACATTTCCTTAAGAATAAATCTTATAGCACCACAAAGTTCTTCACTTTCCAACCCAGAGAATAAAATCAGATATGAAATTATGATACAAATTACCAACCAATCTAACACACAGAATGTTTAAGATGCCTAACAAAGATTCAAAAAGGACTTCATCATGTTCCAACGTGAATGATTTTCAGGAGTGTATGCTAGCAAGCCAATAAAACAAGCAATAGGAATCTTTCTTTCTTAGCAAGAAAAGAAAAAAAATCTGAGCACTTTGAAAAAAAAAAAGCCTGATGGTCTAGCTGATATCTTGCAGAGATTTTACACTTTTTAAGAATATAGTTTAAAAAAAGAGCAGCCCAATGAACAGCACTCCTGTCAATGCGATTTTCCATTTTTCCCTTATATGGAGAGAAATAGAGCTTCTTCATGGTCACTGATGACTAAGTTCATGATTGCAAATTTTCAGTATATCCAACACAGCATGCAGGCATGAGACTACAGATAACTGAAAGCCAAATTATACATGAGCAGAAATATTCTAAAAACCCAAATTCATCACTGAATCTGATGTTGTAGGTATTTATTTTCAACTTGTAAGCTTTTGAATAAAACGTATCTCAAAAAGTGTGTTCCAATACAATTTTTATACTTTGAGATCCTGTTTGATATATTTTGCAACTTTATTTTAGGACCAAGATCTGAATAAATAGGAAAACCAAAATTATCAAACCTAACCAGAATTTCCAGGCCATGTCATATGTTAGATTTGAAGTAAGCAACTATAGCTTGTTCTGGCATAAGTATCAGCTATTACAGACTAAAGAAGATACCAAACTTTTTGCATAATTCTTCGAACATTCAGATGGAAGTGAAATATTTCCTATGCTTGAAAGGGCTTGAGGCAGTGGTTGATCTAGGCATCACAAATTTATGGATTCAAAGTAATTCCGTGGCAACCATCCCATACCTTGCTGGATAAAAAGCATAATCAGGGAGTTTATGTTTTTTGTCTAAATTTGTAAAATTTGAGAACTCTTCTGTTTTGGGAAAATCAAATATTGCTGTGGATAAAAAGCATAATCAGGGAGTCTATGTTTTTTGTCCAAATTTGTAAAATTTGAGAATTCTTATGTTTTGGGAAAATAAAATATTGCTGCCAATCGGACAGGCAACTTTTGGGAGGGAGATTATGAGGAACTGTCTGTGGATGAGCAAAATTCCTTAGTGTCTAGGCCCTCTTCTGAGTTCTGACATGTTAGAATCTTATGTTCTTGCAGTTATTCACTAATAAAATTTTCATATATAAAAGTAAGCAAATAAAGCTGCAAATAGCTAGCAATCCTACCTATATATCATGCATTTGGGAAATCTGATAAAGTAAACAAATGATCTATGAATAACATCTTAAAGAGTGATATCTTGGAAGACAGTCAATGATCACAACTTGTATCAGTCATAATAACCTAGACCCTAGAGAATTCTAAAATTACTTCATTAGGAACTGCAAATTAATTGAACATCTACAGAAGTATACAACGATGCAGCAGGTGCAACAATATCCACCTGATGAAGATACCAATCTCGAACATACTTGATATATGTTGTGACATATGCAATGTAAATAATGAATAAGTACCATGTAGTAACATGCACAACACAAGCAGTATACCACGGTTTCCAAACCAGAGGGTCAATATATTTCTGACATGTGGGCCAAAATAAAAGAATGTAAGCAAAGGCTTCTAGAAAGTAAATGCAACTGAAAACAATAAACACTAATCCAACATTGATACTTGATTGAGGATCAAAAGAAGGATGTCACAAAGCAGACCAATAATAATATTATAAAAAGCGAATATCATACCTGTCCATAATAGTAAGAAGTTGTTTCCTCACATCCTGTGCCCTCCTAAGTGAACGTGACTGTACGAAGTTTTCAAAGCACCATGGGCCAGAAAAGTTCTTAGCTTTCCAAGCCTCATATACAGCGAGCAATGTTAGATGATCCCCTTCAGGCTGAAAGAATTTTGCTCTTTTCTGATCTGCTTGAGCTTGTTTCTCTCTTGGTCTGTAGAAAATGTTCCCGGTCTGAATCATTGCTATAATAGTCAAAATTTCTTCACTGCATCCAAGGTCCACGCTAGCTAGAAGCATTTTCGAAAGCGGTGGCTCCAAAGGGAACTCAGCCATTTTTCTACCCAATTTTGTCAGGAGCCCCTCCTCATCCAAGGCTCCAAGACTGTATAGTTGTTCCATAGCAGAAATGAGTGCTTGAGGTGATGGTGGATCCATAAAATCAAAAGACAGAAGGTCATTTATACCCATAGCCTTCATATTAAGAACTGTCGCCCCAAGATTAATCCTCTGGATTTCTGGAATTGTCGTTGGAGACATTTCATTGCGATAAGCACTCTCTGTATAAAGACGGTAACATTTTCCTGGGCCAGTACGCCCAGCACGACCAGCTCGCTGCTTTGCAGATGCCTGTGAGATGGGAGTGATAACTAGTGAATCAAGCCCTAACTTTGGATTGTAGACATTTTGTTTTGCAAAACCTGGATCAACAACATAGTAAATCCCATCAATTGTCAAGGAAGCCTCTGCAATATTAGTGGCCACAACCACTTTCCTCTTTCCAGGAGGAGCAGGTTCAAAAATCCTCGACTGCATCTCACTGGGAAGAGCACTGTATACTGGCAAGATTATCAACTCAGGCACATTCTTCCCTAATCCTTTCATTCTCTCGTACAGAGACTGGCAAGCATGATCAATTTCTTCTTGGCCAGTTAGAAAGAGAAGTACGTCTCCTTCAGGTTCTGTCAAGTGGATCTGAAGAACAGTGATCAATGCTGCATCCAGGTAATCAGTTTCTGGCTGCTTGGTGTAGAGTATCTCCACTGGGAAAGTTCTACCAGGAATGGTGAAGATATTACAGTTAAAGAAGTACCCGGAGAACTTCTCTGCATCAAGTGTTGCAGAGGTGACTATTAACCGAAGGTCTGGTCTCCTTTTCACAAGTTGCTTTAGTAACCCAAAAAGAACATCAGTGTGAATGGTCCTTTCATGAGCTTCATCCAACATTATTACAGAGTACTGTGAGAGGCTTTCATCAACTAAAATCTCCCTAAGAAGCATACCATCTGTCATATACTTGATCACTGTCTCAGGCCCAGTGCAGTCCTCAAACCTAATAGCATAACCAACCTCCTCACCCAGACGGCAACCAAACTCTTCTGCTACCCTCTTTGCAACCGACATAGCTGCCACCCTACGAGGTTGTGTGCAACCAATCTTTCCTCTAGTTGTGTACCCTGCCTCAGCTAGATACTGAGTCACCTGTGTTGTCTTGCCTGAACCTGTCTCTCCAATCACAACCAGTACCTGATTATCATGCACAGCTTGAATTAGCTCTTTTTTCAATTTGTAAATAGGAAGACTTTGCCTTTGTTCCTGTATCGATAGCTTAGACCTCTGCCCAAATGTTAAAGCCTTTCCATAAGCATCTTTCTTCCACTCGGGCATCTCATAGGCTGACAACCCAACTCCCCTAAGCTCCTGCGCAAGGTGCCTCTCACCTGTTTCTGGCATTGGGTCCTCCCAAGGACGATTTAGATCTTTTGGAATTGAATCCAGCATTGTCCTCTGCTGTTGCTCTCTTAACTCCCTCCTTTCCTTGATAAGAGCTGACTGAAGTGCTGCAGCCCTGCTCAAAGACCCCTCCGGATTCTTGAAAATTTTGACAGGGGACATGTCGATCGAAAATCGACTCTGCCCTTGCAAGAAGGCAGGCTCATCCTCATTAAGCTCGATCTCTATCTCCTCCTCAGCTCCCTCTTCCTGATACAAAAGCCCATCTCCATCGTCATCAAACATTGGGTAATCCCGGACACCCAAAACTCCAGAAGCAACAAGCTGCTTTGCCTCCCACCTCTCGGGCGAGCTCATCCGCTTGAGCGGGCGCCTTGATGATCCTTCCTCATCTTCTTCTACTATCGTAATCCCTGAAAGACCCATCCTTCTAGTCGGGCCACCATCCCTACTGGCTGGGTTAGCCCTATACGCTTCGTCCTCAGAGCTCTTCTTCATTGGGAGTAGATCCTTTCCAGTCTTCTGATCCACATCCCTCATAGACAAGCTAAGCTTCTGCCCTGACACTGAAATCACCTTCACATAGACTTCTTGATCACGCTTCACCACATCCTTTGCATTAGCAATTCTCCGGCTGGCAATCTGGGAGACATGAACCAGGCCTTCCTTTCCTCTCAAGTCGGTCAGCTGCACGAAGCAACCAGTGTCCATGACACGCGAAATTCTTCCCTTGTAGACCTCATAAAGCTCTGGCTCATCAGAAATCCTTCGGTTAGGGTTAGGGTTAGGGTTTCTCCTAGTCTTGCTGTCTTCGTCATCTTCATCGACATTGTGGCCCCTTGAATCGCTGTATCTATCCCTTCTATGATCCCCATCCTATCCCTATCTCTATCATCTCTATCTCTATCTCTATCTCTATCTCTATCTCTATCTCTATCTCTATCTCTATCTCTATCTCTATCTCTATCTCTATCTCTATCTCTATCTCTATCTCTATCTCTATCTCTATCTCTATCTCTATCTCTATCTCTATCTCTATCTCTATCTCTATCTCTATCTCTATCTCTATCTCTATCTCTATCTCTATCTCTATCTCTATCTCTATCTCTATCTCTATCTCTATCTCTATCTCTATCTCTATCTCTATCTCTATCTCTATCTCTATCTCTATCTCTATCTCTATCTCTATCTCTATCTCTATCTCTATCTCTATCTCTATCTCTATCTCTATCTCTATCTCTATCTCTATCTCTATCTCTATCTCTATCTCTATCTCTATCTCTATCTCTATCTCTATCTCTATCTCTATCTCTATCTCTATCTCTATCTCTATCTCTATCTCTATCTCTATCTCTATCTCTATCTCTATCTCTATCTCTATCTCTATCTCTATCTCTATCTCTATCTCTATCTCTATCTCTATCTCTATCTCTATCTCTATCTCTATCTCTATCTCTATCTCTATCTCTATCTCTATCTCTATCTCTATCTCTATCTCTATCTCTATCTCTATCTCTATCTCTATCTCTATCTCTATCTCTATCTCTATCTCTATCTCTATCTCTATCTCTATCTCTATCTCTATCTCTATCTCTATCTCTATCTCTATCTCTATCTCTATCTCTATCTCTATCTCTATCTCTATCTCTATCTCTATCTCTATCTCTATCTCTATCTCTATCTCTATCTCTATCTCTATCTCTATCTCTATCTCTATCTCTATCTCTATCTCTATCTCTATCTCTATCTCTATCTCTATCTCTATCTCTATCTCTATCTCTATCTCTATCTCTATCTCTATCTCTATCTCTATCTCTATCTCTATCTCTATCTCTATCTCTATCTCTATCTCTATCTCTATCTCTATCTCTATCTCTATCTCTATCTCTATCTCTATCTCTATCTCTATCTCTATCTCTATCTCTATCTCTATCTCTATCTCTATCTCTATCTCTATCTCTATCTCTATCTCTATCTCTATCTCTATCTCTATCTCTATCTCTATCTCTATCTCTATCTCTATCTCTATCTCTATCTCTATCTCTATCTCTATCTCTATCTCTATCTCTATCTCTATCTCTATCTCTATCTCTATCTCTATCTCTATCTCTATCTCTATCTCTATCTCTATCTCTATCTCTATCTCTATCTCTATCTCTATCTCTATCTCTATCTCTATCTCTATCTCTATCTCTATCTCTATCTCTATCTCTATCTCTATCTCTATCTCTATCTCTATCTCTATCTCTATCTCTATCTCTATCTCTATCTCTATCTCTATCTCTATCTCTATCTCTATCTCTATCTCTATCTCTATCTCTATCTCTATCTCTATCTCTATCTCTATCTCTATCTCTATCTCTATCTCTATCTCTATCTCTATCTCTATCTCTATCTCTATCTTCTGCCTCTGTCTCTATATCTATCCCTCTCGTCGCCTCTGTGTCTGTGTCTGTCTCTGTCTCTGTCCCGATCACTTCTGCGCCTCTCATCCCGCTCTCGGTCACGTTCCCTATCATGTTGCCTGCGTTCGGCCTCCGATTTGCGGTCGGCGTCCTTCTCCATCTCCAATCGGAGATCCTTGGCGCGCTCGGAGTCGTCGGGGCGGGAGAGAGCGGGGAAGGCGGACTCCTTCTTTTTGGACTGGGACTGGGGATCGGAGGGAAGCGGCTTGCTAGCCTTGGATCCGGGGGGGAGGATGGCGTGGATGATCGTGAGGAGGGTTCGGACGAAGTAGTCGGGCATCTCGGCGCCGTTCGCCTTGAGCTTGGCGTCGAAATCGTCGACGGTCTCGGAGTCGCGGCCGAGCTCGGTGATGAACTCAGCCAGGACCTTGTCGCCGCAGCCGATGTGGGACTCCAGCTCCGTGCACACCTTGGAGACCAGAGAGAGGTACTCGAGCTTCTTCAGGCCCTCGTCCCCCGGCGCCACCTCCGCGGCCGTAGCCATGGTGGATAAGAGAAAACAAAGAAGGAAGATTTAGGGTTAGAGTTTAGTAGATCGGTGATGGGAAAACCGGTGGCGAGCGGAGGAGGAAGAAGCCACGGGCTTCGAACGCCAACGTCGGGCACTCCCTCAGTCGCCTTATGCCCTATCCCTGCAACGATTCGAAACAGCGTATTTGCCCTTGCAATGTCGAATTACCCCTTTCTGAATAAATATACTAAATTAATTGCTTTTCTAAATTCAATAAACATAAATCAGAATTGAAAGAGAACTATAAAATCATCTAAATTCACAAGGATTGTTTATATCATGTTATCTCAATAAATATAATAATATTTATAAGAATTTCTTGTAAACTCACCATGATCGATGATCACATGATTGACTTTCTAAATATATATGATAAAAAATTATTTAATAGAAATCATGTAAACATGAAAATTCTGAAAGCGAAACAAATAATTTCATCACATAATCAATTACATTTATGAAAAATATAACACGTAATACTATATATTAGATCGATACGAAAATAATAAAAAAATTAATTTTAATGTGGAATGTTAAAATTATATTTTTATCGATAAAATTATTGAGAATAAAAGAAATATTGAAACTATCTTTTTTCCATCATTTTTATATCTATTTACATGTGTTGTGTTTTTTATTAATACAATAATATTAGGATAAATAAGAAAATATTTATTTTATTTTTAAATTTTAATATAATTTTTTTAAGTATAAAAATAATGATACTAATAGCAATATATAATTATTCTGATTTTCAATAATTTAATGTCTAGTTGGATATTCATAATAAAAGAATAGAACATTTATTATTTTTATTTATAAATCTGAATTCTATTAATTAATTTTTGATAATAATGTCTCGTGTGGGGGCTCTGCTCGCCTACTCTGCTATCGTTGCCTCGAGGTAAGCCCTACGCCCATCTGCCCTCTTCTCCTCCTCTTCGGTCCGAGTTTGAGAGCTTACCCTTATCGCGAGGGAAATAGCAACGGATGATGCATTCCGCCACAACCTCGTCTCAATTTCCGGTCACAAGGTAAGTCGGTGCGTCGAATCCCATCGATCGTTGCTACTTCTCGTAGTTTCTATACACTGCTCTTCAAGTGTTTGATGATATGATACTGACGCATCTTTTTCTCTATGGTATGTGACTTGCATGACGTTTAGTGCTGGAAATCTTTTGTGGCATGTGTTATTCTCTGAAGAGTTTAGTAGATTTTGTTTGGCATGATTTTGGCAAGTTATTATTTTGCAGCTGTGAAGCGTTAAATTCTCCTGCAATTTCTTTAGAGAAAGCCATTTCTCTTAACATCCACAATTTTCTTGTTTCCGAAGGTTTTCTCGTTCTGATAGTGCAAGTGGGAAATCTGTGAGGATTCATCATCGGCTGCCTTTTCCCATATCTGTCAGGTTGCAAAGGATTATGATGAAAAGTAGTACCTTTCCTACAAATTCCAGTTTAAGTCTCGTAAATGAAGCAACGGGCCGGGTAGAGCATAAAGTTGGTGAGCACGATGCTGTGATTATTGTTGACCATGGATCTCGACGGCAAGAATCTAATCTTATGCTAAGTAAGCTTCGATGTTTAACATCTTTTGTACTGCTATAGTCCTCTTTGCCATTTTTATCCTATCTGATATGGTATATTTGCTGTTTCTGCAGATGAGTTTGTTGCAATGTTCAAAGCTAGAACTGGTTATCAGATAGTTGAGCCTGCTCATATGGTAATTGCTCATTGTTTTATTGCTTAACTATTCTGAGGACAATCAATCCAATGCCATATCCAATTGGCATAGTGCAAAACACCCCCATATGAAACTGATTAAGAATAAGCTTGAAGTGCTATCTCTGTGGACACCAGTTCTATAAAAGTTAAGATATGTAGATGAAAGAGAAAAAATAGAATAATACTCCAAAGCAACAGATCACTGATATACACATAAAAATGCATCATTATGAGGTCGTTTAGAAAATGTAGCAAATAATACTTAGAATAAAGAGCCCTCTATTAAGCTTTTTGGCCATGAACAATATATACCTCCCAGTTGTTTTAATTGACGTAAAACTTGTGATATCTAGGCTACTAATGTAGTTATCAACATGAAATATGGTAGCTTTATATTGTGAATTTATCTCCGTCAAACTTTTGTTGTTTTTTTTCTAAATGTGCCTCTAAAGCATGTTTTTTAACAAGATGGGCTTGCATGCCTGTAGTTGCTTCATCAAGCATGATGGAAATGATTCACATAACTGAGATTGCTTCACTCCTGATGGATGTAAAACTGGAAAATTTTGAGATGATTACTTTACAGAGCCATCTGCATTTCCTTAGCTGTCAACTTTTTATTTCTTTTACTGTTAATGTTTTCTTTTTCAAAGTTTTTATTGATGATCTAATAAGAGTAGAACTGGATTAGTTATTTTGTTTTTTTTTCATCAAGCTTGAATCAAATATATACTGAAGAATGTATATTTTCTTAGCTATTCTCGATAGTCGCATAGGAAATGGCTGAACTAATATCTGTTTGAAAAACTAGGAATTGGCCAAGCCATCAATCAGCGATGCATTTAGACTATGCATGCAAAAAGGAGCCAAGCGTGTAATCATCAGTCCATTTTTTCTTTCCCCAGGACGACATTGGCTGCAGGTATGCTCAGTGCACATAGTTTGCTCATCGTCTTGCTAATAAACCTGCAAAAGAAAATAAATCTTTACTGTTGTTCCCTAGGATATCCCTGCGTTAGTAGCTGATGCATCCAAAGAGCACTCAGGCATATCCTATGTTATAACAGCACCTCTTGGTCTGCATGAACTCATGGTGGTATGAGATTTCCTCATCTTCTCTTTGCATTTACATGTACATTGTTGTCGTTATTTGCATCGGCATGAATACTTGGGTAGGTCCATCAATACACAGGTGACATATCAGATACTTGAAATATTGATAAACCAAATCATCATGGTGCTGACAATGCAAGAAGAGAAAGAGCCAGGTGTTGATGTCACATCACACATGGTATTTGGGAATTAACAACAGATGATTGGATTTTGTGATCAATCTGGATTCTAGGACCTCTCGAGGGCATTCTGACAATTGACTTTTTCAACGTTATAGAGAATAAAAATGATTTTAATAGAACAGCTATCATTCATCAGTTCATCCAATGGAAAGCTGGTATCTATCGAAGAGCTGAGTTGTAATAATCTGCTCGACGGTGCCCCGACAAAACTAGTGCATGATTGAATTGAGACCAAGGATCATGGGATGGGTATTTCCTCGTGAGATGGGACAAGTCACTGTTGCCTCAAACAATTTAAAGTCAATTCTCCAATGAATTCTATTAATTTCATAACCTTGATTCAAATTTGCAATTGATGGTTAGACAGGATAACCTTGAAAGTGTCGATCCTGTACCATGCACCAGTTCTTTCCCCAGTCAACATTGATGACAGGTCCATAGCCTAGGGTTGTCTATTCTGTTTGATAATTATACTTGAAATAGCATTGACAGAAAAGGATTAAAGAGAGTCGGCTTCCTCATCCTTGTAGAATGCAGCTTTCGCCAAAGGACGGTTGGGGTTTTGAGGTATCAACTCATGAGGTATTCAGGGTCATGACCAGGGAAACATGCGATCGAGCTCAGGAAAAAAATGATTTAATAGAAGCAGCTATCAGTTCATCCAATGGGAAAGCTGGTATCTATCGAAGAGCTGAGTTGTAATAATCTGCTCGACTGTGCCCCGTCGAGCTCAGGAAAAAAATGATTGAAATACACAGATATGTACAGCCTTTAAATAACCACATAAAAGAGAGGACAGATCATACCTCTTTTACGGTCAGGTCAGATCGGTGTGTCCCTTGTAATAAGGTCTATGTTCTCCTTGATCATGTGGATGAATTGCACCATCAAGTGTAGATGGCATGCTTTGCACCAAGCAAAGTGGTGTAACATATCTCTCAGTATGATATCATATTGTAGTTGTGATATACTACAGTATTAAGCTTAGGCAAACATTAAGAATGAGGTATCATGATTGATATAAGGCATTGTAATATACTAATCATTTTGTCATTAGTAATTTGTAACCAGTATGAATGTCTAGAACTTGTTTTGTTTATTTTCATGGTACGTATCAAAATGGTTCCCTTCGGTCATCTCAGAACTTTGTTTTGGTTCCACTCAAATCAACCTTCAACCATGATGTGCTGGTCAGATCAGCTTCATGCATGTGTTATTGTTTGAATGCCCTCATTCTCGTTTATCTTTATTGTGGGTACCGGATGGTCTCACGGACATCATGTTCCAGTTTGTGATTAATTTCTTTTTATTCTTTACAAAACAAGCCTTGTGTGTTTATTATTGGGTTCTCACTCGATGACGAAGTGCCAAAATTCAGTTTTACCAAGATGTCATTTTATGTTCTATCCTACCAGAAATCTCTTTAAGTTGATAACTCAGGCCGACAATATTTGCTGTGCAGGATGTCATGAATGATCGGATAAAACACTGTTTGACCCATGTAGCCGGTGATGCAGATGAGTGTTCTGTATGTGCTGGAACAGGAAAGTGTCGTCTATACCAACCATGACAAATACATATCAAAACCAGTGAAAAGCATACAATTAATATCGAATGGCTTGTGCTTTATTTTCCTTTGGTTTTCAGAAACCAGCAATTGTTTCTTTTACCTCCTGAGGTATGTAATTGACAACATAATTGTCGATTTTTTAGATATCAATGTGGTATTTTTTCTGTAGACAACACCAAGTTCACATGATGCACACGACATCCATCGGTAGATGTTATTATGAAGCCCCTCACCCACAAAATGCAGCAATATAGTGTTAACTCACAATCTCCAATGTGCATATGGGTTCAATCTCGTTCTTTCTGTAGAAACTTTGGACATCTAAAAGAAATAATCTGTTTCAAAGATTTTATGAACTTTCTATTTTTTAAAACCTTTTCGTTGATTTACTAAATTATTTTAGGATTTCAAACTTGCATTTTGACCAATTACTCGAGTTGCAGGTAGTTCTTTTAAGAAATAAATTTTATTTATCATTTTCTTAGAAAGAAAAAAAAAGTTACAAATCCACTCTACTCAATTTACTAATTAGATTATTTGAATATGAAATACTTTAATGTTTTATTTATTATTAAATGTATTTAAAATCTTTATAACATATTTTATTTTTTTTTTTTTTTTTTTTTTTTTTTTTTTTTTTTTTTTTTTTTTTTTTTTTTTTTTTTTTTTTTTTTTTTTTTTTTTTTTTTTTTTTTTTTTTTTTTTTTTTTTTTTTTTTTTTTTTTTTTTTTTTTTTTTTTTTTTTTTTTTTTTTTTTTTTTTTTTTTTTTTTTTTTTTTTTTTTTTTTTTTTTTTTTTTTTTTTTTTTTTTTTTTTTTTTTTTTTTTTTTTTTTTTTTTTTTTTTTTTTTTTTTTTTTTTTTTTTTTTTTTTTTTTTTTTTTTTTTTTTTTTTTTTTTTTTTTTTTTTTTTTTTTTTTTTTTTTTTTTTTTTTTTTTTTTTTTTTTTTTTTTTTTTTTTTTTTTTTTTTTTTTTTTTTTTTTTTTTTTTTTTTTTTTTTTTTTTTTTTTTTTTTTTTTTTTTTTTTTTTTTTTTTTTTTTTTTTTTTTTTTTTTTTTTTTTTTTTTTTTTTTTTTTTTTTTTTTTTTTTTTTTTTTTTTTTTTTTTTTTTTTTTTTTTTTTTTTTTTTTTTTTTTTTTTTTTTTTTTTTTTTTTTTTTTTTTTTTTTTTTTTTTTTTTTTTTTTTTTTTTTTTTTTTTTTTTTTTTTTTTTTTTTTTTTTTTTTTTTTTTTTTTTTTTGTTTATTTTCATGGTACGTATCAAAATGGTTCCCTTCGGTCATCTCAGAACTTGTTTTTGTTTATTTTCATGGTACGTATCAAAATGGTTCCCTTCGGTCATCTCAGAACTTTGTTTTGGTTCCACTCAAATCAACCTTCAACCATGATGTGCTGGTCAGATCAGCTTCATGCATGTGTTATTGTTTGAATGCCCTCATTCTCGTTTATCTTTATTGTGGGTACCGGATGGTCTCACGGACATCATGTTCCAGTTTGTGATTAATTTCTTTTTATTCTTTACAAAACAAGCCTTGTGTGTTTATTATTGGGTTCTCACTCGATGACGAAGTGCCAAAATTCAGTTTTACCAAGATGTCATTTTATGTTCTATCCTACCAGAAATCTCTTTAAGTTGATAACTCAGGCCGACAATATTTGCTGTGCAGGATGTCATGAATGATCGGATAAAACACTGTTTGACCCATGTAGCCGGTGATGCAGATGAGTGTTCTGTATGTGCTGGAACAGGAAAGTGTCGTCTATACCAACCATGACAAATACATATCAAAACCAGTGAAAAGCATACAATTAATATCGAATGGCTTGTGCTTTATTTTCCTTTGGTTTTCAGAAACCAGCAATTGTTTCTTTTACCTCCTGAGGTATGTAATTGACAACATAATTGTCGATTTTTTAGATATCAATGTGGTATTTTTTCTGTAGACAACACCAAGTTCACATGATGCACACGACATCCATCGGTAGATGTTATTATGAAGCCCCTCACCCACAAAATGCAGCAATATAGTGTTAACTCACAATCTCCAATGTGCATATGGGTTCAATCTCGTTCTTTCTGTAGAAACTTTGGACATCTAAAAGAAATAATCTGTTTCAAAGATTTTATGAACTTTCTATTTTTTAAAACCTTTTCGTTGATTTACTAAATTATTTTAGGATTTCAAACTTGCATTTTGACCAATTACTCGAGTTGCAGGTAGTTCTTTTAAGAAATAAATTTTATTTATCATTTTCTTAGAAAGAAAAAAAAAAGTTACAAATCCACTCTACTCAATTTACTAATTAGATTATTTGAATATGAAATACTTTAATGTTTTATTTATTATTAAATGTATTTAAAATCTTTATAACATATTTTATTTTTTTATTAAATTTATTAGCTGTTTTCTCGTTTCGCTTACGGTCTCACGCACCGGAAATCATATATACATATATATATATCATCTTCCGCGCTTTCATCAAGTATCCCACAACCATTGGCCCCAATTCAAATGGCACATCTGCCGCTACCTGTTTGATCTCCGTCGCCTCTTCCTTGGAGTGAGTTCCTGTGCGTTTCCTCCGATCGATGCCTAGGCCTGCTTGCCGCGAGATTTGAGGTCTACAGACCCGCGCGAATTCTTATTGCCTTCGACAAGGAAAAATAGGGATTCTTCAGGTCGGTGTATGCTATTCTCGAAATTTTTACGGCAAAATTGAAATCTATCAACTTATTTAGGGTTTCTGGTGATCTCAATCCTTGATATGTGAAATCTTTGTGCCATCGATTTGGGGACTGATACCTTGTCGCCGCGGTGCGGTTGCTCCTCTTCGACCTAGGAGTGCTCGGTGTTCTTATACTCTAACATGAGTTCATGTCTTGTTTCTCTTCAGAAACATCTGCTGGTAGATCTGGGTATTGGGGCATCGGATGCCGCAGAAAGAAATGCGTGATGGTGAGATCCCTGACATGGACTTCATAAAGAGCCATTCTCAGGTTGGCACAACATAGGTTTCTGAATCCTTGGTGTGCTATGCGGCTTGTCACATGGCCATTTCTCAGTGTTCCATCTGATAGTTGTGATAAGTTTGAATGTTCGCGGTGGTTTTGGTTTACGTTTTTGATAGTTTCATGTGATTTGATGACACAGTCAAGCTTCTGTGGTTTGCTCTGTGTTCGTTCGTACATTGGGATCTGAAATGTTGTGTTTGTTATTTGCAATATTTTAGAAGCTAGAAGATGAGTTACAAAAGCTGGGACTGAAAATTAAACATCATGAGGACAACCTGAAATTTCTTAAGGCTCAGATGAACAGCATCGATGAGTCCATTCTTGATATGCAAGGTTGAGTAGAAATCTATTTTTCCCTCGCTTTTTTAACACCAAAACCAGAAAAGTAATTAGTCTGCCAACATTATTATCTTATTTTGATTCTTTGATATTCTAATAAGCGCAAAATCTGTTATTATATGCATGACTGTATTATTATATTGCATATCAGGTGATCCTATTAATTTTGTCTTCTAACGTAGTAAATTTCCACAGTTAATCTTGGAAAGTATCATTCGTCAGCTGGAGATGTGGACAACGACTTTTCTGCCACAAACACTGAGAAGCAGACAATTGAAAACATACTAAAGCAGGAGCAAACTGCAGCTGGCATTATATGTCAGTTGAAAGTTTATCATCCAGTACAAGCATCGAAGTTACCGTTGACCAAGGATGTGTTGGGCATCGTAGCGACACTTGGGAAAGTAAATGATGTCAACCTTAGCAGGTTGAGTAACTTAAGTTGATGTCCTGGTTCATTGTCTTTCAGTTGATAATGACACCATGTTCTACTGTACCTTTGATAAACAGGGTTTTGTCGGATTACTTAGGACCTGAAAACATGTTGGCTATTGTTTGCAAGACATATGAAGGTGTTAAAGAGCTTGAGAAGTATGATAAGGAAGGCATGATTGACAAAAGTTATGGTCTTCATGGACTTGGCAAGGCTATTGGGAGGCATCTAGATGGAAGATATCTCGTCTTTTGTACTGAGAATTTAAGGTGTGAATTTGTGAATTTCTTCTCAATGAAACCTTCTTGCTCGTGTGGTTAAGACCGGTGCACAAGGAGTCACATGTCGTTCAGATTACCATTTACTTTTCTCTTTTTGCAGACCATATATCGGTGGATTTGTGCCTGAAGATCCTCAAAGAAGACTTGCTTTATTGAAGCCAAGGTTACCTAACGGGGATCCTCCACCCGGATTTATAGACTTTGCTGTCAATATGATTGATGTGGACCATACGCACTTATCTTGTATCACAGCTAGTGGGCATGGACTTCGAGAGACTCTGTTTTATAACTTGTTTTCTCGCTTGCAAGTGTATAAAACTAGATCTGATATGCTACGTGCTTTGCCTTTTTTAAGTGAAGGTGCCATCTCTTTAGATGGGGGCATAATGAAAAGCAGTGGTTTGTTTTACCTTGGTGGCAGGTAATAGATATTGTTCAGTGCAGGCTGATACTTTTGGTGTTTTTCGCATCAATTGAAAGCAATCCTACATAGAATTTGCAAACATCAATTTGTCCCTTCACATCTGAGTTTAAATTATGCACAAAATTGAAGCACGTTTCTTTAGAAAATAATTCTCTTTCCTCAATGACTGTTAGATTATCTCGTTAATGTTCAATCTCATAATACAGGGAAATTTAGTTCACATTACCGGTCCTTAATATTAGTGCATATAAGATATGCTATTCTAGTCCTCTTATGTCATGAAAATGTACCAGAAGAAATGATAATAAATCTTATCAATGTTTGGCTTGTAAGCTGATACCTTATCTTTTACTTGTTAAGGTTATTTTATATAAACTAAATCTTGACAATTGATGGAATAGGAACTGTATTGAGGTAATATTTCCAATAAGCTCTGGAATATCAAGACTACCCACAGATGTACTTGAGATTGAGGAGCAGCTCAAGCTTATGAGATGGCAGAAAGAAAGGCTTCTTGAAGATATGCAAAGAGAAGAAACACTGCTAAACCATGTGAAGACAATGTTCAGCACCAAAAAAGAAGAGTCTGTCAAGTACCTCAGAGAGACTGCACAAATTTTGCAACAGGTACCCCTTCTTTACTTTGTCATTGTATAAGGTTCAAGAGACATCATTAAGATTTTTTTAGGTCAGTTGATTCCAACTCTATGAAATTCTTTCAGTCGATTATCGTTTCAGATCAACTCTCTCTTTCTCTCAATAGAGCTTAGGATTCATCACAAGATTTTGAACTTAATTGTTTTATTTATATGAGGTTTGATACCTTTGCTTTATAGTGTACTATCTTGTAACAATCAATGACAAATTTGATGTTTTTACAGAAAGTGGGTGATAATTTTGGTGAGTGGCAAAGAAATAATTAAATTGTGAGTTGCTTGACATTAGTGATTGATTGATTGTTTGCAAATATTTTTATCATAAGGTGTCATAATAAAATTGTCATTTGTAGTTTTAACTTAGATTTCTTTCCTTATGTCTGCCTGTTTTGGGTCTCAATTTATTTGCTTATTGAGGACATATCTGTAGTTTACTGACCTTTCCTAGGAGGCAAGGGTTTGTGTATCCAGGTGTACTGATGTTTCCAAGCGTATTTGCAATTTCAGGGTCTTCAAAGGTGATCCTGAGTAGTTTCATATGACGTGAATATCCGTGTGGAACATTTGGCAAGTTAAAATTAATACAGCTACTAAAATGCAAGGCAATGTATTCGCAAGCTCTCAAGGTAAGCATGTTTCAGACCAACTTGAAAATGCTTTTCTCAAACTGGGAGAATGCACTCCGAACACAATGATGCTTAAAAGACTTTGATATCTCATGGCAAGGCTCTAATTGTCATGTCTGAGCATGAAAAAGAATAATATAGCGGCCAAATTTTTTTTATTTCTGGCATTTTAAAAAATTCTTTGTTTCTAGCAACTTGAGTCATTTTTCTTTGGCCAGCAACTTGAATCTTTAATGTCACACCTGATACAGTCTGTGTTGCTTTTTCTACCTCAAAGCACTTTTAATGGAACTTGATGGTTGTTGGTTGTGATATGAACTTGGCAGTGAGGCTGTTTACATCTATTGTTAATGTAGGAAAGAGTATACAACATTGGAAAAAAATAATGTAAATGGACAATTTACATTTGTTTCTACGGACTATAATTATGATGATAATCAACATTAGTCACTTAACCATAATGTTTTTTTTTCTGATTTGTGATTCACAATGGCAATTAGATTCGAAGCCTCATTTCCTCCAGGTTGTATTCATTTTGCTCACAGTTCCCATATTATCTGATCTCAAGATTAAAAAAAAATCCATATTTTAAATGCAATGTCTCTTTGAATTTTAAATGGTATGCCACAAACTTGTGTGGGCAAAAGAATCTGTATATATGATTATTGCATCCTTCATATGATTATCCATATGTCAGCCACACAGATAGCAATGTGTCATCCACAAACATTACATTGTATAGAGATATCCAATTCAATTTCTGATATGCATCATCATTCTCAATGAACTTTTTTACTGTTGTGGTATCACTTGATGCATGTATGTCATATATTTCGATTTACTTGTGCCTGCATTTGATTTCAAACAATGTGTTTTCTGCAATTTAAAATGCAGCATAATTAGAATATCTTTTCTAACCCTAATTCTGAATGCCTAGAATTGTTGCAACTCCAATGAGGATTAAATTGCTGCCTGTTGTTTGTGCACTTGAATGGTAAGTGGCACGGCACACAAATGCCATGTCCGGGTTCAGTTTCTGCACACAAATGCCTCCTGATTGCCATGACCTGCCGTCTCGTTCTGCTACTTCAACTTGATGTTGGATTCTCCTTTTTTTTTTTCTTTGAAGTTATTTGATTCCTGATTGAATTGATGATGACTATCATTACATCAACGTAGCTTCTAACGATTCTATTTTCAGAGAAGTATTTATTTTTCAAACTCAAATATCTTATTCTCACAAGTATATTTTTAGCATTTGAGATATTTATTCTCTGATATTTTATTTATTTATTCTCATATATATTTAGATTTTAATTTTGGAAATATTTAGTTTCTTTGGTTGAGAAATGCCATTTAATTTGCCTTCCGATTCAACCATTTTCGTAATTTCATTGTAAGTAATCATTTATCCATATTTCTTGAATAGCGAGCCAGTGGTAGATGAATTATGTGAGAGTTGTTACCAAATTCATTTTTTTCCCCCTTCAATGGAGAAATATTAATTCTTCTACAAAAGATTATATATATGCAAAATAAAATATTATTATTATTCACTTATTTAGGATAATTGAGTTATTGAAATATAAAAAAGGAAAAGTTAGGGTGTTTCCATTCTTTATTTTTCTAACAAAAGTATTTCTCAATTCCTTGTAGAAATAATTACGTTTCCGACAAAGAGACATAAAAATATATAGCAAATCTAGAAGATAATTTTAGAGACGAGAAATCCATGTGCGAAGTTCGTCTAATGTTTGGATTCTTTTGAACGGTTTAAAGGCATGTCAGTTAATGCTTCTAAATCCTAATACCACTACGTCTCTCTTTTCTTTGATTCCTTTATGTATGTATTCCTTCTCCTCCCCTTTGCCATACGACCCTTCCCACGGCTCGCCGGGCGGCGGCGGAGGAGAAAAGGCGTCTACCTGGACACTTCTCCGGTCCCCCGAGTGCATGTCGCTCTCCGTTGACGCCTTGGACGGAGAGGAGGTTGCCCTCGTCCCCAACTCCTTGAAGCCGCCAGGCGCCGGAGACGACGCGGCTGTTGGTGGTAGTGGTATGCCGGCGACGCAGATCAAATCGAATAGTAGAGTGAATGAGTTGCTGGAGTGCCCCGTATGCACCAACACGATGTACCCTCCGATCCATCAGGTTCGTTCCTTTTTTCTGCCTTTTTCTGGATTTTCTGTTCCACCCCGTTATTAGATTCCTTCCCGTGGTTTCTTGTGTTCGTTTCTCGAATTGAATTGCAGCATTGGGTCACATCGTTGATGTCGAAGCAAAAACCATGATATTTCTGGCATGTTGGTGTCCTCTGAAACTATTCTGTGCTTGATGATTTCTTTTTTGTCATCTAAAGATCATCTTATGTGATTGGCGATGTCAGTGACCTTTAGGCTCGAACTTAACTTTGGTGTGTGTCAAAGGATACTTTTGTTTGCTATGAGACTAACATCATTATGTCATTGCATCTAGCAGTGTTCTATATGATATGAACTTTCTATTTCTAATTCATGTTTTCCAATACCAGATTGAATATCTTGCTTGGTCTTCTCAATGTCGAGTGTTCATGTATTCCATCTGTCAGTATCATGTGTTTGGCCTATGGCTAATCGGGACCAGTTTAAGAGTGACTATGACATGTGATGAAGTGATGTATTGTTTTATTCCCAAAAAAAAAATTGTGAGCTATTTCCTTTATTGGTTACTTATCTCTAGTGGACTGATATGCTTATTCTTTGAGCTTTGATGTGGTGAAAGAATGTAACAAAGAAGGAATCGGAATATAATTTGTGGCTTTTGGAGAATGACATGTCTAAGGGATTGAACTTCCTCTTTTCCCCTTGGTATGTCTGTCACTTTATCGTAGAGCAGTCAAGTTTAGCAAAACAAAGCACACAAATTACACCATTAGTGAGTTTTGGTAGTATTGCGTCAGTTCAATGAATTGTAGAACAGTTCATACCAGGAGGCAGATGTGAAACAGCCTGGAGTTTTATAACCATTAACCTTTCAATTAATAGATACTTTGTAAGATGATTATAAAAGATAGTTATGATTTATGATTGGAATATGGGACCATTAGAAAATAGTTTATATGTCTTAGAATCACAGAGATGAGGATGTTAGACTGATGTATGAAGTTATAGAAGTTAATAAAGTAGGTGTAGAAGTTCGACAATCAATCACAGCTTTTAATGATGTCAACTGCCCAACTATTTGAGGTTGACTACATTATACTTTTTCCTCTATTTGAAAATCAATAGTCAAACCTGAAGCCCTCTGTTTTTTCTATTGTTTCTTATAATAGGTACCTTCTGCCTCTCCTAGATACTAATCGTAATTTGATTCACCAAGTTTATGGATATATCAATAATCAGCTGCATTCTAGAAAATGTATAAAAGGAATGTAATTTACTTCACTGCTTCTCATGCATAGCATGTGTTCATGACCAGCTTACTGCATGACAAATCAACTGTTGCGGTTTATAGCTTGTTGGTTCTTGTGTTTAGTAAAAAAATATAAAGCTACCTACATTTGAGATGCTTGTTAATGCCATAGATTGCTTTATAAGTTTAATCATTATCGTAGTTCTGATTAGCCAGGCTTTTTGCAGTGCCGCAATGGACATACTCTTTGTTCATCCTGCAAGCCAAGGGTTCAGGACCAATGCCCTACTTGTAGACAAGAGCTTGGAGACATTAGGTGTTTAGCTTTAGAGAAGGTAGCCGAATTTCTTGAGCTTCCTTGCAAGTACCTTTCGTTGGGGTGTCCAGAAATATTCCCGTACTACAACAAGCTTAAACACGAAGAACAGTGCAACTTCAGACCATACAACTGCCCGTATGCTGGTTGGGAGTGCTCTGCGGAGGGGAATATTCCTTTCCTTGTTGCACATTTAAGGGATGATCACAAGGTGGACACGCATACTGGGTGCACATTCAACCATAGATATGTGAAGTCGAATCCGCGAGAGGTGGAAAATGCTACCTGGATGTTAACAGTAAGTATCTGCATCCCCAACCTCGGCTCGTTGCTATTGTTTCTCGCAGGAGTAGATTCCAACTGTTGTCGTTGTTACTATTATTGTTATTTTTTTGCACAATATTTTGGTACAACTCTTTATAGTTAAAAATTCGCTGAATGATATACATCGGTGAGTTGCAATTCCCTTGGACATGTGCAGATATTCCACTGTTTCGAGCAGCACTTTTGTATGCACTTCGAGGCATTTCAGCTTGGGATGGCTCCGGTTTACATAGTTTTTCTCCAATTCATGGGCGACGAAAATGAAGCACGTAACTATAGATACAGACTCGAGGTTGGTTCGAATGGCAGGAAGCTCACATGGGAAGGTATCCCCCGTAGCATCCGTGACAGCCACCAAGAAGTACGGGATAGCCATGATGGCCTGATAATCCAGAGGAACATGGCAATCTTCTTCTCCGGGAATAAGAAGGATCTAAAGCTGCGAGTGATGGGCCGCATATGGAAGGAAGAGCAGCATTCTGATACTGGACGGTCTTCATTAACTCTCTGACTGTTTCACTGAGACTTGTTGCTCTTGGGTCTGTGTTTAGATCAACTCTTTGCTGTTGGTTACTGCTTGTGTGATATTACTGATCAACAAGCAGTTCCATCAGCTGTTTTTTTTTTTTTAGCCTTCTTTATAGTGTTTATTACATCACATACTTAATGTAGCATATATATTATCCAATTAAAATAGATTTATGTCATGGTTTGATAGAGTTGCTGTGTTGTGGGAAAGAGTAATATTGATGCAGAATTGTAGTTTCTTTGGATGAAGTTTTCTCTTCTTTATATTGTAGTATCTTTCTGTGATCAAGAAAGATGCTTTTTGTAGTTGTACTAATCCGCTTGGTAATTGGCCAATTCTAGTGGGCCCGGCAAGAAAATGGGAGCGGGCCCATCCTAGCTGGCAGAATTGTAAAGTTCAAATTTAAAACTACTGCTGTAGAAAATCCCTCCCCTCCCGATAAAGAAAAATCCATATAATCGGAAAACATCAAAATTTTATTTTTTTTAATACAGCATATTTATGTATTCATTAAATTCCTCCACATACGTCACAATGATTAACATTAACACAAAAGATATAATATAATATTTTTAATAAAAATATATAATACCCAATCCAAGATATTTTTATTTTTTAATTATTATATAAATAAAAAGCTTTTACTAAAAAAGATTAAGTAAATCGCATACATGTAATTTCATACTTCTTGGCGGAATAAATTTATAATTTTGTAAAGTGAAATATCATGAAATGTAATTTGTAATTTGAAAATCGTCCACATACTTCACAGTGGTTAACATTCCTATAAAAAGTTTAACTTAATCATTTCTAATCATGATTAGTATTAGTCTACTCGAATTAAAAATAGACAATATGTAAATCATATTTATTTATTTATTATCATAAAGAGATGTAAAGAATTGACTGAAATAAAAATAACTAAATGGCATAAATGTAATTCTGTAGTTCTTGTTGGAATAAATATGTAATTTTGCGAAGAGAAATATCGCGCTGCAGGCGAACGCCGTTATCTTCGACGGCGGCGGAGGCGTCTCGGTGTTCCGCTTCTGGTCGTGTCGCTCCCTCCGAACCCTAAAAGCCCTAACGATCCATCATGGAGATGGTTTCTTCTTCCCTCGTTCGCGCACCCTGCCTCCCTGTCCGCATCAGCTCCCGCTCGCCCCGGAGTTCAATTCCCACTCGAGTCTCTTCGCTTCCCTTCTCCCTTTCAAGGTTTCCTCCCGCCCAATCTTATCGCAGGAGAGAAGCCCTTCGCCCTTCCTCTGCAATCAGAGGTAAGTAAACGCAGGGTTTTTTCCGCTTTCTTTGATTTCTTTGAGTAGTCGATGGTTCGACTAGAGAAAATATCTCGACTTGTCAGTCATTTTGAGCCTAAATTAGCCTGTCCTGCAGATTCTGTGTGTTTTATTGATTAGAGATTGAGATTCATTGTGCTCACCTGACTTCGGGAAGCTATGTGATATCAGGTGATTGAGTCTCGTTTCTCTCCTCTCAAGGTACTCATCCTCTTGCTTTCTTGCAGCGTTGGGTGATATGACAGTGACCCCAAGCAGCTCTACCGAAAGATTTTCATCGAACGTCACAGAGTCCGAGGATGCGAATGTATGTGAAGATTACACTGAAGGTGATTGCGGCTCAGGAAGTGTCGATGATTCTAAGATGACCAGAGTTTGTGACAAGCTAATTGAGGTGTTCATGGTTGATAAGCCGACAACAACTGATTGGAGAAGGTTATTAGCTTTTAGCAAGGAATGGAGTAATATCCGGCCACATTTTTACCAGCGATGTGAGGAAAGAGCAGATCGTGAGGGTGATCCAGGGATGAAGCACAAGCTTCTTCGGCTGGGAAGGAAGTTGAAAGAGGTAATTTTGCACTTCTATGGCACTCTCACAAATCTCCAAATCCATTCGTTTGCTTTTTGTCAGCTTATGCAATAATATTGATGGGCAATGTTTTTTTTGGGTCCAACCATTTTCAGATTGATGATGATGTGCAAAGGCATAATGAACTTCTTGAAGTGATTAAAGAGGCACCAGATGAAATAAGTGCTATTGTTGCTAGGCGTCGCAAAGATTTCACCAAGGAATTCTTTGTACACCTTCATACTGTGGCAGAGTCCTACTATAATGAGCCTTCAAAACAAAATGGTAAGGCTTAACCGAACTCCATAATGTTGCATGACGAATTGTTGACTTGCTGTGCATATGGCTCTTCACGTAGGCTATTGAAGTTTTTCTTGATTTGCAGTGCATATGTAATTATCTTCTTGTCTTTGGACATTTTGGCCTGATTATTTTAGTGAAGTGGCAGCTGCTGGACTCCTGAGTGTAACTTTTTGATATATGCGTCTGATTGGAACATCTCCATCATCACTTCGTTATGTAGATTATTTCAATGTTAGGAATCATTCCATAAAGATTTTAGGCAGACAAGAAACTTGTAATTATAGACTGTATTTTATTTATTTAGTAGATTTTATGTTAATGATAAATGGTCTTTTCAGTTAGATTATTATTTGACCTTAATTGATATTAGTTCTTTTCCTATTTCCTTAGCTGATATAAGTTTACATCGTTTTGTGTTTTGATAATTATGCATGTAAGTAATTTAATGATGCTTGATGATGACTGACAAACAAAAGACACAATTCTACATCTGTGTATATATGCAGAAGCATAGGTCATTAGTTGTATCAATGTTGGCTTCTTTTTTTTTTGTGATAAAGATGATCTCCTAAGCTTTGATTGTGGAAGATTCCTATGATGATGAGGATATGGTGGTGATCTTACTTTTCTTATGCACTTCTTCATTTTCTAGTAACTTGTCTATTCTTTTTGGGAATAACTTTTTCTATCATAACATTGTTCAACAGAACTGGCAAGGATAGGAAATGTTTGTATAGCTGCTGTACAAGCATATGACAATGCATCAGAAAGCATCGAGGCCCTGAATGCCGCTGAGTTGAAGTTTAATGATATAATTAGTTCGCCTACTTTAGATGCTGCCTGCAGGAAGATCGACAATCTCGCAGAGAAAAAAGAACTTGATTCTGCATTGATGTTGATGATCACCAAAGCTTGGTCAGCTGCCAAAGAAACAAACATGATGAAGGATGAGGTATAAGAACTGCTACTCATTTTGATGAATCATAGGCTATAAGGAGGTTCTGTATGTTTGTGTAGAAGTTTCTATCTTTTGCTTCCTGTTGAAGTCGAATAATAAGGGAAAAATTCGTTCTCTGTATTGATGCATTTATTATAACATTTTACTAGTTCTTCAATATGCTTGACGTTAGTTCAAACTATGCTCAGGCAAAGGACATATTGTATCATCTGTACAAGACTGCTGTAGGAAATCTTCAGAGGCTTATGCCAAAGGAAATCAGGATACTTAAGTATCTCCTCACAATTAAGGATCCTGAGGAACAGTTACATGCGTTGAGAGAAGCTTTTACACCTGGGGATGAACTGGAAGGAAAGGATGTTGACTGTTTATACACGTAAGTCTTGTGACTTTGTAGAAAATTTTAATTATAAATTTTTGTCCTCTGTTTGTCTTTTCTTTTTTGAAGTAATTTTGGTTGAACTTATATTTTAATTATACACTTAAAGTCTTGTGACTTTGTAGAAATTTTTAATTATATTTTTTTGTCCTCCATTTGTCTTTTCTTTTTTGAAGTACTTTTGGTTGAACTTATATTTGCTGTCTGCAGAACACAACACCTGAGGCATTGCATACTTGGATTCAGACCGTGCTGGATGCTTACAATTTCAGTAGAGAAGGTACTCTGATAAGAGAAGCAAAGGACTTGATGAACCCAAAGGTTATTCAGCGGCTAGAGGAATTGAAGAAAGTAGTCCAGAATAACTTTCTCTAATTCCCACCCTCGTTAGGCTTCGATAAGATGGTCTGCATCCGAGTAACACAACTTCTTATCCCCAAGGCACAAGTTGTGAATTTTCCTCCGTGTTGGAAGTATCTGCTAACTCGGGTTAGGTATCACTTAATGTCGTGGCATTGTCTCATATCTCTTATCGACATTGCTGTTTCTTTACTGCACACACGCATAAATGTCTTTATATGACAACAAATGCAAAGTTCCAGTGTGTTTGCTGGCATCTTTTTCTTTCGTTTATATTGAGATTTTGTAGCTTCTCTCAGATGAACTTTTTTTTGTTGTCATTCAAGTGATGAGTTCGGAGAGTTCATTTATGGAAATCTGTAATGCTAAATCACTCAGTATCTGTTGTTCTTGCTATGATGCCTGTCAGTTTATCGGCACTCATCGAAAGTAATTATCCCAAGTTTTCGATTACTTAAATTTGGGGGTTTATGTCATTCTTATAAATTGCATTCTAGCATTGTCAGGCCGCGGATGTTTTATTGATACGAGTGTTAGTCGTCGATAGATAATAACATATATAAAGAAAAGAATGTGTTGTTGATTTGTGAACCATTTGATGTAGAATCGATAGATAAAGTTTAGAAAGAATCATTTAAATATATTTACTAAGGAGATATAAACGCAATGGTAGAGAAAGACCTAAAAAGATTTTATTATTATTAAAAGATATAAAATTAAATATTTAAATATTTTTATGGTACTATTAGTATGATATCTTCTATAGGGTTCAATAACGAACAAAGATTCATCTAATATTGGGATATTATGATTTTATTATCGTTATCGTCGACCTCTTTATCTTAATTGTTAATTGTTGTTAATGTTTCCTTTAAAGCTCATTAATCCAACGAAATGGTATCGTAGACTTGCATTTCATGCGAGCGACATCTAATCAATCATCCTTATCAAATGGAATCGCAACAATCATCACATAAAAGTCATCAATCAATCTCTAATCTCCAAAACTTGGGTTATTAATAACTTATTAAGCATCCACACAAACAACATAACAAAACGAGTAGAGCAGTCGACAATGAGCTGACATGCTTCCCCCACAGCGAGAGGAGATTGAAGGAACCATCTACCGCTACTGCTTGGTGTTGCTGCCTCCCATTCCCATGGCGTTCTTCATGGTGTCGGTGGCCCCGTGCGCCATGCTCTTAATTTGATCGCCGGTCTGCTGCATGAGTCCCGCGGCTTGCTCCGTCGTCTCCTGGCACTTCTGCATCATCTCATCCTTCTTCACCTTCATCATCCCATCCACAGAACACAAACTCAAACCATCATTTCTCATCAAATCTTATTCAAAAACGTATTAACATCGATAGTTCCATCAAAGAACTTTGCTGTGACGAACCTGAGCATGGCCTGCCGCTTGCCCTGCCTTGAACGCCAGGTTTTGTTGATCCGCCATTTCTCCCTTCTTATGGAGCTTTCTTGGACGTGAGTTGGGAGTAAGAACAGTGGGGTTGATGGCGGAAGCTGATGGTGCCCAAGGTACTTATAGGCGGCGGAGCTCCGCGTCCGGCGGCACACACGTTGCAGGCTGAAGGCGTTGCATGACTCGGTTTGATGGGCAAAGCTTTTGGCGTTTGACGAGGGATTTGTTGCAGAATGGATCGACACGAACCCATAAAGGGGTCAATTGCCATCGCCATTGCTTTTGTGCTGCCATTTAGAATGACAAGACTTTTTATTAAGAAAAAATTGTATCGTTCGATCTTTCTTTATAAATGGGTATAATATATTAATATTTTAAATATAAATATGTCAGATGAGATTTCAGATCTTCAATATTTGATAATAAGTAGATCTGATACGATTAATATTTAAGTAACTTGTAAAAAAATATTATATTAGAATAAAAAAACCACTGATTCAAAGAGAAATCATTAATCTAAAAATTAAAATAACCCTTAATTTTCTCAAAAAAACATGAGAAGATGTGATTGATTCAAAGTGGTGCATACATAGTCACAAGATCCGAGTGAACGCTTCGATTCAACTCTTGTATTTCAATTTTATACTGCCAGAGACGTCTAAATAACACGTCGTCTTGTGGCACGACATAATAAGTATCATCACCAATCTGATGGTCGAGGAGCTTTAATAAGCACATCTTAATTCAGCTAATTCAGTGCAAAATGACCGTGAGGTACAATTCAAGAGTTCATCACCAACGTTACATTAAAAGAACAACTCAAAAATTTGAGTATCATAAAATTTATGGCGCACATACAGAACATTAGATAATGTATCACCATACAAAAGAATTGTTAGCATTAGTGTTCGGCTGCTGGAGAAATCACACCATTCCGTTCCGCATTTACGCGTAATGATATTGCTTAGATTGCAAATGTAGATCAGGCCTCCACCACTGGTGTAGACCATGAGCGATTTTGAAGTCAGGGGAAGGGCTCAAATTTGTTGTCAGGTTCGCTGAAGGAAGAAGATGCAAGGGGTCGGAGTCCTTTCCGAGCGCACGTAGGAATAGACCCCCTATGGAGTTTTGTGTTGCTAGCCTCTCGATGCCTCCAACTCCAAGCTTCTCCATAAAGTTCCGGTGCTCAAAATATCCAATGTACTCAGAACAGATAAAATCACACGGATTGATGAAAAGACGAGGCACCCATGATGATAACATGGCAAAGGAATCATCCGGTGTAGATCTCTCTTGACGGTCTTTCAAGGCAAAACTAAGTCCAGCTGTGATAAAGCTGCTTGCGATGCGAATTCCCTGCTTTACATTTGTGTCCTTGATCCTCTCGATTGGAGCAGAGACAAATGGTGGATTGAAGAGAAAGGTCTAGTATTCCCATCTTGGCCATGTTCTTGCCTGCTAGTGTTGCAATGGCTGCCCCTAAAGAATGCCCAGCAAGCCATACATTTGAACTTTTTGCAGCTGAGACTATATTTTGAACAGCTCGCATCGCAATCGCAAACCGGGGAGTACGGTGGAGACCGTTTTGAATGATATTGATGTCCAATAATCCATCTTGGGCCAAGGATTCTTTACTTGGTATTGTACCTCTGAAAGCAACGACAAATTTTGGGGCATCCTGAACTGAAGAATCTTTGGAAGAAGCAGGTTTAAATTCATAAATTGCACCAAAGACTGAAGAATCAGCATCATCGATGAGATTACTGGTCAGTTCAAATTGAAAGAACTCCCACCAAGGAGGTGCAAAAGCTTCTTGGCCCTTGCGGTTATGTTGTCGATCCAGCTCTGATACGTATGCACCCTGAACTAAACACGCAGCAACTGACCGCCGGTGATGTGAGCATTTCCTTTTAAACATAGTTCAATAGAAAATACTTAAGTTGTTATCATCACATGAAAGCAAAACAAAGAAATAAACTTTGTCAACGAAAAAGATATGCATGCTTGTATATAGTCCAAGCATTCTAAGCAGAATATGAAGAACATCATTGTTCAGACACCTGAAACTATATAGACATCTCTAGCAGAGAATAATCAGTGCAGGTTTACAAATAAAAGTAATTCTAGAATACAAATTATGGATTAGGACATATCTCACATATCACCACAAATAGACATAATTATGATATCGAGGAACAACTTTTTTAGAGAAAACCAACACATATGATTGTGTCCGACATATGTCTGGTACTATTTAGCATAGCAACCTGAACATTATAACAACATGCAGATGTTGCACATTTGCTATGGAAATCTCGATTTCATGACCTGGATTTGAACCATATATGACATGTATTTAAGCAATATAAAACCAAATTTTTTAATCAAAGAAACCAGGCAACAGAAACTCCCACATGCAGTCAATGAAAAGACAATTTGACAGAGAAAAACACAAGGGTTTATCTATCCCTCATGATGATGAAGACAAAATAGCCCAGTTATGTCATCTCTGAAGTTCCTGAAAAGGTCACCTTTCCATACTATTAAGCAAACATTAATAAAACAAATATACGAATAAAATTTCAAATATTAGCTTATCCAAAATTTGAGAAATTAACATACACTCTCTTCCAACAATGCATCTAAGCATTAGTATGAAAACAGTACAGGACTACTTGTGTTGTGAATATAATAGTCAAACATTTTCCTTCTCAAATATCCAAAACATTGGCACTTCCAAAATATAATTTTAAAAGTGAAATGTTAAAGATTCTACATACCAGTTTACAGAAGTAATATGCAATGGTCCTGAGATGTCAAATAAATCCTTTTCTGAGGCCATTATATAGTATCTTGTCTACTATTTCCTTGGTAACTTGAAAAGAACTGCACCAAGAAAGGGGAAAGGATACAAGCACTTAGTTAATCAAAGTTCGTAATCTAGTTTCATAAACAACTGTTAATAACTGCCCCTTCTGCCTAATAAATTAGTGGTCTGAAAAAAATATGAAGAAAAGGTTATAGAAACTTACGTGCGCAATTGAGCTCAACAGAATTGAAAATCAAGTTGTATTTTGTTCATTACTATGGTAGTAGTAGATACCACTTAGATAATATTACCAACAATATTAACATTTCCTTTGATGCATACAAAATATGTAATTATTAAGGAACAAAGCTACAGCATTTCCAAGATCTTAAGCTTCAATAATTAAATAGACTATGAATAATTGGCGACAAAAGATTAAAAACTATGTTTTGACTTCTTCATTACATAAGATTTATTTATTTACTATATTTCTTGTAAGATCCCAAGTTATGTGCTTAATGCGCAAACATATAACCGACGTATACGAAGAACATAAGATTTGACCTAATTGCAGAAAGAAGCACAACCAATCAACAAGGCAATCAAATCGAAAGGCTCGAAGACGTTCGAAACCGTACCAAGAGCCAATCGTCAGATTCAATTCGTCACTCCCCCTGATGACACGCCTGCAATTTCAACATAATCAGACGAACGAGGATCTAAACCCTAAGCATCGACTATTCCAAGCAGATATTAGGACAAATCACCAATGAGAAGAAGAGAAGAGGGCAAAAGGCCGAGATCAAACCTTTTCTTTGACGTGACGGGAAGTGATGGGCCAAAGAACAAACCTAATGAGGACGACAGGATGAGGGCTTGGAAGAGACGTGTCCCGGTGGGAGACGCTCGCTCCTCCCGCTGCGAACGGCATGGATCCAAAATGAAATGGTCTATATATATATATAGTTATAGTTATAGTTATAGTTGATGTCATCTATTAAAAAATTACTTGAAATTTTATATTTACCCTTATAATTTAATTATTTTTTATAAATCTTTGAATTGGTTCATGTCAACCCTATGCTGCTCCTCCTCCATTTCCTTTCTCCTTTTTCTCATCTTAATAATATATTTTTTTTCTAATTATTTAATTTTAGGGAGCCATATGCCAACATATGATCCAAATTTATCTTTCTATCTGTGCTAAAAAAACCATATCAAGAATTTCCTAACATGGGCATTAAAGGGATGCTGTCAATGCACTATACATATTTTATTGTAGGGGAAAATATCTTAGCTCATTTTCATGGAGTGATTTTTAATTTTCTAAAGTTTAGGATGTTAATTTTCTTGATCTCATCTCGGGTAGAAGCAAGAAGAAAAATCCTCGAAATCAAGAGATCATCTAAAAAATATTATAATTTTTTTGATTGCGGGATATAAACCAATACCTTACAATAAATTATTAAGATATTTACCAACTAAATTAGTTGACACATTTATGTTATGAGACGTATACTTTTTAAGCTATAAGACTTATTAAGTGTAAAATCAATTTGGATTAAGGTATATGTTATAGTAATTATCAACTCTTCATGAGACATCTGGGTTGATCTTTATATTATTATATAAAGTGATAAATCTCTTTAGAAACTTTCAATCCACATATGAACTTCATATATGATGATTGTTTAATCCACATGCGGGATGAAAATTCAAAGAATTATTTAGTTAATTTAAGATGATAATTATTCTTATTTATCTTTTTTATATAAAAAGTAATGGATGAATTTTCTAGAAAATATTCTCTTTTTATGTATTTCTCATATAGTAAGTACCCCATCCTTTTATGCTTCTCAACCAACACTATATAAATAAAAAATATATATAATCGACATCGATCTTTTATCTCTTATATCATCATTGATAAAAAAAATAAAAAAATTATTTGTAAGCTTCTAATTTGTTTTGACTGAGGTTAAGAGTCATTATTGTGATTTACATTAATTTTTTATTTTTTATAATATTTTTTTAATGACGTATCCAAAACACTATATAACTACTTGAAAACACTCTATAGTTTCTAAAAATATTATAATTGATATTATCGTCTTTCTCTTACGTATCGTTGATTCGAAAGTATAAAAATATATATATTTGTAAGCTCTTTTTTATTACTTTAGTTGAGATTGGGAGTCATTTGGATGATTTATAATATTTTTATGTTTTTTATATTATTTTTATAACACTTGGATAGTCGATCTTATGACAAATAAATAAATAAATAAATAAATAAATATATATATATATATATATATATATATATATATATATATATATATATATATATATATGTATGTATGATAGTTTTTGGAGGGATATCTTTAGAATATTAAAAATAATAGGTGATTGATTGAAAAAAAATATCATTTAGAAAATAAGAAAAATAATATTTACTAGAAAAATTGCCCAAAAGTAATTATAGAATCAATTTTATATCTTCCCCGTAGCATATTTTAATGTGACAGTACGGTTTTTACAGCTGTTTATTTCTGCTTGATGGGAATTATGCGCGCTCTGTTTCTGCCCGTTCGTTCAGATTTCAATTCCTCCGCTGCTGGGAATGCTATTGTCCGGCGGGTTGATGGATACCCACAGCAGCGACAGGGTGATGGCGACGATGCCGGACCAGACCCAGATGATGGTGGGCGTCCTCCCTCTTCTCCCCATCAGCCCCTTGGCGAAGGGGTACATGTGCACCAGCACCCAGAAGCTGAAGAAGAACCCACCCAGCAGCTTGCTCCACTGCGGGATCTCGCTGTACACTGTCCTCGAGAACCCGATCGCCATGGCCACCAGGTTGACGATGATGATGGTGAGCGGCGGGATGAAGAGGCTGGTCCACTTGATCACGTACAGGTCGGCGTAGATGTCGTCCTCGTCGTCGTTGGCCGACTTGGAGGTGAGCGTGAAGGAGATCTCGATGCCGGCGATGACCTTCAGCAGGCCCTGGACCACGGCGGCGAGGTGGGCGCTGGTGCCGCCCACCACCCAGAACTGCTCGTTGCGCCACCACTCCTCCAGGCCGATTCCCGACCACTTGACCTCGAGGAGGGAGAGGAGGGTGAGGGTGATGGTGATCAGGAGGAGGTAAACAAGGAAGGTGACGTTGAGGGTCTGCACGATGAAGCTGCCGCTGAAGAGGGAGAGCGCCGGGAGGAAGCAGTAGGTGATGAGGAAGATGGAGGTGAAGGGGTAGACGCCGACGTTGAGATAGGCGATGCGTTGCAGGAATTTGAGGCGGGTTGTGGCGAGGAGGGCGTTGTTGCGGGAGAAGAAGATCTCCACGGAGCCGGTGGCCCATCGCAGCACCTGGTGCAGCCGGTCCGTCAGGTTGATGGGCGCCGTCCCACGGAAGGCGTCCCGCTTCGTGATGCAGTACACTGACCGCCACCCCCGGTTGTGCATCCGGTACCCCGTCACCACGTCCTCCGTCACTGACCCGTAGATCCACCCCACCCTCTGCCCCCACTCCGTGTTGTCCTCGTACCTTTTGCCGAGCCCAACCAAATGTTCGGTGAAATGTTTCCAAGAAAAGGGCAGCTTGTTTAAAAGAAGCGGTGAGGGTGTGGAAATGGACTTAGGATTTATACAAACACGTACCAGCATGAGATGACAGAGACGGCCTCCGCGACTGTGGGCGCGTCGAGGGGCGGGCGGGGCACGAGCAGTGCGCCCGGCGGGCGGCCGTTCTTGATCCCCGGGTGGTCGGCCAGGGGGCGGCCCTGGTACTCGGCCACCGAGATGGAGTTGCCGAACATAGTGGAGTTGCCGAACTTCACGGGCGCGCAGAGGTCCGGGTCCATGTCGAGCGAGGGACCGGAGGGGTCGTCCGCGTCCATGCTGGTCGCCACCCGCGGTGGCGGGGCCGGACGCTTGTTCTGGCCATAGAGACCCAAGTACTCGTTGGCGCGCGGAGGGGGAAATCCGTAGAGCGCGTATCGGCGGAAGAGGCAGCCGGTGCCGACGTACATGGGTCCCTGGAGCCCGTCGAGGGCTCGCATGTTGCCGTCGAAGAAGACCGTGTTGTGGTTGGCGTAGCGGTCGGAGGGGTCGATGCCCTCGAACCGCTGCGGGAACTGCACGTAGCAGACGCGGTCGCCGCCGCGGTCCATCATGTAGCACATGCCCTCCCGGATGGCCATGCAGTTGTAGATGTAGTGGTCGCAGTCGAAGTTGAGGATGAAGGGCCCATTGGAGACGATGGCGGAGGCACGCACCAGGGCGTTCATGGCGCCCGCCTTCTTGTTGTGGTCGTACCCGGGGCGCTTCTCCCGGGACACGTACACGAACATGGGGAGGCGGGTGTCGATGCCGGTGAAGTCCAGGTAGGGGTGGTCGCCGGGCGCACCGTAGAGGGGGTCGTGGTGGGGGGTCTTGATCATCACCTGGACGATCCCGGCATGGTCGCCCTTGGAGTGGTCCGGCGACGGCACCTTCCAGGTGCCCGGCCAGTGGGTAGCGTCCGCCATCCAGGTGGCTGTGACGGCGGTCTTCGTTTCAGCGCCCGAGGATGCCGCGTTCGCCTCGCTGCCGCCGCTCCTCTCGCGGGCGAGCTTGCGTTCGCGGGCGTTGAGGGCGTCGGAGCGGCGGCGGATTGTGTCGGGGAGGCCGTTGATGCGGACCTTGAACTCATCGTACTCGCGTTTGATCCAGCGGCGGTCCTTGACGAAGTCGGGGAGCTTCTTGTTCTTTGTAGGGTCGCGCTTGATGGCGAAGTAGCTGTCCGGGTTGCGTGGCTCGATGTTGTGCTTGCGGCAGAAGGGTACCCAGACGCGGGCGAAGGCGGCGGTCTCGGACATGGCCTCGAAGGTGAGCAGGGCGGCGCCATCGTCGGAGATGTAGAGGGAGAGCTTCTCCACGGGGTACTCGGTGGCGAGGATGGAAAGGATGGTGTTGGCAGTGACGAGGGGCGGCTCCTTCTCGGGGTCAGCGGTGGAGATGAAGACGTCGAGGCCCGGGAGGTCGGAGTGGCCGAGAGGGTTGGAGGGGGACGCCGTCTCGAACTTCTCGCGGAGGGCGACGAGGTCGGCCGCGCGGTTGATGGGGTTGAGCTTGGGCAGTTGGTCCAGGAGCCAGGAGAAGGCAAACCAGATCTCGCAGACGATGGACAATCCCCACAGCCACGGGGCGTCCGCGTTGGGGTTGCGCACGCGCCATGACAGGAAGAGGGACAAGAACACCAGCCGGAGCACCACCAGGACCCTGCGCGCGTGCATGCCGCCATATATATAGATTATATATATATATATATATATATATATATATATATATATATATATATATATATATATATACGTACATATATATAAATGCTATAAATATTGTTAGTATTTTTTAGATATTTTAATGTTATACATTTCCTTAGATCAAGCAAATTAATCTTCATCACGATCGAAAGTTGCAAAGTCAATGGCGTATGTGAAGATTATTATATTATATATTTTAAAGTATACACATTATGTTATAATTTGTAATTTGCGCTGCCTTGTTACCTGTAGGGGCTGAGGATGCCGGGCGGAACCTTCATCTTCCTCGTAAGCGGCTTCCATGGCTTCTCCAAGAAATCCGATATGTTAATGGGCTCGCCATCCTCGTCGAACTCGACCTCGTCCTTCGACGAGAAGGCATTTCCGATCCCGTACGTCCCCTTCGTCTCGAACAGCCACCTGTTGTGATCGAAATCCCCCGTCTGGCTCCTCATCAACATCGACTTCATCACCGACATCCTCCGGTCCAGCTTCCCCGCCCCATGTCCTCCTCCTCTTCCTCCGTCGCCCTCCTCCCCTACGCCTCTGCGTCGTCGGCCCGAGCCCTTCGCGGCGCCACCGAAGGGCGACGGGAGGTCGTCGGGCTTGGACCCAGGGGCGGCGGCTTTGGGTTGGTTGTCCGGGGTTGGGGGCATCATCACGGTGTAGTTGATGTAGTCATTGTGTCCCCCGGAGGATGTGGAGGTGAACTCGCCGGAGACGCCCAGGTCCATGTCGTCGTCGCGGGAGAGGCTGACGATGCGCCCGCTCGGCGTGCGCCGCGCGTACTTGATTGGCGTCGACGACATGGTGCCCCTTCCTCCTCTCTCCCTATCGAGGAAGCATCGCTTCCCGCCGCTTCCCCCCTCTCTCTGAGGGGAGCAATCTTTTCTTTTGGGTGGTGCGAGGGAAACGCGAGCAATTCCTCCATTGCTTCACGGCCAAGATGAAATAGCGGGATGACAACCGATGGTCTATGAGAAGGACAGACTAAAGGCCTTCAAAATACGTAAAATGTTGATGATGATGATGATCATCGTCATCCTAAGGTTGGAATATCACCGTAGCCTCGTAGTAATAGTAGTAGTTGTTGTAGTTGTTATGATGTTTTTTTTCTTGTGATATGATCCAAATCATCGAAGTAGTTGCATAAGGGGCATAGAAAGCATCATGATACGAAGAATAAACCCAAGCTTACACCAGTCATACAGGTAGACAACCAGCAAGGATGCTACGACCAAACACCCTAACATAAAAGTGCCCTTATTTAGACCCTCAGAAGCCTTCGTCCTCCCTAGGAAGAGGAACATGGGTGCTGACCATGAACAGGTGCTCGTAGACGAGTCCAGCTAGTCCACCGCCGGCGAGCGGTCCGACCCAGTAGATCCAATGGTCGGTCCAGTTCCAGGCTGCCAACGCCGGGCCGAACGACCTCGCCGGATTCATTGACGCGCCCGAGAACGGGCCACCGGCGAGGATGTTAGCCCCCACCACAAGCCCCACCAGTAGCGGCCCAAGCCCCGCGATGATGCCCTTCTTCGGATCCACCATGGTGGCATAGACCGAGAAGAGCAGGGAGAAGGTGAGCACTATCTCCATGATCACTCCTTGTAGGGCACCCATCCCAGCAGCCAGAGTGTGCACCGGAGTATCCTGTGCTCATCAACATGTGTTATATGTAGATCAAGAAAACAAGTTTAAAGTCCAAGAAATTAACTCATGTGCTAATTAGCGTTCATGCCAAATGAATCTTATTCCCCCTTTCTTTAAGATATATAATGTGCCTCAGGTAGCATAGGCTTAATTGTCTAAACCAAATCATGATCCTTGACAGAGCTTATGGCGGATCCATGATGGTTGTTCTGAAGGGTCAAAATGGTGCAAAAAGATAGGGTAAAGAGAGAGAGAGAGAGAGAGAGAGAGAGAGAGAGAGAGAGAGAGAGAGAGAGGAGGTACAATAATGTCATTCATATAAGTGGAAACCAATAAAGTTTCCATGAATTGGGCAAAGTTTTGGATGCACATGAGAACAGTGTTTTAGTCACATCTACTTTTATTTTGAGAACACAAGGGAACCTGTGACAAATTTCTTTTGGTGGTGGTGGTGTTGTAGTATGATCGCCAATAATGAACAGGCTTTGACCAGTTATGCAGAAGCGTACCAGTCCACCAGTGAGGTATTTGAGGAGAAGGCAGGCCAGGGTGGAACCCAGCAGCTGAGCCACCACGTACAGCAGCGACCGGACGACGGTGACGTGCCCCCCCACGGCCAGCCCCAGCGTCACCGCCGGGTTCAGGTGGCCGCCGGAGATGTGGAGCCCCGCCGAGATCATCACCGCCACCACCAGCGCGTGAGCCACCGCCACCGCCGTCAGCCCCATGATGGAGTCCCCGCCCACCATCTTCTCTGTCACATCCATGCATACGCTTCCGTGAGGTCCAACACGATCTTAAAGAATAGAAGAAGAAGGAGGAGCTCTCGTTTCCGTACCCGCGGCCATGGCGGCACCGACCCCAGCGAAGACGAAGAGAAAGGTGAGGACCACCTCGGCTAGCACAGCGCGGATGCAGCCGGGCTCGGCCGCCTCGTGGTGGTTCCCGAGCGCGATCTTGGCCATGTTTGGGACCCGAGACTAGTAGCCTTTCGATGAGTTCCTACCTTCTTGTTTCCTTTGCTTCTCAGTGCTGCTGCATTATATAGGCACAGGGGGAGAGAGAGAGAGAGAGTACGTATTAATGATCATTAATTGCAGTTGCAGTAAGTAAGAATAGAGCCAGCAAAGTCTGTCCAGTTCATGAATGCTGGTTTCGGTTTCATTTTCTTTTGGGTTTTAAGTCAAATTATTTCTTAATTAATTATAAGAGGATCCTTGAAAAACTAATATCAAACACTTAAATATTAGAGTTTAATATATATTAAGTCATTATTAACCACTAAATTATGAGTTCGGAAAATGTCTCCATTCGTTTGTTCAGCAGTAGGAAAAGCAGCTACAAGACAATATTGCTTACCGTAATACAGAACCAGTATGGGTGTGTATTATCAGCCTCCTCGTCACTCTCAGCCAATCCCTGGAGACGACGACTTCCGGTGGATGTCATTTTCTGATGGCATGATTGAGTGTGCACACTCTGTAGGTGGTGGACTTCGCCTTTTGCCCTTCTTCGACACTCAATCATGTTCTCCGACACTCAGCGGTGGAGCTTTCTGGTCACGGAGATGGCGGTCTTCGCTTCAGGACAGCGAAGCCATCATGTGGGAGAGCAATCAGTGGCCTTTAATTATTCCTCGAGGGATGACGAAGACAGCTCAATGGAGATGTGGCATGCACGGCTCCCTCATCTGGTTGACTTCCCAGGGATCACCACCCAACCAGGTTTGACGCACTGCCGCGCTCATGCAAGCTTTGTTTTCTTGGTTTCTCTCCTCCACCGGATTCATATTCTTCTATTCTTTGGGCTTTTAATTCAAGAAAACATTTAATTTTTATGTTTAACGAGGACGAAGATTTAATATTCCCTTTAAATGAGAGAAAGCTTATGAGCGAAAAAAAGAAATAGACATCATATACATACAGGATCAGTTGTCTTAGATCTCTACCTCTCGCTCACGTTGACGACTGTGCAAAGGAGCGGATGGACGGTCCGGATGGAGATAATGGTGGAGGAACGGCTGAGCTGGTGATTCCGGAGGCAGTCGGACTCGGGTAGTATTTGGACAGGATCCCTAAGCACGTGATGGTCACGTGCATAACTGGAACGGGGAGCCCCGAGAGAGAGAGAGAGAGAGAGAGAGAGAGATGGCGGATGGCGAGGTCTGTTCCCATGGCCGCTGCCGCCTCCTCCATCCAAATCGCTGGTCCTCTGCCCGACTCTCTTATCGTCCCGGTTCTCCCCCAACCCTCCGTTGGGCCTTTGCTCTGCCCCTCATCGTACGATCCCTCTCGCCCCCTGAGTTGCGCCCCCGGGTAAGCTATGTGTCTTATGTCTTCGCCAACCCTAGCTCTTCAATTCCACCTTTTTCTTGATCTATTGGAGACTTCCGACGTCCTTCCTTTTGGCTTCTGGATAGTATATGTCGATTTTCGCATCAAGATTCCTTCGCTAGCGGTGGCTGGCGATAACTCGATCATTCTTTCAATTCCTTCGCTAAATGGTGTGTTTTATTCAACTGATTAGCTTTGGATCACGAAAATAGTCTCTCTACTCACAAGATCCGCAGATGGCAATTTCTTTGAAATAACACATATTTTAATCAAATTAGGCATTTCCAGTTGATTTCAGCATTTGATTGATTGGTATTGTGCTTGGTGTCTTTAGGTGCTTTTCGTTGATAAATTATTGACTGCGACCATTTCTTTCGCTCCAAGATTGTATCTTTCTTGCACTATACTTACTTTGTTCCTTTATTTAAATGAAGCAAGTGATGTTCGATTAAATTATGCATTCTCATTTTCTCCTCCCGTCTTCTAATTTAATTTTTATGGAACCTCAATTAAATAGGAGTTGTAGGACTATTGAAGTCATTGACTGAAATTTATAGGAACAAAACTTATAGGTCATGCATGACAGTAGAACTAATTGTTTATTATTCTTCCAGCTTCAATTTGATGTGTTACTGATATGCTTTTTTATACTTCTTCTTGTCTAAGTCCATAAAATGATGTGAACAACTCAGTTCTTGTTTCATGCAATAATGTATTGGCTATACATCTGGAGCAGTTGTATGGAACAAGAGATTGTAGATTGATAAGAAGAGCGATTTTTATCAAGGCCAGTTGTTCCAGCAACATGGCACAGGCAAGGACATTATCAATAAAGAAGAGGCTCTAGACTGGGTGAAATAAGAACAAAACAATTGAAGAATGCTTCATGATGTTTATCGTAAAATGTCCTCTTTATTTATGTTTCACCTTTATTTGATGATTTGTTTTGGACACAACACAGTATCACCCCTGAGTTTGTATATGTAATTGGTGTCAATTCTACAAACTTGATTAGATGAATGGTTTCCTTCAATAATGTGTTAGGTGGATTTTTCGTCTTCTTGATGTCAGCGATGCATTTATTTTGGATATCTTAGCTGAGCTTTGCTGGTTCTTTCTAAAGACTGATCTAATTGGTGTTGCCTTTACAAGATAATTGCTATATTTTTGGATTTTTTGTTTCTTATATTTGAGTATGCGAAGACTTCTCAATTTGAGGAACAAAAAAAGACAATTTAAAACAGTTTTCTCTTTGCTTGAACAGTTGATTTTGCAACTTCTAGTTAGTGGCCTGAAAATTGCCTTCTAAAGCTACTTTGATTGGGACATGAATAAGTGAAATTTAAGCTTTATGAAGCTTTTCATCACATTGAATTCATTTCTTGTTAGAGCATAACATTCTATAGATGTTCAACACAAACTCTGCTGAAGGCTAGAGAATTAGCACATCATGATGTCCAGGTTGAATGAAGTCTTAATAGGAATTTTCATGGTTTAGCAGAATTTTCACTCTATGAATCAGTGACATCATGCAACACTTCCTCATTTACCGTGTGCCTGAGAAAGGAGGATCATTTTATTTTGCAGGTATTTGTGGACTATATAGATTTTGCTAAACAATCGGAGTCATCAACCATCTCAGATGAACCGTTTGCCCAACTGGTTTTGTAAAACACCTAAATCACATCTCAGTTTGTACATAGGTTGTTTTGCAAACCATTTTAGTAGAAGCAAACAACATACATTTGAAATTGCATTTATTGGTATTAAGATAAATATTAAACCGATCTTGTCATTCACAGTTAACCATTTTTATTATACAAGTGCTTGATTATTATTATTTTTACATCGCCTTCGCTATGTTCATGTTGGCACGACAATCTAGCATTTGTCTGATGCCTTCAATCCAGATTCCCTTATCACATTTTTTGCATTCAAATTCGATTAACCTTTCTGGTGTTCTGATCCCAAAGTAAGCCCTCTGATCACTTCCATCTTCCACTTCTCTTCCAGGCCATGCTGGTATGTTGGTGCAAACATCAATTACAAAACCTGCAAGAACAGGAACACAGCTTTATCTAGTTCGATCGGAATCGCAATGTGTAAGTTTTCCTACTAATCTTACATTTCTTCTTTTTCACAAAGGTCCCAGCCATGTGTGTACTTTTTGTTTTGACAACCACCTGCAATTTGTTGCACTTTCTTAGCTAACAAAAATATAGATCATGAAAAGTCTTTTAGATTTTAGACAACTTACCTGCCAACTGGAGTTTATGTATACTGAAACTTGCTTCCAATGAAGAATACCTGCCACAGATGGATATCTCAACACACATTTGTTTCTATTCCTAACTTTTGACATAATAATGTGGTGATTGCAGATTCTGCTCTAAATAAGTGATCTTGACAAGTTCAGATCCTTCATAACTATTGTGATTTGTGCAGTGAGGTCAATAGTTTTGGCTGATGAATTCTGTAGTTGAATTCAAAGTTCTACGAAAGAACTGTAATCGATACCTTTTCTTGTGCGTTTGACGAGCTCTCCACCTTTGGCTACAAAGGTTAAGGCTGATGAGCATCCATCTGATGATTCTTTGTCGTCCCCAGCTGATGTTGCACCTTGAATCTCCTTGTAAAGCCTTGCCCTCAATGTCGCTGCCCCTCGTAAGGCTGCAGTGCAACATGCCACATCTTAGAGCTGGACTACAAGCTGTCATAAGAGCAATGCATGGCTGCTCACATGAACCTACTTCACTTGCATTTAGATGTTATATGATTCTGATAGCTAGTGTTTTGCCTGCTGTGTTCATTTTTCAGATGGCTTGATCTGTTTGTGGATGGAACTTTTTTGTTTGGAGACCTGAATGCTTTCTTTTGTATTGATCTGAGATGTTCTTATTGTGTGCAGACTGAGTCGGATTGAAGCCTCCATGAAGAACCAATACCTGTTGCAGCTCCTGCAGTGAGCGCCATGATGTCGCCACTGGTCTGTGCACCAACTGCAGAGTGGACGACCTTCAAGATCTGATCATGGGCGGCGCCCATCGTCTGCGCGATCTCCACGCAGTGCGACGCCACGAGCGCCGCCGCGGAGGCAATGGCCGCAGTGATCTTGTTGCCACAGTTGGTTCTTGACGCATCCGGCGAGAAGACGGCGCTGGCGACGACAGCAGCTACCGCAGCTGCGACCCCGGCGACGGAGGTCGCGGCGTATGCTTGGGCTTTCCGTGTCCGGGCTTCTGTCCTCCTCTTCTCCTTCTGATCCTTCAACCATCCTCCCATTGTCTTCCCCCTCGCCGCACCTCTTAGAAGCTGCATGTACGCGGAACAGAAGCTGGATTACGCCTGCGGAAGATGCCTGATCACAGGTGAGTAGCTCACGTACCTTGAGATCGATGTTGTCTCTCGGAGAGATCGGAGGGCTGACGCCGACTCCTTCGTCGGAAACTGGTAGTTTAAGCTCTACTGCTGGATTCTGCACGGTGAAGATACATCAAGTCGATCTCTAATGCTGGTTCGACCAAGCTCGCCTTACCTCTTCTCTCGCAGCAGACAACGGCGGGTTGCTGTTCTGCCTCTCGACGCCGGTGGAATCCGAAGGCTTCCTGTTCTCGAACAGGGTGAGGGCCTTCGAGATCTCCACGGCGGACAGACTCCATGACCGAGCGAGGAACTCCATGGCCTCCGTGGGCGTCTCCGGAGGCCGCAGGGAAACCGGAAGGCAGCTCGCGGGACGCTCTTCCTCGATGTTCTCCAGCCGCATCGACGCACCCTTCGCGTGGTGGTGGTGGTGATGATGATGCCGATGAGAGTACGAGCACCACTCCATGGCAGCTCACAAGCTCAAGAATGACGCACACGTATATATACAGATAACCAGAGATCAAAGTGGTGTGGGAGACCTCTCGAGCTCCGCTCGTGCACCGGAAGTGGGTGGTGAATCAAGTCCCATTCCCGATAAAGAGACGCCGAAGAGCGGCGCTCCTCATGATGGCTATGCTTTGGGTGGGTTTCCACGGTTGCATCAAAAGGAGCCACCACCCGCAGCCACACCGACGGTCATTTCATCAAACACCAACCAAAGCCAATCTTGCTCCAATGATTCCATCCAAGCTTGGCACATCTGATGCTATACTTGGATCCAAATGTTGAGTGGAATGAGGGGAGGCACAATTAAGTATGGTTCACTGCAGGTACGCTCATCATTGCAGATTCCTTCTTAACCCTGAGATTGTTTCTGTTCTTGTGAGTTGAATGAAAGAGAAAAGACTGATGATGACCGGGTTTCTCGCAGCTCAGTGGGAAGCCCACTAAGCGTCGTCGGTCCCAACTCATTATGGCGTGCATTTTGATGCCTAACCGAATAGCCATTGCAACTCTTTCGGGTCCTTCATGGCTCCTAAAACCTACTGCAAGCATGCAATTCTGTTTCGGATGAAGAAGGAAAAGGTACTCTTTTTCCCCCTTGATTTGATCTACTTTCCTCATTCTTCTTCTTCTTCTTCTTCTTCTTCTTCTTCTTCTTCTTCTTGTCAGTAAAGTTTCTGCTTTCCATGATCACTTCGGCAATCAGAAAAGCCAACTTTATCAAACAACATTAGTGTATGTAAAGATTTAAGGGGAGAGACGGGAGTTTTCTGTGCTAAGACTTCTGGCTAAGACAGCCAATTCTTCCGTATAAGATTAACCATTGTATGATCTCCATAAAATGAAGTAGCATTGCAAGCAATGATTGATGTTGAGGTTTTAGTTGGATTTTGGAACCAACTAATTAGCTACGTGATTTCCTTCTCGAGAGATACATGAGATATCTTACAATCGTTCAAAATATTAAAATGAATGTTAAAACCTCACTGTTTACTAGTTTTAATTAGTAGCATACCACCTTATGACCAAACAAGCTCTCTACCAATTTTATTTCCAAACTTTTTATTTCTTATTGATAGAAGATTATGATATAGGTAAATATGGATCGATAACTTTATATTTTTTAAATATTTTAATTTTTAATTAATTTATTATTTGAGGATCGATCAATCATAAATTTACGTATATGATTTGAGTACATGATAGACATTATCTCAATGAATGAAATCATCATATCAGAGCCTTCTTATTTTAATCAAGCCTTGCTTTCTCTTCCTCTACTTTGTTAATTTATTGATGATTACTATTCCTCTTTCTCGATTATCCTATTGTTGTTTCACAACTCTTCTTGCTTTTGGATTTTAGCATTGCACTGATGATGAAGATGCACGACTCCTCCCTACCAATCTCTTAGCGCGATTTGCTCTGCAATAGATTATCTCCACTTTGTTGATCTAATTAGCCTCCTATTAGTGATCGATCAGCTTCTCTAGCAATCCTTCATCATTGTACAATTCTACATGCTAGGCATTCGCTCTGCTCCTACCTACTACTCAACATCTTAATCGATATTTTCCCCTTCTTGTTAACCACCAAATTCACTAGCACCTCAGATTCACAGTCGACCTCTTGGCAACAGTTCATTGCCTACCACTATCTTCTCGACCGTGGAGAAAAGAAGAGATTGCTCTCTTCTGCATATCTCATATCAGATCCTCCATTGTGCACTTTTTAAATATGATTTCCCCCGTCAGATTAGATCCTCCCTTATGCACTTCTCAAATATAATATCTTTCGACAAATCAAGTCTCTACCATTTGTACATCTAAACCAAATCATCGATTGGTTTTGATTTTTCTTATTGAATTACAACATTTTCTTAGCATGTCTTCCTCTATTACATATGACAATTTAATTATTATTTCCTCTAGAAACACTAGTTTATCTTAATCTATAAGATTTATATCTATTAATGCAGCAACTCTAATATCCTTCAAGCTCTCTAAAGGTGATAACTATGTATCTTGCCGAGCACAATTCATCAATCTCCTCTTTGGATATAATGTATTAGGCTACATCAATAACTTAGTTGTCCTCTAAAAAATATTTAAATATTAAGAGAACCCATTCTAATGGTAAATCCTACTCACAAGTTATAGTTGCGACAAAATCATCTTATTATAAAAGTCATTCAGCCCTCAATAGTTGGCTCCATAGTACCACTAATTTCTTCAAGCAGCACTATAGTAAAAACATAGTTCAAGTTACAAATCACTTTAGTCAATCGCTCTCATATGTTAAATCTTTTATTTGCTATGATAAAAACAATACAAGAGGAAAGTACTATTGTTAATTATATGCAAAATCTAAAAGTTATTATAGATAATTTGACCTTAATAGATTAACCCTAAGTGATGACAAAGTCATTGTTCATACTCTAAATACCCTAGGAAATGAATATAATAAATTGACGACAACAATTTGGGCATATGACTCACCAATATCATTTGAAGAACTATATGATAAATTGATTAATCATAAAATGTATCTGAAACGAAAAGAGAAGAAGACGAGGCCAATTATCACATCTCAATTTAATTAGAAATTCAAAAAAAATAAGAATTTCAATAAAGAACCAAAATGCCTCCTAAATAAAAGGGTAATGCACAAAGTTATCATCTTTCATTCCATTATCAATTCTCCAACCATGATGGCAACTTTAACCCAAATAACTCAGGAAATAAATTTAACTATAACTATAAATAGTTTTGGCATCCCAATAATAATAATCAAAAACTCATATGCCAATTTTGTAATAAAATTAGACACACAATAAAAGTCTATCAATCTCGACCTAAGGCTACTACTACATCCAACTCTGATTTATAATGATTACTTCAGTTATTTATCTAAATAATTAGATTATTGATCATATTCCTTCTCATCACATCATTTCTGATTTATAAAATTTATCTACATATTATATATGAAGACAATGAAACATTATCATTCATGATGCTAATATAGAATGGTAATTTTGTATTCCTTATATGTTCTAATCCTTAGTCAATCTTTGTTTTAAGTATCAAATTCTAATTTAAATGAATGATTTGAGCATATGATTGAAGAAATTTTTTTCTTCACAATCTGTATAAATAAATATTACTGTAATAAATAAAATCGTCTCTTCATAACAGATCTATCATAGATGTATTTTTATAGTTCATAATTTCTTCCCAGAAAGGAATGTATCTGATTCAGATTTCTTAAGAGACTAAAGACTACTGCATTGCATGACAAGGTAAGGGATCCTATTTTTATTTTTATGTTTAATGAGTGTGCCATGGCCATGTAATTTAATTTTAGTCTATCAACTCAACTTTTGTTTCTCTCATCTGACATGAAGATAAGAAAAATATTTTTCTTATATTTTCTTCTTTCATAAATCCCCAAATGAAGCACAAGATTTAGTTCTAGCCATCACCCCACGTCAAATAGTGTATTTATGGATTTTTTCTCTTCCATAAATGAAATTAATATTATGCATGAATTGACTAATTATTGTTAATATAATTAGAGAGGTCAGTGGAAGGACTACATATCTATACATAGGATATTAATATTTAGATGGATATATAAGGGTAAATTTTGAGTTTTTAATATATATATATATATATATATACTGTGTGTGTGCGTGGACTTGTTGATTGATGGTGTAGATCAAATCAAGATGGTAGCACTGATCTGCAGGGAACACGTGGAGTAGTGATGCAGCCCCCCATACAACAAGGTTAAGAGGGGATACCCCAACGCTCCCCGCTGGGATCATTCCGACCGCCATGATTGCATCTGGGCCCACGAATCACGGCCAAACGAAGGGATGTAATCATTCCAGGTGTGGGGCGACGAGCGGAGCCCACCACGAGCCATATGATACGATCCGATCTGACGGCTGGAAGGCGCCTTATCATGGCTGCAGTGCTACTCTTAAAGCGGCGGCCCCGCTCCGTCTCCTGTTCGCTTCATCGTCCTCGTTGCATCAAATGGCTTTGACTCTGTGTTGGGTTCTCTTTCGGTGGCTGAAGAAGACTTCGTATCGTTGTGAAGCCTGTTCTTGCAATCATCATATTCACAGGGTAGCATATCACTAGGTCTGGTATCAGGGTGCACTAATAACGAACAAGATGTCTCATAATAGATGATAGAATTCAACTTTTGACAAACATGGTATGCTCGAGAAATGTGAGTTGAATGCTAAGTCTGCAATTTATGACAATATAAGTGGTTGAAAGCTCGATCCTAAGACGGTATAACGGGTTCGATCTCTTTCTTTACGGATAATTCATTTTGAAAAACTCATGCAATTGATTTCAACATCCGACAAGGTGATCTTCTCTTACAGAGATTTACTCGGGTCTCAAAGATTCTTCTCATGGATGGTTCCTAACTTACGCTAAAATTCGAGTTCATGATCAAGTCGAACCATCTCCTTCATTCGGATTCGACGGCAGACTTGTGTGTGCGAAGGGGAGCATCAGTTAGCTTATGATCACTCTAAGAACTGAAGGAAGAGTGTATCCCTCCCTCACCCACCACCGATCCCCTTCACTTGCAAGTCCCTAACACTGCTCTCATTCACTGCACCATCCCTTGTCTCACGGTGACCTTGGCAGGGACATCAGTCATTGTTCATGAGTGCAAGTCCATGTTCGTGTTGGTCGATGTGCAGCTTCTTTTTAGAAGCTTCACAGGACTCCACCTGCAGGACATTCAGCTAAAACAAAAAGCCTGCAGTTCTCAGTCAGAGACACTCTCCACTGAAGTGAGTCAGTCTTTAATCTTCCTAGTATTAATCTTGTGGGACTCTCTATGATCTAATCAATGGGAGTTCGATGAAGGTGCAGTTAGCCTTGGATGCTCAAAGTTTGCATGAGGTACATCAAAATGATGCATTTCTTGTGGTATTGATTGCAATGCTTTAAATGTTCACCAAAAAACATAATGTAAGAAGAAAGTGGGATGAATCATCATTTCTAAGGAGGATGCCTGATTTCAGGGGCAGAAAGCCTAACCATGAGGGATCATAAACACACCAGCACTAACATTGCCAATATTTTATGCAATATAAATGATGGTTGGACACTATCATGAGCATTAAAAGGATAAGCAACAAATGCAGATCCCCAAACAGCACAGCTTCTCAAATAAAGCTGGCCATGGAGCAGACTTCACCATGCATGTCTAGTACTGAGAAGCAAAAAGCCTGCATGGAAGGATCAGCACAATTGAGGGAACAGCAACAGAGAGTTTAGTCAACAGGCTTTGCCAGGTGAACAGTCACACACCAATTCACCTGCCAAAGCCATCTCTGTAAGAAGAATGAGGTGTTCCTAGTTAGACACAGGTACATCTGCACCATCTCATGCACTGTGCTCATGCTGGGTGCAAGTCAAAACTAAAGAGTGGCTTATGAAAGGTGTGACCTCAGTATGACCAGAGAAGAGCAAAAATAGAACACCAGCATCACAGCCTAATTCTCCATCTGAACCCCATCAACTGTTCAGAAACAACCAATTAAAGGAATAGGACATGTATGATTTTTCGTCAACAACGATCTTTGTGGTTTACTCCTAGTTCCTAAAGAGAGAGGCCCTTTCCAACTTTGGCTAATTTTGGGTGGCTTCCATTGTTAGTATTCGGATGAGAGACAAGGGACACACTGAACAAAATTTTCAAACGGGAAACTAAAATTAAAACAGATCTAAACGGCAAGCCAGATGTTTAGGCATACAGTAAAAACAAGACAGAAACACCAAATACATACACGATCATAAGTCGTTTATGTCTCTAGGGAATCTTAGCTAACAGTCTTAGCAGCAAACAGGAAATATAACAGTTACCGGGCAAACTTGTTAATGTTTTCTTCTCAAGGAGGGCCTAAAAATATCTGATTCACATCTGCTTTCATAAAAGGGTCAGCAATGGCCCCTAGTTACGGTTCCTGCATTTCTCCATGGCCCTTGGAGCTGCAAGATAATAGATCACATTTGGTTAATACATATTTAACTTTGCTTTTGATGATGCCATAACAAAGGCGCAATTTCAATGGTACAATTAAGTAGAAGCATTTGCAGATAAAAAGTCAAACACAAAGGTCGTGGAACTTCACCACCTCGTATATTTAACCATGAAGATGGCAAATCAAGAACAAAATCCATGCTTTAAGCAGTGGTCAGAATAAAGGTAGTATCCAATGACCACACAACAAAATATACCATAGAGCTAAAAGGTTCAAGATGTATTGACCATATTATAAGACGCTGTTTTATATTAGAACAGAAAACTAATAGCTCCAGAACAAGTGGTGAAAGCTTAATCATAATACATCAAACTATAATGTTAAATCAATTACCATATGTATCTACTTATCATAGATGAGATGTAAAGTAACAAATATATCTAAACAATGTGTAAAAGTGACCCACTAGCCCATAACTATAGTTAACTTTGTGACAATAGCCAGCAGACCCCATTATCTGGGAACCAAGTTTAATAAATATCAAATCTTTATGGCTCCATTAGTTAATATTTCACGAAAGTTAAGTAACCAGAAATATAGAAGCACATTAAGACCCCAGGATAAAGTATGTTGAAGATCAGATATACAATAGTTCGTCAATTTTGCCTACTCATACTTACCAAGTCCAATTGCATCTGAACCCTTCATTATCCTCAGCCTCCTGCAAGAGTCTGTGAACATCCTGAAATTTCAATTTGAATACAATCAGTCAGTGGTCAAGCAACAATAGCAATATCAAAATGGCACAGAGAGAGAGAGAGAGAGCATGATTCTCAGACTAGAACAACTTGTTTTGTGGGTTGAAATGATGGTAACTTGATCAATTATCCAATAGTGTGAAAAGAAAAGAAAACTCAATCTGCACTACATGTGGCAATTTCAATACCTAGTCTTGGTTATCTGTACTTATTTTGTGTGATATAACTCAAATTGTTAGTAGTAGTCAATAGCAAAATTTGTGGAAAAATGGAAACGGGCAATTATCTGTGCAAGCTGTACTACATGTTTACAGTCTTTATTCTTTTGACTCTAACCATTAAGTTCACAACAAGGAAGTTTGTACTTACTCCCAGGGTACATCCCCAACAAGCATCCAGTCACCATCTCTGTCTTCATAAGTGAGCACATATTCAGATCCACTCAGAAAATCCATCAGCCTGCTCTCAGATAATCCATCTCGTCCGGGTATTCCATGAGAACCACACTGCCCTGTAGTAGCACAAATTACAAAAAGCAAGTAAACTCCTCCCCATACCAACACAATCTCAGATTTCAAAAATGTTCAATTCCAGAACAACTAAAGACATGAACAAGAATTATTCTTCAGTTTTACAAAGTAAAGCATGGTTGTCCCCAGATAAGTCAATCAAAAGGTCAGAAATCTTTAAGGAACTAAAAAATTCATTTGACGTGAAGATACTATCATAACATCATGAATACAGCTGAATTTTGTTTCTAAAACAAAAAGGAATCACAAGAACAGTACCTTTGAATTGTAACTACCAAAATCCCATTTCAAAACCATCCACTGACATGGATTTCACCTACCAGTGGTGGGGTCCAATCACCTATTCAGAATATGAACAGTTGGGACCATGCTCTAATCCACACAAGGATTAGAGAGATTCGCAACCACATGGAAAACAATCAAAGTAGGATCGTGCGACTCAAATATTGCTTCAAATTATTGCTTAGGAAAAGAGAAAAGTAACATATGACCCTTAACACATTCCAGAAATATGCCATGAAGAAAGACCTACATACAAGGCTATAATGGCCTATCTAATTTCAGTTTTTGTATGAAAAAGCAAAAAGAAAAGAAAAAAAAGAAGATGTAAAACATAATGGAGCCTTAGGCAAAGAATATATTTCCTATTATGTAAATGTAACCAATGCAAGATATCAGTTCTAAAGAAATGTATAAAAAGCAAGTAATCTACAAAAAAAGAAAAGTGACTTTATAGTTGTAAGAAAATAAGCAAATAGTTGACTTTATGTCGACTAGGAATGCAACAAAACGTACACCAAACATGGAGCCTATAAAAGAGTAAGAAAACAATTAGGATGAACTGATTACAAAAAACATGAATGTTTCCTGAATTATTACAAACACAAAGGAGAAAAGTATGAGCTCACCAATGGTGAAGCCACTAAACATCTTCTCAAGTGCCAAGGAGAACTCCTTATAATTGCTGTATGTCTTCAGGTCAACTTTCCTAAGGTACGGTGCTCCATCCATGCTGACCTTGACATAAAGACAACCTAGACCTTGTTTCCCATTGGCATCTTCTTTGTTCTTTGAGGGATTTGTAGCCATAGTGTTTTTACGGTAGCTGCGGATCGGTGGCCAACCAACCACCTGTGCCCTGATACAGCTTACACCCATCATTAGATGTGCTAATCAGATCTAAACAGAACTACACTTTTTATGATCTTGTTGCCAATTTGAAAATTTTATCCCAAAAAAATCAGGTCTGCCTTTCCAAGCATGAAGAGGCAACATAAAAAAAAATTTCATAGAGCAATTGAAAATGAAATGAATTTTTTATTTTCTACCAGGGAATTTGTAGCTTTCTGGAGATTGAAGCTCAGGGAAAATTCTTATACTGTTTAATGCATCATTCAAGATTATCACAAACAGGGAACTGGTAGTAAGACATCCAACAGCTGAATGAATGACATAAGAAAAATACGAAAAAGAGGGAAACAAAATTCCTTCACACACTAAAGCTTTAAAGAAGAGAATATTGGCAGAATCAAGTAATAATCTGAAAAGGCCAGAAAAAGGGAAAAAAATTCTTGAAATTAGGAATTGCATTAGATTCATGAACCATAGAGCTCTTACCCATAGGCAAACACAGCCTGTAATCGAAGTATGTATGAAAGCTCTTCAACCACAAGCCAAAAGTAAAGACCTAATTTTCCCAGTAATCCTATGATATCATTCATTTCTTTCGACCAATCATAAGAAGAATCCTATGATATCATTCATTACTTTTGACCAATCATAAGAAAAATTTAACTCATATGTTCCCTAGGAAAAAAAAAAATCACCACCTTAGCACAAAAAGTTACACACTCCTTAAGAAAAGCATTTCCACCAAATAGGCCAGAGAAAACGGAAAAAAAAAAAATATCACAAATTTCAGCTGAAAATCTCAACTTTCTGTCAATCCGAAGAGCTCCGACTTCAGTTGGAGACACTTACTTGGCAGCAGGCGCAACGCCACGGTCATTACCAGCGGAATCTCCAACCTGCCCGGTGTCCTTCCGTTCATGCCCAACCGCCTTCCCCACCGCATCGTTGCCCGCATTCCCGTGCCCCCCGCCGCCCCTCTCCCCTCTCGGCGAGAATAAGGCGCAACTTTTTCCGGCCTCCACTTCGGATCCACCCCCTCCAGCAGCGAGGCCCCACTTTCCGGCCCCGTCGATGGTGTCAGAGAACCCCCTCTTGGCGCCGGAGACGAAGATCTTCGGAAGGAGACCGAGGGTGAGGGCCACCTTGTCCTTCCGGTCGGAGGAATCGGACCCGGGGAGGCCCAGCCTCAGCTCCGTGTCCTTCAAGTTGAGCGCTCCATCCTCGGCGCCTCCGCCGCCCACGGCTGCGGCGGGTGAGTGGAGCTCCGAGAGGCCTATGTAGTCATGCTCGAGAGGCGGTGACATCTACGTCCTCGAACAGCACCAGCAACCATTAAAAGTGGTGAGCTTGAGAGAGAGAGAGAGAGGACAGAAGAAAGAGAGGCGATGAAGAGAGAGAGTGTGTGTGAGTAAGCGAAGAACAAAGAATATTCCAAGTGGTGAGAAGGAAATATAGGCGAAAGAAGCAGAAGGAGAAGACGAGAAATTCTACTTTGGTTGGGGTTCGATAGAGGGAGATACGTTTGTTGCCTTCAAATATTTTATTTCATTTATACTTTTATTAGCCATATCATAAATAAAGTAATTGGATATATAATATCCGTAAGTGTAGTATTAACAACGGAAAGAAAAATAAAGGAGAAAAATAAAAGGAAAATATAACAACACTTAATTCGCTAATCATGGAAATTGCATATCATTTTGAGAATATTACTACAAGTAATATTAATTTAAGATGGCTATTATTAATTTAAGATGGACAAGGTATAGGAATGAAGTTAAGAAAAGTGACAGGCTAAGGGAGCATCAGTCTCATCATATCATCAATTAATCAACATCTATTCCTATATTCTTTATAATGTAGACATAAATTAATTACATGGATTCTGCACTTCATTTAACTACATGCACTTGTCCTGAAACAGGTATAGTAAATTATTTATCTTGCTAGTGTGGTAGAATCTCTTTCTGCTACCTGGTAGACTGCAATAGTTTGATACATAATATATGAGTAATATGAGCATCAGATGCACCACTTCATTTCTATTTCTGAAGCAGTAGAGATGAATATAATTTAAGCACTAAGTAGAGGAAATACTAACTGATTGGTGCAAAAGATTTGATGAACCCAAACAAGAAAATGTTTTGTAAGACTGTTTGTTTGCCTGATTTCAAGATTCATAAATTTGAAGTACAAATAAATCTCTCTTTTTTTTTTTCCTTTTTTATGTTCAATCTTCACTGGAAACAGTCCTGTAAGTTGTTTGACATGGTGAAGCAAATTGAGAGCCAATAGGGATATAGAACACTCTACAAAAATACACACTTTTCATGCTTGTAACATATGCTGTTCAATAGGAAGGAAATGTACAAGCAACATTCCCAACTTTCATAATCCTTACAGAAACTTTTGTTTAAATCTTTTAAGATATACCTTCTTTTTTTTTCGCCAGTTTAAGACAGACTTATGTAGCTGAAAGAAGAAAAGAAAAGATGGTGGCATGCAGCAGCTTTCAAAACTATATTTCACAATATTGGAATAGTACCCAAAATTAGACAAAGAAGCCAAAAGGCAATTTGTTTTTTTGTGTAACACCAAAGCATGCTGATTCCCTGCAACTAATGACATAAAGATTGATGTCCCATCCATACATGAATGACATGGAATCTTCCTTTATTTTTCTATCATCTTTTCTACTAAACTTTTGACATTAGAATTAATAGAATTAAAAAAAAGGAAAGGGTTAAGTAAAAAAGGGGCTGTCTTTTCCAAGAGAATTTTGTGAACTAAGATGAACTTTTTTGTTCCAGATGCTCCAGTCAAAATGTGGCAAATGTCAATGAAAAACTTGCTTAATTAAGAGTTGGCTAACTGTACATCCCAGACCAGAATGTGACAGTGTGACCCATCAATAGCTTGTCTAGTTTCTGTGTTTGTCTCTCCATCACAATATCAATTCAAACATGTCAGCTACTCCAAACAGTTCCCCGGTAGAGGAATCCTTTGATCTATTGCATACTGCTATAATTAGTGTTAAGATATAATGATGCAATGCCATTAGGCCCAATCTTTCTAAATTAGGGGTATTATTTTATGATATGTGTCACAAAAAGCAGCTTTACACCCAACATGACCTCGATTAAAGTATAAGAATGTCGCCTACTCCTAGTAAATATATCCAATCAACCTGCTAATCTTGTTCTGTGTGCATTGATAAAGTAACTCCCAATTGTACTGGAAAATTCTTCTAGTGGTGCTTAATATTGATTGTAGTGCTATGATATTGTCTGAATAGGTCCCAATTGATGCCTAAGAATGAAATGCTACATCGACAACCAAAACTTCTTGTGGTGCTTGGATCTTCTAGTAGATCACAATCCTTAAACAACTATATTTGCATGTTTATGGGAAGCACTGGAAAGAAAAGTAAAGAATGAGAAACAAGACATATTGCTAGTAGATAAGGCTAAATTATTTGGCAAGCTGCTTTTTCCTTTTTTTTTGTTTGCCAGAAAGAAAAGGCAGGTTTAGTAGCAAACAAGAAACAAGATGGTTTCAAGTACAAGGTTGGACATTAGTATTGCAACAGCTATGAAATAGTTTAGCCAATTGACAAGATTAAACTTCCATGACATGTTTTTGCCTAAGCAATTAACAAAATAAAAAATGTCAGCCTTAATTGTGATGTTAACATCATGCTAATAATTGTATAAGAAAAAAATCGCCAATATGGGAGGCTCCCAACATATTAATAATTACATATTTCTCCAAAATTTTTAAACAACTTTTCTCTAAAAAAAATAGATATGTCAGTAAAATTGACCTTAAACACCTAAACTCAAACAAATACAGGCCTTTTTTTGATCCTGGTCACATCAGAACAAGAATAGCTTTGTTAGTGGACTATCATGTAGCAATCTTTTTCTCGCTCCTGTTGAGACATTTTCTTCCAACTTTGGCCCGATAACACACCCCATGCTCATCTCCTTTTGTTCCCATTTGATGCTCTCTGCACCTCAAACTGGGCCCACCCTTGTTCCCCATCATCCCTGCTGCGGGATCCATTGGACCCCACAAGATAAGCCCCGCATAATTCTCCCTCTTCTAGCTATCCTAACCAGAGAAAGTTCTACTAAAAATTAGTTCTGTGCTTCCTGATTGGATTTGTCTTTATGTCCTGAGCCTTACAAAAGTATTTATCTGATCTTGATCCGTAGAGTCTATGTTTTCATGTCTAATTTTTTTCACCAAGAGACCTAAACTTCTATTTATCTTTTGCAGATAAATAAACTTCACTAACTCTTTAGTCCACACTTTGACCATCCTTTTCGGCATAAGCAGGTTTAATTATACCAGTTATACTCGAGTACATCTAGCCAAAGCCTAAGTACTCCTATTTATACTGACTCCATCAAAAAAAATATAATCAGGCTAAAACCAAACTTGAATTTAGTGTCAAGCGTTTTGGTCGGTGAGTTTAGTGACGACTGTGAACTCTTCTTGAAAAAGTTATCTTTGTAAACAGTATATTACAATCAGCCACAAGATAAGCACATAAGAAGAAGGCCAAGATCCTAATCCTACTTTCACAACTATATTGTCTTAATTATGTATGTCTACACATGCATTTTATTTATGGCTTATGTCCCCTGGAGTTATTTACCCCCTATCCTTAATTCAAAAGAACATCAAGTCTGACAAAAAGGTTACTGGTACCCTCAAAATTTTTTATGTGCGCAACAATTTTAAAATGTGAAAACCTAAAATTTTTTGGTGATTTTCTCATGAAAAACCGCTAAAAGAAACTCTCAAACATCGTATTTATGCTGAAGATTATAATTATCACACTATTGGCTGGACAGATCATTGCAGGTGATCTGAACTGATTTGGAGCGGCTTTCACTTCCCACATCCAACGTCGACGTTTATCTGCTTGGTCTTAGACTAAAGTATCAAGCATGCATACTTTGCCAAAGAAACGAAGGCATTAAAAGAACATGCCATGAAGAGTTGTTAGACGGACCGGATTCAAGGTTCATTGCATGCATCCATCGCGTCAGGGGCAGCTTCAGATCCAATAATTGAGATGGACAATGCGATGGCGGTCACTCGATTGATGTCCTCATCAACAGGGTTGCCGATGGTGGCCAGTGGAATCCAGAGAAAGATTTGAGCTACATGATACAGAATGAGCACCAAGGTAGCTGTTGAACTGTAGGTGGAAGGGCCTCCTTTGTAGGGCGAATGTGTAACACAGTTTTAGAGGTCTGCCTCAGCCTCTCCTTTCTTAGAGTATCTGATATCATTGGCAACCAATTAACAGCAGCAATGGACCCAAGATTGCATACCTTCTTGGCCTCCTATGGGTTGATAAGATAAGGTGGACCATGATCCTCCTCTTTGAGCACTGTCACCAACAGCAGCATCAATAATTTTTTATGTGCTGGTAAGCACGGAACCAATGCTGCAGGTGCGTGGCCCATTCTACTGCCAATAGAGATCTGACACAAGGTAGAATCATGTCATGTTACCAATCTTTCTTTTTCTGTATAAGACATCTGCACTCTACTCAACTGGATGCAAGGTGCTGCCAAATGCTATGTCAGCTTCTTGATCATTAGAATTTACCTAGAGTGTCCTGGCAGATACCAAGAAGTGCTGAACAAGAGACATCAACCGGTTTCATCGGGTTCAACAGATCAAGCCCCTTCAAGAATCTACCCTTATGCACTGCCATCTGCAGACAGCCGAAGATGGCCTTCTCCACTGATAGGCGATGGACATGAGCATGATATCGGCAATGACCCACCTGGACTGCTCCACCATGGAGACTACAGTGGTGCCTCAAATGGTGCGCGGCCTCTGATGTCTTGAGTGGTAGGCTCAGTGTGGTTCACAGCATGGGGTTACATCGGGAGGTGGAAGCAGTCGGGGGTGAGGGAAGTGGTGGTAGGCCTCCATGGCGTCTCTTCAAATGACCTGCATTCGATTACAGTTTAGACCTTGGCACCAGAAAGAGTCAACAGTTTCAACAAAGAAAGGATATGACCTCTCATCTCCAACTTGGCAATGTGCAGCTCGACCCCAAGTGCTTTACTTTCAATGATGGCCAATCGTACTTTCACATCATTTACCATTATTAGCATGCTTTCCCAGATCTTCTACCATTTGTTTGGTATAACAAAACCGTATGTTCTTTTTCTTACACTGCCTCTGGCTGAAGATTCGAATAACAACTAGACGATGACAAATATGAATCCATTAATCATAGTAGATCCTACAGCTTCCAGCTCTTTAACACCTCAATTTCTGGTAACTCGCCATGTAGAATCCATCAGATAAATAAGTAGAAAATGGCCAACAGTTGCCATCCAGAAAAACTAGATCTGGCACAAGCACCATAGGCAATTAGTTAGATGAGGCTCTAAAAATTGATAGCAACAGCATATGAGAATTAGCCAACAAAAGCGGGAAGAAGTTGAGAGCACTAACTTCTTGTTGGCATCGCCATGGACTCTGATGCCAGTCATCTTTGGAATTGCTTCGACCTGTACAGGCATTGTGGGCAGGGATTGCAGTAGAAGGTTTCGGTTGCCATTCTCCAGAGGGTTTTATAAACAAGAGAGCAAAATAACATGACATGAGTGGGACAATCATCTTCATAATCTCAGTCTCAGACTTAGGATATCTAAAGCGAAGCTTTCTAACTAATAAAATCTTCGCAAGCTATTCCTGGATTTGGCAAATAATGTCATCCAATAATCCCAATATTGAAATTGTGCAGTCCAAATAGAAAGCAAACATCAAAACTGTTTAGGTCTTTGTTGTCCAAAAAGGCGCCAACACTAAATTTTCAATTTCCGTCCAATTAGCCAAAGAAAAGAAGGGCAAACCCAAGAAACTGGTGGATGCTGATTGTTGTACAAGAACAATCCATTGGCTTGGTGCATTACAAAAGTGGAGGATGCCTTTACCTCCATTTCTCTCTATGCTCCTGCCTCCACAAGGCCCATGTCTCAAAAATGGCGGCAACTAGTGACATGACTGTGGTAAGGAGTTCATAGCTGAAATCTTCAGTAAGAAAATCATAGTTCAATCCTAGTAAAGGACAAATAAATACTGTAGGACAAAACATGCTTGGTGTATTACAATTGGCATGCATTGTCACAGTGCCTGTCAGGCATTGCACTTGAGGAGAGTTGAATTCTTATATTAGCAAAATAAAAATACAGTCTTACATTAGCATGAAAGTATGCTCAATTCGTGCAGAGAAACATACCTTCTTGGTAGATCAGAAACTATCTAATCTGAAATTATGCTGTTACAAGAAGCAGGCACATTCCCCCGAGGTGGCCTGGAGGGAACGACCATAGAAGCGCTCCTGCATATGCAGGAAGAGCTGTAATATTACTTAAGCAGGGTAGAGTTAGATACACAAAAAACACAAATTAGAAGAGGAGCTATAGGAGAGGTTACGAGGATGAGAAGCAAGATCTTTAAAGACAGAAGCAAAAGTATTAAAAATATAAAGGAAATAACTAAAAAGGGCCAAACAACTATTCAATGGCCTTAATTTAATTGAAACTAAATGGTCTATTGATTTATGGTTGACATCCTGTATACAGTCGCTTCCTGTTGTACTTATCATCTAGGAAACCTGACAACTGGGTACTTATTCTTTCTTCTCTCAACTGAACCTTTTTTTTTCTCTAAATTATCTAAATTCTTTTAGAAATCCTTCAAACTGAATACATATGGAAAGAATTTATAGATACTTCATTTAGACTTCTGATCCAAATGTAAAATAGCCGAAAGAATATGATTAAAGTAAATACTAAAGTAACTAAAAAAAATAAAACAAATTGTTTTCCTCATAGAACTCAAAATCACATCTAAACAAGACTGAAATAGAATCAAGAATTGCCCTTCACTTATCTCAGTCTCTTATTTGGAATAGGCTGCATCAACATAAAATTCACAATTATGTATTAAAGCAACAACATCAACAACCAATAATTTGAAGCCGAAAACTTTGAAACAGTATCTTCAAAGCTAGACATCAAACCATGAGTTATGATCAACTCATAATATGTAAACCCCTCTTTTACGGCTTCCTCTTATATGCACGAGTTTGCAACAACTTGTTTTCCGTGATAATAACTGTTGTCACATTTATTATCATTGGTCTCAGCACAATTCTTCACTACTCATCTGAAGTCCACAGCAGAAATGACAAATAGTCTAACTTAAGCCACTGCTTAATCCAAATGGTTACAGATATGCACATGAGAGCGAGAGGGAGGGGGGTATAAGCAAAAGTCAAGAATGACTAAGCTGAGGGGCAATAGGCAGAACAACCATCAATAATACTATATCTTATTTTCTTCTCTGATTGAGAGGGGTGGTAATGATGAGGATCAAAATAACATTTATCAAGTGACAAGACCTGTGATATAAGAAATGAATTAAGCATAACATATCAAGTAGTCTTGAGAGGAAGTACCACAAAAATATTCTTCAACATTGTTCTGATGAACAAATTCCATGCAATTAGCATCCAGAAGTAGATTTCTTTTAAGTTCAACCAGAATTTTCTTTTATGTGAATGCTTGAAACTGCAAAAGCATTCTTCATTTACCACTTAATTGAAACCAAAAAACAATAAAATATCAGATTCATCTTATCGTTTATTTGTCAATATGGTACAAACAAAACAACCAAATCCTAGCCTTCATAATCTAATTTTCAGTACAAGGTGAGTGCTCATCAGTACAAAAATCAGCTCCCAAAGTGCACTAACTGAATTTTAAAGTCCTGTAAATCCACATGCATTTTCTTTACTAATAATTTCAATAATTCCCTTTTAAATGAGATTGAAAAACTTTGCATCAGCAGAGGTTCGTTGACTAAACTGGTTGAACAAATTGATCAGCCTTGAGTAAGCGAAGCTAGCGAGGTAAGTACGAGCTAAGCTTGAAGGTGTCTTGGATATTTTAATGAGATTTTGACTGTATGCTTTCGGTTTTCCCTCTTGCGACCTAATTCTTTTTGCAGTCACTTCTCACGTCAATGCATCACACTTAAGCTAATGGACAATCTTCCATGAATGATGGCCACCAGAAAATTGGAAGGAAGTATCCTCCAAAGCAAATCAAAATGCACCATTTCACAATTTTTTTTTCTACCCTTATTTTCATCTACTGCCATCAGCAAAGGCTCTTTCTAAGTGTCCTTGTGGAAAAACATCAAGTCTGTATCATTCCAACAACTAGAAAGCATGCCTCATGCCATGTTTCGTAAATCCTTATTTGTAAAAATATATTGATACTAATTCTGATTGTGTATTCTGCATCAAACATGGAAGGAATAATAAGAATAAATGAACATATCAATATGCAGAAAGGAACTAAACATGTTTACAAGTGCAGAGCACTATGGTTTCAATATTTTCAATATATAATATTAGCTAAAAGTATAAAAGTAAAAATAAACAACTACACATGGATCAACCTACTCGAAAAGTGAAAATTTTGAGACTAGTGCCCTAAAAACGTCTCCTAAATCTACAAGGTGTTGGAGAAATTGCGTTTCCCGACAACGAAGTCAACTTGATTGAGACAGTCATTTCTTTTCATGAACATGCCTCCAAACTGCACAGAGGAGAACTGACTAATTTTTAGTAGAATCTGCAAGACAAGAGAAAAGGGAATAACATATGAGCAGGGGAGAAGAATGCCACGAACCAATACGCACGGTGGAGAGAATCGCAAACCCTAGGCTAGCCCTAGCCATGGCCGCCGCAGACGGAGCTGCGAGTTGTACAACACGATGTGATTTGTGACAAAATGATACGGAAGAGCACCACGATTAGTAGGAGTTCCATCAGGAGCTCCCTTTGGTCGTGTAGGGTAGGATCAGCAGAGCATTAATCATAAAAGCGACGATACGAAGAGATGGACATGAGACCAAACCCGGAAGAACAAATCCCTAATCCGTGACGTTGGCTCCGATCGGAGACCGTCAGAGGTTGGAGAGGGTGATGTGTCCAGGTCGGCGATCCTATGCCAGAGATAGCGGTTGAAAAGGTAGTTGGCAGCAAAGCGGAGTGTTCCATTGATAACGTCCGAGGAGAGGTCGAGGTAATGAACGTAGCCATCGAGGGCAGAGGAGAGGCGAAGGTCACCATCGGGTTCGGTGGTGTCGCAGCCAAAATCGCCGGAGAAGGTGGAGACAGCGGAGGTCAGGTGGCCTCAACATATCTCGGTTCTCTCAACGGATTCCCCATTCGCGGCCTCGGTTGAATGCTTTACGATCCGTGTAGAAACGCGCCACTAATATTTCGAAATTAATGAATGAAGCCGTTATTTTCTAGTCATATATTTGATGGAAATAAACAAAATAAATTAAATATACGAAAACTGTGTTTCTTGAGTTGACGTCATTATTCCTTTCAAATAATAATAATATTTAAAAACACATTGTACGAAATATATATATAATCCGAATTGCATATGTGCATTTTGAGTCAAAATTGCCATTATTGCATTAGATATTTGATTTTGACCAATTTGACCTATTAAAGAATGATAAAAATCCCATTGTTCATAGTGTTTTTTAATAAAATACTATATTTTATTTTAAAAATACTATGACATCAATATTTAATTTAAAATTACTTTATAGTATTTGTATATATAAAAACACTCTAAAACTAGTTCAAAAATACTATATAGTCTTTTTAAAATAAAAATATTGCATAATATTTTTGAAATAAAAATATTGCATAATATTTTTGAAATAAAAATATTGCATAATATTTTTGAAAAAAATATTGCATAAAATTTTTAAATAAAAAACTATACAGTGTTTTTAAAATATTATACAGTATTTTATGGATAAAAATAAAATACAAAACACTATTGGCAAAAAAAAATCGGATTTAGGCGAAAAAATGATTACTTTTTGAAAAGACATTTTTAGAATATTAGTAGAAATAGAGAGTGACTGTTTGAGAATTATGAAAGAGATATAATAAAAAAATATATAAAAATATTTTTTGGGACAATCGCCCTAATATAAATATAAATATATATTATAATCTTAGATACAGCATTTACTTAACCATTTAAGTATATGATGACATATTTATGTGACGGACTCGGACTCGAACTTGGGTTCGACAGCATGTTATCTTCACTTTTATTCCCGAGCCACGTAGCCTTCCTCTTTTATCTCCACACTAGAAACGCGATGCTTCGAACCCTTCCTATCTTCCTTTCCCTGTTCAGCTCCCACCGAGGCCTTCGTGATGCCCTTGCAAACCGTAATCTCATCGAGAGCTCCATGAGATCCTAATCCCCCGCCGCCGCATCCTCTCCGTCTCCTCCCTCATCAAGGTCGGCTGCCAGGAGCCCGTCATGGTCCTCCGCGTCGACCGCGACAAGGGCTACATCGATTTCTCCAAGCGCCGTGTCTCCGAGGAGGACATACAGGCATGCGAAGAGCGCTACACCAAGAGCAAGCTCGTCCGCTCCATCATGCGCCACGTCGCCGAGACACTCGACATCGACCTCGTGGAGCTGTACATCCACGTCGGCTGGCCCCTCTATCGCAAGTACGGCCACGCTTTCGAGGTATCACTCGGCTGAACAGGCCGTTCGATTCGAATTTCTTTGTCGATTTCTTCCTCAGTCTGATAAAGATTTGGTCTTTTAATGATCTTCTATAGGCGTTCAAGATAATCGTGACGGATCCAGACTCTGTTCTTGATTCCCTGACTCGGCAAGTGAAGGAAGTTGGGCCTGATGGGCAGGAGGTCCGTTTCTTGGTTCTTTTGTTGTTATGATCTGTACTGTTGAGTTAATCATGATGCATGCAGGTGACTAAGGTAGTGTCTGCAGTGACACCTGAAGTGAAGGATGCATTGGTCAAGAATATTAGGAGAAGGATGACACCGCAGCCACTAAAGATACGTGCCGACATCGAGATGAAGTGTTTCCAATTCGATGGAGTTCTTCACATTAAGGTACCGATAATTATCTTTAACCAAATTTCTTATTTTTCACATTCTCCCGTACATTATTTTTGTGCTACGGAATAAGGCGTATAATGATGAAGTTATATTTTAAACAATGCTTTGCAGGAAGCCATGAGGAAAGCTGAAGCTGCAGGAAATGATGATTGTCCTGTGAAAATCAAGCTAGTTGCCCCTCCGCTCTATGTCCTTACCACACAGACTCTTGATGAGGTACATGAGACTCATTGCTCCTTGTAATCTAACTCGAATAATCCTCTACGTAAATACGTAAATTGCATCATTGTGTAGACAGCCTCATACAACATATTATTCCATTTGTTTTCTCAATGTACAATTGCAGCCCGTTGAGCTTCCATTTACATGGAGCTTCCCTTCATTATGTGGTTTCTTATGCTGAAAGCTTTTGTTTATGGGGTTTCTCTTAGATATTTAAAATAATATTATACATTATAATATTTTTCTATAACTTTACGTTTGCCATATGACACTTCTTTTTTCAAGATTTGACATGTATGGATCAAGTTGTATCAGTAGGTGGTGTCTATCTATCCTTAATAGTTTGCAATCTTAATTGTTTTATCCAAGTTAATCAGCTTGTTAAGTTTTATGATTCATTATTCCTTGCTTTTGATATATTTTTATACCAATAAGATTCATTTTATTATATATAGAATGTAGATACCTCTTACTGTATGTGTCTAAATACTTTAGTGCTAAAAGTTTAGTTAGGGAAACTAATATCCTCTGTCCGCTGACCTTACAATTTCTTTGAACATAGCAGTAAATGGCAAATGTTCTTGAAATGGATGTTCCAGGAACCTAGTCCCTGTCTCTTATGTTGCCTTTTCTTTTGTCTGGAAACCTCAGGAATGACTCAAATTGTTTGGGTTCAGAATAATGATGAATTGTGGGAAATTAAAAAGACATAAAATTGTTGGTTGCTTTTGAATGAAAAATTGCATATGTTTTGAAAATAATCTAGAAATTGTTACTACTGGTAGGTGTTATTCCATGCTTGCCATCAGCATATCAAAGACTAGTTGCCCTCTTGTCACTAGATATTCTGAATCCTTCCCATCAGCATGTGTTTGAGATTTCATAAAGTCCGACCTTGCAGGAGAACTAAAAAGAAGGTTTAAGCACGTAGTTGTAATAGAATAGAGCAAAGATATCCCACTGTAAGTTTGTTTTCAATGACATCATGATATTTCTGAATCAATATAATTGAAAAATTGAAACCATTAAATTGAATCTATATATTATATGAATTGTTCAAATTTGATCTGTATCTGTTTCAAGTCTAACTTCTTGTAGGTCCATGCCTTCCATCTAAATATGTTTGATATGCACAGTCCTGTTACCGATATTAATCTGTTATCACCAGTTCCTACATCAATGCTATCAATGTAATCTGGAATGTGAGGGAGTATGTTTTGCTATATACTTGTTTGATCTCTAAGCAGACACATCTGATTCTAGAGGAAGTTCTATCCGAAATCTCACTAATAAGTTAAATATGTGTATCATATGCTGCTTCCCTTAGGGCTTTGAGACTAATGGTTCTCTGGTGGATAATCTCTGTGTTTTCTTCTCAGTTCTATTCGTATAGAGTTTGTTGTTATTTGCACTTCTTATGTGAGCTCAAGTTGTTGTTAACATTTTTTAACAATGACATGGCAATTTGGATGAGTCATTGTTAACTTTGTTTGTGCTTCAACTCTGCTCTTGTATGCTATTATAAATGCACAGTGACTTCTCACGAATCTTTCATTTAATTCCTTGAAGAAAATCTAATCTATAGAGATCAAGTCATGATTTCTTATGCTTTATCAGGTATATATTAGTAGGTCGGTATACTGTGAATTTTTTGAATTTCTCTTACTATGCTATGTGCCTCTATAGGAACAAGGTATATCAGTGCTCAACAATGCAATTAAGGCTTGCACCGAAGAGATAGAACGGTATAAGGGGAAACTAACGCTCAAGGAGGCACCAAGAGCTGTAAGTTATATTTCCTGTTGCAATTTTCTTGGTAGTTCTGTATTGCAATTCTCTTTGTAAAGGATAACAAAGGACAGCATCCACTGTCAATAATGTTAGCTTCGTTGTTCTGGTTTTTGTCCAAGTTGTTAAGTTGTCTAATTGTTCAATTGGATTATAATCTTGAGTCAAAGCTAATAGGATTTAAATATATTTGTTCTATTTTATTTTAGTCCAGTTTTTTAAGAATGAATTAGGAAGGTTCTGAAACCAGTCAGATTTGGTTAACTTGTCGGATCTGATTGCAACCTGTTCCTAGTTAAACTTTTCTAAATGTTTGTCAGAATGTCCACATCATAAGGGTTGATATAATATAGCTTTGGGCTTCTCCTCTTCATTGGGATGATCCAATTATTTTGGATGAACTCACTAGTATCAATATCTGACACGATATCACAAAACCATTTCATGATGTTAATCTGAATTCTGGGTGGCGTCCCAGGTGAGTGAACGCAGATGGCATGCTATTCGCTGAGCACATGGCAAAACTACATTCTGCTAACAAGGAGGTTGATGGTGATGAAGGTAGCGAAGAGGAGGAAGATACAGGAATGGGAGAAATGGACGTGGAGAACTCCGGTGTTGGCATGGTGGATTGAAGACATCATTGAGCGGATTAAGTTGGATGGTTTTGTATCCGAGTGTACTAATATAGATAACTGTATACTATGTTAAGCTATGTCTAATTATTGGAACAGCAAGCAGCATCATCTTCTTTTCTTCATATGGCTGATGCTTGGATCTTCGACAACAAACGATAGTTGTGTTATCATCAATTTGCAGAAGGACAATCTTTTTGGGCTATTGAAGAATGAATCATATCGATCCTCTGGTGCAGTTTGACTGCAATTGTTCTACATGGAGAGGCTCCACTTGCCAGTTCCTCTATGTTCATATTATATAGTGTACGACTGCAATATTGCCTAAAATCACTAAAGAACTATGATCCAAAATCATCTTTATTTTTTCTGCTGGTGTAGAACCTGTGTAAATTTTTTGAAGTACCATGTTCCTTGCATCAAAAAGAAGAGGAATTATTACTGTGTACGTTCAGAGCTTGTAAGCCTAACGCCGTTGTCTTTTCTTATGAGATTGCAGTTGAATGGATTTCAGAAAGGAAGAATAAAAGGCCTCTTTGGTTGAATCAGCAAATGTTGTTTTGTAGTTGGCATTACTGTGCATGTGATTTCACCTGAATCGAGGATTAACAAGCAGTTTATGCCTGGACGCAGACAATGCCAAACTTAAATGAACAACTTCGCAGGTGAATTCTTTCAAAGTGCAACTTGAGTGATTGATTGATTGATTGATTGATTAATCACCAGGGTGAGGATCCTCTTCCATAGTTGAAAGAAACAAGGTGGTTGCTCCAAAAGCTATTCTCCAAGAGTGGGTGCATCCCCACCTTTTCCAGAGAGATGACCATAAACTAGCTTATGTAACTTAGCATGATTTATATATATATATATATATATATATATATATATATATATATATATATATATATATATATCAACAACTACAAGCATCAAAATAGTTGCCTTTGCTCGACAACTGCTGCTTTTAGTTGCTGTAATTGAAGAAAATGTTGACCAAATCTGAGACTAATCAGATGAGAATGAATGCTAGCAAATGATATAACAGCTACTGCCTTGTTGTGGTGGATAAACGAGGATGGCATCTAAACGCAACCGAGGCAGACAATTGGCATCTCAACAATGTCTACATCATCGATATCAAAAGCTGCATTATGGAAATTCTCCATCCATAATATGTTAAGCAACCATGTCTTGTCATGTGGTCATCATGCATCTCTTTCAGCAAACATGGCAGATCGCACGCCAATTGGTGGAGCCAACATGCCGGAAACACACAGTCGCCAACCATGTCCTTCTCCTTGTCCCTTGAGGCGTTCAACATTTACTGCGCTACTCTCGCCCTTCTCCACCACCGTCCTTTACGTAGTTTCTGCTGTCTCTTTGCATGTCTACTCTTCACATGGCCGCAACAGGAGAAGGTCACCAAAGCTGATGAGATTTGTGGATCGAGTGTGTGGAGATGATCATGATTAGCAATCATGCCAACATTGATTCCAAGCCAAGGGAGGAGGAAGTCAGCTCCTGATCCAAAGCTTTCGTCTATGGAGTCGAGAGAACGATAAAGGACTCGCCATCCAACTGGGTCGGGGGGATGCTTTGAGGTCAAGAAGCTCTCGAGTGCTAGAGAACAAAGTGCTCGTTGGCCAGCCAGTACAAAAGGTCAGCCTTAGTTCGTCCTCTGCCTCCTCCATCGATGCAATAATGAGCACGCGTTCATATTTCTCGAATAGAATACCGAGCTGCTAAAGCTTAGTAGGGATGGGGACAAAGGCATGCAGGCATGGGGAGACTTGTCACCACTCGATGGACTCTCTCTCTCTCTCTCTCTCTCTCTCTCTCTCTCTCTCTCTCTTATATGTATATTTCATTAGCTTTCACTAATGTGTGTTTAGGCTTCAATTTGGGACGTGTAGGGGTTCTTCTGGAAGAGTGCTGTGCTTTTCTAGGGTTAGAAACTTAATAGAAAGGCAGCATCAGAATCACATGTTTCAAGGCATGTCATCATGATCAAAACAATCATTCTCTCCTCAAACATATTATGTATACATGATCTGGAATCAGCAGCAATGGCCGATGAGTGATGATGACCCGCGCATGATGCATGCATGACGTGCGAAGGCACACCACCAGTTTGTAGCTCGAAACAAGCATGAAAACAGATGGAAATGGGAAGAAGGAAGAAGAAGAAGAGTAGGAGGAGGACATGGGGATGGAACGAAGAACACACACAAGTCTTTGATGGGGTCAGCGTTGACACCATCCATTAATCGCCAGTGTTCTTTTCTTCCCCACGCGGATTCCCACCATGCTTTCTTTTTCCTTCTCAGCTTTGCTTTGCTCGGTCACACGTGCATCGACATGAGGTCACTGTGGATGAGGAGCTTCCTGCAATCTGCATCACAAGTCCTTCTAAAGAAGCTCTTGGAGATTTTGTGATTGCTGCTAAGTGCTGCAACCCTAATTCACCTTCCTCCTCTTCTGAGGACATTCTATATTACTGTGAATATGGATGAAATAAACAAGAAATTAAAGAGACCTGTACGTAAATAATGCATAAAGAAATCTAAATAGAAATAATAATTGAATAAAGAATTCAAATAAGAGGAGTTATTGTATCTACTTTTAGAGCTAAACCCCTAATAATTTCGATACTTTACGACTCGATATTTATAGAAATTGAATGTAACCAAACCTACTTTTTTGTATGCAAATGATCAACATTATTTTACCAATTTCAATTCACTGTTTACCTTAATAATCCATGTATTCCTAAATAAATATAATTGTAAAAAAAAATTTCTGAGACATATATTGTCATCTTAAAAATTACAAATTTTTGACTACTTTGGAGAAGAAGGGCAAGACAAGATATGGGCCGTAATCTAGTATAGTCAATTCATATATATACTTTCATTATTATTGAATTGACATTGTTCTTAGAATGTTATATGTCTTTCTCTAGATTGACTTCTATCATTTTTTTATAGGTGAAAAATGAAAAGGACCATTTAGTTATTGCGTACCGAAGAGAAAAAAAACAACAATCACAGAATAAAAAAAAAGAGGCAAACCAATTCATTTGTTAGTTAATTTGGATGAATAAGATAAAGACAGATTAATGAGGAGATCTAATGTGAAAATGACTGATTGGAACTCTTCAGTTTTCTACATTCCATTACATCTCAAACTATCTGTTCATTTGCTTCATGTCAAACCTTCCTCACTTTGGTCATTTCTTGAAGAAAGGTGCTTAAGATATCATTATAATGAAAAGACAAAAAAAAAACATTTCTTGGACACATCTAATAAGTGAATTAAGTAAAGGATTACAAAATTGACATGATGGCTATGTTGCATTTGGTAGAAACACTTCATATTTCATAATGACTTCAAATCTCTTTACATGCTTCTTACAATTTGATTGTCTGAGGAGGTTATTGGAGTGGTGAATGGGTCAGTTGTGCTCAACATGTCTGTTTTGGACATAGTGTACATGTGGGTCAAACTACACAGAAAATGGTACATGGATGGACCTAAGATGTACATTGTTGCTGTGGACAAGTCATTTGCAGGTGTAGATCCTAATAATTCAAGTCTTTTGTGTGCATTTGGATTCACAAAGAGTTAGAAAGTGAATGGATGGAAGATAAAGATCCATGTGATCAGCATCAAAATGGATGGGGTTTCACATGATCTTGTTGTTCTTGTGAATCCAGTGGATGCCAGTCTTATTTGGATTGTCAAATCAGAGTTCAAGAAGGCTTACTTTTTCCTACACCATTTCATGCAAAGATGGATAAACCAAGATGGAGGAAGAGGCATCTTCAAAAGAAACTTTATATGTTTTGTTTCAAACACCCATGGGGTTTCACAACATTCTCTACTTTTTCTGGATGCAGTTCTTGCAACCTGCAGGACTTTGCAGCTCAAAATCTGTGATTGGAGTCCCTACAGCTCACGAAAAGAAGGCAGAAGACAGCAAGGGAGGGGGTGGGCACAGGTTGGGAGAGGAATATTGGCATGAACAGATGAAGACAAACAGGAAGAGTGCAGCTTCCAAGAAAGAGTTAAAAGGAAAGGAGAGTATATGGTTGGGAAAGTGCCTCCTGGAGAGGACAAAGATATTGAGCAAGGTACGGCACTCAGAAACCAGTAGCTTTTTCCTCCTCGATGCCTCGCCTGTAGCTCAGCATTTGAGGACTTTTGTTTGTGCAGTCAAGAGAATGACAGAAAGCATACAGAAATCAAGGGAGTTTGCTGGCCTTGTGCATCAGTTTTGGTGCATGGTGGTGCAATATTATAGTGCGATTGTTTGCTCACAGTTTATGCTGTTGAGGAGAATGGTGAAGCAGCTTTGCCCACCCAAATTTCTATCAATGATCAAGCCATGGTAAAAGTTCTTGATGAGAAGGATTTGGCATCTGACAAATTGCTGAAGCTGTGATCATGAATAAGAAACCAGGATGAAGCTTGCATGCTCTTTTTGGGTGATCTCCACCCCCACTTCATCTGCTGCTTCTGTCAATGACATTGGTTTGTTCTTGTTGTCTACAATTCAGCCATTAGCATGTGTAACATCTTGATTTGGCTTTAGTTAGTACCTAAGTTGCCATTCACCTCCAAAAGTAAAATTTGTTGTTGTTTGAGTGTTTGATCAGTGTGATAATTGGACTACATATGCATGCCAAGGTAGGCAAGCTAGAGGTAAAAATGACTTCAATCTTTAAGCAGTCCAAAGGAGAAGGTAGTCTTGTCTTGGCAAGTTCATGTTCTAATAGTAAAACCATAAATGATTTGCTCATCCTCTGTGTATGTACTACCATTTTGGCATTGTAATAGTTAGACATAAGTACTGTACAGTACAAAAAGGACAACAGTCTATAGGATTCATCTTCTGTTGGTACCTTTCACTGTCTACCAAACAATTTACCATCTCCTTTGCAGTATATGATGAGGATTAGTAATGACTCAAAATACCTAACAAATGTTTAAATTCAACACAAAATTGAGTGCTGAGGTCCATTCTTAAACCATTCTTTGTGGCCAGAATTCTCAGTACCACCTTTTGTTTGCCCCCACTTTATGACAAAAGCAAAAGCAAGGGAGGAAAAAGAAAGGAGGGTAAAACAAAAGGGGAGCAAAAATACTAAAGAAAGGAGGAGGAAAAGAAGGAAGGAAAACAAACAGAGGGACTTCTTCTTCTTACCACTCCCCCTCGAAGTAGTCAGATAATTAGATTCCTCTTAATAGAGGACCTTTGCTTTCTTCTCCAAACCTCATCCATAGAAACAAAAGAAGCAAAGCTGCTTCTAAAGGTTGACTCGGGGTTGCAGGAGGAGGCTGTCTGACGAAGCAAGTGAGGCCAAGAATAGAGGCATGAATAGAGGATTGTTTCAGAACTCTGTGGTGCAGCAGATGATGGGGGGAAGCTCTGGCTGTAGGAGCTTGAACAGCATAAGGCCACCTCCTGACCAGACCTTCCCTCTCCTCCCCTCCTCTTCCTCCTCTTCATCTCCTTCGGTCTACGCTCAGTTCCCTCAACCCTCCGCTATGCTTCCAATCACCCCTTTGCCCGACAGCCAAGAGCTACCAGAATCATGGAGTCAGCTATTGCTGTAACACACACACACACTCTCTCTCTCTCTCTCTCTCTCTCTCTCTCTCTCACAGTATCATGATTTCTTGGTTTCAGGAGGATTCTTTGGATTATATGATGAGATGCACTTGTTACAAATCAAGATTTTGCTGCTTCTTTCTTTCTTATGACTTCCGATTATCCTGATATTTTATGCTTATCTAACACTTGCAACTGATCCCTGGAATTTTCTTGGATCTTGACCATACTGATTCCCTGAAAATGTCCCAGGGGAGGATGTTGGGGGGAAGAAGAGAAGTATGGGTTGACGCCTCTCCAGACTAGAAAGATAGAGACCTGGGAAGACCAGTTACTGTACCCATCAGCAGCTGCTCATGTGGCTGAGGTGAAGAGAGAGTACTCCGGAAGCGGTTACCTCCATGGCCATGGGAACGAAGAAGAGGCCAAAGCATCTAAAGCTCCATGGAGCCAAATTATGCCAGCTTCCTCTCCTAGATCTTGCATCACCACTAGTTTCAGCAGGAACATGCTGGACTTCTCGAACAAGCAGCCAGGAAGAATGCATCATCAGCCGGACAACTCATCTGTGGTGAGAAGTACATGTCTAATCCCTTGTTCTTGCTCCATCTTGGATATATCACTCACAGCAAGAGCTTTTCTCATTTTGGTTTGATTTTTTGTCGATCTTGAATGTGTTGATCTCCCTGCGCACTTTAATGACTCTTCGAGAGTTCATCGGGATGGATTTAATTATACGAGACTTAACATGCTTTAATTGCTGCTTGATTCCATTCTCAAGTGCAACAGCACAGCAGCTGGTGCAGCTCTCAAGAAGGCCAGGGTTCAGGGAGCCTCTTCAGCTCTTTCTGCTTTCAAGGTTGGCACCACTGTCATGTACTACTTTAGTAGACATGTATTCTAATGTTGGGAAGGAAACTACGAATCACTTTTCTAAGTTGAAAGCAAGACTTTTATCAGGAAGAAAAATTGACCTTTTATTTCCATGCCTGCATTCAGGTGAGGAAGGAGAAGTTAGGGGACAGAATAACTGCACTTCATCAGATAGTTTCTCCTTTCGGGAAGGTATCTATCTATCAATCTATCACCACAACTATTTCATACGGTCTTCTTAGAATTTGATGGGGTGTGCAGTGTTCTGCTATGTTTTATGAGAGCTCTTGCAGTAGTACTCGCAGTTACAAATCTATGCATGATCTCCATGTCTTTTGCTTTGGTGTTCAAACAAAGGAGATCTGACATGAGCTCCTTTTCCAGACCGACACTGCCTCCGTTTTGCTAGAAGCCATTGGCTACATCAGATTCCTCCAGAGTCAAATCGAGGTCAAACCTCTCTCTCTCTCTCTCTCTCATCTCTGTCTCTCTATGCGTTTATGTGTCTGATGAAAGGGAAAAGTGAGAGGAGGGATGGGGTGGGTGGGTGAGTTAAGAGAGCACGCAGTAAAAGCTGGTGGCAGAACAGAGCGTTGTTGTATGCAGTATCTTTTAGTTATTGGTGTCTTGTATTGCCAGTTTACGAGAGATTATTCTCTCCGATCTCTTTCTCACTGACACCCATTCCTTTCTCTCGTGTAGGCTCTGAGCTCCCCGTACTTGAGCAGTGCATCAGCCAACACGAAGCAGCAGCCTGTAAGTTACACGCTCTCTCTCTCTCTCTCTCTCACAGTGAGAAGAATACTCCATCCATCAACCTTCTCAAACGAGAAGGAAGAGATATCCCATCAGTGCTTCGTATTTACTTGCTGTTCCGATAATATCCTCCTTTATCTCCATGCAGAACTGACATGATTATTAGTTATTGCTTTTCATCTTATGGTATGCTCTCTCTTTGGATGTTCTACTGAGTGAAAACTGCATTCACTGAGGGGTAATCATCATATTGCAATATGCTGGAAGAAACTTTGTGCTTGCACAAAGAGAAATGACACCATTAAACGATATGCTGTGGACTCGGTCACTTTGAATCGATGCATGTCACATAGACTTTCACCTTCATGTAGTTTATACGTAAGAACTCCATTTACTTTGACCTCCCTATACACTTACCATGTCGAACCTGACCCCACGATTGAAGCGACTGCTAAGTTTCTGTTCCTTGGGCAGCAGCTGCTCAATTCAAGTGGCAGCAAGAAGAGAGGACCACCTGACCAGGTACCTTGCTTACCTTCAAAGCTTTCACCTCACCTGATCTCTCATCATTCGTGCCAATGAATGATGCACGCATAGAAATGATTGGCTTCGGAAAGAGTGATTACTTCCCTTGCAATGTTCCTAGCATCAGGAAGGCAATGATGAGGTGAAGAAGGACCTGCGGAGTAGAGGACTTTGCCTTGTTCCAGTCTCCTTCTTTCTGCATGTGGGAACCGATACCGGCGCAGATTTCTGGCCTCCAGCTCTCCATGGGGCCTTCTGATGCCCACCATGAGTTCTCAGCATGCTTAGGGTTCTACAGTTGATGTGCATATCATCATTAGCAGTCACTCTGCTAAACACCACTGAAGGCTGATTGCTCATGATAGTATGCATCGCAGATACACGAACACCAAGTGTGCTAAGGACCAGGAAAAAGCTTGTAATAATAAGAGACAAGAATGCTTCTTGGGGAAGTCCCATCTCACTCTAGTGGTGATCATTAGCTTCTGTTCCATACACTGCCAAGATGTGGCTGGATATTAGGGTTTAGATGGTCTTGAGTTAACTAGTATAATGATGAGTAAGGTACTCTTGTGCCAAAATCATATATATCTGGTTGATGTAATCTTCACTGAGGAAGCTTGATGTAGGTATCAAACCATTTTCTTCTAACAAGGGGAAGAGAGAGAATGAGATATCATTTGCAATCTGAAGTCATGTGCAATGTTAAGATAGCATCTGGATGCCATGTAGAGCATGCTGGTCCATCTTCAGAATAAGGGAGGAGTTTTCAGGATGAGCAAGAACATCATTAGCCTTCAAACATTTCATTCCCATGACATAGGTAAAAGGAAGTGAAGAGTCAATGCTTGAGATGTCATCAGAGTCTAATGATTCTTCCAAGTAGGATTTACCATGCACCGATCCAGTCAACTCGGATTTGTTCAGCTTTGACAATCTTTTATATACAATGTTATGCCTCCCAACACATTAACAAAAATTTGATCATCCTCAGTCCCTGTATTCTACATTTTTAATGATAAATAACTTTCATTTTAAGAGTTCGTTATTGATTTCATACGATGATCTCTCTTGGTTTGTGATCAAATACCGGTTATGTATTTCAGGCTCCCAACTTGAATGCAAGTATTTATAACTCCATATATATATATATATATATATATATATATATATATTATATATAATAATAATAATAATATAATATAATCCAATTAAACCTCAGAACACCAATGGTAGAAAAAAGAAAAAGAAAAGTCAAACCATATTGCCAATTTATATTCTTGTTGAAGAACTTGTACATCCATCCATTTGGATCTCCTTGTAATGTTATGGAGGTTATCAAACAGGAGTCACATTAGATGAAAGCAAAAAGAAGCTCTGCAAGTTCTTCCAAGCAATGAACAACATTTCTGACCAGGTTTGTGAAATCCAGAATTTCTCAAGTCTCAAGTACATCATTGTATGTGAAAAATTGTTTAGGAAGTGCTCATTCCAAAACCATTTGCATCAATTTGGTTCACTGTTCCTCTCAGAAAGGGCCCATTTGTGAGCACCTAAATACACACAACATGTGAGTGTCTAGGCTAGCTAAAAGTAGTTAACATGAAGAGTACAACAATGTCCTTGTTGAGTTCACCACTTTTGTCTTGGAGATGGAGGTGTTGTGAGGAGTTCAAGCATACTCTGTTTCTGATCAAGGGTCAAGAGAACATCTCTAATGAGGATGAGTGCCATTATGTGCTCAGTAGTCTTTTGCTTGTGCTCCCATATGCCCAGAAGCCAGCTGAAGAAGCCCCGGCAACAATAAACTGTGCATGATTCCACAGGATTAGTGTCAATAAAAATCCTTCTCATAATGCAAGTTCCAATACCAAGTGAATCTCGACAGCCTTCCATCGTCGTAAACTAGCATTTAGAAACACCTCCAAAATTCACAATGGTATGAAAAAGAAGATCTTAATTACAAACACAAGTAAATGGTTTCTGGTTTAGTTACCTTGTGTGTCCTTTTGGGAATGGATAGTTGGCCCTGAGAGATGAAATCATTGAAGTTTGAGATCATATATGTTTACGGAGTCGAAGTGTGCTGTTATTTTGCCTTCAAAAGGTTATTAGAGCTAACATCTGCATGCTGCCTTCATGTGAAAAATGAATGAATCTTAACATGATACCGTAATAAACTGACAAGTAACAATCGTAAAGCAGCAGCTTGTGAATCAAAACAAGAGGCATGTATATCTAGCTAATTCATCCTTTAGTACATATACACATATATCTCCTTCTCAGTTTTACCGGCTCATCAGATCTCATCCCGTATCACTCGCAAGACGTTGAAAAAAATACTAATATTTGCAAAGTAAAGAGATCTTTTTTTTACACAAAGACTATATTATGAAATTAATCAAGAGAGTACAAAAATACTTATAAGATCATGGTAACTGGGCAAGTCACCATTCCGCTTATGAGTTACACCCTCACATCTTGCGAAACAAGCCAGAGAATGAGCCTGCTCCTTGCATTCTCCAGACAAAAGTGAAAAGACTATTGCACTCTAGTTTGCATGATAACAAAACTGAAGACAATGGAAATTGGAAACTACCTGTTGATTTATCACTTCCATATGATCTCAGATAACATATTACAGATCCATTTTATGAGACGAGAAGCAACTGGTGAGATTAGTGTCCCAACTCAAATGAACAGGATTAACCATCCTGGAGGACTCACTGTTCAACCACACAACAAAATCAGGCATTTCATCTAATAGTTCTACTCACCTTGTCGAGAAGATTCTCATGCACGTTTCATCGAACATTTTGTATGCAAGGAAGCAAGGCACATCAGCGATTCAAGGTGCAACAAAATATAGCAATCCAAAATAAAAAAGAAAAGCATTCCAAAGTCCATACTGACCATGAGGAATCAAGGAATCCTCAACGCTAAATAAAATAGACTCACCTCCCTATAATTTCATTTTCGGACGGCAAAAGAAGCAAAGGGGAAACTCGTTCGCATGAGACCGCAACACCATCGAATAGAAGTAACTTGTGATCCCCGAAATGCCCTTAACCATTTCAGTTAATGACAGGAACGAGGCACCCGGTATTGCGAGGGCTATATGGTAATTTTATGGAGAGATGGGGTCCTTTGCTTGAGGGGGGCGGATTCCAAAACCCTCAAACCGGAGCAGCAGAAGAAAGGGCCCAAACGCCTTCAAGTCCGCCTTCGAACCCAGCCGTTGTTGGAGGCGACGCGAGAGAGGAGTGGAGACGAGTCAACGAGCGATGAGGCCCCGCGAGCGAGACGAAGACGAGGAGGCGCCGCCTTCGGAACCCTCGCCCGCGCCGCCCCCGAGACGGGCCGGCGGGGGCCTCAGCAGCATGGTGGTTCGCCCACCCGAGAGTGGCGAGGGGGAGGACGACGAGGAGCCCCGGGACTCTGGCGCCGGGGTCCGCCGCCGCGATTCTCCGCAGCAACGCCGGGACTCGTTGACTCCCGCCCGGCGCCGCTTCTCGCCGCAGGATCAGCGCCGGCGCGAACCCTCGCCAGGCCTCCGACGTCGCGACTCCCCGCCGACATTCCGCCGCCGGGGCTCACCCATCGATGTCCGCCGCCGTGGCGGTTCCCCGGGGTTCCACTCCCGCTACCAGCGGTTCCACGGCGGCCCAGGTCTTCATCTCTATTCCTTTTTCCGAAACCCTAAACTAAATAAGAAGTCAATAAGTTCAAGAATTGGAGTTTCTTTTCGTTTGATTTTACTAGTTATAGATTTTAAGAAGCAGAATTAGTTACCTTTTCTCTTTCATTGTTCGATTTGATGCTTTCTTTGGCTTGCGGATTCGAACCCTGATAAATTGGGGCTTCAATCAGGACATGAAATCTTCTTTACACATTCATTTTGTTTGGATGAAAGAATCTGAACCAAAAAGCAATATTTTTTAATCTTATAAATGGGCACTTTTAGATATCTTCGGTGCCCCCTCCGGGCTTTTTCTTTGAAGTTGTATATCGTACGTGAAATAGATGTGTAGATTCAAGCAGGGTTTGCAAATTCTAAACTATTTTCTTTGAGACTATGCAGAAACTCAATGTTTTCTTCTGTCGCTGTTCTTGTTAATTTATAGTTCTTTTACAATAGGTAACAGAAAGCATCCTTCTTCATTCCACTTTTCAGAAGAAATTTCTGCTATCCTACAATGAAGTGTATTCCGCTTCCTCAATTTTCTGTTCTGATCTTATCTTGTACCTGATAATTAGTAGTAACATGCATGGAGTTGATGAAAGCAAGACTTAGAATTTGTTGATAAAGGGAATAGACACGATCTTTAGATTGTAATCATGCCCGTACTGAGCAGCCACTCTTACTGTGTGCATACACTACCATGCAATGCCTGAAATTGCCGTTGTCATGTATACAAAATGTTCACTTAGTTGATAAATTTTTCCATTATAATGTTTTTAAAGTATTCAGTAAGTAGATAACATTACCCTTGTACTTTCTTTTTTACTTGTAAGTAATAAATGAAGGGAGGGAGGATAGTGTATCATTAGGGCAGGTTCAGCCACTAAAATAGGCTAAGTCATGTATTGGGCTGGTCTTAAGGTACTGCATAGTAACAAACCCTATTTAGTAACAAAACTTTAAGTTATTTTCTGGTTGGTTCATTAGTAAAGATGTAAATTACTAAAAAGTATTTTTTTTATCTTTTCTACATCCATGATCTGCTTTAACTAAAAAGATTATTTTTACATAGGGTCAATATAAGTATTTCAAACCAAGCTTTTGCAGACAACATGTTTATATTTATGTAAGAAATTTAGGTGATAGCTATGATAATTGTGGCCCTATTTTAGGCGCTACTTGCAGGCAATTATATTACACCTGTGCAGCAGTTGTTGCAAATGATGGCTGGATACAGATGCTGTTGGATAGTAAAGCTTGTAACATATCCTCCTTCAATGATTTACCTTTTTTTTTTCTCCCTGTTCAGAATGTTCCGCTTCGTTCGGAACCACTGAACTGTTCACTCGGTTCAGTTCCGGTTTGAACTGAACCATGATCAAGGCTAGTGAGATCCCATGAAATACTACTTCTTGAGGTCCACAACTGCTCTTACAAAGATGGTAAGTGGGCTAAGGTTAAACGAGTTTGATTGGTCAAGAAAGTGGCCTACTGGTGGGTTAAGTAAGGTTTGTATCAGCCCTGTTTAACCCTACTATCTTGTAGCAAGTCAATTTAACACATTACCGGTTTCAATAACCATATGCATGAGCTGCATAATTTTTTATTCATTTTATCACAAGTTTAAGCTCCTTTGATCATAGGTATTAATGATCGATGGATGCCATATTAAAAAATTTCTTTCTCGTCCATTCCTAGATTGCCTAGATCACAAGTTAGAAACTTTTCATCAAGGTTCTAAGTTTTGGTAAGACCAGTCAGTTGGCTACTAAAATATTTCGTCCCATTTGCCATATCCTATTGTCCAGAGAGAGGGAGAAATTATATTGAAACTATTTTTGGGTTTAGTAAAATTCACATTGCCAGTGACTTGCTTGTCACCTTCAACAGAATTTTCTCTTGTCATTCAATCTTTCTGCGAACTTTTTTGGAAATGATCGTTTGATTGATTGATACCAGTTATTTGTTCAAGTACTAAAAGCTCAAATAACTGCACTAAGAAACTTTCTCAGTAATCTTGTCTATGTTGTTTGTTCAGGGAAGGACTATGTCTTGTGTTATTTAAGATTTAGAAAAAATTTCCGCTTATGTAATATATATATATTTTAAACTTCTATTATCCAACAACTCATGGGAATTGGTAGTTTATTGGATCTGTAATATTCAATTCTTGTTCACTCAACTCTAAAGAATAGAGAACTGTGACGATCTCTGATTCAGTGACCCAGTCCCTAAGATGACTGTTCACTGGCTTCATCAACCACACAAGATTTGTGCCCTGGGATAAGCTTCTCAACCCTCCTGTCTTACCTATGATGCTTGTTCCATCTGTGATATTTTTCTTTCCTTTTTCAGAACTCATCAATCATTCATTTCTTTTCTCCTGTATCATGTTCACCAAACAATTTTTTCTGCTTTGCCTTTATATGTCACAGGTTAGTGGTGATCACCAACATATCCTAACCTTTTAAGTGATTCTCCCTTTTATTTTTATTTTTAATTTCCCTGCACTGTGCCCACTCTGCCACTGATTCTCCTTGTTCTGTTTCCCTTTGTTATATATACAAAAATTGCATGTTGTGCATATGTTGGTTATAAATGAATCTTAATGTGGAAGCCACGTCATACATTTAGATGCAGGATTTGATGACTGTTTTTCTTATTATTTGCCTTACATTTGATGGTTATTTGATACATGGCCTGGACAAACAAGAGATTTTTTTTTTTTTGCTGAGCAATACTCTTGAGACTAGCTGGAACTAACATCTTCCTTGTTGGATTTATCAGGCTTGTATCATTTATTGGTTTGTAGTGCATATTTCTAGAAAATATTTCCATGAGCATTCTACTCTAATTATTATTATGTTGAAGAAATTTAGGTGTTTATAAACATGTGTTGCATGCTAACGTGCTTCTTAAAGGAGTCTAGTATTCTTGTTTTGTATTTCATGAGAATCTCAATGTGTTTAAAACTCCTTTTTCATTTATTTTGATGTGAGACTGTTGCTGTTCATGTAATTATCATCCATTTATTTTGCTTTGATCTGAATAGATAAGTTTTTCCAGCACTTTCTCTTTAGGTTTGGATATTATAAGTATCCAAGATTCTGATGTGTGTCAAGTTATAGTACTGTTGGCACTTTGTATCTCCTGACTTGCATGTTTAATATAATGGCCAAGTACTCCAAGTTCCATGACTTGCCAAATTGAGAAATGAAACTTGCTATTGTCCTGTAACAGTTTTGAAGTTTGCTGCTGGCGTTCATATGATTGGAATGGAGACAAGATTGTGTTTTGGATTCGGGTCTTGGAAAATCATGTTTTGAAAATGTTGCAATCATGGTGTTGTAGTTTGACCATGAAATTTGGATAAAAGCAGCCTAGTTAGACATGTATTTACTTCAGCATCCATGCGTAAGGTTCTGGCTGCTTGACAGCATTGCTTTTTTGCTGCAAATAGTGCATTGTGCAAATAATACAAAGCCCTCAACATGATACTAGATTGGGTTGCCATTCACCTACAAACATGGGATATGGGGTTGGCAAAGATATTGAGAGATTTGTGTTCTCTGGTAATAACCGAGAGATCCATGAATCGGGATCCTTCTCAAGAACTAGACAAAGAAGAGAAGCTTGAAAGGTAACTACTTGAGCTGCCCTTTGAAGGGGAGTTGTGAGAAAGAAGCATTGGGAGAGGTAAAGAATTGATTTTCTCTGAAGAGCCTGGGAATTCCTCTCCAGGTTGAGGTTTCGGGGGGGAAGTGACTGCTCCTAGGACTGAGGGTGGCCTTGGTATTCAGAATCTTGATCTCACCAAAAGAGCTTTGCAATCAAAAAGGATCCTCAATAAATTTGATTCCATACTTGAGTAGAAGTGATTGTGTCTCATTCTATAGTGCAGGACCTTGACATGTTACTGCTATGTAACATGGTGCTAATTGGAATCTAACCTTCTTGGAGCAGTCAAGATGATTGGCTTCTGACCTGCGTTTTTGTTTCTTGTCCAAACTATGGTATACTGGATCTGTTTTTGCTGATTTTAACTAAAAAAGAAGGGCTGATACCTATTTGATTACACTTGATGAATATAACAAGCAGTTTATGATCATTTCTGGTCAACATATCATGGTAATGCAGTCAATGTGGTGACTTTCTGGGGAAAGAATCTGATATATGGTTTGTAGGCTAATGGGCGCTTGTGCACGAAGGCATGAAAATTTACTAGTTGAAGCAAATCAAGGTTTTGGTGAAGTTTTCTGGACTGATGAGTTCATTGGACGGTAGGCAATCAGTTTTGACATCTTATATGGCTGGTGGTTTTTGCAAACTTTTTTATATTGGACAGACCATTTAAAGAACCTGCAAGAAAAAAAGAAATTGTACGTGAACATGGTTGTTGCAAGATGGTACATGGATAGATACTATGTTGATACTTACTACAAAGAGCACCATCCAGTCTTCATGTACAGAGGTCTGATGCAACAAAAATTGGTAAGGCATTTAAAAATTTGAAGTCATCATTACAAAGTTGCCGGAAATTTTTTTGAAGAAAATCTAGATAAAGGAATACCATGGTTCACTTTTAAATGAAATTTAGGCTCCCTTACTGCTTAGTGAACAGTTCTTAATTTGGTTGGGTAGATGTGTTTGTGAGGTGATTTTTGCTAAACATATTGCTGACTAATTGAGTTATAATGTAATTGGATGTGGGAGTGGGTTACACTTGATGTTTAGATGGTGCAACTAGTCACAGTCCTATGAGTTTATTGAAGAAGAAAAATATTTCACTGTGACTATTAAAATTTCAACCAAGAAAACATAGTACTTTGGGGTTAATTTGTCCAAGCGAAAGAATGATTATTCAGTTTGATTAGTTCTATTGTTGTCCCTACAGTGGCCATGTTCTAATTGATAATCATTCTTGGTGCCCTTGGCAGCATATGGACATTTTTGGATAATATTAACCGGCAATCTGCTTGAATTGTGGTATTTGGCACTTGAGTTTCAGTGAAGCTTATTGGAGGCTGGCTCATTTGAAACATAAGATGTCTGAAGCCAGTGAATATGCTTTGTGGTTGTGGCGTGCTAGATTTTATTGATACATATGTTAATCTATAAGATGCTTTTTGTTATAATCCTGAGTGATTCAGTTTATATCTCGTACTCAGTTTTGGTTACATAGTTCTGGATACCTAAACGAAGATATCTGGCTGGCTATGCACCTCCTTCACCTCAACCTAAAAGTGCTTTCTGAAAGTTGTTTACCTGATCTGCAAAAGGATGAGTTCATACTAAACCGCCATAGTAATAGAAATCAGTTATATCCTTCATAATTTATTGTTTGTTTCAGTACAATTTTATTCATGCAGGTTCTGTTTCTCCTCGACGACAAAGACTGGACGGTCAGCATGATCTAGATTTTGACAGCTCAATGGGACGACACATTGGTCGTGGTTTCCGAGGTGGCAGAGCAGGTGGCAGGTTTCGAGAGGCTTCACCTGGTTATGGGCATGGAAGGGGTGGAAGGTCAACAGGGAGAGGCTACAATGCATCTAGATGGCCAGTTTCTGATGGAGAATATGTTCACAGAAATGATCCAAACTTGTCCCCCCGGGAAGGTGATTGGATCTGCCAAAACCCCTTGTAAGTCCTCTCCTCCATTGTTTGGATTTACACTGACTCGGTATCTTATATTTCATCATCTTTTAAATTTTTCGTGATTTTTGGTTCAGATCCTTACAAACTCATGTTAACGTGCTTTCCATGTTTTAGTTGTGGGAATCTGAATTTTGCACGAAGGACTCACTGTAACAATTGCAACAAGTACCGTTATGGACCTGAGCTCGATGGACCCAGCCGTAGTCCTCGGAGGGGCTACTTCAAGTCCCCTCCCCTTCGCGGGTCTCCACCAAGAATCTTAGGTCCAACCAACCATGGTCTCCGCGATGACTTGGACAGATACAGATCACCGCCACGGGGTTGGGGTGTCGAGGATCTCAGAGACTTTGGACCTAGATCACCACCCCCAGCACGTGGAGGAAAATTTCCGGACATGCGCAGGGAGAGGCTAGACTATCATGATGATCTCGGGTACAGGCAAAGACGCAAATTTGACTGGCCAGCACCTGAATGGGAAGGGAGGGACAGTAACCGAGATGGATTTGTTGCAGACAGAAGAGGTTATGATCGGCGTCCACCATCACCTCGTGGACGGTGGATTTCAAGGGAGAGGAGCCGCTCACCAATAGGAAGCCGTCCACTGAGGGGTGCTTACATGGGTCGAGGGCGAGATGATCGTCAGTATGATTCGCACTTGGGTCATGGCCGAGCTGACGATTTAGGCATTGGTCATGGGAGGGGGTATCGGCAGGCTGAATCTTTACCAGGCCGAAGCCATATTGATCGACGAGGCACTGCCCGAGGTAGGAATGATGACATCTACTGAGTGGTGGATTAAAAAAGAAAACATCTACTGAGTGGTGGATTAAAAAAGAAAAAAAAACTGATGGTTCAATTGGTGGAACCGTGTTTTGACAAGTTGCTTTTACACAGAATTCCTTGTTGCTGCTCCAGCTTAGTCAGTGTTTGTCTATCATGTCTAAGAATTTTGGTGGGTGTAGTTTGTCCAACCTATTATCTAGACCTTCGTGACTGTCTTGGAGACTTTGATGGCCGATTCCAACAGGAAGAATATTTCGTGTATTTTCTTTCTTTTTGCTGCGAAATGATGTTTTACATTTTTGTGACCTTGGCGTATAATTTTTGTTCTTAATGTTAGTGGCAGTAGTTCATCTCTTCTGACTGGCTCGGTGTACCATTCCAAATAATGTGTTTGTTGCGAACAATTCATTGAAAAGCATGCTTGAGATTTTATGGCGATAGTGTTGTTTCTTACCGTCTTCATCTTTTGGTTATCCTCGTAGTGTGCAAATTGAATACACAAATAGCAGTTTTATATATGGTATTATGTATGTATGTATATATATATGGTATACATATGGTATTATGTTTTCTTCATGAATTATCTTATCGATCGATGTACGATACATTAAGATATACAAGATATATCGACAAACTAGTATATATCGTTCATACTGATCCTTTGTCGAATCGGTACATAGTGTCTGTATTAAACGACAAACCATGATTTCCTCCATGGAGATGTAGTACTCTTCCGTTAATATCTTTAACATCTCCCTTGGAAGTCCCCTAGAGTCTTGAATTACAGGATTGACTACAACATTTCAATGAATCTTCAATTTTTGTGTGAAGAAAGCCTTGGAGTTGTGCAAGTAAACCTAAAGCAAGATATGAGTCAATTTTCTTCTTTTCGAAGCGTTTCCGGTGGATTTTTATCACATCTGTCCTGAATGGATGCAAAATAATCCCTTAGTGATCATGTTCCAAGAGCAATTCAATATGAAGCTTCAAAGTAAAGATTTGAATTCAAAGTCAAGTATCCAAAACATAAATTAAGCTTTCAGTACAAATTTTGCAGTAAACAAGGAAAATTTAAGTGGATATAAGACCATTACAAGGAAAATATGGATACTAACACAAAGCCAGAGCTCAGAGCATCAGATTCTCTTAACTAGTATATTAAATACTTGCAAGATAGCTATCGAGCTACATGGCACATTAGAAGCTTACATGATGTCCATCCCATCATAAAATGATGATGGAAGAGCAAAAATTGGTGCACTATGATATACATATTATTTAGATGGCACAGGGAAAGTTTAATGGATTAACAAAAAACTTGAAGTAAACACACTATACCATCACAAAATTGCTACACCTGATAAATTTGGCAATAAAGCGTTCAAATGACGAGTGTTCCCTGTTGATCCAACTCAAGTTAAATCCATTTTCAGGCAACCATTTTTGTGCCTAAACCTAACCGCATGTCAATCCATCACCAAATTCACATGATCTATTTTTAAGTTCTTGGAGTTGTGAAGATTAACAAATTGGCTTCCTTTTTTGCCTCTTAATCATTATAAGCACAGTTCAGAGAAGTGCTGCCACAGTTCTTCCGTCAGTTGTGAACAATAATATATAAAATTCTTCAGTCCCAACATTATCTAACTGAGTGTGGTCTAACAAAAAAAAAAAAAAAGCATTATCTAATTTAGTGTGTGGTCTAACAGTCAATCATTTGATAGTGCTCTGACAGATCACAAATTCCCAAGACTGTTTTTTATTGGTAACCTTCTATTGCTTTCCAAAGGCTCTAACAATGTCACAACAATAAGGTAATGCAATATTTTCTCGAGATATAAAAGTCAAATGCCCTCCACAACTTAAAACAATGTTGTTCTCCACAAAAATATGTAATAGTCTGGTAACTTACATCAGAAATCACATTTCTGGTGACTGCTTGCTGGTAAGATCAACCAGTATGGACAGATATATTGTTATATACCAACATGAAATAGAAAGTCAAGGAGAGAACATAAACTCAACATTTTAATTTCTCTCTCAAAGACAATTTGTTAGCATCTATGACAGAATCGAGTGTGATAAGTTTTACAAAATCAAAAACCAAATGACTTTATAACCAAACAATCTATACATCATATTCTAATTGACATCTCAATTATACCTTATTTAAGTTTTGCGAGTCATTGTGGTTTAGGGTCTCGAGACTCTCAACCAGCATTTAATCCATCAGACATTGGTGCTCTCAAACGTCAACATATAAGTATGATCAAAGTTAACATATTTAAAGAAAGCCCACAAGGGGGTAAAATTATAATAGATTATTTACAACAAATAAAAATACATTGTAACTTAACAATTATTAAACATGTCATGGTTAATTATTTTGCAAAAGTATAGTGGCTGAAATCTGAATCATAACATCGAAAATTTCCAAGATTGACATCAATGATAAAACATCAAAAAAAGAAACAAGTAGAATACTTGTATAAGGCACAATACAAAGAAACAAGTTGGAAAGAACGCTTACCATGTAACAAATTCAAAGTACACAAGTATCTAGTAACCAAAAACAGACAATACAAAACGTAACAAAAATGTACTTCACAAACTTTGTAAGTCAATATCAATATACCTCTTCAGCTTTCCACTATCCTTTCATTGTGCAATGTGTTGGACAAGTGGTCCTCCTGCAAAAGAAAACAATGATAAATAAGCAAAACGCTATTCTTGTGTCTAACACTAAACAGCCCAATAGAAACAACTTGTTGTAACTAGACTAACTCAAAGCAATAACAGTAACTAATAAAATGTGCTGATTACTTTTGTCCTTAACACCTAAACATATCTGCCAAATTAGAGTCTTGAAAAACAAAGAAGAACTTAAAAAAATATGCCCAATCAAAGATCTCTGCTTCCAAGATTCACCACCGTTTGCTTCTTGAACAGCAATAGAAAAAAGGCACTTCACCTTCTCCCACACTCCTTCCCATGTCCCTTGTCCCTTGTCATGTTTCTTATATTAATAAATGAAGAGAGATAATTAGTCAAATTCTGCAAAGATGGATTTGCAAACCAATTACCAATAACCCAACTTCACAAGAAAAAAGTTCCTTTAGATCAAGAAAGCAAAGAAACTGCAAAACAAGTTAATATTATAGCTAATGATTTTGAATTAACAAGCAGACAGCTATCCATATCAACATTCTAAAAGAATTACCTACAAGAAAATCCTATCATGAACAACACAATCTTAGCAATAAAGATCACCGTTAGCGTTGGCATGACAAGAAAAATTCCAATTGGTGAGCGCCGTTTACGAGTTCGAATCAGAATCAAAATAAATAGCCGATAAATTTCAATGAAGAACCCAATCTTCCACGGTCCTACGGACAAGGAGAAGGTTCTCGATGGCTTCTAATCATTTGAACTTACATGTTCCATCGAACAAACAGTTTATGAACAAGGAGAAGGTTCTCGAATGGCTTCTAATCATTTGAACTTACATGTTCCATCAAACGAACAGTTTCGGCTTCAAGAGCCCAAATCAACAACAAACGACCTAAAATGACCCAAATCCCGAAAGAAAAGACCAAAGAACTAAAAGAGCAAACCCCGAATCCAAACCCTAACTGAAGACCGTGTCGATTAAACCTCAAACGAGAAACAGGGTCAAAGAATCATCCAAGAAATGCACCTCTCCAACCAAACCAATGTGATCGAACGGCGCTGGATCGAGTAATCGGCAGCACATTCGAGATCGCTACGCGTTCCTTCGAATCGCCAGCGACGGGGAGAGCAAGAGCGTGGGAGTGGCCGATTTGAAGAGCCGCGTCTTATACTCTTCTGTCAGAACTAAGTCGACGGAAAAGATTCGCCCACGTGGAAGAATAGTGATATCATACCCGTCCATTGCTCGCCACGGCTGCCGGACCCGTTCGATCACAATCACGACACCGCTTCGAGACGACTCCAATCACGGCCGGAGACTAAGGTCAAGCCGTAAATTAAGTCGTACTTGCGGTCAACGTACGGTCCGACCGTTCGAGAATCATACTCACGAGACGACTCGAGTCACCGCTGGAGAAGAAGGTCCAGCCGTCTCCTAAGTCGTGTTCTGTGCTTCTCGGATACAGGTGTCCGTGTCCAGCTCGTTGACCCGAGTCGTGCATGAGAATTCGCGACTTAGGTCGTGAAGCGCATTCAGAACTGCTGTGTAGAGTGAAACACACGATAAAGGGGTTCAAAGAGACGGACAAGAATCAACACAATTTTCTGCTATTAAGAATAGATTCTGCAGATCACAAACCTACAGCTATTTTGTTACAACAAAGAAGACAATCAAATTATGACTGATGTCTAACATCTCACTCAGAACTGCTGTGCAGAGAATTTGATCAACAAGACACAGAGAAAACACGCTACAGATTGTATTTTCTCGGGAGCTTTATTGCATGCACGCATTGATAAATCATGGAGGTTCCTCTGCTCACAGAAAGTGATGCTGAAAAAAATCTCTGATCGATTTTTGATCTTGATGTTACGCTTCGTACTTGCAGAGATTCTCGAAGCCCATGTACTCATGATGCTGGATCTTCTGAACCATGTTCGATATGCCGACTCCACCTGTTAATTATCACAAGGCATACTTTTAGTGCCAAAGTAAACAGCAGCAATTACCAATTACAGAGCTTCTTTTGATCATTGATCGTATCAAAAATGAATTAGACAATGAACGATGAGAAGTATCTCCTTACCCAACGAGATTGCGCTAACAAAAATTGTGAAAGCGAGGATGAAGATGATGAGAGAAGCTCGTCCCAGTATTTCGATCAGTCGCTTAACGGCATGCTGACCCACAATGGCAGCAACTAATGCCACAGCCACCAAATACAATGCTGCTCAATTAAGAGGAAGAACATATGTATTATTAGTCAAGAAGTACGAGTGAATTGCTGTGTGATGAAGTCGAGTTTGCATTGCATGCAGTAGGAATCGACAGATGCAGAACATTATTACCGTAAGGGATGGGGAAACGCTTCAGAAGGTAGTACTCCACAACAGACATGGATGAAGAAAATGTCATCGCGAAAGTTGCTGTAGCACTCGAGACCTGGAGAAAGACTTTTCGATCAAGTCGTGCTTGAATGAAATGCAGGCAGTTAATCCACAAGTATTTAGATTCGCATTATCACATCGATGTCAAGTTATTGCATTGTTTGGAATTCAATTACTATAGTGACTGAATTATGTTAATCTATCACAGATACAATCACAAGTGCAACAAAGAACTACAGGAAACGTCTGAAATAAGAGAGCGGCAAGAAAAGTAGTAAAAGGTGCACACACCTGTGGAGGAACACCAAGCTCCAAGAAAACAGGGCCCAAAATGAACCCTCCCCCGAGACCGAGCAGCCCCCCAACTATACCAGCAAGGACACCAATCAAGCAGTAGAAAACTAGCTGAATGACTGTAAAATTTGTTCCTTCTTCTCCCTTTGATGAAATAATTCTTTTTCCTCTGTACAAGCTAACAGCTTCATATCCTGATACTCCCAGTGATACGGGGACCTGCAAGAATTCTCAGCATTATAGATGTAGCTACAGAAGTCGTCTGTGGATCTTTAAACCAAGAAAAAGGTTGTCACATAATGAGAGCATGGGACTACACCTGAAGAAAGTTCAGAATCCAATACCACAGGGAACAGGTTGATGTGTAGTTTTGCTGAAAAAGATGAAAACAAAAATGCATCACTAATCGATCATATCGAAGCATTATGGACTACATTATATGCCTTGGAACAGTGTGCTGACCTTCAAAACCTGCAGGATAAGGAATGCTATCCATACAAAACTAAGAAGGCCAAGCTCCTTCCAGCAGACATTTTCCATGATTGGAGCCTGCAACATTTATATCTAATCATGTTGGTTTCATGTAATATCGATACATTGCCGCTAAAAGACAGTGCTGCTGTCCTACCTCTTGTCGTAAAGCCTTCTTCGATGCATTCCCTGGACCAGATGGGAGAACTTTGTACTCTATTTCATCTCTTCCTGATTGATTTAGATTAACAATAAGTCAGATAAGCTTACTCTCTATAACAGAATGTCGAAAATTAATCAAATCGCCTTACCATTTGACTCTTTAAGCATTGCTGCCTCCTACAATTCAAAAGCATAAGATCAGGTAAGCTACGACACTATCGAACTAGGATTAACATTTCAATTCTTAAGATGAGCTAGAAGCAAACAGCACCTTCTTCATTATCGTCTCTTTGTTCCATGTCTCTACACCCTTCAAAAATGCCTTAGTTGATGTAGCTGTCACAGCAACAAGAGGCCACAAATCTCTAAACCAAACACTCTTGCAACAAACACAATAACAAGGACAAGGAACAGAGCTGATGTAGTTACTTAGGAAGAGGATGATTAGAAGAACTGTGACCATCCAGTCAGCAAAGATGACGTTGAACGCGACTCCGATACTGATCCCCAGCATGAGCATTGGTTGGAAGAGCAAAGCCAGATCGTAATCGATGATGGGCATATCCAGAGTCGGATGCCTCAGCTTCAAATTGTACCAAACTGTCGATCCTGCTGCGCCCATGATCATGCCTGCCCGAGATTGAGACTACTACTTCAGCATGTGAACTAATGCAGTGGTTACAAAGATAAAGCAGGAAAATAGAACTCAAATTCATTCTTATTAACAGCAAATGGATCCAAGTTCTCACTTTGAACTTTCGAGCACTTAAGATTACCAGCTAAACATTCTTTGCTGTCTTACCTTTTCATTAAGGTTTCACAATGCTTCAATGAGATGTGTTTATTATGAGCTCACATTTAGCAGAATTTAGTGCTATGCTTCTTCATTATATCTATCTATAAACAAAGTGCACATGATCTCACATTTTGATATAGCAGTCGAAGACTTGGCGTCGAATCCAATGATCAACGTAAGCATGGGAACGTAGATCCCACCACCACCGACGCCTCCAACGCTCCCGAACGCTGACCCTAAGAATCCAATGATAGATCCGACGACGATTTCCCACCCAAATTTCATCGGCTTCAAGAGAAATCAATAATGGAATCAACAAAAAGCAAACGGAAAGGCGACCAAAAGAAGCGCAAAGAACCCATATTTACCGGCCAAACATGTCGGTAGGAAGATTCATCCGGCCGCCACAAGAAATCCACCACCTTCAGCACGTAATTCGACAGCCCGACCTCCTCCGCCTCGACAACCTCGGCTCCCGCCGCCTCCGGACGCAGACCACGATCCGCCGTCACCACCACTGCTGCCGCAGCGAGCGCGACCAGCACAGCCGGCCACAGCCGTCCGCTCCGCCACTTGAGCTCCATATCCCCTCTCTCTTTACCACCCTCCTAAAAATCCTACCCTCAGTCACACCTCCCGGCCGGAGGAAACGAGAACTCAGAGGATCAAGTTCCCTGTGGCAGCCTCGGTTCGAGGTGAACGTTCCCGGTTCCCCGTTCCCGTCGACCGGAGCCGGAGCAGGAAGCCGATATCGGATTCTGCGAAGGCCTGTGGCTCCGGATCCGATAAAGGCATGGGAGTGCGAGGGGACAACCCGTCTTATATAACTTCGCGGTACGAAAGTGCCCCCAAAGGTGCCGGTATTTACCGATACATAAGAGCGATGCGAAATAACCAGAATGCCCCAATCATGATCTGGTGTGATCTGATTAAATTAATATATTATGTAAAATAATATAATGTTATTATAAGGTTGGTTCTTTGTAAAGGTACATATCAGTCTGGTGTAGCAGCCATGACCCACATTTGGCAGCACGTGCTCTAAACCAAAACCGAGTGAAGACGGCCACGTGCGAAAGTGTTTTTAAGTAGTCACGTGGTCAATAAGGGCGACGAGCGTTGACCCGCCTCCGTCACTCGTGGAGCACGTGGGGACAGGGAGGCAATTATAAACGAGTGAGGGGTAGTTTCGGTAAAATTGATCAGATTTAATGTCAGCTGCCGTGCACGTGATTCGGAGGCAAATAAGTTCCGCGTGGCAAGAATCGGTTGGCGATAGTATGGTCGTTACGTGGCGGCCATGGGATGTGATCGGGATTTCTTGCATTACCCGAGGCAGGATTTAAGATTTCGTCCACTTGGAGAATAAGCTACATGGGATGGTCCTGTAACTCTGGTCTGCTCGGGAAACAGAGAATCCTGAACCCTGCATGGAGTGAACAGGAAAAATCACCCTTGGATACTCCAAGCTGACGCGTTTGACAGATAACGGGGTCCACCTGCAACCCCCGGTCATTAATATTAGGAGACAGCCTGACGTAGATTACGCGGGACGAATAGATCTATAGTGAGTCTCCACGTCAGCTGGTGAGTCAACCTTTGCTGTCTTAGATTCGTCTTCATCCATGTCAATGGAGACACGGGTGCCACATCTATTCACGGGTGTTAGGTGAGGAACAGTAGAGGGGAGGAAGGCCACATGGCATGGATGCCATCGACATGCACAGGCTTTCGACATGAAAAGGAGAGGGAGATGGAAGGTGTATACCACAGCTTATCACCGTTGTTATCGAGCGCCTGGAAGCATGTGAAGATGAAGGCTAGCAGCTTCTGCATCACTGTGCATCAGACGGATCCAACAACTCTCGGAGCAAGTTGTGAGATGAATCCAACTTCACATGGACTCATCAAGCAGTTTGGCAAGATTCATAGACAGTAGAATCCATCACATGGACTCATCCAGAAACTTGCCACGATTCTGAGACAATAGAATCCATCACATGGACTCATCCAGCATCAGTTTGTCTGTACAAGGTACAAGTCTTCCAGCTGTAGTTTCACATCCACCACTTGTTCTCCTCCATCACAGAAGCTCTCACTGTTGCATGGAGAGATGACACCATGCACCAGTGGAGCTCAGCCATTCTTCTTCTTCTTTTTTTTTTAGTTTCATGATCTGAAGAATCATGGTGATCTTGATCTCAAAGGAACAACTTTGATGTGGTTGGTGAGACATCATCCTCATGACAACAGCATGAGAGTTACATCAATTAAATTGATGAGTAGAGTTTTGACACATTTATCAAAATTCCCTCTCATGAGCTTTTCCATCCTAAAATGTTCGACTTAATCATATCCATGACATGTAGGGGAAAAAATTGTAGACCAAATAGAGGATAGAAATTTGAGCTAAACTCAAGAAAGAATTGAGGACACACAATCAAAATTCAAAAGCACTCACTACTTGCATCATAGTTACAAGTAGTGTGGAGTCAAAAATGGCTGCACTCCATCATGTTTGGCCAGCTAGTTTGTACTCATTTTCACATGCCGCATGTGACCAAACCAATCAGTCAACACATGAGAATGATAAGGAAGCACATGATAGTTAAGATATGTGTCCATTTGAGTAATAGATGTACAGCTAACCAATCGATCAAGTCTCTATCCTCATTATAATTTATTGGAATTGGTGAGAAGAATGTGAGGGTGGTCATATTAATTGGTGGTTGTTATTAAGTATAAAGAAGAACTTGAATCAAGGACACATTTAAGTTCATGTCCTACATTCATCATGCACTTCAGTTGTACTCAACTATTGTCCCCTAAATTGACTGCAGGGTAATATGCATAGAATATTAGAACATGGAAGATCTCTAATAAGCTGAATCTGAATCAAGAGGCAGTGTTCCTAATGACACTTACCCTGAAGCATCAATCAAAGTACATGATTTGCTCAATTTTACCATGAGTACTTGGCAGTAAGAAGGATACAGAGATGTGAATTTGGATAAATAGCTGCAAAACATCTTTCATAATTTTCTCTACCAACTATTTAACATGACTTCACCTACTTCTAAGATGGAGGAATCTGTGTTGTGTTCATGAGAAAGTATTAGCTTATCAATTGAAAAAAAAAAATTTGGAAGAAAAGAAAAAGCCAAATGAGTCAAGGATGGTGGGATGTGTCCTGTGATCAATGAAGCATAATAATTTGATTCAACTTGGGGATGACATTAGTTATCATTATGATCTCCCCATCTGAGATGTTGAGAATGTACTGGGCAATAAAGTTATGGGTAGACATGGCATGTGTTAGATTTGGAAGAAAAGAAAAAGCCAAATGAGTCAAGATGGTGGGATGTGTCTGTGATCAATGAAGCATAATAATTTGATTCAACTTGGGAGACATTCTATTCTCTTTTGGACTATTTAGATGTCTCCTTGTAAGTTTACTGTGGTGACTAATCAAGCTCATTTCAGCACTGTTTTAATTTAAATTTACAGTATGATGCATATAGTTTCTTGAGAAACATCTCAATTTAGTCTCGCAACCAAAATGACGGATAAAGATTTAAATCGACTTATAAGGTCTAATGATTATACTATCGATAACTTGCAATAGGTATCACTTATGAATCATTTTCATGATCGGATCAATCAGAGTATCACAAATCAGCATATTAAATTATTAGCACTTAAATATGTTTCAAATTCATAGATTAACAGTGATTTCCAGATGGTCACATGGTGGGTGCAGCCGACATGCTGAGCTGCCAATGGAGTACTAAGAGGTCACATCAGAGGAAGCAAACAAAAAAGGATAAGGATGGCTGAATAACCCACAGCTCATATTATTCCATCACTTGCTGAGAAGCTGCACCTCATATCAGCTATCTATCTTCCATGGGAAGTCTCTGGATTGAACACCAATCCAATCAAGTCTCTGGCTTTTTTGTCTGGTTGGTGGATCAACTTATCAAACCATATATCAATTAAAATAAATATTTTTATAATATATAAAAAAATTAAGATTAAAAAGAATAAATCAAAAGAAGAGGAAAGGTTGGAGGCAGAAGGAACGAGAGGAAGAGAAGAGAGAAGTGGTCAGAGATAGAGGAGATGGTTGAAGGGATATCTTGTGGAGGAGAAAGGAATGAAGCAATTGAGGTGGCAAGAGAGAGATGCCCTCGATGACAATAGATCGAACCTATCTGATTTTTACTGTACTTGTGATTTTTTTTAGGATCAATATCAGCAAAGGAAGGCTCTTAATTGTTTATTTTTTAAGACATTTCACATGCATTTTGTCTATATTTCAGTTTGTAATATCTTCAATTTTCATGTATATATATGCATTAAGAAAAAAAAATTGTAGTGCATTATTTTTTATTTTTCTTAAGCCTCCTTATTTTTTCCCTAATTTTTCTTCTTGCAATTAATGGCTTAGACAACACATAATGCACTATATTAGCATAGATCCATAAGATTATAGGTGTGAAGAAAAACAAATGACATCTATAAAAGGTGGCTTACATTGTAAGATTGACTCTGACATTAAGCACTATCTACATGGTTAGTAAATAAGCAGAGGAGCTTTACACTGACCTGAATTGTCTCACCTGACCCTTGTCCAAGCTTGCATCACTTGGAAAAAAATTATCTGTATCAACTATGAAGAGATCTTGTTTCATGTTGTTGATCCCCCAAATTATGTGCCGGGGAAAGCAGTGCCAGAACTGGAGAGCATGATGAAGGCACAGACGACTGATAGCGAGAAAACAGAGACCCAGGTGTTCTCTGCATACATCTCCATGGCATCCGTGAAAGAGAAGCGTGCACGGCTCTCAGCCCAGTTGCGGATCCTGTCAGCCTCGGCTGCATACAATGCTCTTCCCTATGATAAAAACAGCACATCAATTATTATAGATATCGTGGAACTGATCATAATAAGAGAATTTATATAAGTAGAAGTGATAGGATGGAGGAGGACAACAATTGGAATACCTTGTTCAATCTGTTAAACAAAAGTTAATGATTTGATCCAAAATTCAATTACTTGTTCGTTAGTAAGCGTTATTTCAATGCTCTCAGCAAATGACAAAATCCTGCAGTATTTATAGATCACAAAAGGAATATGCATGAGGCAATCTCTTCCATTGAGATAATATGAAGCCCTTTGATGTATATGCAAGAATGCTCACTGTGAGCATGTATATCTTCTCAAGCACATGATTAAAACAAAAAAGAAATAGTTTCACTTATAGAATGTGCAATATATTTAATTGAGTAAGAGCTAGATTTACCTGCTCATCAAACCATCGACCTCGACGAAGCCAAGCGGTAACCAAAGCAAGTAATATTCGAGGTGGTGTTAAGTAATTAATAGCCTTTCCATTTCCCTTCACGACACGCATCCTTGGCACCAAAGTTCTAGCTACTGTTTCTGGAAGCTCACAGATGATGTTGAACATTTGTTTGTTTCGAAGTGTTGAACCGCTGCATATTTAAGATCCATGAACCTGTTAGATAAGGTCACAAGTAAAACATATTACAAATAAAGCCGTTGACCAGTGTGCCAACATTGGTTGACATGGTATCTGTTAGCATAGTACCCATGCCAGCTGACAAAGAGCCTGCAGTGGCTCCCATCGGCACACAGGTCAACTAGGAAAGTGAAAACCTTGCCATGAACACCATATGGAACTCCTCCATGCAAAGTAATCATATAACCATCTTACACTAAAGATGGAAGCATAGTGGTCAGCAACATAGAATGTTTTGCTTGATATAGTTTATTTCTAAAACATCAATGTTGCAGGCAAATATAAATTAACTGAACAAAAAGACACACAAACTACAAAATTGGTGTTTACCTCAAAAGTAGATCTGTAAGAACCATTCCTGGAGATGCTGTGTGGACTCCAACCTTGGAACGCTTGCATTCTTTAAAAAGTGATGCTTGGAGCTGTCGAAGGCCACACTTAGTTGATCCGTATCTGTGAAACAAATATTTAGAATTATTAGAAATGAACCATCTCGCCCAGATTGTCGAAGTAAGATTCTTAACATGTTATGTTACAGAAACTCTCAGAACAGTACTTACTGGTCGGTGCATTACTGGTGCCAGTCGCTATGCTCAAAAAGCTATAATTTATTATTTTATTGTTGAAATATAATGGGGTGCCCTGGTACATCATTACCACCCTTATTCAGACTTTGTATGCACTAGGCAGAATGCCCAGTATACCATGATATTTGGTACCATGTTCTGGACAATTGGAGATTGTTTTAATAGAACTTGCATTCTATGATCACATACACACACATATATCATCAGAAACAACTAGGCCCAACAAGTTCAGAAGTTGATCTGGTGAGTCCCAGCAAACTGCCATATTATTTAAATTCAGAAAATGGTTTGATTTCGATAATTAGATATATGTCATTAAGTAGAACATACTGTTCAATAATAAATGTCTCAAAGTAATATTAGCATGCAAGTCATGTGATGTTGGACTCATGCTTTAGATGTTACGTCTCTGCACATAAACAAAGTATTATGTGATAAATAAGGATGCGAGCCATACACAGCTGTCAATGGTGTGCTTGATCCCCCAGAACCTGCCCCATCCATGTTGAATATGTGCCCCCCCTTGCCTTGGGACCCCATGACACGAATTGCTTCTCTTGTACAGAGTAAAGAACCAACCAAGTTTGTTGAGACGATCTAACAATTCAGAAATACGGAACTAGTAAAAGCCAAGGAAGAGAGAAGTCAAACTTCAATTTAGAGTGATATGCCATTCCCAGTGTCAGAACTTTCTGGCATTAATGAAATTACCAAAGTGAGAGGGTGCAGTAGCTAACACATGTACAACAACGTGTGTACCATTTAACATGTTTTGGGAAAATAATTGATGCTTTTGTATTTATAAAAAGGATTCCTAATAAACTTAATGTTTGACAGAAATCAGGAATTAAACTAAAATTGCTTTTTCCTCTCTTCAATCCCCAAAATTACGAGAAGACATTTAGGAAACCCAAGGAACTTAGTTCTAACACAAAAGTAGCTTTGACTTACTGTATAAATAGATCTGGATTTTAAGATAAGTCTTCTCTTTAGATATGCTTTGACATTGTTTTAGTCTTAGCTATTGTGAAGCCCATGCATATTCATCTCTATTCTACACTCCTCAATTAAATTAATGTCATCAGCACATAACAACATCAATATATGGCAGAACATTTTTAGAATAAATTAAATTCAATACAAAGAATATTACCTGTCCTAGAACCAGAAATGTGCCTACCCATTGGACTGTTCCAGTAACAGATATAACATGCATGACAACTACTTAAAAAAATCCCATATATTCACCACAGAAAAATTATTTGTATAAAGACAAATGAATTCTCTAAATCTGCTCTTTGAGAATATCAGTTCATTGTAAATAAATGCTGTTAAAATATGTAGGTGAAGACTGCATGCAATAAACAACTGAAAAGCATGTAAATCTTTGTTAGTCCCACCATCAGTGAATTTCTAGCCGGTATTAAGTGTCAGTAAATTACTATAATGTCTAATAATGATTACAAACCTGGTCAATATCATCATCTGTGAACTGCAGCAAAGGTCTGAAACCTTTGTTAGTGCCAGCATTGTTGATCTGTAGATAGCATTGGACAAAAGGCTATCAGATGAACAGAGTGCTAATTTTATTGAATTTAAAAGATGATAATTGTAAAGTTAAGATTGAGAGTTTTCCCAGATGCTAATAATGTCTAAATGTAAAGACTTACCCAGATGTCCACTGAACCCAATTCAGCTACAGCAAAGTTTGCCAGCTTTCTTACATCCTCTGGTTTACAAACATCACAGGCAATACCAACAACCATAGCATGAGATATTTTTTTTCTGGCTTTATTTCCAGAAACAGAAATACCCTCCTTTAGGTTTTCCCTTAGCTCTTCCACCGTCTGATGAACTGATTCAGGGCTGCGGTCAAGAAACCAAGTTGGAACACTAAGGCTCAAAAAGATTGATATATAAGGTAGACACTAACAGAAAGGCAAGGGATCTTTAAAGCATAGTCATTTACTGAGATTCCAAGGCACTGAATATGACCTGCGGGACGCAATGACAACACGGTCTCCTGATAGAAGAAACTCACGAGCAAGTGCCTTACCTAACCCCCTTGTGCTGAAAAAATATGCCAAAGAAATTATGAATGCATCTCCAGGTCTCTGTCTAAATAGAAATATTCAAATTTTAAACCGCAAAAATATAAATGCTCCCAGATTATCAACTAGCATTATCAGTTAAAAATTCATACTGTTAACCAAAGTGGTAATCAGGGACCATAAATTTATCAGATTGAAGTCCTATATTGCAATTATATCAAGCCATATAAAAAAGAAGGTAGAAAGACAACTAATGGTAACAAGTAAACATTATCCTCATAATTAATCTTAGAGACAAGCACCATATATTTAGTGAAATGAAGACCTCTAGATTATTTTTCTAACTATATATACAAAAGAAAGCTGGACATACGGTTCCTTTCACTTTGAAGCATTGATGCATTGGTCATTCTCTTATTATTTCTGCATGATGATTATTTTCATGCTTTGAATCTGCAATAAATGAATGTAAGAATCGATGACGATTAAGTGAGAATGAGCCTACTGAACATGTGCCATAAAATCCATTTTCTATGCAAATCTACATGCCATTCCTAGTCATTATCTTCTGTTAAAACCATGACATAGATGAACTACCTTCCGGTAACAACAACATTTCGTGGCCCAGCTTTGCAATGTTCTTCTAGAACCATGTTTGCACCTATCATTGTTCCAATAATAATTCCACCAAGCCAGCTATACCAAATCAGAGTATTCATCTGACTGTCCCCACCTTCATAGTCATAAAAAAAATATAAAAAAAACGCAGACATAAGTTTCTTTGTGATTTACAAGAATCCAAGCAAAAAAGGAAGATTTTGTACATGGTAAAACAGTATAGCAAACCTGACAACTGAAATCCAGTTGCAAGTATAACTTCAGTACTCATCATGGTGACAAGATATCTTCCTAACTGTGTTGTGAACTGTAAAAAGAAAAAGAAAAAAAATCAAAGAACAGAGATACACAGATGGAGAAAGGAGAGAGAGAGAGAGAGAGAGAGAGAGAGAGAGAGAGAGAGAGAGAGAATAGATATATGAAAATTTTTCGGTCCATACGATAACAACAATTAAGTATTAGCAATTGTTAGAAGTGATGAAAGAACAAGCAGCAACTCAAGTTAATGCTTATATTTATAATGAACTAAACATGGAACTGTGCAGTAAATTTGCTGAAATGCAGTATGCTCTACTTAACATTTTGGCTGTAACTCTCATATTTATAATGAATTAAACATGGAACTGTGCAGTAAATTTGCTGAAAATGCAGTATTCTCTACTTAACATTTTGGCTTTAACTCTCGCCTAAAGCTTGTTTGGACTAAAACTCTTCATGGCACTGAACATTGCCAAAACTGAAAAATCTTATCTTACAACTTTGAAGCATTTGTTTCATTATCATCTTAAAACCTTTGAATTGTCCTCTTCCCCAAGTATTCAGCCGAAAATCTATTGTAAATACAGAAAACATTAGCCAAGTAGTTTGAGGTAGGTATGCCAGTATGTACCAAATTGTTAACGAGCTTGGGTTTTTACTGAAAACAGTAGCCCAGATTCAACCCATATTTAAGTGCAGGATTGTCCACAGTTTGAACTTTGAAGAACTGAGCAACTTTGACCCAAAGCAATATTTATTTTGATATATGCTAGATTAATGTGTAGGCCATCGATGAAAAACCTTGTGAAGGTGTAAAAGAACCAGTTGGTGGATATTGCATACTTTGTAGTTGCATAATTTCATTTGTAGATTATTGATGTTATACCCATGTCACTTAGCATAGGACATGGGTAATTTGGTATAAATAACATAATTTTCCTACCTCCTAATAAAGTTCCCTTTTCTTATGCTAATTTCATCAAAATGAAAGCTTAGCAACGATAGATGGATTCATGAAAGACTCTACCTGCCAAAAATTCCTCCTGGGAAATAGCAGGTGAAACCTAAAAGCACCAGATTGACCGAAAAAGAGTCAGAGAAGAGCTAACCGAGAAGAAAATTTCTTCCGTTTTCTCCGCGTACTTCCTGTACTGCCCCGCGGGTCTCGAATCCGAACCCGAAAGCCTAACGAGCATCGATTTGAAAGCGTAAAGGGCACCCTTGCGCTTCAGCTGCCTCGATTCCCTCTCATCCTTCACCACCGCCATCCTGCCGTCGCTCTCCTCCCTACTGTTCTCCGACCTAAAGGATCGGCAGGGAAGAGGCGGGATCGCCCTCCGGCGGCAAATTCCGGGCCCCAAGAAGGACAGCCCGTCGTAAGTGGCCGGGTTCCGGTCGAAGCGCGGCCGAAGCCTCGGGCCGCGGATACGTCGGGTCACGTCCTTGGAGCCGAGACGGTCGAAGAAGTCAGCAGCGAGGTGAAGGTGGAGCTGAGCAGAGGCGGTGGCCATGGCAAGGAGCGGCGGCATTGACTGCCACCACGACCTGAAGGATTGGCAAATATAAGGAGAGGAGGACTTGGGAGTGCAAATATCTCGCAGGCAAAGAGGAGGAGGGCGGCGGCCACACGTTGAAGGGAAGCCGCGCTATCCCGGTCGACGCTCGTTTATCTCATCCGAAACAGGGTTCAGTTATCTCCTACCGCACGGATACGTGGGTCCCACAGAACTTGGGAACTGCTCGATCGACAGAAAGGTCTAACTTGCTGGACCGTGGCGGTCCACAGACAGACACTCGGAGAGCCACGTCAGCGGTTCCGAGGTCGCTTTTGCTTTACGGAACCAGCGCGGGTGGACTCAGATATTTCATGGACTGCTCCAGTCGTTGCGCAGACAGTGCGATCGCGTGGCACGCGTGCAATGACGATCCGGCCGCTCGTTCTCCGAGAATGCGGTGGGGCCCGGTGCGAGTAGACGACTGCGATGCTTTTGAGCGTCCGAGCCGGTTAAGCCGAAAGTGGTCTCCTCGACATTGTAAAGACGGACGGTCAGGATCTTCTGACATAACTAACGACATAAAAGCGCATCTCAAAGCACGCGAACTGCATGAGCAGACGCCAAGCCCTGTCCTCCGTGACTATCCATGGAACCTTCTTAGGAATTAGAGCAAACACCTGATGTGCAAGCCTCCTCAGTTTATGCTGCTAGTACAAGTAAAAACTTCACACTTTAATCTATGATGCCAAACATTGAAGCAATCCTCTTCAACTATTGATTTCGAACACAAGGAACTAAGAAGTACAGAAAATTAGAACTTGCTGGGAACATATTTGAATCATTCTATGTTTGGATAATAATATAGTTGATCCAGCAATCTCATCTTCCATCAGTGTATCGGTTCCATCATCTGCAACACCATACTTTTACCTGCTTTGTTTGAGAAACATCTACTGGTGAGCATTGATAAAAATATATTGCTTGCTGAAGCTGAAATATTTTAGTACAACCTCAGGTATTAGTGTACTGCCTCAAACACAAGGCCAATGACAATGACAAAAACGTAAGACACAAAATGTTGATCAAGAGATTCTGTATTGCCTTACAGAAGTTACACGCAAGGGATGGGAGTTCATAGCTGAAATCCAACGAAACAACTATTCATCCTAATTTCTCTCAGTTTCATCAAAGTATCTTGGGAATTGTTTGACAATAATCCTTATAACAGAAAATTGATGTCTGGTTATATGTTATTCCCATGCTTACACTTACTACTACAAATTATGTCAATAGGCAATTTCAGAATCTATTCTAGTAAATCCATATTTCAGGGTACAGATGAGCTATTGGCTTGAGCCATCCCTCCTCAATCATCCATTTGATCGCTCACTCGGCTCGGTTGGGCTCTCTAACTCAGGTTGTCCTGAATTCGAGAAAGGGGATCTGGCTATGACTATTGTAGCTTGCTGGGACTCTCTTTCAATCTCTTGCTTGCTGTCTCACTTTCAGAACTCTCTGACCATTTCCGATTTGTAACTTTCGTATGCATCATCTGCAATTAGCCTTAACCTTAGTGGTGCACAAACCTACCTAAAATTTGGCCCAAACATGATACTTGAGATGCATGCATATTATTAATTTTCATCTTACTAGTGAAACCACTGCTATCTATTAGCAGTTCTACCTTTAATAAGAACAGTTGCAGTGTTTGCTTCTTGTTGCACTCCTCCCCCCATGTACTTGAGTCCTGAAGTACATGAATTAAACACATACTGTTCCTCGTAGCTTTAACTAGAATTGAATGACACAAACTAGCAATAACTAAAAGGTTTCACCTTGAGAAGAATGTCCACTCAATTTGCTTTCCATAACCTCTTGAATACAACCAAAATCCAGATCCATTAATTTTATAACATTGATTTTAAGAGGTTGTGGATTTCAAGATACAAGTATTAACCTTACAAACTGATTCTATCATCGCAATATCATGTTAAGACTTGTGATACCCTTGCACATAGTTGACATATTTTAATCATATACAAGAAAATACTTCAGTTGATTAGGTTAATTCACTATTTGTCCTTGATGTAGCATCTAGATTCCCCAAAAAACCTTCAAGTTAAACTTAAAATCCTTCCACAAAGTAACCATAGATAATGTGTATGCTCACATTTGTTGAAATTAAGTAAACATATACGGAGCCAGCCACGCCAATCGCGTCTAACATCACAAGGATTAATTTTTTTCTTGCAAAACAATTAAAGAAGTCAGATGTTCACAACTTTAACAGAAGTCATCGAACTGCTGTATAGCTTGTACTGGGACCAACAGATCAAGCACATAGGCCTCCTAAAACCCTGACAAGACCAGATAAATCTGACAGACCAACAGTATTGACTCTGGACACAAAGAAGCTTCAAATTAAGCATTCAGAGAGGACCTTTTTTTTTGGCAAGTGGTAAGAAGTAAAAGCAGTAATTGATCTCAAGACCTTACTATTTTCACACAATGAGAATTAAAAAAAAATCTTTTCTGGCAAGTGGTAAGAAGTAAAGTCAGTATTTGATCTCAGGACCTTAAACTATCAATAGGTCTTTACCAGCTAGAACAGGTGAGATCCTCAAAATTTACATTAGAGGACACAAAGTTAGATTAAGTAATTGGATGTCCAAATTAAGCATTTAGAGAGCACACGAAGAAAGCTACCAAAAAATAGTACAGAAAATGAAAGCTACATTAGAGGACAAAACTCATCTAGATCAGTATGACAAAGATGTGAATTCTAAAGCGAAGTCCACAAAACAAAGTACACAATGGAGCTCCCGTGAAAAGAGAACCTACAAACTAAATTGGAGGATCCAAAACAGTTCGCAGTAGAAGAAGAACGATACCATGAATAAAAAGTTCACTCTTTCCTGCGTATTTCAACTACGCCTCAGCCACAGCCTTCTTCCTGGGGGTCGCTTGCGTACCTAAAAACCATCGGGAACAGGAAAAACTCAAACAACTGCAGACGAACCCTAAAAATAGAGACTTCGAATGATATTAGACAACAACCTTCGCGGAAACTGCTCTTGAAGCGGCGTGGGACGTGGCGGAGGTACCTCATCCTCCCAGTCCCCGTCGTCTTCCTCCGGATCGCCTTCACGCTCCAGTTATCTGATCCAAAGGAACCAAGATCCCACCATAAGAGACAAAAGCCGGAAGTAACGAGAAGAAGAGAGATCCAAGGGTCGGATGAATCACATTTGCGGATCCTGCTGGAAGGGTATCCGCAGGCGCCGCAGCGGCTCTTCTGGAGGTGGAAGCTGCGGCGGCCGCAGCGGACGCAGAGGGTGTGGGTCTTGTTCCTCCGCTTCCCGAAGCTCCCAGTTCCCTTCCCCTGCAAAATCAATAGGAGTAAAAGATGTTCCACAGCGGAAAGACAGAAAGGAGGAGAAGAGGAGGGCGGAAGCGCTTACCATCGAAGGCACCCTCGACAAAACCCTAGCCGCGAACGAGACCTCCGCAGGGTCTTGCGTTCATGCATTATATAGAGAGAGGAATACGAGTTGTATACGTCTTTGTATACGCTTTGTCGGCTTCACAGTTCGACTATTGGGCCCAAATAATAAGCAGCCCACCACAGAACCCAAAATTAGCCCAAGCAACAAATGGATGACAGAGTAAGCTAAATTACAGTGTATTCAGAGGCTAAATTCAGACGAACTCCGGTTCTAGAATCGATAGTTCTGATGGACGAACTCCGGTTTTCCGACGGACGACTCCGATCCCCGTCCGATTCTAGACTCGATGGTTCTGACAGAACTGAAAATGAATAACATAAGACCGACGGAACTGAAACTGAATAACATAGTTCCGATCTTCATCGGTTTCGGTTTCAGCCCGGTTTGATTCCGATTCGAATCGAAACAGGGCTAACTAAATTAATGAATTATCGTGACACATGAACGAAGGGAAAAATAGAGAAACAATCATTGCAACAACAGCAATAATAAAAATATTCTGCCAACCAACAAGAAAAAAGAAAGCAAGGTAATTATTCAGAAACTTGAAGGTACATCTTATTGGAGCAAGTGACACCAGGTAATAATAAAGAACATACACACCAATGAAACTCTACTGAGGCAAATCCTTCTTCATAATTCCTTTCCCATGTCATATAAAAAGGGTATGGGAAAACAGAACAAGTAAATCTACCATATTGCACAAATCTACGGTTTGCAACTACACCTTTATGAGATGTTGCTGGCACGGCTCGGGACGAGATCAATGGCACTGGTTCTTCAGCTAGAAGTAAATCTCAGACATCTTGTCCTAAAATCTCAGACAGAACCACACAATGTAAAGATCCCAAATAGATCTCTTATGGAAAAATTGGATTTGGTGATCAGATGAAAGGTTCTGAGAGTAGGTTGTCATTTGACCGGTGGACCAATCCAGAATGCAACTGCATAGGAGATGTACCTCGTATTTGACCACTGTCAGCAGCGTATGGCCCCATCTCAATCACTGGAATGAGATTTGTCTCACAACTGAAATGTTCCCAACTCCTGACCGTGGCGGATAAGTGCAACCTTCTTTCCGCCGACCCACTGAAGCCGGTATGAAAGATCAAGACTGTGAGTTAAGAGCTTTAGCACGTCGGCATCATCTAGTTCCTTTATCTTATCCTGCAAATATTAAGATCACCATGTGATACAGAACTAAATCTATAACAAAGCAGCTGTAAGGTCATAACTGAAACACAAAGCTGTAAAAGTTAATTTCTTTAGAGGGTGACGAAATTCTCACAGACTGAGCACAAATTAAAAGCATGGAGGGCACATTGGACTAGAAAGAGCATCAAGAAAGAGAATGGCAAAGTGTGATGTCATAAGACAAACTCTTAAGGAAATAATGCCTCCAATTTAGACCAAGTAATGACATAGCCTTCACAGCAGTAAAAATATGCTGCACACATACTCAGTATATGCTTTAACTGAGGGAACTAAGAACGTTATAATAATATAACATAATTAGAAGATCCTATCTTTGTCATCCACTTTCAACTTCTAAGAATAAAGGTCACGGTTCCAAAACAACAGCAGACGATGAAGCAACTAGTAGGTAAAAACTGTTTAGATTGTCTATCAAGGGACTCAAAGCAAAATTTGGTAATTAAGATAGTGGACAATTTTTTACATCCATATCTGACTAAATAAAAGATATGATAATGTAAGTAGAAAAAAAAGATCAGTGAAGAATGGAAAAATAGATGGAACACTAATGATCTTGACAGGCATACCAAAGAATTTGGAAAAGGTTGATCGGTGGTAGAAGAATCAATGAAAAAAATGTAAATTCTATACCGATTTGTAAAAGTTAATTGATTTATTGGGTAACCTTGTATTTATTAATTAAAAGTTTGTGGAGTGTGATCTTGAGTAGTCGACCTAATCAAGAATTCATTTTATTAAAAATAGCCTAGTTAACAGGCAAATAATTAGAGTCACAGGCACAGGAAGGCAATACAGAAGATAAAACTGCAAGATGTCCTTATTTCATATAATACCGGAGAATTGCCCCGTTTATCATTCCCGATTATGGTGGCAATCATGCTTGAGCGAGAAGAACTTGGTGAAAATCCTTCTGGAGGAACAAAAATGAGTTTGGTGCATTGGACAGGAACAAGACTTCTGCTAAGCTTCTCCCACCAAGCAGTTCCCAGAGACCACCATCTGATCATTAATCCATTCTCTGAGAAAGCAACTAGCCCCTAGATCAGCAAAAAAACATGTTAGATCACATACAGACACAAGCAATCTCAATATCAGGTTATTAAAGCATTGTCCCATTAAAGTATTTAGCACCACAAAAGATCATGCTTCCATAAATTATAACAGTATGTCTAGCAACAAAAAGGTCAACAGCTCAAATCACTAAAGACAAGTAAATTCATGAAATAATTCATGTAAAATAAACAAAAAATTTACACAATAGATAAGGTCAAATATACTTCAATACTTAAACACAGTGGAAAACAATCACAAATTCTATTAGAAAATAGAACCACAGCTGACAGAAAAGAATACCGATCAAATACATAAAGAAGTCTTGTGACTGAGTTAATGAAGTCCATAAACTTGAGCCTAAACTATATGTGAATCGGCTATCAGCTGGTTTTAATTTCTTATAGTTGAACATTAAATTAATCAGCTGCTAGCCTCGTGCACTGTGCCACCCACTTTTACATTGAAGATGTTCCTGAACAAAAAGACAGTCATCACACCACTTGAAGATAATGTTTGTTGACAGAAGACACTTAAAACCAGAGAGCAGACAAGAAGCACCATTACCGAAATAACAAGAGAACACATCAACTTTTTAAAGACCAAAAACTTCAACAAAAGAAAGTCATGGAAAACTGTAGCAAGTTCTGAAGAAAGCAGAAAGAAGAAGTCACATGATATTTGATGGAATCAAGAGTTTAAGCTAATAACATTGGGAAATTTTAAAGAAAATAATTAGCTTGGTGAATAATGTTTAAACTTAACATCAGTGCCAATGTAAACCAATTAGCTGCCAGACACAAAAATATAACATTAAAAGCTCGAGACCACCTATTAGCTACCACTGCAATGCATGTTCCAACAACAGTATTTATGGATACAACAGGAAAAGACTCCAAAACAACTTGGACATCAAATTGTGTGCAGAAAATCATGTTAAGGATCCAGATAAATACACCTCTCCATCTGGTGAAAACGTCAAAGCTGTGATCACTGTAGTAATCCTCGACTTCGATGATTCTTCAAGTAAGCTTGGAAGACCTGGTGGTCCACTAGCATCCAAAACCTTTATTTTTGAAACACTACAGTGAAGACGAATAAGATAGTATCAATTTAAATTAAAAGAAAAAAAAGCACTAGCATGCAAAATCTTTATTTTTGAAACACTAAAATGAAGATGAATAAAATGGTATCAGGTTAAATTAAATAAAGAACACTGATTTCAAGGATCAGGAAATCGCATTAGTTTGCATGCAATATCATATAAAAGAATAGACATGACAAAGCATCCTGCTAAAGTGCTTGAGATTGCACTTTATTTTTTTTATTCTGTAGCACCATAAAGCATTGACTTTGGGAATGCAATAGGTCATTGATATTAGAATTTGATTGAAAACTAAGAGATTCATAGATCAAAGAAATGAATAATAAAATAAAATAAAAGCGATACCTAATTGTTCAATGGTACTACATATTTCTGCAAAATGTATTTCTAAAGAACAACTATTTGGAACCATTATTACAAGATTATATATTCTTGCTTAATTTATCATGAGAATCTTCGTGAAAAATCTTAATAATAAAAGAATGTTCAACACACGCTAACTTCATGGGATTATATAGCAACATGACAAACATGCCATTTTATTGACCAAGGCAACTTTACATGAGAAAAGACCCTTCTTTAAAGCCTTGTTGCTGGTTAGAGTAATATATCTTGAGTTGCACAGTCCAAACTAAAATAGCATCAGAGACCCTCTAAAGTTTCTATACATAGAAAAAACCTAGAAAAATGTAAAGAAAAAGGTCCCATTCCAGATTAATTACTTAGTCCATCTTTCAGACAAAGAAGAACTAAAGGGGAAATGATGGAACAGAATGTCAACTCAAAATTACCTTAAAAAACCAAAATAAATGAAAGAAGTTCTGACATTATAGGTTGTCACTTTGTGTTACATTTTTGAAGAAGCCTACTTCATCTTCTTGTCCTTTTTCTCAGGAGAAGTTTAACTTGGTCATTTGAAACTTACCTTAACCTACAGCAAACTCTGTCCACACATTATAAATAGAGTTGGTACTAGATAAACCACAGACTAGAAAATTCTGCATTTGCATGCATCAAACCATCTTGTATAAAGATAGGCACACATAAACTCAACCTATGGCAAGATTCGCATACCTGTCTATATCATATACTCGAATAGTAGCAGTGCTTATATCTCCAATAGCATCCCCAACAGCCAGTCGTGTAGAAGTTTCATTTAAAGCAATCATTGGAAATACGCGTGCAACTTCTCTTAAAGCAATCATGGAGCTATTAAGACAAGCCTTGCGCATGACCAAGTTGCCAGGGTCCATAGTTTGTAAGATATAGTGTACTACCTGAAAGTTGTTGCTAATAAGAACTATCAACAGTAACTAGAACAATAAAACTAAATTACTTTGGCATATTGAGTAAGAAGCAAAGACGTAACATTTAATGATAGAAATACACAAAGTGCATGTGTCTAGTCCATGTATGAAAAAGACAAATCATACATTAAAACAAGCAATCATAAATTTTCGCTTGTTAAAAGAAGCAAGTTTAAAAACTATATGCAGAACTACAGTAGAAATGCAGAGACAGAAAACGACCAAGTTCAAATATGTGGAACATTATTTGCTTAGACCAACAATGGCAGACTGGCCAACCAATACATTTAAATTTATGATACTACCACAAGATACCAACCTTTGTCTAAATATGCTAGAGAAAAGGTCAGCCAGTGTGTGACACTCCCATCATTTTGATTTATGATGCCTCAAATCCCCATGCATCAAATTATCATAAATGTTACATTATTCACTCAGGTTCTACAGCACTCTCTCTGACAAAGGCTAGATCTAACACTAGTAGCATGAGCAGAGCCTAAACTGCAACCGGAGCCATATTGGTCTGACCATAGATTGGTACAGGTCCAGTGCCCAAGATTTAGAACCCTGCCTACAATATTCCCCTTAGTATAAGTAGCTTGATCGCATAACAATGCAGACAGCTCACAATTGTAACCATTGCATTCCAATTTTATTATTAATATGTTCAAACTCTCTAACTTGTTGAATAATAAATCCAAGATCTCAAACTTCTATTTTATATTTTTAAGTTTTCATATATATATCTATTTCAACTATTCCATTGACTCTTCTCCTGATGTTACCAAAGTTGCACTTCATGTATTCAGAGAATGGTAGGAACCTAAAGTCATCCAAGAAAACTCTGGATACTTGGGAGGAATATAAACAAAAAATAACTTACATTCATGGTCAGAGATTTTCAAATGTTACTTTTTTGTTAGATATTGTGAAGAAACAATGCTTAAAATTCTATAGTATGATACTGCAATGATAAGAAAGAGGTCATAAACTTTGGATTTACATATTGATAAAAATCATATGAAATTCAAGATAAGAAAATGACATTTACAAGTTACACTCTAAGCTACAATATTGCATGTTGGTGTGAAGTCATATTTTATTATTCAATTAGAAAAAATTGTATGGATGCTCCAAAAGTATTCCCATACTAAATCTCAGAAGAACAATGACATTGGAAGAAAACAAAAGACTGAAAGAGAGAAGATGAAATAGGGGTAATCATTCATACTGAAACCAGGAATTGCTAGTTATACCTTATCAAGATATAATGCTAGGGGCTTTGGAGAGCCACGTACTAATCTGATGAGAGTCTTTAGTGAGACAATATGAATCGGTGAATCTGAGGAAGTAGCCCATAATTGGCCTTCTATTACATTTAAATATCCTGCAATATCAGCCATCGCTAAGCTTGGTAGAAGAATTTCAACTAAAGCCTCCCGAATAGTAACAGCTACTGCTGGATTTTGTTTAGCTTTATTTGCTGTGGTGCCACTTAGGCATTCAATTTGAAAAAAAATATCCCCAACAAGACGAGGAATCTCAGAACCCAAGCAAAATTTCCATGTATTTTCCATCCCCTCTGCCAGAAGCTCCGCAGCAGTTGAACTGTACCGATCATTTGTTGACATAACCAACTTAACTAGTTGATTTACAACCAGCTCGGGAAGAGTATTCTTCACTATGCTTGGGTACCAAACAACTAAAGCTGCTGCAACTATGATGTTTGAAGCAATCACGTCCTGACTTGTTCCTCCAATCCACAAAATCCATTCTTGAAATTCAAATGATTCCAGCCATGAAACCATTGAGGATACTTCAGAATCAACACTCATGGTACTATGCATGGATCTGTTTGAGTCTGTGTAGCCACTTGAATATCCATTGCTCGCATTAGAAACAACACCAGAAGAACTTGAAGAAATTTCAGGAACTATCATTTTCTGACAATAGAGAGGATATGGGACAGCACGTGGTGCAGAGCAATGGAACAAAGAACGTGCAGCCATGCGGACATGTTCGCTTGGATCTTGCCAAAAACTTGCCAAAAGCTGGAATTTGAGTACATTTAGTTCCAGAATCCTCAAATAGCAAAGCAAAAAAATCTCATAAACAGTGTTCTAGCTTTGCATTAGAAGTGTTTTAGAAAACCATAACAATCACTTATCCATCAAATAAACAAAAAAAGAAACAAAAGAGTTAAATCTAGGCATGAACTAATATTGTTTACGAATCATAAGAAAAAAGGATAGGAACCAAAGCATTCTACAAGAATTACAAATCAACGTCAAAGCATTATAAGTAAAAACCCTAAAGGAAATAACTCATTGGATATTTTTACACAATCAAACCGGACTTGATGGACAGACAGCGGAAAATAAGCTGAATAACTTGATAAATATGAATCCCATTGGTGGCACAATTACTAAAATTTGTGATCCTAATTACCACCAATAGCAGCTTACTTTGCAGTTGCACTGTTTAATCTGGAGACTATCAGGTCATTATCATGGAAATGACAACATATGCACCAAAGTTATATATTCTATAACTGATCTGGCACACAAAATCTATGGTACCAGATCACGTCAGGAGTCTCTTGTAAACCAAATAAACTGTAGAATTATCTTATAATAATTTCCAATATAAAAGAATAGAGAAGATGCAAACCATTAGCATATTATGCAACCTGGAGTAAAGGAGGCTTTATGTCTGGAACTTTCTCTGCAAAGTTTCGAGTATAGAATGCTGCCAAGGCACTGCAAGGAAGCCAAAACATAATCACATCAGCAACCCTACATCATGGCTCAATAACTGCTAATGGTTAGATAATGTTGTATATAATTGTGTTTTCTCAAGATGTGACAGAGGACCTCATTTCAAAAGATGGATAGATCCATCTATCCCAGATGTCTTCTTCTCTATTAATGGCAATGGGACGAGTTTACAGTATCGCTCTTCATTTTGTGGTCTCCAAGATGTATTTTCCATCCCCTCTGCCAGAAGCTCCGCAGCAGTTGAACTGTACCGATCATTTGTTGACATAACCAACTTAACTAGTTGATTTACAACCAGCTCGGGAAGAGTATTCTTCACTATGCTTGGGTACCAAACAACTAAAGCTGCTGCAACTATGATGTTTGAAGCAATCACGTCCTGACTTGTTCCTCCAATCCACAAAATCCATTCTTGAAATTCAAATGATTCCAGCCATGAAACCATTGAGGATACTTCAGAATCAACACTCATGGTACTATGCATGGATCTGTTTGAGTCTGTGTAGCCACTTGAATATCCATTGCTCGCATTAGAAACAACACCAGAAGAACTTGAAGAAATTTCAGGAACTATCATTTTCTGACAATAGAGAGGATATGGGACAGCACGTGGTGCAGAGCAATGGAACAAAGAACGTGCAGCCATGCGGACATGTTCGCTTGGATCTTGCCAAAAACTTGCCAAAAGCTGGAATTTGAGTACATTTAGTTCCAGAATCCTCAAATAGCAAAGCAAAAAAATCTCATAAACAGTGTTCTAGCTTTGCATTAGAAGTGTTTTAGAAAACCATAACAATCACTTATCCATCAAATAAACAAAAAAAGAAACAAAAGAGTTAAATCTAGGCATGAACTAATATTGTTTACGAATCATAAGAAAAAAGGATAGGAACCAAAGCATTCTACAAGAATTACAAATCAACGTCAAAGCATTATAAGTAAAAACCCTAAAGGAAATAACTCATTGGATATTTTTACACAATCAAACCGGACTTGATGGACAGACAGCGGAAAATAAGCTGAATAACTTGATAAATATGAATCCCATTGGTGGCACAATTACTAAAATTTGTGATCCTAATTACCACCAATAGCAGCTTACTTTGCAGTTGCACTGTTTAATCTGGAGACTATCAGGTCATTATCATGGAAATGACAACATATGCACCAAAGTTATATATTCTATAACTGATCTGGCACACATAAACTTCAAGGCAAGATATATGACTGTTTATTCAAGATGTGATGGAAAACCACATTTAAGAAGGATAGATCCATGTATTCCAAATGTCTTCTTCTCTGATAATGGCAATGGGATGAGTTTACAGTGCCACTCTTAATTTTGCGGTCTCCAAGATATATACTAATGTCGAGGCAAGACATCACAAATTTTCACACACTGAAAGTTGATGGGCTTTCAAATGATACATTGGCTCCCATGTATTCTTGGTCAAATGACTCAAACCTAAAATATGTGTCTCAGTCTAACTACTAAATATCTGGAACTGTGTTGTAAAATATTACATTACCTTTATAATATTCATAGTGCACCATTATTTATTAATTATGGCAGCGCCTAAATCTTGATTAAAACAAACCCAAATCTATATCTTTCCTTATCCTAATATTTTCGACATCAGAACAGACCAAAATTTCCTATCTGTGAACATGGTATAAAGAAGAGCATAGAGACAAAGCTTTCAGGAAATGTTTCCTATATATACTTCTAAGGCTTGGTACACCATACATGAGATGAGTCTTAGATATCTAATGTGAATAATAAGTTTATTGCTTCTCCTCACAATGGAATATTCACCTATCTCAAGTTCATTGTCCTGAATGATCGATATGTCCGAGTTGTTACCTACGTCACTAATATATAATGTTTAGCTTGATGTTCCAAGGTTTGCATAGACTAGCTTAAATATCCCTTCAATGCAGAATGTTCAAAGAAATTCATAAGTGTAATCTGAAAAAAATAAAAAATAAAAAAAACACACCTGCTAGCTGTCGTACAAGTTTGGGATACAGTGATCATGCGCTGTGCAAGAGAAACTATTGCTAAAGATCTCATTGCACAGAACTCTGATGAGACCTTCCAAAGCTGAAAAGCAAAGTATTCCTTAGAATAGCTAATAGCAGTAAAAGTGAGATGCCAATAAAAGCTCTGGTCTGGGATAATTACCTCTAGAGTAGCACTCAAGCCAGGGAACATCAGTGTCAGGGATCCTCTATCCCCAATTAGTCCAGAACCTATATGACAACCTTCTGGTTTACAAACACTCATTTCATGCATTAGTAATTTGTCTAACTCCTGATCAACACTCCATAAATGTAGAAAACATAAGCTGAATCTAAGTAAATACCCTTCAAGTGATCCTTTAACAAGACAGTTTTCAAGTCCTTGGGAATCAAAACTAGAACCTCTATACTGAAAACCTGGTTCCTTGGGATCAAGTTCAGGAAGGTGAACATTTACCTGCTTATCACTGTTTTGCTTAGAGAGTGGAGACATAAGATATGAAAGGTCAAACTTCAACACTGCAATTCCTGGGAATGGGCAATAACATTTCACAGGATGCTTTTTCTTTTCATTAAACCTTTGTGATTTTGCTCGCCTCTTAAAACTATTTCTAGCTAAATCATGATTACATGAATCTGGCGAAGGTACCAAAAGTGGTACCTTTCCCCTAGTGTGCTCTGCCTGAATGGTGCTCATATCCAAGGAACCCATGCTTCTATGAGATATACCAACTTTAGACAAGTTCACACCAGTCTCTAATTTTGCTGCATGGGATTGTGAAATTATTGCATCTTTAGGAGCTGAAAGGAGCAATGAAGATGCCGAAGTTGTACCGCCCAATATGCTGCCTGAAATAGAGTTTTTGTGGATGCCTCTACAGAAATGATCAAACATTAAATGAGAAGCTGTACCCCTAATAATTCGCTCTCGAGCACCTGTTTTCACATCCCAAAGATATAATACAGTGACAGCATCTGATGATGATTGGAGGTTTTTGCACAGACAAGCTATGTAGCCTTTTGTGCTATCCCATGCAACCATCGAAGGATAGCTAGGATGTCCAGGAAACATTCTTTCAACACCCAATGCCTCCAGTGAAATAAGGGCTACGCAACAATCCTCCCCAACAGATAAAAAGCAATCATTCCAAGGATGATAAGTCCAGGGTGGCGGCAATATAATTTGCCTAACAGGAGCTACATGGTGGTGCATTACTGAAACAAGATTACCTGTATCCATATGCCATATCCGGATGGTACAGTCCATACTTCCCGAGATCAAAATATGATGGAAAGAATGCGCTTCTGAATGTGAAATCATACGATGTGCAGCCAAACAAAGAACTGCACCTGTATGCCCTGTGAAGAAACGTTCAGAAGTTTGTAGATAATTCTGGTAATTAGTACTTCCTGTATCAGAATTCACCTCACGGAACACATTAATAAATTGAAGTATTTGTATCTGACCACTATAGAAACCATAAACTACAGCATATGGACCAAAGAAGTCTTCAGAGAGGACCATTGAAGATGACACAATTTGATCGTTTGATCCAAAAAGGTTATGGCTGTCATCACCACACTCAACATTCAAACCACTGGTGTGTCCAAAGTAGCTGTGCTGGATGTTTTTCTCTGTACTCTCTCTTGCCTCATACACAGAACATGAGAGCTTCCCAACTGTATCCCCTGCAAAATCCCCTTCCCCAAGCAAATTGGCTACAAAAAGGCTACAAGGATTATCATCTAGGATTGCTTCCAATTTTGCAATTGACCATTTTGTGACGTAAGGTTTCCATAGTAACGCCCCACCAACTGAGAAACAAAGTGATTCTGTGCGAACAAGACAACGATTTATTTGACAGAAATAAGCTGATCCTTTCTCACCGGGAACAACAAGTGTTGCCGGAACCTTGCAGAGAGGCTCAAACTTGAATGTAACTCCTGAGAGTGATACCATGTACACCACTCCAGCCCCGCTAGTACTCCAAAGAAAAAAGCTCCAGGCAGAACCATCAGCCAAATCCTCAGGCTCTGATGCACTGTGCTCGATGTCTTTCTTGAGAAACATTCCTCCCACCAGCTGAGACTTCTTAGCATAATTCTCATTGCAGAGGGGACTACCATCTAAATAGATCTCGCCGACAGTGACACCATCGTTTACCGACTTGAAAACACAGTAATTCTCCAGTACGAGAGCTAAGAGCTTCCCATCACCGGTAACCGCCACTGCTGTTGCTTGAGCTTCAGAAGTCTCCCCAGAAACAGACGGAACGGCCTCCAAAGACGAGCCTCTTTGGAGAATGGTGCCTTCTTGATCATCATCGTCGCTCTCTGAGACCGTCAAGAACTTTGTCTTTCCATGTCCGTCAACCAAGATGGCATCTTGCCTCTTCTTTCCTCCATCCTCCGCCACCGGAACCACCACCATCGACTTCACTGGACCAATAGGCAGGCCCCCGTGGAAGACGGTCCGCAACACGTTCAGCGACCACGAGTCAACCACGACCACCGCGCACTTCGGGCCCTCATTCGCATGGTGGCCGGCGGAGTCAGCGGAGGTGCAAAAGACGCAAACGTACCGCGGGGACAAAGGCAGCGGAGACAGCAGCAACGGCGTCCCCGACCAAGGCGGCAGTTTTCTTCGGCGGCGGCAGCGGCCGCTCCCGGCGGTCCAGACGCAGAGCACGCCATCGGCGCAGGCGCTCAGCAGCGCAGCGGCGGCGGGCAGGCTGGACCCGGCGGGCGAGCAGGCGGCAAGGTCGGAAATAGGCGCGGCGTGGCCGCAGAGCAAGGCCACGGGGCGGATCTCGCGCCCGGCGGAGAGGCTCCACCAGACGATGGAGCCATCGGATCCGCCGGTGTAGAGGGCGGCGGCCGGGTGGGGGAGGGCGACGGCGGCGGTGACGTGGTGCGGGGGAGGGGCGGCAGGCCACAGGGAGGCGACGGAGGGGCACTTCATCCGGCGCGGTGCCCGTCCTCGAGCGGTTCTCTCTGTTCCGTTCATCACCAAGTAGGCCCCCTTAATTAGCTTCACGGGGGCAAGCGACGGCTCGGTCCACCGCCTCACAAAGCGCTGGGGTTGGAACCGGTCCGGCATCGCGTCCGCGGCCTATTGGCTTGGTCGAATCATGTCCCCGGTGTCGCAGCGACTCCAGTATGACCGACTCAGCCGTGAAAACTCACGAGGCGGCTTCGAATCTACCTCATAGTGATGTGGGGCCCACTTCTCACACGCAATCGGGGAGACTGCATCAACCCGGATATGTTTTCTCGGGTGATTCCATCATGTTATGGGACTTTTACGCCAAAAAGGAAGAAGAAGCGTTCAACGGCCGCAATAAGGAGGACTTTTTTTAGCACAAATGGACGGCTATGATTGGCTAGAGATGGGACTCACGGCCGATGGACTCAAGAAGGCCGAGATCCAAGCCCGCCGAGACCCAAAAGCACAATAGCTCGGGCTCGCTGCCAAGTTCTCCGTTACCGGGTCGGGCGGAAATAGAGACCCAGACCCGACTCCGAATCATCGTCCGAAGGCAAGAAGGAAGTCTCTGTTTTGCTCGAGTGGGCAGCATGGAATAGCAATCAACCGTTGATGTAATTTTCCGATGTCTTAGAGTCAACGATAGCAAGTCAAGATTAGTGCCAAGACGATGCCGAAGCTTTGCGTTATAGCAAGTCAAGGTTTGTGTTGTCAGGTTTAGAGCTGTGTTGTTGTCATCGCTGACCCACTGGTCTACTGGCCGATACACCCTTTAGAGAGGCATTTGCTATTTTTTTCCTGAAGGAGGGCTGTTGGCAGTAATCTCACGCACAAAATTTGGTGAACATTATTTCACTGGATCTTTTTCAAAAAATACATAAAGAAACAAGCATTTAATGTTCAATTAGGTTTAGCAGCATCTATTCAGTAAAGGGAAAAGGTAGATAAATCCAAGATTTAAAGACTCCCAACAGGAAAACGACCTAAAATTTCAACAGGAAACAAACACCTTTCAAGGACCACAGACAAGTTGGGATGGAGATATACAAGGCCACTAAACATCACATTGTAACCTCTGGCTAAATTTACTTCACATATTTGGCACTGGAGCAAGTTGGATTGGTCTTTTAGTGTGTCAGATTCTCTCTTAAACTCGCACTCCTGGAGCACCGTGCAATCCGGGAAATTTGATTGCCTTTCAGCAAGCTTCTCGAGGTCCCAAATGTAGAACTCACCTCATATGACCACATATCCCTAGTAAATTCACACAAACGTAATCTCATTACTGACATATAACAAATCTAGGTATGTGTAATATCAAAAGTTCTTATATCTGAACTCAGAACAAGAACTGTTTAACGAGTTACTTGAACCCTGAATGCATTCCGAGCTATAATCTGTTGTGAAGTGAGTATGGTTATAGTATATAAACAAAGATGAAAGTAGCAGAATACCAAATAAGAAGTTTTAAGGTATAAATCAGCTATATGTTGGTTATGTAGATAGGGTATAAAAACCGCAACCAAAGATCATTATTATGAATTCAACTAAGATATGAATAACCCTCACCTCGCTCTTTCCATACACAATAAATAAAAGATCACCAAAAATGCACATAGTAAACCAAGTTTCTAAATTTTGGTCCAGTATTGATCCAATTTTTCAGTGGCCTTGTTCCATAATGGTATAGTTGAGAGTTCAGTGTACCATGTCTCCATATGCCCCCATGCCAAGAGATACATGTTTGGCTGGAGAAGACGGAGGAGGCATGGGTCACATGTTATCAGTATAAAATATTTTTCTTCTGTCCATAACAGGAAAAACAAAAAAGAAGAAGGAAGGCAAAAAAAGAGATTAAGATAGACAAGGTAAAAGGAGAAAAAAAGGAGAACAGGTCAGAGGGTAGGTGGAGAGAGGAACTAGCAGAATAAAGAATCAAGGGAAAAAAAATGACGTTGAGAGAAAATTATCAACAATGTTATAATCAGGCAAAGATGGGGGAAGATATTCAACTTAAGAGATGGGATGATGATTGTTTTATAATTTTCACTATAGTAGGCTGTCCTACAATCACAATATTAGAATGTATAGTATGTAAGAATATCAATAAAAAGATGACTGGCAAACAAAGCCACCTTTCGCCACAGAAAAAAGAATGGCAACGCATCCAAATAACAAGTCAAAGCAGTATCAAAACAATCTAATTGCAGCAATGACTTGTGCATAAGAATCCATGCATCTAGTCCAAATAGCAGCAATTTTCTAATAAGCTAAATCTGACTAGATGATGGTCAGAAAGAAGACAATGTAGATTTGCTTATTTAAATGATTCGTATGTAAGTTACCAAATATATCAATCTTCCGTGAGTCATTACAGCAGCTTGCATTAGAATTATTTGCTTATTTAAAGGATTCATATTTAAGTTACCAAATATATCTATCTTCCGAGTCATTACAGCAGCTTGCATTAGAATCATTAAACTACAACATCCACATTAAAATTTAAAATTCAAAAGCTTAAAAATTCAAAACACCATACCTATAAGATAAATGAAAAGTTCAGTATGGAAACGACTATATCCCCTAGGTTACCCAACATATGAGATATCTTCTTTATTAACATATGAGATATCTTCTTTATTAACATATGAGATATCTAAAGAGAACTGAAACTAACACACAAAAGTAGTATGCTTCCATCTTGATGAAAGAGACTCAACAGATGGTTTTTTATAAATGCTTCATTCATGACTTCAATGCTGGTAGGAATCTCCACCATCTACTATTTGTAGATGAAGACCAAATATTGCAACAGAAAATCCCAGCAATAGTTAAGCAATATTGAATGGGACACAATTAAAGAAAATATAGTACTATCTCAAACATAATTGTTCATCATACAGTAGTCGTAGGAGTGGTTACACAGTAAGAAATTGTTAATACGTTACCTTTCTAGGAGGTGTTCCTGGTTTTAACAAATTATTTCCGAATCCCTTCTTCTTATCAGCTGGTTTAAGAATTTGAAACGAGCATGTCAAAGTGTCATCTACACTCATCATAGCACCAGCGTTATCAAATTCCCCACAATAGTTTGGGGCAGAGAATATTGTCACCAGCTGGCGCTTTGCAAAGAATTCATAGCCATCTTCCACAACCTGCCAAAACAGATTTGCTACATGCATTACAGTGAACTGGATTTGTTACTAAAATACACCAAGTTGGAAGCAGGTGGTCAGTTAGTAAGATCAATGTTCCATGATTCAATTGCTTCAACAAATTGCAATGTGCCATCGGGATCACACTGATAAAGATAGTAAATTGAAAAGACAGCAAACATGAGTCCATAGCTTATAGGAAATGTCGCCTTTGAGTTTGTTTTAAAAATGAGAGAAAATATATCGACATAATTGAAGTTTCAAGATACCACCACTAACCTGGTGGGCACGGCAGATGAGATCTAGATCATGCTTCTGAAGAAACTCAGCTACTTTGTCTGGCCCAAAAGTATAAGAGACACCTCTATCATTCTCTCCCCAGCCCTCAATATCTTTGTCAGGGTCTGACCATAGCAAGTCACAAAGCAGACCTTGGTCTGGAACATCCAGTGGGCGAGCAATATTTCGAATCTGGTTCAAGCTCTTCAATTCGGGAGATAGACCCCCATGCATACAGAGTATCTTTTCATCAATAAGTGCCGCAACCGGGAGGCAGTTAAAACAATCAGTAAAGACTTTCCATAGGCAAACGTTGTATCTCCTCTTGCACTCATCATAAAAACCATATATACGATTAATGGAAGCACATTCATGGTTACCCCTTAGAAGGAAGAAGTTCTCTGGGTACTTAATCTTGTATGCAAGGAGCAGGCATATAGTTTCTATGCTCTGCTTACCACGATCAACATAGTCCCCAAGGAACAAATAATTTGCATGCGGTGGATATCCACCATATTCAAAAAGCCGAAGAAGATCAGTGTACTGACCATGAATATCTCCTGCAGTGACAAAAGTAAAGTTCAATATTCTAAACAGGGGATTCAAATTCAGTTTTGGTATTTGTAAGCCCTTATTCGGACAACAATTGATATTCCAGGTCTAAAACAGAAATTATAGGAAGAGAACTAAGCAAATTGAGTTTTTGTACTTGTATGCCCTTCATCAGACAACTGATATTCCAGGTCTAAAAAAGAAATTATAGGAAGAGAACTAAGCAAATTGAGTTTTTGCATTTGTATGCCCTTCTTCAGACAACAACTGATATTCCAGGTCTAAAACAGAAATTACAGGAAGAGTACTAAGCAGACAGAAAAATGATCAAGGTTATAGCAAACAACTAATGATGCTAAGCTAATGATGTTTTTGTTATTGCAATAAATGACAAGTATAAAACAATGATATTGACAAGGCATGACATCCAACCATCAATTGTATTAAATTAATTTTTAAATTTCATTCATATCAGGACAGATAGGGAGAAGTCAATACCACTGTTCTTGTGTGAGGTGGGGGCCCAGGCGGCTTGAGTAAACCCACCACGAGTTGTCTCATTGCCATCGATAATATCACGCACATATAACCTTCAAATTTTAATGAATAAACTGGCATTCAATTAAACCTAACTATGGCAATCAATTCAATCTTGTCAATATTGTCGACATCGACAAGAAACTTCAGCAAGAGACTCCATCAGCAAGTGAAATTTCTGACCCACCATCATAAATGTCACAAGGATGTGTAAAATACAAGAAAAAGTAAAATTGGTCGAGTTGTTTCCCCACAAAAGGCATTCAATTGTAAAGAACAAAACCAAGATGACATTGCTAAGATAGTAAGAACAAGCAATTTAAGCACGCATTAAGCAAGAGTGGCAATCAATCTCGGTACTCAGCGGATTGCAAGCCCTAAACAAGAACGATGCTCCACTTCGAACGCGCAGGAACCAAATAGGCAAAGCTTTCGACCAGAGAAAACTACTCCAAACACAAAGGCGCAACAAAAGTCAAATATTTTTGCTATTTTACCGCAAATCTTGATGGGGGCCTCGAGCTCCAGTAGATTGGGCTGCCTGAGAAAGATCTCCTTCGACGCGACGCAGAGCTGCCGGATCTCCGCATCCGTCACCCGCGCGCTCTTGGCCGCCTGCACTCCCTTGGCCACCAGAAGCCGCCCTATGATATCATCCAACACCGCCGCGTCCATCGGCATCCTCGCTTTCTCCTCCTAAAACCCCCCACTTTCGGGCCCTAATCCCTGCCGTTCCTCGATCAATCGGTGGCGAAGGAAGCAGGAAGAAGAGGATCGAGACGGAGAAGATCAAACCCGATGTATTCTACGGAGGGTCAAACTATGGATAGGCTTTGGAGGGCGAAGTGGCTCTCTCTTCTCTTCTTTATACCTTCCCGCCTCTCTCCCCATCCATCGGTCCATCAGAAAACGGAGGCTCCGTGACTTGGAGCCCTAAGAAACCTCTGTATCGCTTCAACATATCGGCTCCGCAGAATGGAAGAAAATATACCGGTACGAGTTAATACCGGAAATGTTTGTATCTGCGCACCGCAACGGAATAGTCTGTGCCGTTATAAGTTGTGTAACGTAAACCTCCGAACCGATCATATCAGCTGGACCAAATCACAACAAGAGATGCACAAGGATGAACGGTTCATATTTTTCTGGTGTTGGAATTTATTTATCTACTCTTAAATCAAATTCCGAGATATCCTTTAATCGAATCTTGAATAAGTCCCAAATTGAGTGAAATTTATCGGTTTGGATTTCTTTTCTGATCCTTTAATCAGATTTATAATAGATAAAAATGAGAAATTAGGTATTCAGATGAAAACGATTAATTTTCATATATACATATATATATATATATATATATATATATATATATATGTATACACACACACATATATATATACATACATATACACATATACTTTTGGTGAACAATAATTATGTGTTGAAACATTATAGGAAAAATATATTCACATTAGTAGTAGTGATTCATGTCAGGAGATTTGCCCTCCAATTTTAAACCTAATCCACTTTAAAGTCCAACCCAACCCCATCATATAAACTCAATTTGAAGAGAATGCCGCATCACCCACAACCATGAATTTTGCACTACGATAGTGCTTCATGGAACACTAATTACTTGTCACAGAGAAATAGCAATTCGATGAACACAAAAGCATCTGTAAGAACTAGGACTTGTTGGATGAGGAAGGTCTATCTTACATATTTCTCAACATTTAAGAGAAACTTCCAGCTTCTTGTTTAAATACAGACAAGCTAGATATTCAATCAAAGTCTACAAACTATTTCTAACTTATTAGAAAGCACAACCACCCAATACTAAAGAAAAAAGAAGTTATTTTGCTTAATATTAGAAAACAGTCTAAGATTCTTCCCTAAATTGAGAATTCAATTTATAATCTTCCAGTGTCTTGGAATCTGATGTAACAGATGTTTAAAGATAGATGAGATGTATGCTCCATGTAGTGTGTATCCTGAAAAGCACAGGTATAAAAGAACATCATATACCATCTTACTATTTTTTTTTTTATAATAGACTAATTACATCAGGAAATTTTGTACTGGAAGGATAGAAATAAATGACAGCTGGGCCATCCATAGCAATCACTGCAACAAAGACCAGTTGCTAAGCTGATGTTTATTAACAACCGAAAAAGTGGAGGATACAAGCCACAGAGATCTAGAGTTATTGAATACTGTAAACAAAAGAGATCACAAGTCATAAGAGAGAAGCACCTTGTTAACTCCCACCACATGTTACATTATGTAGGACAAGAATGTAGGAAAACTTGAAGCAATGTTCCTTTTTATCATAGTGTGTTATAGATCCCACTGAAGGTGATAATAGAGCCCCAAATATTCTGGGGATATAGGAAGTGGGATATATTGTCCACCTTTGGCTACTCATATGCTTCTTCAAACTCATATCTCCTGCAAGAAAATACTCCGATGATATTATTGTTGATTTCCAAGTCCACAGTAAATTTGACATAAACCAAAAGTACTCATATGCTTCTTCAAACTCATATCTCCTGCAAGAAAATACTCCGATGATATTATTGTTGATGTCCAAGTCCACAGTAAATTTGACATAAACCAAAAGTACAATCTAAGCACCTGAACCCCGTTGGGACTTAACCGGGCATCTTGATGTTGTGATGTAAAGATTACAATAGCCTCATCTTGGTGTTAACAGGTTTTGCTTAAACTATTAAGACTGTGCATGGTGTCAATTTGAAGCTGAGTTTGAAGATAACATAGTTCAAACAAAAGTTAATTAAGGTCAAAATACAATCTGATCTGTTACATGCATATATGACTATGCATGCACTTTTTGATTGCATCCAAATGGCTACTATCCCAAAGAGAGCATGAGATTGTTCAATGAAGGTAAACTAGAATCTAGATAACATATTTGCTAAATTGACTTGTTCAAGCTTGAACTAAAGATAAAAGGATTTTATGATCCATTGCATCTACAATAAGATTCACTTATCTTTGAGCTTCACTTAACCAAAAAATACCCAAGTTGAATAATGCCTACTATCAAGCTTGCTTTAGGTTTACATGGTGGACTAGACTCCTTAAGAGTTCAGACCCAATCTATTGTCTCTCAAGCCAAGCTTCATAAAAGAAATTTGAGGCGCCTAATTAATTCCAGGGCAAGCTTAATAATCTTATCTACCTTGCTTGATCACACCCCTAAGCAGAACATTCCTGATATGTACTAAGTTGTTTTTCCTAGATCTAGACATGCTCATTTTCAATGAAGTCATTTCTATATTCAAATCAAACCCTCAAGTTCTTTAATTTGATTGGTACAAGGTAACTTTTGGATACACATTCCAGTGCTCTACAGTTATAAATTCCACCTCAGATATCCCAAGTCAGAAGACAAACATCGCATTTACTATGACTTACTATAGAAAAATTCTCATTGTCAATTTTTCTTTAGTCAATTTCATCAACAAAACCAGAAGCTTTGATGAATACATGCAACCTAACTTTATATATATATATTAAGAGTGAATATCAACTCCAAAGTTCATTTCTTTTGCTATTTCTGAGTTCTACCAAGCAGTGAGAATGAGGAAACTAAGCGTGGGGCAAGATCGATGACCTTAGTAACCCACCAATTATCCCGCAAAGTCCTAACTCCTCCTCCGGCGATCAGCTGCGAACAGTGAGAGCGGGACAAGCTCTGACAACGGCGTCGAGATTGGAGTAGAAACCGGCGTGGGCAACGGCGAGGTTCGGCAGACCGGGCAGGACGCGTTCAGCCGGAGCCAGACATCGATGCAGAGGAGGTGAAAGTAGTGGCGGCAGTCGGGTATCATCCGGAGCATCTCCCCTTCCCGGTACTCGCAAAGACAGATCGAGCAGACGGTATCCCCCCCAATGGCCGCCGAGAACGGGAACTTAGGGTACGAGCTGATGGCCGCCTGGTCGAGCCCCGAGGCCCGGCCGCCGTCTCCTTCGTCGTCCTCGGCGACGAAGATGATGCGTGGCAGGACGACGCCGTCAGCCATGGCAGGGCCGGGGCCGGGGCCGGGGTCGGGGTCCCGGGATTGGAGGCGACACCAGACGTAGGAGGCGACGAGGAGGGCGGAAAGGAGGACGAGGAGGCCGAGGGAGACGGTGATGGCGAGGGGTAGGTTGAGGGTGGTGAAGTGGGAGGAGGAGGAGAAGCCGCCGGGGGAGGCGTAAGTGGACATGTTGTGGCGGAGTGGAGAGGGAGAGGGGGAGGCGGTGGCATTGTGTGGAGGACCGGGAGACGGAAGAGGGTGGGGAGGAGGTTGCCCTTTTGGGTGAGGTGGGTGGGTCTGCGCAGGGACTGCATTTAATGGAGGTGAGATCGAGTGAGGAATAATAATAACATTAATAATAATAATAATAATAATAATAATAATAATATGATATTACCATTTGACGTTTTTATCGTTATTACTGTTACTATAATTAACATCATAATCTCCATTATAAAAAAATAATTACAATTTTATTTACAAAATTTTATTCATTTATCTGATAAATTTTGAGTGAGAGACTTTCAATTACAACAATAATATGGTAATAATGTATTTGATCCACTTTATCAAAAATTAAGAATAAAAAAAATAATTAGTTTAATTTTTATACAGAAAATATTAATGTCAATTCCACTTATTAAATAAAATGTGAAGTCAGCTAATTTAGTTAGTAAATGCTTTTACCTATTAATAAGCCAATTATAGATTTTTTTTGGAGAAGTTATTATATTGGTAAAAACCTAATGTATCCTTAAAAATATAGAAAAGAAAGATCAAAGATATCAGGAGTGGCTGCTCATTTGAGTTGCTCTCTTCTTCTCTGATGTCAGCAGAAACCAAAATATCTTGGTGTTCATCCCTGCTTAATCTACCAAACACTTCAACTAACAAGTGCATGTTGCATCCCACACAGCCAAGTCTACAGTGAAAGAGCAGCTAACCATGATGCTATCAGCCACCACACTCCCCCGCTCAGCAAATTGCACTGTTGGAGGCAGATGCTCTCCCTACAACATTCTCATCCCAATCTTCTGCAAGCAAAGGTTGGGCTCAGAAACACCTTCACCAGTCAAGATTTGTGTCATTTATCACCTCGATGATCGCATCAATTGCCAGAACCAGTTTCTAGAAATCGAATACTGCTGAATTCCAAGCACGAGAAAGAGCTGATATCTAAGAAAGATTGTGTTCTAGTACTGTTTCCCAGATCCCAACTTTGCCCTGCTCTCTCAATACTGTTGTTAACACGCAGAAGATGTATGCCATCCAAAAAGCAAGAAGAGAAGAGAAGAGATGTCTCATTTTAGCTCACGTGGATGCTTGTTATGTAGAATCCGATGCCTGTATTGATTGAGGTGACGATTCCCTTAAACATTCTCATCAATGGCTTCTTCTTCTGCTTCACTCCTTCATGCCACCCCACCGGCTAAGTTAATCTTGTTGGCCTCTCTCCACTCTTCAAACTGACGCATGCAATGGAACCTGTCAATTTTGCATGATTAATGAGAAAGCGAGCTTCCTTTTAGAGATTTATCTGACAAACCGCAGCAGAAACCCCACAAAAAATGACACGAAGCAGAGAATTAGCATCACATTGGAAGTATGATAAGTCCGAGATCAAGCATCATTCTTCTACCCAAAACGAGGTCAATATAAGGCATAAGGTAAAGATCGAACAGCCTTGTGAGCAAGTTTCGTGATGGCTGTCAACCCGAGACCAACTTGTGGAGACATCGCTGTGGGAGGAGCTTTATTATTGATCAGATAACGTAGCAGGTGTCGAATCCATGCATGCATACATAACACTAATTTGCTCTAAGAATCTTCTTCAAATCAAGTTAGTGTTATCATATTCATCTTCCCTTCCATTATTTGTAGGTATTATTCTCCACATTACGTTGGTGATATATATGCTTCCCTGCATGCCTCTTTCATCTACTTGCATGCACCACCATCCCAACCTCAAACAACACCCTTTAAATTTCCCGTCTCTGCCAACGGCGTAATCACTTCAGAAGCAAATCGATCACATTAGCAGAGCGGGAAGCCCTCATTTCCAGGAAGCTCTACTTCCTCGTATACGTAAGAAATGATAGCTCTTTCATGTAGGAATCTCTCCCTGCACATCCTTAGGGAAGATGAACTCACCGGGTTGCGTTCATGGCAGAGAATGAACGGGAAGAAAGGCAGCGTCCGAATTGATATTCGCACGCCGGAGACTGCGAAGATGTCCGGTGGTGGTCCAAGTAGCAGCGACAGCATGTCGCCGAGCAAATGGATATGGGACGTGTGGGAGTTCGCCAAGGGGGATACCAACAGGGTGACCTTCTCTCTCAAGGTAGGCTTGGCTTGCCTCCTGGTGTCGTTGCTGATACTAATCCGAGCACCCTATCAAGTGTTCGGCACCAACACCATCTGGGCCATCATGACCGTGGCCATCATGTTCGAATACACCGTCGGTATGTCTCATCCCATCGTGGATGCATGCCTACGTGAAACCAGTTCATATGAAGTGAGACTTCCTGTGTGCTTTCTCCTTCCAGGTGCTACGTTCAATCGAGGGTTCAATAGAGCTCTTGGGAGTTTGCTAGCTGGAATCTTTGCAGTAGTGTTCATGCAAATAGCTATGTCAAGCGGCCACATTACCGAGCCTTACATCATTGGCCTCAGCATCTTCCTCGTCGGTAACTCGCAACTCTCTGTTACTACAATTTCCATGCTCGAAGTTGTACTCAGCATTGAATCTCATGTGGGTAGGAGCTAATATGTTGTAGCGCATTCACGTAGGAGCTATTACATCCTTCATGAAGCTTTGGCCGTCCTTGGTCCCTTACGAGTATGGGTTCAGGGTCATCCTCTTGACCTACTGCTTGATCATTGCCTCCGGATATCGAATGGGAGACCCCGTGAGGACTGCCGTAGACCGGCTTTACTCCATCGCGATCGGTGGTCTCGTCGCCGTACTCGTGAACCTCCTCGTCTTCCCCATATGGGCCGGTGAGCAGCTGCACAAGGAGCTCGTCAGCCACTTCGATTCCGTGGCTGACTCCCTCGAAGGTTTGCTCTGCCATTCCGACATCTTATGCGCGTCCTGGCACATAGCTTGATCGATCATTCTTGTTCCGTGCAGAGTGTGTGAAGAAGTATCTCAGCGACGACGGATCAGAACAACCTGAGTTCTCCAAGACCGTGATGGATGATTTCCAGGACGAGCCAGCTTATCGAAAGTGTCGTGCCACTTTGAGTTCATCTGCGAAGCTCGATTCCTTGGTACCATTTCCTCAGAACAGAGAAAAGCAACTAAGCTTTTGTGCTGATGTCTCATCCTGTGTGTAGGCGAATTCAGCGAGATGGGAGCCACCCCATGGGAGATTCCGACACTTCTTCCATCCATGGGCGGAGTACGTCAACGTCGGGGCCGTGCTCCGTCACTGTGCCTATGAAGTGATGGCATTGCATGGCTGTCTGCACTCGGAGATACAGGTGCGGCACATTAGCAACGCATCCTTTCTCTTCTGTCTCTCTCCTCCCTTCAAATACTTAATCACCTGTTCGACGTAAGTCACTAATGCTGCCACAGACAAGCCTACACAAGGGAGAAGGAAGAGCAGCAAAATCATCCTCCATCTGAGAATAGAATCAAATGCTATTCAATAGGATCAGAATCTGATGCGATTTGATTGAGTGCCTGAAGCGTACATAATCAACATCAAATATAACTTGGAATTTTTTGCAGGCACCCTTTAATCTAAGGTGTGCATTCCAATCCGAGATCCTCGATGCAACGACGCAGGCAGCAGAGCTGCTTCGCAGCATAGGCAAAGACATCAGCAACATGAAGCACGGACTCCGGACGAGCCTTCTCAAGCGCGTCCACAGCTCCACCGAGCGCCTGCAACGCTCCATCGACCTCCACTCCTACCTCCTCACCTCATCTCACCATCTCTCCACCGCTCTCTCTTCAAACCTTATACCCTCCCGAGATCACTCGACCGATCCGGATAGCAAGAGAGTCGAGCCAAACGCAGCGCACACGTTGGCACCTCGAGTGGATTCGTGTCACAACACCCCGAAGAAGCAGCAGAGAAGGCAGCGTTCATGGCCTTCCATAGAGGTGACTGATCTGCAGGAAGACGACATACCAAGGATGAGTGCGTTGGAGAGCACCACGGCGTTGTCGCTCGCCACCTTTACCTCATTGCTCATCGAGTTTGTGGCACGGCTCGATCACTTGGTCGAGGCTGTGGATAAGCTTGCCCGGTTAGCTGGATTCAACTAAGAGCTTACAAGCTAAAAGAACTCTCTCTCTGTTTTCGTGGTCTCACATCCTGTACAAGAAACTGGCGGTATTCATACAATATATATATCTGTATGTGTGTGTGTGAGATTTACTACGTCAAGAAAGAAGAAAAGCTTGCCTTTGCCATCAGTCTTACTCCGCGTTCAATTCACAGCTTTATCAATCAATGTAATGCGTCGTTGCTCTGTCTAATTTGCCGTAGATTGATTATGCTTAGGGTTATCGCATCAACCATTGAAGCATTACATTAATGGGTTGGTTCCTCTGGGTGCCGCCGACGGCCGGTCCTCGTTACCTGCCCCAGAGAACGACGCCGCCCCCGCCGAAATCGCCGGTACGACTCGGATCGTTGTTTCCCCTTTGATGCCGTACCGTTTTTGTTTTTCTTTTCTTTGATTCCGAGGACGATCTTGAGGTGGTCTTGTCTCTGATGCCGTTTCTATTGCTTTTGTGTTTTTCCCCTTCGATTCCGGCTCCGCTAATGGCTTTCCTGGATGCAAGATTGGATCTTGACGTGCTATTTGGAGGATCTTGAGGAGCAGGATCGTGTCTGTGATGCGCTCCTTTTGCTTTTTTAGGGTTTTCTCCCCCCTTCGATTCCGGCTCTGCAGATCGCGCTCCTCGATTCAAGATTGGATCTTGACGGACTACTCAGATGTTGTAAAGCCACAAGATGGACAAAAGGTAGCACATCATACTTCTGGTTTCACATGGATGCAATTGTTCTTGCAGTGGGAATGATCTCTATGAGGTTCTTTGGGTGCATTTTGCAAGTATGTGATATTGTTTTACTAAATTTTACAGGGAATGATCTCAAATTTGCACAATCACCTTCCCCATCCAAAGGTGTCTGGGAAGTATTCATGCATGAAGCATCAATCATTTGCACTATAGTATCCATCAATCATCTGTTGCAATGTAGTTTGACAAAATTTCTTTGATGTGGAAGTGTACATTTAGATGCCAAACGCTGGCTGGTTTGTGGTCCTTAACAATTTCTTGTGTCTCACTGTGTCTGACAAATCATTCATCAAAACTACTTCTTTAATTTTGTCTAAATTGCCTTTTCAGTTTTGTGTAGTTCTAAGTTAATGAAAGAGACATTTCTATTTGTGTTTGTTTCTGATCAGCCTTAAAGATGGAGTAGTTATTCCCAACTCTCTAATCATGCTGAATGCACCTTAGGATGGACTACTTTTCTAAAAGGAAAGAAGGAAGAGGATAAAGTAAATTCCTACCTACATTAACCATACTGTTGTCTCTTTCGATTTTTATGCTTGCAAAATGAAGTGTGGTCTGACTCTGAGGTGAGGTCTTTCATGCTAGCAATATGTCCCTTGCCATGACAGGCATGTCTGTAGAAAAAGAAATAGATAAAAGAGGAAAAGGAAGAAGAAATCTACCATAGTGATTGGTATCTAACTTCATGTTAGCAAGAAATCCTCTTCAACTCTGTTGATTCCCTGTTCTGCTTTGTGAAATCCCTCTGAAATTTTTGACATTTTCACTGAAAGAAGGTCATGAGATGGACAGCTATCATTATCAAAGGAAAAGAATAGGAAAAAGACATCGCAATTCTAAAATACCTTTGCCATTCTTACACTCACAGGGAATATATTGATGGTTTTTCCAGTCGAATTTAAGTGTAATATTTTTGTTGGGCTGAAGGACAGATTGTTGTTTAGCTGATAGAGTTGGCTTGGATGTTGTGTGTTCATGATCCAATGAAGTTGTTTCTGCGGTATATAATATTTAATGGTTCTAGGCTTTCCATAATGCAGAAACTGTGTCTCTTGTTGCAGGTGATTGGGAAGGCACATGTATATAGCACTGGAGGATCGACCGATGACGATAAATGTTGTTGTGCAAGTAATCAGCTATGTTTCAAGGCATTTCAGTGAGAACAAAATATGCTGTTCTAAACACAATCTAAGCTTTGTTTAAAGAAAATGGTATATGGAGATCTCAGCACCATGTAAATGCTCGACTCAACGTCTGCTGCAGTGGCTTTTGAGCTTTTCGTTCAGCATATCGGAAGCACGTAGGAGACATCTCCTTTCTTCGGGTTGCACTGCAAGATGGAAACTGTTCTCTCATCTACATCAATCAAAGCGGTGCATAGAGTGTACAATGTTGGACCTGCCATTTCAGCCAATCCTCTATGTAAGCAAGCATTCTGAATATCTAAAAGTTCATAAGAGTTGCCTTTGTGAGGTCAGTCCACAGTGTATATTACCTGTCATGTAGATCGGATATTTCTCATCTGCAGAATCCCCCAGGATCGAAAGAACTGCTGATTTTGACTCTGCTGAGAGTTGGGCTGCTCTTCTCTGCCTGCTGATAGAGTTCTCATCTTGTACCTCCATGGAGAAGTGGTAACATATGAGCATGGATTCATGTGTAGTTCATGGATCTTATTCGCTGTATACCTGCTCTACTTGGAGGTGGAGATACATGTTTGCGTGGAAGAATGGTGTCTTTCCAACTTCATGAATCGAGAAGCGGTTCTTTGATGCTGTTTCAACATTCAGTATTCTTCGACTGATTACATCTACCAAATTGTAGCTGTGTCCAACTGCAGTGTTGCATGAACAGATTCTCTGCGATCGAGCAGCATGTCAGATTGGTACGTATTCCATCTATTCATTCATGCGGTACATGTCTTACATCCAGGGAATCTTCAAGGCTTGTAGCTTCTAGCAAATCTCGGGATATAAGATTCCGGCCGATACCGCCGGCAATTATCTCTTCCAGTCTTGGAGGCACTGAATTCAGCGTGAATGCCTGTAACATGTTTGTTGTCATTTTGTGCCGACAGCAACTCATGCAAAGCAGAGAAAGAAAGGTGGTGGATCTCACAATGCCATTGCTGTTGAAGCCAAACGCACAGCTGGGTAGCTCGCCTGCGTAAGTGTATGCTGTGAACGACGCCCCATTTGGCAGTCTTGCCCTCACCAGGTAGCTGCAGAATGCTATGTATCAGCGCTAATTTTTCGCATCTAGTTTACCTGATATATCGATTCACGCTAAGAAGGATTGCCGCCTACGTGTGGCCAAGTAAAGCTGTGTTTGCGTCTTCATTGTGTGCAGCGATGGCCATGGAGTCGTTTACCACAAGAACATCCGAGCAGTCGTCGTCGTCGTCGTCGTTATCAGCAGCAGCTTCCTTTTGTGGAGTGGTCTCCTCCTTTGGAATGAAGGGGAGGATCTCCTTCCGAAAGTTCAGTAGTATTATCTACTCATGGCAACAACTCGAAACAACCGTGCCTGATGTGACTTGTGGAATGGAGAATGATATGAAGCGAGGAATCAGGTGAAGCAGGAAAGGGGAAGGGGCGGGGAGGTTTACATGAAGAACAGGCACGCCGCTGCCTTCGGCAGTTCCCAAAAGTTCCTCCCAGTGCGCCGGAAACCGCTGCCTGTTGGCGCTGCAGATGGCTTGTATCAGTGGCTCCGCCTGCGGGGTTCGAGCAAACGGGAGGAGCTGCCGCTGAAGGACGAGGTCCGCGGTGGCCCTGCTTTGGATCATGCTCGAGAACTTCCGACCTACTAGATAACCCAACCGGAAGGGCTCTTCGCACGGCCCGACATCGAAGAGTTCCAGCGCCGCCGCCTTGCTTGAGCTGTCCATCTCCATGGCCGCGCCAACCTTGTCTCGGCCTCACACCGGACGCGATCACCACCTTATCCGTATTGGACTCACGCGTGGACGCTGTTCTGCCAGTTGGGTGGGCCCGAACCCGTGGGATACAGGAGAGACCACGTCACCCCCTGGAATTAGACCTCGTCGCCACCGTCGCGCGAGGCCTGCGTCATCTGTGAAACTTCTCAGGGGTGATTTGACATTTGAATTACCGCCATTTCGATCATGATCCAACGGTTCGATCTCGTGGTCTCGAGGAGGTTTTGCTTGGCATCGGACGGTCAGGATCTACGTATAGGAGGCATTTAACTTGGCTAGCGACGATTAATTTCCCCCTTATTTTCTTTTCTAGAGGCTAAAAAACAAAAACAAAAAGATGTTGAGGCACTCATTAGTTGCCTAATTATATTCTTAATTAATAAAGGAAAAAAATACTTTATTCAAAGTAATAATAAATCATAAAGGAAAAAACATCCATTTGTTAGTTCTGTTGGACTCCGATCCGATCCTTAATTTTCTTTTCTTTTTCATGAAGATAAAAGATTTATATATAATAATAAATTTAGAATTGGAGTTCGCCATAATTATTTACGTCCAATGTGTGTATGGCTGATATGATTTAAATCAAATAAAACCCAACATTTCGAAAATTTAATTAGTAATTTCTATAAATAATTACCATATGGGAGTTGGACGATCCTATAAAACTGCGAGCGATTCCTCTGCTTCGTCTCTCTCTCTCTCTCTCTCTCTCTCTCTCTCTCTCTCAACTCCCAGGCTTCCAAACCAACTCGCTCGAAGCTCGCTCTCACGTTCTCTACTTCTCTCACCATCTTGCCTTTCTTTTTTGGGGCAGACATTCTATCCATCTTCGTCTCTGCGAGCTTGGTACTGATCTCTTTGTTACAGCAAACAAGCAGATGTTTCCGTAAGCAGCACTCCCTGCTGCTTCCTGCGCTGTGCGTCCCGAAGCAGACCGTCTCTTGCCCCTTTTTGAGGTACAAAAAGACCTTGCTTCCCCCCCCCCCCCCCCCCCCCCCCCCTCTCTCTCTATCGCTCTCGCTCTCTCTTGAAGATTCTTTGTGTATCGTGGAGGAGAAGGGAGAAATCGGTCGGAGGTATAAGTAGTGTACGTGAGTACGCTATTGTTCGTCTCCAAAAGGCCGTAGCTTTCGTGGAAATTGCACTGCATTACAGTTTTGTGGCCTCGATTCGGGATGTAGTGTATCTACTTTTTGGGCACTGTTGATGTTGTTGGTGGTGGTGGTGACGCTATCCGGTCCGACTTTATTCGCCTCGGCTGTGGGATATCAGAGGCTTCGCCCTTTTGCAGTCTCCCATTTGTGCGTTTTGCTTGGGCTCTTTCTTAATCTTCTTCCATGTTTCTGCTTTTCCTTTTTCTCCTTGCTTTATTGGCGTGGAAAAGGTTGGATTTTTATGGTGGAATGGCTTTGGTTGTGGAACAGGGTGAAGGCACAGCAGCTGCGCATATAAAGTGAAGTGAAGAGGGGGAGCGGAGCGAAGCAAGCTATTGCTGCTGCTGAGAGCGATGGAGACGACGCTTTTGGTGCCCATCACGCGCACGGAGCACGTCGACGTGACCCAGAAGCCCGTCTCGCCGCCGCGGGCGAAGCGAGGGCCACGCCCCGCGCCGCCCCGCACCGTGCGCATCTTCTGCGACGACTTTGACGCCACCGACTCCTCTGGAGACGACGACCTGCCCTGCCGGTCCCGCCACCGCGTCCGCCGCTACGTCCAGGAGATACGGCTCGAGGCCCGCCCCTCCTACTCCGGCAGGAGCAGCAAGGCGCCGCAGGGCCCTCCCGCGAGGAAGAGGAAGCCAGCCGTCACAGACGCCGGTGATGGGAACGGGGACGGGAACGTGAAGCGGTTCCGCGGCGTTCGACGGCGGCCGTGGGGGAAGTACGCCGCGGAGATCCGTGACCCGTGGCGGCGGGTTCGAGTGTGGCTCGGCACGTTCAACACCGCCGAGGAGGCCGCCATGGTGTACGACTCCGCCGCCATCCAGCTCCGCGGCCCCGGCGCCATCACTAACTTCTCCCGCACCCCTGCCCAGCCGCTGAAGAAGAACCTTTCCGACAACAACCTCTCCTCCTCCATTTGCGGCGGGTACGACTCCGGCGACGAGTCGCGCAACCTCTCCTCCGCGACCTCAGTCCTCGGCGGCTTCCCTTCCTCCTCCTCCTCCACTTCCTCCTCTTCCTTCTCTCCCTCGCCCTCCGCCTCCGGCAAGGAACCACCGCCGGGGCCTCAACCCGCCAGCGAGAGAAGCTTACCGGAGGAGCTGCTCGGCGACTCCATGCCGTTCGAGGAGGTGCCGCTACTCTTCGACGACTTCCTCCGGGGCTCGGAGCCGGGCTACTTCGACGACTCGGCGCCGATCGGCTTCCTGGCGGTGGAGCCGAGCGACGGCGTCATCGGAGCGCGGAGAGACATCGACCTAAGCCAATCCACGTGGCAGAGCGATGACTGTTTCGAGGACATCGGCGACTTATTCCCGATCGACCCTCTCCCCGCCCTCTAATCTCGGGCGCGTCATCGGCCCGTTAAGGCGTCGTGGCGGCCAGAGCGGCAAAAAAGGCGATTTATACATGTTCTCGACGGTTCCGTCAGTTAACGGCGACGGAACGGCATCAGGGAGTGAGTGCAATTGTTTTTCCTTCGTTTTCTTTATTGGTATGTATAAGAAAGAGATGGGGAGGGTGTCATCTTAAAAGGGGCGGTTAAAGTGGGATATCGGTGGGGGTCATTTTGAGGACAAAGGCTGGCTTTGGGTGGTGATTACTTCCTCTATTTTACTGTCAAAAGTGACTCAAAACTCTCCACCCCATGGATTGGGTGGGAAGCATGCATGGCCTTTAGTAGTTTTTATCTTCCAAAGCATAGCTTCTGTGACCTATCTGTGCTTGTTTGATGGCCATGGCCCCTCTCTGTTGTCACAGTTGCTCCAAGTGTCCTTCCTCCTGATAACCTCAAGGAACATGGATTAACTCTTGATATGAACTTGTTGTTGAGACACAGTGTTCTGTACATCTCCAAGTGTCCCATTTGGGGAAATGTTCTGTAGGCAGTCAAACTAAAAGCATTGGAAGGTTCCAAAGAAAAGCCATGAGTACTCTACTTGGCTTTCAGTTTGTGTGAGTCTTTTGACTGATTCAAGTCCAATCAGGTACATCAAGTTTTCTTTTACATATGAGATACTATTGATGGAACAGCACTATAGTGGCTCTATTTCTTTCCAGAGAATCTTATCCAAAGAGAAGAGAACTATCAAACATCATTACCCAAATGTGGTTCATCATGCATGCCAAATTTCACTGATTGGTTCAGGTGGTAAGGTGCAAAGTTCTTACCAGCTGTTGCTTCTGGATATTTTGAGTCCCAGAGGAGATTAAAGATTGATGATAAGCTTCCCAGAGATGCAAGAGGCTGCTCCACTGGAAGAGCAGCACTTCCCCAAACACTAATCATGTCTCCCCTGTTCTTCCCACTGGCAGTAGAGCATTTGTCTTGGTAAATAACAAGAGAGCACACAGCTTTGCAGCCCAGGCTCTAATTGTGAATCATTTGATTTGTTGTTGTGTTTGGTGTTCTGTAAAAGAGTCATCATGCTTGTCTGAAGATGGTTGGATAAATATTCCTGTACAATGCTTAAAGATGCAATGATACAACTTTGTGATGCTACCCAATGGAAGAGTAGCCATTAAGCTTCATCAGTCAAAAACACAAGGAATTATTTGGTCCAGGTTGCTTGGATTTGCTGAAAAATCATTGTTGTGTGTGGTAGGATCTCAGCAGACAAGTTTAATAAGCTGTGTTTGAAGCATGCATTATTACTCTAAGTTGAACAAAAAGGACACAATCTTTTCCTCTCATGCCCATTATCTATTATCTCATAGCAGTCAAGAAAATGATTTGACACAGAAGGTAAGAAGCTCCTATACGGCACAAATTAATGCAGAATTCTAATAATTAATCATCAATGCTGTAGCTATCAGTCAGTTAAATGTTAGTATTTGAGTATATCCAATGGTTTGTTTACTTGGCAAATTTCATGTGAAGGAACAAATGTTTTTAAATGATTTCTTGGCAAATTTCTCAGGACAGTGATCATCAGCAAATTTCCTTCTGAGAGTGTTGGTGCCAAGAACACATGGCCAGTTTGGTGAGGCTGCATCTCTTAGATCAAAGTATTCATAACATATCTCAGAGAGTGACTGTATCATATTGCTTGAAATATAAGTGTCACAGAGAATTATGTGCATTAACTGTTCATGAGTTACTATGAACTTCTTTTCAACAATGGGGCATCTGCATTATGACCTTGTCCTGTGAAATCCTACAGCTTGGCTGGTTTCTTTGTTCAGACAATTTCCTGCATTCTCATTGAGGATAAGACACCAAAGTCAATCAATCTTTCCAATTATTATGCTTCCTTCTTTCAACTCACTATCCACCTAACAACACCACTATAAGAGACTGTATGATTTTAATATAGAATTTGCTGAGATAAGCATGGCATTTATTCAAGATGCTATGTTTCCTTCAGAAGGTAAATAGACTTTATGCAATGATTCAATTGGAGTAATCTATCAAGCCTTCGTTCTTTGTTTTGGAAAATGTTGATCCCCTTGGCAAGAAAAGGACAAAAGCTTTGTGAAGATAGGGGACCATGGCCACCCCCAGTGGACCTTTTAAACTCTTTTTTGTCATTCTCTTAGGACATGGTCCTTCATTCCAATACGTGGATTTTGTCTTACAAGTTCCTCTAGCCTAAGCAGAAACCAGATATAGCTGTGTGTGATGGTAAGATGGTAATAGGAATTCCAGAGGGGATCACCTCTAAGCTCCAACTAGAAGGATAGGTACAACAGTATTATAAATTAAAACGAGTCTATTTTACCACTTACGTGCTAGTGTGCCCAACAAATCAATCACATGAGTGATGATACATATGATTTTACATAGAATCTTTTTTACTTATTATATTTTGATATTTATCATTTTATATTGACTATTACATATATATACATATATATTGTGATGTTCTTGAATTTGTGTAATAAGAATCGGATCGTGATGAGATCACGATAATGAGACTAATTCATCTTTAAACACAGATCTTAAATAATTCCGGTCATAGGTTACTCGAGAGGAATATCGAGATAACCGGATAGACTGATGTGCTGTATATCCGTCCATATAATGGATGCAGTTGGTCTCATAGCTACTCATGTGGGGACACTAGGGATACAATACATGTGCTCATTAAAGAATGAGTTCACTGATTAATCCGTTTACGGAATGCTGGATGATTGATGATGCCTTATTGTCAGACAGCGATTCCGTAGTTCCAATAGTGTATCTGGTCCTTAGACTTGAGACACCAAGGATGTCCTGTATGAGTGCTTCATTCTTTGATATCAGACTTATAGGTTTGGATGTCCCAGATTTAGTACAGTCGATCATTGGGAGTGGCAATCGACCTTGCGAGGGCTATTGAGTGTCGATATAAGATCATCCACTCTCGACGTCATGAGAGGAATATCGAGATAACCGGATAGACTGATGTGCTGTATATCCGTCCATATAATGGATGCAGTTGGTCTCATAGCTACTCATGTGGGGACACTAGGGATACAATACATGTGCTCATTAAAGAATGAGTTCACTGATTAATCCGTTTACGGAATGCTGGATGATTGATGATGCCTTATTGTCAGACAGCGATTCCGTAGTTCCAATAGTGTATCTGGTCCTTAGACTTGAGACACCAAGGATGTCCTGTATGAGTGCTTCATTCTTTGATATCAGACTTATAGGTTTGGATGTCCCAGATTTAGTACAGTCGATCATTGGGAGTGGCAATCGACCTTGCGAGGGCTATTGAGTGTCGATATAAGATCATCCACTCTCGACGTCATGAGAGGAATATCTCATGTGTTCTTACTCAAACAAATCCATAGCCAGGGTCATTCGGATTGAGAGAGAAAGAGTTCTCCGGGAGAATCCGATTAGTGTAAGACTCGAGTAGAAACCGTAGGGGTCTGACAGCACTATACCCGGTATACGGTCTTTGGGATATTAAATGTGTGAGGGATTATAGATACACGGTAACTGAGGACAGACGGGTCCAATGGATTGGATTCCCTTGTATCGTTTGGGGACTACGGCGTAGTAGCCTAGTACGTCCGTAGTCGATGAGTCGAGTGAATTATTATGAATATAATAATTCATTGAGCCAAAAGGAGTTCTGATAGGTATGACTCACGGCCAGCTCGATATTGGACCTGGAGGGTCACACACATATGGTAGGCGTTGCGATAAGTAGAGGTTCGGATATGAGATATTCGTCGGAGCTCCTATCTTATTGGATATCCAATAAGCCCATGAATTATTGGATCCTATGGATGAGATCCAATAAGAGCTCATAAGGGATTATTGGATAGAGAACCACTGATCTAAGAGGCTTGGGTAATTAGATGCAGATCCAATACCTAATAAGAGAGGATCCATTAGGGTTTGACAATGAACCTCTATAAATAGGAATGATTCAGTGATTCATAGGCAGAGCTTTTGCTTGCCTCTCCTATTCTCCTCCCCCTCTCTACCTCAAAGCAGGTATGGAGTTTTGAGGAGTGTCGTCGTTGTTACAGCCCTGCTATATGAATCACCGCTAGAGAGGAGGACGCTTGACCTCACTCACCCTCTCCTAGAGATCTGCAAGGAAACAGGAATATACGATCTTCCTAGGTAACACAATATATTCTATATGTAGTTTCTTTTATGAATTTTTTACGTACCAATCTTCGCACGACGACAAACATCTTTTTGGGAAATTGAAGATTTTATTTTCTTGTTCTTCCGCTATGCATATGATGTGACCCTCAAGATTTCCCAACAATTGATTCATTTGATTTCTTTAAGCTAGATTACATCATTTGGGATAAACTTAATTAATAGGGTGGCTCGTGTGTTGTAAGCTTCCACTAACTTTTGAATATACCCTTCCTGAAATGCTACTCAAGTGTCAAAAAGGTGTATGGGTCCTTTTGATGCATTGATGCATAGAGCACAAGCCTGTTCTAAATAATACGATGGCAAATGGTTCAGTGACAACAGGAGTAAGAACCCACCTTGTTCCTTTTGCTACCATCCATGTCTTAGCTATCATGGTAACCGACTTTGCTCGGTCCTTGGTGATTGAATTGCCCTCATCTTCTTCCTTTAATCAGAGGAAAGCAGAAGCTACGAAGCCTCTAAAGGTCCAAACACTTTCATCTCTCTTGGGCCTTCCACCATGCATCAATCTCTGTCACCAGTCCATAGCCATGGCAGGCTCAGTTTCAACCACATAAGGCCAAGCTAAAAGTATACATACTGGAGAAACACTCAGCAATTGCAGGCCTTCTTCTTGTGTTGCTGATTGGCACTGGGAGATACCAGTTGCACATATTACCCCTAAGAAATGCCAGATTGAGCCCTGGTCTATTGGCTGGGAAAAAGCCATGTTTGTTGTGGTTCCATGGGAGGCTACTGATAGAAAGGTTTAAGTGCTAAGGAAATCAATAGTTCATTTTGTTTTACTCAGAGACTACTTGGTTGAAGTAACATGAAAGATCAGAAATGTGCCAGCTCAAAAGTGAAATAAAACTAGTATCTTCTGCTTAGTGAATGGATTAAGTTAAAAAAGAAGAAGATGTGTATTGATTAAGCAAACAATTTCAAAAAGCAAACTTGACTTTTAATCTCTGCATTATGGTGTGTAAATGATTTCCATCAATAGCCTTTGTTTGGTCTCATATATGCATTAGAACTTTGCAAGGAATAGATCCACCTGAAGTTCCTAAGAACAGTTATTTTCTGGGCCATATTCTCTAGTCATAGGTCTAATTCATATTGGATGTTAGTCCATCATATGATTTACACTATGAAACTTGGGAATTTTTCACCTACTTCTCTAAATGACAAACCCTATCATACACATTTTACTAGTCAGAGAAAAAAAAATGATCATGATTGTTAAGTTTGTCCAACCAATTCTATTTATTGAATGAAAAGTTGACTTTTCCTCCTTTCAGAATATTGCATTGTTGATAAGCTATAGAGGATGTAGTTCATCATGGAACATGAACTATAAAGTAACATGGAGGAGCAGATTAAGAGGCATTTAGTCTCCCTCATCAAGATGATCAAATTCATGAGAACTTAGTCTATTTGCATCATCACTGGGAAACATGCTCCAAATCTGCACCTTCCATTCTGTAGTTATAAGACTGCTACACATGACAGATGTGGAAGATGAGCTAAATAGCCCATCGCATCTTACAGTGTACAAAGAAACAATAACCCTAACTACCACAGTGTAACAAATATGAAGCTTAGGTTTTATTCCTTGAATAAAAGAATATGCCTTTGAGTATATGTATGTTTATATGCATGAAAGTATATGCATGTATAAAACATGTTTTCTTCTTCAGCACCCAATACCTGGTCAACATCCATCAATAATAAAACCACACTGAAGCTTACTTGACATTAAGAGAATGATTAGGAATAATCTTACCTCCATCATATGGTTTTGATAAATGTGTATACATTTCTAGTAGATCAAAAGAAAATTGAGAAAAATAAAAATAAGTTACAGGACAAACCTCAAATCAACCAGGTTGAGATGAACTTCTCAACTCGATTTTGTTGCTTGGGGGGGGTCACGTCCTAAATCTTCTAAAAAAGGCAGATATCAAATGACTAACTCCTCCAACATGCTGAGAAAACTATTTTGCGCGCAAGCCAGGGACATTGTTCAGTCCCATCTTTCTGAGTACAAGTTTGGCCACAGCAGGGGGATTATCGAGTCCCATGCTTCGGCTGAACTCATTAGCAAGCGCAACAAGCTGATACTTGTCCCGGCCGATATTTTTATTGGAATTGTAGTATCCAAGCCATGCTTGATATGCTGATTCTTTGTTCTTGAGCTCTACATGTCCCAGTGCCCGCTCCACCTGTATGGACAGAGCAAGGAGTTGAATACTAAAAACACGGCTTAATATGAAAAAAGTGTATCCTTGTAACAAGTAATGTCGGTGTTGGATTACATAGGCAATATTTACTCCAAAAATTAATGTCAATAATCTTCTATTCCAAAATAAAAAATGACCATCCTCTCCATAACAACTGCTCAACAGAACTCTGATTTTGAAGTGAAAGATCCTCTTATCCTAGCTATCCAAGAGACAAAGTTGAGCTTTTTCATTTGAGCCATGATGTTCATACTGTCCTAGCCATGATGTTCATACTGTCCTAGCCCATAACAAAGGCATATTTCATTTGAGCTTTTTGCAAAGCGCAAACTAAAGCAGGCAGTTGTTTATCACCAGAGAGTTTATCCAGCAATTACAATCCTACAAGACAGAACTTCAAATAAAATATACAATGAGTTTGGACTACACGTTAATCAGAAAGTTGACTCATTTGCAGAATCAGCTTTAAGTCTTGACAAATAGAAAGCAGGATAAGAGACAACAGATGAGTATAAATGGGCAACAACACATTATTGAACAACAATATATAGCAATATGCACAAAAACTCGATCAACATGAACGAATGAACATGTGCACCTCAGCAAAATTTGCACAAAGAATTAGAGCTAAATGATAAATCAAAAACCATTTTACATCCATCAAAAATACTAAGAAATTGGAAAAACTAGGAATGATAATTTATATGAAACCATGCACAGGCACTGACGATATAAAATAGCAAGAACGTTGTGCCAATAAAACATAAAATGTGGTAAGCTTAAAAAAGCAGACAAGATATGTATTGACTAAGGTTCCTGAGCCAATAAAGATGCAATTATGATAGAAAAAGAATTGGTACATACCTTCTTTCTAGTGTCTAGGTCAACTGTCGGTAATGGAGCCTTTGTTATTGGCAAGTCCTTGATGGTACTCAAAAAGAAATCTTCCCATGGTGCTAACATCAGAATGCCTGTTCCTTCCTGGCCTTTCCGACCAGTTCTACCCAGCCGATGTATATATTGTTCTCTGTCAGCAGGGACTCCCAACTGCAGCACAAACAAGCAAATGCTTAGAACAAATTCCTCATAGAAAACTGATCCCCAATTATCAACATCTATTAATTAGGAATTTTAGGTAGAAACAACTACTTGAATCAAAGAAATCCCATTTTCATTATCCATGTGGTTCTGAAAAATATATGAACCATCTCAATTATTATAAATCACAACAATATAGGCATGCCTATCCAGAGACAAGAACTTTAGATTAATCATGTTCAAGCAAAGATATCATATAATACAGTAATTAATGCAAATGTGTTTCATGTTTTAGTTGCTTGTCTCATTGTATCATGTCTCCTGTGATAGATTTGGATTACTCTGCTGTGAAAAACAAATAATTTATGCCAAAATTTATATTAATTTTTTATGCACCTGGGGAACCGGTGGACTATATATCTGCAACTAACGAGTGAATGCATAAAGTTGATTCAAAAGGATACACCTATCAGTATTTAGCTTCATAGCATCTTCAATAAAAGACAGGCATAACAATATAATCGACAGATCAAATGTTCTTAAAGATAAAAGAGATACTGGCCTAAAATTTTACCTGTATAACAAGTGTGACATTGGGGTAATCAACTCCTCGTGCTGAAACATCAGAACTCACAAGAATAAGACCCTTTGACTCCTTAAACTCTTTAGAAACTCTCGTCCGATAACTCTGTGGCTTTCTAGAATGTATTTCTCGAACATTCAGCTTTAGCTCAGAAAGAAGGTCAGCAACAAGCTTGGTCGCCATTGCAGTTGTACAAAATACAATGACCTGCAGCATTGGCCTTATTATAAACCACAAAGACAGACAAAATACAAGAAGAATGGATATGCTAAGAAGGTCCAGCAGATCCCCTACCTTATAGTCAACATTTCCTGAAATATGTTCTGTCAGAATATTATACAATATTGAAAACTGCTCCTCAAGGGGTACAACTAAATGCATTTGTTTAACCTGAAACACACTTCCATCATTAGTTGAACTAAATACCAGACTATGTGAATTACACTAGTGTGATAGAAGCACCTGAGAGTGTGTCTCCTCAGTCCCCTCTCCAACAGTATTAACAAACTCGAGGTCTCTTTTCATAGCAATGTAACATATTTGGCGAACCTGGGTTTTTAAAAAGATAAATCAGTTAATATGCTATATAATAACAAGAACACATGACATTGAATGTAAGCATACCTCATCTGGAACAGTGGCAGAAAATAAAAGTGTCTGACGTTGTTTTGGAACAGCAGCAACAATCTTCTCAATATCTTTTCGAAAACCCATATCTAACAAACGGTCAGCTTCATCAAGCACAAGGACCTTAACACCCATCAGCCGTGTAGCAAATCCTGGTGTATTCTCAATATGATCTCTAAGCCTTCCAGGTGTTGCTACAAGAATCTGAAAATTGATGAAAAATATTAATAAAAATTCACTAGTGAAGAAAAACTCATCTTTCCAAAATAACATCAATGTTTTACCTGACATGGGTTCGTTTGCATCCTTTTCTGTTCAAGTGCCAATCGTGTTCCACCCATAACAACTTGTACACCAATGGAGGGATGATACTTTAAAAGCTGATTAGCCTCCGCTGCAGCTTGATCTGCAAGCTCACGAGTAGGACATACAACAAGAACATTGATCGGTGGTCTTCTTTGATCACGTTCAACAGGAGGTAATTTTGAGACAACTTCAATTGCTGGAAGCTGAAACCAGGCACTTGTTCATTATCATAGACATCAGTAGAGTACCAACTATTTGTTTATGCTTAAAATGAAAGGAATCTGCAAAATGGAGCAGAGTTGGAAAGATGAGGTTTTCACCAAAAATGCCACGGTTTTCCCAGTTCCTGTCTTTGCTTTTGCAAGAACATCTTTACCTGTAAATAAAACCAGATTGTTGGGAATCAGGTCATAATCATAAAACACACATGGTAACCATGCCACCCTACTATGACAATAACATCATGGAATCAGCACTGGTTATAGATATGTGTCGAAACTAATGCACACCAATGACATATATGGACACAAAAAAACAGATACAGATACATTTCTGTGTGTCTAATATGTGAAGGAAAAAGGTAGCTTGGGGATATGTAGAGAAAAAGCAAGTTTGATGAATTTTATGTGGAAATTATATTTCAAAGAGAAAAGAACCCTCATAAAATACACAGTCTGATTCTTGGAGAAGTACCAAACACATGCACATTCCAGAAGTAACAAATTGCAGTCCAGCAGCTAATAGTAGATTCCGTAAACAAATTTGAAGCAAATTGTTGGCACATGACTAACATGGGTACAGCATGAACCCTGTGTTATAACATATGCCATCCATCATTATGGTCAATGTACTGGATCCAATAGTGAAATGGATCATTCCATGGTGATGGACCCAACAATGAACCTGTACTCATTTTCTCATCAACTAATGAAGTGTTAGATACCAAGATTTAGAACACTCTATCCAAACTCTGTTTGTTCCATAAAGCAACATGTACCAAGAAACATTGACTAGATTGAAACACCACCAACATTTATCTTCTCGGTGTTCAAAACTAACATAAAAGTAAACCATGTAATGATACAACCAACCTTTGAGGATGAGAGGAAGGGTTGCCTCTTGCACTTGTGTCATCCTTTCATATCCAGCTGCTTTTACTCCTCTCAGCGTCAAGGGTGAGATGGAGCACTCATCAAATCTAAAATACAGAATTATTTCAGTTATTCTAAATCCAAAATAATAGTAGCATGAAATTTATGAACTAAATCGTCCAGCATCCCAAAACTCAACTTCATTTTTCAGAACAGGACATTTGTGCACCACGCACAAAAATATGTAAGATTACAGATGATATATATGTGTATATTGATGTCTCCAATGCAAACATGCCTAAGTAATTCTTCTCCACTTAATATATTCCCACAAAACAAAACAGTTGTCTTTGAGCTAATTAACTAGACATGACAGAAGCAACCACCAGAATGCTTTCCTAAAAAGATTTCCTGAAAAGGGAAGTCCGAAAGGAAAGATGAAATCCATCAACTGGCATTATAAATGCTCAAACAATTTATGATCATACAATTTATGATTGGTTAACTTTGTTTGTGCTATCAATCAACTTGATTTAGTAGGTAAGCTTTGTGCCCTCTTAAGTGGCCTTCAAATGCATTTTAAGAAACTGGAGGAGATGGCAACAATCGACACTCAATTATAACATGAAAGATAATGTTTAGGCAGAAAGTTGCTACCAGCTGGCCATTGGTGTGCCTAAAATGTGAGGTTCTGGATAGAAATTACCGAGTCTGGCTCAGGTAAGAGTTATCTCCCTCTGTTGACTTTTTCGGCAATCCATCATCTCCTTGCTCTTGCTTGGGGGAACCAAAATTCGTTAGTATATCTTTGACGGGCACTTTTTTTCCATCTTCATCGCTAAAAATATCATCGTCAGAAGCGGATAGGTCATGATCATCCTCAATCTCTTCGACTTCCTCTCCCTCCGATTCCAAAATAACTGACCTTCTCCCACCTATGGTTTTCTTAAACTTCGAGTCACTATCTCTTCCTCCTCTTCTCGAAAATGTCGACGGCATTGTCTGTTGGCTCCGATGCCCCCTCCTATTTTTAGAAGAAAAAGCAACTTCCTCATCATCATCTTCTTCGTCATCCTCCAAATCACTTTCAAACTGCTTCTTCGCTGGGGCATTCCTGGAACTCCGAGACCTTTCTCGATTGGATGCTCGAGAAAAATCATCAAAATCATCATCCCACTGCCTCCTTGATGGTGCCTTATCCTTTGTCGACCTAAAAGAATCACCTTTTCCGCTCCTGGACCTAAACCTATTGCTGTATCCATCTCTACCCCTTCCTTTATCACCCATGGATCGATCAGCGTCTGAGTCCTCGTTGTCGCTGCTCAGCCCCAAGCGAAAGGAATCCTTCCTCAGACCACTGATCCAATCGTTAAGCTCTGCTTCGTCCTCGACCAAGCTCTTCGCTTGCCCGGCGGCGCCCCTCGACTTGAAATCGCCTCCCCGATGTCCCCGTGACCCGACGCCGGCCTTCGGCCTCACCGGGCGGCTGGAGAAGAACCGGTAACCGACGCAATCATCTATCGCGGGATCACTGGACACGTAGGAAGGGTATTCGAGGCGGAAAAGAGCGGCTGCAGAACCGACGAAAGAGCGGGAGGGGCGGATAGCACCGGCGCCGCGGAGTAGGCGGAGGGCGAGGATTCGGCTCACCATGGCGGCCGGCGATCCAGGACCAATACCCTAATCCTAACCCTAACCGTGGCGGCTCTTTGTGTTCGGCAACGAAGAAACGATGACAAGTTCAAAGGAAGAGGAAGAGCGTCATCAAATAGGGCAGCAGAAGGGCTCAGTTCGAAGAGAGGCTTAAGAAGGGTTTTAGGTTACGTGCGAACGGCACATGTGAGTTGGTTTATAGCAGTGTTTTGAACGAATCGTTATAATTGTTTATGGCATGCGTTATAACGAAGACAAATAGCAGACGTTAATTTCATGATGAACGGTCTGGATCTGATCGTTATACTGATTGAATGACCATAATATATGAACTGTCTACGCTTCGGTATTATAACGGTTTTGGACCTGAGTCGACGTTACGGTGAAATGTATCGGTTTGGTTCAATTTGCAGAAAGTTGTGCCCTAACGAATTCGTGTCTTCCGCCAATCTTGGAAGGGACAGCAGTGGAGAAGAGAGTGAGAGATGGCGGCGAAGAAGACGCTGATCGCCGTGGAGTTCGAGGGATCGGCGAACAATATCGGGGTGGGGTTGGTCGCCCTCGACGGCACCATCCTCTCCAACCCCCGCCACACCTACATTACGCCGTCCGGCCACGGCTTTCTTCCTCGCGAGACCGCCCACCACCACCTCCGCCACCTCCTCCCCCTCCTCCGCTCTGCCCTCTCCGGCGCTGGCATCACCCCTGCCGACGTAGACTGCCTTTGCTACACCAAGGGCCCCGGCATCGGCGCTCCCCTACAGGTCGCCGCCATTGCCGCCGTCCGCGCCCTCTCTCAGATATGGGGGAAGCCTATCGTCGCCGTCAACCACTGCGTTGCCCATATCGAGATGGGCCGGGTCGTCACGGGCGCCGAGGACCCCGTCGTGCTTTGTGTCAGTGGAGGGAATACTCAAAGTCATAGCGTACAGCGAGGGCAACTACCGAATATTCGGGGGGACTATAGACATCGCCGTTGGTAATTGCCTGGATCGCTTTGCGAGGGTTCTTACCCTGTCCAATGATCCCAGCCCCGGCTATAATATCGAGCAGGTCTGTTCTTTGTATTTCTGCTTTAAAAGTATTTTTTAAAAGAAATAGAGTCATGAAAAGATCATTTTTGGAGTTTATTCTCCCATTTCTTAGAACATTACCTGAACTTTTTTATTTGCTTTACATTGAATCTAAAAATTATTTCGATTCAGCTATATTTTTAGATGAGTTTGGGTTCATTTTTTGCAAAGCAAATATTCACTCTTTTTCCTATACATAAAATGTGTTTTTGGAATCCTGATAAGGTATTCAACAAAAAGATAAAGAAATAGTTACACAAAAAAAATTAATGGAATATCTTTCTGATGACTAATATTATGAACCACCATGTATAATAAGCATGGCGAGAACCATCCCTTGGGTCATCTTGTCCAAACAGTTGCATATTTTCCTGTTTACAGGTACAGGTTACCTGTCTTTGTAGGAATTCAGATGCAAGATGTGTCATACATGTGTATCTCAAATGCAGCCTAGAGTTTGCAATGTTGAAATAGTGGTCACATATTATAGAGTGAAAGGATCATACATGTGTATCTCATATGCAACCTAGAGTTTGCAACGTTGAAAATAGTGGTCACATATTATAGAGTGAAAGGATCAGCAATAATTCTGTGCACATATGATCTTACAACTGTAGTGCTGATTCAATATCATTTGTAAATTTGTAAAAGAATTAGAATTGGAAGATTATTTAGACATTTTTAAAAATGTTGAAGTTGTAGATATTGATGCTTCACATTCTTTGGAGAAAAAAAGAATAAAGAAAGAAAATTGATATGTCTGAGCCCATTTATGTTAGGTCTAATTTCCAGTTATTTCTGTTAATCGATGAGAAAGGATTCATTAGTGCCTAATACAATTTTCAAGTGTGGATCAAGGCATAGGAAGCACTATGTTTGTTAGTAGCCTGGTAATTTTTTTTTCACTCTTCGACTTTATGATGTTCGAATTATCTGAAAAAAAAAAAAAAAGTCAAGTCAGTTGCATCCAAGGTCTGAAATTTCGTACCGTACCGGAGTTTCGACGATCGCTCGGTACGGTACGGAACGGTATACCGAGCGGTATACCGAACGGTATAGCTCGGTATATATATATATATATATATATATATATATATATATATATATATCGACGTTGCATTGCCTCAGCGACGTTGCGTCGCTTCAGCAACGTCGCGTCGCCTCGGCAACGTCGTCGAACGTTGCTTTTTTTCTTTTATATATATATATATATATATATATATATAATTTTATTATTATTTTTCGTTCCGCCCAGTAGCGGGTGGTCCGAGAACCGGTATGCCGTCGGACCGGTACGTACCGCCCGTACCAGGCGGTATCATTCGGTATTGCAAACCTTGGTTGCATCCTTTGTTTTAAGCTGCTTTCTGACATTATTATGAGATGAATTTTCACCTTACTAAGGTAGGGGTTCTGTAGTATGGTTTGTAAAATTCTAATGGCTTCCTACTTATTTTGTTGCAGTACTTTTGATGTTTTACTTCATCAGAAGCATGCCTTCTTTAACTCGCTTGATTGTGGCTATTGTTGAATTAAGCTCGCGAAGAAAGGAGTGAAGTTTATGGATCTTCCTTATGTTGTCAAGGGTATGGATGCTCCATTTAGTGGCATTTTAAGCTATATAGAAGCAACTGCTGTTGAGAAGCTAAAAAACAATGAATGCACACCGGCAGATCTCTGCTATTCCTTGCAGGTATGTTTATTTTATCAATGTATACACATTTATGCTTTCTTGTATCGGAAAATTTTGATCATGAGTTTGTTGGAAAAAAGAATTAAAGATGGCAGAATTGAGATTATGTAAACTGCAAGTAATTGCAATTTAATTGATCTTTTGTTTTGAAGCTGTGAATGACAGATGATTGATTGTGCCCAGGAAACAGTTTTTGCTATGCTTGTTGAGATCACTGATCGTGCAATGACACTGTGATAAGAAGGATGTTCTAATTGTTGGTGGCGTAGGATGCAATGATCAATTACAAGAGATGATGAGAGTAATGTGCTCAGAGAGAGGGGGCAAGCTGTTTGCAACTGATGATAGATATTGTATTGACAATGGAGCAATGATAGCATACACAGGTCTCCTTGCTTTTGTACATGGCATGACTACCCCACTAGAGGAATCAACATTTACCCAGAGGTTCCACACTGATGAAGTTCAAGCAATTTGGAGAGAGAAAAACATCCCAGAAGTGGATAATTTGCAATGACAACCATGAAGAGTAACAAAATTTAAAGAAAAATTGACTCTTAAGGTACTATCTCCTTCCACTGTGTGAAAACTTAATGCTGCCATTTATTTTTGGCCTTTTTATAAAGCTTTAGAAGTTGTTATTTCAATTGAATTATTACTGCTCTAGGGAAAACTTGTAGTGTTCTTTCTGAACCACATAATATACTTAGATGACATGTACTTTTGACCTTTTGTAGAAAGCTTCAGAACTTGTCATTATGGTCTTTGGAAAATTCATGATGCTCTTCTGAATTACTTGAAATATTATAATAGGGGGAAGGAAAAAAATCAGTGTTTTATCTTGTTCTTTTCAATTAGCTTGAGGAGTTTGGAATCGTGTTGTCAAAGAACACTTATCTAGCAAGTCATTGGTGTCAGAATGCACACCTAGCAACTTCAAATTTGTATCCTCCAGGCATCTTACGTTATCCTACAGTTGCATAGATTTCTAGTCACACCGAACCGCCTTATGTATATTATTTGTTTGCTTCTTAATCTTCATTCAGCTATTAAATTTTATTCATACATTACATTGATAGTTTTGAGCATAATGACTAATAGAAGCATCATTAATGGGAAAAAGAACTTTCAGAAACTTAGTACCATTAGTTCTGGGCTAGTTTTCTTGACTTAATAGGATATAAGCAAGATTATCTGGTGCAACCTTAAGAGTACAAGTTGATTGTTCTGCTCTACATCTTATTTGGTACACAACATATTCTCGGCTCTAATAGCTGTCCTGCGTTTTTTAATCATTATTGTGCAGGAAGAACAGTATCAGCACCATACCCATGCCTTGAAGCTCCAATCTCTCATCAATCTGTAATATATATTGCTTCATTGGCTTTTGCCCAAATGTTGTTGTATTGTTATCATGGTGACAAGTGTATAATCTTATAAATTAATTCAATTTTTGAGTCACTAAGAACTACTTTATTTGTTGTATTTATATCCAAAATTTTCTATGGTCAAGATTTTTATATTCCTCTCCTCTCCTCTCCTCTCCTCTCCTCTCCTCTCCTCTCCTCTCCTCTCCTCTCCTCTCCTCTCCTCTCCTCTCCTCTCCTCTCCTCTCCTCTCCTCTCCTCTCCTCTCCTCTCCTCTCCTCTCCTCTCCTCTCCTCTCCTCTCCTCTCCTCTCCTCTCCTCTCCTCTCCTCTCCTCTCCTCTCCTCTCCTCTCCTCTCCTCTCCTCTCCTCTCCTCTCCTCTCCTCTCCTCTCCTCTCCTCTCCTCTCCTCTCCTCTCCTCTCCTCTCCTCTCCTCTCCTCTCCTCTCCTCTCCTCTCCTCTCCTCTCCTCTCCTCTCCTCTCCTCTCCTCTCCTCTCCTCTCCTCTCCTCTCCTCTCCTCTCCTCTCCTCTCCTCTCCTCTCCTCTCCTCTCCTCTCCTCTCCTCTCCTCTCCTCTCCTCTCCTCTCCTCTCCTCTCCTCTCCTCTCCTCTCCTCTCCTCTCCTCTCCTCTCCTCTCCTCTCCTCTCCTCTCCTCTCCTCTCCTCTCCTCTCCTCTCCTCTCCTCTCCTCTCCTCTCCTCTCCTCTCCTCTCCTCTCCTCTCCTCTCCTCTCCTCTCCTCTCCTCTCCTCTCCTCTCCTCTCCTCTCCTCTCCTCTCCTCTCCTCTCCTCTCCTCTCCTCTCCTCTCCTCTCCTCTCCTCTCCTCTCCTCTCCTCTCCTCTCCTCTCCTCTCCTCTCCTCTCCTCTCCTCTCCTCTCCTCTCCTCTCCTCTCCTCTCCTCTCCTCTCCTCTCCTCTCCTCTCCTCTCCTCTCCTCTCCTCTCCTCTCCTCTCCTCTCCTCTCCTCTCCTCTCCTCTCCTCTCCTCTCCTCTCCTCTCCTCTCCTCTCCTCTCCTCTCCTCTCCTCTCCTCTCCTCTCCTCTCCTCTCCTCTCCTCTCCTCTCCTCTCCTCTCCTCTCCTCTCCTCTCCTCTCCTCTCCTCTCCTCTCCTCTCCTCTCCTCTCCTCTCCTCTCCTCTCCTCTCCTCTCCTCTCCTCTCCTCTCCTCTCCTCTCCTCTCCTCTCCTCTCCTCTCCTCTCCTCTCCTCTCCTCTCCTCTCCTCTCCTCTCCTCTCCTCTCCTCTCCTCTCCTCTCCTCTCCTCTCCTCTCCTCTCCTCTCCTCTCCTCTCCTCTCCTCTCCTCTCCTCTCCTCTCCTCTCCTCTCCTCTCCTCTCCTCTCCTCTCCTCTCCTCTCCTCTCCTCTCCTCTCCTCTCCTCTCCTCTCCTCTCCTCTCCTCTCCTCTCCTCTCCTCTCCTCTCCTCTCCTCTCCTCTCCTCTCCTCTCCTCTCCTCTCCTCTCCTCTCCTCTCCTCTCCTCTCCTCTCCTCTCCTCTCCTCTCCTCTCCTCTCCTCTCCTCTCCTCTCCTCTCCTCTCCTCTCCTCTCCTCTCCTCTCCTCTCCTCTCCTCTCCTCTCCTCTCCTCTCCTCTCCTCTCCTCTCCTCTCCTCTCCTCTCCTCTCCTCTCCTCTCCTCTCCTCTCCTCTCCTCTCCTCTCCTCTGTCAAGATTTTTATATCTTATTAAATATTTTTATGATTGCATATCTCATTATAAAATTTATGCCGATAAGATATAGGTTAATTATAGATTACTTTATCTAATTAGTTATTCTTAGCATTTTGATTCTTGTACTTTTAAAAATTATATTAGGATTCTTATACAGGTGAAATATTTAATCTCATTTATTTTTATGTCATTGATTTTATTGATGAAAATATTGTACTAGAGATAAAGTCAGCAAATGCTTAATGATAAATCTTATGGTATTTTCGTATAATGATTCATTATAATTTTTTAAAATATAAAGATTGAAATATTAAATATAACTAATTACAATGATAATTTATATGATAAGCACTTTTATACCTTAACAAAGTTAATTTCGTCCCTAAATCATGATGATAATTGTTTCAATGTACATATCATTATCAAATCAAAATGGTACAAATATTCTTTGCAATTGTATAACTTTAGAGAATATTTACTAATAATCCATTGTTATTCTTATAACACAAGAAAAAAAAATCCATCTCAAACATTTATTATAGAATGCCTTAGCCCTAATTTGTACCCAATAAAACTCTATATTAACTAATAAAATCATTAGAATTACGGAGTAATTAGCGTACTTTGCCTTCGAATCAGTAGAGTACATGTGGTAAAGTAATTCAGACTACTGTGGGCCCGTAACGTAAGTTGTAACAGCGGCCACTCGTGCAGGGCTTTTAATTTTCCGACACGACCGCGTCCAAAGTTGATCACGCGCGGATCACCTGACATCGGGAACGGGCTCACCTCCTCACTCACAATACAAAGCACGGCTCGCGCTGCGACCGAAGAAAAATAAAGAGGAGGAGCAGTCCCATTTCAAAATCGAAAAGAAGGGGACCGGAAAGCCGTTCTCGGTCGAGCAGGAAGGTTGGTGGCGTACTGCTGCTGCTCCCACTTCTTACCTAAATCTGTCTTCGCTTTCGCCCAAGTGGTAGTCATCATTCTCCTCTCCTCTCCTCTCCGATCCCGTCTATTACTTCCTCGTAGGGTTCAAATCTCATGAGACGTCTATCATCCTCTTATGTTTGTGATTAGGGCATTGTCTTGGATTCTGGATTCTGAATTGGAGGAGGTATGGGGTTTGTGGGTTCATCGGCGTCGCTGCTCGCCACCTGCGGAGGCGACACCGTGAAGCTCTTCGACGTCACCGTGGACGCCGGCGATCCGTGCACCCTCAGCTACGCCCCCTCCCCTGGGTCGCAAGTGAACTCCGTCAAGTGGAACCACACTAGTAAACCCCCCTTTTCACCTGTTAAACTTGCTCTTCTGCGTGCAGTTCTGCTCTCTGCTTAAGATTCAGATACTGAGCCGAAAACACTGTCGTAAGGGGTTTTGCTTGTTTGCTTTCTGGCTAATTGCGCACTATCTAAAATGTGCCTTCGGCTCTCAATTAAGTGCACCTAGCATTTTCTTTCAATAATAAAAAAAAGGAATTCTAGTCAAGTGTCGGGCATTGTTTGCAGAAGTCTTGTGTTGTGGGATTGAAATGCCCAATTACCGACATGAGATGACTGCTTTTCTCGTGTATCTTGAATAAAGCATGCGATTTTGTCTATAAAGACGATGTAGAAAGTTGATTGAATGTTGGTGCACGAGCGACCAAGATATTGAAAATATTTATTGAGATAAGAGATTTAAGGCTATATAGGGTATGTGGTTTATTTATGTCTTCCCATCTTCCGAACTTTTGGTAGCACTACCAGCAATTCACTCCCGTCAGCTGGTGTTTAATGTAAAAGCTTCTTCTGTCATACGCTCTTTCTGGATGTATGACTATGAATATGGTCTGTTTACGGCTTCCGAACCAAATTCTTGCATAAGGCTACCAGCTATTTGCTTCTCATGTTGTTCTATGTGCCTTTATACTTCAGTCAGTTCATTGGTCGTTTCTGTGTGCTTTATCCTCTTGTTTCTACCAAGCAACTATCTCAAACTTATAGAACACTGAAAAGCTATTCTGTGCAGATGGATATTCCATGTGTTCTTTTCTGGGCCTTGCTATCATGTGGTTTAATATGTATTTTTCTCAAATGAGTTGACGTATTATTTTTACCTCTCTAGAATACATTATGTAGTTCACCCAAACCTTTTAAAATCAGTCTGTTGATTGATAATACTACAAAATAGAAGGGGAAAAATGATAGAATTAATGGTAAGTGATGCAGATATAATTATAAATCTCATTCTGCTATTCGTAGACCACTATCCTTTAAATCTTGATATTGGCAAGTGATGGTGTGTTGTGGCAGTGCACCACAAGTGGGTATGCAGGCATGTTAATCCATGTTTTGTCGTTATGTTGACGATTATATGAAGAAACCCTGATTATGGTCTGCTTTGGAGCTAAAAAGAATCTTAAAGTGCACTTCGATTGTTATGCTTGTAGACTTGGTGGTTGCTAGTGCTGGTGATGACAAGAAGATTACCCTGTGGAATAAAAATGGTCAAAGTATGGGATCTATTCCTCCTTCTGGCAATGATCTTGCTGATGACATTGAGGTAGCTACTTGGCTTTCCAATTTTCTTTCATGGTGATTGATAAGCATTTGACTTCCTGAAGATTTAACATATACATGGTTGTCATCTCATTTAATCTACTTGAATTTCTTCTGGCATATCGTAACACAATGCTGTCATTCAGCGTGACTGTTCAATGGCAATGTACTAAATTAGATACTTCTAGAGTGTCTTGTGTGAAGTCAGAGAAACTGCTTGGTTTTTAGAAATGTTAAGTTGCCAGGTAGAATTGATCAAACTGAATCAGATGGCATCCATGGGATTAAGATGCACCTATTTACATTGCAGGAACTTAAATGTCATGGCTCCATCTGCTTTTGCAGTTCTTCTTGAAGTTACATTTAAGTTTAATTGTTGCTTTGGTATTGGCCTTCTTCTCCCATGTAATTTTTGTCTATACATTCAGAAAAACTTGGATTTTGTTACTGGAAATTGAAAAGCTTTCAGTATTTGGTTTGATTTATTGATTTTTATGCTTCTGGGCACTTTCATGAGGAAAGAAAAAACATGTGTATTGAGAACTGATTGTGAATGATTGACAAGCAATTGTGATTCTTAGTTAGTTTATCACTTGCTGACCAAACAACAATAGTGGTTGCTTAACATGAAGGGGTGTACCCGAGGCTACCTTACTTTTATGGTCAACTAGTTCAGATTTTATTTTCATTCTATAATCTTGGAAAACTTCATCATGAATTCTTTTATTTTCTGTGCCATAGGTTTTCATTGTAGTATTGGAAAATGCATTTAGAGTTATACCTAAATTGTTTTTTTCTTTTTTCCTTTTTGTGCATGTGTGTATTTGCATGCATCAACTCATATACTTGCCTGCACTCCATATTCAGTTGGAAAGTTCTCAAATTGTTGTTCTCACTCTTATTTCAATCCGCTCTAAGGGATATGCTAATGGTGCTGAAAATGTTTGCACATATAAATTTGGTACAGCCACCCTATTTTTAGGTTAGTTCTTCCAGTGTTATATTTTCCTAGTCCCTACTGCATGAAAATTGAAGGGGTTGTGCATTTTACTATATCTTACTAAAATCAGTAACTAGAAACATTGAAGAATTAGTAAACTATACAGTTGCAAAGTGGTTTGTTTTCCATATATCTAAGGGAGAATTAGATTTTAAACTATTACAGTTCATGTGGAGCTCACAATATACTGATGTCAGTTTAATCTTAGATATGTAAACTGCAATAATCCTACAGACTTTCATTTTTCAAGGATGTCAAATCAGCAGGTGAAGGGATTACTATTATAGCTACTGTTATCATCTTGTAAGTTCATCCAATGCTATGTTTCACTTGCTTGAGTGTGACTGCACATTACAGCTCTGATGAACCTTCATTCTTTCTTGTGGTTGAAGCAAATTAAATTTAGTAGGCATACAGCTATTTCTTCAGTTACTGAACATGGACCTGTTGTCATTAGCTAGCCAATGCTATATGATCTCTAATATAACCAATATTTGTGTATATAATCATAAGTTTAGGCATTTAGATCATCACTTGTTTGATATATCTTTTGGTGCATAATTTCTACCAAACAGCTGAGAGTTTTTTTTTCCTTTATTTGCAGGAATCCATAAACTCTATTAGTTTTAGCAATAAAAGTTCTAGATATATTTGTTCTGGTGGTAGTGGTCATATTGCTAAAATATGGGATCTACAGAGGAAGAGATGCATTAAATGGTTGAGTGGTCATACTGACACAATTACAGGTGTTATGTATAACTGCAAAGATGAGCATTTAGCATCCATCAGTTTGAAGGGGGATCTCATCCTTCACAATCTTGCTTCTGGAGCACGGGCTGCTGAACTCAAGGATCCAAATGGGCAGGTTCTTTGGTTCTTTAAATGTTTCTAGTTTCTTCTACATTAGTTCCATATGCATATTTGTTTATTTATTTTATTTATTTATATTGATGTTGTGTGGGCAGGTTCTACGAGTGCTAGATTATTCTCGTTGTAGTCGGCATGTTTTGTCAACAGCAGGGGATGATGGATCTGTTCATCTCTGGGATACAACTGGTCGGAGTCCTAAGGTTTGTAATATGACTTTCTTATTCCTGTTTAGGCAGCTAAAATAGACGATCGAATGGCTCTGTCTTTCTTATGTTTGGAGTCAGATGATCTTCTTGCTTCTATTTACTTGACATACATATAATAGTAGTTAGCAGAACAATAATGTTAATTTAAATGTCAGCTGTTAATTTTATAATCAACAATAACTAGATTTTTCAGGTAAAAACAGAAGCTAAATGCTTGTTTGGATACCCTCATAGCTTATATTTGCTCTTTTACCTGATAGGATACTTTGCTTTAAATCCAGGATCCTGATGCTTATTTTTGTATCCTCGTGAACAACTGCTTGGATCAGCATTATCATACATGGTTTTCAGATTGTGTTAATGAGGAGGCTATTGAAGATGTTAGTTCTTGAGGAGAGGATATTCTTCTCATTGTACCAAAAGATGCAAGTTTCTATGTATTACGACTTAAGATGGCATCCAGAACAGTTTAGAAGGGTTCATTGGTCTTATTTAGTATCTAGGCTTCCTGTGCACATCCAATGCAGTAGTAAATTTGGGGGCCTCAAGGTGCATGAAAATTAGATTGTAATGCATATTATGGCTGATGCTGGACATGAACATGAAAGATTTTGAGTACCTATACAGAACCAAGAATCAAAAGAACTGATTAGTCCTTCTGAATGAGCTTTTTTGTCATTGGTAATGGTAGTGGAGTTGATATAGCATGTCTGATTAGGGAGACACCCTAGCGCAGGCCCTTATGGGTTTGAGTTGATTTTGGTATTCAGTGTAGTCAGTCACGAGATAGTCCTTTGTGACTGGATATTCTAATGTGCAATTTGATGCTCAAGAGTTTCAAATTATCCTTTGTGACTGGATATTCTAATGTGCAATTGATGCTCAAGAGTTTCAAATTATAATGATTCGTCAGTGCAAATGCATTGTAACTGGGAATGAGACGATCATTTCAACCAGTTGATGGCAATTTTTTATGGTGTTTTTTATGGCTTTATCCCCTCAGCCCAGGAAGCCAGGATCTAAGGATGATGCATGTGATGAACCATGGTTCAATGTGTTTGATTTCATATAAGATATACATTGGATACTAATAGGACAATGAAGCCCAAATAATAAATTTTGCAAATCCTTGTGACTTGGTTCTGAATCATGGCACTAAGCACAATGCTGCTGATGTTCTGTTATATTATCATGTCTGTGGATGTGGACTTTTTGTTTCCTTTTCTTGAAGATGGATGTCTAAAAGATTGATTTTCTGAACAGTCTGGATACATTAGCTACGAAGTCTTCGAAGTCTTTGGCTGGAGCATCGACAATGCTGTTTCTTTCACGTATTAGTCTCTATTGACCCATTGTCTTCTGATAAACCACTCACAAAGAAGATTTGAACTTAAAATTCCATAAACCTGTTTGAAGTAAACAGAAAAATATGAGTTTTGATAATGCTCCATAATGCTAATGTTTGTGATTGGCATGTTATCAAAATATTAAATATCTGCTACATTATTAACCATTGTGGAAATCTGCCTAGGTGGATATAAATCATTGGCCTTATCTTTGGTGGTTGTCATAGTGAGATACTGTTCTGTTCTTTACTTGCAAAAATGATTTGAATTTTGATAATGTTCCATAATGCTAATGTTTTGTGATTGGCATGTTATCAAAATATTAAATATCTGCTACATTATTAACCATTGTGGAAATCTGCCTAGGTGGATATAAATCATTGGCCTTATCTTTGGTGGTTGTCATAGTGAGATACTGTTCTTTACTTGCAACACATCCATACTATCAGAATATTAGCTTAGCTTACTCTGGCTTTTGGTGACAGGTTTCATGGCCAAAACAACATTCTGCACCAACAACTGGTATTTGCTTCTTGCCATCTAGTGACAAGGTATTATCTTAATCTGTAATTTTTTTCTTTTATTTCCTCTGCTGGTAAATAATCATAACTGCATTTTACAAGTTTAGATGGATGTAAGATGCTTTCTCTAGTCACTGTAGAATGCTTCTCAATATCATTGCTCTAATAGATGATTAATTGTTAAGACCTCCTGACATGTCCCTTTGTTCTTATAGATAATCGCCACAGTTGGTCTAGATAAAAAGTTATATATGTTTGACTCTGGGACAAAGAGGCCCACATCTTGCATGCCCTTTGAGGCACCATTCTCAGCGGTGGCATTCAATGATGATGGTAATATATTGGCTGCTGGGACGAACAATGGACGTGTAGTATTCTATGATGTTCGGGGGAAGCCTCAACCTTTCACAGTTCTTCGTGCATACAATAGCTCCGAGGTAAGTGGTCTTATATGCTGGGATCGGCATCTGTTTCATATCAAGTTATGTCTAAATTGTTTTGCTTTTTCTGTTATCCTTTTGTTCTAATGTGCTTGTATTCATGCATGTTCCCATGTACTTGCCTGGAATTTACATTCAGTTGGAAAGTTTCTATTAGTATTCTCACTCTAACTCCTAGCAGCTCTTTTGAAACCAGCTAACATTTCTGAAGCTGTTGGCACATTAGAAATTTGCCCCAGCCACCACCCATAATTGGGTTAGTTCTCTCAATGTAACATTCTCTCAGACAATAGACATTACTATATGAAAATTTGAAGGTTTGTGCATTGTACTATACTTTACTTAAATAATTACCAGGAACATGTGTACGACTAGCATTTATTCGTTCCAAATATCTTTGTACATGATGAGTAGCACAGAAAAAAGTTGTTTTTATTATAGGATCCATCTGGGGAACACAGTGTAAAAGATTAACTTGTACTGGATTATTATTAGATGTGTAAACTACAATAGTCCTATGGACTTCCATGCTTTCAATGATATAAGATCAGCAATGGAAGGAATTACTATTATACCTACAGTTAACGTCTTGTAAATTTCTAGTTCTGAATGTAGTCAATGCCTTGGGTGCATTATAAAAGTGTTTCAGAAACTGTCAGCATCCTGTGATCTCAGTTTCTCCAACGCTAAGTTTTGAATGCTTGAGTGTGATTGCGGTTACAGCTCCTGAGGCACCTTCACTCTTGTTGGCTGAAGCAAATAAGTTTAAGTTGCCATTGCTGTCCAGTGCTATGCGTATGCTGTAGGTAATTATTCTACGGTATAAACTAAAGTTTTATGACTGAAAATATCTCTACATGAATTATGTCCTGATGGTTATGATGCTTGACTAGTCATTTCACATGAAACATTTTTTCTTTGAAAATACCTCTCTGTTATAACATGGTTGTGATTATTAATGAAACATGTATTGTGACATAAACTTGTTCTGGCTTATCTAGCACCTGCTTAGTATTTCCTATTTCCATTAACAAGACAATCAGTGAAATTTTCTAAATCGGTGCTTTTGCTGTTACTGAAGTTTTCAAGTTCTCTTCAGGCTGTCATAAATTTGTGTTGGCAAAGGTCAAAGCCTGTCATTGTGAATGAAAAGAATTGTACTGTTGAAATTGCTCTCCTAGGAGGAACTAGTGAAGATTCTGTGCTTATGCCAGATCCCTTGCCTTCTGTTGCTGTGTCCAAGTTTTCATCCATAACAGTTATGCCTAGTCTCCGCTCAACTTCAACAAGTGTCAGTGGATCAACTTCAACTACATCAAACCTATCAACGGCAGAAGAAACTCCTTACAGGAGTCGTCTATGGACAGGTGGAACTCTGTCAAAGCTACAGGCACCTCGGTCTTATGACTTAAAAGATGATATGGATGTTTTTTCTCCACTTGTGGATGTTCAGCCAATTACACCGTCTCTTGGGAGTTGGTGGGATGACCACGATGAAGTTAAAAAAGATAAAGAAGCCACTGATAAGAAGTCTGCACTATTTTCTTCCTCTACAAGGAGATTTCCGTTTCCTGAAGGAAACACTGATTCTCATCCAATCTCAGATTGGAGATCTACAGCAACCTCAAGACAGGTATATCTATCGACATTTGTTTCTTTGAACAGCTTTAGTTTTTGTACTGCTTATTATATAACTAGTTATGAAATGATATTTTTTAGTCATGTGATTACTTAATTGGACACTGCTTAGCTGGAAAGCAAGTTTCACAACAACTAGATGCAAGTGATCTATTCTTTTGATAGTTCCAAGCAGCTTTCTAAGTTGTGACTTTAGGGTTAGCAGATCGTTGGAAGTACTGGTCATTGTTAGTTTCGATGCTTGGATTCACATAGTACCTTGTGGAACACTTACGATGTTTAATATGAAAAAAAGGTGTTTTGTACATTACTGAAAATGGAAAATTTTATGCTCTCACTTAGGTATTTAGTATCACTCAGTCATTCTTTCTTGAGGTTAAGGTTCCTGAAGGAAAAGGAAATTTTAGAAATGGTGATCATTTGTCTTGAATAATTTTTATTTCTCATTCTTTCGTCCTTTTAGAAGGAAAGGATATATATATATATATATGTGTGTGTGTGTGTGTGTGTGTGTGTGCGATGTTGCCTCCTTTTTCTGCGATGCTGCCTCGGCGACGTCACACTTTTTTTTACTTATATATATATATATACATATATATATATATACATATATATACTGCTCGGTATACAGTACCATACCATACTGAAAGAATATCGAAACTTCGGTACGGTATGATATTTTAATCCTTGTATATATATACACACACACATGTATGTATTTTACATACATGTACATATATATGTGCATATATATGTATGTATATATACATACATGTATATATATAGGGATGGGTGGGTGAAATTTTGTGGGAATCAAAATCTTCGTTGCTAAATATGCCCTATCAACATATCCAGACTTTTGACATTTTGTTTCAGTTATAAGACTTATACTTCTTTCTAAGTTTGCTTTCTGGTTGATTCCCTTTTTCTCTGTATAATAACTCTTTTTCATCACTGTTCCATGAATTCAATGCAATAAAATTGGCAGGTTTTTCCTGTCTCTGCCTAAGAAGATAGGAAGATTAGAACAAAATTTTGTGACTATCACATCTGTTTTTGATATATCCTGATTAGTGTATCATAATTTTTTTTCAGGATGACAATTCAGTTCCATCACTGGTCGGAACAAATGCCACAAATTCAAAGAGTGAATTATCCCTTCCTCCACCACCTGGGATTGTGTTGCCAGAAAAATCAACCAACCACCGCCAATCAAATTCATTATCTCGTTTCTTGCCCTCTGCATCATTGGGCTCTGGACCCATATCTGCAGGCTTGCCGGATCCATCTTCAACTGTGACTCTGTCGAAGAACTCTTCAATGAATTCAACAATAGCTTCCTTGAACCTGCAAAACAAAGTTATCCTCAATGATCCTAATTCTTCTCCATTCTTGGAATCTTCATCTGTTTACCATCCAACTTCCATTTTCATGTCCTCTGGGACTAAGACGTCATCAAGTAATCTTGACTTGCAAGGAACAGTGTTGTCAGCTATTCCACGGAGAATCTTGGCATCTTCTGATAGAATTAGCACCAACTCTGCCTTCCTTGAAGGTGTGACATCAGCAATCAGTTCACCCAAATCAAAGAAAACAGGACAAGAAACTCGAGAAGAGTTGATGAGTAGCCTGTTATCAAGGCAAGATGCATCCACAGTCTCATCAGGGAGTCTGCCAGCATCCAATGTAACAACTCGACATTCAAGCACATCCTTGCATTACTAATGATTTGCATAGTAAGTTGAATTTGTGCTTACGTTTTTTATCAGGCGATGCTGCCTCAACCTTTGTGGTCGTCAGGTCAACCAGCAGATCAGCAAGTAGGAACTTCTTCATTTTCGCTTCAGCTAGTCCAACGCACCCTTGAAGAGACTTTGGAATCTGTACAGAAATCCATCCATGAAGATGTGAGAAATCTTCATATCGAGCTGCTTAGACAGTTCCATATGCAGGAGGTACTTCTTGCTTATAACAAATCTAGACTTTTCTTGACTTGTCTGTTTCTGCACATATTTAAGCTGTGCATACAAGTTATCGGTTTGTAATAATGACCAAATACTTTTTATCATTAGAACACCTTGACCTAGTAACTCTGAAATGACTTCATCAGTGTGGTGCTCTTAATCACATAAGCTTATGCTGATAGAAATGGAAGCGGTCTTTAGGGTTCCTTTCATACCTTCGCTTCTAGTACTTCTGGAGGGAAGTGAACCAAAATGTTGTTTGACAATACTTGTACCTTTTGTGGTAGGGAAATGGTAGACTTACTTTCTATATAAAATTCTTTAGGCTTTTTATAGTGTCTGAGATAGATGGTCTCATGTTCAAACGTCTATATAGCTTAACCGTTCAAGGTGGTATTGTTTTCTTCTTTCACAAAGTTGACAATCTATGATGTAAAAGAACCGTATCTTCTTTTAAATGTATTTTTGCACTTTCTTGCACGGATTGCTAATATTTCAGTTGGAAGGACCATATCTTATTAGTGAAAGCCTGATCTGGACCTTCAATTAGTGCCCTGATACTTCTATTATTTATAGTATCTATTTTCTTGCATGGTTTGATACTGATCCTCCCTGTCATAACAGATGGAAATGTCTGGGCTGCTAAAGTCAATTCGATTCTAGAGAAGCAAGATGAGTTGATGAAAGAAGTGCAGTCATTGCGCAGGGAGAACCAGCAGCTTCGCCAGTTACTTTAAGTCCTTGAGGAATTTTAGCATAACTACGGTATTTGGTCTTTCATCTTTCAGGTATCATCTAAATGTTCTCTTCCTGCAATTGACCCATAAATACAAAATAAAATATGTAACCTTCAGTTTGACCTCGAAGCATTTGTATGTTGGATCGACACCTTCTGTTGTTTGTGATGCGTGTATAGACAATCTCCCATTTTTTTTATGATTGTGTTGATTATTTGAAAGGAAAAAAGAGAAGTTAAAGTGTTTCCTATGCCCTTCTACATGACTTTCCTCCACTTGCTGATTGCGTAAGTATTTCTTTTCTGTTTGCTTCCTTAATTAATTTTCCAATTGTTTTAGGCTTTAAGAAATAGATTTATGTGTAAGATAATCAATGGCAGATTTGTGGCAGTAGAGATTCCTTATGCAACACTGCTCGGTTCTAGAATATATATAACCTACTTGTGCTTTAATTATTTCCAAGTTGGTAACTATTAGAAGCTATTTTTCCAGAACTAGTTTATCTTCTGTTTTGCTTGAAAACACACAACCAACTGATTCTCTTATGAGAAAGCCCTGTGTAGTTTCTGCCTTAGTCTGTAGAGCCGAGAAGTATGCCGAGATGATAACAGACTGCTGCTCCTCCTGCCTTTGTATTGGACCGAAGTATATGGGAAGACTTGCAGCTAAATGTTTTCTGGTGGTCGGTAAAGTCATCCCAATAATGAAGATTATTATTATTATTATTATTATTATTATTATTATTATTATTATTATTATTATTATTATTATTATTATTATTATTATTATTATTATTATTATTATTATTATTATTATTATTATTATTATTATTATTATTATTATTATTATTATTATTATTATTATTATTATTATTATTATTATTATTATTATTATTATTATTATTATTATTATTATTATTATTATTATTATTATTATTATTATTATTATTATTATTATTATTATTATTATTATTATTATTATTATTATTATTATTATTATTATTATTATTATTATTATTATTATTATTATTATTATTATTATTATTATTATTATTATTATTATTATTATTATTATTATTATTATTATTATTATTATTATTATTATTATTATTATTATTATTATTATTATTATTATTATTATTATTATTATTATTATTATTATTATTATTATTATTATTATTATTATTATTATTATTATTATTATTATTATTATTATTATTATTATTATTATTATTATTATTATTATTATTATTATTATTATTATTATTATTATTATTATTATTATTATTATTATTATTATTATTATTATTATTATTATTATTATTATTATTATTATTATTATTATTATTATTATTATTATTATTATTATTATTATTATTATTATTATTATTATTATTATTATTATTATTATTATTATTATTATTATTATTATTATTATTATTATTATTATTATTATTATTATTATTATTATTATTATTATTATTATTATTATTATTATTATTATTATTATTATTATTATTATTATTATTATTATTATTATTATTATTATTATTATTATTATTATTATTATTATTATTATTATTATTATTATTATTATTATTATTATTATTATTATTATTATTATTATTATTATTATTATTATTATTATTATTATTATTATTATTATTATTATTATTAGTAGTAGTAGTAGTAGTAGTAGTAGTAGTAGTAGAGTAGTAGTAGTAGTAGTAGCAACATCAACCTGGACATCATACTAACAATGTGGAAGCCACGCGAAGCCACTCTTCGTGTCATCCACACTTCTCCCAAGCCCACTTTCTCTGAGAAAGCCTAACGTGACAGGGATGCTGGGCCCACAGTAGGTAACAAAAGCAAATATCTCCATTTTCTGTCTTTTTTTATTAATCGCTGGCCGTTTATTGATGCTCCACATGAATCATGGGTTTTGCAAGCCGTTAGTTTATTCTCATATACAACACTATAATAAGCAAGCGGCGCTCCTTGGCGCCTCCAAGGCGGTACGACCGCGACACGGTTGCCTCGTCAGAGACCCAAGGGGTGCTTAACCACTTTAATTAACTCAAATCAATCTAATCCACTGGTTCAAATGTTCCGCCGGAGTAGTTTGTTTCCTCTCGCCTAGGGATGACGAAAGCATGCAATCTTCTAATCTTTGGCGAAGGTACTGGGTAGATATCTTGAACCACAGGGACACGTCACACCTTAATTAAAGGTAATCACCACGTCGCAGAGGGGAAAGGAAAGACGACGAGATCAGCAGCAAGCAGTAAGTTGTCGAGTTGCTCGGTTTCTCGGATTCTTCCGCTTTCGTCTGACGCTTTTGCTCTTCGATCGTGTTGTACTTTTGCAGCTTTTTTTTTTTTGGATTTTTGGTGAATTTTTGGCGAGGCGATCAGAGGAAGATGGGCTCGAATCTTGGGGAGTGGCTTTTCGACTACGGCGGGATCGTCGGCGGCGAATCTTATGCCTCTGATTTCATCTGGGACGCTCGGGTCATCGACGATCCCTCGGCTTCGAGGTGATCTTTTTTTAGCCCTCTGTCTCCACGTTAAATGAGTAAGATTTAGGTTACTTAACCAGACATTGTCGTGAACTACTCTTTAATTGGTTCGATTATAGATAGTGGCATCGGCATTTAGATCAAGGAGGCTCTCTCTGCAGTAGAGCCGATATCACGTTCTTTAGTCGATTTGATATGGTAGAACCCTATGTTCTTTGTTGAGGTCTGGCAGCTGTCTGATCCAGTTTATTCAGTTTGGTCTCCATCATCTGATTAAGCAATTAATTGCATTCTGTTCAATTGACATGGAAGGCTGCACTGCATTTGATCTCTCTCTTCATGTTTATTTTGTTATATTATCTGGGTTATGAGTGACAATTGAGTAAGTTGATTTACTTGGATGTTTGAGATTTTAGGAGCCGACATTCTCATAAATCTTGACAGCATGTTTTTATTGAAATATTACTATTGAGGCTTATAAATATATTCGTAGCCCAATCCAAAGTTTTATCATGGTACCAAAGTAGGTCATAATTTTGAATCCTGTATTTACCCCTCTTTAATTTGCCTGGTGTTTGATCAGTACTTATGCAATGTCCTTTCCTCTATATAGCTCGTAACATCAAACCCATGTATCAAGCTTAAACCGGCTTGCACACGTGAGGGGATGGTAAAGTTTATAAACATATTAGGTTCTTTTAGATTTTTTGAGTTACTAGTAATCTAATTCAAAATCTTTATCAATAACTATATCTCGAAATCATCTTCGGTTTGGGGTTTCTTATTCTGGTGTATCATGTGCAGCACAATGCTTGGGTTCGGTGTTTTGCACAATGAGGACAACTGTCCGAATGGTTCCCTAAAGAAAAGGTATGAAGCAACTTTCTTTTCTGTTGAGTATTCATGAGCAGATCAGTTTTTCAGTTCCGCTTTGGGCAAATGTGTTAAGAAAATCATATGTTTTTCATGAATTAGGATTTTATTTTAACTTTTGGCTCTCACCACAGAGAACTACTATTCAGCAAAACTTCTCCATGTTTATTGTTAAGCTTGACTAGTGCTTTTTGTTAAAAAAAAAAAAACATTTTTATCGTGATCAATGTGCCTTGGAACATGATGTAGAAGACATGCATGCAACTCCTTCTGGTAAAGCAAAAATGTTTCATCAGTTTGCTTTTACACATACTTTTTGTGGTTATGCTATTCTATGGTCCTCCCAGTGTTCAATGCCATGGTATTTCTTTTATTTAGTGTATTAAGGACTATATATATATATATATATATATATATATATATATATATATATATATATATATATATATATATATATATATATATATATATATATATATATATATATATATATATATATATATATATATATATATATATATATATATATATATATATATATATATATATATATATATATATATATATATATATATATATATATATATATATATATATATATATATATATATATATATATATATATATATATATATATATATATATATATATATATATATATATATATATATATATATATATATATATATATATATATATATATATATATATATATATATATATATATATATATATATATATATATATATATATATATATATATATATATATATATATATATATATATATATATATATATATATATATATATATATATATATATATATATATATATATATATATATATATATATATATATATATATATATATATATATATATATATATATATATATATATATATATATATATATATATATATATATATATATATATATATATATATATATATATATATATATATATATATATATATATATATATATATATATATATATATATATATATATATATATATATATATATATATATATATATATATATATATATATATATATATATATATATATATATATATATATATATATATATATATATATATATATATATATATATATATATATATATATATATATATATATATATATATATATATATATATATATATATATATATATATATATATATATATATATATATATATATATATATATATATATATATATATATATATATATATATATATATATATATATATATATATATATATATATATATATATATATATATATATATATATATATATATATATATATATATATATATATATATATATATATATATATATATATATATATATATATATATATATATATATATATATATATATATATATATATATATATATATATATATATATATATATATATATATATATATATATATATATATATATATATATATATATATATATATATATATATATATATATATATATATATATATATATATATATATATATATATATATATATATATATATATATATATATATATATATATATATATATATATATATATATATATATATATATATATATATATATATATATATATATATATATATATATATATATATATATATATATATATATATATATATATATATATATATATATATATATATATATATATATATATATATATATATATATATATATATATATATATATATATATATATATATATATATATATATATATATATATATATATATATATATATATATATATATATATATATATATATATATATATATATATATATATATATATATATATATATATATATATATATATATATATATATATATATATATATATATATATATATATATATATATATATATATATATATATATATATATATATATATATATATATATATATATATATATATATATATATATATATATATATATATATATATATATATATATATATATATATATATATATATATATATATATATATATATATATATATATATATATATATATATATATATATATATATATATATATATATATATATATATATATATATATATATATATATATATATATATATATATATATATATATATATATATATATATATATATATATATATATATATATATATATATATATATATATATATATATATATATATATATATATATATATATATATATATATATATATATATATATATATATATATATATATATATATATATATATATATATATATATATATATATATATATATATATATATATATATATATATATATATATATATATATATATATATATATATATATATATATATATATATATATATATATATATATATATATATATATATATATATATATATATATATATATATATATATATATATATATATATATATATATATATATATATATATATATATATATATATATATATATATATATATATATATATATATATATATATATATATATATATATATATATATATATATATATATATATATATATATATATATATATATATATATATATATATATATATATATATATATATATATATATATATATATATATATATATATATATATATATATATATATATATATATATATATATATATATATATATATATATATATATATATATATATATATATATATATATATATATATATATATATATATATATATATATATATATATATATATATATATATATATATATATATATATATATATATATATATATATATATATATATATATATATATATATATATATATATATATATATATATATATATATATATATATATATATATATATATATATATATATATATATATATATATATATATATATATATATATATATATATATATATATATATATATATATATATATATATATATATATATATATATATATATATATATATATATATATATATATATATATATATATATATATATATATATATATATATATATATATATATATATATATATATATATATATATATATATATATATATATATATATATATATATATATATATATATATATATATATATATATATATATATATATATATATATATATATATATATATATATATATATATATATATATATATATATATATATATATATATATATATATATATATATATATATATATATATATATATATATATATATATATATATATATATATATATATATATATATATATATATATATATATATATATATATATATATATATATATATATATATATATATATATATATATATATATATATATATATATATATATATATATATATATATATATATATATATATATATATATATATATATATATATATATATATATATATATATATATATATATATATATATATATATATATATATATATATATATATATATATATATATATATATATATATATATATATATATATATATATATATATATATATATATATATATATATATATATATATATATATATATATATATATATATATATATATATATATATATATATATATATATATATATATATATATATATATATATATATATATATATATATATATATATATATATATATATATATATATATATATATATATATATATATATATATATATATATATATATATATATATATATATATATATATATATATATATATATATATATATATATATATATATATATATATATATATATATATATATATATATATATATATATATATATATATATATGTTTGTGAGTATCTCGTTATACTTGAACTCTGATTAATGATGTTACACAGGTTTACGGATTTGTGCTCCATAATGGATCCTGGAAAGCCTCCTAAGACAGACAAATTTGCCATTTTGAGTGATGCCACTCGTCTTCTGAACCAATTACGTCTTGAAGCAAAGAAGTTTAAAGAGTCAAATAAAGCACTCCAGGATGCCATAAAGAATCTGAAGGTAAGCAATGATGTATTATCATATTCATCTCTCTTTATGGAGCTTTATGTTCTACTTGGTTGAACAGATATGCAAAATTTAGGATTGCAATTTATTTAGAGTCACCACGATGATCATCAATTATATAACATGGTTTATTTAGTTGGTATCAAATACTGTGAACATGTTTCTTTCAACCATACAAGTTCCTGATGCCTTTTGCTTGGTTGGCATGCCTTGCAGGCAGAGAAATTGGAACTACGGGATGAGAAACTGAGGCTGAAGGCTGAGAAGGAGCAGATCGAACAGATGCTTAAAGCCATTAGAATTGCACCTCAGTTCATTACTGAACCTAGTGCTGCAACACTTCATGCAGCATCAATTGCAGCTTACAGCAAAACCATCCCATACCCAAACCACCTGCCGGCAGACATGTGGCAATGGATACCTCCGGCAGCTTTGGATACATCTCAGGATCATGTGCTAAGGCCACCTGTTGCTTAATCATCTTCTCCGATATCCTTGCATCAAAATTCTTCATCATTTAGCTTCTATTGGTCGCCACTGTCAACTTATCCAAAATGCTGTTAGTAATTTATTGGTTCTGTGAGAATTTCCGAGTCCCACTCAAGCTTTGGGATCCTATGAAACTATAACAAAATTAAAGATCTTATGAAGATGGAACATGCCATAGTCTTGTTTCTGGAATTTAACCTAATGTGCCTCGTTTTGCCTCTTTCTAGCACCATTCTGCTTTGTTGCAAGCATCAGAAAGTTGACTACTCAAAGATGATAAAAGTACTGATGATGCCTGTACAACAGAGAAAACACTTTCCAAAGTTTTGCATGGATTATGAGCTGGCCTAGATTTTTAACTATGAAATATATATATATATATATATTTTTTATGCAGCTATCTAGTTTGTAAAATAGGGTGAAAAGAGCAGCATATTCCTCTTGTTGTTGAGTTTCACTAACAATGTGATCTCTCTCTCACTCAAGTAAGCTGCTGATTGAGGTATATATTTTGTCTTTGGTTTCTGTTTCCCTTAACACCTTTTTGGATCTGTGGAAGTTGGACACTTCAACTGACATCTGCAAAATCTCATTGAAAGATGATCAACTAGGAGAGACAAGAGTACCTCCACCTGCCATGATAGATATATGTAAAATAGGGTGCAGTGACCTGATTCCTATGGTGCAACTTTACAACAATAACAATAAATCATAATTATGACCCAATTTCTCATTTTTTTAGCATTAAGATCATGTCTTTTGTCAAACCAAAAGCATTTCAATTCTTTGTATTTTTTCAGTTTATTTTCTCAAATATCCTTTTATTTCCTTGTATGTTTAATATTTAATTATTAAAGAAACCAGAATGTTGTAGAAATAACAACATGTCTGGGTGGTGTAGTTGGTTATCACGCTAGTCTCACACACTAGAGGTCCCCGGTTCGAACCCGGGCTCAGACATATTTTAAATTAATTTGAAGTTTTATATATTTGTTATATATTTTATTTCTAAATTCCCATCCCATCCGAACCTATTATATGTAAATCTAACTTTTTACTTTAATATCATTTTATTTTTTATCAACAATAATATAAATATGTAAATTTTGATTAGGACATTGCACATGATGTAAATGCATCATCTGTACACGATATCGGGCCCTGATATGGATCTATTTTGGCGTACTAATTGGGCCTAATCATACGAGAGTAAATTAATGGTACACTTGAAAGAGTAAATTAATTTGAAGTTTTATATATTTGTTATATATTTTATTTCTAAATTCCCATCCCATCCGAACCTATTATATGTAAATCTAACTTTTTTACTTTAATATCATTTTATTTTTTATCAACAATAATATAAATATGTAAATTTTGATGAGGACATTGCACATGATGTAAATGCATCATCTGTACACGATATCGGGCCCTGATATGGATCTATTTTGGCGTACTAATTGGGCCTAATCATACGAGAGTAAATTAATGGTACACTTGAAAGAGTAAAGAAAGTCTGATAATTTTTATTTAAAGAATCCATAATGTTATGTTTTTCCCACACAACACTTTAAGTTTGAAATTTTTCTACAGCTTTACTATGTTGAAAGCATGTAACTTTGAAAAAAAAAATTTCGTAGCCTCGACAATAACCTTGCCTTTGCCTATGCTTGGCCACATAACTTGTCGGTCCTTACGCTAAGGCACAAGTGATCAGGGAATGAGAGGGGGCGATCGGCATTGCTAACCTATGTGAGGAGGCATAAGCTAACTAGGGGCTGTGCGATCAATGTTACCTTCTAGCTCGTGCACGAAAACGTAGGTGATCAAAGGAGGGGAGGGAGTGGTCGTCGAGCCCAACCTACATGTAGAAACTTATGCGACGAGTAGAGGGAAGGGGGTGCTTGACGTTGTTAGCCTACGTATGAAGGCATAAGTGACGATGGAAAGAGAGAGAGAGAGAGAGAGAGAGCTGACGATAATAGCCTATGCATGGAGGTGTAAGCGATTTGTGGGAAGGGGGGAGAGTCCGGTGATCGATAAGGATAAAATAATTATTTAAAAAATTATTTATGTAAAAATCGAAAAGCATTGATATTTTTGAGAATTCGTAAAAAAGAAGCATTTGATTAATCTTTTTAAAGGCAAGTTATTCGCCCGTTTTGCATCTGGAAAATGGCTATAAAGAAGGTGAAGGGCTCGAAGATTTGGCCATCTCCGATCCATTACGTAACGTCATCTTCACCTTTCACGAAAGCCCTCTTTCGTTGATGCAACGATCACAGAATCCAAATTGGTATACTCCTTTGTTAATTCTATCAATTCTACATTTCTTGTGATCAGCCTAATGCCTCTTCAAAGGCCTCTTAAGAGTGAGTTCTCGATCGAATATGATTTCGTCTCTTGATTCAAAAACCTCCGAGCTTCCGAGAATAGCTTGTAATCATCAAAACTGGTGATGATTTTGGCTTTCGTTTGTTGATTTTCTCTTTTTGAAAGATTTACCCTTAGCTGTGTAGATTCTTAAAAGATTGGTTCCTAAGGGAAGACCTTTGGTTTTCTAACAAAATCTCATGAGTTTCGAGGAGAATGCATTCTTCAAATTGTTGTGTGAACTCTAAGATTGATCAGATAATGCCACTTGAAAAGATGACAGAAATCATCGATAGCTGTAAGTAAGAACGAGAGACATCAATTATTATTCAGATTATTCAGGAGTATGAGCAATTTTAATTAGGTCTCGATCTCTAAGTCATAGCTTCTGTTTATGGGTTTGGGGATTGGTCATTCCGGATTCCATTATATCCAAAGGAAATAATATGAGCCAAACAACTCTTGAATTATGAGTTGTCGATTGATCTTGTGTCACATACAATCTTAGGGCAAGAGGTGAAAAGGGATGTGGCCAATTCTTGCTTAGTCCAACCAAGCTATCAATCATAATATGAGTTGGTTTAAGAAAAAAGAAATCACGATAAGGCTGCTATCGAGAAAGCTAGTGTGGTTACCATTATACATAATGGGACTATGATTTTTTTTTTTAAGAAAGATGATTGACAGTGAAATTATCGATGATGTCTCGGTCAACTTGATTGCATGTGTAAGACTTAGAAGATGATTGAAAGGATAACTCGGGTATTTTTTTAAGACGTGGACTTGCATAAAAACCAGAGTCAAATGAATGTAGTTGACTAGGTCTCCTTCTGTTCGAATTAGGATTGAAATAAAAAATGAAGTCTCAGGTAAATAGTAACTCATCTTGATAGATTAAATTCATAAAAATATATTATAATATAAATAAAATATTCTCTCTTGAGTCAGTATTGTTGCTTTATTTATGTGGTTATCATGTGAACATGGGTGAATAGCCACTGGATAAACGAAGAGTAAACTTCTTCTTATTAATTATATATGTTTATATCCATCTATTTATACGTAATTTGTATGGTGAAACAGTCACAGGGCAAGCTCTGATCTTGAAAAATTTTGATATATACAAAAATTTTAAATCACAAGTCTATTTCCTTTTTCTTTTTATTTTTAAATGGGTATTCAGGTAGAATGTTGCTATGTGTGATTTTTTTTTTATAATATGTATTCAAGTAAATCTTGAGTATAATGTGGGAAGAAGTAATATAATGAGCCACCTCTTTCTTCGCAGTGACCTTATCCCTAAGCTGAAATTTTATGATAATAATAATAATAAATCATAATTATGTCCTAATTTCTCTTTTTTTTAGCATTAAGATCATGTCTTTTGCCAAACGAAAAGCATTTCGATTCTTTTTTTTTTCAGTTTATTTTCTCAAATATCCTTTTATTTTATTGATATAATAAAATAAATAGATATACTTGTTTAGTCTCTTAAAATGTCTGGGTGGTGTAGTTGGTTATCACGTTAGTCTCACACACTAAAGGTCCCCGGTTCGAACCCGGGCTCAGACATATGTTAATTTAATTTTAAGTTATAGGTATTTGCTTAATTTAATTTTAAGTTACAAGTATTTGATATATATTTTATTTGTAGATTCTCATTCCAATGGAACCTATTATATGTAAATCTATGTTTTTCACTCTAATATCATGTTAATTTTTATAAATAATAATATAAATATGTAAATTTTAAATTAAAAATATAGATTGATGAGTATATTCCACGTGACGCAAATGCATTATCCGTACATAATATTAGGCCATGATATGGATCTACTTCGGCCGACCAATTAGGCCAAATCATAAAAAAGTAAGTCGATGATACACTTCAAAGAGTAAAGTATAGTATTTTTTTTCAAAAAAATTTCTTTAATATTATGTTTTTGCCACATAGCACTATAAATTTGAAATTTTTCTACAGCCTTTGATTATGCTAAAAGAGCATTTTGTTCCATAACTTTGACCAAAAAATTTTTCTCAGCCTCGACCCTAATCCTACCTTTGCCCATGCTTGGCCACATAACCTATCGGCCCTTGTGCTAAGGGGGAAGGAGAGGGGGCAATTAACATTGCTAACCTATGTGCGGAGGCACAAGCTAACTAAGAGGCGTGTGATCAACGTTGCCTCTCAACTCGTGCCCGAAAGCGTAAGTGACCAAAAGAAGGGAGAGAGCGGTTGCCGAGCCCAACCTACATGTAGAAGCATATGCGATGAGTAGAGGAGAGGTAGTGTTTGACGTTGTTATCATATGTGTGAAGGCACATGTGACGATGGAAAGAGTAAGGGATAGCCAACGATAATAGCCTATGCAAAGAGGCGCAAGCGATTTGGGGGGGGGGGAGGCAATTGGTATTGCGTACCAAGTACAGAAAGATCGATATGACGAAGGCAATAGGGAGTATGGTGATTGATAAAGATAAAATAATTATTTAAAAAAATTATTTTATGTAAAAATTAAAAAGCAATGACTTTTTTCGAGAATTTGCTAAAAAGAAGTATTTGATCGATCTTTTTAAAGGCAAGTTAGTCGCCCGCTTTGCATCCGACAAAAAACCGTAAAGAAGGCAAAGGGCTCGAAGATTTGGTCATCTTCCAATCCATCGCACAACATTATCTTCACCTTTCATAGAAGCCCTTCTTTCGCTAATGCAATGATCACGAAATCCAAATTGGTATGCTCCATTGTCAATTATATATTTCTTGTGATCACTCCAATGCCTCTTCGAAGGCATCTTAAGAGCGAGTTCTTGATCGGACATGGTTTTCTTACTTAATTCAAGAACCCTTCTAGCTTCTGAGAATAGCTTGTAATCATCAAAACAAGTGATGATTCTGGCTTTTGTTTGTTGGTTTTCTCTTTTTGAAGGTTTTATCCTTCCTTAGCTATGTATGTAGATCCTTAAAAGATTGGTTCCTAGGGGAAGATCTTTGGTTTTCCAATAAAGTCTCATGAGTTCCGAGGAGAATCATAAAAAAGTAAGTGTAAAGGCTACCGACGATGGTGCTTTCTTGAAATTATTGCATGAACTCTGAGGTTGATCAGATAATGCCACTTGAAAAGATGACAGAAATCATTGATAGTTGTTAGCAAGAACGACATACATCGATTATTATTCAGATTATTCGGGAAGAGGAGCAATTTTAATTAGGTCTCGATCTTTAAGTCTTAGTTTCTATTTATGTGTTCGAGGATTGTTCATTCCGAATTCCATCATATCCAAAGGAAATAATAAGAGTCGAACAACTCTTGAATTATGAGTCATCAATCAATATTGTGTCGCATACAATCTTAAGGCAAGAGGTGAAGAAGAATGTGGCCATCTCTTGCTTAGTTTAGCCAAGTCATCAATCATAATACGAGTTGGTTTAAGAAGAAAAAAATCACGATGGGACTGCTATTGAGAAAAATTATTATACATAATGTGATTACCATTATACATAATGGGACTATGATTTTTTTTTAAAGAAAAATCATTGATAGTGGATTATCGATAACGTCTCGATCACCCGATTCGATTCTTGATCGAATGTGTAAGAGTGTCAAAAATGATCAAAAGGATAACTTAAGTGTTCGTCGAGGCATCGACTTGCACTAGAGTCGAATGAGCTAATTAACTAGGTCTCTTTATGTTCAAATTAGGATTAAAATAAAAAAGTCATGGATAAATAGTAACTAATCTTGATAAATTAGATCGATGAAAATATGTTATAATATAAATAAAATATTCTCTCTTAGTTAGTATTATTATTTTATCCATGTGGTTGTCATGTGAACATGGTGAATAGACACTAATAGACACTGGATAAACGAAGAGTGAACTTCTTCTTATTAATTATATATGTTTATATCTATTTTATTTATCTATCTATGCGTAATTTGTGTGGTGAAACAGACATGGGTGAATAGCTCCGATCTCAAAAAATTTTAATATTTGTAAAATTTTTAAACCACAAGTCTATTTCCTTTTCTTTTTTTTAATGGGCATTCAAGTAGAATATTGCTATATGTGATTTTTTTTTAATATGTATTCAAGTAAGTCTTGAGTCTAATGTAGGAAGAAGTAACATAAGGAGCCGCCTCTTTTTTTCTTTACAGTGACCTAATTCCTAAGTTGAAACTTTACGATAATAATAATAAATCGTAATTATGTCCCAATTTCTCATTTTTGAGTGTTAAGATCATGTCTTTTGCCAAACGAAAAGCATTTCGATTCTTTTTTTTTTTTTTAAAGTTTAGTTTGTCAAATACCCTTTTATTTTGTTGACATAATAAAACAAATAAAAAAGTGTTTAATTTATTAAAGAAACTAAAAATCAAAATGTCTGGGTGGTGTAGTTGGTTATCACGCTAGTCTCACACACTAGAGGTCCCCGGTTCGAACCCGGGCTCAGACATATTTTAAATTAATTTGAAGTTTTATATATTTGTTATACATTTTATTTCTAATTGCCCATCCCAATGGAACCTATTATATGTAATCGTTATGATATTTTTTTTCCGTCAACAATGATGTAAATTAAAATAAATAAAAAAAATAACAGATTGATGACTACATCATTGCATTTGCAGTCCTAAAAGATTTGAAGGTAAATTGGATTTGAGTACCGTCTCCGTCCTCTCATAGATTGTCTCCTCACATACGTCCATAACCATTCCTGCTCTTCCTTTCCAAGCCCTTCTTTGCTACCTTTTCTAATTCAGTTGCAACTTCCAAGTAGCAAGCACCCAAACAGTTTGTACCTCCAACTCCAATTTGTAGCTCTCTTTTTTTTCACTCGTGGATTCTTTGTGTTTCTAAAATTAAATCCATCAGTTAGGACCGTACGTAAAAGGCACCTCCAAATTTGGTCGTCAATCATTGTGAATTGAAGTTTTATTAATTTCTAACCAAAGGTGAAAATGATGCAGATTGTGGCTGCTTAAAACACTCGTGTAAGGGAGGATATTACCAAAAGGACAGCCATAAAATACTGACGCTAGCTAGCTAGCTAGGTTTATGGCCCGGCCCCTCTTGGTCTACTAGTTCTGGAGCACCGAATAACCTCGCAGAGCCCAGCCATAATACCGTGTATGGACAACCGTGCTTGCAGCCTTGCACACGGTTTTACCATCATGATCGTTGTGCATATGCAGAGATACTCATACATCCATAATACTAACGGAGCGACTCGATGACAAAACAAATCGGAACCTGTCCTATCAGCGCAGGTGGAAAGCCACTCGGTGTGAACTCCGAGCTTAGAAGCATCTCCAGGGATTGGCTGCCCGTGTAAATGTCCTGCTATTACCACAACAACAAACATCAAAAAACAACAAGAAAACCGTAAAAGTTTTACAGCCTGTGTCATACACATATATCTATAAATAACAACAACAAAAAAAAAGAGGTGATGACATCGTCCAAAAAGCTTGCCACGTGCCATTGCATCTAACGCCACGAAGAAGCCCTTCTTTCACAAAAGAAGAGGCAAAGGACGCACTAGAAGCTGAAACTTACCCAACCTTACAGTTATATGCTACAACAGTTAACATAATGTCTCTGAAAAAGTCTCATCTTAATTGATAACTCCAATCGCTATGCTACAACAGCTATGCTACCCAATCATCGTCTCCAGTTCCTATGTTGATTGTCTGTGGAATGAATCCCCATGGTGCTGCTACTGTTCCTGTGATCGGAGTCAACATCCACAACATCAACAGTTTCCAAAACTTCTGCCAGTATCGATGGACACATTGCTTCCAAGAAGTTAAATCCTTCGGTCTTCATCACCGCTGCAAAAATATGGGTGTACAAACTTTGGAACATTAGAAATGCTTGTCATTCTTATCTCGTTCTTTCACAATTCCTTTCTCCACGTTCACTACCAACCAAATATACGTATGGCAGCTACAAAAACTAAAGACAATGGATGTTGAATTCATTTGACACAATACAGGTATCCAAATTAAGTCCAATGTAAACTTAGATCAGTGATAAGATGCTGACGTAAAAATCAAACACTATTTTACCAACCTATGCTTCAGAACACATCTTTGCAGGGTAAACCTACAAATTCCAATTACCACATCTCCAGTCAATGACAATATCATGATAAATTACAGAAGTGGTAAACCTACACATCTTTGTAGGGTAGAAGAATAATAGGTGCTTAATGGTCCATATCAACCAATATTTATACCTGTCTGAAACCCAAAATGGTACGTAGACTAACCCATACCAAGCGATACCGCTTTGCATTGGATGTTCCACCTGTTGAGCTCACAGTACCAAGCGTAGCATACAGTTCTCTTACCTTTCTGAGGTTATACAGGAGATAAGCATACCATTAAGACGATTGACCACCCTAGTCCCCAAAAACCCCTCTTTCACTCAACAGCAACCCCCCCATTTCAATTCATACACCTCTTTCACTTACCAGCTCCCAATTTGAAGCTCAGCAGCCCCTAAATGCTATAGATCTCAACTAAAAGAAATATTTTCACCAAAGTAAGGTTACTTGCGAGCTAAATTTCTTGCTTTATGCACTTGATTGTCATCAACACTCCAAGCTTCACGCCTATTTTGTTCTGTTTGTGAATCATTCTAGTGATGTAGAAAATGCTATTCTGAGTAATTCTACTTCTTTGTGCTTAGTGATGAACACTACATTAATCTAAGCAATATCCACATGGTTTTAGGCCAGACCCCTGCAGATCTTATTAATGCTCAACAGCCATCATAATTGTATAAATCATACTCAATCCAGCAACTAGGACCAGTTCCACAATCTGCAGTCCCACCATACCTATAATTTCTTATCCCATTAATTGATAGAAAAGCATTATTATTCATCAATTTATCCAAATTGTAAGACAGCCTATCAATATGAAATGCCATAAGCTAAACAAAATTCCTAGGAGCTTTAGACTTATAATATAGATAGACTAGCAATAATGATTTCCTGAAGCACCACATCAATCATTATTATCATAAGAGTTATTCTCTCTCTAAACTGAAAAAACAAATTATTATCATATGAGTTGAAACTTACCACCCAGGTTTTGTCGAGAAGCCATGAATTTGAGACACACATTCTTCAGTTGTACACATTGGTGTTGTTCAGCAAGGGCCAAGGTTATTGCTACTGTATCAGCAGTGATTCCTTCAGACAATTTTGCTTCACAGATGTTCCAAACCATATATATCAGCTGCAAGCAATAAATGTTATATCATTATCGTGAATGTGTACATTGAAAATGAACCAGTCAACTCATGAACATCAGGCAGCTTGTCCGAGTATATAAAAATAAGCATGGCCTGCAGCAGAGTAAGGAACTTTAGTCAACAGTTAGAACAGCTTTCTGCAGGTTTCATAGATTATTTTTCTAAATACTGAAAAAAAAATGTCCTACAAAATGTTCTAGAAATGAGTTTGCAATATGCACATCAATATATTTCGAAATGTTCAATGCTTGTTAGCAAGGCATGGCATTAACCTGTTATATATATATATATATATATATATAATTAGTTTAGTCAGCTCTTTTAAGATTTCTCCAATCACAGTCTCACCTCCATCAAACATCACCAAACAGTGGAGACAAAAACCTTGAAGGATCAGATCCTCTTGGATTTTCTAGACAAATGGGGATCGACCAAGACAATTTGGTCCTCTCTTTCCTAAGTTGAATTTCCTGTTTCATATCCTTGAGATGCTAATCCATTTCCAGAAATTGGACATGCAACTTGCAGTTTATTGCATCTGCCAATTGCGCCTTAGAACCATGCAAGGTCGGTCGGGGGCATCATGGTCTATCAAACTCTCCAATGGAGATCATGGTGACGGGAGATTGATTGCCAACACCGTTGACCTGGAGTTTTCTGCAACAATCAGTGACAGTTCAAACTAATGCATAGTAGGAATTGATGAAGTGTTGTACTTTGCATAGCCATGAGCCACACTAACTACAAAAGAAAGGTTCTGAATAAATGATACAGGGAGCAAACTTGGAAGCTTCTATGTATTACCTTGAAAACAGGACGTTCCACATCCTCTACAACTACTCTATCCACATTAGGATTCCCAATAAGGCCAAAAAATTGGATATTAAATACTGGAGAAAGAGCAGCGAGAATCTGCTTGTGTGCTTGAAATGTCTCATCACCAACCTGAAAAATTATGTCAGAACCAATGCCAGATTTCACCAGCCCCTTTAGACACTGACCCAAGTCTGATGATGGTACATTAACAGAAAACTGGTTTGGTGATTCAATACGGGTTCTAACAACACCCACTGTACAATGCATTATCAGACAATCATCATTGAGGTACTCTGATGATTCCAAGGCTGTTCTTCTGTAAAATCGCTTGTAACCCCTAGTTAAAAAGACAAATAGTTAACACAACTATAACACCTAACACTAATGAGAAGGGGAAACCCTACATCGATGAATAAGATCTAAAGAAGAGAAAATAATGCAAAAAGCAGCCAAAATAATTGATAAAACAAATCATCATACATGCTAATCTGTTTTTGGTAGTTGACAAATCAAGCTCAAATTGATTCTCTTAGTATCAAACATGTAACACCAGAATTCTTTTAAACCTACCCCCTGTTTGTTTCTATTACAAGAAGAGAAACTATCTCTAAGTATAAGAAAACAAATTAGAATCCATTAAGTCTCTAGTCTACAAACTAGGAGGTGAAAGTTGGCATCCATTACTAGCGTCATATCCAGTCAAATATATCATGATGTGTGATAATTCAGGACAAAAAAGAAATAATTATGACATTATCTGGCAGGAACAAGAAATGGATGGTATAGACCGAGGAGAAAATATTCGCGTCTATACGATTCCTCATGTGACAAGATGAGAGAGACAAGAAAAGAAAGATTCTTTGAGCATGATGGCACATTTCCATCTCGACAGAGCCAAGAACAGGACTCACCACATTCTCCGCCCACCCTCCAACGACCGCTTGAAATGACAGTGCACCTTGTGGCGGCCCTTGCCGCTCTGATCGATCATGGTGATCTCGAAGACCGACCGCACGTTGGTCCCCTCGCTGGCCAGGGCGATGAACACGGACACGTAGCGAGAATTGTCCTTCGGCTCTTCCCGCCGGGGTAGAAGTAGACCGTTCACCGGTAGCCTCCCCCCGCGAAGGTGTTGCTGGACACGTACTTACCTGGGCCCATCCCCTTCGTCAGCTAGAACCCGATGACGGTGTACCGGTGCGACCCATTCACCGTCTCGCCCATCATCTTCGACCGCGACACGCTGAGCTGGCCCCTCTGGCCACGGACGGCCTTCGTCATCTCGTCCCACAGATCCGGGTTTCCGAGAACCCCTTCTATCCTACGATTCTTGAACCCTAACCCGAATCGAAATCTCCCCGACAAAGCGAGAGGGGTTTATTATTTATAGGCAGAGAAAGAAACGTAACAGAAATCGAAATGTGTGATGAATAGGGAAGATGCAACACCTCCAACCACGCAGGAGTCGAACCCGTCCTGATCACCGCACATTACTCCTCTGAGCGCACCATCAAGTGAAAACACGAATCTCAAGACAGAATTCGAAGCGGATGATCCAAATGGAAAGAGACTCCGACCCTGGTTTCGCCACAATAGATTTGGGTCCGAAATAGACGGTTGAACTACGAGACAAACTCGACCACATTTCAAATGTCTGGCTGGCACATAATCAAATCTAATTGATGCTGCCATAAAACTACTCGGAACTCAATCCTGAAACAAATGTGGTCTTTCGCTAACATGCACCCGTGAAATCGGATCTCAGTCTTAGGGCCCGCGAGTTTTAGACCGGAATCCGGTTTGATGCCAACCAAAACAATAGATTTATGATTTATCGGTTCCAGTTATCAGACTAGCGCGTTCTGATTTGAATATCCGGTTCATCAATAAATAGACCGGTTTGGAGTTTTATCATTTTGGGTCCGCAAACCCGTGAGGGATTTGGATTCGGATTCTAAGTGGAAGTAACCCGACTCTGAGATGACGACAAACCGACGCACAGGATCCGCTAGGAAGCACACGTTGGCTTTTTGAAAAATTAGAACACGTCCCACGACGATTACAGATTGATGAACAGAAAGCACGCTCCTCTACGTGGGTCCCGCATGCTTTACCGCACTGGCCCAGCGATTTCTTCGAATCAGTGCACGGGTAGGAAAGGAGGGTGAGCGATGGGAGTGTCCTCGGGAAAGGTCCAAAACGCTACCACGAGGGGTGACAGACTGTCGACATAACGTCGCTTTCGAGCGGAATCGGATCGAGTTGAGCTCTTCCTCGACTTCTCCACCTGAAGTCTGGCATCGACGTCGCCGGCGATCGCCCCCCAACTCCATCCATGGCGTCTCTCCTCGATTCATGTTGGCTGGTGCTCTCTCTCTCTCTCTCTCTCTCTCTCTCTCTCTCTCTCTCTCTTCCTGTCCTCCCTATTCCTCTTCGTAATGTAGTGTTTCGGATCCGTTCGAAAATGGAGACGGACAGTGTAGCGACGAATTCGTTTGCTTGAGTGCCTTGCTCCTTTTGGCCTCTGCGCTTACTACGCCAGATTGTATATTAAGTAGATTGTGGTGACGATTTGGTTCATGGTTGTGGTTCTGTGATTTCACCTTTCGGTTGTCACGGAGGGTTTTCCCTGCCCTCTGCGTCGCTTGACATGTCGAAAGAGGTACTATCTGGTGAAAAAGGTTAAGTATGACACTGACACGAGGCTTGACGTGATAACCAGCACGATTGCTGGTTTTTTGCTAGGTATATGTTGTTATTCTGAGAAGAAAATTGGCTGAGGCCTTGTTTTCTTCGCTTGGTTCTCTCACTTTGTCAGATGACACGCGAGAGATTTGTTTGGGGACTTTTCAGGCGCTGGTTGAGGAGTTGGGAATTTCCAACTTGAAAAGTCTATGCTTTCCATATTCTAGTTGTTTACATGATCGTCGTTGTAGGTTTTCCTTCTAAAAGTGGCTAATGTGCACCCTGTTTTGGATTTAGGTTTTCCATATGGTTTTTTCTGATAGAGTTAACCTGTCACTCGTATAAGTTATTTTCACCGTGGAATTTAATTATGTAATACTACTTTCAGCATGTTAAAATTTTTCGTTGCCTGTCCATTGCTCATCGTAAGCTTCATGAGAGGTCTTAAATTAACTATATTTATAAACTGGAACCTCTCACCTAATATTGGTTTCTGTTTATAATTTGTTACTATGAATTGAATAAAATGAAATAATTAGGTCGACAAGAATCCTTGCTTACTAGTATGAACCAAAGTGATTGATGGTATAAGTTCCATTTAATATATACATCATATAGGAGCAGCGTGGACTTGCTTGATTGAAACTTTTTAGAGACTCTACTTCATTTATTATCTGGAAGGATAATTATATTCTGGATTTTACTGCTACCATGTCAATGGTTTAAGTTAAGATATGATTCAGCTAGATGTTGCAGATTCATGGAGCAGTGATTGATAAGCAGAAAAGGCTGGCATGACAAAGGAAACATTATATATGCTTGCAGATTTAAATCTATCTACTCAGTGTTAGTTCTTATTGTCTAGGGACATCATGCTTAATAACAAACTGTTTCACAGTTCCTTGATGAGCATGGTATAACTATCAAGAACATATGCCACTAATGTTAGATGATGACCAGTAGCATCTAAGGCAAGTTTGTCATTGGACTATTAGAAGCTTGAGAGACATAAGAAAATATTGGAATTTATACTTTTGAATTCATTACTGTTTGGAAAAAAATGCAAGTATATCTGTTTTAAACTCCTTGCCTTTCACAGTTGTGAACATGCATGGTGGTAACCAAGAGTTGTTGGCATCTTGTGAAGTTTGACTGCAGAAGAAATCATGCTCTTGTTCTCATTGGATTGTTTACTTCTGTTGACTTTTAGGCTATATTGCTACTGAAAGATTCAAAACTTGAAAAAGAGACACTACAGGAAGAAAATGCATGGAAATTAAACTGATATCTCTAGTTGGTTTTCTTGAGGGAATTCTCTGATGCAAGTTTAATTGGTGATTTGGTCAACTTTCTTAAAGACTATTAAATATCGGCAAAAGGATTTTGGATTGTAAAATGGTACCAAGTCTTTCTCACCATCATCTGTATTTTCCTTTGAGGTGTTTTACTTGCTTTGAATTTGTGAATTCGTAAAAATTCTATTTGTTCTTTCATTGAATTAATTTGGTTGGATGACAAAATCTTTTCTATGTATAGAACTCTTTTATGGATGAGTTCTTAAGGAAAGTGAGATACATGTGTTTTTCTGCAAGCATGTTTTACAAGGACCAGTCTGTTTTCTTGTACTTTTTCTGCAAGCATGCATATTTTACTTTGCATTAGCATATAAATCTGAATATTTGTAATTATTACTCATTTATTTTGTGTGTTCTTTGTTATGCAGTATCTTATCACTCATTTCAGTGAGTTCCAATTAGCAACTGTTGGCACTTTCTTAATTCATGAAAGTATCTTTTTCTTATCTGGACTTCCATCCATATACTTCGAGAGGTCAGGACTTTTCAGCAAATATAAAATTCAGGTTGGTCATCCTAACATGCAGTGGTCTACCTCTCTTTCTTTTACTTTTGGACTCTGATAACTTTCTTAAGCGCAAATTCACAGTAATTTCTTTGTGAACAGCCTACACACAACATCCTTGTTTGACATCAGGCCTTCTTGATTGTCATCATTGTTAAATTTGTATGACTTTGCGAAGCTTTGTTCTTTTGAAATATTTGGTCATTGATGATTGCCTGAGGAATGTGGATTTGGTGATAATGTCTGCAATAAATAATATGCTGTCTATTCTGAGTTTTATGGTACTCGTACATATGCATGTGCTATCAGAGACCTTGAGTTGTGTGCATCTACTAGACTTGTTCCATGATTCCTCAGATATGCTCTTAACCTGAACTGTATTGGCTTCTTCTGTTTTATGAGTATTATATCTAGATAGTATAATCTCTCCCAACCTTTGTGTCCGTTAGATAAATTTAAAAGAAAAGATTTTGTTTCTATGAGTAATCTCTGCTTGTCACTGCATCTTAATGAGCCATGTGTCTTATTTTTTTCAGAAAAAGAGCAACACTTCAGAAGCGCAAGAGAAATGTATTGTGCGTCTAGTCTTGTACCATGTATGTGTCAACTTACCAGTTATGCTCGTCTCTTATCCTACTTTCAGATTCATGGGTCTGAGAAGCAGTCTTCCATTGCCACACTGGTATAGCATCGTTCCTTTAAAATGCTTTGGAAAAACTTTAGAATGTTAAAGCCACATCACAAATCAGGTTCATGCATTTATATGTGTTTTTTGAGGTTCTGAGCAGACCAATATTTATGTGAATGACTTTTAAAATGTTGATTTAAGCTGAAAACCCAATTGATGGAACATGATCGGTGTAATATGGCTAGCTTTCATGCTTTCTTATCTGAAGCTTTTGGTTGTATATATGTTCCTGTAGGTCTGTAATCATCTCTCAAATTATCTTTTACTTCATCTTGGAGGATTTCGTGTTCTATTGGGGACACCGAATACTGCATACCAAATGGCTATACAAGCATGTTCACAGTATCCATCACGAGTAAGTGCAATGGCTTCGATAGAGATCCATTTATGAGTTCTTTATCTTACCAGTGTTTTATTTGCAGATATGCTACACCTTTTGGACTGACTTCAGAGTATGCCCATCCTGCTGAAATCCTGTTCCTTGGCTTTGCCACAGTTGTCGGTCCAGCTCTAACTGGCCCTCACCTCTTTACTCTGTGGTTATGGATGATATTGAGAGTCTTGGAGACAGTTGAGGCTCACAGCGGATACCATTTCCCATGGAGCCCCTCAAATTTCTTGCCTTTGTATGGAGGGTGAGTTAGATCATATTTTCAGTGTGCTTTCAAAAAATAAAACCTATTAATTTATTGGCGTTTAATTGATTTTGCAGTGCTGATTTCCATGACTACCATCACCGTGTGCTTTATACAAAGTCAGGCAATTATGCATCAACTTTTGTTTACATGGACTGGTGAGTTCTATCTTCCTTCTGTTTGCAATATATATATATATATATATATATATATATATATATATATATATATATATATATATATATATATATATATATATATATATATATATATATATATATATATATATATATATATATATATCCTTCTGTTATATGCCACCAAAAGAATCCACAACAAGCATATCGTGTGAATTAGCAATATGCGGCATGGTGTATCAGATTCGTCTTCTCTCTTTTCTTGTTTGATGTAGTCCTAATTGGTTTAGGAATCATCTCATGTATATCCAAGTTTCTTTCTTATCCCTCAGGTTGTTTGGCACTGATAAAGGTTATCGGAAGCTGAGGGCCATCGAGGAAGTAGAAGGAAAGAATTATTAAATCACATCCTAAGTCTGTCTGATATATCATCACCAGAAATTTGCTGTCTTTTATGTCTGGATGGCACGATTACGATCTTAAAATTGTAACAAGGAGTTGCAGGGCCTTCCTAAATATCCTTCATTGTTCTTTCTTCATTAGTCTCTCTGATCCAGGGATGATTCTCTCTCTCTCTCTCTCTCTCTCTCTCTCTCTCTCTCTCTCTCTCTCATCATTGGTGTTAACTGTGTAGAATTTGGTTGTGGAACTTGGACTGTCATGAGCACCATTAGTTTGACTTATTAATCACCAAGTTTCATTTTTCTTTGTACCAGTTTGTAACAAGTAATCATAGTCAGATTAATATGTGATCTGAGTTGAATTATTGGAAGATGGTGAAGTTCTGCGTGTGGTGGTGTGAATCAAATGGTAAATACAACAGTCATGGAGTTAATTCCACTTCAATCTTAGTTTATTTGATGAATAAGTTTTGTGTAACACTCCAATTTAATCTCATCGGAAGTTACAAGAGATTGCATAGAGCATAAAAAGTGATATGTAGAATATATGGAGTCGTCACTACTAACCTGCTAAGAAGACTACCACAAGCACTGCCAACAACGGCAGTTATATGGACGAAGCGGCTGAAACGTCAACGGATATATGATCTGTAGGCATCGATACCGGAACCAACCGCCCATGTGGCTGCTGCGACGACGTCCGTCTCCGGGGATTCATCGTCCGGCCGTAGCCGCTCGTATGGTGCATTCGAGAATGTGGCTGCCACCACCATTACCCGGCCCGATGCGACCGATTTGCCCACGACATTGCCGCCCACCACCTGGCCCTCGGCGCCTGCTAAGCTGACTGCGAGCCCGGCGGTCCCTCGCGGCGATGGCACCGTCTAGAAGGTCGCGGAAAGAGAGAGGATGTCGAAGCGTCCAGGGAGGGTGACGACCCCGGGCGGCGATCCTTGCTTGCGAAGCGTGACGTCGGTAACGACCCCGCTGCCGCTCAGGATTCCGACGCCGCCTTGCCTCCGCGGGCGAAGGAGGTGACGGCTTCCGCGATGTCGGGCTCGCTCGCGATCTCGAGGACATGCGGGCAGAGCGCGCTGGGGCTCTCCCTCGTGATGATGACCGGTGGCCTCGGCTTGTTCTTGGACCCAGGCGGCTGGCATGGGGGCGCCAGCCTGTTGTGCCCGTCGCTCTGCTGCCGGCAGAGTCTTCGGCATTGCCGTCGTCGTTGTTGGGGTTGTTGTTGCTGTCGTTGATGTTGGTAGCGGCAGCGGTCTCTTTCTCTCTTCTCTTGAAGTGGTGTTTGCGGTGGTCGTCGGCGCTGTTGGGGTTGCGGAGATGTAGGGAAGGGGCCAAGGTCATGGAGGTGACCCCGGGGACCGCCCCTCCCATCACCACAGCTCCAGTCCACCACCGTTTGGCCATCTCTTCAGCCAAGTATGAACCCAATTACGAGAAGAAGACGACGACTATAAGAACAGGAAAGGAAGGAGAACTACGTGAGTATCTATTAAGCTTTCTACAGTGTTCTGATGAGCATCATTTCTCCAGCTTTTTCTGTTCTCTCTATCATATACCCTTTAGAGGCCTACAAAGAAGAAAGCAGTACTCAAGAAAATATTGTTACAAAAGAGATAAAAATCCTCAAAGAAGTTTACAGAAGCAAATCCATAGCATCATCTAAATACCAAAGTTCAAGGACAATAAAATTACAAATGAAGTTGGGATTGATAAGAATGGTATCATCTTATAAGAGGATCTGTCACAGAGGCTAATTGAATGCAGACAAGAAGCTGGTTGTCTCAGTTTCAAGTTTGGGGGTGAAGTAGATGGGTACTGGGAGTGCACTCTTTCACATTGAAAACAGTTCTTGTTCTAGTCATCTGCTCAATTATTGCTTTGGGTTGTTATTCTCTTTATCTTGTGATCTTTACCATGTAGCTTATAATTAGTTTCCAAATTAGAGTAAATTTGATCATGGGACAGAGATAGAACACAAGTTGACCTGGGAAAGGACAACTGCATCAGTCAGTCAATTGCATGTCTTTATGCAGCTTAGCCTTGGTCATTCTTGTTCACACAAGCTTGTCCTGGCTCACTTATTTTTGCCAGGATCGACATGGAGAGTGTTGCTTGTTCACATCCACTGTCACTCAGCCTTAGTAAATTCTTTCCTAATGTACAGAGGAGGAACATTTATGTTATGCAACTGGTCTTGGGTGCACAAAATTGGCAATTTCTGTTGTAGGGTGGAGATGTGATCTTGCTTAAATGTTTGATTGTTTACACTGCAAGTAATGTTTTATTTTTACATCAGGACATTGTTTCAAGTTCCATCTGACTTCCTTAAATCATGTTAAATGTAGTTCTGATTTCATTTAACACAAACAGAATACGTCCATGGATAAGTACTCCTTTGATGATACTGGCTTTCTGATATTAGCCGCTTGGTCTATCATTTATGCTTAAAGTTCAAGCTTCATTCTTAATAGAGAAACAACATTGGAAGATGACCTGTGTTTCTTGTTACATTTGGCTCATTTGTTCTTATTTATCTGTCATTGCCATGAAGAAATTTCTGTAGTTGAGAAAACTGAAACTCTCACTTGTTTTTGTGCTCTATTTCATATTTAATATGTAAAATCAATAAGCAAACCTTTTTTCTTTTTTTCATTATGCCTCTTTATTTTATGGTAAAATGCATTCTTTGTCTCAGAGGTAGATGCAATCCTTATCCTTCTTTTTTATTAACTGGAACTCTTAAGTACCATGTTGTTGAACTTCAAATGATTGTACCCTTCATTGTCAGTATACGGAATTTATTCAGTTCGTTAAAGCTTAGGTGGCAAAGTAAATTAATACATTTGGGTTAAAGAAGGCGAATACATTTGGATTAATGAAGACCCAATGAGATACATGAAATCCAGTTATAATGCATAATACAGTCCTTATATTTCTCGGAACAATGTTCTTTTTTTCCTTTGACAATTTCAGTGCCCTTTTACTTTGTTTTCCTCTGTGAGAGATTAAATGGATGCAATGGTATGCATGCTCTCTCTATTGCATGAAGCCAGCTGAATTGGCATCAGCAGCACAGATTTAGTGAATATAATACAAATTATATATTAGTTATACACATGTATAATCCCACAGGGTATCCAGCTAAAGAAATGTACATGGTAGATTTGTATAATTTGTGTTGATCCATTGTGAAATATCTTTTTGAAGCTAAATTCTAACAAAATTGACAATAATAACAGTGTAAAAGATGAGGCTCCAAAATTGAAGTGGGTGTTTTCCCCTCAATATTTGGATGATTATATGAACAAACACCATAAGCCTTATCAATGCAGTGAAGAGGATGTGTTTTGGTGGTTTCTTTTGATAAATAAGAATCAAAATTTTCTAGGTCTTACCAGGGGCTGGTCCCTCTCACTTTCCTCTGCATGTGACCTGGGACAAAAAATTTACTCTTCCGATAAATGCAAATGTAGGTTTTTGTGTTTTACTTTGGTATGCATCATGTAATTTACACATGCTAGTAACACAGGCATGCCTAGTTTCAGTTCACAACTCCGAATGATGCTGACGGATTGTCTAAGCCGATGATATATGCAAGCATACAGTTCACAACAATGTTGTGCCAATATTAGACATTTATTACACTGATAAGGACCCTAGAAGTTTTTAATAAGGTTGTGCACATAGCAAGGTTATATTTTGTTTGTTCTTTGGAAAAATATTGTCCTGATCACTAGCTAGCTTCAGTACCACTTATACATCACTCTGTATCTACATGGTGCCATTTTTTCTCTTTCCATTTGCTTGTGGTTCTTTTCGGCTAATATTAACATGGTATCATTAACCATTCTTGCTCATCATGTTGCTATACTTTGAAAAAAGATGTGTTCTTTTCTTAAAAAAATTACTCTGCAAGTTTGATTCTGCCAATTTGGGTGTTTATCATTGGCAATACTTTGTTTTTTTCTTAAATTCGAGTTGATGTTGAACATAACATACTTGCATCTTTTCAGTCTACTGATAACTGAGGACTACATGATAGTTCCATTGCATTCCGAGTCTTCTTCTACATGATACTTCTCCCACAAATATTGGAAGTTGTCAATGGCTTCTGCTTGCATTTTAGGACCTCGTATGTTGGACTCCAAATGCCTATTTTAATGATTAATTTGCCTTTTTTTTACTGTTTGAAGGCAACTAATTGATCTCTTCTATTCATTCATCTGCTTGAAGTCAGCACTCTGTAAAGTCAGTGAATGAGCATTCTCAGGTCACATCAAATCTTTTGTGTGTGTGTGTGTGTGTGTGTGTGTGTGTGTGTGTGTGTATAAGGTTTTCGCATTGTATCTTTTGTGTCTTGTTATTTCGTTTCTGCATCATCTTCATTATTGCTCATGAGAGTGGCTTGTTCTGCAGTCAACACATGCATTTCACATGGCGCATCAAGATTAGCGCGGCCTCTCCTACCTGCCGTCCGTTTTTTGCAGCATGATGGGCTTTGATAATTTGGGCAAATTCAATGTTTTCTTTATCCGTTTGGAAGCGACCCGCCTGGCTACCTGCCTTGTGATTGAAAGAAAAGGTGTCCCCACGAGATGGGTGGCACGTGCTCTTTCAGATTATAAGACGGTAGTTTTGACGGGTAAACTTTTGTACTTGAACTTGAAGGTGGCGTCTGTTATTTCTGGACTTAAATGCGTTTTGGTTCGCTGGAATTCGACGGAGGAGAAAACGTCGGTGTTTGCACGCGGATGGCGAGCGTTTTGGCCCCTTCCACCACCGTCCGGCCCATTGCCGGCGGTTACGCGTCGCCGCTTCCGTCCCGGCTGACGCCCACCAAAGTCCACTATAACCCTCAGCCCTTGCGATCTATGAAGAAGAGCAAGAAGAACGCTGCCGCCTCACAATCATCCCGCCTTCCCCTCCTCCCCACCGTCATCACGCCCAATCTCCGGGTACGCAGCTCTCTCTCGTTCGTTACGTTGCTCTTTTTGCCTTCTTCTTGCTCTTCGTTTCTTAATTTCTTGCCTTTGAGAGCGAAGCTTCGTCCCCAAGCGCAAGGCGCCGATTACTCGTCCCCGTCCCCCTCGGATGATGCGACAGAGGACGTCTTTTCTTGGTCTTCCGTCGTTATCCCGTAAGCACCCGACGATCTCCTTCTTCTTCTTCTTTTTATTTGAGAATTGGCGTTGTGAATTTGATGGTCAAGTTTCGAAATTTAGGTTCTTGTTCCCTGCTTTGGGTGGTCTTCTCTTCGGTTATGACATTGGTGCCACGTCCGGAGCTTCCATCTCTCTCCAAGTAAGTGAATTGCCAATTCTATGATCCCTCATTGAGATAGATAGAAAAAAGAAGGAAAATTTTGGAATTATACTCTGACTTATTATTCTTGCGTAGTCTGCTGAGCTCAGTGGTACCACCTGGTTCAACCTCTCAGCTGTGCAGCTCGGGCTTGTGGTAATATTCAATTTTGCATCTCTTAAAATGGAACATGTTCCTGGTTTTATAGAGAAATATGGGTTGCAAATTTTCTTTGCAATTTGTTGATTCAGGTGAGTGGTTCACTTTATGGAGCTCTTGCGGGATCCCTCATTGCATACCCCACTTCTGATTTTCTTGGTACATATACAACCTTATCCTTTGTCGCACTTTCAATCAGTATGTTTTGTTTGTAGTTTGTAGGATACTCACTGCAGTTGTTTTGGTGTAGGAAGAAGAAGAGAATTGATCGCAGCTTCTGCGCTATATCTTGTTGGTGGATTGGTCACGGGATCTGCTCCTGATCTTGTTGTTCTTATTATTGGTCGACTTATTTATGGCATTGGTATAGGTATGGTAAGTGCCATAGACTGGCTTCTTTTTCTTTTTTGCATCATTTGTTATATTGAGTAAAATTGGAAGGCCTTAAGGTTGAGGACAATCATAATGGTGCTCCAAACCTTTAGTACTGTAAGTCCCACAAAGAAGAAAGAATGCCAATATGTTGCCTTTTAAACTCCAGGGCTCCTTTTATTCTTTCTTCAACAACATCAATTGAGCTACAATCCTAATTTTTAAACAGCCTTCTTTTCTCTAGGTTGCTTTTCAGTTTCACCAAGATGCATTACAAAGCCAACCTTTTCTAAAATGAGGATTTAGTTTAGATTGAATTGATAGTTCTACAACTATGAGTTAAATGTCATTCTCAAAATTCAGTTTGCTTTTATAGTTTTTACAACCCTCAAATTGTCGGACCTATTGCAATAAATAGATTTCTGATGAAATATTGGCGTGTAAGCGTGATCATTTGGGTCTATCACGAAGACTATAGACCAGACTAGTTCATTTGTGCCACATTACATTCTCAAAATCACCAAAAAAAATAAGAGAGGAAGGAGAGAGAGAGTGAAAAAAAAAAAAGAGACAGAGAGAAAAGAAGAGAGGAACTAAACCTCCTTTTCTCCATTCATGAGACTCAAAGCTATAGTAAAATTAGCCGCCTAGTTGGAGCATTACCTGTCTAATTAACACTTATTTTAATCTAGGACTTGATGTGATGGTCTTTCACTTTAATTCCACACTTATGTGATATCTAATTCTTTGATAATTCATGTATGTGCAAAGCTTGTAACCATAACACTCCCTCTTAGACTTGAACTATCCATTCAATAATCTTAACTTGTCCATAACAGAACTTTTGTGTAAGCATATGTTGTCCTTGGAAGTTTAGCACTGCAACCTTGTTTTAGGCATTCACTCCTAGCACAAACCGCACTGGTAGGGTCATCTCTCCATGTGTACTCTGAATATGTGATGATCAACATAATCAACAGTTCTTTTGAATGGTAGTAACTTTACTACTTTCAATGACAAGTCTGTGCGCCTTTACTGTAGGCCATGCATGGAGCTCCTCTTTATATTGCAGAGACATCCCCATCACAAATACGTGGAACATTGATCTCTCTCAAGGAGCTTTTTATTGTTCTTGGGATATTGGTAACTTCTTCTACTTCTTGATGACTGATGTCCCCCTCATTTTAGAAGTCAGAAAACTTTTGATACTGAGAAGATCTTTTCATATTAATCCAGTTGGGGTATCTTGTGGGAAGTGTTGAGATTACTGCCGTGGGAGGGTGGCGGTACATGTATGGTTTCAGTGCTCCAATTGCACTTGTAATGGCTTTGGGCATGTGGGCTCTGCCACCATCTCCAAGATGGTTACTTCTCAGGGCAGTTCAAGGAAAGGGAGCTTTAGAGGATTATAAAGAAAAGGCTATGAATGCCTTGGCCAAGCTTCGTGGTCGTCCAGCTGGTGATAAAATATCCAAGAGACAAATAGATGAAACTCTGGTTTCGCTGAAGGCTGCATATGCCGAGGAGGAATCTGATGGTAGTTTATTGGAGGTATTTCAAGGAGCAAGTTTGAAGGCTTTTATAATTGGGGGAGGATTGGTCCTTTTCCAGCAGGTGGGTTGCTATATCGTTTTAGATTTTCTATGTAGCTTTGGCTTAGAAGTTGCACTTTTGGAAAACTGAATTTTTGTTTTGGCAGATAACTGGGCAACCAAGTGTTTTGTACTATGCTACTTCAATCCTTCAGGTGCTTGGAAAGGAATTTCTATGTTTTGGATGATGAAGTTAGTCTGTTCAATCTTTTGGGCTTTGCTGGTGTTTTTTTTTTTCTTCTTCTTCTTCTTCTTTTCCTTGCAGAGCGCTGGATTTTCAGCTGCATCTGATGCTGCTAGAGTTTCTGTTGTGATTGGGCTATTTAAGGTATGACCTTAATAATTTCACTTATTAAGAATTTTAACTTATGGATTAAAAGACATGTAGAAACAATTATGATGATAGATATGACCAATTGTTAGTTGTTTGATACCTCAAATGTGACAGTACCTAAATAAACACAGAAATGGAGAACAATTCTCGTATAATCATCTTGTTATATCTTACCTAAATTTTTTGCATCATGATTAAGAATGAATCTTTATGTTCATTTCAATTTCTTCCTGGAAGTAAAAAGGGAAGTTTATCATACCTCATCTGTAACTTGAAAATTCAAACATTACTGGCCCACCAGAGTTGAATACCTTCATTACTAGCTTAGAACCTACATCAAAGAGGAATAGTGTCCGCTAAACCATGCTTTTTCTTGCTAGCTTCATTATCCTGTAGTTTATTGACATAATCAGGATGTTACCAAATTCGTCTTGTGGTGTGATCAATGGGATATAAATAGAAGTGTACTGTGAAGATGTTCTAAAGAGCAGTAAAGAGTTCAAAATCGAAAATAAAATAAAATAACAAGGATGTGAAGATGTTTTTCAAATGCTTCACACATCAAAGGGTATGTAATTTAGTTTTATTTTCTAACCTACATTATGTGCCCACTTGAAGTCTGTCTAGATTATCCTTCTACCGAAAAGAGAAGAGAGTCTATCAGCTTATTTTTTGATAACTTATCTGATCCTCTGTGCAATGGACCTTGGTGCCCATGCATTTATGCATGTTACAATATGCAGATGTTGTGTGCATGCAGATTGTACCATATGGATGTTGTGTTTTATGTGTGAATATTTGTTACTATGAGCTGATATTGTTTGTATGGAGATTGTATTATTAATCTGCAGACTGTATGTAGGAATAATATAAGAGAATTGGCACATAATTATGATTATTTTCATCACAACTTGCAACTGCTACTTTGGCTGGCATATGCTTGTCTTCTAATAGGTATCTATGCATCTATCACACTGTGCATGGTTGTTACCAAGCATGAATGGAATCGAGTAAGAAACAGACCACAGTACAACCTCATAATTACTAGGTTTTTAACTTCATGTCATTCATGTAGATATTTCTGAATGTGACTTGATGCTTCCTGATTTTGTCTAATGTTATAACGTTTTATCTTAATCTTAGTAATTTTCATGATACTTTTATTTTTTTCCAGTGCAAATTTCGTATTGTTTGTCACTTTTGGTATTGTTTGCTATATCACTATGGTTAATACATAAAAGAAGTATCATAAGCTCCTACAAAGTGAGAATTCTGGTTGGTTTGGTTTTTCAGCTGCTGATGACTGGGATAGCTGTTTTGAAAGTTGACAACCTTGGGAGACGGCCGTTGTTGATAGGAGGTGTTGGTGGAATTGTACGTACTTATTTTTGCTTCGTTACCACTTCAAAGTTTCCTTGATGATGGTGCATCATATGCCTTTGGGCGGACATGGTTCCTCAACTTTCATATCCTGACTTTGCTATGCGTCAAACTTGATGTTAATTGATATCTTTGCTTCGTTATACAAAGATGAAGAAAAACCTTTCTTCTTGGGTGGTGCAGGTGCTCTCTTTGTTCCTTCTTGCAGCATATTACAAAGTTCTTGGAAGCCTTCCCCTGGTGGCAGTAGGTGCTTTGCTTCTGTACGTTGGCTCATACCAGGTAGATTTCTTATGCCACCATATGCATCCTCAAATGTGGTGCTGAGACTATATTTGATTTTGGTAGTGTTTCCACCTGTAATTCTTTGGAAGACTAGCTGTTCCAAATTAGTCAACTATATGTTCCAAATGCAATCAGATGGGAGATAAATATTAAAATTCAGATTCCATTTAACTTATATCACTTAGAAATAGCCTGTTAAAATGACTACCACGATGCTTTTCTGAATACAATTACTGTGGTGTGATTTCCAGGTATCGTTTGGTCCAATTAGTTGGCTGATGGTGTCAGAAATATTCCCACTCCGTACAAGAGGACGCGGAATCAGTCTTGCAGTTCTTACTAACTTCGGATCGAATGCACTAGTCACATTTGCTTTTTCACCCCTGAAGGTATTAATGCTATAAGGGATTTTTTTAATAGAAAAATATAAAGTTATTGACATATCATTTTATCATATTTATAATGATTAATTTAGTAGCCAGCTAGCCAGTTGATGCTGACAATATCTGATCATTGTAAATAGTTTAGACCAATATAAATGCCAACAACTATGATCCATGAAGTTTGTGATGTCCTTTGAAATTTTCAAAATTATTAAAAATTAACTTGCTATTAGCTTCGATAATTTTTTGCCCTCATGTTTAATCTGCTCTCGGATTTATATTGGTAGCAAACCTTTATGGCATGTCTACCCTTACAATGTTATCACGGGTTAGTTATTTGATCTCTACTCAAATAAAGTACATTTTAGCTTTTGATTTAATAACCTTTGATGCATGATTTTGTTGGTACTGATGTTTATACATCTCATCATGTAGGAGCTACTTGGACCAGCTAATATTTTTCTTCTCTTCGGGGCTATTGCATTGCTGTCGCTTGCTTTCGTCTTCTTCTATGTTCCGGAGACGAAAGGCTTGAGTTTGGAGGAAATCGAAACCAAGATCTTGAACTGAAGGCCTCCATCATCTTCCTTTCCATCCAAACATGACAGTAAATACTGTTTTTGTTGCTCATCTGCCTCATGCTTAATGTAAGCAAACTATGGTGGACAATAATAGTCTTCTCAAATGTACATTCTACAAATTCTATCTCACTTTTTTACATACTATTTTTTGAGGCAGCCACAGCTTTCTTTTTCTGGTCTTTAATGCGATTTATTTTTGGTCCAAATGTGTTAGAAAGGGGTTACAGAGAAACAATGTCTTGGCTCAATTATTGTCCCCCTCTTCTTGTGTGTCAAATTGCAATCAGACCTTTGTTTCATTTTGGCTCTGATACCATATTGAAATCTGAGAGTTCTCTTTGAGGATTCACAATTCTCGCAGTTTGAAGGAGATGTAATGACCGGATTAAATGAGTTCCAAAACAGAATAAAGCAAAGGAGATGAGCAGAAGAGGCACAACACTGTCCTTAGCACTGCTTGTTCGCACCACCAAAGAAGTTAAACAAGGGCTGGTTCTCACCGCCCACCTCTTCTCCTTCGTCTTCCTCTACGCTCTCAATCTCGGTCGAAGCCGACGTCGGAGTGCTTCCTGACCTCCTCTCCAATATCCCGGTCGGGTGCAACGGGAATAGCTGCAGCGTCTCATGACCGGTCTCATCCCTATTGCGACAAGCAGCACGAGAAGGTGTTTGGTTTCTCCCTTGGATCATTCCCATCTTTTGGAAGTCCGTCCTCTTCGCAGCCGCCGGAAAGATCACGTTAGGGAACTGCGGGTGGAAGAAGCCGACACCGCCGACCTGCGGCACCGGTACGTAATATGGACTGCAACCAACTGCGAGAGACATGAAGAACGATGAACACTGACAGCAGAGAGAGAAGGAAGAGGCAGCGTTTGCACTCTTAAGATAAATACTGCACCATAAATGATGAAGAAGACAATGTATCTGAGATTTGGACTGTCGTCCGATCCTATACAAGCATGAAGTATACAAGAGGATTCAGAGAAGGGACTGTTGACGAGTTCCAGTAAAAGTGCGTTCAAAGGGCGTCAAGCAGCGAGGACTTCACAAGGACGAGACAAGTGATCACAAAGCATCAAAGAAATGTCTTCCCACGAGACCTGATCTTTGTACTTTGCGGTAGGACTTCACATGGTCGAGGCTACGACCAGAAAAGATCTTATATACACATGCAAGAGAAGAAGTACAGATTTCATGTAGGTTGTTTCTTTTACTTGAGATAGCCAATATAATTGTTGAGCATGCACGCATGCATGCATGCATGCAAGCAAGCAAGAAGATTACCGGATGGAAACGGGGAAGGCAATGGAGAAAAGAAGAACCGTAATCAGGGAGGTGTACGGACATATACCGTCGGTGCAAGTAGGAAGAGGTGGAAGAGAGGGAGCGGTGGGTGGGAGGATGGGAGGCGGGGCACGTTGGAGAAGCCTACTGAAGTAGGCGAAGCTCTCCTGCTTCTGCTTCTGCCTCTGCCTCGCCTTGTGGTTCTGAAACCAGTAGAAGACGTTCTTCCCTTCGATGTTCCCGTACTCCCTCAGCTTCCCGGTTATGTGCTGTATCTGCTCCGCGCTGGGGGTCCTGATTCCCTGCTTGTAGAGGCCTTCCAGTACGGATATCTGCTCCTTGGTAGGGTTCCACCTCGAGCTAGAAGGGGAGGAGGAGGAGGAGGAGGAGGAGGAAGACGACGAGCCCTTGCCTCCCTCCATAGCACTGGAACAGCTACGGCGGAGATACAGAGTGAGAGAGGAGCTGGTCTTTTATGCATGCATGAGAGGAGATGATAGGAGAGGGAGGGAGGAAGAGCGTGAGATGGTGTGTAGTGTTTGTCGTGTAGCGGGGTCAAAAACGTGAAGGGTTTGACATGCGTATGGTTCTGGGCGCAGGAAAAGCTCTGAAAACATGGCGGGGAGCGGCTGGGGTGGCGCCAGGTGCTGCTGCTGCGTTTCTTCTCTCTCTCTCTCTCTCTCTCTCTCTCTCTCTCTCTGTAAGGGATACGGCCATCGAATGGTGGGTGTGTGTGGGGAGGTGATGGTGCTGCTGCTGCTGCGTTAGGCCTTTTACAGGTAAATGGGATTCGAGGAGGCCTCCTCGGGAATGAAATGTATTCTTTCCTTGCGCCATTGGCCTTCTTGGAGATTTGATTTGTTCCCTTCTGCCTATGGTGGTGCAATGCTTGGTGATGATCATCGATCAGCTAAAGATCCATGCAGGCTTCTCTTGATGTACATTCGTTGGTGCATCAACCACATAGAAAGAAAGCACAAAGACCAGAGGAGAAGAGTCAAGCAATTAATGCCGAGGGAGGGAGGGAGGCGTCGATCTCGGGAAGAGAGAGGAGGAGACTGCCGCATGCTGATCCAAGACACACAAATGGCACGAAATCTCGCCCTTTCTGCATGGAGATCCGGTGGGAATTCGTAGGCTCATCGAGAAGGAGAAGGGAAGCGACCGAGTGCAGCAAACAAAAGAAAAGGAAGGCAGAGGCGGGGGAGGAAAAAGAAGAGGAAGAGGGAGGCATGTTTGTGATGTGCATGGTAGTCAGCAGCAGCGGTAGCGGAGTTTGGCCTACTGGCCCATAGGTAGTCCTCCTCCTCCACCGCGACGTAGCTGAGGTACAGGTCATTCGAGGCCATATATATATATATATATATATATATATATATATATATATATATATATATATATATATATATATATATATATATATATATATATATATATATATATATATATATATATATATATATATATATATATATATATATATATATATATATATATATATATATATATATATATATATATATATATATATATATATATATATATATATATATATATATATATATATATATATATATATATATATATATATATATATATATATATATATATATATATATATATATATATATATATATATATATATATATATATATATATATATATATATATATATATATATATATATATATATATATATATATATATATATATATATATATATATATATATATATATATATATATATATATATATATATATATATATATATATATATATATATATATATATATATATATATATATATATATATATATATATATATATATATATATATATATATATATATATATATATATATATATATATATATATATATATATATATATATATATATATATATATATATATATATATATATATATATATATATATATATATATATATATATATATATATATATATATATATATATATATATATATATATATATATATATATATATATATATATATATATATATATATATATATATATATATATATATATATATATATATATATATATATATATATATATATATATATATATATATATATATATATATATATATATATATATATATATATATATATATATATATATATATATATATATATATATATATATATATATATATATATATATATATATATATATATATATATATATATATATATATATATATATATATATATATATATATATATATATATATATATATATATATATATATATATATATATATATATATATATATATATATATATATATATATATATATATATATATATATATATATATATATATATATATATATATATATATATATATATATATATATATATATATATATATATATATATATATATATATATATATATATATATATATATATATATATATATATATATATATATATATATATATATATATATATATATATATATATATATATATATATATATATATATATATATATATATATATATATATATATATATATATATATATATATATATATATATATATATATATATATATATATATATATATATATATATATATATATATATATATATATATATATATATATATATATATATATATATATATATATATATATATATATATATATATATATATATATATATATATATATATATATATATATATATATATATATATATATATATATATATATATATATATATATATATATATATATATATATATATATATATATATATATATATATATATATATATATATATATATATATATATATATATATATATATATATATATGGGTGCGTCGGGAAATGGCGATCTCTACATGGAGTGGGAGACCAAACGGCGAGGGCGATACTGCATATCTCCACCATGCATGGATGGGGAGCGCGGGGAGGAGGGCCTTCAAACCCCGCTGCTTCGCCTGTTTCGGGAACGGAGTCATTGTGTACGTGAAATGGATGAGAGAGAGAGAGAGAAAGAGAGAGAGCGAGAGAGAGAGAGAGGCTAGGATGTGTTCGCCTCGTGAGTGCTGACTGATTCTACGAGGCTGTAGCAGCAGCGGCAGTGAGAAGTATGTGGATTTGTTGGGGGTGGGTGTGTCAGTGGAGACCCAGCAGCGGTGGTAACAACCATGGAGAAGGACAGCGTCGCGAGCATCGGTCGGTCGAGTGCAGGAAGACGAAGACGAAGACGAAGGCATGCAGTGACAGATATTAGGATTATTTGGATATCACAAATATTAGAATAATTACGTCACTATAATAATGCATTTTGGCAATCGACATTTTAAAGAATAATATAATTAAAATTTTTGAACTAATATTTGTAATCGTTTTTTGCTATTTTTATTTTTATTTTATAACTTTTTATTTTTTTTAAACTACCCTAAATACTCTCAAAAAATGGGACTGATATTTAACCCATCCATTACTTTTCAGGATATTATTATTTATAATCTGCTTTTATTATTTATAATTAGTATTATTTTTTAAAATTTTTTTATACATAAATATTTTTTTTTCTCCTCCTCCTTCATCTCTCTCTCTTTTTTTTTTTCATCTTCTTCTTTCCTCGAACAACAATAGGAGGCGACAAATGAGGTTGGATGATACTAAGTGACGTCTGACGTCGACTATGATGAAGTTAAGAGATTGTGATGACAGAATAAAAAGAAAAAAATATAATCAATAATATCAAGACTATAAATAGTAAAAAAAATATTTTTTATTTTTTTCAAAAATTATCAATTGTGAAATATATATATATATATATATATATTATGAATAGTAAGCTTGTGAAAGTTAAGAGCCACAAAGTGACTAATTTGGGCCTATCAGGGATAGAGATAGGAATGGCTCCCTACAACTTGGACCTCATCTCGGCCTTTCATTTTGATCCGACCCGGGCTAACTATACATATATTTAGATGGGCCTATGTTTGATGTGACAACTAAATATCAAGTCAAAGTAACAATCTTCGATCTCATCTATTATGACCATGAAGCGTTAAACCAATTCATTGTCGTGGCTTTATTATTTTTTTATTGTAACATGAATTATGATTGAAAATTGGTGTTTGAATCAAGCTTTAAATGTTAAGGTTAATTGGAATTAAGTGATATGAGATTATGATATATAGATGGTTATCAATACCTCAGCATCACATGGTCAATACATTATCTTCATCTCGTTGACACATCATTATTATCAAGTTGATATATCTTCCTTTACTTTGCTTGGTCGACACTTTGATCCCATTCGATCGATCGATGTGTCAGTCAGTGTTACACTAACTATCAGATTAACTTTTCCCTCCAAAGTCAACGATATCATGAAGATTGAAAGTTGATTCATCCAACTATAATCCCTCGGGTTTGACATTATATGATTGCATTTATGATTGAAGAAATCACATAATTGTTTTCGATATTTAACCATGACTTCGATCTCGTACAATATTATAAAAGCCCTTTTCAAACATACTTTTAAGCATCTAAATTATTACAATACATTCAACGCTTAAACTAAATCATTCGAACAAAAGACCAACTTATGCATTGCATACGATAGATATTATTAAATATATCTCTAACGAAAAGCTAACTTAAACATTGGAGAGATTCTATTCGAATACACCCTCCACACATCTCGACTTAGACTTTTTTTCACTCAACATCATATCACTCCGGCACCAATGCAAAAAAAAAAAAATCTAGATTGGATCTAAATCAAAGGAAGCCAGATTCAATCATTTTTCTAGCCTTCAATTTTATCTGAACCCGAGCACTTCAATTTTATCTGAACCCGAGTACATGAGCTTATATAAGCTCGCTAAAACTCGGTTTATAGTCCCTTTTATTATTGCTGTTTTTGAGATTCACTATAATTTGGAAAATTGATATATATTTGACGACAAACTCGAGTAAATTATTCTTTATGTTTGTAAAAAAAGATATGATAAAAGCTTTTGATTGCCTCACTGTTACTTCTATTGGTCAAAATAGAACACACAAATAATTGGCCAAGTGTAGCTCATTGTCCCCGACCGAAGACAGATTGCACGTTGACGATGATGGTGGTAGCCAGCTCACTGTGGGTTAAGTGGGACCCGCATGACGCGAGGTGCGGGGCCAACAGTAAGCATCCTTCTACCGCAAGTCGTTCCAGACAGCGATGATGAACGACGGGCTATGGGTTAAGTGGAACCCCCAAGATGTGAGGTCAGAGGGACCAACGGGGAGCTCCTCTTCCCTGAACCCTGGCCGGTACGGTACAGCAAAAGAACCAGTAAGCATCCTTCTGCCGCAAGTCGTTCAGACAGAAACGGGCTATGGGTTAAGTGGAACCCCCAAGATGTGAGGTCAGAGGACCAACGGGGAGCTCCTCTTCCCTGAACCCTCGATCGGTGGACCACAGCAAAAGAACCAGTAAGAATCCTTCCGCCGCAAATTGTTCAAGACAGCGATGATGAACGACGGGCTATGGGTTAAGTGGAACCCCCAAGATGTGAGGTCAGAGGACCAACGGGGAGCTCCTCTTCCCTGAACCCTCGATCGGTGGACCACAGCAAAAGAACCAGTAAGAATCCTTCCGCCGCAAATTGTTCAAGACAGCGATGATGAACGACGGGCTATGGGTTAAGTGGAACCCCCAAGATGTGAGGTCAGAGGACCAACGGGGAGCTCCTCTTCCCTGAACCCTCGATCGGTGGACCACAGCAAAAGAACCAGTAAGAATCCTTCCGCCGCAAATTGTTCAAGACAGCGATGATGAACGACGGGCTATGGGTTAAGTGGAACCCCCAAGATGTGAGGTCAGAGGACCAACGGGGAGCTCCTCTTCCCTGAACCCTGGCCGGTACGGTACAGCAAAAGAACCAGTAAGCATCCTTCTGCCGCAAGTCGTTCCAGACAGAGATGATGAGCGACGGGCTATGGTCATTGGTGGGGTAAGTCGGACCCCCAAGACGTGAGGTCAGAGGACCAACGGGGAGCTCCTCTTCCCTGAACCCTCGATCGGTGGACCACAGCAAAAGAACCAGTAAGCATCCTTATGCCGTAAGTCGTTCGAGACAGCCACAGGCTATGCTCATTGGTGGGATAAGTGGGACCCGGAACAAGAATGTGAGATAACCAACAAGGAGTTCCTCTTCCCTGAACCCTACATCGGTGGCGTACAGCTAAAGAACCCGTAAGAATCCTTCCGCCGCAAATTGTTCAAGACAGCGATGATGAGCGACAGGCTATTGTTTCCGTTTGGGTAATGCTTTAATGTGATGGCACGGGAGGAAACGACAGCGCTCTTCCTCAGCCCATGTGAGCCGCTCTCGGAATCAACGCATCCTCCTCGCCCATCCGAGCCATCAGCCGAGCTCCCAAGGGCAGCGCCGGGCCGTGATGCTCTGGCCCTCCCTCATGGTTTCCTTTATGGTTGGTGGCTTCTTCTGCAGCAAAGCTGAGACCTTTTGGCCCTGATGCTCCAACACGAAGCTAATGTCGTATCCACGGAGTGTTCGGAGCCATGGAGGGATGTCGAAGCAGTGTCAGATGTTTCTCAAACCGTGATTTTGGTGGCAAAGGTCTGATCTTTGATGTTCTTTCATGGGTGATTGGTCTCGAATCGTGATGTTGATGCTAAAGGTGTAGTCTTGTCGGAGTTCCTCCACCCTCGTCTGGTTTTGAGGCAGAGCAAGTTAGCCTTTGATGTTCTTCCTTTCTCTGTTCCATTTCCTGGCGGTTCTTCTTTGATTTACCCATAAAGGGAGGCGATTCTGAGGCAGTTTCCTATCGAGATATGCTGCTGAGGGAGAGATGAAACCTTTGGGCTGTTTGGGCGTTGGCTTGAGCCTGATCTCAGGCTGCATATTCTTGGCTCTTGTTGCAGAGTTCTACTATTTCTTTTGGTGGAAGAAGCGAGGAAGTAGCAGAGACGTAGAGGATAACTACAGCAGCCCTGTGAAGGAGCTCCCGGATCTCTTCTGCTGGAAGAAGCCAACTTCTTTGAGCCCCACTGCGCTCAAACCTCAAGAAATCTGCATCTCGGTGAACGGAGTAACTCATTCCGACGAAGAGCAGCCCCACCTCCGCTCCATCTCTGGTAATGATCTGGTCCTGAAGCCACTCGGAGGAGAGGACACGGTGGACGCAGAGCTCATGTGCCTCGCCGGTCCTCCCAGGTCGCTCTTCACCATCGAAGAGGAGACGCAGGAAGAGCTGGAGTCCGAGGATGCGATCGCCAGAGGTGGGAGGAGCAGGCAGGGTTGCACAGGGAAGAGCCTGCGGGATCTGCTTCTCATAGCAGAGACTCCGACTTTGACCCCTCTGTCCTCCCCTCCCCTCTTCACTCCTCCTCTGACTCCAATGGCTTGCTACAAGCAAAATGGATTCAACCCGCTGTTCGAACCCACAAAGGACGAAACTTTGGCCTGGATGTGGTCGTCTCCGCCTCCGACGCTCAAGTTCCTCAAGGATGCCGAGGAGAAGCTGTACCGGAAGACGCTGGTGGAAGAAGCACTGAAGGTTCACAAAGGCCGTAGCAGGCATGTCGAAAGCAAGGAGAAGAAGGAAGCTTCCGTTGCTCCTCTTCTTCCTCCAGTTGCTGCCATTTCTCCGCAGGTGATTCCCTTAGCCAATGGGAAACCGCAACGAGATCTCATCATTTCCAACGAGTTCCCCATTGAATTCTCATCGAATGCATGAGATGTGTCTGTAAATTTCGTGACCATGGATATAATTCAAACATCTACATGTTTCTGTGCTTGCAGTGGAAATGGAAATGGAAATGTTTGGTCATGTTGTCTTCCTTTTCTTCTTGCTTCTTCGTCTTCTTGATGCAGCAACAGCCACAATGGGGCTTCTCCGATCAAAGAGAGGCGGACGACGAGATGCAGATTGGGTTCCTAGGAGAAGCGGCAACAAACATGTGATGATTGACATCATTGTTTGATCTCTGACACCCCCATTCTGATACATGTTGGTCGTATACTCTCCATGGAATTGTTGATCCAGAACAATGGGTTGCGCCTGATGGATGCTCAGGACCCATAAGGCAAATGCTGCCCACAGCACATCAGCTCTGACTGCGCCATCTCTGCCGATGTGCCCAGTTTTCTTGGCTTATCATTGGAGTTCCCTGTTCCTCTCTCTCTCTCTCTCTGCGACCCACTTGTACGTCGTCCTGTTCATGTCTGCTACTTATCCATGAGGATGGTCACGAGGTGAGGAGGACAACTCAGACGCTGAAACACTTCGGACACAGAATTTGAGCTTGTCTTCATTTCATGATTCGAATAGGGAAAGCATGTGATGAAGCAGCTTGGCATCATTTTTCTTGGCAGTGGAGGTTAAGGTAGAAGAAGATAAACTACGCATGCATGCATGCATGCATGGGTGGTGGTCCAACATGGATCCAACGCATCTACTGTGAGAGGATGATACAAGAACATGGCTCATGCTGGCTTCCCACAGTATATGACATTTGTGTTATCATCACTGTCCATCATGATTCATTAGTCTATGTTGATAGCCTCACCAAAATGATATTACAGAAGGACCAAAATAAACATCTAAATGTTCCTAAATATCTTTGGAGAGATATCATTCTTATTATTTTATATTTAATTAATCAAATATTTAATTTTTAAATATCTCTTTATCCTTCATTTATTCATATGTGAATCTATTTACTGTTTTGCACCAAAGATATTTGAGTGCATTACTTTTATTGCTATTATCTTTTACCCTTTTGCATTAAAGTATGTGTTTATTGGTTACTCCCTACTCTACTCAAAATAGTTATGACTATTATGATCCAATGTCAAAAAAATATTTGTTGCTATGGATATCACATTCTTTATAAATTAAATATATATATTTTTAATTTTATCTTCCAGAAATTTTAGCCAATTACTAACTAGTTCTATTGATACTCCTCAATCCAAATCTCTAACACCACAATCAAAATCTCCAGTGTCACAACATACTATTGGACTGTCTAATTTAAGGGGAAATATCACTGTGACTACACCTAAGCTTCATGCCTATTTAAGGCAACAAAATCTAGAAATGATTGATGTTCACCTTCTTGAGCATTGTCAAGAGTATCTTGATTTCTTCCTCATATCTTGATTTTCCTATTGTCAATTGAAAATAAATTAGATTTTATGTAATGCATCATATATCTAAATGTATCCAATCACAGATTATCTGTAGTCTTTAAAGCCTTTATAGCTCACTTATTTGATTTAGAAATTCTAAAAAAAAATGCATGATACTTTATTAATTTCAAAATAAAAGGAGATAATTATGAAGGAGATTAGAGCTCTTAAAAGAAAATGATACTTGGAGTTTGGAGTGTGGTTGGTGCATTTGCTGAAGGGGAAGAATATAGTGGGATACAAATCAGTGTTTATTCTTAAATATATATAAGATAGATAATTCTTTGAAAGATATAAAGTGGTTATAAAAAAGTTAATTTTGAATGGCCTTTATATAAATTAGATATGAAAAATATCTTTCTCAATTTAGAACAGAAAGGTTAAGAATACATGCATCTAACCTGACTTTGAGAATTTGTATAAAATGAATATGATGTGCATGTTGAAGAAAGTTATTGCTAGTCTTATGATTTATGTAGAAGATTAAAATTATCCTAATAGGTAATGATATATCAAAATTGGAGAAATTAAGCATATCATAGACAAAAAGGTTTGAAATTAAAAATATTTAATAGTTAAAATATTTCTTGGGAATGGAAATAGCGAGATGAAAAAAAAGTGATATTTGTTTACAAAGAAAATATATCTTAGAACTTTTAAAAGAAATAGAGATGCTTGATTATAAACTTTTGGATACCTCAATATATCTCAATCGAGATGTTCTTCTCGAAGAGTCATGGTAAACTAAGAGATTTATCTATCTTATACTCACTCAAACTTAAATAATATTTGTAGTGAATATAGTGAGTCAATTTATGTATTCACCATATAAATAATATTTAGAAAATAGTATATACGATTATTAGATTTAGCTTATGATTCAAAAAGGGCAATAATATGAATATTATGTTGATTGGGTAGAATCAATAAGAATAGGAGATCAACTTTAGGATATTCTATATTTATTAAAGGTAATTTTATGAGTTGGAGAAGGAAGAATTGGACAGTTATTACTAGAAATATGAGTTCAGAGTAGTAGCACAACGTATTTGTGAACTCTTATAGCTAAAAATATCATTAAAAGAATTATGAATACCCACTAAAATTTCTATAAGATTATATTGTGATAATAAAATTATTATCAATATTTCTCATAATCCAATGCACCATTATATAAAAAAGTAGATTGATATTTTATTAAAAAATAAAAAATTATTCGTGCCTTATATTCCTAAAAGCAACTAGTATATTTTCTTATGGCTTCAAAGATCTTTTGATTTAAATAGCAAGGAATGATTGACATCTTCGAGCTAACTTTGGAGGCGTGTAGAAAATCTCATGATTAAGAGATTTAAATTTTATAATTTAAAATTTTATAATCCTATAATTAAAGAAATCTATCCGACTCAATCATTATCAAATCAACTCATATTATAGGAAATGAATTAGAATAAAATATTATATATAATCAATTTTTTTAGTTGCATAGATTATAATCAACATATATATATATATATATGTCCTTTTTATAAAAAATAATGAATTAGAAAATTATTTTATTTTATATTAAAAAATAAATAATTTTCTTTAAAAAAGAAATTATAAAAATAATTAAAATATCTATAAATATATTAAGAAGTTCTTTTTAAATATAATTTTGTTTTCTAAATCAATAAAAATAATATTTGAAACTCAACAAATGTTGATAAGTTAATTCGTATTTTTTAAGAGTTTGTATAAGTTAGTGTGAGTATATATATATATATATATATATATATATATATATATATATATATTTATATATATATTTATATGTATATATGTATGTATGTATGTATATATGTATGTATGTATGTATGTATATATATACATACATATAAATATGCATATGTATGTATATATAACACTCGCTTGAAGGGGCAATCGATCGCAGGCATATGCGAACGCGTACGACAATGAATGGTGGATGGACGACGGAGCGGCAATTTCCGACGGCTGTTAATCACCATAGGGCGTGGTAATCGATTCGCTGCCGCAAGATCTCGCTTTTCCTTCCCTTATCGTATCACTGGAAGTGTGCCTTGGAACGGGACACTGCTCACCGAAGCCGGCCAACGCCACCACGTCCGACCACGATCCGGAGTCTGAAATCTTTCGGTATAAGTGGCGCTTCTTTTTCTTCCTCGTTGAGTTGGCAGCATTTTGAGGTGGGAAGGAATGAAGGTCATCCTTGTTTCCCGCAGCGCAAAGGAGGTCATCAAGGGTGGGATTGAGCTCCACGATGAGGTATTATCGGATTTTTCGTGGTTTTCGTCGGAAAAGTTTTGTTTTTTATGCTTAATTTGTTTGGGGGAGGGTTTAGCATAGGGATCCGGTGAAAGATTACTTTTTTCGTCTTTAGGGAAAACTTCCAGTATTTCGTATGTCAAAATCTGGTCTTTGGTTGTTCGGTGTTAATTTCCTTCCATTTCCTTGTTGTGTGTTAATGGGAAGTGTATGAATTTGATCTTCTTTATCATAGATTTGTACATATCTCATCGATTTAAAGCAGAAGTTCCTGTCTTGGTGTGTTTTCAGGCCACTGTGAGCGATCTACAGGAAGCAATTTATGCCCGAAGTAAGATATCTGGAAGCACCCCCCGCCCCCCCCCCCCCCCCCCCCCCCTTCTCTCTCTCTCTCTCTCTCTCTCTCTCTCTCTTAACTTGAGTCGGTATTTTTCAATATTCATATTAAAGTCAAATTTTTTGCCTTATTATATTAATATATTAGATTTTGTTATGTGGTGGTTAATCTTTTTATGAATTCTCTTTGCTCTCATGGTTTTGCTTTCCTTTTCTGTCTCTTCTTTGCTTCCTCGCATGAACATAACATGTTTAGTATATTCACAATTTTACTGGAGAAATACTTATATTATATATAATGATTTTCAATAATTCGTTGTCTAGATTTGAAACCGGTTGTAAAAAAGTTGAACAGATATAGTGCTTTTAAAAGTTCTAGATTCACATACTTTATTACCAATGAGAGGTTTCAGTATGTTGTAGATTGTGGTCTGGTTTTCCCTTGTGGTTTATGTTAAACCTGTTATATAAGAGAAAAAAAAACAATTACTTTTAGCTACATTGAAACTTAAAAATAGCTTATTTTGTATTTGCTCGAGACATAATTTGGCATAACTTTTTCTGGCATGAAAATTTATATAGACATCTAATACTCATGATGTTTCAAATGTAATATTGGAATTTCGACAAGCAAAATGCATTCTACATGTTTTAGTTAAGAGCTTATTGAGCAAATTGGCTGGTAAGAAGATCTGTATATCTTGATGAGTTCACTAGGACAAGTTAGTGGATGTTATTAGTTTCCTACATGGATTTCAGTTGAATTATATGATGATCTTTTGGCTTCATGTCATACCTTTGGCCAGAGATTTAGCATGTAAGACAACCATTACATGCATCAGGAGATATCATTATGTTAAACTGTTGCAATTCTTCCTCTTTAAGGTAAAGGCATTATCTCATACTCTCAGATCATGCTTGTTCATTCTTTTACATTCTCGTAAAATTACTTTTGTTGCGTCTTTTTCTCAGATGTACTTGTCTTTTGCCTTGATTTACTGGATTATTTGTCAATTTACCTTTTTATTTGAAGTACAATGGATCTATGATAATCTTCTTATATGATTTGCCTGTGTATGCTCTGTTGGTTAAAGCTTATGTCATGCTGATACTTCTCCTAATTTTTGCTTTTCCCTTTTTTCTTCAAAAGAGTAATTTTGTTACTCTATTTATGCAAACTTGGAGTTGTACCATATTAATCTTGCAAGTTACCTAATTTGATGAATATTAAATTGGTATTTTGTTTTTTTCTAAACTATTTAGCTAACTTCCGATTGATATACAAATATATAGCATTCAAGATGTAGAGTGAAATAAAAGTTATTTTTGAACAACCACTGTAAAGTTTTTGGATCTCTGTTGTCATTGGCAGTTACCTATGGTGAATTCTGTTTCTGTTTTCAGAATTGTTTCCTGCTGATCGAATTTGTTCTACTTTTTATTTTCATCTGCCTGATCTCCATCGTCTGATCACATACATTCCACATGGGAAACTTTATCAAACAATTGAAATATATTTTCCAAGAGTAGAAAAACTGTTTATTCTCATGTACACTACGGGAAAATTTGAGGGCCTCGTCTCTTAGTGTCTCATAGTACTTTTGAGTCGATGCTTGTCAAGTAGTGGCCATTTCAATGGATACCAGAGTATTAGACCAAAGTAGTGGCCATATCAACGGATACCAGAGTATTAGACCAAAAGAAGAAGCGCCTCTAAATTTTGTTGGACATGATGTTGGTTGATAACAAAGTTTTGGAAGTTACATTAGTTTGGGATCAACCATAGAACTAATATGAGCACTGGTCTGGTACAAATGAATATTAGATGGTTGTATTGGATTAGAGGAACAGTTCATTGCGAGACAACTGAAGATTGGCTAGAAGAAGTAGAAAATTGTCTAGGACTAGCATTCCCACCGGACTGGTCAATACTGTTGGGAACTTGGCTGTCTCGGTCATGGTGGATACAAAAGCTGCTCTTCAGTTTACAAGATACAAGTAGTACAGGCTGTAGCTTTTATTGTAAATCAGTCAATCATTCGAGTTACTTGCTTTGTCTCTCTGATGAGTCTTTTTATTATATTATATTATATTATATGGAGTTCTCAATACCAGTACCAGTGTGTGTCTGTTGTGCTAGACTTGCCTTAAATTTTATATGACTTCTCTAATTCTTGGGTCATATTACTAAGAGTACGTACCTAACTGTTACTGTCCCAAATTACAGCCAAAAAATTCTATCCTTCGAGACAGCGCCTCACTCTGCCATTGCAATCTGGGAACCAGGGAAAGCCAGTTGTCCTTAGTCCGAAGAAAAAACTGGTAGAATATTGTGATGGGAATGTCAAGAGTCTCACTGTGGTATTCAAGGACCTGGGAGTTCAGGTTTTATACAGTACTCTTTTCTTCTGGGAGTACCTGGGTCCTTTAATTATCTATCCTATCTTCTACTACTTTCCAGTGTACAAGTACTTTGGTTATGAGGGTGAACGGGTCATATACCCAGTCCAGACATATGCTACGTGTTACTGGTGCCTCCATTACTTCAAACGTATTATGGAGACTTTCTTCGTTCACAGATTCAGCCATGCTACTTCACCTCTCTCCAATGTGTTCAGGAATTGTGCCTATTACTGGACTTTCGGCGCATACATTGCATATCATGTGAATCATCCCCTGTACACACCTGTCAGTGATCTGCAAATGAAGATTGGATTTGGATTTGGGTTGATTTGCCAAGTCTCTAACTTTTATTGCCATCTTATATTGAGGAATCTCAGAAGCCCTGATGGTAATGGTGGTTACCAGATTCCTCGTGGCTTTCTGTTCAACATAGTGACTTGTGCAAACTACACAATGGAGATCTATCAATGGCTTGGTTTCAATGTTGCTACTCAAACAATAGCAGGTTACGTTTTCCTCGTGGTGGCTACATTCATCATGACAAATTGGGCCCTCGCCAAACACCGTCGCCTCAAGAAGGTAAGCGAACAGTATTTGGCAATTGCAAAGTGATCATTGGCCTGTATAATTGGCGCAATTTCAATCCAGTTGCTGTATGTGACAATTGTATATCATAGTCAATATTGTTTTACATACAAATCAATCGAGTGTCTGTTCTGGTGCATGTAATGTTTTTCGTTTACTCTTCTTTGTTGTAGTTATTCGATGGAAAAGACGGACGGCCAAGGTATCCACGGCGCTGGGTGATACTTCCTCCATTCATCTAAGCAGAGATGGAAAAGACGGACAGCCTAGGTATCCACGGCGCTGGGTGATACTTCCTCCATTCATCTGAGCAGAGACATTTTACTTGCTTCTAAAGTCTGAAATTTCAAGCAAAACATGTTATGGGAGTTGGAAAATACTCATCTTAGGCAGCTGAATTATGTAATTGCCATGCACAACTGAAATGCTTGTTGCTGCATGCACATTTTAGCTTTATGAAATCTGTTGTTTGATTTATTAACCAACTGTTGCACTCAAAGTAGTTCATTTTTTAGGTTTATCTGCTGGCTGTGCAATTCTAGTTCTTACTACTTGCATCTGCACCATTTTTGTTTGCTCCCATATGTTTAACTACCAATGGTACTTCTGCTGCAATATGAAGTCAATCTGTGGTGTTAAAAGCTTACAAGTTGTGGGTACTTCTGCTGCAATATGAAGTTAATCTGTCATTCTGCAAAGTTTCTGTGTTGGTCAATTTTTGAGTTTGATCTTTGAGAAACCAAGTGATTCTACTAGCTGTTTACATATGAATCTTACTCCCACACTAGAAATTGGAATGTCAAAGTTGTTTAATTATTCTATCAAAGAAGACATATAAACATCTTTTAGAGATTAATTAAGGGATTGAGGTTAGGATTGCAAGTACAACAAGTACCAACACTAGATAGTCTTACCTTTGACCACAATGTTCCCTTATTCAAGGCCTGCCTCTTTCTTGTGTCTTCTTTATTTCAATGTTCTTCAATAGAATATTGAAAGAATTCTCACTATCATCATGAAAAAAACAAAAAAAACTTCTTTGATTAAGAAATCTATATACCAATTTTTCACTTAAAAATGTAAAAAATAAATTAAAAAAATTCATGAAATGATGTGTAGGTGAAGAGAGTTATATATATAAATATTAATCCTTTATTACTAATATGAGAATTCATCATACGCCCGTCTAGCTCAGTCGGTAGAGCGCAAGGCTCTTAACCTTGTGGTCGTGGGTTCGAGCCCCACGGTGGGCGCCTTCTTGTTTGGTTCAACACGTTCGCTATAAAACACATTTTATTTTTCTAAATTTAGATTACCCATGAGGATAAAGGTGACAGATAACATGGAGGTCGATGGTCAACTCAAGTAACGTCAAAGAAACTCATAAAGATAGAATGAGACAAAGATACAATGGGTAGAGAATGACATTATAATAAAATGAGTATCATGGAAAAAAACAAAGTCTCATGCTTGAGTGGAGATGATAATGGCGATAGACGAGGTCATTATTGAGAGTTTTAGTGATATCTATGAGGAATAAAAATTCTAACTACATCTCCTCTAATGATTAGGAGAAGAAGAAGAACAAAAAAAAAAGAAAAGATGAAGGGTCGTATAAAAGAGATTAAAAAAGTATATTAAATTTAAATAATAATAAAAATTTTACTTTTAGAAAGATTTCTTACCAATATTTAAGGGTTGAGATTGTAAATAACAAAAGGTATTAATTTTTTATTATTTGCTATGGAATATCTTTTATTTTTCCAAGTTTAGATTACCCTTAACCCTTATCGTCTCATCATCCTCGCTTGTGTGCCCTTATTATCATCTACATCGTTATCTTTTGCCTTCTTCTCTTCTCAAGCGAGAGAGTAATAAGTAAAATGTAAGACAAGAGTGTTAGAGATATGATATTAAGAGGACAAATGTGATGACTTAGAGATCGATGATTAACATAAATAATGATAAAGAAATTCCTAAAAATAGAATAAGATAGAGATATAATAGATAGAGAATGATGTTCCAACAAAATGTCATGGAGGCGACGAGTGCACTTTAAAAAGCCTTAGCGACGTTTGTGATAAATAAAAATCCTAACTATATCTTCTCCATGAAAAGGAGAAGAAAAATAAAAAGAAAAAGAATGAGAAGAAAAAGGATGTATAAAAGGGATTAAAAGAGTATTAATTTAGAGGGATTTCTTACCAATATTAAGAGTTGTGATTGTAAATAGCAAAAGGTCACCCATATAAATTGAAAATATTCGCGACTCTTCCAAAAGAAACGATCGCAATACAATCCGACGGTCAGATAGCGATCCGACGGCTCACACTAAGTAATCACCGATTTCAAGTCGACTATTTAGGCGAGGGTTTTTGGTCGCAAAGCTTCAGGTCTATTCGATTCTTCAACCAAAGCCCGAGAAGATCGAGAGGCGAGGAGGAGAAGCGATGGACAAGAGCCTGCTTGGCGATCTCGATTTGCTCCCTGAAGAAGACAAAGTCCGGATGTCCGCCATGATCGAGCAGCTCCAGATCCGCGACAGGTCTCTTATCTTCTCTTTTTCTTCTTCTTCTCGTTCATGGTTGTTGCATCGTGCTCGACACGCAATCGACTTATCAGAACGGTCATGTTTTCGAATGATCTGTGTCATCGTTTCTTGTTTTGTGATAGAGAGCACCTATTCCATACTTTCTCCTTAAAAAGGGGAGTGCTCGTGTAGTTATAGTTGTCTCGAAGCAGAGATGAAGCAGATGTGAGTATTAAGCGTCTCAATGCTTAAAGTCCTTTTTAACAATCTTGAAATCACAATTTCCTATGATGTTTCAGTTTATGGACCAGGAGAAAAAGGTTCGAAATAAGTTCTCAAGACACCATGGGGTAGAGGATTGGTGGTGATGATAGTAATGCTCCTCAAGAAATTGGAGGGCATATTAATTTCATAGCAGGAATGCTCTCCTCTGGCTGGATGGAGCACCTTTTTGCTGCGTGATAGGGATTTCATGTTCATGAAATTACTAAACATGATTATTGTATGCAATGCCAAATTCAATACAGTTTTGACTATGACCATTCACAATGGTTTCTCTCACACAACTTGATGTTACCTGGAGGTTTCTTTATATATTTAGTTGTCAGTCAAAGAGTATCAAGTCACTGGCCAGCACTATCTGAGAATAACTTGTGCTATAGGCCATGCCCATTATTTTGATCAGAAATGTATCAATGTTTATAACTGGATTGGCCAGCATGGCAAGACAATCCTTGAACAATATTACAGCACAACAATGCTTTGGTAGGATAGTGTTGTTGTTAATTATCAAGGGGGTACGTAGTGTTGCATGGATACTTCAAACTACTTATGTCATTATCGGATGTGTGGGACTTTGATAATTGTTGCATACATCATGTAGTCTCTCAGCTATATCCTCAAAATTTTTCTATTAAAATTCTTCTTGGATATGTATTGATAATTTTTCGAAGTATTCACTTTTTAATTATTCAGAAAATTGGATACTTATGGGATAGTTGTGGGATAATTCATTGATGCTTCTTGAGACGTGTTTTTTGTTCTCCTTTGAACACTTGATCTTTTGATTACGGACCTGATGTGTATCTAAACATATCGTTCGGCATTATTTGTTTTGAGCATCTTATCATTTTTGGGTCATTATGCTAAAAATAGATATTTCTATGTTGCATAATCTACAAATGCTTGTTATAATTAAATTGTTGATAAAAAAGATATGCTTTGTCTGTTTGTCATAATAATATTATATATTTGAAATATTTTCGTTATTTTATCGGTTGTAATATATACAAATCATATCATTAAAACATTTTTCATTATTGTACCTGTTTTATTGGTATATACTATCAACTCAAGTTAGATGTATCTTAGTAGCGATATTGGCATTCCACGTGCATACATGCTTTATAGGTTCCTTGCCAATTTACCTTTTGCTCCAATTTTTTTCTTCTTATTCATTTTTTGTGCATTATGGTTTTATTGAACTTCTTAAGTTGTGTCTAGTGCTAGATTGGCAAATTATTTATCACACCTGATGCATTTTTGTTAGAGAAGTGATGTCCTGTTTGCTAGACATTTAAGAGCATGTGTGCGGTGTGCCTATATTGTCTACAATTATTGTGCTTGATATCTTGGGCTTCAGCAGACTTTGTTTAGTAAATCAACCACTATAAGTTGACCTGCTCAGTCAAGCTATTGTGAACCATACAATAGATATATTACAACACGAAATGATGATGATTGGATATTTCAGATCTCATGTTCATGTTATCAGAGACAGCTCGAAATAAATTGCAAAAACTTTGTCACAGCCTAAAAGATCCTAACTGCTTAGACACTTGTAATGCTATGATGAAAGCAATTGTTTTCTTTGGTTGTGAATTAATCAGGATGTCTTTGGCTATTGAATAGGCTGACCTGTGTGTTGATAAAGTATGACAAACAGATGGTTTTTTAATCACTTTACTTTGATGTGTGGAGATTAGATTTCCATTAGGGCGATTTTGTGATATTGATTTCTTTGATCGAGGGCATATTTTTCCTCAGAGCTAGCCTGTACTTCTTGTTTCATTGATTAAGGCTGCTTAATTACAACCTGCTTATTCTACTCACTTTATGCGGGGTCCTTTCTCCCCCCCAGATTTCTTGCTCTCCGTAGAAGCACTTGGAACCTAAGTAATGGACTTTATCGATGCTAGTCTTGTGGTATTGCATGTTGAAACAAAAAAAGATCAAATTGTTGTGAAGCATACAGGGTATGACAGACAGCAGCTTGATCTGTTCCTGCTACAAACTAGCTGCTAAACCGCTTTATAGACATAGCTCAATACACTATTAATTAAACTAGCATCCTAGGGAGGTTTCACAATGTCCAGGCTTTCTCATTTCGCGGCATTTGTATTCACTTATTATGGCTATTAATTATTGTTATTGCTGTGATTAATTGTTCGTTGATTTGTCATTCTTTTTTCTTTCGAATCAATCTTGCAGTTTGAGGATGTATAATACATTGGTAGAGAGGTGTTTTACTGATTGCGTGGATACCTTCCGGCGCAAGTCACTTGACAAGCAGGAAGAGACGTGTCCGCAGATGTGCCGAGAAGTTCTTGAAGCACTCGATGAGGGGTGGCATGAGATTCGCAGAACTAAACCAGGGCGCTGCCACACCAGATTAAATTTCTTTTAGTTTCTCTCCTTAGAAGCTTTGTTCTACAGCTCAAAAGTTTGTATCCTTGCAAGATGGCATGAAGAGTTTTGATTTTGCATTTTTCTTGGTTATTTTGAAGACTCAGAGAGCTTCGAATTTCCTAAATTTTGCACTATGGTAATGGGTTTCTTAATATCCGTTGTAGTAAATGATGGTGATTGACATTCTTAATGGATGTCGCGGTGGCGACGGCGATGTCGGTGCTAGCAAAGGCCAGACCGAAGTCAAACATTTTAAACGGTGACGAACGCGGGTCATTAACGGGCTGTACGCGACCATCAGAATGTTGACCTGCGTCAGTACCATCGGACAATTGGCGGCGTAGGAGAATCCGAAGCTATCCTGTCGTTTCCACGGCGGCGGAGGTGGTGGGGCCATCGGAGTGCGGGCGATTTTGCCGAGAATGGGACCCAGCAAGAATAGGCCTTTCTATTCACTCGTGCGACGATAAGATAACCACACCCCTCTTTTATACAAACACGAAGGTTGACCAATTTGGACTCATGTCGGATCGGGCATGGATCCTGCATCCCGTAAGGACGCAAATCCGACCCTTCTTTACATGTCGTTAGGTCGCTTTTCGAAGTTAATTACCAATCTGACCTGTAGGCCAGTCTTCGCAAAAGGCCGATTTATTACCTCGCTTCATTAAATCAAATCCCGGTTTCAATAATTACAATCCGTTGATTAGTTACGCAGTCGATCTCGTAATCCCCGACTTAAAATAACAGAAGAATAAAACAATAATACGTTCCCACCAAATCCGACGGCCAGCAACCGACCCGTCCCCACCTCAACCCTCCGTAAACAATAAATAAAGGGCGAAGCGAAGAGTGCCGTTCGAGGTTCAAACTTTGTTGTCCCCAACGGTAACGCCGCCGCCCGTGAGCAGCCGTTACCGCGAATCCCCGCCCCTCCAAGCCTGATCTTTAACGCCCCCGTCACGGCGCCGTCACCCGCCCTGTCCTATCGCTTCTGCCCCTTTCTCCATATATATTATTATTTTAATTCCCCCTCTTCTCCGTCTGCCCTTTTGCTTCAACGGGCGAGGTTTCCTTTCGAACGCCTGCACGACTTGGGAGTTCCGCGAGCTTCCTTCGATTCGAGGGTTTCGTATCCGATCTCGATCTCGATCTCTTCTGCTGCCCCTCGCCGCTCCTCGTCCCGTGAAGGTGATTGATTCCGTGATCCCTCTCCGTCCTTTTGCGCCACTGATTAAGAGATCTCGGTTCTTGGATTCCGTTCGAATTGCTCTGGATCAATCCTTTTCTGGGGGTTTTGTCGATCTTTCTCGGTCTCGGTCTCCTTTTTCTTGGCCTCCGACACCTGTCTTTGAGGCGATTGCCGCTGTTGCTCCTGGTTTCGGATTGCGGGATCTATTGTTACTTGGGTTCGGCCGTTGGTATTGTTGATGATGCTGTGTTTTGGTATGATCCTTTTAGGGTTTAGGGTATATCTTTGGGGCATGGGAGATGGTGGATTGTTGGCCGTCGCGACGATGAAGGTTGAGCAAAGCTGTGTGGAGAACAAGCAATCCGCGGCCGCCTCGAGCTCGTCCCTCTCCGAAGGAAGTTATGGGCTATCTAGGATGTCGCCCGCTGTTTCTAGCCCGCGAACATCTTCACCATCCAAGAGGTTTGTTGAATTTCAATTTGGATGCTTACTATAATACTGCTTAAAGGACGGATTTATATCTATATTCCCATTGGAATTTGAGTTGATTGTCTAAGACGAGCGATTGTTTTTTGAGCTAATGGGAGTTGTTGCATATTTGTTTGTGTTCAATTGCTAGAGCATGCGGAGAATGTAGCTTGGGTCAGCTAATCATTGTATAATTTTGTTCTTTTTCACTTTTTATCCGTACGTTGCATCAATTCTTTAGAGAAACCGTTGTAAAATATAAATTGAGTTTATCATAGCAGAAATCCTATATAAAATGGTACCAGAATATGTCAAGATTTTAGTGCTCTTCATTCTTGATGATATCACAATTCAGAATAAACCCTAACATTCATTTGAAGCTACTACCTTAATGAAATGATATGTTTAATCACTATGCTTTCCTTGGCTAAGGACCTAATCGACCTCTCAAACAATAACAGCAGGAATCAGATTCGTGATGAAAGATTCCATTTAAACTAAAAATGGGAAAACAGAAGTTGAAAATTACAAGAGCAGTATAAAAGGAGCTGTGTTCCCAATTATTTTGATGATCAGGACTTTATCAAAATTAAGGTACTTTTTTTTTAATCTGACACCATCTTGCAATGTTGATCCTTTGTTTGTATCCGTGATGCTTGGACTAAGCACTTTACTCTAGCATTCCCTTGTTGACCTGACACAGAAGTGTCCTGTGTGTGATATGAGTTCGATATGACCTGTTATACTTGGTCTGTACTAGTTTGGACTCATTTGTTTCCCACTGGAATCAACCTATTCTTCATATTTCTGATGAAATGTCTCTGTGAAAGAAAAACATGAGAAGAATGGTAGTTTCCATCAGTCCTTAAAGAAGAAATGAGCAAGAGAAGATTAAGAGGATGAGCTGAATAAAAGAGGGGGAAATGTGTAACTATTGTTGCGCCATTGCCATTTATTGCATGAGAGAGCAAGAGAGGTAAACTGGAAAGAGTAATCTGCCTATAGATTTCTAGATTGGACTTTTACTATCCTGTGGGATTAGACTCTTTGGGTTGACAATTCTTGCCACTGTCATATGGGATTTAGGGCTGATTCACCCAAGACTAGTGATGTTGCCCTAAACAAAGCTCATGGTGGGAAAAGGTTCATGTAAGCAGCCACGAATAGTTGGAGCAATACATGAAAAGGTTTGGATCCTTTACAATAGCACTTCTACAATGTGCAAAACTAACCATATCTTATCATCATAAGAAAGAGTGGATGAGAAGGAAAGTAGGTGAAGAAGACTAGAGAAAAGGAGAAGCGATGAGTATATGATAGAGAGGAGAATAGAAAAGAAGGGAAAGAAAAGAGAACAAAGAAAGTGAAAAGAACAGAATAAAAATATTTCAATTTTGACTTTAAAAATAGTTTGTCCTATTTTTAGATTTGAAATATTATTATGAATAATCACATATTTCATCATATATAACGTTGTTTTACAATTTAAAATCTGTAAACATATAATTGTTTTAGGTCGTATCAAGGATATTATAAATATACAAATCCCATGCCAATATATTGACATGCCATTATCTTGAATTTGGGCTTTTAAAGTTTACCCATGTATCCTAAATTATATCATAAATCATGTTGACATTGGGATGTGTGTGACACCTGACATTTTTATCAAAGTTTAAACAACAAAGATCTGCAATCTTGGCCTGTTTAGTGTGATTCATGATTTATTGCCTTATATCATGGTGTTACAATGATTTTTGTAGAAACTTCATTGTTACAACCAGAATATTATATTTCTGATCAATGTAAATTGTGTTGTTTCCAGGTACTTGTTATATGTAGACTATGGAAAGATGGTAGAGAACAAAAATGATGTGGTCACTTAATGCATGCATAAGCAAATTTGAAAGTTGAAAACATTTGAGCATTAATTATAAGGGCAATGAATGTAGTGATTGGATCATGTAACTTTTTTCTTTTAATTTTGCAGCTAGTTGTATTGATGATTATTATTATTTTTTGTTAGTTTGTGCTTTAACTATCCACATACTTATCTTTTGATTGGGACATCTCTCTAGGATATTGGATTAAAAGTTATTACATGTCGATGAGACTTGTGTAAGCCCCATGGCATGCAATACCGGGCGGTACATACCGGTCCGACGGCATACCGGTACGTGTACCGGGCGGTACGTGCTACAGTGCTATACTATAGTAGTGCTACAGTATTACAGTAAGGAAAAAAATATAAAACTGTTCGGTACGCCCTGGTGTACCGTTCAGTACGCTGGTACCGTATCGTACCGAGCTAACCTCGAAACACCGGTACGGTACGGTATTGCATACTTTGATAAGTCCTACTAGTTCTTAGGAGGAGAGTCCGTAATTCCTCAAAATACGTAAATCTGCTTGTGACATTCATAGCCTGTTATATCATTTAGTAAAATTTCTTCAAATGAAAAGTTTGCTAGAAGAACAAAAGCATCAGTTATGGTTTGTGATATAAACTTCTAGATGTAATCCATAATGTCTTGTGTTTTGGGAAGGGAATTGAATAGGCAATAGCTATTTATCCAGTGACCAAGTGCACTGAGTTTATATGCAAGGACTGGATATTGTTTCTTTAAAAGATTTTATTCTTGTTCGATACTTCTTTCTTTTGTTGGTAAATTGCAAATTTTTTGATGTATTGGGCTCATTTTGATGATTTAATCTTCAAGAAGTATGATTGTGCCTTTTTCGTTACACTAGTTACGAGTTGTATTTCTGAAAATTTATGTGTACTAACTTCCTTTTATTATAATTGTTCTTTATGTCATATCTAGGAGAATTAGTGGTCCAATAAGGCGAGCTAAGGGTGGTTGGACACCACAAGAGGTATTTGGTTTATCATTGTTCTCAAGTTCCACAATTTTTGTGTTCATTAAGAACTACAGGCTATCTATGATGTCAATTAAATATTTTTAGAATTATCATCTTATTCGGGCTTATCAAGTCACATTCTCTACCATGCAATCTACCATTCTCCAAAACTATGAAATTACCGGTCATTCCATTTTTTTCATTCCGAACCCAGATGGGTATATGTAACTACTTGAGGCTGTCACCCAATAACTCTTGCGAGTACTGTGTTTTACCAGTGTCTCATGGATAATGACATGTCTATCACAGTCAAAGCTTATATCTGTCTGATTAGGCCTGGACACTAAAGTAAAAAGGTATACTGAGGAGAGAAAGAACTTTCTAAGACATTATATGAGTCACATGTTGTTTCATATTACAAATACAATATTGTGATTCAAGCCTATAAAAAGCTTTTTAAATGAAAATGGATCCAATGTAATTACATCTCTAACTTTCTTTTTGAAATATCAGCAAAATCTTGGGTTAGTTTTAAAATTGTCTAGCTTTAGAGGAATTTTTTTAACATTCTTCTTTTCTTTCTGGAAAGTTAGAAGAACATCAGACCAAAAAATATTAGCTTCAGGGAAGGCCCTCATTTCTCCAAAATTCTAAAAGGTTTTCCAAGAAGCAGAGAATTCAATAAAGTAGTATTGTAGTGCTCGAGTTTTGTATCAACTGTGGCTCCTTCATTGTCCTTGGCTTAAACTTTTAACTTTGATCTAGGTGTTTTTGCATGATTACTAATTTACTGAACACATGAAAGAATTCTTTTTCATTTTTCTCATGCTACCTTTTCAATTTTTCCTAATTTCAATTTACATGGTGTAGGATGAAACATTAAGGAAAGCTGTTGAAGCTTACAAGGGAAGAAGTTGGAAGAAAATAGGTAATGTGATTTCTTGCTACTGCATATTCATTATGAGCCCTAGACCAAGATACCCTTAGTTTCATTTGTCTACATTTTTCCGAGTATGCTTTGTAGTATGTACTTTCATGTGATAGATGCATATAATATTATGTGGATGAGCCTTGGCATCATAGTGAAATTGTTTTACTGCAACCTGGGTGATCAGGCTCAAGTAAAAAAAAAATACTCTTGCAACTGTAAAAGCAACATATATTGACCCTCCCCAAAACCCCACATTGATGGAAGGCTAATGCATCAACCATCCTTTTTTAACATTTATGCATATCATGAACGATATCAACTGTGACCGGAAAAAGTTTGCAGAATTTTCAAGAGTGAGGTTGTTTAAGATAATCGGGAGCATGAAGTCCAAGTCAAAATTAACTTGGCAGGTTGCATTTGTATTTATTAGTCGATGGCTGATATCTTTTGAGTATATAGCAACGACAAGCAGTTAGTTGGGAGTTACGGCAGCAAAATAGGGAAGAAACTAGATGCAAAGGGAGCACAAATGCTCAAATATTTTTAAGAGAAACATTTGTTTTGTGGGATCTTGAAAGAATTGTATACGATGGCTCTTTAAGCATTTTGAAACATGCAAATCTAGACAGCAAGTAGCAACTAGGAAATATTACTTGGTGCTTATACGATTTTGGATAGTATACTAACCTACACTATCACTAAACAAAATTCAGTATACCGAGCAATCATCTTATGCGTCATCTTTCGTCTTCTAAAACATTGTGTGCTATCTCTTGTCCAGGCTTCTATTTACAGTTTGTGCAAAATCATCTTGCATGGTGAATCCAGTTTATTTTTGTATATTACAATTGTTGCAAAATCCTTTCAGCTTTAATGATTTTAAATATATAAACCCTTAGGATCCTGAAGAACAATCTGCAACTTTTAAATGAAGTTATTGCAAACTTCCTCTAGTATTGATGTCATATGTTAATGTCTGTCTGTGCAGCTGAATTTTTTCCAGATAGAACAGAAGTTCAATGTCTTCATCGGTGGCAGAAGGTTCTCAATCCTGAACTTATTAAAGGTCCATGGACACCAGAGGTTTGATGCAAAGTTCTTTTCTTAATATGGTGTAGCTTTAGAAAAAAATAATACTTTATTGTTCATTATCATATCTCCTTGCGATTACAGGAAGATGAGAAAATCATTAGTCTTGTAGCAAAGTATGGGCCTAAAAAATGGTCTATCATTGCAAAATCACTTCCTGGTCGAATTGGGAAACAATGTCGGGAGAGGTATATTCGAATTGTCTGCTTTGTTGCTACTAAAAGGATAGCTAATAATTTGTTTTGAGAAATTTATACAGTATATTACTTTGTAGTGCTTTCTCCCTTTGAGCCTTTGGTATAATAAAGTTTGAGGAAGATGAGATAACCAAAACAAGGTGTGTGTGGACTGTGGAGTTTACGACTGGCCCATAGCTATCTGTTTAAAGTTTCTGTTGGCAGGGACTATTGCATTACAGCACAGGGGCAAATTGATACTGTTTTGACCTGGCACAATTGTTTACCATGTTGGATGGCACATGCTAAAAAGTTGGTTTAGCCATATTTTGCCACCTCCTTTACAGGTTGATATGAGGTGTCCTGTACCTTCTGCATGTTTCATTTTGATCTGAGCTGACAGGTGCCATTCAGCACAACAATTCTTGCATGTCAGTGACATTCACGATGACTTTTCCTATAAATGTTTAAGATTTTTCTTGATGGATGTTTCTATAAATTTTAAGAATTTTTACATAAAATTAAAGGTTTTTTAAAAATTAAATGTGTCGAGAAAAATTAAAAGAATTTTTCACGTAAAATGTTAAGAATTATGTGAGCTTCAGCTTGACAGATATGTACTTGAGTTAAAAGAAAAAGAGGTAAATTAGTTTTACTTATCATCTAACTTGGTAATAATGTGATAACACTAATAGAAGAAAGAGTTCTGAAGGAATTACATTTTCTTTCTCTGCCTTCTTATTAAGATTATTGTTTGCCCATTTGTCACTGTAGCAAAAGAGACAACAAGTATTATTCTTAAATAATTCATAATGTCAGTTGAGTCCATTTGCATGTATGGGACAAAGTCATTTCCATCATTCCATGTTCTCTCGGAATATATTAGTCAATACTTCATGCAGTTTGCAGTCTTAACTTCGATTAGTACATCTCTTTAATTTTTTAGTACATCTTGCAATGGATCTTCAGTTGACTAAATCAATTTTGGGGCAGTAAGTTATCGAGATGGTTTAATATGATTTCAATAGGTTATCCTTACATAGATACACTATGATTGGCTTTTAGTGATATACTGGGATATGGTTTCTTGTTTTGCTTCAATTATGATTGACGAGCCTTTTCTCTTCCTTTTTCGGTCAAACTTCTAATTTATCAGAGATAATCATTTTTATGGACTCAACACCCAGTGAGGACCAATATCTTGTTACACCAACTTTTGTATGTATCTTTAATTTGATTGGATTCTTTATGCCGCCAAAAGCACTAATTAATATATAAACAAATGCACTTTTATGTTTTTTGATAACAATTACCTAAGGTCTCTAAGTTCTTTAGGATGTACCTTATGGTTTAATATTCTTCTGAAGAAACATCGTTTGACTTTTATAGGTGGCATAATCATTTGGATCCTACCATAAAGAAAGATGCCTGGACTGTAGAGGAGGAACTTGCACTCATGAATGCCCATCGTGTACATGGAAATAAATGGGCAGAAATTGCGAAGGTTTTACCTGGAAGGTATTGACTCTCATGTAACATGTTTATGTTTTACTAAGGTGCATTAAAGTTAATTTTAAAAATCTCAGTAACTGCATTTTTTTTCCCTTTATAGTGCTTTGTCATGTTTATAAAGTATCATTATTTTGCTTAAAAAGTTATTAAACATAGAATGCTTGAGGGAATGTATTTCCGTGTTGGTCTTGTTGGCTTCTACCAACCAGCACATATTGTGCAAACAATAGAGAGGAGTAGTGCATAGGGCAACTAACATATTATCAAGTGTCCGTTGGAAGTTCAATGACTTTGAGTGAGTGTGAATAGAAACGTCCCCCATATCATTGTGTACTACTATAAGATCATGAAGTGACTATGCCATCAATTTCCACAACTGAAAACCCATGTCTTGCCATCAGAAAAGACTACCAAGGTAGAGAAGGCTTATGTGGCTAATAGGATAATTAAAGTAACTTACTAATCTGATAACTTGTATTTGACACATATACATGGCCAAATATGTTCAAATCAAAGTTATTAGTAGATAATATACCATATGGCATATGCATATAGCATCAATCATCTTATTATTTCTTAATGGTTGGAAACATAAAAGCTTGATGTCCTCATCAGAGCGCCAATGTATAAACTTCACTAATAGAAGAGCAGAAATAAATTTCATAATACACTGTCAATTACTGGTTCTAAATTCAAAACATGTTGCAGAAGTTTATGGAGTTTAATCGATTACATTACATAATGCAACTGCTATTGTGTATTACCTTTGTTGTAACAGTGCTTTTATTGTCTTTTGATCGTGTCGAGGGTACGTTATATTTGTAAGCTATTATCGATGGGCACTTATGCTGTTTACGACAGACATCTTTGTTCTGTTTCTGGACTTTGTATAAGAGAATGCAACTTTCAACTAATATCAACTGATTGTATAGTTATTTTCTAACCTTTCCCTGTGGTTAGGACGGACAATTCAATAAAAAATCACTGGAATAGTTCCTTGAAGAAGAAGTTAGATTTATTCTTGGTTACTGGTAAGCTGCCACCAGTTCCAAAACCTGAAACACATGGCGGTTCAAAGGACATGGCAAATTCAGATAGTGGGCGTTCACTTCGTAGTTCAAGCGATGGCTCAGACATAATTACCAGAGCCTTTTCTGGATCAGCCAGCTCCATGGATTCTGGTCTGCCTGCTGAACCATGTAAATTGGAAGACCAAAAGAATTGGTTGGCATTGTCAACAGTTCAAGATTCTAACAGAGAAGCCTTAGCAAATTTGACAGTGAGAGGAATTAATGATCCAGATACTGGCTACAGTATGCGTGATCCAATGTCTGATGTCTGTCCTAGATCTGATCCTGGAACTGAATTGGCAGAATGCAGCAATACTGGTGAGAACGATCAACTGGATGATACATCTCAGCCAGCATTAGCATTGCCTTCAGAATCACCTCATGGTTGTCTTTCTGCAGCCTCTACTCTGTTAACCACGTATGATTCTATGCAGCAATCATACTGCTCAGCAATTGTGACATCACCGAGTGGTTATCTGACTCCCTCCTCTGTGACTGGGAAGAATCCAGTTCAAAGTGTTGAATCCATATTAAAAAGCGCAGCTAGAAGTTTCCCAAATACTCCCTCTATTTTCAGGAGGCGAAAAAGGGAAGCAGAAATGAGCCATGCTTCTGGTAGTAGTCCTTCACAGACGGATAGGATAAAATTTCTAGACAGTTCTGATACTGCAGAAGGAAAGAGTAGACACAACTCAGAGGCAACCAACTCATTGTTGTCAAAATTCAATTCAAGTCCTTGTGACAGAGGAGCCATATTATACAATGGAAAGAGCTTTAATGAATCTCCTCCATACAGGTTGAGGTCAAAAAGAACTGCGATTATAAAATCTGTGGAGAAACAGCTTGATTTTACATTGGAGAAAAATGATTGTAATGGTAATGTCATTCCGCGGAGCTTGGCTATGCACAGTAGTTCCCATAGTTCCAGCACCATCATTCCGACCATACAGGAGAGGGAACTAACTGAGCATCCTATTGTGTTGTAAAGTGCAAAAATATAGAAAAATTCGAAGTTGGCCACGACCTCATACGTCAGTTGTAAGTACTTCTTATGACCTTGCTTCTTTTTTTATTTCCCAATTGATGCATGGTTTGGTTCATACAAGTAGTTCTGTTTAGAGAGAGATTTCACCTAGGAGGCTTGGCCTAGTTTTTATAGTGCTCAAATTTTGGTATCTATATTCCACATGATACCATACTGGAAACAACCCCCTTAAAAATTTTGAAATCATGTTTGCTTCACATATTCATTGTGGATATTATGAATTTGTATACTATCAATTACGATGATGACCTCTGCTACTATGATCCTTTTGAAGCTATTGTAGCTGCCACCTTGTTTGCATCTTCCTTACAACTGAACTGAATCTGGTTCTCTGTTGAATACAACTTAGCTACTGACTTGTTTCTTCTTTCTTCTGTTTGTCCATGTAGGTACAAGTCTTACTTGGATCAGGAAGGTCAAAGACCTGAAAAGTCTTTCCCGCTGTAGATCCAAAATCAAAAATCTAGTAGCAAATTTAGCTGTAGCTCCATTCAACAAACCGATGGCGAGAAAACCATGGAAGCCCGCATTGTTGTCTCATCGGAAATGTGCAGACTACAGGTAATTCTTCGCTTTGCTCCAGATGTTGGGGCATCCATAATTGTACATAAACCCCGTTCAAATAATTGTTTTAGCTACTTGCTGTGGAATAAGAGCTTGTCTTAGCTCATTTCTTCCCTCCCATCAACTCCTAACCTTCACACTGTTTACGATGCCTGCCAAGAAGAGAATAGAAAGATACATGCAAAGAAATTCATGTCCTCTTGCTTTATTTATACCTTGTGTTTGCTGTGTTTTAAAAACCATACGCATCACATGCCACCCACCACACTACTACTCTAAAACAGTCAGCAAAGAAAGTATGCTTTTAGGCCCTCTCCTGTCCTTTTGTTCGTTAGCTTTTTTTTTTTTTGCGCGCCTGTTCTTTCACAAGTTTGGAAATAGCGTATCTCCTCCTCTAGATTTTCATTTTGTATATATTCCTCTAAAATGTTTAGATCTTTCAGTATATGCCACTCCATACATCAACAATTCATAGAAACTACACACGAGTGTTCAAACTTATATTCTTTGATCAGAACTGCAAGACTGTAACATATTCCGCTGTATCATAAAGAAAACAAATCTTTTGGGGGGGAATAAAAAAAGATCAAAACAAGTCTTGGAACGTAGCAACAGACGATTCAAGACATCGATATCAGCAACTGCGGGCTACAACCTTTTCTTTATCCTTCTGCAGCCACTTCAGCCGCCGCTGCTACAAACTAATATATATGTTTATGTTCTGTAGTCTCTGTCGTCGCTTAGAGAAACGCACCACCAAAGCCACGGTAAAAAAAAAAGGACTCGCAGTCACACACAAGCAACGCCTCTCTGCACTCATATCTCTACCACACACACACGACCAAATTCAAAAAGCTTGGCGCGGAGATCACGAACTAGTAGTGATTACTATTTGTGAGGCGGGAAGGAGTGAGTTTGGAGATCAGCTTCGGTAGTTCTTGCCCTCGAAGGTCTGGCCGAACTGCCAGTTGGAGGGGACGATGTTCCAGGCGGTGGAGGTGCGGCGGTCGCTGCCGGTGACGCGGAAGGAGAGCGACTGGCCGACGAGGACAGCGTTCGACTGCCAGTTCTGACCCCAGTTCCGGGACATGGGCATCCACCCGGTGCGGGAGCCCTTGACGCTGGCGCGGACTATGTCTCCAGCGCCCGCCACGTTGGTGATCAGCACCAGGTTGAAGTACTGGAACCCGTTGATGGTGAACCGGATCCCTCCCGACCTACTGCACGGCACCCTGCGGCTCCGGACATATCAGCAAACACATGGCGACCAATTCCGGATTGTCGCTATTTGAGTACAAAAATTTAGATAGATCAAGAAAACGGAGACAGAGAGAGAAGCCAAGATGGATCACACAAAACGTATACGATTAAAGCGATTTCGAGGACATCATAAACGGGTGACCTATCACTAAAAACGCACGGTATAACTGACAGTCTCAGAGATCCACAAAAGCGCGAATGTCGATGACGCTGATCACGTCTTCGTGCTCATCTCAAAGCGCGACAAACGCCGATCTGAGGTCGTGCGGAGGAGGGCCGTCGGGGGACATACCTTCGGTACGAGACGGGGACGATGCCGGCGCGGTACTCGGCGATCTTGAGGAACATGGGCATGGAGAGGTCGAAGTGGGGGCGAGGCGGGTTGCACCACCCACCGTTATCGGAGGCGAGCGCGTAGTTTGGCGGGCAGAAGTTGGTAGCCGTGATGAAGATGGAGGGGCTCCCGCGGTGGCACCACCGCGGGTCATCCGCGCACTTGATCTCGAAGCACGCCCCGCAGCTCTGCCCCTCGTTGAACAGCGCCGTGCTCAGCGCCGCCGTCTCCACCCCGTACCCCTGGCTGTACAGGTTCCCGTACCCACACGCTCCTCCTGCAAATCACCAAATCCCATCAAATTCCGCCTCCGCCGAGGCGCAACGCGACGGATCGGCCACCGGTAGAGGAATGTGGCTTACCCATGGTCCCGGACGCGTCGCTGCCGCCGTAGAATGTGGCATGGGCGCTCTGCCACTGGCCACCGGTGTAGACGCCAGGAATGCGCGCGGCCGCCGGGGCAAGAAGGGCCAGTAGGGAGGCAACAGAGATGAAGGCGGCCAACGCCATTTGCTCCTCTCTCACTCGCGATCAAGGGTTTGGAGGATGGGGATGTGGAGGGAGGCAAGCGTCGGGTATTTGTAGGCTCGAGCAGAGGAGGTGTGAGTGTGAGATCAAACGATGGCACTCGGAGTAATTAAGTAAAGAAGGTATGGGGCAACAAAGGGAATGGAGGGAGTCGTTTCTGCTAAGATTAAAGGATTGGGGGCTACCACCGCACGACTTTCCCATCATAGCTGTGTCTGCAACGTGGTCCGTACGATGAGAAACCAACGGCTGAGATTTTATCGGGGCGAGCCACGGGTAACTAACGTTGCGTCGCGGTGAAGTGGGAAATCGGAGGGGGACTCTAATCGTATTCGGATCGCTTCCCTCGCAAGTTGTGCCGCCACCGACGGTTCTGATTACACGACCTTTTATCCACGCTTTTTGACCTTTTTTTATTTTCGTAAAAGAAAATAAATAAAAGGGGGGGGAATAATTTTCCTTTGAATCAAAATTCGGGGATTTGGCGGAGAGAAGCAGTCACCCGACGTTCTAGTACCCGGAAATTAGCACCCGACTGGGCTAGTCTTTCGCTTTGGTTCACTTCTCACCCACCAAACTCGTGATTTTGCGATGGGCCCATCGCGTATTGGACGGTACAGATTTTGCGCGCCAGTCAACCTTGAGCGGGGCCTACATCGTCCCATCTTTCCACGTGGACGACGGTGTCCGTCGGTCGTTAAGAATCAACTTTACTTATTATTATTACCGCATAAGAAAAGGAGACTGAAAGAAGTCGCGTTACGTCAGAGACTGTCAGCGACCGGACTATCTGTCTTGTGATTGGATTAATTTTACGGACGTGGGTGGGGTTAAGCTAAGGGCCAATAATAGTACTGGTAGAAAAGGAGGGGGAGTCGTGAGAGAAGAGGGTAGATGGGAGAGAGGCAAATCGAGGGTGCGTAGCGGCGGGAATGGAGGGGTAGCTGGGAAGAGGGAGGAAGGTGACTAGCCGTTGGGGCGTCGCTGTCGTGCGGGACCGGGCCACGTGGCTTTCCTCGAGTGGGGTCATCTTGGGCGGGTGGTTGTGGTGGGGAATCGAAGACGGGCAGGTTTATTTTCACGGGAACCGTCCCATCGGGCGCTAACGTTCGCCGTGAACGGCGTGAATTCCCGCCGCGTGGAAAATGCTTTTGGCCGTGTTTACTTTTCACCCAGTTGGATACCTGCCTCGCGATTTGAGGCAGCGATGACACCCCGCCGGGAAGTCGTACGCCTCCGGTCAGAAGGCATGTCGGTGACGCGGCGTAGGGCACAAATAATATCGATCTGGTTGAGATTCGTGCCGGAACTGATCGTCTCGTGATCGGGACGCGTGCTTCGTAGCACGCCTAGCTAACCACTTCACATCCCCCGTATCATGCCGGAAGTGATACGGTGTTAGGTGATCACTTGGAGCACGCATAAATGTTGTTAGGTGAGTTAGTAGGAGTCACCTAACTCGGGGCTCGGGTTCACATTGGCATTTCTTCCAAGGCTTCGGTTTCCATAGTTTTATTGTATGCATCAGATTTTGTTACCTTATCTTTTTATGGATTCACTGATTGCAAGGTTAGACGTTTGGTTTGTTGGTCTTTAACGTATTGAACATGTTTGTAAGATGATAGAGCTTCACTTGTTTATTGGGGGAAAGTCGATGATGGAAGCGGACAGCATCACAACAACTGCATCATCTCGCCTCCCGTTGCGGTACAAAGCCACCAACTACAGAGATTAGAATAACATGATGCCATGATTGATAACGATGCATTCGATCAACCGATAGATTTGCCATGGTACGATGCATCCTCCTCTAATGATGATGAAGTCAAAAAGTCGAGAAAGAAAAGTCACAAAAGTCGATCAACCGATATATATGTATATATATATATATATGTATGTATATATATATATGTATGTATATACATATGTATGTACATACATATGTATGTATATATACATACATATGTATATGTATATATACATACATATACATATACATATATTTATACATATATTAGAATTCAGATCTGTGATGAAATTAAAAATCTTAAAATCTTCATCAGCTAAACTAACCAACACCCTCAAAGTTTATCATATGAAATTTCAAACGTTGAACCTTTCATATTAAACATACTATTCTTAATACAATTAAGATAAGCATCAATTTCTAAGAACACTATAACTTGTAATTATTAAGATCAATTTCAATAATTAAAGTATTAGTAATTCCAGAAGGATACTACGTTTATAATTACTTAATTACCATGATACTGCATGCAGGTCACTATTCGACATTCCAGATCATTCGGACTAAAAGCATCTCCATGTCCCCCACGGGCTCCGAACAAAGCCATAAACACGGTTAGATTGCAACACCATACCCACAAATATTCCCATCCATTTGCTCTTTTATCATCCGGGGAGCAATATATTCGTACTGGTGCAGCAATACAGGAAGAAGCTCCTGGAGATACTGTGTACTTGCAGTTGAGAGAAGTATTATATATAATGGGTACGAATACATGGAGAGATGGTAAGATGAGATGGTTGCTTCGGCCATCATGTTGCTTCCGTTGATGGTCATAAATGGTAGAAATCAAGCGATATCAGGGATGGAAGGAAAAAAAGGGTAGAAGGTGTTGTTCAAGGCTATGGTAGGGCATGGTAAAGAAGATGATTTAACAAAAGTAATGTTGCTGTCAACCAGAGAGAAACTAAGACCTGTCACCCAAACAGCACACTGGTGATGTATTTTTCTTATACTAGTAAAACTTATTTGTTGCCGACAAACAATCACCGATCGCTGGTTAGAGGTACTTGACCATGCCACGGCCTTCAACACTGAGTTTTGAAGCCTGCAGTTGTTTCTTTTTTGGTGCCTTTAACTGCTGCAACCTCTTGTTCATCTGCATTGTGAACAAAACGTGTCAATAACAAATCAATCTATATAACTTGCTTAGTCAAAGTAGAGCCAGAAACGGTGATATTTTTCGTTAGTGTTTCGTATCTCAGAAGTTTGAAGCACCGATTTGTTTCTGAAATGACCTTAGGTTCACAAAAGAATGAACATTATGCAAAACTGTCATTTGAATTTGGGGAAACAAACTAACGCAGACTTACCTTGTTCCAGAACAATCTCTTTTTTAACATAAGCTTATCAAAAACAAATGTCTGCTAGACATGCTAATCGGGCACCAACTTGAGAAGATGTAAAATGAGACATGGCTGATTCATGGTTCTACGCGCTGAAGGCATAAGAATATCCTCAATAGTTGTTCTCTGAAAGGTTTAAAACAAGCATCGGACATATATATACCAATAGTTATGGCTCAGTAGTGGACGATATGACTCCATATCAGTCAGTTATTAATGTTTTTTCTAATTTTTTGATGGAACGGGATGATACAGGTCACTGCTGAAGATGTTGCTTACTTGGACCAAGTGAAGCATTTTGGAAATAGAGGAATCAAAGTGGCAGAAGCAACAAGTGACATCTATGCGTACTAATGCAATCAAGGTTCTGCTCTGGTATAAAACTAAGCTCAATATTCAAGTTATAAAATCATCCACCGTTGAAATTAAACCAGTACAAAAACATCATGGAACCAGTCGCACACTCGAAAGTAGTAAAAAAAACACAAACGGATACTAAGCTCAATTGTTTTAAGTAAAAAAATTAAAATGTAAAATACATCTATGATGATAATTCTGCAAGGAAGGTTGACACTAACATGATCCACATGTTTCAGAAACTAAAATACTAACCTTCAGCCTACGCTGATCTTGTACAACTTGTTTTGCCCTTGCCCTAACTTCTTCAGGGTCAACTTTGGACTGAGGGCGCACAACAAAATCCAGAGGCAATGCTTCAGGTCTGGAAGCATGTTGCCTAGCAGCTGCATTGCCAGATTTTCGACCCCTGCATTCACATATAGAACATTTTAAAGAACATACGGAACAGCTTTAGTTTGTAATCCAATCTGACATGAAAAGAAAAAAATGCTTCAACCACTAATGAATTGTAGAGCATTCAACAACCGATTATCTTACTGTGAAAATTCAGCCAGATCAACATCATCATCTCGAGATTGCAATCCAGTAGCTTTAGCCACTTGCCTTAGTGATCAAACATAAAAAAAACACAAGTTAGGGAATGACCAATCAAGATCACAAAATAAAATGCACTAGTGCTAAAACAATAGAAAAGACATCCTAGAGAAGTGTGGGAATTACTTCTGAGACGATGGTCTCCTGTATGGAGCTCTCTCATCTTCAAAGCTTCTCATATCCTCAAATCTAGTACTCTTGTTAAATATTGGTCGACTCTGCCCCAATAGTTAAAATGTTAGTTTTATGAAACTTGATCAAAAACAACTTCAAGATAGTCAAAATTAACTAAAAGACAAACAGACTTGAAGCTACACCAGACCATATAGCTCAGTACCAATCAGTATTCATTTTCTTATTATTTTTCACTGATACTGGTATAGGTCGGTAAACTTCTAGGAATACAGGCACCCACCAGTCTGACAAGTTGTCGAAACTGGTATTAGACCAGTATTTAAAAAAACATTGCTTGATGCAGTAAATGATCCAAGTGAAAGGATATATGCTTAAGAAAAATGACTGCATGTTACTTGTATAGAGATTTATTACCCATTTATCAACTAACTCTTTAGCAAGTTTTCTGTTTGACGTCGTCTCTTCATCTGATTTTGATAAAAACATAATCACCTGCATGAAAATATATGAAATCATTCTGACACTTGCTTAAGTATTTAAGAGACAACAATTGCCAGAACAAAATTTGTGTTTCACCTTGCCAAGACCACTCTTTTTCAGTTGCTCTCTCCTGTCGTATTGCTCAAGGTCAATTGGGAACTGCATCACAGAAGTAATTTGTCATACACAACTGAGTATTCAAATATGAAAAAGGACTAGTTATATCCTGCACCAGCATAGAATTCCACATTGCTAAAACCAATCCAATGATTCTGAAATCTTGATGATTGTCATAGTAGAAAAAATGATCATATTTGTACAAAAAAAAATTTCAACAGAAATATGGAATACTTTCACACATACATCTGAAAGAAGTTTTAGTACGGCTGTTCGAATATTCATATTGGGCAAACTTCCATCAGGTAGGGGTTCAAGCCAATTCTTTAGAAGAGTTAATACACCATGATCCAAGAATTCTTGCTGAAGCTTCTTCCTGCATATAAAATATAAACTCCAAGATGTCAGATCTAGAAACTCCAAGATCTGAGAACAAACAAATTATCCAGTATTAAAACGCATGTGTTCCAAACTTCCTACTGCAGAAGTATGATGGCTCAAATGACCTAAACTCTCTTTCTTGCCCAATAAGATATTCTTACTTTGAGAGAACCTCTATAAGCAACGGCAGTTTTCTGAGTTTGTTAATGGCTGGTTTATTTTGCCTGTTTAATTCAGCATCTTCTTCAGCTGTAACTTCTAACTCTGCCATAAGATGCTCAACTATCAAAGCAATTTCAGCAGGCGACTTCTCATTTTTCTTCTTTTTCTTTCCTCCCTTGAAGAGTTGTTTGATTTCATCATCTTCTTCACCCTCTTCTGCCTACAAGGACAAAAGTGATTGAAAAATTCAGAACCAAAAATGCTATCAGCTCCAAATCAACTTGACTGCATCAATGAAAAATAATAATAAATTATAGGTAGGTCACACAACAGTGTCATGCAAGCAACACAAACAAGAATGAATAGTCGCAATGTATCAATTGTGCTATGCCCACTGAACTAGGCACATTTGCAAGAAAAAAGAAAAGGCCAGCCAAGAAAGACACTTTGCATCATGAGTGGCATGTGACAAGGTACATATCATGCCAATGGACAGCTAGCACAAGAGGCACACACCACCTAAAACAGTAAGCTGAAGGAAACAAAAATGTAATCAAGTTTAAAAACAACCTAGCAACTCTCTATGATTGATGGTACATATAATATTATAGTTGTCAAATCGATTATGCAACCCTAGGTGATGCGCCAATTATAGAGCCTAGGCTGTAACCCAGGCTCATTGGTAATAACTCAAACACCAATTTTTAGAAGAAGTCATTCCAACATTTTTTGAATTAGCAAATAAATAATGTGATAGTTACATTCTATATCAAAAATTTAACATCAAAATATATCTCAGGCTCTGTAGTAGTGTAAAGAATGTGTAGATATATTAAATAACATACATGGATATATATATATATATATTCATAAATATGAATATATTTCTACATATATATAATGGTTTATAAGAACAATGCCTAGATACGCCAGCAAGTGCCTATGACAACACTATATAATACATCCTTACAACAGTATGCATATTAATGAATAAGCAACTAAAAGACTATAAGCATGGATGCTGTTTGGATGGTACGACAATTAAATCTTATGAGCCGAGCTAAAAGTAACAAAAGCAAATTTTACCAATAAAAGCAATGTAGGATACTAACCTGAGGTGCATTCCCAGCAAAAGCAGGCTCATTGTCACTTCCATAACGATCTGCAGGATCTACACCACTATCATCGATGAAGTTATCATCATCCACTGTTCTTATGCCTTCTTGGTCATCCTGATTCATATGCAAGGGCAAAAGTGAATATCGAGAAAACATACAATACCAGCCATAATTACAAAAGTACACATCACGATACACTAAAAAATGGATCAACTTGTCCGGATGATTAGTGTGGGTTCTCAAAAGGTGCATGAAGTGTTAAACCATCAGAATCAGAAAACCTCCTGCTAAAACAAACAAAAACATTAAAATAGACTATGTGTTGTCATTGGCATTTCACACAAAAGTCTTAACTGATACCCAGAAATGTCAAGCAAAAAATTAAGTTTTGATTCAAAAAGATGTAACAAATTACATTAACTTTGGGATGCTGTCCATTTATCTTCCAATTTCAGAGGCCTCTAACCCCATGCTCTCTCCTCAGTTTTCCCCTCCAATAATGCCAGCAGCATTCAAACAGCCAACCAATCACATGTCATGCCAGCACTGGACAAGTATGGAGCATAGATTTAAATCCAGTATTCAATTATCCTTGTCTCTGACTAATCAATCCTTGGTTCAGTTGGGTGTTTGTCTCTTAAAGCAGATATATGCAAGGAAGTGCACAGGGAGGCTATGTCATGTATTGTTTACAAGCGTCAATTCTGGCACATTTTAAATTAATTTCGTCTAAAGTATCATATCAGTATTAACTATCTAAAAATGTATTCTAAAAAAATGGAAATGCTCCAAAAGCATTTAAACAAATGAAATTGATACTTCAAATAAAAAAATACCTTCATATTTCATATTTAACATAAAGATCTTACACTACTGACTTTTAAAAGTGTATACAGAAGTTGATGCTAAAATGATATAGTGAAAAAAAAAAAAAAAGATTGTCAAGACAAGTAGAAAACTACATTAAATTGATACTAGACCTCAAGAGCTCAACAAACTACATTAAATTGCTAAAAGTCACTCGGTAACCTACAACTATTGAAATTTTGAATAGCATAAATGTGTAGTATCATTAATTCATTATATAACTTCACAGCACTATGCTGTAAATAATGCAACTTATGTGATAGTATGAGTTAAGTTACATCATGGTTGTCAATAGAAGTGACCAGCATCAAAGGCCATTGAACATCTAGGAAAGTTAACTTGTATCATTAAGCCAAAATCATGAAAACAGTGAATCACCATTGTAAGACATTTCAATATTATTCTCCATAGAAGTGATTCATCGGAGAGGTACAAGTGAGAAATTGTGATTTGTGTGTCTATGTGGCTGCCTACAAGGATTGTTGCTTTGTGGAATGAGGGAAAGACATTTCCTCTTTTTGGCATGACCATCAGGTGCCGATGGAAAGATTCAAGGCAAAAGATATAAAATAGTACTCTAGAAACAACAGAAGGAAGCACACTACCTTGCCAAACTAAGAAGATAAACGATTAAGAAGGCAGGAGACATATTTAACGTTTCCAAATTGCAGTTCTCAGTTTCTGAAAGATCAAGATGTCCTTAATAATCAAGAAGAGAAAAAAAAAAGAAAGAAAGAGGTAGCCAATAATAGAGCAAAATTTTCAGGTTCATGGTAATATTTTAGGTAAAAGAATAGCGTCCAGACCTCTGAATCACCCCCAGCTATAGTGTTCCATAATTCCTCCATCTCTGGATCGGCCTCTTGACCCCTCGATCCACCGCCGTACCCCTTCGGTGCCGATTTGGACACCTTAGCGGAAGACCAATCCCCCTTAGACGAAGACGATTGCCCCTTTTCCTTCTTCAAACTCCCACCTTTCCCCTCCTTCAGAGACGGGGACGTTTTCCTCATCTTCTTCGAAGACAGCCCTTCGTCCTCCCAATCATCCAACCCCTCTTCACCAAAAGCCGGCGCAGGGCTCCCGCTCTTTTTCACCAACCTCTTCCTCGGCTTACCGCCCTTACCCTCCGCCATAGAACTCATCACCGGCGTCGGCGACCGCTCCCGCCGCCGCCAGTCGCCCACGTCCTCGTCGTCGTCGTCGATCGGGTACGCTGGCTCCGGAGAGGGCTCCCGATCGGAGGGCATGTCGGGATCCATCAGCGGCTCCCCATCTTCGTCCATATACCTGTAGAAAAACAGATCGAAACCCTAAATCAATACGAGCAAAGGAAGACTACAAGCCCCAGAAGCGATCGAACGGAAAAGAAGCTAGGGTTCCGATCAGATTGCATACGGGTCGTTCTCGTAACCCATGGCAGCGGAGATCTCAGCGAGGGATCGAGAGAGAGAGCGAGAAGGGGGAAACCGGATGAGAAGGTGGAACGAATGCTTATTAGACGTCAGACCGAAACAGATTCTTCAGAAGGCTTTCACGGATAATAAGTGGGCCGAACCGGCCTGGTTTGGTTCGGTCCGGTCCAACCCGGTACCATACAAACAAGAAGCTGCGGCTTGAACACCCATGAAAGACGCCCGGGTTGGGACCGCCTGTTTATAGGAAAAAAGGGATTTCTATTTTTGGCAAAGCCAACTCGATCTGATTAATATTATTATCAGAAAAATAAAATAGTTTAATGATGCATAGGAGGTGACAGTTTGTAATAAAAGATAATGGTATAAGAATTTATTGTTATGTTTAAATGATAAAGATATTGTTATGTTTATTGTTGCACTCATTTGTCATTTAATCTCGTTTGGCTATTAATATACTCTTCAGCCAATGCCCATTTCAAACCTTCGATGATGGCTATGCATTCCATATTATCTAACATTAATTGTACAAGATACATATTTATAGACAAAAGAGGCTAAATTAATATTGTGGGTGTTATTTCTCGAACAGCTATATGGTGAAAAGCTATATTTTTTAGCATGTACTAAAAAAAATTTATGTTGGGATAATAATAGATTTGTGAAGTTATCAGAAAAGCTTTCTTTTTTTTAATAATTATGTCAGTTGCCATAAAATAAAAAGAGAAAAATAATTTAAGGAAAATATTTAAATCCCACCGCCTCAATTCCCGCCTCTTATAAACTCATATTTATATATCTAATTTCCTTTTTTTTCTCTGTTTTCTATAAATTCACCGAAACCTTCCCGCCTAACCCTCATTTGAAAACTTCTTTCCCTCTTCTTCTTTGTTCCACTCCGATCGGCTTCGACGATACGGAGACGGAGAAGGGAAGCTGGAAGGCGGATTGCCGGATCCAGCGGTGATCCGTTGCTTACTGCCTCCCAAGAAGAAACCCTCGCCGGATCATTCGGCGAGAGGAGCAACCAGCCCTAGGACGACTGTTTTCACCCGCCCGATCTCGACGCCCTCTTAGCCCTCGCGCCGACGGAGGAGAAACTTGCGCTTGAGTTAGGCGAATTTGGTGGCGTCTTCTAGATAACGGATAGCAGGTATACCGACAATTTTGATACTGCTCAAGATCTCTGGATGTTGAACGAAGTATCGATATCTCTGATGCTATTGAAATGACTGATGAGTATATGCTGATTACGTTTTCTATCACTCGATGCATGTAGATCGAAGTGCATGGAACTTTTACTTGCATTTTGATGATCATATCTATAAAATGACAAGAAAAGATATGTGAAGCACTTAATGTTCTGATCACTTGAGAATTAATGATGCAAACAAAAGTAATCCTCCGAATATATGCCTTATGATGAATTCAAATGATTGATGCTGTGATTGAATTAATACAAGGATTTTGAGTTTGTCTTGGTAACAGAGCCAAATTTGCTAAAGATGTTGGTTACTAAATGAAAGTGATCTGACTCTGTTTTTCTAACTTGCAGTTTGTTCTGGTAGTTATAAAGTTCAATAGCCTTTTGTTTAAATTGTCTTATCTCATGCTTATGTGCATTATAGATTGTGTTTTGAATTACTTGTGAAGAAAGGAAAAGGCTATGTAATCTTAGGATCATCATAAACAAAAAGATTTCACACATCTTCTTAAAAGCATTTGATTTTTGCTACGATATTTATTGCATATCTTTCAGAAATTAAGCTGAAATAAAAAAAAAATTAGGTTACTTGAAATTATTATTATTATTTTGTAATATTGAGCTTAAAAAGGTTGGTTGGATGTACATAACTTCAACTTAACTGCTTACTGTTACTAGTTTGGATGGTCATTTGATGTTAGATTTGTTGTGTATAAGGTGCTTCTCATCTAATGTATTAGTACGATGCCAAAACAGGGGGGCTAAATCTTTCGGAGCTAAAAAATAGGGATATATCTAAAAGATGAACAATGTGGAAAAACAATACTCGATTAAATTCTTTGATTTGATGAACTTAGAAGGTATATATATGAGTGCTTTGAAAAGCTAGGCTCAATTTACGTTCTACCATGGTCAGCAAGGTAGCAAAATGGAGTCTAGTGGCCAGGTTTTATGGAGCCGTAATCATACTAAGCCAGACTTCACGGCTTGCAGATTGTTGAACTTAAGTTTAACCTGATTCAATTTGCTTAGCTTGGAAACTAGTGTCCAATTGGTTTTTATTTTTAGGAAGTGATTTAAGGCAGAGTTTAAATGCAGCTAGCAGTTGGTGAAACAAAAAGACTTTACCATAAAGCTAAGCTGGCACCTGCAGATTATTGTAAAATTTTGCAATGAAATACTTGTGGCATTTTCATTTAACCATAGAATTGACTAAAATGCTTTCTAGAATGCATCTTGGTGTCTTACTGGTGTTGGCCAAAATAACAACTAATTAACATAATTCAAATATTTACACAAGGAATTAAACGAATATATTCATTGTGACTTGTTGAAAGGTTTGGTTTTTGAATCTGACTCTATATGATCTACTAACTCAAAAGATTTGATTGTTCGCAACCACTGAGACATTTAGAGGACTTGAACAAAGGAAAAAAGAAAAGCTTGGGCTTAAGTTTTTCTATCTCGAAATAATTAAGGAAATGGAAACTGTTGCATAAGAATACAGTGAACATGCAATGATAACTTATTTCATTATTACACCAAATGGTTAAAAAGATGAATAAGTTTTAGAAGTAAAACAGATGAGTTTTCTTAATTTAACGTCAGTTACCTTGAGATAAAATGAGTTTGATTTCTTCAAATTGGCTATTTGACACCTATTTCTTTTTAACCCTAATTTCTTGGTAATTGGTTTAATGTAGACATTAAACATAGGACATTTTACCGATCTTAATATGGTAAAAGATATTACATGTCGTTCTCAAATAGTTGAGACTTATTCTCAAATAGTTGAGACTTATGATTTTGTTATTATTGTTATTGGTTTAACGTGGACTTGGAGGTTGCCATTTCTCACAGCCTTCACGCTAGTGCAGAAACAAATGTCTTCTTGCCCATTAAGATTAAATGACTAACGAAGCATCTTTAGCATAAAAATGCATCCCAGTTAGTAGCATCGACTAATTCATTTTCTTCATTAGGCTTTTTGTACGAGAGGTTTACTTTAAAAAATTCGACATAATTCACTTCTTTTTTTCTTCTCTTTTTCTGAAAGAGAACTTTAGGAACAATTATTGTTAATGAACAGCTACAGCTGATAAGCAAAGACATATTATCTTATAAGCTTAACTTAGTGGACTAGACATTACTCCCTTAATTTACAGAAAAGGGATGTGAAGCAGAACAGGAACCACATGGTTTTGGCCAACGACCATAGTTCCATCTCCTCGTTTGATGTAGTCCAAAAAGGAATCAACTCCTGTCGTTTACTATTATCTCAGCTGATGCTGTCTTATTAACTGAAAGACTTAGAGCTGCATTTTTCTTTCTTGTTTCATAGATCTAAAAAGCTTTCATCCATCCAACCAGGGAGGAAGAGTATGTTTTATGTCATAAAGATCACATGGTGTCATGTGGAACTCATACAGCCATTGCGCTTCCATTGCGGCGTTATGTCTCCATACCCAACATGCCTCGCTGTTATTCCAACGCAAACGAAGACGATGAAGAAACCTGCTGCGCGTGCTGCCTTGGCTTCCAATGCTTCCTTCCTCCTGTAAGTAACATGTTTTATGCAATTTAAATTAGAAACTAGTTTTGATTCCAATTTAATCAAGAGCATATAATATAAATATTTAGGTTAATGTAGGTGTTAAGTTTTATTTCGTGGCAATTGTCACTGGACCACATTAGATTATCGTTTCACGAACTAAGAATCCCCACTTATATAATGTCTGCCAATCTTTGATTAGCTCATAGTCTTCTCGATTTCTTCCATCTTTTAATGGCAAACATGTTAGAAGGAATCCAATCATTAACTTCCTCCACTTAATGTTTCTGCATAGGGGTGGTCAAATAGTGTAGCATGGGCCAACGAGCAGTATTCGCATACAAACCTTGGACTGGCCCATGCTGCTCGGCACGAGCCGTGCCGGTGTCTTTTTTGCGACGACAAGACTTGAAAAGAAGGCTATCTTCTATCCAGCACATGGCAGACAAGGGGGCTCGCAGCGCCCATGCCTTAGTTCTTCTTCATCTCCCGTAGGCCAAGACTTGTCCTTTGTAACCCCCCTTAAAACATATGCAAAGTGGTGTTGCTGCCTTGGGCGGCACACGAATCCACACAAATCAGTACGTTATGGCCCGAGATGGATGATGAAACTTTTGACTCTCGAACAGCCTTTTAGTGAATAGAAATAATAGGATTTTGTTTCTGTCCATTTCGTAGGCTCTTTAGCAGTCAGAATCCTTATCCTCTTAAGGATCAAATAGAAGATTATAAAAATATGCATTACACATTATAAAAATAAGAACGATTTTCACATACTTTGTTCTGTAGATCGGTGGAAAGATTGTTTTTGAGATTTGAACACCACTCAGTTCGTATATAAATCAGCAACACAATCTCTATTCCCTTTTTTTTCGGTTTGGCCCTCATCTACTGGTTCAACACTTTTAACACCTAATTCATCTTAAAACCAGACATTAATGTGTTGAGGGAAGAGAAACATGATGCTAGTACTACATCTGATTTTGAAAGATAAATTTACTGCTGCTTCTGATGCAAGTTATATTGGTCGAGATTATTTGATAGTTGACCACTGCTAAGAGATTACGCCGTTGTCTTGTTTATATATGAGCCCCATTATATTTTAATTTCTGAGTTCGGTATCTGCTCCATTCATCCATGTCTCTTTTATCAAACTCATTAAGTTGTCAATTAATGCTTCTATATCGGTCCAATTCTCTTTTGATCTTTTAGGCATGTCAGATCATTATTTTTCCTCTCTCAATCTCTCTCTCTCTCTATCTCTCTCAATGATTGATTCAACATATATGTACTTGTCGAATAAAAATATATTAGATATTTCCCACGATCATGCATAATGATCGTTCTCCGAATTACAAAAATATGTTAGGGAGAGTCATATTGAATTATTGTCATTCCTAGGACTCAACCAGATGATCTTTACAGATCATCGATTTTTATGGAACCAATCACTATGATAACGAATTAAATCATAACAAAATATGCCATTTATTTTGGTGAATAGCGATTGACCTCGATACATCGCATTAATCATATTTGTGACACGAGGAATGGCATCTCAAATCAGTAACATGTGGGTTTAATTTGTCATTTTCTCTGCAATGATCTGTACGATCCTCCCTCAAGTAGCATCAAGTTTCTTTTCTCTTTTTCTTCCTGGACGGGTCCACTAAATGACAAGAAAATGAGCTGCAGTCTCTCTCGGTTGTCATCTGTTGAAGTCGAACCATATTTTCATTGAAATTTTCATTCTTCTCTCAATCGTCACCACGGCATGTAGTCTTATATTCTGAAAGAAATTCGATCGGCTGTGTTAGTGCTAAAACCTGTGTTTCTTCCGGCTAACTTACCACATATGTCGGACGAAATCTTGGTAAAAAGTTATTCCTTAAGTTTTTTTTTTTTTTGAAAGTATCGTCTTTTTCATATTTCTCAATCAATCTCTTTTTATCATATTCTTCAAAGTACCATTGACAAACCACAGGAGCAAATCTCATTCCTTTTGGTGGATTGGTTCATAAGGCTCGATCCATTTCCTGAGTTACAATATTTTGTAAAACATAAAAAGCATATTTAAAAATATTATAAATAATATAAAAGTATTTATATTTGATTGTTATTATTTATATGAAATCATATTTTTATATATTGAGTTATGAATCAATTTGGTTCAGTTACGGTATTATTTAGTTAAAATGTTTTAACGAAAGTATCGAAAATACTGTGATTGACAATGTGAATCTTATACATAGATTAGACCGATTCGACTATCTTGTTAGAATGATATTTTTGGCTTATGATAAATAGGGGATGATCTTTTAGATATATGGAAAAATGGAATATCGTGGGAAAAGTCAAAATGATCATTGTTTTTTTCAAAATTTCATATATATATATATATATATATATATATATATATATATATATATATATATATATATATATATAATGGATCCTTGATGGCAAATGATGTTGATTTGACAGCTATGATTAGAGGTCTTTTCAACTTTTGTCTCGCTTTAAACTTCGAGCTGGATCCACGTGTGTGTGCCTTGCACACGAATGGCTGCCAATGCATGCGAGAAGATACCGAAACCATATAGGACACTGGATGTCTAGATGGTGGTCACACCGAGTACGGCATCCACCCATATCAGCTTTTAACTGCAACACAGAATTGCGGTTCATTTCCTTCATTCCAATTGAGGTTATGATGCTATTATCATGTATAAAGGAATGACTTGATGATGCAGGTGGGAAGCTACCTAACCTGCTTTCAATATAACCTCTCGTCGTCAATGTGCTCCCGTGGTGGACATTGCTGCCAGCTCGTCGTGCAACCGAGACCACTGGCAACATAGAGGCGTGCAGTGCAACGCTGTGTCGGGCTCCACTAGTGTCCCAAGTATCTGCTGGGGCTGTCAGCCATTGCCACGGCCTCCACTGTTGTTACCTGGCCATGACGTTGCCTCTCACTGTAGACAAGCGCTGGTCTCCATGCAATCCACCGGTGCACTCTAAATCCCTCCAGATTTTTTTTAGTGTATCCACCGCCGTAGTAATGGAGGAGGCGAAGGAGAAAGGAAGTAGTGCACCAGCAGCGGCAAGTCGAAAGGAATGGTTGGACTTAGTGTTGCTATTGTTTCTATAAACTGCGACAAGCAAAGGCAGAGAAGATTTCGTTCACATCAGTGGACCAAAAGCGAGCGGCAGTAATTAGAGCGAGAAATGTGGGTGTGTGGGTGGAGACAAAGGGGACTCAAAGCCGCCTCTGCTCTATATATAAGTCTCTAGACCGTCCCACTTCTCCCCACTACCTTCTTCTTGCAGTTCTCGTTATACCACACACCAGCTTCTCTGTGTTCCCCCGTCGTTCCTCTCTGAAGGGATCGGAGAACGTGATGGAGCTGTACATGGATAACAAGTGGAAGCTGTCAAAGAAGGGGAACAGGAAAGAGGGTGGCAATGGGTTGAAGGCGTCCGCCGGCGTGCGGGAGGAAAGTGGCAGCAGAAGCAGGGTGGAGGCGCGGTCGTTCCCGAGCCGGTGCGCGAGCCTGGTGAAGGAGCAGCGGGCAAGATTCTATATCATGCGCCGTTGCGTCACCATGCTCATCTGCTGGAGAGACTACCCCTGAGGAGGCCAACGTCTGCGTACGTCCGTCCGTCCTCTTGTCTTTTTCCTCTACCTTTCTTGGCGACGACCTCCTATGCCGTTCGAGGAGGAAGTGGTAGACGCAGGAACAAAGGACGATCGGCAAGAGGAAAGTGTAGAGAACGTGATGGTTTCTTTTGGGTTCCGATGTGTGATCGACAAGGCGATTTGGGACGCTTCGTGTGAGACGTGTTGTTGGTGTACGATAGCCATTTGAAGGGGTGGAAGGCTCGGTGATGTCGCTGACTTCCTCACAAACCTTCTGTTTCTAAGTGCAGAATTTGTCTTTCCGTGGTGTATATTTCTCAACACACACCAAGGAGTTGTTTCCAAAGTATGATGTCTTCTACATGGTATTTCCACACAAGACTAGGTTAAATCCTGTCCAATTCTTACTTTGCTCGAATCTTAGTTAGCATTCACAGGGATGCACCCTTCCAAACCTAGAAAATTGGGGAGGAACAGGCATTTGGTTTACTTTCATGGGTTTGCAAGGGGAAATTGCAATAAATACTAGCTGGTCTTTGGGGACCCTATTTTGATATTTGTGTCGGACTAATAAGCAGATGGTGAGATTTGGTGCGTTTGAAGTCAATGACACATTACCTAAATTAATTAATTTTTAGATTAATTAACTTGTATATTTTAGGTTAAATTAAATAATAGTACGTAGGTGATATGGGTAGACAAGATTCGATTCAATTCTGGACCAAACCGATCTAGAGAAATTAAACCAAATTATATTTAAAAAAACCTCCGGTTTGTTTATTTTCAATTTTAATAAATCAATCATACATATATATATATATATATATTCATTACATAATATTTTGTATGTAATACTTTTAACATGTACACATATATTAAATTGCAATAATTTTACATATATTTATAGGCATGCATGGGGGACGTTGGACTCCCACTGCGCCAAAAAAATTAGCAAGCTATAGCATGGGCTGCATGTGTACAGGTTCCATTTCTAATGATGCCCTATATTAAAGGGATGCCCATGGCACGTCACTAAAGGTCAAATCCATCACAATTAATTGAAAGAAATCTCTATACAAACATGTTATGTCCACTTGTTATTACAAGAAATTAATCTCACAGTGTAATATATACACATACATATAGAAGAATACATTGTCATATACGGCCCTTATATCGTGCAGCGCAGAAACCCTAACACCTCCTTCACCCGCTCCATCGGTGACGTGGCCAACTTGAAGTTGACCGTCCCATCTATGCCGGTGAGGTTCCGGTACTTATCCTTCCTCGTGAACTTGGTGCATTCGAACCCGAGCGAGGCCGCCAGGATCCGCTGCACGTATTTGGCGACGTCGTGCGGGCTCTTCCCGGCGGTGCACGTCGCCTCCAACGGCAGCTGGTTCAGAAAGGTAACCTCGTAAATGGGCCGCGGGTTCATGAAGAAGAAGATGGGGTCCGTCGCCTTCCACCTCCTCGCGCCGTCGCGTGGAGGAGGCCGACGCGGTAGTTCATGGCCACCGGCACGATGCGGTCTGTTAGCTCGGCGAAGAGGGCGCTGAACCGGAGCAGGAAGCGCTCCCTGCATGTGGTGCCCTCCGCACACCACCAGGTCGCCGTTGGCGAGCCCGGCCCTGATGCCCTCCGCGTCCGCTTGGCGGTCCCTGCTCAACCGCACGGTGCGTATCAGCGACAGGATCTCCGAAAGCCGGGAGATGGAGTAGGTGACGGCGGGAACATTGCGGCCGAGGACCGTGGCCAGGACCACCATGTCCATGAGAGTGCGGTGGGTGCAGACGAAGAGGAAGCCGGTGGTAGAGCCAGTGACAGGCGGGACCACCGTGTCGACCTCGCACGATGAGCGCGCAATTTAGGGGATTACCCATATGGGGACTAGCAGACCCACCACGATTCGGATGAAGGCGATCACAACGCCAAGCGGAATCCAGAGAATGATGAGGAGCGCCGTGAGCATCGTGGGGCGGCGCACGTGCCGGCCGTCGTGGAAGATGACCGGCGTTGGCCGGCTTGCTTCCCTGCTCTGTGTTGCGTCAATAGAAAACGGCATGCAGTACAGTTGCTTGCAGAAAGATGAGAACGACTGTGCCGACTCCGGCCTGCATATCTACATCAGCCTTCTCACCTCCGCAGATCGTCGTCACCTGCTTCGCCAGCGTCTCCTCAGCTCTCCTGAGGAATCCAGTGGCGTATCCGCACCGGCCAACCTCGAGATCCCGCCCGACCACCTCGTCCACTCCAAGGTGATCCTTGGCGACCCTTTCCACAACCACCATCGCCCACCTTGTCACCACGAACCGGCGTCCCACCGAGCTTCCGAACACGTTCCACGCCGCCACACCCACATCGTCCATGTAGAACTTGGGCAGCACAGCCCTCGCCACCGCTTCGACCTCCGACTCTGGGACTCCCGCCACAGCCACAAACACCATGAGCCTGAGGCCGAGCATACGAAGCACGGGCCACACGAGCAGCAGCGCCGCGAACCGAAGCAAGCCCGACGTCTCAAAGACGATGAGCATGAAGTAAGGGAAAGGGTCGACGTCATTAAGGAGCGTGCCTAGGAGCTCCGATCAGCATCCATGGTTTCTTCTACGTCCTCTAGCCGAAAGGAATGGCAACAGTAGTTGGAGGATCGAGAGAGAGAGAGAGATAGAGATAAAAGAGATGGCGTGGGCTTAATGTTGTGAGGAGGATTAGGGAAGTAATCGGGCAGCTTAACCATTCTCAACCACCAATAGAATTCCCAGAATGAGATGGTGAATACGTAAACCTAATCGACAACATACATCATCTACTCGCCATTTCCTTAACCTTCTCTCTGCTTCCTCCCTCGGCGGATACCCAACCTTGACCCAGAATTGCTTCTGGTCTCACCTAAGATTACACGAAAACATCAGGAATGAGTCCCATGAGAACCTATTCTTGCTTATCTCAGATGATTTCTACTTGGTCGTCATCATCATCATAACACACCTTCAACGTTCTTCCACGTATCGTTTCATGGACTAAATCGGCTTGAGGAATAAGATACTTGTGCTAGAACACGATTCAGGAGTTTTCCGCTAATATGGTTGATCGAAATGAGCTCCGATTGGGAAATCCAACGGTGTTTGCGGAGGAAAATCCTGAACTCTGCTGAGCTCAGGCACGGGATCCTCGCCACAGGGATTCCCTTTAGGAAAATATCTCAAGAAAAACATATCCACAGGAATAATAATAATAATAATAATTAGTGCCCCAACATGTCCGCTCACGTGTGAGCCACGTGACAGAATCCAATTCTAACCTCGTGTCGCTTCTCAGATTACATCGCGATCAATAAAACAATAAATCCTTCATTAACGTGAGGGATTAGTAATAAATCTGGTTTATTGTCCGAGACTTGGGATTTAATTGTCGGTTTTTGGACTCATCAAAGAAGGGAAATGCTGTTTGAATCCGCATTAGATTCAGTAACATTTCGGCTCATTAAACAATTGGGATAAAACCCTAAAGGGTTTCTTGTATGAGCTCGGAGCGATCGCTGCCGTCCGTACGCTGATCAGAGGGCCCAGATTGATCGTTCCTTGCCCTTTATCAACCCCGCCCCCCTTGCTGTGTCCATGGCAGCTTACGGTGGGGGCTCGTAGTGAGAAAGGTCGGAACGGGGTTTCCCGATGAGAGATGGCGGAATGGATCGGCGATCGCCCGGCGATTTGAGGCTGCGGACATAAAGATCGAAGCTTTTTGCACCAATCTCTTGGATTCCCCGAGAAAAAGTGGGATCTGGCACCGCCCGATTCCCCCGGGCGTCGCCATGCTCGTTCTTGCGGCGTTCGAGCTGAGGATTTTGGGTCTGCGACCGGGAAATGATGTGAGTACTCGTGTTGATGGTAAAAGATTCGATCTTTTTGGCGAAACCCCACTGTTCTTGAAGTTCGTGAGGTCGGGTGCTGCTAAAGCTGCGTTTTTTCCGCTCTTCTTGTTCTTGTTTTCTTCTTTTCTCAGGTATCGGCTTGATTTCTGCCCTCTTTTCGTGTTCGTGGAATGGTCACTGAGAGCCCACTGACGATGCTGTCGGATATGGGAGTCCGGTCCGTGATCGGGAGCGGTGGGGATGGTTTTGGCGGAGAGGAGTTGGAGAAGGAGCTGGGTTTGCTCCGCAGGGAGCAGAGGAGGCAAGAGGCGATGGATCGAGAGAGGGAGCTCAACGTTTACCGGAGTGGCTCCGCTCCACCCACGGTTGAGGGTTCTCTCACCGCCTTGGGAGGAATCCTTGGGCGCGAGGTCGCGTCCGGCATGCCAGATTTTTCGACGGCAAAAAACGGATATGGGTTTTCGACAGAGGAGGAACTCCTTTCCAATCCAGCTTACGTCTCCTATTACTACTCCCATGTGAATCTGAACCCTCGACTGCCGCCGCCGGTGCTTTCCAAGGAGGACTGGAGATCCACGCAGAGGCTTCAAGCGGGGAGCTCGGTCGTGGGAGGGATCGAGGATAGGAGGAAAATAAACTGCAGGGAGGAAGGGGACGGCCGATCACTCTTTCTGAAGCAACCGGTGTTTGGTCAGCTGGAGGAGCACGCTGCGGAGCTGGCAAAGGCGCCAGGATCGGGGGAATGGCTAGATAAAGGAGATGGCTTGATAGGGCTGTCGATTGGGCGCCAGAAGAGCTTTGCTGATGTTGTTCAGGTGACACTCAATGGCAAACAAAAGTCTTTTCTTTGTGTTACCATTCATTTTAGCATGACATCCTGCTTGTAATATGACAAATAGAGGTATTAATCGGCTTGCTCGTCATGAATTCAAACCTTAGGATCAGCCTCTATGCATCAGCTTACAGGGGCAACCTCGGACATTGACCATGTCGTCGCCCATTGCCTGTTCTGGATGATAAACATATATCAGTCGATTTATTTCTTCTGTATATGAATTTTGCATTGTTCATAGTTTTGATTTCTACTCTCTTGCTCTCTTTAAAATTTGAATATCATTCTGGATTGCTTGATTTATATCCTTTGTTATAATATGGCCATTGATTATTCTAGGATGAACTTGTTTGCAAGAGTCCAATATCAGCCCATCAATCGCACCCTGCAACTCGTAATGCCTTTGTTAATGGTCTCGAGTCATCATCTTCTGCTACTACACAGTTTCCGTTACATAAAGAAAGTGCATTGCTTAATGGGCAACAATTTGGTGCATATCCCCAAAGCAAGAATGGACCTGAGAAAGTTAGTGTGCCATTGACTCACAGTTTTGCATCTGTTGTTGGCTCATCCCTGCGGCGAAGCACTACTCCTGATGCCCAGCTGGTTGCAAGGGCACCTAGTCCTTGCCTTCCACATGGAGGTCCAAGGACTCGAGCCTCTGATGAAAAGGCTAATGATTCATCCTCTGTTGGTGCTGCCTCATCAAGTACACTCGAATCTAATGATCTGATAGCTGCCTTATCAGGTTTTAACCTGTCAGACATTGGTACTGCAGCTGATGATAATTTTACACAGCCAAAGCTTCAGCAGAGGTTTGATGATCGCCATAACACTCTTTTTTCTTCACAATCTGGCCAAAACAATGTTAAGGCACACAATATCCTCAAAAGTTCTGATCCAGAATATCCAAGTATGCAGTCTATTTCTAAGTCAACTAAGTTTTCTTACCCTGATTCCTATAATAGTTCCGGAGGTCAAGCGGAGCTGATAAACTCTGGGTCAGGGTTAAATGGGCTAATTGAATCTCAAAGGTCTTATGTTCCATCTGGTAATTCATATCTCCAAGCACCTTCACCTTATATTTCCACTGCTGGCAGTTCATCTCCTCACTACCAGAATCTTGAGAATGCAAATGGAGCTTTTGCAAGTTCTGGCCTGAATGCATACTCTGAGAATTTGACATTGCCGACGACCTTGCTAAATCATGTTGGCTCGGGAAACTTGCCTCCTCTGTTTGAAGGTGCTGTTGCTGCATCTGCAGTTGCATCTGGAATGGAATCAAGGGCTTTAGGAGGTGGACTCTTTGCATCACCAAATTTAGCTGGGCCAGCAGACTTGCAAACTCTTAGTAGGATTGGTAATCAAACTGCAGCTGCAGCTCTTCAGACATCCCTTAATGATCCACTCTATGTTCAGTACTTGAAAGCAGCTGAATATACAGCACAAATTGCAGCTAACTGTTGTGATCCTTCCTTGGAGAGGGGTTATATGGGAAATTCTTATGCAGATTTGCTTGGGATTCCAAAAGCTTACGTTGAGTCTTTGCTTCAACAAGAGAATCAGTACAACATGCCATTTCTGAGTAAATCTGGGAGACTAAATCATAGTTACTATGGTAATCCAGCTTTTGGCTTGGGCAATTTATATCCAGGTAGTCCTTTAGCAAGTTCTATTGCTTCTCCAGTTGGACATGGCAGCCCTCTTAATCTCAGTGAGCGGAACATGCGGTTTTCCTCCAACTTAAGAAATTTAAGTGGAAGCGTTTTGGGCTCTTGGCATTCTGATCCCACTGGTAACATAGATGAACGTTTTCCATCATCCCTCTTGGATGAATTTAAGAGCAATAAGACTAGATGCTTTGAGCTTGCTGAGATTGCTGGCCATGTGGTTGAGTTCAGGTATACACAACTTTCATGTGGTCTTGACATCTTAATTTCTTTCGCTTATGATTTGGATCATGATACCTCATGTACATGATGATCTTCAACTTATATAGAAGAATCACAAATTGAATTACCAAGTTATCTTGCTGATTTACATTTCCTTGTTCCACATTAATCTATTTGTACATTGTTCACATGTATAGAAGGTTTTCTGTATTAGATATACCCAAGGATTATGAGGGCAAAGGCCTTGACTTCCTACCGATCTTGCTTTAATACGCCTTTTTTCAAGTATCTTTATAACTGCTTGTCTTGCTCTTTTTGGTTTTCATTCTCAACTGTGTAGGGTAGTGGTTATCATTCTTATATTGTGTTTCTCTAATTTACTAGCTAACAAAACAACAAATGATAACAAGCTGTTACTCACCGCTATTTGGCGGTGGAATCATAGATTGTTGCTTGCCATCGATACAGAGTTCATGGGCTAGATGATCCGCGGTTGCTTGTCCTTTCTTGTTGTTTCGAAGGCTTCATTGGTCTTTTTCTACCTCCTGGAAATGCTAACCTCGTTGATCATCTCACCCTACTAGTACTTTGGTCCGAACTATCTTAAGTGTCTTTTCCTCGTGTTATTTTTTTGCCTGGCACTATCTCAAAATTTTCAAGAATGCAACCATTTTAAATTCTTTCAATTAGTTCTCTGTTGCATTTATCATTTTATGATGATCTTATGGATTCTTGAACTATTAATTTTTACCTTTATGTGCAGTGCTGATCAGTATGGGAGCCGTTTTATACAGCAAAAACTTGAAACAGCTACAACTGATGAAAAAAACATGGTTTTTGATGAGATAGTGCCTCATGCTCTTTCTCTGATGACTGATGTTTTTGGGAATTATGTGGTCCAGAAGGTAATATTGTTCCAAATACAATCAGATTCTGTAGTTCTGTTGTTTCAGCGTATTTTTTTGGATATTTTATGATGAATCACTTCATAAGGGTTCACAATTTTCCCTCCTTTTAGTTCTTTGATCATGGATCAGTGGCTCAGAGAAGGGAATTAGCTAATCAGCTGAATGGGCATGTATTGGCACTCAGCCTGCAGATGTATGGGTGCCGAGTGATCCAGAAGGTATTGTAGCTCTGAATATCTGATTAGTAATTTATATTTTATATTGTATTATATTTCTATCTTCTAAGAAATTAGTTAATTAAATTTTTTTGTTGTGCTTTAAATCTCTTTTGCTTCTGCTACTTCCAACTTTTGTGTGGATGAGCAATAGTTTTAATGTGAGCGAAATGTACTTCTTTGCTCATGCACATGTAATTTTACTGTTTCATTGACATGCACCCTTCATTCTCTTCATTTACCCTTTATCTTAAGAAATTAAAAATTATGAGATTGCTCTACACAGATTTGTGATTATTACAGCTGATATGTCGTCCAAATTTAATTTCTGTAATTATTTTTCTGTTGTCATCATCTGAGATGTCAAGAAGTCCTCTAGAGTCCTAATATATAGGCTAAGCACTATAAATTTTGGCTTGTTGTGAGATGAAAGCTGTTCATATAAAGCTTGACTGTTACGAAGATGGATGAAAAGGAAATTCCTGATTTGCTGGTTGGCATCTTACGGAAAAAAACATGGATTTGATCAAAAGTTGGGAAACGTGCACTTGCAATGACATGGAGATGAATAGGGAGTTTAACCAATTATCAGGAATTTCTCCGAAATAATAGATATCTTGATGGCTCTTTTGGGGCTAACATTGTCGAAGAAAGCTAATCAGTGACTTATCTATAAACATGGATATGATTTGCATACCTTGTGCTTTCTTGAAACTAACACAAAATAGATGGTGTAGGAAGCATTATTGTGTAAAAATATGATATATGCTGTTCCGATTAAATAGCCAAACAGTTGGTTTTGATCTAAATACTTTTAGATGAATACATTGAAATTTTTTTAACATTTTGATGCATCTTATTCTTTATCATATCAGGATTTATTCTATGATGTGTAAGTGCTAATCTTTTTGTCCATTTAATACTTATGTTAGAATGTTTAAAAAGCATGAATCTTCATTTATGTGCTTTGTGACATCATAGTTCATGTCCAACAAAACTAATCTTCAATTTTAAACCTACATGATTGATGTTCAAGGAATATACTTGAGGCCTCAGAACATCGAAGTGGGTTCTAACCCCAACTTTAGCATACTTGCATTCATGCAAATGTAAAAGTACAACCACCGTTCCCTCCTTATTAAATTCACATATAACAACTCAATAGGCAACTGCCAGATTCATTTTGTAATTTCAGTGCATCAGAGAATTGTTTTAATGGCTCGCCAACTTTTATGGTAAAAAACCTCTTGTTAGTCTTGCTTTTGATTGCTTTAGATTTTAATGATGTGAACTAATAGCCTCACCATTGCTCAATAGCTTTAGACCATATATGGAATCATATGGCCACTAGGATCTGAATGGTATAATACCTACACAAAGTGGGAGCCAGGATATGGTATTGACCCTCCTAGAACTGTAATTTTTTTGGCATGTTCATGGTGCCTTGTTTTACCGGCCATTCTGAATTCAACAAGTAGGTCTTAGTAATTAGTGAAGCTAAAAGAAGTGCCATACTGATTCTGGAATGATAAAATGTTGCTTCAAAAGCGGAAGCATGTTTGCTGATATGAGAATTCTCCTCATTGTGCTTAGACTTGTTTCATTTTGCAAGGTCTAAATTCATACTTAATAGCAGATCTTACACATCATGAACTTCAGAAGCTGATTTGAGGATTCTATATCATTGTAATTGGCCTTACATGTTTATTATCTAAAGTATGCTAGTAGTTGAGTATAATTTTTGCAAGAGGCCAATCCACTCTTTTATCTGTTGCTTCAGGCAATTGAAGTAGTTGACTTGGACCAGAAGATACAAATGGTTTCAGAGCTTGATGGGCATGTCCTGCGCTGTGTGCGTGATCAAAACGGGAATCATGTAATTCAAAAATGTATTGAGTGTGTTCCGGAGGATGCAATTCAATTTATCATCTCAACCTTCTACGGTCAAGTCGTGACCCTGTCTACTCATCCTTACGGTTGCCGCGTCATACAGGTTCAACCAGTCCTTCATTTTGAGACTTCCATGTGTTGATACTAGATGTGAAAACAGGTTTATCTGCACTTCGTTGTTGCTTTTGTCTCAGAGGGTGTTGGAGCACTGTGATGATCCTAACACTCAGCAGATTGTCATGGAAGAGATTTTGCAATCTGTTTGCATGTTGGCGCAGGACCAGTATGGTAATTATGTTGTCCAGGTTTGTCATGCCTCTAGTCCTCCTGTTACCTAGTTGTGTAACCGGTATCAGTTTGTTCCAAGGATGTGTTTAGATGAACTATTTAATCTTCCGAACATCCTTTTTTGATAATTTACATGGTCTCCTAATCATACTTTCTGAAGGTGGGTGAAAGCCAGCTTAAGGAACCTCAAGAACATGAGTTTTTTCTTCTTTCTCATACATTTATCATTCTGTTGCAAATATTGACAGTGCAAATATCCATCTATGCTAAGATTGCTTGCTTATGACTAGTCATCACACAATATTATGCATACGCACATCATAAACTGTGTACTGCACATCATAAACTGTGTACTGTCTCTAATCTTATGGATGCCTTGGAACAATTTGTTGGTGGCTTTTAAAGTTACATTTCATAAGGGGCTTTTCAAATATTTGCCAAGATGGTTTCTCAATATTTTCCAACAAGACATGGATTAACTAATTGTTTGGTCACCTTATGATGGCACACGATATATCTTCTATTCCTAGGATTCGAAGCTTCTTCACCGTATTTTAACATGCTAAGTTGTTGCTTATTGTTTGGTCATTTGATTCATCTTAGTGCTTTGCTCTTTTGCTAAAGTAATTATAGAAATCTTTGGTAGATATCTGACATATATACAAAGGACTGAGTAGACTTGTACATAATGTAATAGAATGTCTTTCTTTGTCGGAAGTTGGCGAAACATCTTTGTTATCATACTAATCCAATATTTCCTCGTGAGTTGGAGCCTTCAGTGCTGCTGCTTTGGTTTGTGAATTCCTGAAGACTTGGATGTATGATTGCTCTTTCCAGCTTGTGTTTTCTCTGTATTGTTTTATGTTACGGGAGGATGTAACTTCTGCTCGGTTTATCGTTTAGTCAATTGCGATATCTGTTTTTGTTCGAATATCTTTGGATTGACAGCTTAAATCTTGACAGCATGTACTGGAGCATGGAAAGCCTCATGAGCGGTCAGTGATCATTAAGAAATTAACTGGGCAAATTGTTCAGATGAGCCAACAGAAGTTTGCATCAAATGTTGTCGAGAAATGTTTGACATTCGGTAATCTTGAGGAACGCCAACTTTTGGTGAACGAGATGCTAGGCTCGACCGACGAAAATGAGCCTCTCCAGGTTTGTCACCCATGTCTAAGATATGCAATTTTGTTGAACTATTATGTTATTGATTGAATATACTTCCCTGTTTTGAGCATGTATTATGGCTGATTTCTCGGACAGTGTTTTAGCTGATAACCTTGTTTGCACTTTGGATATTTATGCAAAAATTAGGTGACACTTTTTGCAGTCTTCGCATGTGGTGTCATTTTTTCCCTTCTAATGTTGATCTTTTCATGGTAAAAAAGATATAAACCAGCTGTGATAACTCAACTATTTGGGATAAGCTACATGGATCTTTCCAACCATAAAAATAGATATATCATTCAGATATGATTGTGTAATCTTCTTTTATTATTATTTTTAGCATATTTTATACATTTTTGAAGCATTATGTTAATAGAAGTACCTTCCTGTTGACTAAGTTTTTAATGCTCATTGATTATGTGTAATTAGTCATGATCTGTACCGATATTTTTTAAACCCCGAAACAAAATGTCAGGTTTATGTTGATTTTTTCAACATTTAATGTACGGGTGTGTCGTTAATAGCAAGAAGCCCTAATTTTGAAGTTAATTGTTTCCATGATACCTAGTTTTGTGGTTGATAATTGATTTTGATCCAAAGATAAAAGAGGAATGATGTTGCAGTTTGTATCACTTACATTCTTTGCCCTTTTTGTTCCCTTCATGGGTGGCAGGCGATGATGAAAGATCAATTTGCTAACTACGTTGTACAGAAAGTATTAGAGACCTGCGATGATCAACAGCGAGAGCTGATCCTCTCGCGGATAAAGGTCCACTTGAATGCACTGAAAAAGTATACTTACGGGAAGCATATAGTTGCGCGCGTAGAGAAACTTGTCGCGGCTGGAGGTGAGCATATCGATTTCCCTAATTGCTTCTTTTAGTTCATCAACTTATCGTTGTAGTGTAGAAGACTTGCTATTTGATCTCAAAAAGTTCTATGCTCAATATCCACTTTCTCAACTTAAGTATCGGACATATGTTGGAAATAGGTGATGCTACTAAAAAATTGTTCTAAAGATTCTTCTTCTTGTTGCTTTTGTTTTAATCTATCTAACCAGTTTCCGAGATCCTTTTCCCTGCAGAGAGGAGGATCGGAGTTCAGTCGTCGTCGTCGTCCTACCCCTCTTACATGACGCAAGGATGAAGTTGTACAGCTAACTGAGGCTTCTTTTAGCTCCCTCTTTTCTATCTATTTAGGTTTTGTACAAGCTTGGTTGGAAATAAGAATGTCGCGGTGTACCGAAACTTGTACATTTGTAATTTGAAATCTAGCTAAATCATGCTAAGGCTGAGGCTCAGGTGGCTAATATTAACTGATGATGCCCTACAGAGGAGAACATGGTCTGTACAAGGTTAATATCCCTGTAAAGAGATGCTAAAAAGAGAGGACTAGGTCTTTGTTTAGGATTTTAAGGTCATTTCCCCCTTTATTTGATCATGGGATGGTATGTCTTGATACACAATTTTTGTTTCCAGTGCAGTTTATCCTTATCATTTATGGACATGTTAATCTTCTCATTTTGCATGTCATCTACAGATTCAGTGCCCAAACCATTTGCATGCATGCATGCACTCACAAGATGCACATTGATTGGTCTTTGATTTTATTGATGCTTGATATGAACATACTGATGAATTATGTTTCAACCTCCTTGATCAACATGATAAAAAGCTAAAGATAAAAGAGCAGAAGCATTTAGAAACACAGCAATGGATGGAGACAGAGTACAGCTTATCTGCATGATTACAGTTCATCTGTGGTTGCTGCGGTTCATTTTCTCAGGTTAGAGAGGGAGGTCGAGCCCTTTGCCCACATCTACTCCAAGAATCTGCAGTATCCCCTTGTTAAGTATCTGAGAGAGCAATCAAGAGATCCGAGTTAGAATTCAAGACAGAGGCCGAGACTCCTACTGAGGAAAGAGGAGGAGGAGAACCCACCAGCTCTACGATGAAGGTTCCAACGATGCCAATCATGCATGCTCTTGAGTTCCACACCTCTGCAGTTCTTGTGAAGCCAAGGAATGGCGCCGTGAGCTTTGGTTCCACCTTGGGCGCTTCCACCTGAGAATCCATCGGGAAAGGGGCCTCTTGATATCCATCACAGGTGAAGGAGGAGGAGAAGAAGAAGAGCCGAGTGTCGCAGGATGGGAGATGGCGTACCCCAGCGGGAAGCTTGGCAGCTCGGATACGGAAGGATTTAGGGTTCCTGAAGCGGGGAAGGGGGCTGGAATTCCTGCTGACGCCACCGAAAAGGGATCGACACGGAAGGAAGGTAGACGATATCGTTGGAATCGCTGCCATCGCCGCCTCCTTCCCTCTCTGCGCCGTGCGTCGGACGCCGTCGCTTGCGCTCCTTCCGGGCTCTATATCTCTCGCCTTATCACAAAGGCCCGCGAGGCGTCGAGCGGTGGTGGTGTTGTCCTTTCGAGGGCCACACGATATGTAACGGACGATGACACGCCATCTCAAATCGCGTGCGAGTGGGTCCCAGCAGTGACCTTGGATGGCCATTTATTTATTTATATTATCGAAGAAATATTCATCTTAATCATTGACTCGATATATGATAATATAATCAGTAATAAAAATATAATCTCGATCAATAGTTAAATCACATAAATATTAATTTAAAATAATAATCAGAAAATATTTGGCCCATACCCTAAACTAAAAATATATTTATTATCATACGAGCTTCTTTCTGATGGTAAATCCCTCTTTCGCTTGGTCAACATATCAACTTTATTGGTGGAGTGTACACATGGTGTTGATGATAAAGTCAACCACCACCAAACCCACACTGATAGGTTGACCTCCGTATCATAATTCATTATTGGAGTTGTAAGGGCTCAAATTAAAAGAGAAACTATATATATAGTTAATAATATAAAGTGAGTTTAGCATATAAATATATTACATAAAATATATATTATTATATAATTTTTTAATATAATGTTATAAAATAACAAAATTAAATGGATCAATGTATTGATTTAATTTTTATTTTATTATTGGTGATGGGGGATAAGGAGATGACTAATTGTAATAGAATAAATGGTGTGATTAAAAACAGAAAAGGTTTGAGGATTAAGTTGAGATTTTTGTCAATGATAAGAGTAAGACGGTAATTTTACTGAAGCGAGAGTGAAGCTGACGGCGTTACTGTAAATAAACGGCGGATGTAGGTCTCATCTGGTGGAGGGCGTTTCTCTGGGCGGCACTTTAAACGGAGCACGCCACCGATTGGCTGCGCCGTCGGTCGCTTCCTCTCGTTTGCGTCTTCGACCCCTCCCCAGCCCCGCTGTTGAGTCCGACGGAAGCCTCAATTTGGGAGCCATGGTGGATTTGAGGCTTACGAGGGGCTTCATCTTCTTCGAGTTGGAACCGTAGCAATCCCGTTTTTGAATCCAAGAGGTAATCTCGAAGAGTTCCCGACCCGTTTGCTCCGGGTTTCCCCCCCTTCTCTGCTGTAGTCGTTGGTCTAGGAATTGGATGTTCCGCTCCATCTCTTTTGTGTGTTCCTGACCATGTAGATCGACAAAAGGCTCATCTTTTTGTTATCTACCTTTTATTGGAGATAGAATCTGTAGATCTAAAACAATATGAAGGACAAATCTCAATTTTCTTTGTTCGTGAGCGTTCTATGTTTCTTAGTGTTCCATATGGACTCTGATATTGTCATTTTTAAGCTTCTGCAGGTGAAGTATTGTGGGGTTTGGGGTTCTTGGCATTGTCTTGGTGCAATAAGAACTCGGTGGTGGAATATATGGAATGGATCTGTGAGTGTCTTCTCTGGGATGCGTTCATTGACGGTGGAGGAATTCGAGATTCACCAATCAGATAGCCGGAGGAGAAGCAGCAGGAGGAGGAGGAGGAGGAGGTGATTACAGACTTTATAGGGCGAACAAAAGAAGTTAATGACGGATGGGAGAAGATCTCCTCACTACCTTATCCATGGAAAACCATCACCCCTCCACACTTCTGTCCATGGATCCATCTGGAGGCTCGGTATTGTCTTCGTCCTCACACGAGGATTCGGATCGCGAGCTATTGATCCAGCGGCGGCAGGTTGTCTTTTCTGGTGCTCCCGACATCAATCTCCCCCTCTCCGCCGAGCGTTCTCCTTCCCAGCAATCGTGGATTTCAGACCCTTGTGACATCTTGGATGTCGGCCTTGGCCCTCAAATCTATGATGCAGAGGCCACCCTTCACATTCCGAAGGTCACCGCTGCCCGCAAGTGCACTAAGCGAGGGGATAGCATTTGGGGTGCGTGGTTCTTCTTTAGCTTCTATTTCAAGCCTGTGCTCTCGGAGAAGTCCAAGGGAAAGGTCATCTGGGATGCAAACGGGGTTAATGGCTTCGATAAATCTGATGTCAGGCATGATGTGTTCTTGGTCCAGCACGACATGGAGAACATGTACATGTGGGTCTTCAAAGAGAGGCCTGAGAATGCGCTCGGGAAGATGCAACTGCGGAGCTACATGAATGGACATTCCCGTCTTGGGGAACCTCAGTTCCCGTTCAGTGTTGACAGGGGTTTTGCTCGGTCTCACAGGATGCAGCGCAAGCAGTATCGGGGACTCTCAAACCCTCAATGTGTCCATGGAATTGAGGTTGTCAGATCGCCCAATCTGATGGTAGTTTGTGAGGTGGACCGCAAGAAATGGGTGGAGCTCGTGGGCAGGGATCTGAACTTCTCAATTCCGCTTGAGGCCAGTGATTTTGAGTCGTGGAGGAATCTTCCCAGCACCGAATTTGAGCTTGAGAGGCCTCCACTGAAGAGCACTTCACATCCCCATCCCAAGAAGTTACTTAACGTCTCAAGTTTGAATTTGTCTTCACAGTCGAATCATTCTAATGGTGATGGGATGGACCTTTCTGCTGTCTGCAGTAAACGCAGGAAAGATTTCTTCCCTCATGTTATGGATGAGGATTTATGCTTTCCTACGAACCCACATGCTGAGAGAGGTCAAGATGTGGAGATGCACCAAGTTGAGCCTGCATGGTTGAACGAATTCACTGGTGTAATGAAGCATGCATGTGGGCCTGTGACTGCTGCGAAGACTATATATGAAGACGATGAGGGGTACCTGATAATGGTGAGCTTGCCTTTTGCCGATCAACAGAGGGTAAAAGTTTCTTGGAGGAACGGTCTTACACATGGAATATTGAAGATAATTTGTGTCAGTACTGCTCGGATGCCTTACGTAAAGAGGCATGACAGGACATTTAAACTGACTGACCCCTCTCCTGAGCATTGCCCTCCGGGGGAATTCATAAGGGAGATAACACTACCAACACGTATCCCTGAAGACGCTAAGCTAGAAGCATACTATGATGAGACTGGTGCTTTGCTCGAGATTATAGTTCCAAAACACCGAGTTGGACCAGAAGAACACGAAGTCCGTGTGTGCATGCGTCCCCCTCACCTTGGGGCTAATGATCTTCTGTTGACCTGAATAAGTGGTGATATTATGCTTGCCACTAGATTCATGGTTATGTTTTCTTTGGTTAATAATTATGTACCATGAAAAGGAAATCTGTGAAATTGAAGTGCATCCTTAGTAATGAAAATGTTTTACTGATTAGTTATGATGCATTATTTGGCTGTTTCTTGCATCTTAATTGAGATTGTTGAATGAAATCCTGAAGATGCTTTTGCTCCAAGAATATGTTCTCACTTGTCACAAGGTTTCGATATGGATGTTGGATTGAGATTTATTAGAAATGGAGTCTAGTCAATTTTTGCTGAACTTTTTATCTTTTGTTCATACCCATGATGATAGGTATCATATATCACTTGTGCTTGTTGTGGATGTTTCTTTGCCTTTATTAGTTCTGATTACTGTAGTCAAAATTTGATATGCAGCTGTTGCTTGTTAAATTAGAAAAAAATATAAATTCTTTTCAGTGAGAGTAGAATTCCTCAGTTTCCAAAATTTGATGTGCTGCTTGAACTTTTGCTGTATATTTAGCTGCTGTGCAATGGTTGTGGTCATCTCCTGAGATTGAGTACTAGATTTGATTTTACTTGAATGGCATTTTGAAGGAAGAAGAAGAGAGATCCTGTGTTCTTCAGTGGTAAGTTTATTGGCAGCTTTACATTTTTGGCAGACATATGACAATAACAACAACAAATTGATTTATATGCTGCCATTTTATTCTCTTCCTTCTTTGCACATTATTATTCATGCACTGAAGATGTTTGCTCCTTAGCTGCAAACATGGTGTTCTATTCCTAATCTGCAAGTTCTTGAGCTTTGAATCATCTTCACCACTTAAGATAGCAGACTGGTGCAGTGTGATCTTGCTGCAAGTGCCTCAATAATCAGCTGTAATGTACCTTTCCTTTATATCACTTGCAGCAAACAGTGTCGTGGTGTAGTTGGTTATCACGTCGGTCTAACACACTGAAGCTCTCCGGTCCGAGTCCGGTCGACGCCATAAAATAATAATTATTTTTCCGTAATAATTCGACTTCGTATTTACTACCACAGATGTAATTTTTTGTAATAATTTGACTTTAATTCTTCGTCTACTTCTCAGACGTAATATTCTGATGGTATAAATAGTAATAAACATCAACAAATGACAGAGAGACGCAACAGAGCGCACACGGCCAGATCTCGACAGCCTGCATCGATGGCGATAGAGAGGAGGGAGGGAGGAGTGGCCTTCTTCACCCGCTGGTTTTCTGATTACTTCTCTTGCCCGCTGCGCTGCGACCGTCGCTCTCCTTTTCATCGTCGTCGGTGTCATCCCATCCCGCCCAACTCTCTTGACCGTCGGCTTGCTTGCCGTGCTCCTCCTCCTCCTCCTCCCAGTCACCCCATGAGGGCTTCGCCGGGGCATGGTCCTGCCCGGAGTTACCACCCTTGCTCGCCTGCTCGATCTCCTCTTGGTGCCCACCGACGTCGTCCTCGTTCCATGCCATTCCCTCCTTGGCGAACTCCTCCACCTTCTGCGTCGCCATCGCCATTACTCCCTTCATGATTCCCCATGTCCTGTGTCCAATTTCAGTGGTTCTTGCGGCAACTGTGTTCACCGTTCCATTGACCTCCGCCTCCATCACCTGTACCATTCGTCACGGAGGTCTTGCTTATGTTCTATCGGTGATGATCGATGAAGAGAAATAATACCTTGGAGGTCAGCTCCTTTGTGCCTGCTTGCACGACATTAGCTGCAGACTGTGCAGCAGAAGCAGCAACCATGGAGAGCCGCCCAAATCCCTATTACAACAGCAGACAATAATCCACTTCTTAATTTAGATTCTTTTCAACAGTATTTTTCTTCTGCAACAATTCTTGTGTGCAATCTCTCAACTTTTTTGGATCTGATGACACACCCAATGACAGTTTCTTGATGAAGAACGTAATTCTGCATGCATGAGAATGGACATCACCTGAGAAACAACAGAGATCAAGTCATCTTGAGAAGAAGCACTTCGCTGGGGCTGCGTCGGGCTCGACCCGAACCCGACGTACTTGCCGCCCTGTGAGGGGGGAATCCCCTCCGGCCGAGCTTTGTTCTCCGCCATCTTCATCGCGAAGAAGCACTCCTTGTCCCCCGGGCGCTGCGACATGGTGACGAGGTCCTCCGTGGACCGAGATCTCAACGACGTCTCACACCCAACTCCGGTCCCTTTTTGAAGGTCGCCCACTGACTGATTCCTCCTCATGTTCGAAGCCGCCGACGATGACGATCGGCAGAGGTGGCCGTCATTCTCGTCGTCCCAGTTGTCCCATCCAGATGGACTCTTCGGCGGCTTCCTTGCGCTGGGTTCGGTGGATTCCTTGACGACGGGCGGGTCTTTCCAGGGTCGGCCCTCGGCGAGGGCCTGGATGCGGTCGCGGTAGACGGCGGCCGCGCCGGAGCTGTACTTGGCGGTGACGTTTACCCCCCTGAGGACCCCGCGTCGGGCGAGGAAGGCGTTGAGGCGGTCGTTGCCGCCGCACTCCATCCTCCGTAGCTGGGGCTCGGTCCAGGAGTCCATGGTGACGGAGCGGACGAAGCTGAGGTGCACGCCGAGGCCGCGGTGCTTGCCGGAGCACTCGAGGCATATGAAGACGCCGTAGGAGACGGAGGCCCACTGCGGGTTCCTCTGCCTACAGTCGACGCACGTGCCGTTGCCCGGCTCCGATTGCAACGTGCGGAGCCGCCGCAGCGCGGCCGAGGACGACGACGACGACATTACAGCTGCAACGAAGTGGAGATCGATCCGAGAAACGTCTGTTCTCACGTTCGGGAGGAAGAGGGAATGCTGGTAATGGGAGGAGGAAGGAGGGGTTGGTTTGGGGAAATGGACCGAGCTTTCCTCCTTTCCTTCTCGATTCTGTGGCTTGCATCGTTCACGGATGCCTATTCGTTCGGAAGCTTTCGTGGACTGCAACAGATTCAACGTCAAGTATTGTTGCATGCTCTTTAACAGCCTACTGTTTTGTTATGCTAAGTAATTTGCATCCTAATTTATGTACATAATTATGTTTATAATTACACGATTAATTCTCTCTCCATTTCGGATCAGAAAGAAGCTTCCTTGACTAATGCGCATATACATAGCATTGGGGCCGTTCGATCCACAGATCGGACGGTCTCGAATCAGCGCACCTCACGCGATGGGTTCCTCCTCGGGCTCCCATAGACCGACGGCCCGGATGAAGCAAGTGGAGCCGCCGACGACCAAGGCGGCGAAGAGGGGCGGCACCACCAGGTCCATCCGCGACCGAGCGAAGAGCCCCGCCGGGACGCACACCACCTCCCGCGGCGGCCCCTCAGTCGGGATCCTCACGGCCGGGCCGCCGGCCGCGGCAGTACACGCGCTGGAGAAGGACGAAGACGGCATGACGGCCCATACGAAGGCGAGCTCCGGCGCGAAGGACGTGACGGCCACCGTCGCGGTGAGGAGGGCCGCCCATGCCACGGCGTAGAGGAGCAGCGGCCGCTGGACGAGGAGCACCGCCCGCAATGCCTCCGGGAGGAACGCGAGCGTCATCGTGGCAAGAGGTGGGCGAGCTTTGTGGTTCGCAGAGAGATGGGTGCGTATATAGAGAGAGAAGAAAGCAGTGGGATGGTGAAACAGGTTTGAGTAGGTGAGCAAAGTGGCGATGGAGGTGAGACGAGAGTCTAAACGAGGCGGTGACGGTTTACCTGCGCCCCACCGCGCTGCCATCAAGGCTGCCTATCCAGGTGGCACGATCAGGAAGGTTAAACCCACCTGGAGACCGATCACGTCGGTCGATCTTCGAGGCGTCTTCTCCGGACCATTCGATCAAGTATCGCAAAGTAATCTCAGTTCGAATGCGAATTGCCGCATGTTTTCGGGATCGATCGGGTCTCCAACGGTGCTTCAGATTTCGTCATTGGTCTCTGCCGCAGCCACCGCGAAGACGCCTCAGATATCAACCTACTCTATCACAGGATTTCGAGGTGTCCCTGGAGACTGAGCAGGCAGGGCTACATGGCCTTTATTGGCGCTTTCTGCAGGAGAAATCGGTCGAATCGGTTGGGTAGAACTGTTCTGAGGCGAATGGAGGAGAAGGGATTTGAAGCAGATGAATTGCCTACTGTGCTATGTTCCGGTGCTTTTGTAGAGTTGGGGAACGACTTGGAAGCCGATGAATTCTTGTTTGGATTGTGCCAGTCGGAGAAGTTGAGGGTAGCGCACAAGTTGTTCGATAAATTGACGAACAGAAGGCCACGACTTACAGTGTTCTGAGCACACTTCCGATCGCTTGCTGGACAGAGAGGGTCGAATAGGTTGAAAAGCCATTGAGAGAGGCACTGGAGAAGAGCATTACGTTTGTGACTTGTGCTTATGGGTCATTCATGGAGGCACTGCTCCGGGTGGGTAGAGCAGAAGGGGCAATCAAGCTTTGTGAGGTTGAAAGGAAGAAAGGAAATGCTTTTGAAGTCATGGTCGTGATGCTAAAAATCTTTGCAAAATGGCAGAATTGATGCTGGAGATGGATTTAAGCTTCGCTTTAAGATGTTTGCTCCAACTGTGCAGTTTGGAATTGGATTCTAGAAACCTATTGGGAAGCATGGAGGATGCTACAAATTTTGGTTGTTGTGTTAGGCCTGTTGCATCGACATACTCTTTGATGATCCATGGCTTTTTCTGGAAGGGGCATATAGTATTCTTGAACAGATGACAAGGAAAAAGATGCAGGAACATATTGGTCTGCACTTGTATGCTGCTCAAACTTAACACAGGCTCAAGGGGACAGAAAAATACATGAACAAACTGATCCAAAGTGGGAGTACAGTTTTGTATGCTGGATGGGAAGTGTTTCCAGATTCCGTGACACACAAGAATTGGGGATGATAAATTGCTGCAGCAATTGTGCATACCCGGGGAACAGAGAGGAAAGGCCATCAATGGAACAAGATTAAGGAAGAGAACTAATTGCGGTACAACTTCTGCTTAATTTTTCTCTCATCTCATGTGACAGTGATCACGAAATTCCATCTGGACTGGTGAGTTTTAAGCTGGTCTTGGTATATGGCAACCAATTTCTTCGCTTGTTTTGCTGCATAAGAAGTTTAGTATTCTACTAGTTTCCTGCATATAGGAACATGATATCTTCTCTGGTCTTTCTTAAATACAATGCAAGGTGATTTATGGAAATAGGTGTTATATCTGTATAGTCTTTAGTCCTGTTGTGTTGTTTCAAACCACAGTAATATTAGATTTGTCATCATCAAATAGACTCAAAGAGAGATAACACTTCTAAGCCCCTCTTATTTAGTTAAGAGTCATTTGAACATCCTTGTACTTTAGTGCTCTAAGGACAACCAAGCAGAAGATTCAGAACCATGCGTCATAATAACTACAACTTTCACTGGATCAGAAGACAGTGTCGAACATATCGAAGTCAGTCAAACAGCATATTGCTTCACATTATATATAGATCTACTGACATTTTATAGCGAAAGATAAGGATAAATCATAAGAACTAGCTCTTGATGTCCATTTATTTTGCATTGCAGCAACTGCTGGTGGCATGCACACACAGGACAGTGAAACTATTGTGGCGTTATGGAGATAGGAAAGTGCATCTATTGCAAAGAGTGCAAAGACACAGATTAAGCACACAGCCTCAGTGATTTTTAGTAACATTGGTCTTCAGCTCCTGTTGCAGCGAAGCTGAAGGACGACCATCAGGTGGATTCTGGGCCGGCTTGCATGCCGTCTTCTGCTCACTAACTTCCACTGGAGGAGCTTCAGAGCTGGAGAAGTTTTCAGGGAGAGCAAAGACACCCCGCGACGCACTCCTCTGGTGTCGACTTGGCCTCTCGGACTTTTTCTCCATGGAGAGCTTCCTGAAAGAGTGGATGGATGAGATAAGGAGCAGCAGAAGGAGATGGGAATGGTGGAGACTTGGAGGTGGTACCGATAAGCTGGGGTAAGAACATTGTCCTCTTGTTGTTGTTGTTCTCTCATGCATTGACCCAACACTATCATTGAGTGGCAGGAAGGTGTCAAGAGCCAAAAGATAGAAGCAGGATATCTTTCTGCCTCTCTCAAAATTACTTGTAAGTCCTCAACACCTCTACCTTCCTATGCTATGATCCTGTCATTGCCTTGTCCAGTTGATTGCTTGTTAGGTTGAATCCACAATCTGTTATGCTGCAACTCCAACCTTTTCTGCCTCTTAACAAGTATACAGACATATATGCACTCAGTATAGCTTAGGAATTTGGAAATTAATCATGCACTTGATCTCAGATGCTAAACCTTTGTCAAAGGTTCGCATGATACATGTATAAATATACATATTTAGATGTCTGTTAAGCTCATAAACAATCATATTTAGTATGCATTGCATATTCTACTGGAATCTTTTGTTGCAATCAAATCAAATTTGATTTAGATCATTTAATGTCCCGTAGTGTGATTTGCCTTATAAATCAGATATCAATGAACTTTATCTCTTACAGACACAGGTAGGTTTATATAACCAATCATACAGTGGGTTGGCAGACTGGTATGATCGTGAAAGATGTCGTTCCATCACAGCAGTCCAAGCCATTATTCGATTGGCCCAATCCCGATCGCCATGGATCGCCATCCAAGCAATCTCCCGCCCTCTATCCGAACTCATCTGACGTGCGGAACTCAGTGATCCAAGTTGACTCAGGATATCGGGGCGTGTTGTCCAGACCGGTACGAGGGCGGAGGAGATGGAGACCGGGGGGAAGGCGAGGAAGGGCGCCGGCGGGCGGAGGGGAGGCGTTGGATCCAAGAAGAAATCCGTGTCTCGGTCGGTGATGGTCGGCCTCCAGTTCCCGGTGGGCCGCATTGGCCGCTACCTCAAGTAGGACCGCTACGCCCAGCGCGTCGGCGCGCTTCCTCGCCTTATGATCAATACATGAAGTTTAATCATCCACATGGGGGCAGATGAAATATTTTTCTCATTAATGTACTTAATATTTTATGGCCAATGCTATTAAACTAACAATAGGAAAATGTGGATTTTCAAAATCAACAAAATAAAAAAAGAATAAATTGAGACAACTCCATCATATTGAATTTGCAAATAAGATTGACATTAACAGATATAAAATTAAAATTTTAATACTGTTATGATAATAATAGTGAACTGAAATAGAAATTCTAATACTTCATGATAATAATCACTTAACTAATAATATCAACAGCAATCATATATCTAAAGGTATATTAGGAAAAGAAAAAGCTGACTATAAATATCACAAAGTTACGTCCCATCCACAAGGGATAAATGCTTGCAGGCATCAGTGCATGGCGATTCGAAGCGGGAAAAGGCCATAAAGCGACAGCAGGGGGGCCCATCTTATCCGTTAGGTTGGAGCCTTCCGAAGACCGCTCGGGTGTCCGTCTTCTTTCTGTGTTCCAAGGAAGGAGGAGGAGGAGGAAGAGGGGATGAGCAGAGCCTGCGAGAGCAGAAGCTTCTCGTCTTCCCCGCCCATCTCGGGATGATTACGGCGGTTCTCTTGGTCATCGTCCTCCCCGACTTCTTTTAGGTACTACTACGGTCCCCTACTCATCGACCCTCACCCCCCCCCCCCCCCCCCCCCCCCCCTCCTTTCCCGCTCTTCTCTCCGTGCTCTGTTTCCCCGCTCGAGGTCCGTGCTCTTCCTTCGATTCCGTACGACGCTTTCCTCTCGTATATTTCTATCGGAACCTAATCGTTCCGGGTTTTCTTTTCTTGGAACTTTTGGTGTTCTTGTGGTTACGTGAATCTTGATTTTGCTTCTAGCTTTTCTTGGCTTGAATTCGCAGCATTAGTGACCGAACATGAGGGTTTATTAGTCTTCATACCCTTTGCTTTTATGGATTCATATCGGGAATCGATCGTTTCGGGTTCTCTTTTCTTGAATCCTTCGAATTGTTTTCACGTTGAACTGGATACGAGTCCTTGCGATTACGTGAATCTTGATGTTTTCGTTTTTGCTTTTCTTTGTAGGAATTCTCGCCACTGATGGCTGCAAAGTAGGGTTTCCTCTTCGTGGCGATTTTTCCCTCGTAAATGCTTTCGTAACGCAATCGTTTCGGGTTTTCTTTTCTTGAATCCTCGACGTACGTGGAGATTGAAGTCCTTGCGATCACGTGAATCTTGATTTTCTTAATAGGATTTAATCTTCATACGCTATTCTCTCATTGATTTCTACGGAAGTTGATCGTTTTGGTTTTGCTTATTGAATCGTTTCGGGTTTTTGCGATTACGTATCTTGAATTCTTTTGCTCCTTTTTCAATGGGATAAGGAGACCGGAAGAAGAGATTTGATCGATCCCCAATGGCGTGGTTTCGCGCCGCGTCGGGGGTCGCACGATTGGCCCTCAGGCGAAATCTTGCTCGATCCCCTTACCACGTCGCGAGAGCTGGCGCCCTGCCTCGGTTCCGGCCCGCCCGATGCTTCCACTCGACCCAGCTGCGGCGGGCCGCACCGGTCCCCCGCCCTGTGCCGCTCTCGCGGCTCACCGACAGCTTCCTTGACGGCACCAGCAGCGTCTACTTGGAGGAGCTGCAGAGGGCATGGGAAGCCGACCCCAGCAGCGTGGACGAGTCCTGGGACAACTTTTTCCGGAACTTTGTCGGCCAGGCCGCCACCTCACCTGGTATCTCCGGCCAGACCATCCAAGAGAGTATGCGGCTGCTCCTCCTCGTCCGAGCCTACCAGGTAAATGGCCACATGAAGGCCAAGCTCGATCCTCTAGGTCTCGAGGAGAGGGAGATCTCGGATGACTTGGATCTCGCTCTCTATGGGTTCACAGAGGCTGATCTGGATAGGGAGTTCTTTCTTGGAGTGTGGAGGATGTCGGGGTTCTTATCGGAGAACCGCCCTGTTCAGACCCTTCGGTCCATCTTGGAACGGCTCGAGCAGGCATACTGTGGGACCGTAGGGTACGAGTACATGCACATTCCCAACCGTGATCAGTGCAATTGGTTGAGGGAGAGGATTGAGACGGTGAAGCCTAGGGAGTACAGCCAGGAACGACGTCAGGTCATTCTTGATCGACTTACTTGGAGCACACTGTTTGAGAATTTCTTGGCCACAAAGTGGAAGGCTGCAAAGAGGTTTGGTCTGGAAGGTGGCGAGACTCTGATTCCAGGAATGAAGGAGATGTTTGATAGAGCTGCTGACCTGGGGGTAGAGTCCATTGTGATTGGAATGCCTCACAGAGGAAGGCTAAATGTTCTGGGCAATGTCGTTCGAAAACCTCTGCGGCAGATCTTCAGTGAATTCAGTGGTGGTACTAAACCTGTAGAAGAGGGAGAAGGATTGTACACAGGGACCGGAGATGTGAAATATCATCTAGGTACTTCGTATGATAGGCCCACCAGAGGTGGGAAAATGATCCATCTGTCATTAGTCGCAAATCCAAGCCATCTTGAAGCAGTGGATCCAGTTGTTGTTGGGAAGGCGAGGGCTAAACAATACTATTCTAATGATATTGAGAGGACCAGGAACATGGGGGTGTTAATCCACGGCGATGGAAGCTTTGCAGGGCAAGGCGTTGTCTATGAGACATTGCATTTGAGCGCCCTTCCCAATTACACAACCGGGGGGACAATTCACATTGTTGTGAACAATCAAGTTGCATTCACAACAGATCCAAAATGTGGGAGGTCTTCTCAGTACTGTACCGATGTTGCCAAAGCATTAAGCGCTCCGATTTTCCATGTGAATGGTGATGATGTCGAAGCAGTTGTCCATGTGTGTGAGCTTGCAGCTGAATGGCGCCAGACATTCCATTCTGATGTGGTGGTTGATGTTGTCTGCTACCGTAGGTTTGGACATAATGAAATTGATGAGCCGTCTTTCACGCAGCCCAAAATGTATCGGGTAATTTCTTTTGCATATTATCATTTTTTTGGACATTCTCAACTTGGTTCTACCTTTACCTGTCTTATCTTAACGGCCGTCTATTGCCATTGGACATCATTATGGCCATACCGACCGGTATCATGTTGAAACAGGTAATTCAGGATCATCCAAGTGCACTTGAATTGTATGAAAAGCAACTTTTAGAATCAGAACGGATCTCTAAAGATGATGTTGATAGGATGCGTAATAAAGTTAGTACAATTCTGGAAGAAGAGTTTATTAACAGCAAAGATTATGTCCCAAGAAAAAGGGACTGGCTCTCTGCTTACTGGGCTGGCTTCAAATCACCGGAACAGATTTCACGTATTCGTAATACTGGGTATGATTAACTTCCTTTATTTCCTTAGCTTGAAATTGTTTTTTGGCGACCATCTTTTCATCTATGAAGCACTGGATTATTACATAGTGTCAAGCCGGAGATACTCAAACGTGTTGGACAAGCCATTACAACTCTTCCTGAGAACTTCAAGCCTCACAGAGCAATCAAGAGGATTTTTCAGCAGCGGGCTGAGATGATTGAAAGTGAGGAAGGTATTGACTGGGCACTTGCTGAGGCTCTTGCTTTCGCCACCCTTATAGTGGAAGGTAATCATGTCAGATTGAGTGGGCAAGATGTGGAGAGAGGAACATTTAGTCATAGGCATGCTGTGGTTCATGATCAAGAAACTGGAGAGATGTACTGCCCTCTGGATCATATTATTATAAACCAAGACGAGGAAATGTTCACTGTCAGCAACAGGTATGTATTCCCAGATGTTCTTATATGCTTCTGTTTAACATGACTTTTCACTTGACATTGATGTTTATCTCTGCATTTTTTGAACATATTGTGCAGGGCACTTTTGTGTTCAGGATTGTTAGGTTGCTTTTTCTCAACAATGGGAAAAAAATTAGAATACCTTATTTGCCATCACATGCGTTCAAAATACACACATGCCATAGAAAATTGATGTTTAATCATATATTGAAATAGTGAAGTAATCTTGCTGACTAAATGTAACATAACCCATTGCTGTACTTTTTGCTTATCATGTCTCCTCATTCACAGCATTGTGTTCTAGACCCCAGATTTTACGAGTGTTTGTCATTGCAGACATTCTTCTTCAGATTACTTCTATTCTTTGTGCCTTGGGCCCAATCATACATGTCTTGTATGTTTCTAGAGTTGTAATATATATACAATGTGCTTTTGGAATATGAATTTTATTCTGTAGATTATCATACAAATATTTTATAGTGGACCTTTAATCCAAGCTATCCCGCTCCTGTTGCTTCCAGCTCACTGTCAGAGTTTGGGGTCCTTGGTTTTGAATTGGGCTACTCGATGGAGAACCCTAACTCGTTGGTACTTTGGGAAGCACAATTTGGTGATTTTGCAAATGGTGCTCAAGTTATGTTTGATCAGTTTTTGAGTAGTGGAGAAGCAAAGTGGCTGCGGCAAACTGGACTTGCTGTGTTGCTTCCTCATGGTTATGATGGTCAAGGTCCAGAACATTCAAGTGGGCGAGTCGAGCGCTTTCTCCAGGTAAACTCATGTAGGGTCCTGTTGGTTTTAATGCATCACACATCTCCTGTATGGTTATTGTCCATGATAGCATCAAAAATTAACTAGCCAATTTTGATCATTTAATATATCATCTTTTGCTGCAAAGTCAGGGTGGAAAGAGTGATGCAGCTCCAGGCAGTTTGCACAGGCTGCTATTAATGCTGTGCATTCTTTTCTCCATCAATTTAGCCTTCATATTCTAGAACCTCTTTAAGATTCCTATGGAAGACTTTTCTTAATGTTCTAGCTGAAGTAACTACTCTAAGATTTGTCAATTTTGTACAAGCTTGCAAATGGACCATTGTAGATTTATTGTTATCAATAAATGTACAGTATAACAACCATACTCTGAATGAGGTGCCTACCCAGAATTAGAATTGATATATTAATTGTATGCAAAAAAACCCTCTTGTCCATTTATTGATGTCAGCATGGTTGCTTTACTAGATGGGCAAGGAAAATATGGAGTGAGAAGACTACTATAGAGATGAGGCAGGTAGAAGACTACGGTAGAGAAAATGGATTGAGAAGGACAAATCTCTTTACTTAGATGGACAAGGAAAATATGTATGGCTACCAAGCCACAAAGTGAGTGAAAGACTGGGAGATAGATAAATGTGCCAAGAAAGATGGAGATAAAAAAGCTTCATGAGATAATTAAAAAGGAGAAGAGAAAAAATATGGCTACATGGCCTTTAATCAAAACATTATAATGCTTTATCAAAACACATTTCAGAAGGAAAATGCATCATATATTTTATGATTTAATTCTCCTCTCTGCCCAATTGATCTTGCTGTTGTTGAGTTTTGTCTTTCTTACTCAAATATCAGTTGGTTTAGATAGATTTGAGTAGTTGGCCAAATTCCTTTAATTTTTATTCTGAGTTCTTTTGGAAATTTGAATTCTAGATTGATAAATGAGAATCTTAATAAAATTTCAATTTATCACCAACTTTAGGAGGCAATATGCAACTAGAAACATTCTAAACTTGGACTCTAAGACCTGACTCAAAATAGAAAGCTAGACTAACTAAAATTTTACCAAATGATTTAATACAGTTAATCCAAACTCAATTTTGTCTCAAAACGACACTTGAAATATAAAAAAAAAGTTTGACTCAAACAATATCCATATTGGTATGGACTTGAACAAAGTAAGAACAAGTCTGAGTTCATTGTATTTAGGCCAAAAATCAGTGAAAGAAAATATCACTCTGAAAAATATGGAAAATGATAAAACCAAGACTTTGACTCACTAAATTAAATCTGATTAAATTCTAACTTGGTCCCATAACAATTGTTGCATTATTTATGTGTGCAAGGTATGTGCTACATTTTTTTTTCTGGAATGCCTATTGTTCTCTTTTTTATTTTTTATGAGCCAGTTAGTGAAGCATGCTCAGCAAGGTATGTGCTGCATTTGGTATGCTTTCTCATTGTGTCATGAGGTTAGCTCTTATGTAATCATTGTTGCCCTTCTCTTGTTGTTATTAAGGCTGTTAAATTCTCATCTTGATGGTCACTCCATTTTGATTAAGTCTTTGTATTATTTTTTATTCTTATTGTACATGTCTTAGCCTTTGCAAATAAGAATATTGATTTTTGAGATACTGAGATTTTTCAGTTATTTCATTAGTTACAAATCAGTAAGCAAACAAATCTACAGCATCTTTTTAATTATTATAATGGCCATTGATGTAGTAAGCGATGCAAGCTTCGGTTTCATATTTTATTATATAGATTTACAAGTTCTCATATGATGGATTTACTATTCACGACATACTACCATGACGGTATTGCAGTGACACATCACATCATGGGCATTGTTTCATGCCTATGGTCACATTTTGGCAATTGATTGTGGGCGTGGCTCTTCTCAATTGCCTGTGCTTAGTGTGACTATCTTGTTGGCAGGAGAGCATGATTTTCACAGGCAATATACCCCTCATGTGCTTCAATATAAAATGTATTGTAGCTTCTCCTCCTATGGGTTTTCCCTTACGTAGTATTATTTTGTTGAACTTCGAATTGCAAGATTTTCTCCTTCCATTAAGCTATGTTCTGATTTATTAAATGCAAATGCTAGACCGCATTAGGTCTAAATTCTGTCTATGCTTTGTTCTGATGCTTACTTCGAGCCACATCTCACCATTTTTTTTCTTAATTTTTCACAATCTAATGTTGATAACTTGATATTATGTACATCTTTCGTAGGTCTTTGCAGTTTTAATTGATTAGTATTAAACTTAACGTGAAATTGCAGATGAGTGACGATAACCCATACATTATACCAGAGATGGATCCAACACTTCGAAAACAGATCCAGGAATGCAATTGGCAAGTCGTGAATGTGACAACTCCTGCAAACTATTTTCATGTTCTGAGACGGCAGGTGATGACTGTTGGCAAACATGTATTCTCTTAAGATGTTTTCAAGATTGTTACGTAAATTGTTTCAATCTGGTATCCAGCTACACAGAGATTTCCGGAAACCTCTGATAGTGATGTCTCCTAAAAATCTTCTCCGTCACAAGGACTGCAAGTCACACCTCTCTGAATTCGATGATGTCCTGGGCCACCCTGGATTTGATAAGCAGGGAACCCGCTTCAAGCGCCTAATAAAAGACCGGAATGATCACAAAGAAATCGAGGAGGGTATTGATCGTTTAATTCTGTGCTCTGGGAAGGTGATGGTTCTTTATGATGTCTCTTCTATATATATCTGGCCACTTTTGTTACATTTTTGTTATTTGTTGAGGGAAGTATTGTTACTCTTATTTGTATCCTGCAGGTGTATTATGAGCTGGATGAAGCTCGGAAAAATACAAAACGGAACGACGTGGCAATTTGTAGAGTTGAACAGCTTTGCCCTTTTCCTTATGACCTCATTCAGCGAGAGTTGAAAAGATACCCAAGTACGCCCCAGTCACTTTTACTTAGCTGAACACTTTAACCTTGTTGTTTTGCATGTTTGTGTGAATAAATAAAAACCTCAACACCAACTCAATCTCACCTTGGGTTGCATTTTTGTTAAACATAATTCAACAAAATCCATTAAACATATGCTTGCGAGAAAACGTATCTTGTGGCTATTAGCAAGGCTTGTGACCTGAATGAGGCAAAGAAAGCTAAAGCAATCTGGTTAAATTTACATTGTTCTATCATGAGTGCAAGACACTTGCTGCGGTGCGCAATATGAACATTTAGTGGCTAATACAACCGGAACAGGTAACGACTCAATCGTTAGCCCTTTTCTGGAGGTAAAATTGGTTGCCTCATTTCCTGGTATCCTGACATCATTAATCACCAGCATTTTCCTTCCTAGTAAGCAGATTGAACCAATTGAAACTTGGTTTCTGGATTTCAGATGCGGAGATCGTTTGGTGCCAGGAAGAGCCAATGAACATGGGTGCGTATTCCTATGTGAACCCTCGTATATATACTGCCATGAGGGCGATAAGCAGAGGAAATATAGAGGACATAAAGTACGTCGGGAGGGCGCCTTCTGCAGCCACTGCAACCGGTTTCTTATCTGTTCATGTGCAAGAGCAGAAGGAGATTTTGCACAAGGCAATGCAGCCGCAACCAATCGGATTCCCGTTCTGAAGTATGTTTCACACGCACGATTAAAGAACCAGTTGTTACGTGTTTGTCGATACTCAATACTTGGTATCAGACAGCAGACTTGTCGCTTGTTATATCAATAATGATTGGGCGTGGACGAAGGTCTGTTTTTTTTTTCCCCCAGAATAATTGGTAGCTCTTGCATTTATGCTTTATGCAGGTGGAGGGAGCACACGATTACGGGAGGAATGACATCACGTAATTTAGTTGGCTTGGAAGGTTTACCCACCAACCCCAAATCAATTCACCTTGGGTTGCATTTTTGTTAAACATAATTCAACAAAATCCATTAAACATATGCTTGCGAGAAAACGTATCTTGTGGCTATTAGCAAGGCTTGTGACCTGAATGAGGCAAAGAAAGCTAAAGCAATCTGGTTAAATTTACATTGTTCTATCATGAGTGCAAGACACTTGCTGCGGTGCGCAATATGAACATTTAGTGGCTAATACAACCGGAACAGGTAACGACTCAATCGTTAGCCCTTTTCTGGAGGTAAAATTGGTTGCCTCATTTCCTGGTATCCTGACATCATTAATCACCAGCATTTTCCTTCCTAGTAAGCAGATTGAACCAATTGAAACTTGGTTTCTGGATTTCAGATGCGGAGATCGTTTGGTGCCAGGAAGAGCCAATGAACATGGGTGCGTATTCCTATGTGAACCCTCGTATATATACTGCCATGAGGGCGATAAGCAGAGGAAATATAGAGGACATAAAGTACGTCGGGAGGGCGCCTTCTGCAGCCACTGCAACCGGTTTCTTATCTGTTCATGTGCAAGAGCAGAAGGAGATTTTGCACAAGGCAATGCAGCCGCAACCAATCGGATTCCCGTTCTGAAGTATGTTTCACACGCACGATTAAAGAACCAGTTGTTACGTGTTTGTCGATACTCAATACTTGGTATCAGACAGCAGACTTGTCGCTTGTTATATCAATAATGATTGGGCGTGGACGAAGGTCTGTTTTTTTTTTCCCCCAGAATAATTGGTAGCTCTTGCATTTATGTTTCAAGTCGACTATTGACTTGCCTGTTTGTTATCTTATGCTTTTTTGGAAGACCGACCCTGGCCTTTGAGATCACTGACAGGGTGGGTGGGTGGAAGACATCTGCAGGTGGAGGGAGCACACGATTACGGGAGGAATGACATCACGTAATTTAGTTGGCTTGGAAGGTTTACCCACCAAACCCCAAATCATCGTTGCCGGCCTCAGCATCAACCGTAAAGCCTCTACCCTCCCCCACCCCAAAACGAAAAAGTAGCCTGGCGCTGATGATTAGGCGAATCATCTTGCCATTCACGTGCCACGACACGGGAAGAAGGTATGATGGATGGATGGAGTTGCGAAGCGAACACATCATCGACCGAGGACCTGATTCCGCTCATACTACAGCCGACGACATAGCAAGCATAGCTCGTGACAGACCAAACCATGGCCCGATGTTAAAACTGTCGCAGGTCATTCCCGCCGTTAGCTCAAAGTTGCATGACACATCCAATCACGCTTACTAGCATGACCTCACCAGAAAGTGCTAGCATCACATGGGCGTAAGCCAGATTGCATCGCTCCAGCAAATAGAACGGTGGCCCACTTTTGTTGTCTCTGCCGCGATAGGGTTCGAGTCTCGAACCAATTCAGTCGACTGTCCGCCTCGCCGGTCCCATTGCTCGGTCGTCGATCCCTCCTCACGCCTCAGACTGCGAGACCACGGAGGTTCTCTCCTCCTGATGGAGACAGGTGAGCCACGCCCTCGAGTACTTGCACATGCGCCGATGCGCGACGGTAACCGAGATGGCAATCGCTGGGCTAATTCGGCATCGCTGCCGCGGATGGGTTGCCATTGCCATGATGGAGCTTCGATGCAGGGAAAGCCTCTGTACTGAGCTTAGACATCAGGTAGTGCGGCCTGCCACAGCAGCACCAAAGCTGCAACCCCTTCTCCCTTTCGGCTCATGTGTTTTTCCTCCCCCCCATCGATGACTCGGACAACTACAGGGATCAGACATTAGCATGCCACCAAACCCGCAAGTAGCGGGTCAATGGCGTGGAGCACCACCAGGGGATCTCGACCACGCCCTTCCGTCCATCATGTCGCCTTCTGACCCAGTCAAATCTACCAAAGGATGAGTATTTTCCTTCTTTCCAAATACGATTCAACCGCCACTGCACCCTTCTCGTGGTTTTATGGAGTGACGAAGGACAAGTGGGCTTCCCATCCACCACCCCTCGAGCTTCCGTGGAGTTTGCATCCTCTAAAACCTCAGGCACGACCAGCGTCTTCGTCTTCCACGACATGCCGGCTTGTACGCCCGCTGCTGCGTTGGTGCGCATCCGTCACACCACCCCCACCCCCACCTTTTCATCAAATAAAGAAGAAGACAAGTGGCAGATACTTGCTGGCTCCACGCGCCCCGCAAACACTCGTCTTCTACCTCAGCTTTTCGGCACGGAATCGACCCCCAAAGGGAGAGGTGATTTCCTATCGAGAACGCATTGGAGCCCAAATTTATGATATCTGCCCCCATGTGACTGTTTGCTTGGGATATGCTGTTGCCTTGGATACCGTGGCACACGAAAGATCAGATCTTCGTAAAGGACGGCAGTGTTTGCCATCTGAGGTGGAGCGGGGGACGCATTAAGAAAAGAGTCGAGATGAGCAGGTCGTCCTACACACAGTTAATGCCATCCCGGGAGCATGCATATTAAACTATGAAGCAGCCCGACGCAGCCTCCATTATGTTCTGATATCGCCATCTCACGCGCAGTGCTCGTGGGCAGCAAACCCCGCCTCCCTGGGCTCGATCGCTATAGCATCTGACATCACTCGACCACGGAGAGCAGGGCACGGCCTATAAATGCCACCGCAGTAGCTGCCGCAGTCCACCGGGAGGAGGAAGAGGAGGAGGGAGACGATGAACAAGATGGCGATGCGAAAGGGACCGTGGACGGAGCAGGAGGACCTGCAACTGGTATGCTTTGTGGGGTTATTCGGTGACCGTCGTTGGGATTCCATAGCCAAAGTCTCAGGTTTGAAGGGGGGAGGCTAGGTAGGCTTACTTTGCCGATGGCCGGCAACCCAAGCTCGCCGCTTAACCCCGCCGCTCGTTCCTCTGTGTCGGCAGGTCTCAACAGAACCGGGAAGAGCTGCAGGCTGCGCTGGGTCAACTACCTCCACCCCGGCCTCAAACGCGGCCGCATGACCCCCCAGGAAGAGCGCCTCATCCTCGAGCTCCACTCTCACTGGGGCAACAGGTCTGCTTCCCGCCTCTCCCCCCGAAGGCTTCATATATGTCCACCATGCACGCACACGTGATATATAAGCTTCGCTCGCAGGTGGTCTCGCATCGCCCGTAAGCTCCCGGGCCGCACCGACAACGAGATCAAGAACTACTGGAGAACTCACATGAGAAAGAAGGCTCAGGAACGAAAGAGGAAGGCGTCTCCGTCGTCGTCTTCGTCTTCCTCCTGGTCGCTCACCGATAACTCCGCCGCCCCGGGTAAACCGCCGTCGGGAGACGCGCCGGGGGGCGGTCAAGAGCTTAACTGCAGCGGCACGACGACGGCGCTCGGAGGGATTGGAGACGACGACGATGCTCTCAATGGCTGCTACTCCATGGACGAGATCTGGGATGAGATCAGCGAGCTGAGCTTTCAGGAACGCGAGGACGAACGCGTCTCGTGGCCCCCGATGCCTTCTCCCGTCTGGGAACACTTCTCCTACTCCCTGTGGAAGATGGACGACGAGGACTTGGGCTTTCAAGCTCCCTGATAGAATCCGCCGGGCCGAGTTCTCCTTGCATCCATGTCCATAGACGCGAAGTGCTTCTGAAGGCAACCTCTGTCAGCACGCAGCATTTCTCTTCTATGTTGGGTTGTGATACAAGAGTTGATGTTGTTGTGAGGCTCACTGTAAAAATTCCTACTTGTTTGTCTCTAGAGATCTGTAAACAGAGTTCTTATCAGTTTGACTTCTTCTTCCTGGTCGTTGTTCTCTCTTCAAATTTCTACTCAAGAAAAGCTCAATCCAAGATCCTCTCAGGAGCCAATCTTCTTCTCTGGTAGGAAAGGTCAACATAGCTTCGATGATTGCTCACCGAACAGATAAGAAACAAGAAGGATTGATTTCTACTGTTTCATTAAGTTCTTTCCATTCTTATGTGATTTGGCACATCAGAATCTTGTGCTTCATATATATCTATGGCCAACTTTGACCAAAGTGGAGTGGTCAAAGCAGTGCAGAATTAACAACCTATGTTTTATCTCTGTTACCCAAACATCAACGTGGGAAGGAGATGAATTGTAATTCAACAGAGCCCCACTTTTCCTCTGTCTTTTGCCATGTCAGAAGCTGGACAATTTTGGATTAGAGAGTGAGATCAGATTGGAAGATTGTAATACAAAGTTAAAACTGATAATATAAATTGGTAGTGGTGATAGGGCTGCTAAAAGATTGGTGATAAGGTGTCCTCTACTGCTACCTTTCTGATGGATGGTGGGGTGATCTTTGCTCCAGGTTACCCTTCTTTCTGATGGATGGTGGGGTGATCTTTGCTCAAGGTTAGCCTTCTTTCTGATGGGTGGTGGGGTGATCTTTCTCCAGGTTAGCCTTCTTTCCTCTGATACTTCTTCTTTCTTACCATCACTGTTATCCCTAATTAAAATAACATGTCAGTGCTCCACTAAAAAATCCACCGAGCCACCACAATATGACACTGCTGCTTCTTCCTCCCAGTGAAATCTTGACAACAGCTTTTTGAAGTGATATGGTGGCAGAATCCATGATAACGAGAGTTCCATTCAGAAGCATGTACAGTAAAAAGAGGGGAAACAAGCATGATGGCCACTTTCCAGTCTCATGCTCCATATTTGAATCCTTTGCTTATCATATGAGCTCAGCTCATTGAGCCACGAACTTGTTCTTAAGAAAAAGGAAACATATTCCTCAGCTAATGTTGAATGTTCAGAGAATACTAAGATTTATTGCGTTTGAAGGTGCAACTTCTCAGCCGGAGTGAACTCCACCAGCTGTTGTCATCTACTATCCATCATGCTTAACTGTCAAGAAATAAAGATCGAGCCGGTTCGTTAACGGGCTCGACATGGACCGGGGTTACAATTACTCGATCCCATCCGGGTTGGTTCTGACGCGGGTTCGAACGACCCAACTCGGCTTTTGTTTGACTCCGAACCGAACCTCGCCACATCGAACCGGTTCTCTTCGACGAGTTAAAGCCCCTCGGTCTCGATCCTTGGGCAAAACCCTCCGCTTCGTCGCCGCCGCCTACCGTCTCCGCCACCATGACCAAATTCAGGAAGCTCGGCCGTCCCGCCGCCCATCGCGTCTCCATGCTCAGGTCGTTTTCGAGTTCTCCTTCTCCTATCCCCTTCTTCCGTTTGGTTTCTCGCACCAACACTCTGTTTCCCGTCCCGCCGCGCAGGACGATGGTCTCGCAGTTGGTCAAGCACGAGCGCATCGAGACCACGGTCGCTAAGGTGATTTCGACGGGCACTTGGTGGTCGTTGCGTTCTTTTTCTTTACGTTTATGTTGGTTTTCACGTGGATTGACGACGACCTCTGACTCCTCCTTGTTCGATGCCCGCCGTGGTCTCAGGCGAAGGAAGTTCGACGGCTTGCTGATAACATGGTGCAGCTGGGGAAAGAGGTAAGGCACAAGTTGTCTTCTTGTTTTTGAAGTTCTTGGCTTTGAATTCGTTGCAGCAGTTCCCAGATGCCTCATTTTTCTTGATGTATGCTTGGAAGAAAAAAAGCGGTATTAAAATGAATCTTTTGATCAATTCAGTGAGGTCTCTGATATTAAGGGCAAATTGTGACAATGTTGGCGGTGGTGTAAGCACATAGTTGTTTTAGAAATTAGATGGAACTTCTTGTGATTTCATGTCAGGAGAACTTCGTGTTTTAGATGAAACTATCTGCTCCAAATGATCAAACTGGCACGGTAACGGAGTTAATGGCAGGAAAGGTCTGGCTAGTCTTGCTTTTTGAAAAGCTAGCCAGTATGCTCATCTCCAAAAGTGAAGCAAGAAGAAAAACCCTAGAACCTAGTTATCTATTATGCAGAGATATGATTTCTGTAGATCTCAGATTGTCTATTTCTGACTATCAATGCTTCTTTCAGGGATTTACCACTCGTCTTATGATCATAAATGTCCAATACTCACATATGAAATAAAGACAGTGCTATTTGGGATATTTTTGCCTCTAAAGACAGCGGTGCTGGACTTCTTTATCTTCTATGATACTCGACATAGGTTAGCTCTCGTCTAAAGGATCGAAGCTGAATGCAGACGATCATGGAGTGACTCTACAATGAGGGGCAGAAAATTATTATTCTTCTGTCGAAGGGACTTAATCATGAATGTCTCTTGAACCTAAGAAGATAAGAACAGTATATACGATGCGAATTAAGAACCACATTGACAAAGTTAATTTTACATCTTGTTTCAGGTATTTTAGTAGTATTTTTCTATATTAAAAGCATTAACGGTAGTATTCATTTGTTAAATTATTCTGAGGGAAAAATGAGGAAGATCAGGGGACCTGGGGGTGACATGATGGGGCTTATTCTCCTAAGATTTACCCTGGGTCAATGTTAGTAAGATTGCAGATGAGAGATGCGGTCACATTGTCGACTGCTTAAGTAAACAGTAGGGGAGCTTTTATTATGCAATATTCGGTTGTCTGATTGACTAATCATGTGCTGCCTTGCCAGTAGGATGTTGGCATTGAGCTCAGTGCCTTGCTGAGCTGGTTCCCTGACAACAATGGTGGTATTGACTGAACAAGGGTCTTTGCATGTATGTTTTTGATCAGAGGCTAGCCTGTTCATGCTGGTAACCAAGTCATGTTGATGCCAATGTTTCGGCATAACTATGGAGGGAGAATGTTGACTAGGTATATAAGGGCCTTTAATAGCTGGAAATTTGGACAGCTATTTTAGGAACTAATGCTCATCTTGTTGTAATGACTATAAGATTATTTCAGGAACTTGAATTTATTTTCTTTCTGATGATTACACTATCAACGAGTTGGAGCATAGTTTTTGAGGTCTGATTCCCCAGATTGGCAATGGTGGAATATAATAAGCACATTCTGAGTAACTCCGTGACTACTTCTGTACCATTAGATATCAAGTACAAAACCAGATTGGAAGCAACGTGAGAAATGAGAAGACACATATCCGAAATATTTCTGTCATGTGGGTGATTATGACAGAGAAAAACTTAGTGGAGACTGCTTCTAATCTTAATACAGATGCTATTTTCTTCAATGTTTTTGAGCTAGATAAAGTTAATCATGTAATATACTTCGTGATCTAGTTGCAAATTCTGGAGAAATCTATGTAATCTTCAGGATAACTGATTAGTGGACCACATGTCTGGCATATCTTGTTTTAGATAAATTATTTTCTATATTTTCATTATTTACTTGGAGATGCTATGATCCACATAACTAGAACCAGATAGATGGAAGTGATTATTGTTTTATAATATCAAGAATTTGATTGTTTACAGGGTACACTTCATGCTGCACGTCGTGCTGCGGCTTTTGTTCGTGGAGATGATGTTCTTCATAAATTGTTCACGGAGTTTGCTTTTCGCTATAAGTAAATGTTTAACTCATTCACTTGTTTTGCTTGATCTGTTGCCAGATCTGATAAAAAACATTGTTCAAACGTCAGGGATAGAGTCGGTGGATATACAAGATTGCTTCGAACACGCATACGAAAGGGGGATGCTGCACCAATGGCATATATCGAGTAAAGTTCTCTTTCTTGGTTTGCCCTTCTGGGAGGTTTGTAGTGTGATATTGACGACACAATTTATAGCGTTGAGAACGTACTTGTTTTATACTCGTGTTGTTAATGCTCACAACATATGGAACCATGATTACTGATTTACTTGACTGAAAAAATGATTATGTTTTGATTATTGCAATATAAGAATTTTTGGTTTTTTTTCATAAACTTCTATCTGGTCATCTTCTTTTGTTATCGTTTAAAGATCTATGCCAGGTTTAATCAACTTTCATTTGACCGGTACATTTAATAGTCTATAAGTTAAACTGTAGTTCTGATGAAGCCTCAATGGTATCTTTTACATCTGTTATTTTCCTTTCAAATCTTAATATTCTGGCGGGGTTCATATGCCAATTTACATGTCCTTGCTTATGTATTTTATTTCTCTAAACTGCTAAAGTTACCTTTTACAACCCGTAACAAAGACCATTTTCTAGGTTTATCTATGTTAATGTGTTTGCCTAGTGCCTCGTGTTATGTATAACCAAGGAATGCCAAAATCATTGTACATTCACGAGAATTGCAAATAGTCATGATGTGGCACCCATTAGTGATGTTTTTGTCAGTGTATGTATCAGCGGTCCCTTTGGCTACGCAAGCCTGATCACATTTTCTTGTTGTCTATTACGAGATGCTTTCTCATTACATTATAGGTTATGTTACTGTGTTGACATACTTTAGACTATGAAATTTGTCTTATTATTTTTTGTTGTATGGGAAGAAGTTTTATTACTCTAAATGGTATATCTTCTCGTCATGTATTTTTCCTAACAATTTTGTGAAACTAACTTGACGACCTCTGAGCAATAGTTGCATGAGCTTGAGTTGATCAGTTGATGTCTATGATACGATCAAAAGTTCAGCACAGTATATTAAATATAATACATTGTGTATTCATTCATCAATTGATTTTGTAGTTATGGCAAAACTAGAATCTGGAAGTTCTAAGGATGTTCATGTTCCTGACGCCTCTTGTTGGTTAAATATAGCTTTTACTGATAGTAAGTTAGCTACAACTCGAGCATCTCTACAGATGTCCGTAACCATACGGGTGGGTGGATCTGATATTTGCATGCTGGGTGCATATCTAATTTTGGTATTAGATAAAGCTATTGACAGAGACTGACTATATCGTAAATGGTATAACTTGTTTCAGTTGTGTAAACTTAGCTACATAACATATAACCCAGCATCATAATTACATATTTTACCGTTAGATTAGACCTTGTGGATTTTGATTGATTAATTCATAACCTCGTGACAGGTTCGTTGATAGGGAGAATGAGCTCCGAGAGGCAAAACCTCCGAAGCCACAACCACCTGAGAGAGCCCCTCTTGATCCGTGGGCAAAGTCTCGAGCAAGCCAACAGTGGGCATCTCCTAAAGAGAAAGCAAACTCTGGATCAGAAAACTGATCATTCTGTTTCAATGTGTTTGCAGCTCAACATTTTGGTTGCCATTCGCAGAAATATTTGCAACTCGCCGATTGGATGCCATTTTTGCAACTGGAGTATGCTGAAAACATGAATGTGTAGGACCAATAATTGCTTGAATTTATAGCCAGAAGGTACGAGTCAATGGTTAAAAGATGGTGTTTTTAGTTTGTTTACAGTCTTTCTATGTTGAATTACTTGCATTACCCATCAAGTTATGTAACTGTTGCAGTATAGAATCCCAATGGATGAGAGATTCTTCACCAATATCTGTAGATGGGTATTTGGCTCTACGGTTTTATTCTTCACCAATAAAAGTGTTAAAGGGTTGGTTTTGACTTTTGAAAATGAATCATTAATTTTTTTATTATTATTTTTAATTAAAAATTTTTGAAGTATAAAAGTTTATAAACTTATTTTAAAATAATATAAAAATATTTAAAATTATGAAATCGATGGTTAATAATTTCTTAATTTTTCAAACCTAAAAGCCCAAATCGATGGTACACAAAAGGCGTCTCGAACTTACAAGCCATCACTCCGAGCAAGTCGAAGCTTACAAGCCCCAAAAGAACTCCCTAAAGAAGCAGCAGGTACCAAAAGGTTAGAAGCACTTCCGGTGGACGATTGCTGGGCCACATTCTTCATACTCCTCCTTGGTTATCGACATCTGCAAATGTCAAACATGCGATTGGTATATATATATATATATATATATATATATATATATAATGAAAACTAAAGATTTGATAGAAAGGCTTGTACCTGCTGGAATGTAGAGAGGGAAGCTAGGATGGAGCCTCCCATCCAGACACTGTATTTTCGTTCAGGTGGGGCGACCACCTTTATCTTCATGTTGCTCGGTGCAAGTGCCTTGATCTCCTTGCTCATGCGAACAGCAAAGCCAGGGAACATTGTTGATCCACCACTGAGCACAATGTTGCCGTATAAATCTTTCCTAATATCCACATCACACTTCGTAATGGAGTTGTATGTTGTCTCATGGATTCCGGCGGCTTCCATGCCAATCAATGATGGCCGGAAGAGAACCTCCGGGCACCTGAATCTCTCAGCCCCGATCGTGATAACCTGCCCGTCAGGAAGCTCATAGCTTTTCTCTGCGGGCGAGCCAGTCTTGACAGTCTGCAGCTTCTGTTCATAATCAAGAGCGACATAGGCAAGCTTCTCCTTGATGTCCCTCGCAATTTCCCATTCTGCAGTCGTAGTGAATGAATAACCTCTCTCCGTAAGGATCTTCATCAGGCAATCGGTAAGGCCACGACCAGCGAGATCCAACCGAAGAATGGCATGAGGTAAAGCACATCCTTCATAAATAGGAACGGTGTGGCTCACGCCATCGCCAGAATCAATCACGATACCTGCCAATGTTTAGCATAAGCACCTTAGTCGAAGAGGGAAGAATAGATCGACCACCAACTCCATCATGCAAGCACGATACTCACCAGTTGTACGGCCACTGGCATAGAGTGCAAGGACGGCCTGAACAGCAACATACATAGCCGGTACATTAAATCTCTCGAACATAATCTGGGCCATTTTTTCTCTGTTTGCCTTTGGGTTAAGAGGGGCTTCGGTGAGCAGTATAGGATGCTCCTCAGGAGCAACACGGAGCTCATTGTAGACAGTATGATGCCAGATCTTTTCCATGTCATCCCAATTGCTGACCATCCCATGCTCGATGGGATAATTCAGGGTGAGGATACCTCTCTTCGACTGTGCTTCATCACCAACATAAGCATCTTTTTGTCCCATCCCAACCGTAGCACCTGTGTGGCAAGGCCGGCCTATGATACTGGGGAAGACGGCCATAGGTGCATCATCACCAGCAAAACCAGCCTTTTGACAGTACAAATGCAAGAGTCATTTGAATTTGTAAAGCAAATACCAATTTTAAGTAAAAGAAAGATGAATGCTCATCTGCATTGCAATAAAACTAACCTTGACCATTCCAGTTCCATTGTCACAAACAAGAGGTTGCATATCCTCAGCATCTGCCATTTCCTATAAACCTGCAGAAACAAGTGAGAAAAGATGCTTCCTGACAAGGAAAATATGAATTTTCTGTACTTTAACCATAGCACCTTTATCAGATATAAATTGGAATAAGGTTGATGATACCCATCATATGATAGAACAATAGCAGATGTACAAACAAGATATCTTATTAATGTATAGCAGTCTAAATTCATTAAGGTATATCAAGGAATGAATCACAAAAGATTTAAGATGGAAGGACTCACCTACAAGTGGAAAACCAAAAAAGAAATAATTATGTCAACCTTGCAATCATGTTTGTCCATAGACATGAAAATAACTTCATGGTGACTTGAGATGATATCGAACCCAATATGCAAGCATGTGCATGCAGCGGTAAAGCAGGGAGCCTTATTTAGACAATTCTTACCCTCAAAACATTTTCTGCAAAAAACAACTGCATGAAACATACTGCTCCCTCTTTGTTTTCTGATCTTTTCATGATTGACACACACAATACATGGGAATAGAGATCCAACGGTGCTATGAGAAGCATTTGGCAATCACAAAAATAATTGGCTGGCATCAACAGCTAACCACATCTAAGAATCTACCACGAAATGGATGATCAGGCGGTACCATATTAATCATTGGCAATATAACTCATGAGGCATATGGAACAGAATTTTTTTGAAGAAACTATCTTTTAAAATCAACGTATGACATCATAATAAAAAAGAGAGTCATTGACCCTCCCTAGACCATGCATTAGTAAAAGCTCCGTGTACTAAGCCAGCTTGAATCAGGTGATCTACATAATGTTCATGAAGTATATGAGATCAACTATCATTCTTTCAGTTATTTATATTTTCTGATTGATCCTAAAATCCAAAGGCCCAGCCTAACACCAGATATTCCTTTGAGTTTTCTAATCATATCAAATAAGGAATACTTCAATGGTATTCGTCACATAGGATCACATTTTCCTACACATTCAGAGCTAATAAATAAACATCACTTCATTAATAATTTATAAACATTTATTATAATTCATTTATTCATCAAATCATAAGTTGAAAATATTTATTGAAAAACATAGTAATGTTAACTCTACGTAGCAATAGAAAAAAGTTTACTCTCCACCAGACTTCGATCTAGTGCTAGTGGGAAACTGTTCTAAAAATAAAAAACAAGCAAATTCAACAACGCTGAGTATGAACCCCAAAAGTCAACTCAAAATGAATCAATAATAAAAAATCAATCATCTCATTGACGTATATCAAGTACCCGAATGAGCACTCTCCCAACAGCGAATGGAGAAGTTTTATCCTACGAGATGAGTTTGTGTTCTCCCAACAGCAGATGGAGGAAAACTCATATCACACTCCCAACAACGGATGGAGTGATCCCTCACCCGTTAAAATGGGAACACGTTCCTCCCAATAGCGGATGGAGAAACCATCCAGCCGTTATGTCTGACGACCCACTAATCCCCGAAGGGAATCACCCTACCTGCCCTCGATAGAGAAATAACAGCATCTCACATTGGTCATGTTTATATGGGGATGAAATAGCACATCAAAACATCTCTTTCAAACATCATTCATGTTAAATACTACTAATTAGCCCTCGATTGACTTGAACCCTAGTTTAATCGATCCAATTGAACTCGATTTAACTAGAACCTAGTTGAATCGATCTTTAATCCTCATTTAACTGGTCTGGAACCATCATAGACTAATATAATTTGAACTAGATTGGGTTTAATCTAAGTTAAATAGACTCAAATAAATCAACCAATTCGGAATCATCCTGAATCGATCTAACTGATCAAATTTGATTTGGTTCAATCAATGTTCGGGCTCAAATCTAACAATTATATAATACTGGGCTAGGTTGGGCCAGCCCATATATCGATCATGTGCACTACACATGACTGTGTATGCATCGCACAAGGTTGGATCGGCCCTTGGCCCATGGACTGGTCATGTGAGTCACACATGACTACCCATGTTGGGCTAGCCTGACCCGTGAGTTGGGCCTAGCCTGTAGGTTGTTTCAACCTAATTCCTATCCGATTTCATACCAAATTGTGACAATATATCTTCACTAATAATTTTATATAAAAAAATCGTAACAACACATTAAAAGATAAGATTGGGAGATAAATTTTAATACAAAGAAATAACATTCTTAATTCAACAAGAATTAGAAATCATACTTTGAATAATTTTAACATAATATAATCAAACAAATTTTAAACCTTTAGAATAACATATTTTAAATTTTATATTAAATAATATAAAAAAAATTTAGATAACATATTTTAATCTAATAAGATAATTTTAATCTAGACAAGACTAAAAGATAAACTATAATACCAGGAAATATCATGCATTCAATACATAAAACATGTATAATTTTAGCATGTTTAAATTCAAAAATAAAAACCTTTCTTAAAAACTTCAGATGATATATTTTTATTCAATAATAAAAATTTTGACATTCAAATGATTCATAAATATTTTCGAACTATAATACTTTTAACATTTAAAGGAATCAAAATAAAAACTTTTATTTTTCAAGAAAGATAGAAAAATTTACCTCTCCTCAATAGGATGCAACTCCTCGTTCCTCCCTCCCCTTGAAGAAACGAAGAAGAGAAATCCCTCCCCTTAAATAGGAGGAGGTGAGCCCCTCCATTAAAGAAAACTTTCTTTTTAAAATTTTATATTTATTTAATATAAATTTTCATTTAATATACTAATAAATATAACACCATCTTATTTGGAATACTTAATAATCATTTCCTAATTCACAATGACAAATAAGGAAATAAATATTAATATTTCTTAAATTATAATAACAAGTAAGGAAGTAAAGGTTAATTCCTAAATCAAATATTTGATTTGATTACAATATTTATATAATAATGATCAAAATCTTGTTTGCTAAATAAGTTGAGCTATGTTGCGCAACTTCATACCATGATCGAGTTGTTAGCATGGTTTGGTCCGACCCGAGTGCACAAGATTGTCAACATGGCTTCTTGGCCGGAGAGGGTCGGCTCGAGGTTGGATGGGGGCATTATTCGCCTGATCCACCTGAGGTGGAGCTGGGGTTGTTCCTCTTCTCCGAGCAACGGACTCCTGCACACGTGTCAAAGTCGGGAGAAGAATTTTTCAAGTTACCCCTCCGATGCTTAAGTCAGTCAAAAAGAGAAGCTAAGAGTATTCAAGTGTTTCCGGTCCCACCCCTGATACTGTTCTGGGTCGGCTTTGATACCTGTCATAACGTCACAGTATGCGGCTGCTTAATAGCTGTCGATGTCTCATGGTCAGCCCATACGCCTGGTGCAGACGCAGGCCGACCTGTCCCATCCTGCGCTGTGCGGCGCCGCCCCGCGCTTCCCAAGTTGCTAAGTACCGAGCGGCGTTGCTCCATAGGGATCCAATGTCGAGTTGGCACACCACGTCAGCTTTAGAACGCCACGTTGGCTCCACCATGGCGGCCGAGATGCTTCGTGGGATTGATATCAGAATATGCAATCAGATCCAACAAAAGCACCGTAACATAAGATAGGAATAGAATGATGCCAATTTGTATGATTAGATTTTCGCAGAGGAAGAATGACCAAATAAGGTCAACGAAAACTAACCAACAAGACATCAAGTGAAAGAAAAGGTTATATTATCAGCTGTAGAATGCCCTACTTGCAGATTAACGAAGCCTTTAATTCCAGATCACAGAAAAATCTAGAGAAGATAATGGATCTAACGATCCAACTTAAAAGAAAAATAGCACGGCAACGAGAAACATTATCTCTAGACAGCCAAAGCATATTGGTCGCTTCGGGCCACCGATCGTAACCTAAAAGCTAACGATCCAACACCAGATGATATCCGAGCATCACAGATCATCAGATTCACTCGTATAAGAAGAGGGTTTTCAGATCTGGGCAAAGAAGCACAGCAACATACGGATCGAGAACAAGAAGCTCCACAGATGGAGAGCTTACCTCGTCGAATAAGTTGATCTGAGAGAGACGTGACCTCTGGGCGATCAAACAAGACTTGGCGCTGACAGAGCGAGTGAGTGAGAGAAAGAGACATGAAGTCGGTCGCGGCGCGCCCCCCTTTTATACGTCGGAATGAGCCGCAAGGAGTAAAATTGGGCCGACATGGACCGGACCGGTTCAGTTCTACATGTGAAGATTTGGGCTGAGCCCTATTTTAGTGGCCCATTTGACATAATATGATTTTCTGAAATTAAAAATTAATTACATTTTAATCTCTTTATTTCCACATTTACTTGTGCTGAGGGTGAATAAATAGCAGCCAGATTGATGATAATTAATCAACCTTCCAAAATGTTACGATCCAATCGAGACGTGACGCTTATAAGATCATTATAAATTATTTTATTTTAAATACCATATAATTTTTATTTCGTTTATGCATGCATAACATAGTAACATTTATTTTTTTTCTTAATTTACACAATAATTCTGAACTATTTAGAAAATAGGTTTATTGATTTAATTGAAACCAACTCGCTTTTACTGCTACATTTTTAATGCATGTGAGTGGGACCCTTCTCATTACTTCATTTATGTAACTATGTTAATTGATGATTGCATGTACATCATCAGAGTCAGACGTTTTCTCTCTTTTTTTTTTCTTTTTTTATGGAACAAAAATAATGTCTTCTTTAATTGGATATTATTGCTCTCATAAATAGTCTATATATATAATTTACAAATCAGGAAAATGAAATTAAATATTATTCTATTTTTTCATGAAAATATTTAACAACAAAAAAAAATAGTAACTCATACTTTCATGTCAATCATCTCATTCCCACTTATGTGATCAGAGGGTCTAAGTTCCATACTTGTTAATATTTTAAATCTCACTGTTAATTTTATTTGGGTGAATGTTATTAATATCCACGTACGAGTAAGGGAAGACTATTGCTGCAAGTCAAACCGCGCCGCCATGTGTGGAGTCCGGTCAAAGAGACCCAGACGTCCGTGTTTTGAGCGGCTGTTGGCATGTCGGCTTGCACGATTTTTTATGGCCACGTTTTGGGAGTGATGGGTGACATGGAACGACAAGTCTCATGTCTCACTCCGATCATCCGATCACAAATCCTTAACATTAGTTCGAGATAGATAGAATTGGGTTTGAAGAACCGATATTTAGTTTTTTTCTGTAGAAATAAAAAAGGAAATAAAAAACATATGGGATATTCTAAGAACATCGATTAGGGTTATCTTGACATTTAAATTATTTATTTTCATAATTTTGAATTAATTGGTTTAATATTACCTTAATTATTATTTTTTAAAGTAAAAGGATTTAATTTTTAATGAGTTTTATTATAGGAAATTGTTTCAGTAATTATTACTGCGTCCGACCCGCCCTCGCTATATATACTCTCTCTCTCTCCGTTGCTGCGAGTCGTGCCGCCATCTTCGTTTGATCGGTCTGCTATTTCCGAAAGCCTTTGAAACCCTTTGATCGGTCTGACTTCGTCCTCCCGGTCTCTCTCTCTCTCTCTCTCTCTCTCTCTCTCCAAGCCAAAGCGGATTCCTCGAGCTTTTGGACTCCTGGAAGACGGCCCTCCACGCCTACATAGCGTTCGCGACCGAGATTCGTTGCATCTGCTAGTGTCTTAATCGTCTCGGGGTACGAGCGTCCGTAAAAGAGGATCTTTTTTGGGGGGATCTAGCTGCAAGCTTTCGTAAAAAGTCCAGACTTCTCGACGTAGGAGAAGAGATGGAAGGCGATTGGTACCGGCCGCAGCAGAGTTTCCAGAGCGGGGGGTGGCCGCGGAGGAAAAGGGCTTATAGGGTCTGCGGTGGAGCTTCCAGTAGATCGATCGCTCCTCCGTCTTACAGGCTTGGTGTGTTTCCGATGCGTTTGTTCATGTGATTTTAGATCTCTGGTTTGTTCTTTGTTATTGCTTCTTCTGGGATTTCAGTAGCCACGGACATCAACCAGACCCTCTTGATCTTGTTTCGTGTTTCGATTCTAAAAAAGATCACCTTTTCCCCCCGAATTGCTGCACCATTCTCGAACTGCTCGAAGAAGTTTTCCTGTTACGATTGTTTTCTAATGAATTTGTTGGTCATTAGCAGCTATCGACGAGAGTTTTAGAACTTTCTGCGATTGATTTGCGAAAAAGTGATTTTTTTTTTCTGTGTACTTCAATTTGGGAAGTTTCCGACTTCCTGGGGTATCTTAAAATTGTGCTATAGAGACGGCTTTGCGTGCCTCTTTCTTGTCATTATGAAGCAAGATAGTGTCAAATGCATAGGCAGCTAGCTTTGCTACTCAATTTGGTGTTGGCTTCGTTTATCATCATTTGAAAGAGATGGCTTATCTCAAAACAGTCTTATTTTTCTCCATGACCATGTCTGGGTGGTTGTATCTTCTCTGTTGCAACAAGTTTGAATATAAATTTCACGAGTACTTTCTATCATAGCTTAGATGCACCTGAAGTCATGTTGTGAAACTTGCTTTTTGGTAGTTAATTCGCTAAGCTAATTGTTCCTAGTTGACACAGTTGATGAGACCGAACTGATCCTAGCAAAAAAGAAGTTTTGATGAGGTTACTGATATCATTATCTGAATAAGCTGATGCTAGTCATAAAAGTTTGGTCAGATAACCAAGACAATTATCTTGCTCCAATTAGCTAAAAGAATTACTTGTTATCACCTGGAAACCCGAGCTTGTAACCTAGTTTCAGTAGTTAAAATTGACTCTAGTTTCCATAGTTAAACAAAAGGCATTTCAATCTCTACAACTGAAATGAATAGCCTTCTGATATCCTCACCATTACATTCCTGCATTTTTTTCAATAAAATTGTTCTCATTTTTTGCCGTCTGCATAAGGCTCTGAATTTGGATATTTTCCACTAGGGAGTTTGAAACTTGATGTTCTTCTCAAGAAATGTAGAGCTGAGTGCAATGTTTGCTTAACGTATGAGAGGTGATATATTGATTGTCATCTTATATGTTCAACTTTCTTTCAGGACAAGACCATCTATTTGAACAAAGGAATTATTTAAATGTAGAATCTGATTCTACTAGCAACAGTGGCCATCAAAGAGAGGAAAATTCTGTAAGTGCAGTATATCCCTTCTTAGGCTATTACTATATCAAATAAGCTGCATGACCTATATTACTATACACTTTGACTATCTGATACATTCAGCAATTGGCTACGTACTCTTCTGCACTGTTAGCACACATGGAATAATCTCTCATTTTAATGATTGCCATAAAACATCAGCCTGATCAATTTCTATGTGATGGAATTATCTTTAATGGCATCATCATATCTAAAATCTGAAACTCTATGCTTGCCAAATTTCTATTATTCTTTCTTGTACTAACTATACCAACCAAGCAGCACCTGTTATCCCTTTTCTTCTTTTGTCGAATTCATTGTTCTCGGTAATGTTCTATACAAAGCATACTGACATGCTAAAAATTATTGCGTTCATGGTTTGCTCTTCTGTCTTGGCAGGTTTCATACGACCAAACCGGTGGAATACCAATAAAGGTGCACATGAATCAAAAGATATCAAAGCCATCAGAAATTAGTCACTCCTCAGCAAGCATAATTGAAAAATTAATGGGTCTCGATCAACTGCATGATCGGGGAATAGTCCCTAAGCAACAGATGCCAAAGCACTGTTGTTTTCAGCAACCATCACTTGCAGCATCACCGGAGAGATTCAGAAATGCCTTTCAAGTCATGGGTTCATCAAAGATGGAGAAGAACAAGACCAAGCCAATTATTAAGACATATCCAAAGCTTCAAAAAGGTGAACTGGGTTTGAACTTCACGAGAAAGAAATTTGTTGGTGAAATGGGTTTCTCAATTGATGATACACTTAGTACTGCTGAAGAATCTGCCAATGCATTGGAGGACCAAGACTTCAACCAGGAGCTTTTTGTGAAATTTAATCAAGAACCCAAATCTTTATTCACAAGATATCGTCACAATGTGAATTCTCATCATGGAAGATCCATTACCAAATTTAAATCCTTGGATGGTACTAAATATGAAGACAGCAAAATGTATTGTGGATTCGAGAGGAAGACCAAAAGGTCCACTGATCATAGATGTAATTCCAGCTTATTTCATCACTCGTTTAAGGCAGGCAGTAATTTTAGGTCAGCAAATTTACAATATCCAGTCAAAACCGATCCCTATACTGATCCCAATCAATTTTTTGTTTTGGAACCAAGTCTTAGGAAGTATCATAACATGGGAAGTAGTATTTCGTCTCCTAATGATGCTCAAAATGTTCAGCTTAATAACAGAATACAGGCAACTAGATCTAGGTTTCTGGAATTACATGCAAAAAGAAGGGATCAGCAGAGACTGTCCAGTAATGAGGCAGATGTTGTTACTAAGGCAAAGGGTTCAATGGAAATTTCCAGAGATGTTAAACAACTAATGAAACAGCACATGAATGCTGATACTAGAAGACTATCTGTTGTGGAACTTGACAATGCAAGGCATAAGGTTGGCTATGGTCATTTTCATGGTTGCAAGGATATGATGTCCTTGGAATCTAAGGATTGTTCTTGTGGTGGAAGTTTTTCAAAGAGAAGCACTACAAATGAAAGGAAAAAGCTCCAATCCTTTGATGGGGAAATATGTAAACTACCTCCACAGGACATGCACATGAACTTAGAGGAGTGGAGGAAAGAATCTTGTGGAAAAACACTCAAGCCAGACCTTCCTGGGTCATCTGTTGACAATACTGGATATCTTGATGGCATGTTCTCTGTCTCCAATTGTATGGACATGGATTTGCTGTTGAAAAATAAAAGAAATATGGCTCAAGAAGTGACAGCAGATGCAATTTCAACACTAAATGAGGAAATGTCCTGCAATCATTTGAAGGTTCGTATTGTACTCTTAGGAGGTATATTTCTAATATCTGTATGTAGCTTCTGCTTATTGGTCATCAATATCTATGAGCACTAGAGAATATAGTTTTTCTTATTCATTGATTTTTTCTGTATACAAAGTAAGACATACATAGGCTGATTACAACCTGTACAACTAAGAAGATTAATTCTATACAATATTTCATTATAATTCATTTCCTATAATATAGGCTGATTTGATACTGATTGAGTTGCCCAAAATAGGGGATAAATTTTCTTAATTATGAGAGTATAAAATCCCTTAATTATGAGATTTAGAATCCATTAATCATGAGATTTTCTACACTCTCCCTCAAGCTGGCTTCAAGATATCAATCATTCCTAGCTTGTTAGTTAGATCTTCATAAGAAGATCTTTGAAGCTTTTTGATAAGAGAATCTGTTAGTTGCTTCTCTGTAGGAATATAAGTTATGCAGACAATTCCTTCTTCAGTTTTCTCCTTTATGAAATGTCAATCTACTTCAACATGCTTTGTTCAATCATAGAACACTGGATTATGAGCAATGTTGATAGCAGCCTTATTGTCACAGTATAGTCTCATAGGAGTTTCAATAAGTATTCATAATTCTTTTAGAAGCATTTTTAGCCATAAGGATTTGCAAATACCGTGTGGTACTGCTCTGAACTCTGTTTTAGCACTGCTTCTAGCAATAACTGCATGCTTCTTACTCCACAAAGCCACAAAATTACCTCCAACGAATGTACAATATCTTGAAGTTGATCTCCTATCACTTACTGATCCTGCCCAACTAACATTGGTGAAAGCCTCAATTCTCATATGATTGTCCTTTTTGAATAATAATCCCTTGTCTGGAGTCCTTTTCATATATTTAAGGATCCTATATATTGTCCCTAAATGTTCCTTCTGTGGGGAATGCATAAATTGACTCACTATACTCACTGCAAGTGCAAGTCTGGGTGAGTATGAGATAGGTAAATCAGCATACCTACCAATCTCTGATATTTGACTGCATCTACCATGGCTCGTTTGAGAAGGACATTCCAATTTATGATTGAGATCTATTAGAGTGTCCACAGGTTTACAACTAAACATCCTGGTTCTTTTTAGAAAGTCTAGGGTATATTTCCTTTATGAAACAAATATCACATTCTTTGATCTCGCTATTTTCATTCCCAAAAAATATCTTAACTGTCCAAGATCTTTAGTTTCAAACTCTTTGTTTAGGATATGCTTCAATTTTTCTAATTCTGAGACATCATTACCTATTAGGATAATATCATCCACATAAACTATAAGAATAGCAATCTCCCTTATTTGAGTGTTTATAGGTCATTATATAGTCCGAGTAACTTTGAGTGTAACCATGGCCATGAACTGACCTTGTGAACCTCTCAAACCATGCACATGGTGATTGCTTGAGACCATAAAGTGATATTCTCGGCTTGCACACCTTATTCGAACAATACAAATTCTCAAAGCCGGGTGGTAGATCCATGTATACTTCTTCTCTCAGTTATCCATTTCGAAAGATATTTTTCGCATCTAATTGATATAAAGGAGATTCAAAATTAGCTACAAGAGATAACAATACTCGAATATTATTTAGTTTTGCAACTAGAGTAAATGTTTCTTGGTAGTCAATACCATATGTTTAAGAAAATCCTTTTGCAACCTATTTGGCTTTGTATCTTTCAATACAATAATCTGTCTTATAATTAACAGTAAACACTCATTTGCATCCCACTGGATTCTTCCCCTTTGGTAGATGCACCACACTCCAAGCAAGGTTTTTAATCTTGTACTATACCGATGTACTGAGCTTTGGTCAGTACAGTACGATACGGGGTACCGAGCGGTATACCAGGGCGTACCGAGCGGTACGCCTATAAAAAGATATAAATTATAATTTTAGGTACGCCTGTTGCTCTCTCCAAACCCTTAGCCTTCCTTCTTCTTGTCACCTCGACTGCGGCCTACGACGTCAAGGAGGTGGGGTGAAGAAACCGTTCCTCATGGAGGTGGGGAGGAGAAACCCTTCGATTGCGGCCTTCGGAAGGGTTACAAAGGTTTCGGGGTCTTCGTTACCTTCCTTACGGTCACCTCTCCAGCTACTCTCGTCGTCGCTTCCCTCTATCCCCGCGCCTCCAACTCCTCGAAAGAGGTACGACTCTCCTCGTTGTTACCTCCTGGTTCTTGATAGGGGATTAAATCTTTCGTGTTGGTCGATCGATGAATTGATTGACAGGGATCAGGATCGGGATCATCGAGAGAGGGTGGCATCGGATCGGGATCGAGAAAGGGTGTGGAAGACAAGTTCGCGCCGAGGTTCAATGGGCTCAGGTTCATTGAGACGCTGGTGACGGCGCATCGATGACTCCACAGTCCTCTTTCTCGATGCTTCTCCCTCTTCTTCAAACGCCCTCTTCTTCCTCCCCTCACCTCACCGTCGCCACTCGATGCTTCTCCCTCTTCTTCGAATGTCCTATTCTTCCTCGCCTCACATCGCCGTAGCTAAATACCTAATATCGCCCGATAGCAGGCGGTTCGCGTGCCGGTCAACTGACGGACCAATACGTATCGCCTGGTATGGAACGGTATTAAAAACCATGACTCCAAGTATTATTCTTTTGAAGAGCTCTCATCTCCTCCGTAACTGCCACTCTCTATTATGGAATTAATAGAGCATTCTATATATTTTTTGGAATTTCTATACCAGACAAGTGAGTTGTAAAAGCTTTAAAGGCTGGAGACAATCTATAATATGACACATATTTAGATATAGGATGTATCTTACAAGATCTAATTCCTTTTCTAATGGCAATGGGAACATCAAGATTTGATAAAGGAATAGAGTTACCTTTGTCATTGTCCGGATCTGCTCTCGATTCAGACTCTTGGCAATACTTAGGAGGGTAAATATCGACCTTTTCTAGATCTCATCGTCTTAAATACACATGAAGCTCAAGTGCAATCATAGTGATATCTCCCCCTGAACTAGACTATCCAATAACATGTTGTGGCGTTGGAGATTTGAGTTATGGTGTTGGAGATTTGGATTCAGGAGTATCAATAGGACTAGTTAATTGTTGGCTTGGTAGACTCGGTAGAGTGAAAGTAGAGATGAATCTAATAAGAAAATAAGGATTGGTAAAGACAGTTCCCAAAAACTATCTTCTTGGATAAAATTTTCTCCTTGAAAATGAATTTTTTGGAAATATGTTTGGTTTTCAAAGAATGTGACATCTATAATGACAAATATTTTTTTTGAAATAGGATCATAGCATTTGTAACACTTTTGAGTCGGGGAGTAACCAATGAATACACACTTTAATGCATGAGGTTCAAGCTTACTTTAATGATGGTTATGAATATAGACAAAAGTAATGCATCTAAATTCCTTCCATGGAAGAGAGTTAAGCAATTTCGCATGTGGATAAATCGAGGATAAATGATTAAGAGATGTTTGAGAATTAAATATTCTGATAAGCATTCAATTAATCAAATATAAACCAGTAAAAGAATTAGGATTTTGGGATTGGTTTAGAAACTTAAACAGTTGCTTAATTTGTTCCTTACTGAAATGAGGCATTTCGGCTCCTTTAGAGGTGGTGTCAGATCGATTGTCTACTTGAAATCCTTGATTGTTAGCCTTAACTAGAAGTTGATTGTTCTTCCAGTTTGCTGGTTTTCCATGTATCTTCCTGCAAGTTTCTCGTGTCTTGGTTTATTGCAAAAATCAACCTTATTTAAGCTCTCTGATCTTGTTTGTAGTCTCAAATACTTTGGTTGAATTCTCCTCACATCTAAATATGTTTTAACCACAACATCCCATAACTCCTTTGTTGTTGGTAAAAACATATATGTTTGGCCAATTTTTAGTTCCATAGAATTTATCAATGATGATATGGTTATTGAATTTTCATAATTTCATGCTTCGAATTTGGGATCATCCTTTGCAGGTGTCATTGTTGATCCAGTCAAATAGCCAATCTTTCTCCTTCCACGAATATACAACTTTATGGATTGAGACCAATAAAGAAAGTAATATTCGTTAAGTTTATGTGTTGTAATCAGCAATGATGGATTGCCACCTAGGTTGTTTGTTGGAGATAGAAGCATTAGTTTCATCTTTTCTCCTCTAGACATAGTAGTGTAGGTTCCTCACAAGCAAATAACGAAGAAGAAATAATTGGGGTTGATCTGAAGAGTGGCAAAATGGAGGAAAAGTCTTTCAGCAATTAAGGCTGAAAGAAAGAAGAAATATGATTCCTATAGGAACCAATCTTTAATACCATAACACAAGAGAATATAATTTTTCTCATTCATTGATCTGTTTTGTATACAAAGGAAGACATTCACTGATTACAACTGTGTAACTAAGGAAATCGATTCCATACAATGTTTCATTCTAATTCATTTCCTATAATATGGGCTGATTTGATACTGATTGAGTGGCCCAAAATTAGGGTTAGATCCCCTTAATTATGGGATTCAGAATCCTTTAATCATTGGATTTTCTACAATCCATTTAATTGATTTTATCTTTCTAGTGGTTTACCAAACAACTGTTTATATTTAAGAGAAGTACATGATTGGGAACATAAACATGATGTCGCCTGTTCTAGATTGAAATGAACACAATAATTTCTTTTCCGTAAGTTCAATACTAAAAGGGATACTTCCCCTGAAGAATATATTCCGAGTCACTTTAATTTCCTTGTTATCTTTCGTATCTCTTGTTCTTTCTCTTTGCTCATATGCGATTTTTCCTAAAATAGAACAATCAACATCATGTATACTGTGCATTGATTTCTACTCTTCGCTTATTATGTGAAGTAAGCATATCTTCTTCTTTGTCCTTGGAAATGAAAAAGATTTGCGTTTAAATTGTGATACGAATTTTGAATGCCAAAATATGTTTTTCATTATCTTTGTATTAAAAGGTAAACAAATTGCATTCAGGAAACATCATCTGACCAACCTTCATCAGTTTTCCTTCCTATCTTCATGGGTGGAACAGAAACACAGCCACAGCCTTTGGCGAGTAATAAACAAGCTGTACAACTGAATTTGATATATGCACAAGAATTTCCATTGATGGAAGATACTTCAGGTTTGTGATATCCTTAGATTGCAGATATCCATGACTAATAAAAAAAACCTTTTTATTTGTCTGAGAATTACTTTAAGCTCATCTTTTACAATCCTTTTATTGCAGAAATATGCATGCAGTTCCAAATAGCCAAGTCAAATTCAGAAGTTACGTCTGAGAATTACTCAGCTTTTCTTAAATTACCTAATGTCAATAATTTTCAGTCCCTTCAGAAGAATAAGGATTTGGGAGAGTTCAGCGATGAGGAGGAGAGGGACTTCTCGTACGTTCTTGACATGCTGATCGAGTCTGGTATTGATGATGCCAAGAAAGGGAGGCTTTACGATGCAAGTGACTTGCTGGAGTATGACACGTGCACAGATGTGTTTGGAAAGCTTGAAAAGAAGTACAACAAGCTTGCCTTATGGTCAAGTTCTGAGAGAAAGTTACTTTTTGATCTTATAAACTCCATCCTGGTTGAGAGCCTTGCCCCGTGTCTGTATCCATGGGTTAATTCTACTCATATGGTTGGGCCTGTGTGGGGTTTGCAGGGACTTGCTCAGAAGGCATGGCAAATTTTAGTCAGAAAACGTAAAGAACTTTTCACAGGAAATGCAGAGGCAAAGGTCCTGGACCCAAAATGGTTAGATTTAGAAGATAACATTGATGGGATAGGAAAAGAGATAGGGGAGATGCTGAAGGAGGAACTTCTAGATGAACTTGTTTCAGAGTTCATCCTAGGTTAAATGGCTTTTTGCTAGTAAAAGTGAGAGGCAATATCTAGATTTTGCCAAGTGGATTCCCTGTTAATTAACGAGTCCAAGTGTCATATTATGAATAGGGTGTCGGCTGTGGTGAGTTGTTCAACAGCTCAATGTTGTCATCCGTCAATTCCCATTGTTTGATGGTTCTTATAAGACCAAATGGAATCGTCTTCATGTACTGATGAGGACGCATGCTCGCTACCCAGGTGCTTGTGCATACGAGGCAATCTGCAACTGGCAGTGAAGTTGAGTACAGTCATGCCAATTCCATATCGGGCGGTTTAAGATGTTATTCACAGGATTCTCATGACATCCTGTGCAAGATGTTTCGGTGAGTGATCTACAGCAAATGAGTCATGCCATTTCAGGTGGCCCAAGAGATGAAGTCTGCAGCAACAATGCCAGCTTTTCAATTGGCAGTAAAGTTTGGCAATTGTTCCAAATTCCAGGTCAGGCAGCTGGAATTACTAGTCTATAGAAGTCATGATATCACACAGGGTTTGTTGTGATGGCCAGTTCACAGGAGTCATTACTCATGCACCCATCCTTGTTTGGTTGTCTGGGTGATCAAGTCCAGCATCTGTTCAAGACCATATGGGAGACAGTCATTTTGTTATGATGTGTTTGTTGTATAGTTTACAATTGAAAACATTAGCTGAGAGTGTAAAGTTTCTGTGAAATGCTTGAAGAAAGCAATAGGGGGAGTAGTGAGAGAAATAAAGCCCCTCACAGGGGAAATTTAGGATTGTTTGTATGTCAAGCTGCCATTTTTTTTGCCATTCTCTTTTGTTGCCCACACATGTAGAGTCTCAGAAGATTTTGTTGGTGAAATTATTTTGCATTAATATTCAGTGGATCCATTTCTTGTCCTCCAGCCATGATTGTTATTCCTGAAATCAATGAAAAACTGGACTGAGAGTCATCTGTGGCACTGAATTTTCAGTAGCAATATTCTTCAAGATGTGTGGATCATCATCAACCCCCTGCTAAATACTCATATCATAGACTTGTTTGACTGATGTTGTGGAAATAATGAGCTTCAAAGATGGCATATGACACATAAAATCTTATCTGCTCCGGTTAGTACAGTAATAAGGTAATGGATAAGGTGTTGTTCATCGAATCTGATACTTACTCTGCTGCGATGCTGAAGCAGAGCACGCTCCAATGAATAAGGTTTTGCTCTGTTCTTCCTTCAGTTGAGATCACGTGACGGAAGAACAGCTTCTGCATGTGGGAAGTAGTCGATGATTGTTTATTCCTGTCGCTGCAAGAAATGTCGGATCTCGCCAGCTTGGTAAGGAGCTGCTCTGTGTTGTTTGGGTAGCCGTTGACTGGTCTCCATGAAGCCATTGCATTCGAATCCGAGAGCGTGATGAACACGTCGATTGATTTGATCTCTGTCATGCATCTTTGATCTTTCTTCTTTCTATCTTCTGTTCAAGCTTATAAGGACACCGTCACAACCTCTCTCTCTCTCTCTCTCTCTCTCTCTCTCTCTAGTACTATGGCTCCACTGTTCTCAGGTGCATCCCCAGCAACTAACCTGAGAACTCTGCTGAGAAATCCACGGAGAGGAAAGCTTGCTCTCACAAGGACGAAATCTCGAATCCAAAAGAGTAGGAAAAGCTTGAGGAAACCTACGGATAATGATGATGACGCTTTCCCCGGCGAGGAGACTGCGCCTCTTCTCTCGGCAGACCGGTCATCGCCTGAGGTTACCAAGAAAGATGAACCTGCTGTCTTCGGACCGCCATCTTCTACTGCGTCAAAAGAACAGGTTTGAGACTGCAAAGTTTAGTTTACCGTCTACCAACTGAGATCAAATGCTAGCTAACGTTGTGCTGCATTCGAAGGTTGTGCATTTGAGGGTGGCTTTGCATTGCAAAGGCTGTGAAGGGAAGGTCAGGAAGCACATCTCCAAGATGGAAGGCGAGACTGGTTTTGAGCATGGCTTTGATCTACTCGACTCGATCTCTTTGTTCATATGCGGTACTGATGCTGGCATGCAGGTGTGACATCGTTCGACATAGATTTTGAAGCGAAGAAGGTGACGGTGGTCGGAGCAGTGACGGCGTCGGGAGTTCTAAACAGCATCTCCAAGGTCCAGAATGCTCAGCTCTGGCCTTCGTCGCCGCCATTCTTGCCATCATCATCGTCGTCATCTTGCTTTCATGGGACCTAATTGTTCCTTTCCTCTCTGTTCTCGGTAATGCCAAATACCGTGGCTTGTGAGTCTCTGTAGAAGTAAGAACTGGAGTGAACAACTCCGCAATGTTGAGCTCAACATTGTTGTCCCTTCTTCTTCATGCATGTAAACCTGCAGCCGAGCCAGACCAATTCAAAGGCACCTCCATTGCCAAACCTTCCATCAATGACAACCATGGATTTCGCCAAAGAAATTCCAGATAAGCAATCAATGTAATGAATCATATATTGGCATGCTTAATGTTTACATCAGAAGGTGAAAGCTATCCCTTCCCAACACCATAACATAATCATCCTATCTTGGACACCACCAAGGACAGAAATCCCTGTTCATGTCGATGGCTTCGACTTTGCGATCAAGACAATCGGAGTTTGGGGTGGTCATGGCCGATCTTGTGTTCTCTCTCCGTTCTGGAGCTGCAGGGGATCGTCCTCTCATCGAGCCATTGGATGATATCAGAGAACACAAGATCGATGTTTTCCTGTGGCTCACCGGATGTCAGCGCGTGCCACATCCCAGGATAAAGCTTGAAGGACCTGTCGTCGCTATATGCTGATTCGTACAAGGATTGGCTGACTGATGGATCTGTAACGCTGTCATCTCCGCCATGAACGATTAGGAAGGGCAGTGACACCTGAACCAGCCCAAGCAAGGGAGTCATCGGCAGCACAAGCCACCATGGAAGGCTTACTCTGTAGAAGAAGATATGGAACGGGAATTACCTCGTCGAGACTACTCTGTATGTCCAAGCTAGCTTTGAGCAGTTCAATTCCAGTCTTCAGCCGAGGCTTTCCCTTGTAGCAGTAGGGATTGTTTCGGATCTGCGACAACACAAATCGCCATCGAAATGGTTGACAAAAGGCACCGCAGAGTTGACAAAATGAAATCTCAGGGAGCTTTCCTCACCTCCATTCTCCATTCTGGGTTTTTGACAGCCTTGTCGATGATGTCCTTTGTAGGAACTATCTTCCAGGTTGGGAAGAGCTTACCCAGCAACTTCAATATGAAGATCACCAATGGATTTGGTTTCATGTCTTCTGAAATCTGTCAAAGATTCAAACCACATAAACATCTACACCGCAGACACAACTCACGAGTTCATCGGTCGGGGAAATGTGACCTTGCACATTGGAGCCACCAGAACTGCGCCATCCCAAAATGTGGGCTCCTTCCGGTGCAGGTGGAGGGCCACAGCTCCTCCCATGGACTCCCCAAGTAGGTATCTCATCAACGTCTTGTTCTCTCTTCTCTCTGAAACAGACATGGCACAGAAAGAGTCAGCGCACGGAAGCAAAGCAGTTCGTGCAATAGCTTCCTGCACTGAGCTCACCACATATGCTCGTGAAATGCTCGGAAACGTCGTTCACAAGCTCGTCGAACATGGGGACGAAGCCTTGTAATCCAGAAGACTTCCCGTGTCCCTCGTAGTCGATGCCGTACACCGCATAACCTGCCTTTGCAAGCTGGGTTCCGGTGCCTGCAGCAACATGAAAGCACACATGTCGTTCCGAACCAAAAGATCACCAGTCAAAGAATTCATGGTCATCACCTCTCATCGAGATGCTGCACTCCATGGCATACCCTAAAAACGAGAAGAAGAACCACAAATGAGAGACCGATACTATTGTTAATCTTAAGAGGAACGGGGAAGAAAGGCATGTTGCAGAGTACCATGACAAATAAAGATCATAGCTTTGGGGTCTCGGTACTCTGGAAACCATCGACATGTGAAGAGCTTCATCCCTCGAGCATTCAGTATGAATTCCTGGAACCAGCACATCAAGTTTCACACAAGACAAGAAGAAAAGAACAGAGAGGGAGAGATAAACAAGCTTCCGGCTGCTGACCTCTTCGTAGTTGATGCCGTCCATGTCGTTTGCCTGCAGAGAAGAGATATCGCAATGGTGAACAAAGAAGGCAGGAAAACATATCGATCGGCATTGTGCTGTGATCAACCTACCATGCGGCGGATCTGTATCGCAGTGGTTGAAGCGACAGGATGGTGTAGAAGAGGTTTAGATAGAGGGAAGGATGAAAGCTTGCAGGAGTTAAGCCGACGAAGCGAATCGAGACGAAGAGGCATAGAAACATATAGAGATCCTGCGACGAATTTGACGCGTCTGAGGAGTTGGAATTCGTAGCTGTCCTCTGTGTTTGACCGTTAAAAATAGAGCACCAAAGCGTTCCGGATTTGGATGCCGGCCTCATAATCCATGGAAACCCTCATAGACTCCGACTCTAATTAAGATTCGTCCAGTCCAAAAATAGTTAGGACGACTGTTTTCAACAAGGATACGTAGGATAAGCTTCAAAATCCGACACAAGGCAGGTGTCTGGGTTGACTTCCAAAGGTGGAAACGTGCGCTGGAAAGACGACCTTCCGGCGCGACCATTTTGCAAGTGTGGCGGACAAACAACTTTGACGGAAGCAGAAGAGGAGGAACCTTCTCATTTTTATCAGGTGTGTTTCGTGGAAATCGAGATGTATATAGAAACACAGACAAATGCACATTATTGCATTCAAGAACAGACTAAAATACCTTCCAGAATTGATCCCCCTGATGGATTTATACACCATCAGGACTGCTGCCAGATAAACTATGTGGGAGAAACATAATGATAAAATGGAATGCTAGATCAAGTAGGTGATTCAGAAATCGAAAAGAAGCTGCTATCAATTTGCTACCACAAAATCATGGCCATCGTGATGCAACTTATTCTGCAAATTAACAGCCAAAACTTGGAAACAAATAATGAAAATTAAAGAGCAATAAGAGAATCATCCGATGTTGTAATTTTAAGCTTTGATTGCGTACTTCCTCATTGGGAAATACATCTCCTTTTTCTTCTCACGTTCCGTCTTCAAAGACTCCTGCGTGTGTAGAAACAGATCATCACTAAAACACCAGTGATAGGATAAAATGGCAAACACATGAACTGTAAATTCTGAAAAGCTTTCACACAATGACGGTATGTAATTATATCCTAGAATCAACAACCAGGAAAGAATATTTAACCCACCTCTCAAGGCAAACACATGAACTGTAAGTTCCAGAAAGCTTTTACATGATGACAGTATGTAATTATCCTATCATCAATGACCAGGAAAGAATATTTAATCCACCTCTGACTAATGCTTACTGAGTCCATTATTATATGTGAAGATTCTGAGAGGTCAAACCATGCCATCAACATTTCATTTGAAATTAAAGATACCCACAGTGTCGGAAGGGATGAGAAGTTTCTGTAATGTGAAAAGGATGACCGGCACCAGGGCAAAATATCACTTGGAAGCACCAAGACATAATGTGAAAAGGAGCTTTGCTTGAGAATCAGTTGTTTGCAAGATACATGACCAAATGTCGGATTATAGATAACCAAATTAGAGAAGTTTATGTAGCAGAAAATGATTTTTTTCTGTACTTATTAGTTGAATTACAGAAGCCGAATGAGATGGTCAAATACGGATGGCACAATATATTGCACTAGAAGCTGTTAATTAGGAACAATTAGTATCTTATAAGTCATATACAGCAACAGTCTTTTGTGCCTTCAACTTTATATACTCTATGGGATTCTCCCTTCTCACATGTAAATGATATTACTTGCTGCTACTGAATTCTTTACACTGCTTCAGATTGCAATAAAAAGTTACTGAACTAGTAATTATTTACTAAAAATCACCTAATATAAGATGAAAAATGCACCAACAATAGACTAGATATTGACATGATTCCAAATCTCAGGAAGCATTATACTGTCAAAGACAGCAACTAAACTGACAGTAGACATTTACCATGCAAGTTTCCAGAAAACAGTATCTTATCCATTATATTGCATAGAGAAAATGACGCCAACAACAGAGTTAGACCAATAACCACTGTTCTAACAATGTGAAAAACAATAGCCACAGATTGCAAAATGTTAAAACCAATTCTAACAATTATCATTCCTTAATGGATTATCACTCTTTTTCCTTGAAAAAAATAGGGACAATAGTACTACCAGGTATTATGCCACTCATCACCAACATTGGACCTTCACATGACAAACTTTAGGTTCCAGGCTTCTAGACCTAAAGCACGGATCCTCAAAGATAGCAAGTGTGCTAAAACATTGGAAGGAAAATCATAGAGGTCAAGGTTTTAAATATTGGTTGGACCGGCATATATCAACTGGTGTTTCTGGGTAAGAACTGATATTGAACCATATAGATTTGTATCAGTCAGTGTCAATTTTTGTTATTTTTTCATTGATACAATGTGGTACAGGTGAGCAAATCATCCAGTATGTTGGTATTCATTTTGGTCCAACAAAGTATCAAAATCTAAATCAGACCGAGATTTAAACCTTGAGATTAGCCATCAAAAAGTAAGTATACGATACTAGTCTTTTTCTACTTTTGTTTTCCCCCTACTTAAAATTTCACAAATTAACAACACATAGCTAAGGCTCTATAATGACAAACAATGTTCTGCCAAGATGTCCCTCTAGAATAAACTACATCTAACAAGGCCAAAATCTTATGATCAAAATTCACATATTGAGGAAAAATGACACACATAATACTGATAGCAGCACCAAAAATGAATACCGCACAAATGTTCATTGAACATTCCAAAAGATCATTCCTTTTGCTACCATTCAGTTCGCATACAACCTTAAAGAACTCCAAAATAAGAAGACAGGTTACCTGATGTTTGGTAAGCCGACGGCGAATAGCCCGTGTCTTCTTGGGGCGGAGATCCAGAGGCATGAGTTTCTTCTTCTTGTAGACCTCCCTCAGTGCCGCCTTCTGCTTCTGCGAGATCACGGTCAGCACCCGGGCGATCGACAGCCTCACCACCTTTCTGCCAACCCCAATCAAAGATCCAAATGTGTCAGAGCCGTCGAACAAAAGAAGAACGGACGCGTGGAACTACGAACAAAACATCAAGGGACAGACTCAACTCACATCTTGGAGAGCTTGTTGGGGGCGCCGCCGGTGACTTTAGCGACGCGAAGGAGAGAAAGCTCATTCTTCAGATCCTTCAGTTGGCTCTGGAGTTCCACCTTAGTCTTCCCGCGAAGCTCGTGCACCTTGATCCTCGCTGCAACCAAGGATTACAGAAAGGATCGACCAAATCCTCCTCCACAGCAATCAGAAAAAAAAGCGGCATGCATCTATCTTCAGAATCGAATTCTTACCCATTGTTAACGAATCGACTCTCCCGCTTCTCCGCCGCAAAGAAATCCTATTACTGCAGAGAGGCGTCTATATATATATAGAGATAGTGAAGGTTCCCCTAAACCCTAACGGCATATGGAGATGAAGTCTCGGTTGAGCATGAACGCGGTTCGGCTCGAACCAGACCTAAACCGGCACTGAATCGGACCGGAACAACAACCGAATCTTAGCTCATTCTTCAGATCCTTCAGTTGGCTCTGGAGTTCCACCTTAGTCTTCCCGCGAAGCTCGTGCACCTTGATCCTCGCTGCAACCAAGGATTACAGAAAGGATCGACCAAATCCTCCTCCACAGCAATCAGAAAAAAAGCGGCATGCATCTTCAGAATCGAATTCTTACCCATTGTTAACGAATCGACTCTCCCGCTTCTCCGCCGCAAAGAAATCCTATTACTGCAGAGAGGCGTCTATATATATATAGAGATAGTGAAGGTTCCCCTAAACCCTAACGGCATATGGAGATGAAGTCTCGGTTGGAGCATGAACGCGGTTCGGCTCGAACCAGACCTAAACCGGCACTGAATCGGACCGGAACAACAACCGAATCGGTCCAATGATTCATATTTCAAATCGAATCGGAATTGACCTATTTTGTAAAATAAAAATCAATCGATTTCGATTGGAATCGATGGTTCATGATTTTTATTTTTAAATTATAATTTTATTTATTTAAAATTATTTTTTTATTTTCAAAAAATCGATAATTCTAATTCTAATTTCAGAATGGACCCAATACGATTCTAATTCAATAATTTTAGTTTCCAAAACTTATGAATTAGAACTATCCGAACCGGAGTTAGGTCTATTTTCGTTGAGTCTTTAATCAATTTGGTTTAAGCAATGAGATAAATTAATATCATACGATCTTATATATATATATATATATATATATATATATATAAGAGCAAAGAAGAGGAGGTTCCATCTTGTATGTCCATCACCCTGGCTGCAAGTGGTAAACAGCATCATCAGTTTTCCTTTGATTTCAGTCATGTCGAACCTTTGGGTGGCATGCTTGCTTAGTTTAAGGTTTATTTGTCTCCACCTTAGATCTCTTTTCATCTCCTACTGTCTCACCAGGGAATCTATTCACCCTTGAGTTGGCTTCTCCAATATGATCTTTGAGAGTTCAGCCTCATGCATGCAGCTTTTAAACAAGTGGTGTTCTTCGGTCATTGCCACTCTCATGATCCTGGCTTTCATTGATTTCATGTTCTTAGCTTCTCATTTTAAGTCTGCAATCACTTCACTGAGCCTTATGCAGATCAATTGCTTCTGCATCCGATTCAAAGCAATGAGCTGTCTCAATTCCATATCAACTTCTATAGATATATATTTTTTGAAGACACCTCTGTACATAGCTTCGTCAAGCTAAAAAATATTAACATGAGAACTTCCAAACTATTAATCAACCAAGGAAAGAAACTTACAATCGAAGTTTAATCCTTTGATTCCAGCAGATTCATGATATTTTAGATCTAGAAATTAAACCTAAGACATCACTACTTCCGAAGAATTTCTTGGAGAAAGCTGCAACAACAGTTCTAGGATCAATTTTGATTGAGCACACAGAACTTGGCTTTCTAGTCTATAGATCAAACAACAGCACAGCAAAAAAGCACATACAACTCTTCAATCCTTTTAATGCCGTGTTCATCATTCATGTCACTCCACAAGAAATGCTGTCTTCTCGGGTTCACAATGCGGTGCAATTCTGGAAGCAGGAAGTAGACAGAACCCCATATTACTTGCAGTCTTTCTTGCGGAATCCTCCTGTTGAGACTTCTTGCAGTAAGCAATTGCTCCTTGGATCGAGCTCTCCACGTCTGAGTTCGCACTGCTGCTCCTTCGCAGCATCTGTTGTCCATGGAATTCAGTAGAATTCACGCTCGAGAAGGAGGAGGATTTGGAGGAAGCATACGATGTAGAAACGGAGGACTTGGTCGCGGACTGCCAGTGATTTGCACCAGAAAAAGACCTCCTTTCATCCGAGTTCTCCTCTTCCGTCATCTTCTCCTCTTTGTTCTTCACGGAGCTTCCGATTCTGACTCGCCTGAACGGGTTCTTCTTTGCTGCCTTCTCACTGGGACAATCGGGTTTGCTGAAGAAGGACTTGAGATAACCCTTTGAAGCTTTCAGGCTCAGACCGAGCGTGGCTCCCTTCATGAGCTTCAGCTTCCTTGTCCATGCCTTCTTGGGGTGCGATCGGATGAGCTCGTCGGAGAATTCATGGAGCTCGCCCGACTCGCACGTGACGACTGCACTCTTCTCGATTTGGTCCGAGGCGTGTAGGAGTTGCTCGACCATCTGCAGCCGCGGCGGAAGGTGGAGAGGCAGCAGCCTCCCCTTGTAGAAGAGGTCATCTGCAGGGGAGGCCATGGTCTGGCTCTCCGGCGTTTCGCCACTCATTTGGAACTCAAACTCCGTGGAATGTGGGGGAGAAGAGCACAAGGAGGCGGCGCAGCTGAAGTCCATGTCAATGTACTCTTCTTCTACACATCGATCATTCGGAGCAAGGCTCTTTGCCATGGAAGAAGACCCACTGCTCTCTCTCTTCTCCCCTTCTCTCTATGTACTCTCCTCAATTGTGTGGTCTTTGGCAAGCAGAGGAGGAGACTGCATCAACATGCCATGTTTACTACCGCACTAATCAGCTTGCAGATGATTTGAATTTGAAGTGTTTAGACTCCCAAAACATAGATTTGTGTGCTTCTTGAGAAACACTTAGAAATGATATCTTTGTTTTAGGGTGAGAAGCTAAATGTGCCAGTGGAGTTGATAGCAACATAAGGGTGGTATTGACATGAGGAGAGTTGACCACCTTTGATCATTGTTTAGGCTGATATTAAAACCCAAACAGTTGTCGTTTCCACATTGTTTAGGCCATTTCCTGATGCCCAAATGGACTGCAAGGACAGCACGTTGGCAAACAATAATCAAAGGAATTTAGCTAATGTTATTTCGTCGAACAGATGGTATGCGAGAACGGTTAGGAGGGTCGGCAAGTAGCGTACTAAAAGAATGGCCTACGCGGCTCGAGGCGTCTCCTTTGTCTCGCCCACGCAATGAACACTGACCGCCTCTCTGCTGATGCCTCTGCTAGCCTCGTCCTTCACGCCCTCCGACTCCGGCCTTCTCCTCATGTGGAGACGAGAGCTGTAGGACGACAAGAAGTGTCCCACTTTGGTGTTCGAGTTCCAATATGTCACTTCATTTAGCTTTAATTAATCAAAGGCTAATTGGATCATTTATAATTGTTCTTATCCCGCAATCTAATGGGTTACTTATTCGGCCTCTGTCATCACCGAACCTTCCAACCCATTTCTTATCGGACTAATTCTTCTCCAGAAGCATGCAATTCCACTACTTCGCCGACGCGTGCCCTATAATATATATATATATATATATATATATATATATATATATATATATATATATATATATATATATATATATATATATATATATATATATATATATATATATATATATATATATATATATAATCTCTGTCCAATAAATTATATATATATATATATTCTCTGTCCAATAAATTTGAGTTAATTGCACAAATTATTTGATCTCATTGTATTTTTTATAAAAAAATAATAATTTTTTGAAGATTTTTTTAAATCAATTTAAGTTTCAATATATTACATTTAGAGGGATACATATATACAGAAAAATACAAACTTCAGAGGGATATATTTAAAATATTCCCAAGAAAGTGCACGTAATGGTTTGCGCGCCCCATTCGATGCTTTGCTACTTCTTCACCAAGGCTACGCTGACACGCGTCACAATCGGTGCGTTGTCGCGTAGCCCTTACGCGCCTCGTGCGCGTTCTCAGGGCTTATATTCGAGCCGGTGGCAGCAGCTTTTGCTCGCATCTCTTCCCCGCCGCTCCCCGTTCTTCTTCTTCTTCATCATCATCATCTGCAGAGTCGTTCGCTTCTCCACGAGGTGGTATGTGTCTGTGCATCTTGTTGTATTACAGAGAGGTCTGTTGTTGGTAACCCATACTCTTCGTGCTTGACATGAAAGAGTGCCTCAACACTCTTTTTAGATACGAGCAGGAATTGAGCTGAGATTACCATCATCTGTTATGTGATCAGTTTAGATCAGCTTGAATGGATCTTGGTTTGTATATTAATGATTTGTTCTCTTTTAAGGCTTTATTCGCTGGTAGAAGAGGAAGTATTACCGGCATCAGGAAAGAAACTTGTCATTGTGAACAAAACTTAATTGGTATATGTTGGAAATCGTAGACAACCAGCGAAATTGGTAGCAGTAATTAGAGAGGAGGATGCCAAATATGAGCATCGACAGCATGCGTATATGTGGTTTCTTTTGTTAGAACTCATTGAAATGAGGTTGTGCATGTAAGCCAAACATGGACTTGGTAGTAAAGTCGAATTCTACACTTCCTCCACAAGTTGCATCGAACATGCTTTCAAAAATTACAAACTGAAAGAAGAACAAAAAGCTTATAGTTTGTCGAGGGAAAACAAAAGCTTATGGTTGTTCTTACTGAACAACAAAGGCCGTAGCCGCAAAAGATTGCTAAAAGGTTTAGTATCAGTGCGGATTTAGTTTTTGGAGAGAGGCTGTTAACAAGAACTTGAAACATGTTCAGCTTTTTTTACAAGTATGGAGTACCGGAGATCTTTTTGATATTATGTTGTCTTTGATTTTTTTTGTTTGCTATTTATTTTTTCTTTTTTGTGGATAATTATTCTTGTTGATATTGTAGTACTTTGTGCTCTGTTATATGAAGGGGAGCTGTGACAAGTTAAAAATATCAGATCTGTCATGGGAACTGATTAATGAGAAATTAGAAAGGCAAAAGGACTGACTTAGTACCAAACAAATGGAGCATGAAGTTTGACATCTCCTTTCTATTGAGGTCACTCTCAATTGCTATTAAGTTTGTTTAAGAGACCTGACTGAGTCATGTTTACTTCATTAGTATGTCAACTTACTGTTCTTTATGTATGCTTTCATGAGACATTCCATCTTGCTTAGCTTCACTATTTTATAACAAAGCAGGATAATAAAGGAAATTGAAGGGAAATTGGACTAGGAGATGTCATTGATCTTTAATAATATAATTTTGATCCTTTTTCTTAAATATTTCCTTGAGACTCCTAAATTGATTTTTACATCTTAATCTGTTCAAAAAATTGGATCTCCTATATTAGCAATATTTCTTTTTGGGCTCATAGAGAAAGTTTTGATCTCCCATATTCTCATTTATTTTGTTTTAACCTATTGAGAATGCTAGATCTCTTGTTTTTCCAATCTTAGCGTACTTTAATGATCCAAAAAATATGTCTTGGTCAAGTAATCATCTTTTGTCAAGCATTTATAGGTGTCTAAATCAGGATTTCGTTTCCTAGGAGCAGCATATTGTTATCGAGTCAGCGTTAGATTATTAGTATTTCGCTGCGTATGCATCAAAACATTTTTGTCGATTTAAAATGTAGTAGTTTCATTGCGAAGATAAGCTTGGCATGAATTCAAATAAATGGATGATGTATAATGTAAGGAGAACGATAGGCAATGTTTTGATGTATACGTTGACTATGGTAGCCCAAATTAGGAGACAGTGATGTAATGATTTTTTTTGTCTTTTTTCTTAATAATTTCTTTTTTATAAGAAGGATAACATACATTCTTTCATATCATTGGTAATCTGTCTCAGATGATCTCAACATTCATCCATCATTGTTCAATTTGCTAGTCATTTCTTCTATGCTCTGCAATAGTTTCTGATCTATAGTCAATTGTCCATTCTTTTGTTTTATGGCATATCAATTACACGTTTCCCTTTGTTTTAAATAGCCATCACAGCAAAGTGAGATGGGAGATGGAAAAATTAAGTTTGACGGATCAAATACTAGTGAGAAAGGACTCTTTTCAAACATGATGTACGGATTTACCGGATATTCATCGGCCGGATATCCACCTGAAGGCCACAATGGATATCCACCGTCGCATGGATACCCTCTAGTGCCTGGTCCTTATCCTCCATGTAGCTATCCTCCACCTGGATACCCGCCACATGCATCAGGTCCTTATCCTAGCTATTCTCCGCAAGGATGCCCGCCATATCCATCAGTTCCTTGTCCTCCATATGTCTATCCTCCACATGCATCATATCCTCGCCCTCAAGGTCTATTCGCTCCACCGTATCATGGTACACATCAAAAGAATGCAATATTATTCTACTCTTACAGTTACATGTTTTTGTTTGATGATGTAAATCGAACTCCATCTCCAGGACATGGACATGGCTCTACCATAGGGCCAATGCTGGCTGGGGGAGCAGCAGGTTATGGGGCTCATCACCTGTTGTCGTCGCATGGGCACCATCAACATCACTTCCCCGGGCATGGAATGTACCATGGCCACCCTGGCCGTCATGGCATGTTCAAGCATGGCAAGTTCAAGCGTGGCAAGTTCTGGAAGCATGGAAAGTTCAGTGGCAAGTTTAAGAAGTGGAAGTGATATGTAATGTTGTTCTGATGACTGAACTAGTTGTGCTTGCTGTGGTTTTTATCTTGAGAGGAGGGTCTGCTCTTGTTTGTGTGATATGAATGTTGCAGCTATCATCGTTCGTCTGCAAAAACTCTACTGAGAGACTATTGGTGTCATCTATCTATCCTTCCGCAACTCTGTTGTTGATGAATAGTAATTTACACATAAACATATAGCAACTTTTTCATGGTTTCATGTTCTTCAATTTGATGTGGAAATCATTTCTTTTTTTTTTTTGTTGTTGGTCACCATTAACATCCACACTCTTTTTTTGAAAATTAAACTATTTAATTTGCTATCTTTTTTATAATTAAAATTATATAAAAATAATGTGATTAAACAAATATTTTATGGTATTGTTTTGATGGGGTCTGCAATCAACAAATCTTCATAGAAGATAATAGTATATTAGAATTAGATAAAAATAATGTGATGAAAGTTTTATTAGAAATGAGATTATATTTCCGAAACATTTCGTCCCAATTGATTGGCATGCGGAGATCGGAAGAATAATACGCCGAAAATATAAATGTGGGTGGGAGGGATGCTTCAACCGAGAAGCACTCACTTAGAGATCGACTTCTCTAACGACTAGGCGTGGCGAAACCAGTGCTGTAAGCCGAGCCGAAAGTTCCTGGTAGGCATTGGTGTCGTGAATTGAGTCGTACATAATTGGTTGTATACAACGACAACAGTCGGCCCATTTAAGTGCTCACGTTGAAGCCCTTTGCCCGCCGACTTCCGTCGGAGTCGCCCTCGCTTGGTCTCGGACATGGCTTTCTGCTTCGACCTAAGCATCCCCTTCCTCGAGGGTGACAGTGGAGGCGGTGGCGCGTCGTCGGAGAACAAGGCGCGGAAGGACGCTTGGCTGAAGGCGGTGGTGAGGGCCACGGAGCTCGGCTACGCCGGCGTCGCCTACGACCGCCCCTTCCGCGGGGTCCTGTCGGACGCGGACCGTTGCAAGATCGCCCCCCCTTCCTTCTTTCCTCCCTCCTCAAGGCCTCCGTTGCCTTCCACCGCGACCTCCTCGGGGGCGCCCCCCTCGCCTCCCTCTTCCGCCATTACACCCGGTTGACTGTTTCTGCTCGCGGTGCTGCCTTCGCCGTTGCCCTCAACGGCAGCGCTCTGCTGAGGACCTACGACCTAGTTGCCCTACGCCCTTTGAACCAGGACGCGTTCGACGAGGCTTGTGAGTCATCCGAGGTGCGATCTGGTTATGGCTTTGTTCTAGGGTTTATAATCTATTCACTGATTTCGGGTTTTCTTGAAACAATTGGGTTTTAGTGGTAAAATGCACCTTGGAATCAGATAAATCTTGATTTCTTTACAAGAATGTGTTTGTGTGTTTGATGCTATAAAGAAAAATGTTTTTAATTCAAGAACGAAGATGTTAGATGAGAATCAGTGTGATTGATGGACATGGGCAAATAAGTGCTCACAGAGGAAGGGAAGTTCCTTTGGGGATGTTAAGAATGGAAGCATATCCGATAATAGCCTTATGATGTATGTGGTGCACATCCTCTTCTCCGATTGGTGGTAAAGCAACACAAGCCTTAGTGAAAAAGTTCCGTGCTAGACATTTCAAGAAATCAGTTAACCTTCTTGATCACCTCTTTTGATTATCATATTTGGTTTTTTTTTCTACTTTCAGTTTCACATATTCAATTAAATGATAACACATTGTTTAACCGATGTAGTAGACTTAGTGGTACTTCTTGCTGCACAGTTGCAGGAGCATCAGGTGCATTTACCAGAGTTGTAAGTTAGATAATCCTTTGAACTAAAGAATGTGTAGAAAATCCTTATAAGTAGAACTATTTCCTAAAATCTCATTTCAATTCTAGAGGAAGCATGACTTTTAGTAAAGTAATAAGGATTCTTGCATTGTATGACTATACTCATTCTTTCAAGTGCTTCCCGACTCTTGTAATCTGTTTTTGTTGTGATGTTATATATATTTTATGATAGTGGCTGTTGTTATGATGGATTTATTATCTTTTAAACTGTGTTGTTTTGAATAATTCCATAGTTTTAATTGAGGTGCTGAAGTTTTAATAAATTGATGACCTGATTAGGGATCAGATTAATTATTTGTTATCAAAATGTTAGACAGGTTGATATAATTTCAATGGATTTCTCCCAAAAACTTCCTTTCCGTTTGAGGCTTCAATCCATTAAAGCATGCTATTCAGGTGCTGTATGTTTATTCTGTCAACTTGTTACAGTTCCTGATTTTCCGTTCAGATCTGCTTATACTTTTCCTGCCTATGTCTCATGCAGCATGGATTATATTTTGAAATAACCTACACTCATCTTGTAGCTGATGCTCATGTTAGGATGCAAATCCTATCAGATGCCAAGGTGAAACCAGTAATTTTTCTTTCTCCGCTTATTTGAGAAATCTAATTTAATTTTGCTTTTATAACAAAATGTCATTTTTTCCTAAACTTGAAGCCATCTTTCAGAGAGGGACTCGTTCAGTGTATGTCATTGTTAGTTTTGAAGTACACTTATTTCCTCTAGACCACTTATTTAGTGTGTGAGAAATATTTAATTTGTGTGAGAATTTGATGTTCTCTCATTAATCTGGTTCATGTTGAAATATTTGTTGTAAGTTAAAAAAAAAGTGATAATCTTCTGTGTTTTATTTAGTCGAGAATTAATTTTTGAGTTCTTTTGACATATATGGATCTGCTTTGTGTTTTGGTGATCACCGGTTCTTGAGTCCTATAATTATCTGCATGTTTATCATAAAAAACTCAGATGGTATTAGTTGCTCTTGAGAACTGTCTCTTGTATGCATCCTTCAGTCCGAAGTTATCATATTCAGAATCTTCTTAGAAAAACCTTTCATTTTGTTGTTGTTATAAGTCATTCTTAGTTGTTTGCAGGAAGAGGAAATCATAAAGAAACATTATCCTATCCTGCTTATCCTTTGCCTTTTAAGAGTTTGTTTAAGCCTATTATTTTCAAGAAGTAACTATTCAAACCAAAAAGAATGAGGAAATTTGTAAGGTAAGACGAGTCCATTAAGTTTTAACAGGCATATCTATTGATATTCCTTCACTATCAGGCTTCCATTGTTTTGCATGTCTTCATTTTATCCTCTAGTTTCTGTTCCTATGTTCTAACTTTTGTCGGTAACGAGAGTTGTCATTGGCTCATATAGCAATTCTCCACTTAGCTAAGTTTGGTTTTTACTAAATATCTTTGGTAGTTGATAATACGTTTTCAAAGTTAAGCTGAAACTCTTTATTAACAGCATGTAGTCCTGGAACATCTCCAATCTTTTCATATATTTATTTGCCATTGTTTTTGTAAACAATACGGGCTTCTCATCTGTTATTTAGGTCAGCCAGTAAGTTGTCCATGATCTAATAATCATTGATATTATTTCAGTATTGAAACAATACTTTTCTTCTTAACGTTCCCATATATATATATATATATATATATATATATATATACACGAGGGGTTTTTGTTTTTTGGGTATGACTATGTAAACCGTTTGGTTTTTGTGGGTTTCAAATGCCAAAATGAACTGAACCCATATTTTGTTGGCTTTCAACTTCTCAAACTGAACTGAACCAGTTAGCGAAAAATTTTGGCTTGGCCGGTTAATAAGTAATATGCTGACAGATTCTCCCACAAAGATCAGTATGCTAAACCTATAATACCTGTTAGTGGGAACCTGGGTATTTACTAAATTGGTATGCTACAATAAATAAGGGGCAAAAAATGGAGGCAAGTGGGGTCAAGAGATGTATCCGAACATGCAACAAGTGTTGTAGGCTATTTCAAAGCAACCAGTATGTTGGATTCTCCATTTTGCCAATATCCCATGGCTTTGTCAAGTTGATAACCAAATAACATCCATGGCAATTTTTAGTACTCAGGGCATGGTTAGCTGTCTAAAGACTTGAGTAAATTAATATGTGTCTTGGACAATGAACAATGATGATCTTTAGTGAGTAGTTAAAAGTAAGAAGTACTAAAATGATTTAGAACAAATTAAATTGTTAAAGCACTGTTAATAAAGATGATCATAAATTTAACCTACCACTGTGTTAATGTACTCATTTTCTGCCTGTGGTAAAGGTTTCTTGGAAATATGATCATAAATTGATATGAAAAGAGTATGAGGTGAAGAAGCAATAACTAGTTGTTAATAATGGGAGATCTATTAGCATGAGTAACTGTAACAATGATGTTGCAATTGGTGTTGTTGAATTGGACACTTAATGGTAATTATCCATCAGAGTAGTTGTTAATGGCTGCTAGTCCTGACTGCCGAAGTGCATCAGTTTGGAGCAGAAACTGCAAGTATTAGGCTAGCTAACATCTTGTGGATGCTGTTCTATTCCTAAGGTGATGTATACTTGGGTCTTCTCATTCCTTCACTTTTTTCTTGGAGTTCTCTGTGATAGAATCTGCTGTGTGCAGCATGAGAGGGAGAAGTAAATGAAGAGTGAATATCGTTGAAAACAAAGGCTACTTTATTTTTCTTTTTACAGGAATAGTTATATGATTGTTTCTCCATGCAAATCTATAAAAATTCTACAATTCAGATCACACTGTTAAAAGCTGGCAGTGATGGATGCTTTTGTGTTTACAGTGCCGACCTACAATTCTGTGGTTTGACATGCTGCCAGCTTTTGTACGAGGGAATTGGCAGAGAAGACTTCCAAAGGGAAAAGGTGAGATCACCAGTGATGTCTTACAGAGGAAGAAGCTATATTTTAAGTCTAGTTTATATTGAGTGATAGATAGTAATTATGATAAGACTCGGCTGACGTCAGATGACACCTCACGCAACAGCACCTGGTCAATGCAGATCGGAGCGTCGACCGAGGCGCATTAAACATCCTGCCAAAGTTCAATTCTTCACGCCACACTAACAACACTACCACAATGTCAGACGCTACCAGCTTGCCCCCTGCAAGCAGGAAGCAGTATGCTTCCCTATAAATACCCTCTCGTTCATTAGAAAAGGGGGAAGAACACCTTCAAAACCATTCTCCTCCACATCACTAACTTGATCGTCGAAGGGGTCGGGCCGAGCTTCCGACCCGACCTGTGTGCAGGGACGAGGACGAGGAGCGTCGTCGGACTTACAAGCGCGAAGCCCTCTCCCGGAGTGAGCGACGTCCTTTCCCCCCAGTCGAATCCACCAGCAGGGTCGACGACCTCTACCGTCCCGAGGAATCACCCGGGAGATTCCCTCCATTCGGACCCAGAACAAGTCGCGACGGCCCCGAGGCCACGGCATAAAGTTGTTTACCCCAACATTAAGCACCATCCAAAATATATCCTTGCTTAATTCATCCCTGCCGAATCCTTCGAGTTCTACGACTGGGTGGCCATGTGGATGGATGTATCGTTGAAGCATCTGACTTGGCTTTTCATGCTTGGGCAAACTTTGGCCTGTAACAGGTCCAAGAACAACCAAAGATGACTCACACGGAATGCTGCCGCCTTCCGAGTCACTTTATGCTCCGTGGCCCGCCCAAATCATGCAACAACGGACGGGTCGGTACTCGGACGCCCGCGGCTTGGATCTCTCGGACTCGCGCCCCCTCGTGCACCGCCCATTGACTGTGGGACCCGCACACCCCTCGCACCGCCCATTAAAGGAGCTTGCTGGTGCTCTGCCTCTCCTCAAGCTCAAGGAGGACCCCAACAACGCCATGTATCTTTCTTCCTCCTCCTCCTCCACCACCGCCGCCGCCACCTACCCCTTCGGCGAACCCGGCCTCGACCGTCCGGAATTCGGTTCGGCCGTCGCTCCTCATGGCCTCATCACCGACGCCAGTGGTTCCTTCTTCCATTTCCCCTCCTCCATTCCTCCCTATTCCTCCTCTCTTCCCACCGAACATTATCTCCACAGGAGCAGCAGCGCCCGTTCGCTGCCGCTCCGCCGCCACATTCTCGACCCCCTCAACCAGCTACAGCCGCCATTTTCGTCGTCCCCGACCTCCTCCTTCTGCGACTACCTCGACTTCCACGCCGCCCCGATGAGGCGGGTCGTCAGCACTGGCGATCTCCAGGTGACCAAAAATCTCCACCTTTAATCGTCCTCAGGTCTTAAAATTCTCATCTTGGATCTTTGCTCTTGTTCGACGGATTCTTGTGGCAGGGGGTCGACGGTGTGCACGAGAATTATAGCCATGAGGGAGGTTTTGCCGGAAGAGTCGGTCGATACAGCGCGGAGGAGAGGAAGGAAAGGATCGAGAGGTATAAGAGCAAGCGCAATCAACGGAACTTCCACAAGAAGATCACCGTATCTACCGATCCTGTTCTCCTTCATCGGCTGTCTTTTTCCTTCTGTCGACGGAGTCATCATACCAACACTTGTGATCTAAATGACTTGGCTCTTCATTCCAGTATGCATGCAGGAAGACATTGGCCGACAGCAGGCCGCGAGTGAGGGGCCGGTTTGCGAGGAACGGTGAGACAGGGACGGAGGCAGAGGTAGAGACGGCGACGGCGGCTACAAACATCTTCGATGGCTATAGCTACGACAACTACGAGCAGAACCAAGGCTGCAGTGTCGGTGGTGACAATGACGGCGAGTGGTGGAGCCGGTTGCAAGCGGCGCTGGCGACGGACGAGGAAGACGAGTACAGCTACGACGACGATCTCCTCGCCAGCTTTGGCGACGTCTTCTCCATGGACATTCTCTCCTGAAGTCTGATGAGCAGAGAAAGCGCCAAGTAAAGGAGGCCTTATCGAAGATGAAGAAGCAGACGCAGCAGTGAATTCTTCTTGTACTTGTCTTCTAAATGTTTTTCATTCAGTCAAACCTCGTCGCAGCAGCTACAGTTTCTGTCTTCTCGGTTCCATAAACTCTACATATACTCACTGCTTTTTCTTTTTGAGTTGATGCCATTGCATTAATTCTGTGCATGAGATGCTGCTGAGTCTCTTCTCTTTGACTTTTGAGAAAGGTGGTAATGATTCACAGAGAGCTGAGTGGGAGTCAGCTCCAATCAAAGGAGTCAACAGAGATCAATATGGTGAAGATAAAGAAACATTCTTGTCACTGCTTCCACTCATTCCCCCAAAACAAGTAGAATCGATCCTAAAAACCAACCATTACAAATATTACGAAAACAATATGATTATAATTTATTTAGCTTGTGTTCTTGACTAGTTTGCTTGGCTCTATGGATTCCTAGTTGACAGATCATAGCTTCCAAGGGGGAGGGGGGGTGGCTAAAGCTTCCACAAAGATTCCTGTAGCTTTGGTATTTGGAAAGGAGAGATAAAACAGGAAATGGAGAATGTTTGGTCAAAAAAGCGACAGAAAAAGAGGACACTATTTTTTGGCTGAGCTTTTGGAATAGGTTCTCTCACAACATTAGCTTACCTAATGACATGATTTGAGGTGTATTCTTGGTCGCTTTAGTGACAGCCCACTCCACTCATCAACTTATATATATATATATATAGTAGTAGTAGTAGTAGTAGTAGTAGTAGCACTCTTAATCCAACTGCATCAACCGTACGTAATAGATGTAGTTGGAAGAGATCAACTCAGCGACATTGAAGCCTTTGATCCAAGTCTAAAGAAAGAAAGCTCCTCACTGTCACCTGATGATGAAGATGTTATTCCATGCACGAGGACAAGAGCTCTTTCCGGACGCAGCCTTTGCACATGAGCTTCGAGGACACGCAGATCACATTAATATCTCACAAACATGAGAATCTAAATAAACCTCAGACAAAAGGCTGTATGAACAAGAGCAGCAGGAGGAGGAGGAGGAGGAGGGCAAGCAAGGAAGAAGCCCACTCCGTGTGATTCCTCCACTATGCTGGATTGCACTTGATATCATAATTATACCTCTATGATGAGAATGTGAAAAGTACTCGTTCTACTTTCTGATGATTAGGTTTTGTGTGCCCATGGCGTTCCAAAGAGCCATCGCCAGCCAACTCCCGGTCAATGGAGCCCCACACTCACAGGCAAGTGCTGCAAGTTGTTTACTGAATCAGAACCGAGCTCGAGAAGCATCATGAGGGCCTAAGACAAAATGTATCATAGGAACAGAATGATGGACAAGGTTATTCAATCATGCTTTCCACTTAGCAGTTGGTGGGAGGGGGAATGATGAGTTTGTGGAGTTCAATATATGATGACTTGTAGGCGACAATGGAATCTAAAGTCATGTAGTGGACTTTCTTTCAAGTCCATTCATCAGTCTGAGAACATGCCAAAGAGCTGGGAAAGGCCACCCTTTGGATGCGCATATTGACTAAGCAACACTCACATACTTTGAAACTCCCAAGTCTTTGATGGATGATTGAGACCGTCCTAATTCTTGATGATGACCAAGGCATTTTGAATAGTGAATTGATTCAGTGAAGAGTGCTGCAGGCTCTTCTGCTTTAGGATGGAGAGAACCCACAGGGACTTGACGAAATGTCACAGTAACACAATATAAAGCAGTAGTAGAATAATGCATCATAATAAATAAAGGATGCACGAAATTCTAAAATATTGGAAGATTAATATGACACAACAGCCTCAATAAAAAGAACATTATCAAAAGAAAAATATTAATTGTAATCATATATTAATATTTTATTATACTTCAATTTTAATATCCATCGTTACACAACAATCCGTTGTAGTCTAGTTGGTTAGGATACTCGGCTCTCACCCGAGAGACCCGGGTTCGAGTCCCGGCAACGGAATTTTGCTTTGTACGCTATTTTCGACTTTATATGCATGACTTATTTACTTTGCAAAGGGCAAAACGTTTATGTTTCGTTTTGTTTTCTGTTTTATAGAGGGAAAACGTTTCAGCAAACCGTGATGTGGAATATACGACGGAGTACCCATTGCCCTTCTCTCCTCTGCCGCGCGACTCCTGTGGGTCCCACGGCGTATTCTCTCTCTCTCTCTCTCTCTCTCTCTCTCTCTCAAACCAGCGATGGCGTTCGGACCCTACCGGCGGAGACGACGGCATCATCCGCCTATCGAGATCAGCGGCAGCGCCGCCTCAGCGACCCTGACCCATCTTTCTCCAAGAAAGCCTCCGCCACCGCCGAGGACGTAGGAGCGGGGGCTAGATGGCGAGGAGACGGAAAGCCCGCGGGGCGTCGAGCTGCGGCCGTCGGGGGCCGCCCCGACGAGGGCCTCTGTGGGAAGAAGCTCTTAGCGGAGCTCGGAGGTCTCGGGGCACGGGTGGGGAAAGGAGAGGGGACGCCGAAGGCTCCTCAGGAGCTCGGTAGATCTTCGTGGTGTCGCTTGCGCCAATGCCCGATTCTTGATTCATCGTCAAGAACTGGTACGCAACATTCTTTGCCCTAGTTTCCGATGTAATCATCGGCAAGAACGGCTACCTCGCCAAAGAATTCATCGGCTAGAACTGGTTCGCCAAATCTTTGCCCTAGTTTCTAATGTAGTAGTCATCTCTCCGTACGATCAAAACTGGGAACAAGGCAACTACGTGGAGGGGAAAGAGATGGATCTCTTAATTCCAGGTTCTTGATCGCTTGGTTCTTTCTTCGATTTTTGTGGAGGGAAAGAAATATTCTCTTGTTCTTGATGTTCTTTATCTTGTTTCAGTTAGAAAGGTTTCTTCCGCTCTTTTTGATCAATAAGATTGGGAACTCATGGAGGTTTCCAAGGGAGGAGCCAATCTCACATCATAGTTATCTTTAGATTCCATGAAGTTGCTCTCAACTATGAGCCTAAAGCATCCTTAGTCTTCACTAAAAATCTTGATGCAAGTCTTGTATGTAACTAATTCCACTAAAATTGAAACCAAGTGGCAGCAGTCTGCGACCACGGCAGTGCCAACAAAGGAGCTCCAAGCTGACACGAAGTGACACCTCGGACCCGAACGGGGCAACCACATGCCCTCGCGCTGTTCAGCACCGAACACCGCAGAGCCGTTCCAGAAAGCTCGGAACGGTGCTGCACGGCACAGGTCCGTACAGGTCGGTCGGCGCTCGTCTGCAAGCTATAAGCTAGCCGCCCGAAGAGTCGGCAACCATTAACGGACTATATATAATCGATGCCCCTTCGCAGGTATAAAAGTCATCCCCTTGACTAACGTCAATGGGGAAGGACTTCGAGCATTCAACTCCTTCTTACTCCACTCAATACTAACTTAAACTTCAGAGTAGTCGAATTAGGAAATTTCCCTCCCGACCTCAACCTGTGTGCAGGAGCTTCGCGACGAAGGAGCAAGCAACTCGCCAAGGGAGAAGACCACACTTGGGAGACGAGGCTCGAACTCAACCCAACCCGATGCTCACTTCTACCATCCGAGCATCCGCGTGGGCAACCTTGCGCATTCGAGGTTGGACCGAGTCATGCTGACACCTCGACCACGGCGTAAAGGTTCTCCAACAGAACCATTGGCATATTATTACTCTCTATTACAAGGAATAGAACTACTTACTGTCTTGTGCCATTCGTACGGGGTAGGAAATTCTTATCGACAAGGAAGAACTGTTGATCAAAGTGATGATGAATGGCCTGAAAGTTCTTCTGATGACGAGGAAAAAGTAAAAAAAGGAATGGTAAGGAGGCATCGATCTCGCCACAACCTTGAATGCACCGAAAAGAATTGTCATTACTCATTCAAGGCCGCCTGATGATTATGTTGTAAGATCTATGCTGCCGGTTCTTAATTCCAATAGATTTATTTCCTTATGTTGTAACTAAATTGAGATCGTAGAAATTATATTACATGAATCTCATGCAGGCATTGAGGTTTCTTTTTTTCCGGCATGAATTAGTGTGGGTGTCTTGATTTTATATAAACGTCATCAAAATTTATAGATTCTAAAGTATGTTGAGTGTTTTCGTTTTAATTTTGGATGTACTTGGGTCCCTCAGATATATATGATGTAGCTGAATGGATTCATGAAAACAATGATCTTCAAAGCACATTTTTCAAAACTAAGTTCCACTGTGTGATTCCTGAAAACATGTAGGTTTTTACGAGAGGAGCTGATGCAGCAATCCAAGGAAAATAAAAGAGGAACTGTGCAGTTGAAGAATTATTACGAGAGCGGTATGCCTTCCTTTTTTGAACATCAATATTACTCTGAACATGTGTTATACCACTTTCTTAAGAGGGATTTATTATTATGGCTTGTCATAGTGTCTCTTGGAAGTTTATCCTCTAGCGTAAATAATTGTTATGAACATGATGCATTGCATTCCTGAATAGCGTTGTGGTCATGCTAAAAGCTGCTTAGACTGGTGTCAGATTATTTGGATATTTTTGTCTTGTGACCTCTAATGGGGGCCCTTTCATGATGCATTTTCTTCATGTCCCGTCGTAGGAGTGGTTTCTTTTAGTTGTTGGTGGCAAACCTGAAACTTCCAGTTAGGGTCCTCCTATGTTCTGGACCACAATGTCATTGTAGCTTGAGAAAAAGTGCAGCGGATGATGTAAACCTTGCAACCAGATCCACTGACAATCATGATTAAACACAGAACAAAGTTCCACCTCGGGCATCCTTTGTTCAAAATAAAACAAATATATAACCCAATAGTAAATCTCTTCCTTTGATACTTCCGTTTATGTCCTAGTCCCGGATTCAAAACTTGTTGACAAATTGAAAGCATATAAAACTTCGTCCTTTGAATTTAAGCACTTGTCGGTTGTTTCTTCAGTAGACTGTACAAACTTTTAGACTGTTCTCCACTGATTTCAGTATGAGGCATCTTCGTTTCAGACAGTATCGGTTCATATTGGCTGGAGTAGGAGGAGATGATGAACTTCAAGACTTGTATTTCCAGAAAATTCAATTAAAGTTGGTGAGCAGCTTCCTTCTTTCTTTCTTTTTTTTTTTTAAATGTTTTTGGTGGAGATGGTTCCAAGTGTTGTGATGTTGTGCAGAACTCGAGCTTCAGTGAGAGACACTGATCAGTACCCAAGTTCCAGTCACAGAGCACTATGGTTGTTAATTGTGATCTAATTTTTTTTGTCTCTATTGATCTCACTCATCTCATGAACTGTTCTCCTACATCTTCCTCTATGCAGCACAGTGAAACTTAATGATGGATGGATTTTTTTATTAGTGCAAATACAAAGAAGTTGTTCCCCTCAAGAGTGCTCATTGTTTAAGGGAAGGGAAGGGAAGGGAAGGGTGGGTATTATTACTTTTGGTCCTATTTTTTTAAAAAAAATATTCTTTTATTTTGTCGCTATTTCTTCATTTCTTTACTTTTGCGTAAACTTTTGGGCAAGGCATAATATATTATATTTGCAGGCACGATCGATGATGGATGGGCTCAGATATGTCTTGCATGCAATTTTGGATGACGTGCTGATAATGTCCGGATCTCATTAACAACACTCTCTCATGGATTCCCGGTAGAGGGTGGTGGCGTATAACCGGGGCCAGGGATGTGGAGCCCACAGGTGGGACCCATCTCATCAGTCCGAGGTAAATATTAATAATCCAAACATACCTTGTTAATTTGTTTGTAGAATAAAGAAATCCTCCACCTAAAGAAAATGGATCGGTACTTTTATTAGATTTTATATAGGATGGTATTAGGTAAGTGATAAAAATTAATGGAATAAAGTTTTGAACCATATCGTTACCGTCTTCCATTCAAAACTATTTCTCACTTCGAAGGTGGGATCCTCAACAACCATCGGTGCCCCCGGCCAACCAGCAAATTGAAGACAGCAGAGATGGGGATGGGACAAGAATTGGAGGGGATCCATGCTAGCCCTCCTTCCGAACCGCATGTCATCTCCGACCCCCTCAAACGAAATCGACAACACTGACATGAAGATGGGAGGAGGAGGAGGAGGAGGAGGAGGAGGAGCCGACGTGAGGAAGGGGCTCATCGTGCCGGTCGCCGGTGATGAGGTGACACCGACGACGAAGGCGCCCGTGGGCTCCGCGCCCAAGGACGTGTTCCACGTCGCCTACGCCGTGTACTTCACCCTGGGTGCGGGGTTCCTCCTGCCGTGGAACGCCTTCATCACCGCCGTGGACTACTTCAGCTACCTATACCCGGGCGCCCCCGTCGATCGCGTCTTCTCCGTGGCCTACATGGTCATTGGCCTCCTCCTCCTCGCCGTCATCGTCTTATGGGCCCGCCGCTCCAGCGCTCACCTCCGCGTCAACGCTGGCCTCGCCCTTTTCATCGCCGCCCTCCTCGTCGTCCCCGTCATGGATGCCGCCTACGTCAGGGGCACGCAGGGGCGCTACGCCGCCTTCGACGTCACCGTTGGCGCAGTGGTCCTCTCCGGCATCGCCGACGCCCTCGTACAGAGCGGCGTCATCGGATCCGCTGGGGAGCTCCCCGAGAGGTACATGCAGGCCGTCGTAGCCGGCACCGCCGCATCCGGTACCGATTCCTTCTCAGATCTCTGTTTCTTTCATGAATATAGCACAAGAATTCCCATGTTAGTCTGCTCGATCAATGAGTCAAATCATAATGGCACATCATCCATCACTTGTCCTTGAAACCTGATTTCTCGTCGAGTGGTGTGTGTGCAACCTGTCGACTGCATGGTATATCGAGATTCATCAAGGCTATCGAGATGCATCATGTCATGTTAAGCTACTATTCATCAAAACAAATTCTGCAGGGATCACAATGACGTATGAAGTAGATCATAACTCCACAAGTACTTCACGGAACATGGTTTTAGTGCACTGTAGTGATGCTCTAAAAGGACAAGTAAATGAACGATCCTTTTTGTGAAAAAAAGGGCCTTCTTGTGTGTGCGTGCATCCCTTAAAACAAGCAGACCAAATAACAACTTAATTCTTGCGATGTGTAGGGGTGCTTGCTTCAACTATGAGAGTAATTACCAAAGCCATCTACCCACGGGAAGCCCATGGGCTAAGAAAAAGCGCAAATCTGTACTTCACCGTTGGCATTGTGATGATGGTGATCAGTATCGTCTGCTACAACATGGCGGGCAGGCTTCCTGTCGTCCGATACTACAGACACATCAAGCAACAGGCCATGGAAGACGAGAGGAACGAGAGAGGCCCCACGAGCGGGTCTGCATTGGGGGGGTCAACCCTGTGGCACATCACGGGGAGAATCAAATGGGTTGGGCTTGGAATCTTCCTCACCTATGCTGTGACACTATCCATATTCCCGGGATATATCACGGAGGATGTTCACTCCAAGGTGCTCAAGGACTGGTATCCCATCATGCTCATCGCCGGATACAACGTGTTTGATCTGGTGGGGAAGTCTCTGACGGCGGTCTACCTCGTTGAGAATGCCAACGTTGCAGTATCTTGCTGCGTCGCAAGGCTTCTCTTCTACCCACTTTTTGTTGGTTGCTTGCGTGGACCCAAGTTCTTCCGCACGGAAGTCCCGGTCACGGTTTTGACATGCCTGCTGGGGCTAACCAATGGGTATTTGACTTCGGTGCTGATGATAATGGCACCCAAGTCCGTGCCGATACAGCATTCAGAGACGGCAGGGATTGTCAGTGTATTGTTCCTAGCAATTGGCTTGTCTTTTGGGTCAATAGTTTCTTGGTTCTGGGTCATTTAAGTGCAGCTTTTACTTACTCACGTAAGTAATGTACCAATGTCCGCAAGAATGATGCCTTTATTAGCTTTCTTGCTTCTATTTAACCATGGCAATCGACATGCATTTCAGCTTATTCAAGTGTTATGTTCTACGATAAGATGCATACACAACAATGAAACAACTGTTATGTTCTGAGATTGTATAGAAAATAATTTCTCAATCACAACATTTAAGCAATATACAATCCAAAAAATCAAGCAGCGGTTCAAGATCTCTTGATCGATCGTGAAGAAGCATGAGAACGAGAAAACCAGAAGAACGAAGCAGCGGTTCAAGATTCACGTTCGATCATGAAGAAGCATGAGAACGAGAAAACCAGAACAACGAAGCAGCGGTTCAAGATCCTTGATCGATCATGAAGAAGCATCAGAACGAGAAAACCAGAAGAACGAAGCGGCGGTTCAAGATCCTCGATCGATCATGAAGAAGCATGAGAAGGAGAAAACCAGAAGAACGAAGCTACGGTTCAAGATCCCTGATCCGTCATGAAGAGGCATCAGAACGAGAAAACCAGAAGAACGAAGCGGCGGTTCAAGATCCTCGATCGATCATGAAGAAGCATGAGAAGGAGGAAACCAGAACAACGAAGCAGCGGTTCAAGATCCCTTGATCGATCATGAAGAAGCATCAGAACGAGAAAACCAGAAGAACGAAGCGGCGGTTCAAGATCCCTTGATCGATCATGAAGAAACATGAGAAGGAGAAAACCAGAAGAACAAAACAGCAGTTCAAGATCCCTTGATCGATCATGAAGAAACATGAGAAGGAGAAAACCAGAAGAACAAAACAGCAGTTCAAGATCCTTGATCGATTATGAAGAAACATCAGACGAGAAAACCAGAAGAACGAAGCAGCGGTTCAAGATCCCCTGATTGATCATGAAGAAGCATCAGAACGAGAAAACCAGAAGAACAAAGCAGCGGTTCAAGATCCTTGATCGATCATAAAGAAGCATGAGAAGGAGAAAACCAGAAGAACAAAGCAACGATTCAAGATCCTTCGTAGCAAAAGGATCATAGGCAAAAAGAAGTTCCAACCATCAAGAACAACAGCGACGGGCACGAAAACAAACAGGGTAAGCCGTCAAGAGAAAGAGAGAGAGAGAGAGAAGGGGAATCACGGCCCTCCGTTACCGGACGAAGAAGCCGAGGGCGTTCCACTTCCCTGGAGTCCCCCTCGCCTCCCTGCATTACCGGCATCGGCGTCATCGAATAAAGATAGCGTCATCACGGACACAACTATAAATGCAGCTTTTTCTGCTGGGAGGGCAGTTGGAACGACACGACAAAAGACCTCTGCTTCACACGTCCTTCGCAAGCAGCAGGCAGTTGTGCTTCGACGACGACGTGTGCAACAGAAATCTGTTTGTGGTGCTGTTTCAAGTGCCCTCCAAGCATAAAAGGCTGCATTTAAAATCTTTTGTTGTGAAGTTGAGATGACCAAAAACCAATAAGAAAAGGGACAAATTTTGCTCTACACACACAATATATATATATATATAGCATAGTAATACATGAAAAAAAAAGAATAGAGAACATATGGCTAATATATATATATATATTTCTTAATCTTCTTTCAAAATATTACTAATTAGTTTCAAAACCAGAAACTAGAATGGACATCCAATTTCAATTCAGATTTTGAGATGTGGCGTACTAAGAAAGGGTTCATAAAATTTGAGATGTAGCTTACGATGCCACATCCATCGAATTTAGATATACTTTATATACACGATACTCCTCTACAGTAATTGATTGCAACCTATATACTTAGACCATGATTGAATCCATTATTCTCCTACGAAAAAGCTTTGAGATTAGAAGCCATGATTTTGCACATCACGAGAAGACTTATATACATCTCCACTGGCTCATATGCATGATCTTAATGGGCATGCATCTCTCACTAGTTCATGTACATGATCTTTATGTGCATGCACTATCTACATACACTCAATACTTTCTATGGAAAGACCAAACCAATACTTCGTTCATGCATGTGTTTTTTTGTCCATTAGAGAAGAAAAAAAAAGAAGAATAATTTCATTCCACAAAAGGAAAATTGACTCTTTATAAAAAAAACATGCTTATATTCTATGTAAATTCGCTTTCTATACACGATGAATCTAATCATGGCTTAGACTATAAATTAGAGTACCAATCGATCTTGAGAATCTATAAATTAGGACATGCAGATCACATTAATATATCACAAACTCGAGAATCTAAACCTTAGACAAAGACTGTATGAGCGAGCAGTAGGGGGACAAGAAGGAAGAAGCTCACTCCGTGTGATTCCCTCCACTAAGTTTGATTGCACTTGATATCATAATTATATCTCTATGATGAGAATGTGCAAGTACACTCTTCTACTTTCCGATGATTAGGTTTTGTGTGTACATGGCGTTCCATGGACAACTCACGGTCAATGGAGCCTCACACTCACTAGAAAGTGCTGCAAGTTGTTCACTGAATCTTTACCGAGCTGGAGACGCATCACGAGGGCCTAAGAAATAGGAACACAATGATGGACAATGGAATCTTTAGCAGTTGGTGGGAGGGGGAATGATGAGTCTGTGGAGTTCAATATATGAGTTGCAGGAGACAGTGGAATCTACAGTCGTGTAGTGGACCTTCTTTCAAGTTCATTCATGAGTTTGAGAACATGCCAAGAGCTGGGAAAGCTACCCTTTGGATGCTCATATTGACCGAGGAACACTCACGTATCTTGACTCTCCAAGTGTTTGAAGGATGATTAAGACTGTAATACTTAATGATGACCGAGGCATTTTGAAGAGTGAATTGATACGGTGAGGAGTGTTGCAGGCTCTTCTGCTTTAGGATGGAGGGAAGCTACAGGGACTTGATGAAACGTCACAGTAGTATAATGCATCATAAACGAAATGATGGAGTGGATCTTTTTGGCAGCTTTTGGCCATCACTATTAATGCAGTCCGATCCTGTAAGGTACTCCATATCAAGATTTATTTTATTAGTGTGAATCAAGATATCAATCGATTCGTGTCCCTATGTACCGATGTACCGAGTGTTAAATAGACGAGACATGTGGACAACATAAATAAAAATCTTAAAAACCCTTCAAAAATATCTAAAAAATAAAAAAATTTAGATTACAATTTCAAGTTAATAATAATAATAAATTTAGTATAATTTAAATAAAAATATTTTAAATTAGAAAAAATAGTTACATATATTTTTTTGAACTTTGAGGCATAGCTTTATGACATATTTTGAACTATTAGATATTGATGTATCTATAATGAAATAGGTTGAATTATTATATTTTAAATTAAACATTCAAATAAATAAAGTAATAAATGAATCGATTAATGGATATATATATATATATGATGATATCATTAAAAAAATTATGGAACTCTATAGGATCAAGATCCTCGATCTATATATCTGATTATTAATATGATATGTTTGATGGACCTAATCCTAAAATTGATCTCATGACATAATATATTAATACACCATATGCTATTGATACATCAATATGGTGATGGTCTTAGACTAATTATCATGAACCACATGTGTAATAAGCGATTATTAAGATAAATATAATTATGGCATATATTGATGTAGAATTTGGAGAATACTGGAACTTATATTTTTTGCTAGTCATAGGTGTCCAACAAGCCAATCACGTGAGTGATGACATGTGTGACTCGACACGGAATCTTTTTACTTATTATATTTTGATATTTATCACTTTATATTGTCTATTGCATATATGCATGCATATATTGTGATGTTCTTAGATCTGTGCAATGGGAGTCGGATCATGATGAGATCACGATAATGAGACCGATTCACCTTTAAACACAGATCCTAAATAATCTCGGTCATAGGTTACTCGAGAGGGACATCATGATAACCGGACAGACTGGTATGCTGTATACCCGTCCATATAATGGATGCAGCTAGTCTCAAAGCTGCTCGTGTGGGGATACTAGGGATACAGTACAGGTGCTCATTGGAGAATGAGTTCACTGATTGATCCGCTTACGGAATACTGGATAGTTAATGATGCCTTATTATCAGATAGCGATTCTGTAGTCCTAGTGGTGCATCTGGTCCTTAGACTTGAGACACCAAGTATGTCTTGTACGAGTGCTCTACTCTTTGATACCAGACTTATAGGTTTGGATGTCCCAGATCTAGTACAACCAGTCATTGGGAGTGGCAGTCGACCTTACAAGGGCTATTGAGTGTCGATAGAGGATCATCCACTCTCGGCGTCATGAGAGGAATATCCTATGTGTTCTTTCTCAGACAAATCCTTGACTAGGGTCATTCGGGTTGAGAGAAAAAGAGTTCTCTGGGAGAATCCGATTAAAGCGAGACTCGAGTAGAAATCGTATGGGTCTGACAGCACCATGCCCGATATACGGTCTCTGGAATATTAGATGGATGAGAGACTATAGGTACATGGTAACTAAGGACAGACAAGTCTAATAGATTGGATTTCCCTGTATCGTTTGGGGACTACGGCATAATGGCTTAGTATATCTATAGTCGATGAGTCGAGTAAATTATAGAATTAATACAGAGATAATAATTCACTGAGCCAGAAGGAGTTCTGATAGCTGTGACTCACGGCTAGCTCGATATTGGGCCTAAAGGGTCACACATATATGGTAGGCATTGTGATGAGTAGAGGTTCGGATATGAGATATCCGCCGGAGCCCCTATCTTATTAGATATCCAATAAGCCCCCTGAATTATTGGATCGCATAGACGAGATCCAATAAGAGCCTATGAGAGATTATTGAATAGAGATCCACTAATCTAAAAGACTTGGGTAATTGGATGCAGATCCAATACCCACTAGAGGAGGATCCATTAGAGTTTGACAGGGGGCATCTATAAATAGGAGGGATTCAGAGCTTCTAGAGTTTTGAGGAGCGTCGTCGTAGCCTTGCTGTGTGGATCACCACTAGGAGATCTGCAAGGAAACAGGGATATACGATCTCCCTATGTAACACAATATATTCTATATGTAGTTTGTTTCGCGAATTTTTTTCGTACCAATCTTCGCACGACGACGAACAACTCTTTGGGAATAGGGGATTTTGTTTTCTTGTTCTTCCGCTGCGCATATGATGTCGCCCCCTAAGATTTCCCAACACTTTTGTCATTGATATACCGCTCTATTTTCTTTCCCTTTCTATAAATAAATTTAACCAATACCTTATCGAGATCAATAATCTGAATTTTGGGTGACATACATAAAATATTATTCCTTGATCCATGCACCAACCTTAAACTGTATAGATAAAACTATCAGCTCCCTAGTGTAGTTGCCATTGTCGGTCAAGGTACTGTTATCCATGTCATTATCATATCTATTGATCGAATAGATTACTGAATGTGATTTGAGAATATATCTCATCACCCGACTTGATTCTTTCTAATGATATAATTGATACTACTACCTTCAACTTTACCATTGTCTTTCATGTTAGGCGAATGACTTTGATAATTAGATGTCTCTAGTTCCTCGAGTATTTTGACTTATATTTTTTTGACTCCTTTCGTTACGTTCTGATTGATGAGATCTTTCTCCTATTGGGGATATACTTCATATTCTTCTATTACCTTGATAATAAAATATAAAGGATCGTTTGAATCAGAATAATCCTCTTCATTGATGGGTATCGATTGAAATCTGACCACTACCTTGAGTGATACATAGCCTTTTATATCATAGATTGCTCTGAACAAGTCAATTCGCGTGTGAATCTCCTATCATATCGATATGTACCACCCGTATCGAATGATATATCATGACATAACAAATCTTACACTAGACACAAAAGGAGATTACCAAACTGATGGTTATCAAACAGGGGAAGAATATGAATAAAGATGTAGTACGAATTGTAGCTGAACATATAGAATCATTCCTTTTCTTTTCTCCAAACTGATGGTCTAATCCTACAAAATCTCTTGTTCTTGGAATTTTACATTTATGAATGTTTAGCATGCATTTTTGTTTAAATTGTTCATAAAAATACTCACACTTAGAACCTAATTCTTAACGGTTAAATAAAGCATAAATTAAAGATCATTAAACTAAAAATCAATCTAATAGGAATTTTCTAAAATATGGAACAAGGATAAGAGTTTAAAAGAATTAAATTATGGAAGATAATATGCCACTATCATGCATCCAACAATGACTAAATGAATCAAATGCATAATAAACAATAAACAATAAACAATAAACAATAAACAATAAACAATAAAAATAAACAATAACAGCAACAGCAACAGCAACAGCAACAGCAACAGCAACAGCAACAGCAACAGCAACAGCAACAGCAACAGCAACAGCAACAGCAAATTATTAACTATAAAAATTAATTAATATCCACAAACGAATGACAATCCGTTGTAGTCTAGTTGGTTAGGATACTCGGCTCTCACCCGAGAGACCCGGGTTCGAGTCCCGGCAACGGAATGTTTTTATTTGGCATTTAAAATAAAACGCAAAACGTTTATGTTTATTTTCGACTTTGTATGTAAGAAATGAATTGAGTTTTAACTTTGCCAAGTGCAAAACGTTTTTGGTATTTAAAACAATACGCAAAACGTTTATGTTTGTTTTCGACTTTGTATGCAAGTGGTTTGGTTTTCATATCCGTGGATAAGGATCTTTCTTGTTCTTCTATAACAAAGTGACTAATGGACGAAGCAAGAATATGTAAATACCTACATCAGATCGATTCTGAAGAAGCATGAGAACGAGAAAACCAGAAGAACAAAATCCTTTGCAGCGAAAAGATCATAGGCAATAGAAGTTCTACTTGCAGCGATGGGCATGAAATCGATTAGGGTAAGCCGTAAAGATAGAGAAGGGGAACTACGGCCCACCATTACTGGACGAAGAAGCCGAGGGCGTTCCACTTGCCAGAAGTCCCTCTCCTTCCCTGGGAGAACCGACATCAGCGTCGAGGAGTACTCGAATGCCTCGTCTCCGACCCCTTTAAGGCGGCTATCCTTGGGAGAAACCCCCCTCCTCAAGCCTCAGCCGTCTCCTCGCTCACCCTGATGGCGTCCCCGCCCTTCTTGCCCCTTTTCTTGAGGGACCGGAAGCGGGCGTGGGAGGAGAGGCCCTCCCTCGCAGCACAAGCGACGTGCATGCCGCGATGAGGAGTCGTCTCGCTGCTGGGCGACGAACACATGGAATGCCCCGGCCATGTTGGAGATCAAGGAGAGATCGGCTAACACACCAAGAAAACATCGAAAACAAGAACGCCTCTGCTTTCTTTGTCGCTCCTTTTTCTTAGTTGGGATGCAGGTATCCCCTAACTGGTAAATTGGAGAAATGAAGTCTTCCAACCATCACATCAGAGGACGACAAATGCTTACATAAGATACATAGTAGACAGCATATCATATAAAAGAAACAAACAGTCAGGAATGTTGATTTTGCTTTCTCCTTCTTAAAATGTACGGCAAAAGATTCTAAATGCAGGAGGAGAGTCTACACTGACCAGTTTCAAGTAATCTCATCAGTAGAACAGTGGCCTTTCACACGAATTGCATTACACCTTCACTTGTGTGATCGAATTGCAAAAATAATACTGTGTAAAATATCCAATAACAAGAATAGCTCCAAACGAAACATAAAAGACGAGCTGACATACCCTGGTGACAATAGTTGCTCCGATAAAGAGCGCGTAGTCATATGGATCTTCTAACACACAACACATAAAGAAGATAGCGCAGTCATACATTACTAATGAAGACAAACAAGAATCCAATCTTCGGAAAATAATGGTTTGCCCAGTACGGTTGTCCACAGAGCAAGAAGAGAGGAAAGTTCAAAAAGCAGACGATGCTCACAACACCTATTTAAAGGTAGATTCTACATTAATGATCATAAGTAACTAAATCAAGATCACTGGTCATCTCCTGATTCCTTCTTTGGAGCTTCCTTGATCTCGTCAACATCCTCCTGTCCAGATTAATAACTAGTTAGAAAAAAACACAGTGTTCCGCACCGATAAATGAAATAAACTGACCGTCATATCAGACGTCCACAATGTCAAGTTGTCTCGGAGAAGCTGCATAATCAACGTACTGTCCTTGTACGATTCTTCACCTAAAGTATCAAGTTCAGAGATAGCCTCATCGAAAGCCTGCAATCAACACCAAAGTATTAGCTTCAAACAATATGAACCAGTGAAATAAAAAAAAATTACTTGTTTCTCGAAATTAACCAGTCAAACAAGAACTTTCTGTTACTGCAAGAACAAGTAAATATTCTATATGTAATCACATCAAATATGTGTCATGTCATAAATTTAGATGAGTTCCAAACACGATATATACAAGATAAATGAAGCTTTTGGTTCACCACAATAGTATAGAGATTCACTGCAAACGTTACCACAACTAAAAATTGGTCAGAAGGCTTTCTTTTGGGTAGAATAAGCTTCCAAATGCAATCTCAAACGATTTTCAGATCCATTACTACCTTGTCTGTTATTGCCCCACAATAAAGTTGAAGACATTAAGTGCATTTTTCAGCCTTTTCTATAACCAACTCTTACAGCAAAACAACTTTTTTTTGTCGACTTTCTAAAATTGGAAGCAAGAATTTTGCCAAACAGAAGTTCCCCGAACAACTTTAAAAGGGTCAATGAAACTTCCGACAGCATGTGCCTCATTAGAGAATTTCAGACGAATTGTGAATTTTAACTCAACCTGCCTACTGGTCTACGGAAACCAGTCCTTAGCATTCACCTACATGGAACCAAACTTCACAGACACATAAATGCAATCAGATATTCCACAAAGTATATTACTCTTGCAATAATTACAAAAGAAATTAATACTAAAAAATCGATCATTACATGATTACTAACACGGGTAAGAAATTCTGCAACTATTATTCATGTGTATACAAAGTCAACACACTAAAAGGGCAATCTGAATTCAGTACTTGTAGTTTCATATCTCATATTTCTACTACATTTTAGATTGAACTTAATTGAGAACCAGTTTAGTTTTACAGAGGCCTCTACAAAACTTCCACAAGGGGACATTTAGATGTCAATTAACATCACATTAACTCTGATAAAGTAATGAAACATGCATGTAAATCAAGCAAAGGGAAGTCAGAGACAAACCTGCTTTGCAAGGCTGCAAGCACGGTCTGGTGAGTTAAGAATCTCATAATAGAACACAGAGAAGTTAAGCGCCAGACCAAGCCGTATCGGATGAGTTGGGGCCAGTTCAGCTAAAGCAATATCCTGTGAAAGATTTCTTGAATGTCATAATTTGAACCTAAATTTACAAGGATGACTTAGAAGAAGATAATAAAGAGAATTTTAACGTGGAAAATATGCAGCAAACAAACAGCGACGTAATGAGTTATCAGTATTACACTCGCATCCGTTTATATCTAAAGCAAAAGAATGGCCTAGTGCACGTCTCCTGCCAACGCAAAATGTGAGAGTTTGATCACAATCTTAGGCCTGCAATCAGACAGGCCATTTACATGACCTGAACTCAGGTCACCAGGTTGTAACATTACATTATGCCAAAGCTCACCCTGACATTCATGCGTGTATGGTATCTATGAAATGAAAATGATTTTGTTAAAACCAAGGTAGTTACTGAAAAGAAGCATCCCGATGCAGGTGATGGGAAATTAAAATAATAAAAAAAACATAAAACACCAAAATGAAGGCTGAAAGTAAATGCTTCCTCTGCAGAACAGATTCGATTGTAGTTTATCCATAAAAAAAAGTCTTAGCCTATACCAGAGTGGTTCCAGAGTTGATTGTTCCTTTTGTTTTCCTCATACACCCGGAATAAGTTACATCACATACACTTGTTTTGCCAACAGGAGAATATTGTTTTCTTAGCATTCCACAGGATTACTTCAAAAGAAAGAGAATGGAGATTGAAGAATCAGCAAAAGATTAACACATTACGAGCACACACCTGCGAAGATTTGTAAGCCAACAGAGTGCTCTCAGCTGCTTCTTTCCTCTCAGCTCCAGTTTTGAACTCTGCAAGGTACCTGAGCACAGCCCCAGAGCAAAAATCATAATTAACAATAAATTTAAACTTTGTGGCAGAAACTAATTCTTGATATGCTTCGTCTAACCTGTGGTAGTCACCCTTCATCTTAAGGTAGAACACCTTGGACTCCGCCGCGCTCGCAGAGGGCACGAGGTGGGAATCAAGCAGGTTCAAGATCCCATCGCAGATCTTGCTGAGTTCAGCCTCGACCTTCCCACGATACTCCTTGATCAGCACGACATGCTCCTCGTTGCCGCGGCTCTCCTCCTTCTGCTCGATGGAGGAGATGATGCGCCACGACGCGCGGCGAGCTCCGATCACGTTCTTGTAGGCCACCGAGAGGAGGTTGCGCTCCTCCACGGTAAGCTCCTCCACATTAGCCGTCTTCACCACCTTCTCCATGAACTCCACCATCTCCTCGTACCGCTCCGCCTGCTCCGCCAGCTTGGCCAAGTACACATTCTCCTGGCGCGTCGATTCCACCGGAGACATTTTGCTAGATCTCTATCGAAGAATATACTCTCTCTGACAAAATCACAAACACCAGACCGACATAAAGATGATGCTTAATTTAATCCATCAAAAGGACCGGATCCTAAAATTTCTTCCCGAGAAACGAAACTTCCCATCTTAGCATTGAAGAAGAAATTTAGCCCCAGAAAACACAAATGAGATGGTAAAACGATTCCCAAAAGACAAAATTGTCCGGATCCATCGATAAGGGATCAAAATAAACGAGAGCAAGCGGAGGAATGATACCCTTCCCCGGAAACGAGACGCTTAGGGCTCCTCTTTGCTTCCCGTGTCTTCCTCTGCGAGGACGAGTTGCGCCGCTGGATCGGGTGCGTTTGTTTCCGTCACGTTTTTCCGGTTTCGAAGGGCCTTTATGGGGGCAGAGTCGAGGCGACCAGAGAATAAAGAGCAATACGTCTTCTACTCGTTCCGTCACCTGTCTCACTATTGGCCAAACATACCAATAAGATGGTTTGATCGTTAGATGGGTAGGGGAAACGAGTAGCGACTCAATAGGTCGAAAAGGTCGAGCGCTTGAGGTCCTTTCCCGGAGGACGGCCGAACACGTGGTTGGAGCGGAATGGCGATCACCATGTGGCCCACCGGCCGCCCATTTGCGCAGCCCGATGCGGTTCGGCCAAATTGACCGACCACGGGAAGAGATAACGTTGCGATGACATCACGAAGCCCTTTATGAGGACAAGCATTGGGTCGGTCACCGTGTTCCGTGACTTAGGCGAGCCACCGGGATCAAGATCTTACGCGTTGTGGATTAGTCCGATCCAGATCAAATCCAAACGAGACATCATCATCCCGTACGATCGGATCCAATGTTCGGAAAACGAATCCTACTTTATCGTCATTGGGATTGGGTGTGGTTAGATCAAATTTGGGTCCATTCAATTGTAAATCTTTGTATCTATAGCAAGTGTTAGGTTACAGATAGATTATGATTGTATCATAAAAAGGTTAAATGTTGTTGCTGATTTTATTAGCTAAATTTACATATTGATATCATATTGTCATAATATATTTTGGGCATATAGAAGATGAAACAAACGCATCCATCAAGGTGAATCCTTTACGCTTGCATGGAAAATCTCAATCGTATCACCTGGTCTCACATCATGCCATCTGAATGATTTATCTTCCTCCATGGCGTTCTGCTTGTAGATGAAGAAATAGCCTTCGGGTGGCAAATCGAAGTTAAGAACGCCGTGCAGTCTCTGCACCTCCTTCCGCAGCTCGCTCACGTTGTCCGACGCGTTCACCTCCACTGGTATCGTCTTCGCGCCGTGCTTCGGCAGCAGCATCAGCCTCAGCTTCTTGGCGCCCAGCGACGGCCGCATCACCAGATTCATCCTCGAGTGGTCGGCGACGACGTAGTCGGCCAGCCTGCGGTGGTCCTGCAACTCGACGCCGCCGTGGAACAGCACGAACCGGTTCGTGGGGACGCCGCTGAGGTCGCGGACACGCTCCTTGAGGCGAGCCACGGTGTCGGCCGCGTCGGCCTCGAGCGTCAGCTGCCGCCGCGACGTCGGGGTGCTCACGGCCACGGTGATGCGGGCGCGACCATCGCCGTTCTCCGGAACCTTGCCGTCGGCGGCGTCTGCTGCAAGCACGAGATGGATGCGGGAGTTCTGGAGGATGGTGTACTGTTCGGTGTCGCGGTCGTCGGCGAGCTCTTGGCCTTGGAACACGAGCTTTTGGGTGGGGACGGGGTAGCCTTGATACTTCTGCACCTTCTCTTTGATCTCCAGGACCGTGTCGAAGAAGCCAATCTCGATGGTGAAGTACCTGCCGGTGGATGTCTCGAAGACGACGTCCATGTTTCTTTGGCTTCTTTACGTGGGTCAAAGATGGTGCCTTCGTCCTCCTCTTGTAGACTCGCTCCTCCACTGTGTACTCCATAGCATCCCGAGTAATCCGGTCTCTTGCCTGGTCGAATCCTCTCTTTCCTATCTATCAACATTACCAATAAAAGAAAGAGAAAAATAAAATAAAATTCAAAATATTAAAACAAACTATTTCTTCCTCATCTTTTGTCTCGTCGAGGCTCTCATCAATTCATTCGGGATCTGAGGAGAATTGATGTGCAAAACATTAGTTATAGAGAAATTATTTATACGCTTCACACTTTAAAAACAAAAGGAAATAAAACCCCAAAAGTATTTATTTTCACGATGAACAAAATTCATATAGTCGACCTCAAATAATTGAAATCTTACTGAGTAGAGTAGAGTAGAGTATCAACCAAATATGATAGGTTCTACGACGACACATCCATGTTCATCACTACTGGGGTAAGATTCCAATGAGTAAATTCATGGATAATATATTTGTAATAACCCAGTGTTTATAGATTAAATGGGTTTTTTTTGCATATATTTTCATGGGCTGGTATGATTCTTCTACCTGATTGGATAACTCCACATTTACCTCAACATACACATCTTTGTGCCAGCAAGCTTTGGATCTGCCATCCCTTGATTGTCCAATGTTCTGACACATTGTTTTCTAGAATTAGAAGCATCAGCTTCATCCATGTCTCCTGCAAGTTAAATACAAAGATCTAAGACAACACAAGTATTAGTTTCTGGAACTTCATCCATCTGTGCCAATTATACCTCAGATTCTTCTCCTGATGCCAGCATAATTGCATCTCTTGTATGCTTCCTTAGCCTTAATCCCTGCATGGTGAAAAACCTGATCCCAAGTCTCTCTTTAGAAGGAAAAGAAATATGACTTGAATGAATAAGCTCCAAGAACAAAGTGGATTTGCCACCACATATGAATCTTGAAAAGGTGCTGGAACATGCTCAGCTTCAAGCTCATTGAACTAGTGAGGTTTTGCCATAATGGTAGAAACTGAAACTATTGAATTCCACATTTTATCCCAAATCTTCTGACTCCATTATCAAGACACATTGAACACCGGAGCAACTACCATGATCATGATCAATCAATGGCAAATGCTTGAGAGTCTTAGCAAAGGACCAAAGTAAGGATCAATGTGCACATTGTCACCCCTACAAGCAGAAAAGATCAATGTATGCATTCTTAGTTCTACCAGCTAAGAGGTTAATTCAATGACTCCAGAACTAATCACTCAGGTCATACAACAACAACATATGAGACCTAACGTTAAATGGATGGCTACCACTGAGCTGTTTAACACAAAAAAGCAGCTTGTACAGATCTCAGTAGTTTCATCACCATAGTGTTGATTTACTTGAATGCATATATGGAATTATAGTGACATGAATTCCTTCGGTAGTTCATCTCATGCATCACATGAACACTCACCTACTGGCTCGTGCAAAACATGAAAGGAAACCACGACCTGCAACCCAACCCTTCTCATCGGCTTGCTTCCACAACCAAAATGATCAGCATCAAGATCCCCGACTCCGTGGCGGCCGCCCACGTTCGACAAGGGGCGGAATCGGAGGGGACGGTGAGCCTGGGCTTCGGTTTTGGGAGTCAAGTGGGCGGCCAGCAGAGAGGCGTGCAGTGAGAGGAGTCGATGTACTCATCTGCCTACCAACGGGCGCCGAGATCGCGGCCAGTATCATCTGAATGAAGGCAAAAAAGACAGAGCAACGATCTGAGAGAAGACAATTGCTAGGGTTAGGGTTAGGGTTGAGCGAGAGGGGGATTTATGGAGTACTTGCTACCTCAGCATACGAAGCGAGGCATCGAGTCGGTGGATCTCCTGCTGCGGCCATCGGAGTGATTCTGTTGGGTAATCTCGCAGCGAGAAAGCGCGAATTCGGGGATGATTTGTCTTTGATTGATATATATATATATATATATATATATATATATATATATATATATATATATATATATATATATATATACACTTAATTACGTGGCCTCCTACACGACACACACGTGGTGATGACCCGAATAGTATCAACGAAGGCCCATTAGTGAGTTGGGCTGAATTGATTGGACTCTATTAGTGGTTTATTAATTGGGATATATAATTTCTTTCTTTTTTTTGCAAATGATTAAATGGTATAGATGAAAATTTTAACATACAAATTTCTTATGCTGTATTAATGGTTTATTAAATGTGATTGTCATCATAAATCATAGCACCCTAATTTAGTGTTATGATAAAAGTATTAGGATTAATAAATATTTTAGAAGTTCTAATTAGATTTTAACTATTTGAGTAGAAAATATTTATCAAATTAGAATTAGAATTTAGATTATATACTTAAGATAGGAAATGTCCTTAATTATTAATATTTGAATACAAATAGGAAGAATCCATGCATACTTAGAATTGTTCCTATAAACATATTTGAGAGGATATACAAAAAAAAATATTATGAGTGTAGAAAACTCAAAAATTTTATAGTTAGTAGAAAATTTAAGATGTTTTTAATCATGTTAAATCTCATGTCAATTTTTTTATTTATTAATATCTAAGTTTTGTTTATTTTTGAAGTTTTAAGAACTCTTCCTATAAATAAAAAGGAGAATAATTAAAATGAATTATAGGTTAGATTAGTATCCTATTACAACACAAAGTAGGATTTAAATATTTTGTATCAGTTTCTTTACCTAAGGAAAGCAATCAACTTAAATCCACAATGGAGTTGATACAACTAGGAACCATTTGATCATCATTTCACTGTTCTCATCAATCACTACCATGGAGGAACCACAGTGGCCTTTGGCTCTTGGAGGCACCACAGGGCTGTTGTATCCACTGAGAAGACAACAGGTGGAGAGGTGTACACACCATCAGGAAATGGAGAATCTGGTGATGTCAAAGGAAATCCAATTTCCAGATGACACCAAGCTCCATGTCCTTCTCATTCAACTTGAAGATCTTGAATAAGAACAACATCATATGCATACATGTCTATCCATTCTTCCACCACCAGCAGATGGACTACTGACTGTGACTTCTCAGCTCCATCACAGGATTGGTGCTGAGCTTGTTGCAAGTGATCAGATTGCAGTCAATGTCAGATTGCATTCAGCAGCAACCTCTCTAAATCTCTAACCAACATTCTAGATGACTTGGAATCCCTGCCTTAACACAAGTGGTATGGTATGATCATTATTATACTACAAAAACCTTAATACAAGTAGTTGACATTGGATCACACCTTCATAGGACAGACCTCTAAAACCCTAAGAGAAAAACAGATTAGATTGGATGAGTTTTTTATGTTGAGTTAATGATCAAAGCTAACTATAGGACAGTCCATAGTAACACACATCCTATTTTTCTGATTTGAAACCCTAAAAGAAAGCATCAGGTGGGGAGCTAATCATGCGCTATCGCAGGAAAGCAACTTCGTCGACCACAACGACATGACCAATCGAACTCCAGCTTTCCATTATTACTTCCCTTCTCTGAGCTTAAAGCCTGCTCACAATTCCCAACCTGTTGGCTGCGTCCAATGGGTGCCAGGAGAAGCCCCCCCCCCAAGGCGACGTGGGCGATCACAGGCCTCGCTCTTCTTGTGGCCATCTCTGCGGGTGCCCCGCGGCACATGAGAAGGGTCACGAGGGACGGAGCTCAAGTCCGTGCTCGTCCTTCTCATCGATTGTGCACTGCTGCTGGCTTCTTCTGCTGCAGGATGTTTGAGAGCTGGCAAGCTTGCAGGACGCCATGAACGGATCAGTCGCTGGCGGCCACCGCGTCACATCATTGCATGAGTTTGAGTAGGCAGCTCTCTCTCTCTCTCTCTCTCTCTCTCTCTCTCTGTGTGTGCAGGCAACTTCAAATTTGTATGGCGATGCATCACATCACATCATGAGTAGGAAATAATTTTTTGGTAGTATCAGAAAAGAAAAGATTGTGAGATGAGTGCTAATCCAATGGAATATTAGAAAATATGATTTCCATCATGCATTTTGATTCACTCACATATCAATCCTTTTGTAACAGCATAAGGTTTTAGATTGCATTGATGTACAGTGAGATGATAAAGCCTAATTCGAAATCAAATTAAAGAACATGAAAGAATTTTCTTATTATGGTATTAAATGAAGAATTATAACAATTTATGACATTCAAGGCTTCACTATCTTATGATAGACGGATACAAGTCGTAATGATTTTGTGATACGATGTGACTAAATAATTGACCTATTAATTTGGTTATTATTTATATAACTTAAATAAATTAAATTAATAAATCACATATTTTTCTTGTTGATTGCCTTTTGAAGCATATGGTTATAAAATTCAAAACAAATTAATCGTTCAAACCCAAATAATCGAGAACTAAACCCTCGACCAATTTGATCAATCATAGAAAAAATTAATTTTCTTTTGATTTTAAATGGTATATAATTTTGTTATCATACGAATGAAAGAAAAATTTATTCTTATAATTGCTACTCTTTTATTCCCACGCATATGCTTTCATGTAATTATCGCTACCATCCGTTTTCACTCTATTACAAAAATTATATGAGGCTGAATTTTAAAAAAAATCCTAACTTTATCAATTTCTTATATAACAATCTAAGTTTCATAAATTCATACTTAGAATTTTTTTTAAAATTATCATTCTATTCCTGTCAGCCATCACCCTTCGCTCGACTGACTACTTGCCTTCATATATAGGTTAGCCCTATCGATTTTGCCTATCCCTCTATGCACGTGATGTCTCCGGGGCTTGATGAGGGCGACTATGACTAGGTGATGCTCTTAGGGTTCGATGAGAGCGTAAGGGTTGTGTTGGATGAGACATAGGGAGGAGAAGGTAGCGATAAGTTTGACAATGACAAAAGGATCTTTTCACATAGCTAGGGATGCTCTATAAGAATTTTTCAAAGTTAAAGATTTTTTCTAGCAATTCACTCGATTATATAGATAATATTTATTTTTTATATTATAATAAAAATACATAATTTTTTTTCCAAGTAATGATATATTGGACTCATTCATTAGAGTTTGAAACCTTATCTGATATATTCACTAGTGGTGTACTAGACTTATTTATGAAAGATTGAGAATTCAAAATCTCATCCAATATATTTTTCTATAGGCAACAACTAACTTATCCTTTGTAAAAAAAATAAAAATGCATAATTATTACTATCAGACTAATTGACCTCACATATTCGACTAGTAATCCATTAATATAATACCTGAGAAGATTGATGGCCGATGGATTAAGATAACTATGTTTTGAATAAGAACATCTATGTCAACATTCGGATAGACTTATGGCCTTAATAAAGAGAAAGAAAAAAAAAAAGAGTTTTAGGTGAGACTTTCAACAATCAGATAAGGTTCAACCACGTTGGTTAATCTCCCTACTGTTGTAAGGAGCAAACGGACATCACCTCTCTCTTTCAACCTGATGGATTATGTCTCTTTGGCTTTCAATCGAAGAACTTTAAGATGAGGAAGAAGAAGAAGATGATGATGATGGAAGCCTTGTACATAATACTCGCGAGGACCCCATCCAACCGTTCGATCAAGGAGGCGAGCGGTCTCGATGTAACTAAAGCAAAGAACGCAGGCTCTCCCTCGTATCAGCCATCGGTGCGTGCAGCTACGCCCGCCTTCTACCAGGGGAGAGGAAGTGGTAGGAAGAAGCCCGTCGACGACAAGGCGGGGCCGCGACGGGGACGCCGACGCTTTGTCCGGTTCTTCCCCTCGGCGGGCCACCAGGTGAAATCCGGTGAATCGACCGCTCGCCCAATGGCGTTCGGGGAAGCGGATGGCCTTCTCGACCTCCACCAATGCCGTTCGAGATAAGCCCCTTTGCGGGCCCCGCAAGCCTCTTCCCGGCGTCTCATAGATCGACACGATGCCAAAAGCGCATTCCACGGGCCCCCACGCGCCCGCTTCCCGTCCCACGAACAAATACCACTAATGCCGGTGCTATACCTGCTTGCGTTGTCTTCCCTCGCTTGCCTCACTCTCTCCCTCTGTCTCTCTCTCTCGCTCTCTCTATCAGGTTGGGTACGGAGAGCGCTGGCTTCTTCTCCGGCGATGGGATGCACCGAGAAGCAGCGCCCGGCCAGCGCGGTGGGCGCCAAGACGGCGCGACCCTGCGATGGTTGCCTCCGCCGACGCGCCCGGTGGTTCTGCGAGGCCGACGACGCCTTCCTTTGCCAGGCCTGCGACGTGTCCGTCCACTCCGCCAACCCTCTTGCCCGCCGCCATCACCGCGTCCGCCTCAAGACTGCCTCCTTCTCCGGCTTTTTATCTACGACGGAGGATGGGTTGGGCGATCATGCGACGCCCGCGTGGCTTCATGGCTGCAAGCGCAAGCCCAGAACCCCTCGTGGCAAGCCGGGGGTTGCCGGAGCACCCGCGGCGGCCAAAGTGGAGCCCCTCGTGCCCGACCTCGAGGCGTTATCGGCGGAGGAGAACCAAGTCAACGAGGAGGATCAGCTCCTCCACTGCGTGCCCATCCTTGACCCTGTTCTCGCCGAGCTATTATCCCAGCCTCACCACGGCCACGCCAACGGTTCGGACACAGAGGCGAAGCCGGCCGTGCAGCTCTTGGAGCAGGCTCACGTCTCCGCCGTCCCCACCGCTGACGGGCTTGGGGGTTTTCATACCTCGGACTTGGAGCTCGAGCAGTTTGCGTCGGACATGGAGGTCTTGCTTGGATCGGGGCTCGACAACGACTCCTTCTGCATCGACGGGCTGGGTTGGATGAACGGCACGGTGGAGGACGACAACGACGGACAGGTGAAGGTGGAGGTGGACTTGGACGTCGCCGGGATGAGCAGCGATTTCAGAATGGAGATGGACCTTCCCAAGGAGGCACTGGACCTCGGTTTCGACTCACAGATGATGGCAGTCGAAGTGGACGAGCATAAGCCATTGCAGCAGGCGGAGACGGATTCAGACAGCTACAGGGAGGAGGCAGCTGCGAAGAGGAAGATGATACTGAGGCTGGACTACGAGGCTGTCATCGCCGCTTGCTCTTCTAATGTGTTGTCGCTGTGGATGGATGGGGTGAGACCGGATTTCGATCCCAACGATTCATGGCCGGACATCCCAGTAAGAGACCGCACCCTTCATGTAATACTAACCTCTTTATTTAGATGGCGATCGATCTTGAGATCTGTGTCACGTACAGGCGATGGCAGGAGGAGTAGCAGCGATGAAGGAGATGCATTATCAACAGGAGGTGGCTCACGCGGCGGACGAAGGAAGGGAGGCGAGGGTGTCGAGGTACCGGGAGAAGCGGCGGAGGAGGCTGTTCTCGAAGAAGATACGGTACGAGGTGCGGAAGCTGAACGCGGAGAAGCGGCCGAGGATGAAGGGCCGGTTTGTGAAGCGGCCGGCGTTCCCAGCCGCCTTAGCCTGTCGATGAAACAGGAGCCGTCGAGCCCTTAGGACTTGTAGAATACCTTAGAATCGTTAGTCGTCTCTCCTTTCTCACGCTGAGAAAGGGCAGATCTACTACCACATGCAACCTTTAGAGCATGGCTACGTAGTAATCTGGAATTGCCTGCAAGAAGAGTACTAGTTTTTGTGCTGTCAGTGCAAGCAGGTATTGGCGTAGAATTATCAACGGGGAGTTGATATGTTGTATACAGATGTAGAAATTTGGGCCTCTACTACAGTACTAGTACATGAAATTTGCTGAAGCAACTGTAAAGATTGAGATCACACCTCTGGAGTTTATTTGGAGTAAAGGTGTGACAGGAAAGAAAGAAATACCTATGAAAGAAAGTCCCAAAATAATCAGGATTAAAAAGTAGTATGAAAGAAAGAAATACCTACATGATTATACGATTGTTGAAGTCGCTAGCTAGCTAGCTTATCCAATAAAAGCTTGGTTGGATTCTCATATCAAAATCCACCGTCATCATTTACCCCTTATGAAAAAAAAAATATCATGAGCGTTAAAAATAAAACAAAGACATGATATCATAGACGAACACATACATACATTCATACATACATACATACAACTCACAAAACATAGATATGTAAAAACAAGGCATTCTCATGCATTTGTACAAAATAACTGCAAAAGTCACAAAGATAGTAATCTCGACTTGCAAGAGACATTAGAGTAAAAGGACATGAGATCCATTCACCAATGATGGTCCATTTGAATGCCAAGGACCAGTTCTCACACCCCTTCTTTCTTTCTTCCTTTCTTGTACAACAGACAACTATTCCATCATCGCAAACAGGCAAATTAACAGAGAATCCCAATCAAATGGAAGATTTGTAATTTCCCTCTTTGTATAGCTGTTCCAAGTCACGGCCATTCCATGGAGAATGTACCATACGGAACTAGAAAGGACTCACCATTCGGCTAAAATTGTAGGCCGCCATTGGAAAACTGGCCCACGGTGAAAAACACCAGCCTGGAGTTGTCCTGAGCCTGCATCTTATGAAATGAAAAGAATTTAAACCAAGAGTCAGCAACCAGTAATAAACCAAAACCAATTTTTCATGAGATGTTTTTCACTTACATTTACAAGATGTACATAAGACGAAGTTCTCTAAGAAATTGTCCAAATCAAACAACTTGCAAAGGAACACAATTTAAGTTCCGGTTTTTGGTCGTGGATCCTCCTTCCAACCTTTGCTGAGTAGATCGTAGTTGATAGATGCAAGCTGTGATAGATTCTAATCACCAAAGACAAAAAAAGTTCAGTATCAAGTTAATGGAAAATGCATAAAATATATACACTAGAATGGTTCTTTGAAAGAATGCAAACTTCAGCTTATTTTGTTATTTTCACTAAGGCATCATACCAAATATTTGCATTGCAGATTTATGAGAAGCAGATTCATGTAAATAACAGTTCAACTTCATGGAACTTAAACACATGTCAATGTAATATATATATATATTAAAACAAGTCCAAAAATATTTGATTACCAAATTAAAATAATCCAAACCTGGCCCCTCCAAAAACAGTCCAAACCAACAAATTAGAACAAGGTTGATTACCAAGTCAGCATGGCTCTTTCCATCCCCATGTTTCCAAAGAGGAGATTACATATAAATACTGGTGTCAGCTGCTACATTATGATCCACTTGATTTTGCAGCAGAAGCCAGTTTCACAATTACATGCAAGATACTATTGGCAATTAGAGTGCTTGACCATATAGTAGGGCACTTTTAGTACCTCATTTTTCAAGAAACAATTTTGCAGAAAATGGTTGCAAGTTGCAACAGCATGCACAGTTTTTTTTTTTTTTTTGGTTAACTACAATTTAGGGTTTTGTTGTCATAAAAAAAGACTGAATACTAAGGAAACTTTTACTATATAGTTTCGAAGAAAAATTGAAATCTTCTTCCTCTTGATGACAAATGGAAAGCTAACAAGTTTATTTAGTTCAAGCATGTCAAAGATCCAGGAGAGCATACAGACACAACTGTTGATATCATTAATGGATAAAGACAGCATGAGCTTTTTGAACCTGTCATATATTTCTTGGTCAAATGAGTTTAGAAACAGGTTAGTCCAAATCCACAACCTCAGAGCTAGTGTCCAAAACATGTTACCAAACAATACTTGTGTGACTCGAACCCGTCTTATTTTGTTAGGCTAAGTCAATCAGATGGGTCAAGCAAACTACGGCCACCACTACATAAAGAGATCGAGACAACAAAACACAACACACTAGCAAAATAATATTTAATACATTGACCAGCAATGTCTGTTGAATGTTAAATGTCAAAAGACTACGAGTAACATCTCAACCCAACCAATCATATTTAAAATGACAATTCCAGAACAAAAGTTCTAATCTTTATCCCAGAGTGGCCAATTCTAGCACCTCGCAAATAAATGTATTTACTGCTCAAAATTAGAACAGAAAATGATACCGGTAGCTACTAGCATCTTGCATGATTCTAGGGAAAGATTAAATAGGCAGCCAGACTGGACCATAAGTATGGTACCACTCGAACCCCAGAGAGAGAGAGAGAGAGAGAGAGAGAGAGAGAGAGAGAAAAGGAAATGATGCATACCAATAGTAGGCAAAACATAAAGGCAGGATGCAGTGGCAACGAGGAGTCGGAGAAGAGCAAGAGAAAAAAGATGAGGCGGCAGTGGAGGTAGAGAGAGAAATAGAGAGAGAAGGAAATTAAAAAAAAAAAACTTGTCAATAGCTGTCTGGTAAGCCCAATACGGTGTATGCATTGAGCTCTAAAAGAAGCTTCTTAATATGTGTCCAGGTTATAAAAGAAAATAAGAAACTGCAGAAGCTTTCAGAATCGTTCACTAGACCCCAAAGAATTAAGATGATCAAATCTTCTTCTAGTGCCCCCAGTTTTTACGCTGCTCCCTTGGATCAACACTTTGGGGGGATTTCATCAATCAAGTTCATTCTTACTGTAGCTTTTCAATGGATGTTACATCTGTCAAATATATATTTATCTGCATCTTCTATGTCTTAGTTCCTCTGCTGCAGCTAGATAATGATGTATGATTTAGTTGATTATCACAGGTCTTTTGAACAAATCTATATAATTGCTTTCTTCACCTGTTTTCCACTACCTATTTTACTTGTAACACCACAGAAAGGAATCAACACCAGAAGAAATTAATATGATCGTGCTAATTACCTTGAAAGAGAAATTACTAAATGAATAATTGACGGATGTACTGGAATCAAACTCAGCAAGACCTCCACACTCATCACCCTGTTTGTCATTATTTACAAAAAAAAAGATCAATGTCCATTGTAACAAAAAGACATTAAATAATCGATAACAAAAATGATTTTGGAAAATGGCAGTAGAAAGATTTTTAGTGTACAAAAAATGACGAAACCATTATTTTCATGAACAAAATCATCAGTTCAAAAAATAAAACCACAATCACACTTGCATACCAGTTCATCATGGGGGTTGCTTAAGCAACTACTGTTTCCACTTATGCTTCCATTATCACTAGAATCTTCAAATTCACTGGTTTCATATATCTGTTCGTCTGATGGATTCCAAGAAAAACGGCTAGTGAAGTAGCTGGTATCAAAGGCATTATCTGATGAAGGAACAAATGCAGCCTGCAAAAGTGGCAGCATTAGTAAACTTAATTTTAAGTATATGATACAGCAAATAGTATGATTGTAATTGACATCACCTTCTGCCTTGCAAGTGTGTCCCAATTGATATCTTTGAAAAACACATGTTGCTTGACCTGGAAAATTTGATTTAGAATATAAGTCTATGGACCTCACCATACATTATCAGACATGCAGCCATAATTGCAGTAATTATATAAAGTCAAGTTAACGTACTTCTGATGCACCATTGGCTCCAAGTCTATGATGAGGATCTTCAGTCAATAAGCTGCAAGGAGTTGACAACAATAGAAAATCAACACTATGTCAGAACCGTGTGCAACAATCATCTCGAGGACCTTCAAATGAATTAACAAACTACTAGAGGACTTTGATAGCTATGCAAATATTGCTTGACATGAGCATGCAAGAGAGCAAGCAATTAAACATTTAATAGTCTACATCTTGTATATGTTTATATTACAGTGCAACTATTTTAGAAGAAAAATAGAAATAAGCCGAATTCTGTAGTGAGATAAGACCCAAAAGAACTAGTTGCAGCAACCATTTTAGAAGAAAGAAAGTGACATGAGTGATCTGATCAAATATCATATCAACAACAAATAGTGATTTGTTAGGACTCTAGCTAGGAGAGTCCTAATTGATAGGGGCAATCATGTAAAACCTACCTAAGCCGACCCTTATTAAAGATGTGAAGAGGCCGGCTAGGGTTTGAAGGTTATTTCTTAAAGAAAAATTAGGAGTTGTGAAGGAATAGGAGTCTTGAGTAGGAGTCCTATTAGGAGTCTTGAGTAGAAGTCTTAATTGAGTAAGAGTCTTGAGTAAGAGTCCTATTAGGAGTTAGGGTTTAGACACCCTATAAATAGTCATGTATTCATCCTCTTTTGATAAGCAATAGATGAATCTCTTCTGCAGCCTTTGAGCAGCAACTTGGAGGAAGGAACCCCTATAGAGTTCCAGGAGGCCGATCCCCTAAAGAGATCAACCCCAAGCTTAGAATCTGAAAGGGTTCTAACACTTGGTATCAGAGCAGCGTTCTTGGCGTCTCGCTGCCCTTCCACAGCCATCCATCATCTCTCCACAGCCGCCCAAAGCAATTCCAACAATTGCTTAAAAGATCGTCACCAAATTTCGTTGTCATCTACACCATCGCAGATCATCTTTTGATCTCCTCGTGAATTGCAACAGGTTCTGGTTTTCTACCTTACTGCTGCTGCAATTTAGTTATCCTTATTCAAAAATCCAAAAAAAAAAAAATGTTCCTATATTGCTGCATAAACTTTTCGTCGCAAAGTTTTCATCTCTACGACAAAAGATACATTGCAGAATTCTAACCGCATAACACAGTCTATTTGATCTTGCTATTGCGTTTTTTCTATTCAAATCTCTACGAAATTTTTATGACATAATTGACACTTCCTAAAGGCAGATTTCTCTTTGGTTTTGTCAAAAAATTCCTAATATAAACCATTGATCTTTTACATCTAATCTGCTATACTTAAAAATCTGCACTATAAAATTTCAGCCGCATAGCATAGTTTGTTTGATCTTGCTACTGCATTTTTTCTATCCAAATATCTATGAAATTTTTATGATAGATTTGATACTTCCTAATAGAGGATTTCCTTTTGGTTTTATCAAAAAATTCTCAATATAAACCACTAGTCTTTTACGTCCAATCTGCTATACTTGAAAATCTGTGCTGCAGAAAATTTCAGCCGCATATTGTTGCCTTAACCGATCTATTTGTAATCTTTTTTGAACGAAATTTCTTCTACACTTTATAGATCATCTTGGCTTCCATCTAAGATTGATCTATTGAGGAATTCATCTCTAAAAACAATTTTGTGTTGCTGTAAATTTTCGTCGCAAACCGCTGAAATTTTTCGACGAGAATTCTGCTATCGCAACTTGCACCAATTTCTTTGCTGTTATACTGCTGAAATTTTCTTGATTAAATTGGACATACTTACTGTCATATACACTGAGATTTTGCTATCAATTCCCTCCTCAAATATCTCAAGTTTTTTGTGGAAATTTCGTTGAGAAACCGCTGTTTCTTCGACGACAATTCTACTCTTACAAGACAACACAATTCTGCAGCAAACTTCCACTGATTTCTATCAAACCTTTGCTGCCATCTACCATAGATCTAAAACTTTCATCCACAGCTCTAAAACTCTACCAAACCACACCCTCAAACTACACCCAAAACGGCCACAAAACAAGCCTAAACCGCAGCCTACATCCACCAATCCACCAACCCTTTTGACCATCACTTCTCTCAACCCATACTTGCCTTTAACCCGACAACAAAAGAGAGATCTAAACATCACAGATTTGGAGACATATTCTATGGCATCTAGGGAGGCAATCAATGCTAAATTCGAAGCCTTGGAGGCGCGAATGGAGGATAAGATTCGGACTCTCTTTACCGAACTCAGTTTGGGCCGACCACTAAGCTCGAAGAAATCACATCAAGGAGAGAGCTCTAACCAATCGCACCAAGCCCGAAGAGATGACTTCCAAGAGAGGAGAGGCTCTATGATTGATCCGAACTATCCACGCATGAGGGTGGACTTCCCTAGATGGGAAGAAGGAGACCCGATTGGTTGGATCTCGCACGCGGAGCGATATTTTCGGTACCACAAAACTGCGGATGCATCTATGGTGGAAATTGCAGCTATACATCTTGAAGGGGATGTCATACAATGGTTTCACTGGTTTAAATATACTCATGAAGTTCTCTCATGGCGACAGTTCAAAGAAGGACTATTGATCCGCTTCAGACAAACCGATTACGAGAACATTGACGAACAACTAGCAAAGATCCGACAAACCTCTACTATTCAGGAGTACCAAACAAGGTTTGAAAGGTTATCTAATCAAACTCGTGATTGATCTCAAAAACAACTATTGGGGACCTTCATTGAGGGCTTGAAGCCGGAGATCCGGGGAGAAGTTCAAGCACGACAACCGTACACGCTTATGGCAGCCATCTCTTTCGCACGACATCAAGAGGAGCGTTTGAACCATGAAGCTCAGAGGACTAGGATCGCTTCTCAACCTACAATGCAGAAGCCCTCAGCCCCCCCTACTATCAACCGAGTCCCTGCACCAAAAATGATGACAAGAGAAGAGCTTCAGGAGCGATCTACGGAGGAGTTATGTTGGCACCGCGATGAGCCGTGGAGCCGCGAGCATCACTGTAGAAAAGGGAGACTTCTTATGATTAAACTAGTAGAAGAAGAGGTCAATGAACATCAAGAAGAGAGCCTTGATAATAAAGAAGAAAATGCAGAAGAAGAGCCACAACCGACCGAAGTTATGGTGCATGCACTAGCTGGCTACTCAAACCCGCAAACGATGAAAGTTGAAGGCCTTCTCAAACAACAATCGATCACTATTCTCATCGACATGGGCATCACTAATAACTTTCTAGATAGTAAAGTTGCTGTCCGGATGGCCTTACCTATCGAGTATTACAGCAGGTTTGACGTCAAGTTCACCGACGGACGGATTTTGAAGTGTGATCGTAGGCGCCCGCAAGAGAAACTATTACTGCAGGAACAAGAGATAATTGGAGATTTCTTCCTCCTCCCTCTTGATGATCATGAGGCTATTGAATGGTTGACAACATTAGGTAATGTTTTCTGGAATTTTATGAAACTAATTTTGAGATTTTACAGTAAAGAGAAACAGGTGATTCTACACGGGAAACGTGGGGGCGACGTAATGACGATTTGCACACAACAAATGGAGAATGTTTTGCATAAAGCATGCAGCGGCTTTTTGGTACAACTTAAGCAGCAAACTAAGGGAGAGCCAATAGAATTTGAAGATCCAAACCTACTTCCTTTGCTTGCTGAATTTTCAGATATATTTGACGAACCGCGCAACCTACCTCTTGCCCGTCGGCATGATCATTGTATATCGATTCTTCTGGGCAAACCTCCTGCAAATACTTGGCTATATCAACATTCATATCTACAGAAGGATGATATAGAAAGGATTGTAAAAGAGATGCCCGAAACAAGAGTTATTTGGCCAAGTTGCAGCCCCTACTTTTTACTAGTGCTCTTTATACGAAAGAAGGATGAAACATGGCGAATGTGTATTGATTACCGAGCCCTCAATGGCATAACCATCAAGGACAAATACCCTATTCCAATAGCAGATGAATTACTAGATGAAAGAGAGCACAAGTCTTCACAAAGCTGGACCTTCGATCCGGGTATCATCAAATATAAGTGTGCAAAGAAGATATACCGAAAACCGCCTTTTGAAGACACAACGGCCACTACGAATTTTTGCTTTCGTCACCAGAAGGTGGAATATCTTGGGCATATCATATCAGAGGAACATGTGATAGTGGACCCCTCTAAAATTAGAGCAATGCAAAACTGGCTGACCTCGAGGAACATAAAATTGCTACGTGGCTTTCTCAGTTTAATAGACTACAATCGCAAGTTCATGAAAAACTATGGAAAGATCAATGCACCACTTATTCCCTTACTGAAAAAAGATATCTTCCAATGTATGGACAAAGCCTCCGCTGCCTTCGACAAACTTATGGCAGCCATGACGACGACGCCGGTGCTAGCACTACTAGATTTCAACCGACCCTTCATTATTGAGGTTAATGCATCTGAAATCGGAATTGGAGCCATTCTCATGCAAGATGGTCGACCACTCACATACACTAGCAAGACATTGTCTCCCTCCCATCAAAATATGTCAACATATGATAAGGAGATGCTCGCCATTGTGCACGCAGCAACAAGGTGGAGACCCTACTCGATCGGTCGACGATTTCAAATTAAAACTGACCATAAAAGCCTCAAGTACTTTTTGGAGCAAAAGATATCATCCCCTGAGCAGCAAAAATGGGTAACAAAACTTCTTGGATTTGATTATGAAATAACTTACAAAATGGGGAAAGAGAATGTTGTTGCAGATGCGCTTTCACAACTACCTGAGCAAGCTGAATTTTTGGTCGTTTCACTTTCGACTAGCAACTTCCTTGAGGATATTAAGATGGAATGGCAAGAAGATCCAGAGACTAATAAGATTATAAAAAAATTGGAGGAAGCACTAAACTCTGTGGCTCATTACAATTGGGACTCAAAAGAATTACACTATAAAGGACGCATTGTGCTTATGACAAATTCTACTTGTATCTTCACGAGCAGATTTTGGACAAAGTTATTCCATATGCAGGGTACTAAATTGAGAAGGAGTATGCAATATCACCCATAAATTGACAGCCAGACGAAAGTTATAAATAGGTGCTTGGAGACAGCCCAAAGCCACCCACCAAATATGACTACTCAAGGAGAACTCCAGACCCAGCCACGGATCGTGACTCAACGACGACGACCCACTACTGAAGTGGTAAAACAGTGGGTGAACCTACCAACAGAAGATGCCACTTGGGAGAACTATGACGACTTGAAAATCAAATTCCCAAAATTCATGAATCGTCAGCCTCGAGGACAAGGCTGATTTGAAGAGGGCGGGTCTGTTAGGACTCTAGCTAGGAGAGTCCTAATTGATAGGGGCAATCATGTAAAACCTACCTAAGCCGACCCTTATTAAAGATGTGAAGAGGCTGGCTAGGGTTTAAAGGTTATTTCTTAAAGAAAAATTAGGAGTTGTAAAGGAATAGGAGTCTTGAGTAGGAGTCCTATTAGGAGTCTTGAGTAGAAGTCTTAATTGAGTAAGAGTCCTATTAGGAGTTAGGGTTTAGACACCCTATAAATAGTCATGTATTCATCCTCTTTTGATAAGCAATAGATGAGATGAATCTCTTCTGCAGCCTTTGAGCAGCAACTTGGAGGAAGGAACCCCTATAGAGTTCCAGGAGGCCGATCCCCTAAAGAGATCAACCCCAAGCTTAGAATCTGAAAGGGTTCTAACATGATTTTTCACTAGGCAAGATCTTGTCATAAGGATTTGTGGCAGGTAAAGAAAGAAAAGGATTCATATCAGGTTTTACAACAACCAACAGTTTAACAATTAACATGAGAAAAAGGTTTCTGTCTAATACAGGGACATGACATTAAAACAAACAAGATTGCAGGCTAGAAAACAGCAAACAACTTTTCACTGAGAAACAGGACCAGGGTCACCTGAGAAGAATGCGGAGCAGAGTCCAACAGTACAGCAAGTATTAGGAAAATTTAGGAAGGGATAGGAAAATTGATGTCTGTCTAAGTTCCCAGTAGAAGGACCCCGAGTAACATGTAGAAATTCAACCTAATCAAATTAATAAAGTTTATCTAAAGGGGCTATTCAATCATAGTTCCCTATTTCCTGGATCCAATTAAAACGATTTGGTAAACATTGAATACGTAAAAATCATAACACTTACATAAAGTCAATTACTATAGAAACAAGGCACGAAAACAAAGAATCTGCAACTACATGACTCCAGTTCACCTGGACTTACAAGCATCACAGAACCATAGAGCTTCAGACCCTCCACCAGTTTATGAAATTTAGTACAAGAATAAATGACAATGCAAGATTTCCTGCTAAAATTTTGGCAATCTATGCAATGAAAGGTCTATCAATAATATACACCATAATTATTAATATCATAACGGAAATTGCAAACAGACTTCAAAAAATCAGAAATTTCTATCCCCCGAGTTATTCAAAAAAGTGGAAGACGTTAATAATAAAAGAGCATACCAAGCACACATGGCTCTCACCAATAGAGGGCCAATGTATGTAGTCGTACCTTTAAATATTTAAAAAAGACTATTTCCATGACTCAAACCTTGGTTTCCCAGGTCGCAAAGGAGCAACCTAACCATTGTACCAAGTCCCGCCATCAAGTAGAAGACATTAATCATGAACTATTTTAATGATGACAAATAACATTGAGATTTCAAGCTATATTAAGTGTTAAGCTTTATTATGTACATTATTTCAAGCTATATTATGATGTCAAACAATGATCAAATCACTATCCTTCATCACTAGAATACACTCGGGAAAACTACAAATTAAATCCCCAAGCATTAACTCAAGAAGCATTGTGTCCTAGGTATGGTAGGTGCATGTGAAGTCAGGGAACAAACCAAAATGAAATAAATAATTATAAACATTAACAAGTTTCAAAAAACTTCCATATAATCAAGAAGAACAATTTCTGCAGGAAAGTCAACTACAATTTTGCTTAATCCAATTCACAAGGTATATATAACAGCATGCTTCTCTAAAGTGCAGAATAGGTTATATCTTACTTGTCAATAAGATCTTGGGCCTCAAAACTCATCTCTTCATGTACTCGCGGCCAAGGTATTTTACGATTCAGAATATTGTCAAAAATTTTCTACAAGCATAAACAACCAACAAAGAAAAATTGGTAACTCTCATTTAGGGAAAAAATTATGAAGAAACAAGGTGTTAACATATTCAATTCAGTATATACTCAAATAAGTGTAACCTCGATTTTCAAGATGCAGAAGAAAATTATACATCCATAATTTGTTAGGAGACCTAATAGTCTTAAAATGTTTTATTAATTAGACTCAAAGCAGCTTATCTCCTATCACATCTGAGCCACAATAAGGCTATAAAGTATGTGGTTTTAAAAGAACCTGTGGATGTTCTGCATTGAAGGGTGGAATTCCAACAATGAGTTCAAAGAGAATGACACCAACTGACCACCAATCTGCACTTGCACCTGCAGACAAAATAATAATAATAATAATAATATTATTATTATTATTATTAATGTGATCAGAAACAATCAAATAGTATAAATTTCACCAAGAATTGCATAGGTTATACAAACCATGCCCTGTTCCCAGAAGAATCTCCGGTGCTAAATAATCAGGTGTACCAACAGCAGACCGTTTCTTCCTACATTCTCGCTGATTCAATTGCTCAGATGCAGATACCTGGGGTTCATCTTCTCCATATAATGATGTCCCACTAACAGCAGGACCAGATAAATCATCCGTACTGTTAATGAGACCAACCTTGGAAAGACCAAAGTCAGTCAGCTGTGAAGACAAAAATAGATTAGAATATGAGAACAATAACAAAGAAAATGAAGTTTAGAGTGTTAAAGCTAAATGTGATTTAAAGAGACAGATCCCAACATTAAAATTACTGAGATAACAATGTTCATGCATACGTATCCATGTATGTATGTGTGCATGTAGAGTGAGGGATAAGTATAACGAAAACCTCCATGGAATATTGGATAATTTAGATACATAATCCAAATACAGACACATGGTAATGTATACCATATATGCATGCTTAATTGAATTTAACTAAATAAAAAGACTGCCAGATATGCATGCAAAAGTAAGCCTGCCTCAAAACTTGCTGTCCTCATCTAGAATGCCAGATATGCATATATACAATCACGCACATTTGCCAATATAACTGCATATGCATATATCGCATAGATTTATGTCATTTTAGATAAAAATGGCCCATGCTAGTATTATCATGTTTTCTTTGTTCAGTTTAATTGCTTTATAAACCATAGTATATGTTAATATCACAGCCATCAGAGTCAAGGTACATTGATAGGTACAATTATCTAAAAATAGCAATCAAACTACTTAACACATGCATTAATAAACTCAAAAACAATTACGTGATTTTGCATTGAATTTGTCACTTGCACTACCACCTATGTGCCTAGCCTAACCACTGTACTTGGTAGGTCTGCTACCTAGTGTTGCCTAGGCTATTTATCAACCATGCATCAAATCTGTGTGACAGAGAAATGATAATGTTGACAACTAAAGGTGGCAAAGAATAAGGTGGAAATGGGTCTCAATTGTTCAAATTTGTAGTTCATAATAGGATTGAAGGAAACTGATTTTATATATGGATAATAACACCATTTTTTGAGAACTAAGCAAAAGGAGTGATGGCCTCTGATAACCACATATAGAAGATTACATTGGCAGTAAAAGAATTGAATCTTCCGAGATGGCAGTGCAACCTTCAAGAATTTTCCCGATCTATAAGGCTCAACTCTTATCCTCCATTTATAAAATCTTGACTGAATCAACCATATTTGAGGTTTTAAATCAGCTAGACTGTCCTACATTGTCGGCAATGTGGATAACAGAAATCTGAATGTAATCCATCTATAGTTGATTGGTTTCAGCAGGTTGGTGGAAGCCATGGGAGAATTCCACCTACATATTACTTGCCAAACTATAAGTAACAGAACCTAGTACCAGAGTTTTTCATCAGTGGCAATGGTAGGAGGAAGACACTTCTAGATTCATTTCAGCTATATAACCTGGATCGCTATTAATGGTTTTCATAGACATGCAATGGATCTTGATGAGGATCGAGATATTGAAATTTATTATGAGAAACCACATTCAAAAGCTAGCAAACCGATAATCTTGATATATCAGCAAAATTTAAGCAGTGAATATTGTTGAGCTCACATAATAAAGAATTAGTACAGCCATTCGCAGTAGGTTCACCAAGACAAGACAAGATGGGCCTGTTTTGTTGCCAATGCCTACTTCCATCTTGCTGTACAGCCGCAATAATGAAAAGTATGGATGGATGGATATAAAATAGCTAAATGCAACTCTGTCAAACATTAAGTTGATTCTTATTTGAAGTACTTCAAGATCCAACTGGGTCAAGCAGGTAACATATTCACCTGCTGACCTGAGAACTTATACATATGGATCAGTGATACTTAAACCTGACATTTTGAACAAAACCATCACCATTCATATAATCCATGGGAAAAGGTAATTCAAAAGGTTGCAGATTTAAACTTTCTAGTTGGCAACTCATCTGGTTTTGAATATTCCAAATTGTTTGAAGCATAAGGTATATACTAGTTGAATCTGGAAAGCATATTTTTTCCTTCCATTTGATTATAATGATTCCTAATCTACAGTCAGCCATCCACTAGTGACTGGATAGCTGTTCCTCGTGTTCTCTACCTTAAGCTGCCTAACCATCTGTCATCAAAATGAACACAGGCCACCACCATTGCCACAATAGTCACCTTAGTAACCCCTCTATGCAAGCATGGCTTGCCTCAGCCACCAACCACCAAACAGGAGGCCCCGGCCAGCTACGACCTCTTGGCACATGTGCAACCATAGGTCAACCACAGATTGACCAGTGATCAAACACAAACCCATGGCCCAGAGAAAAAAAGGTTGGGTCATATTTAAAAACCTCATATGTTCAAACTTTAAAATATATGAGTCATCTGAGAAACCCTAAAGACATGCAAAGTATTTATCTTTAATACCTTGATATGACCATCATGAGCAATTAATAGATTGTCAGGCTTCAGATCACGATGCACCACACGCAAGGAATGCAGGTATTCCAATGCAAGGACCTGCAGATTTATACTCCAGTTATAAAAGAATAGGCAAAAAAAATTTAAAAAAATGAATGCAAGAAATAATTTCTCAAGGAGTACATACAACTTCTGCAATGTAAACGCGAGCAACATCTTCATCCAAGCAACCCAAATTTCTTAGTAACGAGTACAAGTCTCCCCCATTCAAGTATTCCATCACAAGATATAAATTCTCCCGTGAAGTAAACGAATAAAAAAATCGAACCTTTCAGAAGGAGCATGCCAGTCAGAGAGAAGTCATAGAACATTAATTTTCAGATACATTAGTTTCTGGATAGAAACTTTAAGAAAATCACTCACCACAAAAGGATTGCGAACCGTAATAAGAATGTCACGTTCAGCCAAAATACTCTCAACAGCATTTTTGCGGATCATATCTGCCTTTTTTAGAACCTGATCAAAAATCAATTAATTTCCACCCTAACATGATAACAATATATGAACAGGACTTGTGAATAACAAGAATGTAAACATCTGGAGAACCTAGAACGAGCTAGGTTTCAGAAACCAAAACTGAATATGGGAAATAATAAAATAACAATAACACATAAGAATGAGATAGATTCTCATATGAAAGTAGAATGGTATTGTATTGTGATACAGTGAAAATATTGTTTAGGCATCCATCCCACTATTTCCATACAAATTTATCAACCTAGACTATCTGTATTTCATACGGTCAAGGTATGAAAGTGCTACATGGGATCAATGGGTCTGCTAAAGCACTCTCAACATATGCAATGCTAAAAATGAACAGTGTGTGTGGAGAAGGAGATAGGATACCAACACTTTGTGGAACAGATATTTTCTTAGTCAACAGAGAGGAACAAAAAAACACAAGTTTATGCATATAAGGTTGACAAAGAACATATTAACTACATCAGTGGGAAAAGGCAACATGGTTTTAATATTTGGTCATGCACAACACCAGTGACCAAAATCCATGTAAGGATTTAAAGACATTCATGTTTCTATATTTCTATAGTCCTTCAATATTTGATCTTCTAAGTTGACCAGTCAATTAAAGGCTTCAGATTAAGTATGGAAGTTACAAGGCACAAAACTTCATCTGGTACTCTCTCAGGGCAAATATCTCAGCATAATTACTTACAAACGTAGATAGGCCCTAGATAGATATTGGAAGCCTGCCTCTCTCAGGGCAAATATCTCAGCGTAGTCACTTACAAATGAAGAAAGGCCCTAGATAGATATTGGAAGGTGCCATATAAGACATGATGGCAACAAACCATGGAACCAAAAAACAACCCAAAAGAAAAAAATATTTGTCGTAATAAAAATCTTTAATATGAAGCTCAGGCACACACACACACACACATATAAATATATACACGTACCTTTATTGCGAAGAGATCTCCTGTAGTTCTTTTCTTGGCCAAAAAAACCCGACCATATGCCCCTCGACTGATGGGCTTAATAATTTCAAAATCGTCTATAGATGTCCGATCCTTGGTGGTAGGGTGAACAGGACTTGCTCTCAAACTGCGAACTACATCATCCTCTTCATCCATTACAGAACTTGTTGCAACAACCTTTTCCATGTCAAGTGAAGTTACTGAATCACAAAGCTGCAAGTACTTCTCACTGTAGGATGGCACATAGCAAAAAATGAAAACAGTCATGATAATAAGAGGGGGGATTAAGAGGCTACAAAATGATCGATGGAAGTGAGAATATCTCCAGTGTAGATCATTTTTTTCTTGAAATGTATGAATGAATTATGAATTATCAAGGAAAAAAGGACAAAAGTCAACAGTACTATGTACAATTGATTGACTACCTACCGATGAAGCTTTTCTATACGTGTTCCAAACGTTTGAACTGTAAGTGCCTCAAGCTTCCGACGGTTCATAACTTCTTGTAGATCTTCCAAACATGAAACTAAATAATTCAAGGATCTTTCTTCATCCACTGGAGTATTTGCTATGCATCGAGCAATATCGGCAAGCTCAATCATCTGCACCATTTTAGAGAAAATAGAGTGCTCATGATGAATGGCATGATCATCAATAAACAACCTGTTAAGCTACAAAAAGTGCAGTTGGAGAATCCAAGAGAAGAATCATGCTTTTACAACTACAGTTTAATCTTTGGATGAATGACTTGGCATTGTTCAACTAGTGTCTAGCTCTGGGTTTTGTAGCAATCAATTTCACTGTTTGAAGTGATATTAGACAGACTGTCATGTTTACACAAAAGTAACAATGACATCAACAACAGCACCCAAGAAAAAACGACGACATCAACAACTATTCATAACAATTCTTTAATGATATCAGATCATACTTAATTCACAAAGCCCCATATAAAAATTAAGTCTTTTGTTAAGATTAAAACATGCAAACATCAGTGATTTCAGAAAAATACTGCAACTAGTACATTACAGATAGAAGACCAGAAAGTAACTGCAATATATACTTTAACAGCAAAGAAAAAAAAGAAGCCTATACATCTAAATTAAGTGTCATTAGTAGAATTACGTTCCACAAAAACTGCTAGTTACAAATTAGAAAAATCAAGAAATCATGCTTTTCCTAGAAACTGATAACCAGTATCATCAGATAAGTACATTGACACAAGTTGATAAGAAGTAACAAGATTGAACGCAATTAAAGGCACGACTTGCATGGATAAAGCCAAGAGAAAACAAATTCATAAAATGAAACCCGATACAAGTATGCATGCAAGCCCAATACAAAAAGTGGAAATAATGTGAATATAGCATAACTGTCCACACATTTGTATGAATGCAAGAATTAGATTCATAATACAAGTATGCATGCAAAAAAAAAAAATCCAAAGACCATAGATTCTGCCAAGTTAGTTTATTGTTAAAAAGAATTAAAGAATATCTACCAGTAAATATGTTTAGAACAATAAGTTTATTGTGCTTAATTAGACAATAACCACCTGCGGAAGATCATCACTCTCAGAAACTACACTCTTCCCTGCCAAAAGCATGTCTATATGACTAGCCCTTGGTGTCATTAAAGGCGACCGAGGAGTCATGCTGCCTATTGATGAGGTAGCCACTCCTTGATCAGACTTTGGACCAAAACGAGTCTTGCAAGTCATCAATGGCAGATATTTTAGGTCATCTAAAAGAAGGGGATTCTCAGCCTCATGAAGACAGTCAAGCATATCACCCAAACCTCGCTGGGGCAAATCACATAATTTTGGAGAAGGAATATCAGATTCTTCAGTCACACTCGAATTAGATATCTTTGCAACATCTGGGCTGCCAGTTACATTAGGTAGATCTTTCTGTGTATAGGAATCAATCATCTTCTCTAGTGTCTCAGCTATTCGAAGGAGACGCTCATCAACACTTAAACCTTTTTGGTCACACCGATCCACGACAGCACAAACTTTTGAGTGTTCCTCCACAAACAAAGTAGGAACATACTCCTCACAGATACGACACATAATTGATCCTTCTTCAGAAATACTCTGCTGATCAGCCCAAAAGCCCCATGAATATTTGTGTTGATGCTTGGAAGAAACAGAAGGATGCACAGAGGCATCAACAGGGCTAGTTTGCTCAGCAAGATTAGAGGAAATCAAGTCTTCCTCTGAACTCTTTTGCAGGTGTAAGGAATCAACTTTCTCATTGAGTGATTCATCTATAAGGGGGCTAGATTTTTTTTGGTCCTTCGATGCAGGTGATGGTAGAGGCTTCCAAGAAGCCATGCATTCCCTTGTAGAAGGTGAATCATACTTTCCGATGTCAAGTTGTGAAAAATAGTCAACAGGCTTTATCTCCTGGCTTCTTTTCCATTTTAGATTATTTTGCTCTTGACTATGGGACTTTCTTGAAACAACTGCTTCAACAGAGTTCTCTTCAGCCTTGGTAGGTTTACGATCTTTCATTGATACTGACGATACCTCAGCTAACTGCATGACTTTAGATCTTGGATCCATGGCTATCTCATCCTCAGCAAACCCACTTTCCTTGTGAAACTGAAGTAATCTAGTGCATCTAGTAAGGATAAATAGCATGTGAGTATGGAGTTTTTTTAGCATTCCTGAAGAAAGTTCCTGGCGACGGTCATCCAAATCCTGAACTATACCTTCACACTGAAGCCAGAACTCCCCAGCTGTCATAACACAACAGCTCCTAGCAAGTATCAACAAATCTTCCAGAACTTCTTTCCACTCAGGATGGTTCTCTAGATTTTTTTCCATTATACTAACCAAATCACCAGCAAAAATAGCTAGATCTGAGTTCACCTCTTCCTTTGCTTTCTCAAATTTCACCTGAATAACTTTCAAGATTTCCTGTACAGAACAAGCAGTACAAAAAAAAACCAATCTTATCCAAAAATCACCAATCTTAAATGATTTTAAAATTCAGAAAGAAACTTATTGAAAGAAGTAATCACCTTCAAATTGTATGTACTTCGAGGCTTCCAAAATGGAAATGGTCGTACTCCTTTGGAGCTTAGTTCATGTGAAAAACTCTTTACATCTCCAGGAAACTTCTTCCTGGGAGCACTGGTAGCCTGCATTATTTCTTTAAAGCGGGGAGATTCAGACTCCTTTGGAGTTTCACAAGCATCATATTGTGACTGTAAAAGCAACCAAATAAAGTTATTATTTGCATCTTAATGAAAAATATATTTAAGAGGCGATATGTGGCAAGATATGAATACCATTTGTGCACTAAATATAAAACGTAATTAATGTCTAACCTCTACTGCCGAAGCAAATGTAGCATTATTTTTTAATTTCTCAAATTTGTTCCATGATAAATTAGCTTCACCTGCAAGGCAAAATTTACTATACATATTAGCAGTGTAGAAACTCTGTCCTCAAAACTAACATCACCATGTATTTTACTGGTTGCAGTGAAAATAATAAACGATCGACGACTTCTCAAACGAGCAAATTTAGCAGCATTCCTATAACTAAGCGATTGGCAGCTCTGAATCATTTTATATAAAAGCAAAGTGGCATTGAAAAAACAGCAAATGAAAATTCAACAAATTCCACAAAAAAACCAATCTCTGCACTTAACCCAGTGAGATAGGAAGCTTCTGTACCACAAGCAACAAAAGCATTGATAATTACATCCAACACTTAAAAAGCTAAATGAAAAAAGTCACTAGAAAGTAAAACGAAAGTAGACAACAAAATTCCACAAGGTTTGTAGGATCCAAAGCTAATGAAAGCTCATGAATGGAAGATAAAAGAAATTTCTCCTAAACGCCAATAATACAAGAAATCAATTTATAGAAGGAAACAAGAAAATGGTTTTACATGTCCAAATGTTCACAAATATGGTGCAAGAAAGGGGACAAGAGAACAGCAGTCCCTTCCCACCTCCCAACCTAGACAGTACACAGAAAACTGGTCGATTTTATATCTTCCGCTCTTTCTTTATTGGTTGTTTAACTACTTATTTTTGGAAGTGAAATACCTCCAAATTTTCATTAATATGATATGATTAGTGGAAAACACTACCACTAAGACATTGCAATATTGTAGGTACTTCATTCGTTCTTTTCAACATAAAGCATCATGAAAAGTTCAACCACATCAAGGTCGGTTTTTAGAGACACGGAATGAAATAGTTATGTATCTTCCGACAGGCCTGAGTTTTGTGATGTCAGTATTGTCAGAAGTAATCTGCATTCAGCCAAAAAGCAAGAATCATCATGAAGGTTTTGAAAACATGCATGTTTATGTAATAAGCCAAACGTTGGGTATGCCGTCAATTTATCAGGAAGCAAGAATCATCATGAAGGTTTTGAAAACATGCATGTTTATGTAATAAGCCAAATGTTGGGTATGTCGTCAATTTATCAGGAAGCAAGAATCATCATGAAGGTTTTGAAAACATGCATGTTTATGTAATAAGCCAAATGTTGGGTATGTCGTCAATTTATCAGGATGACCGCTATAAGTCCACCGGTTTATCTCCATTGTTCACATGATCAATAAATTCATCATAGCTGGCCTAAATCAAGATTAACCCCGAGAAAAATAACATCTCGACAAGAATATTAATGCCACATAGATGTATCCATCTGTACCACAGAAGCTTACCATTATTAATCTGCCACCCGAATGGAGTATCCGCGCTAGCCGTGGACCACTGCTTGGCACCACCACCACGATTAACCCAGGAGCTAGTAGACGACTCGGGGACCTTGTCTAGGGCCCTTCCATCCTTCTTTGCGCCGCTACTGCCAACACCACCACTCTTTCCTCTGGCCATCGAAGTCGACAAAGCCGATGATGAGGCAGTGCCGTTGGTGCCTCTAGACAAGTTGCTACTCCCGGGACCCGACATCCCATGCTCCACGCGCAGACCCTCCTGTGGCAACGGCCCGGATCTAGTCTTGATCCTGTTTAGGCCGAGTGAGGAGGCCAGAATCGGGGAGAGGGACGCCGCCGCTGGCCCGGCCCCGTCCTTGGCCGCCGCCGGCCCTTTCCGGAGCTTCGCGGGGGCGGAGAAAGATGCGGCGGGAGGAGGGGACGGCTTGGGGGAGGGGGCATGGACAGCCTCCTTGCCCTTGGAATCCTTCCCATCATTACCCGTCTTCTTCTGCTGCTGCTGCAGGTGGTGCTTCTCGACGGCATCCTTGATGAGGGTATGACGGGGGGTGGAGGCGGCGGCGTCGTTGGACTTGGCCTTCTTCTTGTCGGATCTAGCGGTGGAGGGGGAACCGTCGGGGCTGGACGAGGAGTCCGACTTCTTGGAGGAGAAGAAGCGCCCCTTGAACACCATCTCCCCCTCTCCGCTTCTTCAAGAGACCGAGGGCTAGTCTCCTCCGCAATGAGGAGCGAAGCCGTGGATGGTCGGAACTCGGAAGCGCCAGTCGTGGGGGCGAGGGTGGCGCTTCGGACAAGTCTCGGGGATTACCTTTCGTTGGTGAGCGAGACAGCGAAGAGGAAAAGTAGGAGAGACAGTGCGGAGTGCGGAAAGAACGATACTCGGTGACCGGAGGATTAGGTTAGACTGCGCTTTTGGCTTGAGTGCAGACCTGGGTTTGACACGTGTCCAGGATTGGGTCCCTTGATTGAAATTTGAATCTCGAACGTTTCGTATCCTTTCATGCAACGCTGGTGATAAAAAAATTTTGTATTATAAATATATTATTATTATTATATTATAATTTTCTATGGGTGATTTTCTTAAAAAAATCTGTCTTTTTCTTTTTTTCAATAACAATATCTTTTCTTTTTTAATATTTTTTTATTATTTATAATTTTAAAAATATCATTCGTCTATCATGTTCATTCACCTGTCGTTACGAGATTTGCCCTTCCTCGTCACACTCTTAATCTTCGCATACACGAGCCCTTCCAAACAGATGAGTCCACGTTTTTTATTGTCTTACGATAATATATTTCTACTATGATATCTAAGTGATCGATTGATCTTGTTATCATTGGCACAATTATAGAACGCCTTCATCCCTTTTTTTATTTCATGGAATGATAAAAGTATAGATAATCTTTTTATCGATAGTGGTACGAAAAATAATTATTACTTCTTGATCGGATTGAAGTGACGAGATGAATGCAGTGATAAGAAAGGAAAAAAAAGGGAGGTATTTTTAGGATTACATAAAAAAATATCGAAAAAAGATTGAAAATAGTGGTACTATTTGAGAAATAAAAAGAAAAAAAATATTTTCTGACTTCGATTTTACTTATAAATCATTATTATTATTTTTCCTTCTCTGGCTAAAACCTTCTTGTTGGCCACAGAAGAAACTCAACGAGGACACGCTGGTCCGCGTCAATGGCGAAGGGGACATGTGCGGCAACCCAGAATAGCTCTCACATCGAATCGCAAGACAGCCTGAACTCGACGTTCCGAAACAAACCTCGTTCCACGCACGCCGCTGCCCTTGGTCCATAAAAGGCGGCGGCCTACCTTCGTCGTCGTCGTCGTCGTGACACCCTCCCTTGTCGTCCCAAGCTGCGCGCCATGGCTGCCGGTAACCTCGTCCTCCTGGGCGGCGCCGTCATCCTGGCGTGGTGCGCCACAGCGGCGCGCGGCCTGGGTGACGGGGTGGTGGTCGACGGGGACGTCACCGACTTGCTCCCATGCATGGAGAGCCTGGCACCGTGCCAGACGGAGATGGACTTGCCAACGCCGACGCCGGCGTGCTGTGATCCTATGAAGGACTTGATAAAGCGCGACCACCGGTGCGTCTGCTCAATGTTCTTCGACGACCTTGTTCTGGCCTTCATCAACATTACACGCGAGAAGGCCGTGGACACGAGGGTGAAATGCCGCATCAACATCGACCACCATTACTGCGACGGGTACGTTAATGGTGAGCGTCTCCCTTCTCCCCTCTCTGCCCTCCATCTTCTCCATTTACCTGATCTTGCGAAGCTCAGTATCCATTTGTGCTCTGTGAGCGTGCAGCTACAGAGCTAGCAACAGTATTGTCGCCTCGGGGCATGACAACGATAGCGGCTGCAGCTCCCGCGGAAGGTAAACACACAATAAGCCTTCAACGTTCTCTTTGCACGGAAGAGGAGATGATAAAAGGCTATCAGCCATTGCTAATGCTGCGACGCATACTTCCTTCTCATATTTAAGATAAATATTTCAACGTGACATCTCTGTTTTGGCTTTCTCAGGAACAACAAACAGAGCAGCTGTTGAAGGTGGATCGGCGAGTAGGCTGGCCATAATTCTGCTGAGCAAGATGGTATTGTTGATCTTCCAGTTCAAGATATGAGTTCCCTTCGCTCCACTCCCAGCATAGAGAGCTTTGGAGTATACATTCGATGTACTGGATCTTCCTTTTCTTCTCTCTCTCTCTCTCTCTCTCTCTCTCATCAGTATCCATGTTTCCATGGTTGAATCCTAGAACCGAGTTACAGAAGAAACAGGAGACAGACCACATCAACAGTTATTGTGCCGTGGATCAAGAAACGATGCTTACCATGAAAATTCTGGGCTCTGATCGCTACTTGTTAAATCACTACACATCTAAACTAATTTGCGTTATCTCTTCAAAATGTGAGCTTCGCTTCGGCTTCTATAGAATCATACATACCATGGTAAGGGTGTTTTTTTTTATTAGAAACTTCTCCTCAAAATCTTCTTGCAGCCAATGCCATTGTAAGGTGCTGTCTGGAGATGCTGTGCACAAACTGTAGCTGGGTTTGCACCTGCAAACTTGGGTAGGGGAGAGCTAATGCTGTAGACAAAAGGTGAAGTGACTGCTGCACCCCGGGAATTCATCTATCTTTTGTTTTGATTGGCATGAGATCTCCCTCTGCAGTATGATTCTCTCCTCTATTCAGGATAAATCCTTACTGCATCATAATAAGGGGGCACGAGGGATCCACAAGCCAAATCCTAAAACACAATAATAGATCCATTTTAATTGATAGCAAGAGTTAAAACGACAAGGTTGCGTGCAAAATAAGCTGAACTCCAACTCAGCTGCCTGTTCTGGTGGTAGTGGTAGATGCCGCAGCATCTGATTCTAGTTATACACATATAGACGACTCACATACATCGATACAAGTTTCCTCTTAAGACTTATAAACAAACAGGATATGTCAAGGCAGGTGCACAAGATCGACGATACTCCAACTAGTTAGAGGCCGCTGGCGCCTGGAATGCTGACCCACTGCAGCTGCAGTTCCACTTCACCACGTTCGACATCTTTAAGGCGAAGGACGAGGTCCTGAAGCACCTTGCCATCTGACCAGTATATGGCACTCTCGTCGGCCAAGCAGTTTTGCCTGCTCGGCGCCACCTTTCTTATCATGGTGCCATTTGGAACGCCTTGCAAGTTCATCCTCACAGCTTCCACAAATGGACATATGTCAAACTCGGCATTGCCCATAGGATCATCCAGGCTGAATGTGTCCTTGTCGTACACCTCCTGCATAATAACCATCATCAGTGTCAAGATGATTGACGATAACCATTGGAAACAATACCAATTGATGTTCAACTTCAGCTTCTCCAGGTAAACACGAGTTGAGAATGCTCGACCCCGATATACAAGCCCAACCAGCAAAGGCTTTAATTTTTGCATCTTTTGTTCGAAAAAAGATGGGGTTGCAACCAAGCAGTATTATCCAAAAATAAACTGCAGTGTTTCAAACTGGATGGCATCATTATTAATAAAAAGTTCTGTTCAAACATATGATACCAGAGAGCAAGAGTCTATTATCCCAACAACAATTTCATCATCCAAAATGCATAAGCTGATAAAATTTAGAAAGAGAATTGAGTAAACTTTCTTCAATATTAGGTTGAGTAAGATTTGAGTAAAATTGAGTAAGATTGTGGCAGTGTTGTTCTGGGCGAACACCTTAAATTTTTATCATTGCTTCTGCATGTATCTCGTGTTAAGTCCAAAAGAAAGCTTTGAAATGCATAACAAGACATTGTGGCTTCTGGAATTCCCAGACACGTTTGTCGGTTTGGGAACCTTCAATGGGCAAATATGGATGTTCAAACATGATAGGACTCACTAGTAATTACTGGTGATAATGCTAGTGCATTTGACACAAACGCCACCATACCAAATCAGCTAATGTTAAAGTACAGATGCTACTTAATAGATGAACAGTTCATCTACCAATAAACCTAATTGTACTCACAGAGAGTGGTCAAGGTGGAGGTTGGCTATAGATCCATCAAACAAATTTATTTGTGGTAGCTGATTCCTGCTCAACCCAGTTGTAAATGGGTTAATTCTAAGATTTAGGTTTCCTGACCAATCCAAGGTGTACTCATGCAATTAACTCTCCTTGACTATCGATTATATGAAATCGCGACTCATTCATAAATAGCCATTTATCTTATTTAGAAGGAAAATAACCACTTCTGCACATAGTTGCTTACAAAAATTTGAAACAACTGCATGAAGATAAAAATATTTCAGTATATTGTGTCCAAATAATAGGGGAAATAAATCTCCTGCTGTCACTGGATGGTGACAAGTGGCAAAGTTACAGAGAAACATACAAGTCTCACAGGAAGGGCAGGATCTTCAACAGAAAGTGTCAGCTCCTCATTCCAAATGGGATTAGTATTACGCCTTATCACCCGAGTCTTCAGTTTCTGCACGAAGATGGATGAACAGATAATAATATAAATATGCAGAACAGGCAGCAACATAGCAGTTGATGGACTAGACACACAAACTAGACATGGCATATGTAAGCAATTATAAATCACGTAAGACATACTACGATGATTTATCATCATGACACATAACCAATGAAGCATCAGATAGAAATTCTAGGCAAATATTACTATCAAGGATCCAGATAGAGAATCAAATAGAAGACATGAAAGATGATTGATTATATCAGAAAGTTCTCTTGCACAGAATTCACAACAGGATATACCAGGATAAAAACTATAGATATTAGTCCCAGAGCTAATACATAGGATCAAGTAATTATAAGAAATCAAAATGTAATGAAAAAGTGCATTATACAATGGCAATTATGTGAGAAGATTCAGTATAACTTGAAGAATCTTAGGCGAAAAGAGCTAACATCAAACAGAAAAGAAACTACATATAACAGAAAATCTTTTACAATGTAGGTATATTCCATACAGTACTGCAAAAACAGCATGAGATTCAAGTGTAAGACTGAAAGTAAAAGAAACATACAACTTGTATGCATATGTGATCTCAATCTATCCTCCAGAAGACTGCAGATTACAAAAATACAACACGTTTTGTATGTACAGAATACAAGCCTTTGATATATAAGACACTAATACCAGATGATTATCCTAATACACAATATCAATACTGGAATCATAAAAGAATGTGACTATTTAGTTAAACATCACTTTTGCTCTAGGCTTACTAGAGCTAATGGTGCTTCACCAAGAGCCATTTGTCAATGCTGCAATAAAGGATTTTTGCGGAATTATCAACATGTATCTACCAAAATTAATCTAAAATCATATAATTTATGAGAGAAGCAGAGAAAACAACAGAAATGATTTCTTAAAAGCCCAAAATATATTCAAAACAAAAATAGTCAAAATGATGGCAAGTAACAAAAGATCCCCATAACCAATTTGCAATCTATTTGAAAGTACAATTCAAATCACAGGCAGCTGTCCATGCTGGAGCTTACATACCAAAATTCCAAGAGATACTACGACTAATGTCACTTATGTTGTGGCTTATCCTGGTCTCTTCACATGGGCATCCATCTCACAGCTCAGTACCGGAGAGTGTGATTGATGGCCTGATAGCCAAAACTGTGATAACCAAATATAGTCCCACATCTGGTGTGGATTATAGCTTGAGTAGCGTATGACTCGCTACCTGTCCAAAAAAACCTTTTGAGTGCTCCTTTTTGAGGATTTGACCTATGCGTAAACTAAAAGGAAAGACAATTGATTTGGTTCAGTTTGTGATGTAAAGTCCCCCTACCAAATTCTGATGTTGACTAAATCTTGATCTGATGCTACTCCAAACTGACTTCAAAGAAACACTAACGGCCCACGACCTAGGATGCCAGACTTTCATCATTAAGAATACACCACATACACCAAATGTTCATTCATCTGCATATGCAAAATTCCAAGCCATGTGGAGCAACTCTCACATCTCCTAACTAAAAGGACCCATAATCACCAAGTGGTTCCCCTTGCCAAAACCCAACAGGCAAGGTAAGCAATCTGAAGCAGCAAGACAATCTTTCTAATATTCTGTTGTTCTATATGTTGATGACTTCTCGTAGGGAAAAAGTAAACAAAAACTAATAAAATATGTACATAGTCACCCCCAAAAAAAAAAGAGGAAAGGGTAAGAACAACAATAGACAAAATGTTGAAAAGGTCTAAAAACAGGCATTTAACAATTTTGAATGTTTCTTTCTCATTAAAAATGTGTCAGTCAACAAAATGAAATAAATCTACTCAACCCACAAATACGTGTGATGTGTGTAAAGCACAGGGCTATAGAGAGCTGAGGCACAACAGAAAATAAAATTGAGTCATGGAGCAGCTTCAGATCGAGTCTCGGATTCAATTAGTTTACTGGTGAACAGAACAAGGATTTCTTTTAATTTTTCTTCTTTTTTGTCGGATGCAAGAACTATTAGTTCGCGAGGAACTTCTACGGAGATGAAATCTTTCTTTGTAGCAATGTCCGAGTCACAAAAGAAAAAGACAATGAAAAGAATCAACTAAGTTCAATTTATGTTTCTTCTTCGTAGCAATCAAGAATTAGTTTATGCTCCTACCTACCTACAGATTTCCGAGTGGAAAAGAGACGATAAAAAATCAACTAGTTTCTTCGTAGCAATGGCCAAGCAAAGCAATCAAGAAGCAACTAATTCAGCTCTTGGCTTTCGCGGCCCTCGAGGGTGCACCTACACACCTCACTTCCTAAATCCTAAATCTTCTTGTAATTTCTTTTCCATCCTTCATCTCTTCTTTCCGGATCCGTCCTCCTCTTTTCTAGCTTTCTCGGATCATCGCAACTCCTGACCGTTTCTTGGTTCTTGACATGATCCTCAGACACATGACACTCCCCATCCCAGTTCGATCCGAGGATCCCCGCCATCTCGGTAGGAACCTTCCCCGCACCGATCATCCAAAGGCTCGATCAAGAAACAAGCCTCGGGACGATCGACGCGAAGTCGCACGCCTCGCTGCTACAAGAAGCCGAGGTGGGTGTAGGGCGAACCTGTTTGCCCATCTTGAGGATGACATAGGGGTCGCTGCTCCGCAAGTCCCGTACGGCGAGGTTCACACCCCGCAGCACCCGCACCTTGAGCAGCCCCAGCATGTGCTCTCCACCGCCGATCCCTCAACCTCTGCCGCCTCCCACCGTCGTCCGATCTCCTCCCGCGCAGCAGAATGCGACGAAACGGCATTTACGGAGTAAAAGAGCCGGCGCGGACTGCCCCACCGCCGACCTTCGCTCGGCTGTACTAACTTTCTCTATTATTTATTTTTTTATTATTATTATTATTATACTATATAGCATTTTCGTGTTAATATGACCTTTGAGTTATTTTCTATTTTTCACGCTTTTTTTTTTGATTTTATGAACGTAAACTTGATGTGAGACTTCCAATTTATCCCCCAAAAAAAACCTTGAATTATTTATACGAGCGATGATTCTATTATTTCTATGGATTGAGTATTAGATGGGAAGAGAACTTCAAATGGAAACAATATGAGTTCTTAATATCACAATATTAATCTACAATAGGTTATATATATATATATAATAATAATAATTGACTGAATAATTTGTGTAAAATCTAAATTCCAAATTAACGGTAATACACTTATCGTTTAAAATGATTTTTAATATGAAACAAAATCGAGATGTTATGGTATGAATCAAAATATTAGCCGACATCGTGATTGACCAGCAATTTCCACTCCCTCGACGAACGGATGTGCAAAAGGACGACGGTGGTATTTGGGCGCACAGAATCGATTGGATGACACCCCCCCCCCCCATGGAGTTTGTGTGGATCGCATGGACTGGCCTTTTTCCATACGCTTCGGAGGAGAAGATAAATGTTTGAATCGATCAAGACAGAGTCGTCTCATTTTGTTTTTATCTATCTGCAGACCTTAACGTAGATAGATAGATAGAGAGAGAGAGAGAGAGAGAAGAAAAAACCTACAACATGACTGAACCTTTAATACTCGGAAGAAGCACTTGACGATCCAAGCTTAGGCATCCAAGGAGGCTGATAGAAAGGGTGAAGCTAAGCTGAAGAAGGAGGAGGAGGAGGAGGAACGAACCTGGTTGCCCATTCTGAGGATGACATAGGGGTCGCTGCTTGTGAAGTCACGGACGGCGAGGTTAACCCCTCGCTGCACTCGAACCCTCAGGAGGCCCAGCAAGTGGTCCGCCATCTCTCCCCTCATCTTCACCACCACAGGAGGAAGAATGAGGCAGCAGTGGGGAAGGAGTCTCTCAGAGAGAGAGAGAGAGACTGCACCAGTTGTGCTTCCCCTGGGAGTATCAACCGGTTGTATTGCTGAGGTAAGGAGGAGAGGAATAATAATAATAATAATAATAATAATAATAATAATAATAATAATAATCTCATAAAACAATACAGAGATTGAATTTTCTTTTTGATTTGTCTGATTCATCTCTATTCGATAAGGATATTATTTTCACGACTTCAATTGTGATCGTAGAGAAATAATGTTGTCACAACATCGACTTGCCCCCTTAAAATAAGATTCCAACGGGGGTGACACGAAAGAAAAAAAGACCATAGGGTTGGAAACCAAGTCTTTGCTTCACCATTTCTACATAGAAAATAGATTGATGAGGACGAGATGGATTGTAGATAAGAATTGGTCAAAGAACACACAGTGTTGGGTGATGCCAATAGGGACACTTATCTTCCGACAAAGACCAAAATTTATTGTTTTTCCTTTTTCCTGAAGACTATTTGAATTCATGAAGACAGAGAGAGAGAGACAGAGAGAGAGAGGGCATTCTTGGGAGATAAGAAGATGCTGACACCCGTAAAGAAGAAGAAATAGAAATCCCTGTTGACTAGTATTCTTATCTTCAACAACAGGACCGGATGTTTGAATCTTTATTAAGAATAACGACTGATAAGATGTTGGAAGAATTCAATTTGTTCTCACTTTTCACCCACTTGTGCTTGTGGGAAGAACATTAACACTGCCTTTTTTTCCTTTTTCCCTCACAAATTCCTTATGTACGCTTAGAACATTGATGATGATAAGAAAATTTTGAGACATAAACGATCATAGACGGTACCGTTGTGAGCTCAAAGTAAATTTTAATGCAGATTTGGTTCATCTCATACGTATCTGGGCATCCTGCTTTTCTATATTTTATAGATTTGTATGTAACTATTGAGAGTTTAATGGGTATCAACGTTCTAACAAAAATACTTGTATGCATCAAAAACCTCATGTTCCGTGGGGTAAATATATTAAAAAGGGATAAATTTTAGCAGATAATGTGATTATTGTTGGTGAGAAACTTGCTTTGGGAAAAAACGTGTTAGTAGCTTATATGTCATGGGAAGATTACCATTCTGAAGATGTAATACTAATTAGCGAACGTCTGGTATATGAAAATATTTATACTTCTTTTCACATCCATCAGACTCATGTGACAGCTAAGAACCTGAAAGAATCACTAAGGAAATATCACATCTAAAGGCTCATTTTCTTCGCAATTTAGACTGCAATAGAGTTGTGATATTAGGATCTTGGTTAGAAACATGTGATATTTTAGTAGGTAAATTAACACCTCAAATAACAAATGAATCGTCGTATGCTCCAAAGATAGATTATTACGAGCCATACTTGGAATTTAGATAGCAATCGCAAAAGAAACTTCTCTAAAACTACCTATAGGATATTCTACATAACGTAAATATTTCACTAAAAAAATTAATTTTATTTTAAAATAATTAATATGTAGAATCAAAACAAGTGATTGTTGAGATTCATTCTGAATTTTAAGAAAAAAAAGCACTGGAGTATTGATGTCCAACATGCACTTGGAGATCTGTGCAGATCCAATATACTGTCTTTTTCGCTCTACAAAGATCAATACCAAATGAATGTTTATTCTTTTTCTACCGAAGAAAGATTTATCTCTAACCTATTAATAACTAATTGTCGAATAAGACATAAATTATTGAATAATTCTAGTAAAAAAGATAAAAAAAATTATTAACTATTCAATAAGACCTGATCAAACGATATCTAATGGTCACTGGAATTTCATATATCCTTCTATTATCCAAGGAAATTCTTATTTCTTGACAAAAAAAGCAAAGAGATAGATTCATCATCCCAGAATGAGAGAAAGAACTAATACCTTATTTTGGTATTTCGAAATACCAAAACAAGGTATTTTACGTAAAAATAATATTCTTGCTTATTTTGATGATCCACCATATAGAAGAAATAATTCAAGAATTACTAAATATGGGACCGTAGAGGTCCATTCAATCATTAAAAAAAAAAGATGATTTGATTAAGTATCGAGGATCAAAAGAATTTAGTCCGAAAGACTAAATGAAAGTAGATCAATTTTTTTTCATTATCAAAGAAGTGCATATCTTACCTGGATCTTTGTTGATAATGGTCCGAAACAATAGCATCATTGGATTAGATACACAATTCGCTTTAAATACAAGAAATCGAGTAGGCAGATTAGTCCAAATAGAAAGAAAAAAAATTAAACTAAAAATATTTTTCGAAGATATTTATTTTCCTGGAGAGACAGATAAGATGTCCGGGCACAATGATATTTTGATATTAAATTCTTGGGAATAAAAAAAAATTGGATCTATGTCTAAACGGATCACATTTGATTCGACCAAAATTAACGACACTTTTTCCTCAAGATCTTTTACGGATAATGTCTAACTTAGAGTTATCAGCTATATCCTTTATGGAAATGGTAAATCAATTCGAGAAATTTCTCACAAGTATTCAATTAGCTTAGTATTGAATTGAGATCAAGAATAAAAAGGTTCAAGCTTCCTTTGTTGAGGTAAGAACAAATGATATAAACCGTCATAGTTAAATACTAACTCAGATGGCTTGTTATCTCAACACTTAATTGAATATTTCATAAGATTAATATAATATAAATTAAAATAACTATTTACTTTAGTCAATTACCAAAAAATTATTATAAAAAAACTTAGTTCTCAATCCTCTGAATCTATTTTGAGTATTAGAAAGATTTTTTTTTTTATATACCCATAACACAATATTGTATCAAGTTTACTTTTCGAAAACGAAAATCAAATCCTAACACTTTGTGATCATAATTAAATAACCAAAATCGAATAAACTTGAAATTTGGGCTACCAAAAGAATATAATAATATCGAATAAACTTTTCTATCTCTTAAGCCCGTAATAAAAAATTGGTGGCTGCTAATTATTACCTTAAAACACTTAGACAAGTAATCTAGGATTAAGTTGGTTAAAATCACGGCTTCACCCTTAGCCTTTGAGCTCGTAGTCATTTATCAACATGGTGGCACGGATCTAACAATTATTTATCCTCGAGATATATTATATTGATGCATCAGAATTAATCATCCCTCCTAATGAGGACTAGAAGCAGAGTGGGGTTGTCAATTTTGAGCACGAAGAAGATTTCACACGACACCAGATAAAAGATTTCAACAATGATATATAATTTCATTGTTTAGAAATTGCAAATTGAATTGAATATTTTATATATGAATTCAGATGAAAACATGACTCAACATAAAACTTAATATGAGAATATTTTTCAAAAACATATGATTATTACCTAACACTGAAAAAAAAAAACTATTTTTATAGAAAATACTCATAATTTTCCAATCAGTAGTATCATTTTAAGTACTTCTAATTTAAAAATATTTAAATTATCCCTCAATAATATTTTTTTTTACTTTAATAAGTATACATACTCGAAATCACATTAAATGATCTAAATGGTCGTTCGTAGATGAAGACTGGAGGAACATAAGCTGAGCTAGCAATTCTGTTTGACATCAGCAGACGTCAAAGTACTTGGAACAACGGAGATAATAAAATCGAAGGCAGAGAACAATGGAGGAAGAAGGATACGAGAGGAGGGGATCGGTATGTTGCATGGAATGGTCAACGTCCTTCACAGCTGCATCCGCAGCTGAAGCACGGTCGCCGGTGCTCGACCCTACGCTTCAACTTGCTCTCCTCGTACTTGCCCGCCAGATTGTCGAACAGGTAGCCGGCACCGACACCGACGACCAAGTCGATGGTGTAGTGGCCTCTCGAGGCGAGCAGCCTCACGCTCTGCAGCAGGTTGAGGGAATCGAAGACCCGGGCCATGCCCCACCTCCTCGTCCTTCTCATGTCCAAGGATGCGATCACGGCCCCTGCGACATGGCCGGAGAAGAAGAGGAAGAAGGACACGTTGCCCACGGGGAAATCCACTCCTGAACCCTGAAAACCCTGCACCAGGGATCGAGACCCCGCATAAGCTCGACCAGCAGAGACCGAGAAAGCCGAGGGGGAAGCGACCAAGAAGAAGAAGAAGAAGAAGAAGAAGAAGCGTACCTGAGGCAACGGGAGCTGGGTGGAGCAGCCGAGAATTCCCCTGCAAGTGAACATGAAGAGAGCCGCGATGGTCGGACGTGGCCTCCCCTCCACCAGGAAGGTCCACACTATATACACGGTCTGCATACCCACGAAGACCTGAGAAAAATATACGGCCAATCTCCATGAAACCATCAACCACTACAAATCCAAGAAGGCATACCTCTCCTACTCCGCCCCTGACATGACGGCCTAATCTATTCAATTAATAAGTAAGGAGGAAACTAAATCCACTAATGTCAGATATTGACATGTTAAGCTCGATTGAATTTTCCATGATGAAACGAACACGATTGAATCGTTGATACGATACATCTATCACAACTAGTGATCCTATGATGTTGAAACCAATTAGCCATTGACGATATGAAACGAGCAATTACCAAGAAGCCACATATTTCATACGTTTCGTCTGGACCAAATCTAAACTTAGTAATGTATAATGAGGCCAATTGACCGTTCATCTGATTCTAGATCTAATTCCATGAAAAAGCATGGGACGGTGAGAAAGAACCAACATGGCAGATTAAGATTGGGTGAAATTGTAGAGTACAGATGGATACCGTGTGGAAATTGCAAGCGATTTCCAGAATATGGATTTAGTGTGCAAACAATTGGAAGCAGCAGAGAAGAAAAGATACATGAAAGAAGGGGACACGTTATCAGACTCACAGTGTTGAGGGCTGCGAACAGGGTGTTGAGGGCGGGCGCGGTGGCCAGCGCGCGGTTGAGAGGCTTGGTGGCGATGAACCCCAAGTCCAAAGGCGGGGAAGTCGAGGGAACCATCGGGATGGTGTACTCGACGCCCATGAAGAACAAGAGCGAGAACGCGAAGGCGCAAAGCACGGGGTGGCGCCTGGCCACCCCTGCCGGGCCGTCGAGCGACCATCCGGCGAAGGACGGCCCCTGGGGTGGCAGCAGCGGCACCGGAGGCGGCGAGGGCGTCCCCATTCTGTTGCCGTCCTTCACGCCGGGAGATGAAGGTAGTGGTGGTGGCCGCCGAGGGTCGATTTCGCTGCCGTGGTCATGGTTGGCGATGCCCAGAGTCACCCTAGTTCCTTCCGCGGCCTTCCTCTGCACACAGAGATGGGTGCTGCTCCCGCCGTTCTCGGCCGTCATGGTTGGACATGGCGGTCGCGATCAGCCGCTGCTGTCAGATTTATAAGGATGTGGCAGGAAGAGGATCGGATCTCTCAAGGCTGGGGTACTGCAAGCATGTGGGGAGCGTCGTGGATTGGTAGGGCATGCGTGCGAGCTTTGGATCGGTCGCGGATAATAAAGAAACCAAAGGGAAAGCGAGGGGTGGGGCGCTGGTTAGTAAACAGGCGACCAGTGGGGGAGCCAGTGGTGGGGGAGCGAAGAGGTAACGGGGGTAAAAGAAGAGACGGTCTAACGGTTCAAAAGGAGGTCGCGGAGGAATGCAGAACGGCGTGCCGCGCGTTTCCCTTTACCCGTTCCAAACCGCATTCAATTCCCGCCTACCAGCCACGACCAAGTCGTTCAACAATCCTTTAGCCGGCCGTTGTTTCGGACGCAACAACCTCGCCCGTACGAGACGGTATCGCCCCGCAGAGACCCACCGCTCCATCGTGGCGGGACCCACACGGTTAACAAAACACCGATCGCAACGCCAAGGTAGGAGCTGTGGTGGGGTGAGGGAGTGATTGGTCGAGGGCGGATTAGGAATCCGCTGGATCCGCTCCAGCCATGCACAGCCAATAGAATAGCTCCGATTCTGATACATTCCTTCCCCTCCGGAAGGGATAAGATAAACTCCAGAGCAAAGGGTGTCCAACTGTTTCATAGTTCAACTTATTAGCTTCATCATACGCTCACTATAATCAAAGCTCTTAATACAATATCGAATTTATGAACTATTGTTTACAGACCTACTATGGTTTCTAATATAATAACATATAGAGATCATCTCATTGGCACTAACTATAACACAAATTATCTACTTTTTAAAAATATGCATGAATTCTCAAAATTAAAAAAAAACACAAAAAGAGTTGGAAATAAATTAGAAATTAGCATTTGAAGCCATTTCATGGCGAATAAGCGATGAGGAAAAGCGACAACCACGTCATACCTCAGATGCCAAAGGAGAAGTAAAGCAGAACTCACGCATCAACGATGATCTGGAAGTCGTCCAAAGTTGAAAACAGAACTCCGAATCTCTTTAGATCATGACTGATATCAAAATCAACCTGGGTTCAAACAGATGCCAAAAGAGAGGAACAAATAATGCTTTAGAGAAATAAAAAGGATCATCTGTCCATTGTACGAAAAGAATCAAATTAGATTTGTCCTAATCCAGCATAACAAACAACAAATAGGATAGAAATTACACCTGATCATAACTTTATATTCCTAATATATAATTACTATGCAAAAAATAAGTTGCTTCAGTTTTGCATGCAAGTGGCACAACAAAAATCTTTATTTCCAACATTGTTTTTGAAGGAAAAAAAAAAAGCCATTATGCTGTTATGTTGTTTTCTGAATTTACGTCCAAGCCAAGCACATTTGGTAGTCTGCAACAGTTGCTCAGATCTGGTTAATTGCAGTCATTACATGCTATCGAATAAAGCTTTAACCCACCTGTAGAAAGCCATTAAACACAGTTATATTGTGGTCTAATAACCTTAAGTATGCTGGTTTTCAGATCCAAACTTGAGTTGCAGGGCTGTAATGTCAATCAAAGTGAAAGTTGGACATGAATACAAAGGACAAAACAATGCCACCGTCAGCTCTGGGTGGGTTTAAGCTAAACCACAGAATGATATCTTCAGTGCCATTAAGCATTCTGCAGACTGATGGTGATGGAGTCATTGTAGGCGTAAGTGGTGGTTCAGAAGAAGCAATTAAAGGTGTGGGAACAGGAAAAGTGAAGGCAAAGACTTCATTAGAAGTTTACTCAGTGGAGCTGGAGCTGGAACTGGAAGCTTTGTGGGAACTCACATCTTGAGTATACACAGAAGAATGAGGCAAGCACCTGGATATATGAGGTGCACTAGTTTTGACTTAACCTAATATGCTCTGATTTGCTGCTCTGTGGAGTCATGAATGGTAGAATATCATCACAGTACTACCTTACAAGGTGAAATTGATAGATTAAGGATATGCGTAGAAATATATAATACAAAGAAGCTCAGCCTTTCTGACATACTATTATTTAAATCAGCGACTTCCAACTCTTCACAAGAACATAATAACTTGAGCTACAAAATTACTACAGGGAAAAAGAAATAAATATCCAATTCAGTAATAGTTAACACAAATGAATGCATTCTCGCAAACTGCATCAAGGATAGGCTGAACATTGGGCATACAAAAAATTGATATGTGCTACACTTGCCTTAACGGAAAAGGATAAAGAGTAAAGTTTTCATTTCTATACATGAACAACAGGACCTGTGAAAAAGTGAGATCTCCAGTTTTTTGTAAGCACAAAAATTGAAATAAGATAAGAACTTAGGAATTTGAAGGCTTCCTCAGATGAAACTTGCTGTCACAGAAAAGCCTGGAGAGAAATTCTTGAAGTGATGTTGTACAAAGGGAAAAGCATTTCGTTCTCAGGATTCAACATAATACATTGTAAATTTAACCAGCCATATGTGTGGTTCACACTAAATCATTTGAAAAGGAAAAATATATTGTCCTTCTGAAGAATGTATAACAATGACTACAAAATTGAAAAAAACTTAATAAAAATAGGTAAAACACATGGTCCTAATGGTCATACCTAAAATATGTTCAAGTACGAGATTATATAATTATTAAGAGATCATTTGGCTGCAAGCATCGAGCATTCAGTACAAGACCACCAGATCCCATGTATAGTGGAGTGATAACAGTATTAGCAACAAAACATTGCAATTTAGCTAAAGAACAATCATGGTGATGATAAAGAGAATGAGTCATAATTCATATCAATTGGAACCATACGTGGGCCACATGTGTGCAACCAGCATAAGCAGCCACATTCTGCAGATGCAGCTACCGGATGTAATTGAGTTGCATAAATGAAGGTGCTTACGCCTACAGTATCTTGGAGATTGGGGATTCATCAATGCATGAGAAAAATGAAAAAGAGCACCTTGCTTGAGGCAAGCATGGCCAACAGACCCAATCTCTGGAGAGACAAATCATAACTTGGTCAACATTTTGATGTAACACCCCAAATCCCAGTCCCACATCAAAAGTAGGTTGAGACATGAATTAGTTGATAAGAGTAATGAGTTTACTATGGCTAAACTGGATTAGGTATTTTGAGGATTAAACATTTTTGAGTTAGTGATTCAAATAAAGCTAATGGACCAATTATCCTATTGGGCTCAATCGTGACAAATGATACCAAACCAACCTAGTATTGTACATGGTAAGGGGCTCGGATGGACAGCGCGCCAAAGTACCCGTCATGACGTAGAGCCGCCATGGGTTAGGTCTCACATGCCCTATGCTAAGGTCTAATTATTCTTTCTCAAAAATCACCCTCGAGCTGGATGACAAATTTTCCATAGCATTTGAAGTTGCTGATGACATTAATTATAAACAAACAAGATTTGAGGTGCTAAAACCTGTGGCAGGAGTTGATCCATTGTACTTTTCGGGGACTTAATAAATGCACGTATTGAAGGAAATGAATCATCTAAACATCTGTCAGATTTTTAAGCAAAAGAGGAAGAATGATAAGCTTAGAAGACAAAGTACATAAACCTGGAATACAAAAAGTTTTACCTCGATACTCAATTTAGGAACCTCAAATAGATTCAATTGCAACGACTCTGTTCTCGATGCCGAGATGACAAAATCCATGAGCAACTGAAAACTCTTCTTCGTTCTTCCTCCAGACATGGATTAAGTGGCCTGATTTCGTAGGTCTTTGTGAAGCCTTTCCCAAGATAGAGCTGATTTGTAATAATGGTGTGGGTCTATCTTCGGTAAGAATCTAAAAGACAGGATGCCGATACAAAAAGGAAATACCCAGAACCTGGTTTGTACGAAGACGATGTCAAATGTCCAGGCATTCGCAGGGGCATGCGATGCGACCAATAACCCTAGGAAAGAAATGAATCATACCGGGGAGGGATTCGGAGGGTGGAGGGTAGTCTTTCTTGACGCAGGCGGCGAAGGTGGAGAAGAGGAGAAGCGAGCAGAGTTGAAGTGCGGCTAAGATTCCCACCAACTCTGCCGCTGCCTAACTCCTCCTCCTCTTCTTTGCTCCCGTCCATCGCCGTCCAAGATCGCACCCCACGACCCCCTCCGCTTCCCTCTCGCCCATACTATGCAAACCCTACTCTCCGCCTACGCGATCGATCGAGCCGAACGATTTGTGATCCACAAACGGAGGCCAGCCCTCTATTTTACGAAATTCGCGCGGTAAAACCAATCGTAATGCATCTTTTAAATCAAAATCATTATATGTGAAGACAAGCTAAGGGTGAATTCTGCAGCACTTAAAAAGTAGGACCTCAATGGAAATGTTTTCATGTGTTACACCTATGATTAGTTATCTTTATATATCAGTATTTATATTTTTAAAAAATTATATTAAATATTTTATATTTATAAAAAGAAAATTTTAATCTTTTACTCCTACAAAACCCTTCTCTCTTGATTTTTAACTTTATAAAATTATTTTTTTAATATAAAAATATTAATATTTTACTTTTATAAATATAGAAATCTCAATATAATTTTTGAAAGTGTAACGATCGATATACTGAATATAACTAATTACTGAGGATAATTTATAATTAACCTATAATCTTCTTTATTTCTATAGTAAACACTCCAAATGCCTTGGGAATTTTAAAGATAGAAATTCTTTTTCACTACTAACACTACTTTAAGTAACAAAAATCGAGACAAATAGGTGAGATATTCTTTAATGAAATTATTTTAGTTCAAACAATACAATCATATTCAAAAAATATTAATAATATATTTTTTGAAAAAAAGGAAAATTATGTCATTATTGTGCAGTAAGATATGTTAATAAACAAAAAAGAAGCTTGGATCCCAAAATCTACGAGAGCAATTAGTTCTTTGTTGGTAAGCTTATAGTATTGAAATTGGTTATTACAAGAATAAAAAGCCATATGACAATTTTTATGATAGAAGTCATATCAAGAATATAAGATTTCGTTTGTGCTAAAAATATACTTTTATGAACTAAATAATTGAATAAGTTATGAATTGTCAACTTTGATTAATATTATTTTTTGTTTGAGGAGCTTCACTATATTGAGAATACTCAATATAAAAATGATTCGAATTATGATGAATATTACATCATATCGTTATGATGATACCAGTAGTAAATGAATTATCACATTCAATAAGGTTATGGATCGACTATTGGTGTGGTCCATAGTTTTATAAGAAATTGTCCATTTTGAACGATTGACGTATTCGTACGATTTTATTTTTTCGGAATATATGAGTTTCAAAAGATACATCCAAGGGTAAGTAAAATTTAGTGGACTTATAAGCCTTGATTCTCGTACTCTTCAATCAATATGAAATTAAATGACTTTATCACGATAAAAACTTAGGTGTGTTAATACATAGATAAAGACTTTCAATTTTATATAGACGAAAGAATTATGAAATAAAACACCATTTATATTATTCCCAAACATCAAAAGAAAAATAAAAAATATATAGAAATAATATGTTATTTAAATATATATGGCACAATACCTCTTTAACAAACATTTAAGTGATCGTTGACAAATTTTAATTTATTACACACAAAAAAAATGTAAGAAGTTAATAGATTTAAATCATGATTTTTAGAAAAATTGACATTCACTGTTAGGGTTACTATTCACTCAAAGTCAAACTTGAAATGTAGATGCCAATACGAGAGAAAACACAAAAGGAAATGATTTGATCATCACGACAACACAAATAATATTTTGTAATATTTTAAATTAGTTTTGTATTAAATTTAAATATATTATTATTTTTATATAATTTTTAACGGATCTAAAATTTTATTGGGACTTTTCCTTAAATCAGCAAAAAGAAAACGAATTGTGATTGCTTCAAATATCTGTTGAGTTATTTTGGTCATTATAGACCTAAGAAAAAACAAAAGAAAAATAGAAAAAGAAGTAAGTGCCTGTGATCGTGCCACGTCAGTCACTTATTGTTGCGTGATTCGATCGGTCGTGCTACGTCGCAGCCATCTCCTGAAGGTTCTGCAGCCTGCGCCTGAAGACTCCGCTCAAACCCTCCTCCAGAAGCTTCGACGGCCTCGCAAACCCTACCAAAACCCTATCCCTCTCCGCCTCCATCTATATAACCGAGACGAGTACGCCTCCCTTTCTCTCCTCCCATCATTTCCTTTTGGGTCTCTCTGTATTTCTTCTACCAGCTCTAAAACACGCGGGGGTCGCTCGCGAAGGTCACAGCGGAGGAAGAGAAGATGCTTGGCGCTTCGAGGCGATCGGTCGCTTCCGCAGTGCGATCTGCCGGCGCTCGCTGCCGCGTGGTGGTGCCCTTCGTCTCCGCCTCCGCTCCTTCGGTGAGAATTGGTGCATGATGTTACGCCGTCTTTCCTTCTCTTTGTTCGTTTACTAGGTTATGGTGGTGGATTTGCCTCTTGATGTTGAGTACCTCAGCCGTGCTGACATGTTATTTGTTCATTTGTTCCGTGCATAAACCCCTCGGTATGCTGCGGAGTTGCCCGTCGGAATGGTGATCTGAATGGCGGCATCCATATTGTTAATCTCGACTCCAGTCCTTTCAATCTTCTGTAGTAGATATTTTCCACCATCAATCACGATTTCTATCTACTCAAATAGCTCAAGATGCTCTATTATCTATGTCCAATTCTGCAAGTTTCTTTTAAATTTTCCTCTGAAACGTCATCGGATGACTAATAAATGAAAATTCCTTTGGATGTCTGAGAAACTTTACTATAATCTTTGTTAGGTTTTTAAACAGCAATTAATCTTCTAGATTTTCTAATTAGTTGTCTGGGAATTTATGATGTTTCAGGTAGTACCATGTTGGAGATGAAAGGTGGGTTGTGATGGTATATTAGACTAGATAAATTCCTTACTTCTGGAAGTTTTTTTAGCCATTGGGTTCTAGTCAACTTATATTCAAGTTATCAAATCAATTGGTGACTAGAATGAATTATGGCAATTGGTTTCTGAATGGGGACTTGGTGCCATGCATGTGTGGGATTGAGACCAAGTAGGCAAAAGATACTTGTGGATGGTCAAGAGGCAGGTGGAACTATCACCCTAATAGAAAACTTTTTAGGTTGCATGCTGGAACTTGTTGGGTTTTGACAAGGATGTCAAGCCTTTTATAGGGGAAGTTTATTAAATTTTGGTTAGTCATTCCTCTGCTTTTAAACATAGTTGAGATGTTATCAATTGGCTCCTATTTAATCTTGCATGCTTGAGCATAGTCAAGTACTTATCAATTGTTTCCCAGTCTAAGTAAAGGAGGACTTTGAGCATTTTCTATGATCAAATGGAAAATAAAAGTTGTGATAGTACACTATGAAATACTTAAAGTATAAGACCCTAATCAAGATAATTGAACCGTCTAAGGATTCAAGTTAGAATCAATTGAACTGAAATCGGGATATTCCATATGATTTACAGGTTGTCAAATGTTAAAGCTTTTAGCTAGTCGTCATACTTTTTTATCCCAATCACATGAAATTTTCTGAAATGTAATGCTTACATGTGTTCAGTTTTTTTTAAAAATAAACATTCAAAAGAACAACAGGAAGAAGCCATAGTTGCAACCAAATGTACTCAATTGATGCCTTCTTTTTTGCCTTTTCAGGCATCTGAGTCTGATTACAAACTCCCAGACTCACCATACAGATATTTTTCTACATTTTCTGCACCAAAAAACAATGGATCCAAATTTGGGATGCGTTTGAACTTGAGACACAGCATGCTTGCCTTCAGCCGTCTTGAATCAACCGTAGCTGCAACTGATTCATCCGAGCCGCCGAGTGAGAAGTATGAGTACCAGGCTGAGGTATGCCAGATGGAAGTCCTAATGTGCAGTTTCATCTATCAAAATAACACATCTCACACTCTCTTCTAATTAACATAACAGGTTAGTCGGCTAATGGACCTTATAGTGCACAGCCTATATAGTAACAAGGAGGTCTTTTTGCGGGAACTTGTTAGGTTTGTGTTTGTTTTGTTGCTTTACCGTGTTATTTTTGTGTCTGTGTTCTAGAAACTGATATTCTTCAGTTAGATCCAATATTATCCACCTATCTTGTTGACACTATGGTATTTTGGGGAAATAATTAGCACAGCTGAATGCCATTTGCGTGCATAAAACATTATTTGGTTTCCTGAAAAAGTGTGATTTCATGTTGCATGCAGCCTAAATACCATGTAGTTGCCTGCAAAAGTTCCTACCTTTTGGCTTTTTGTGATGCCGTGTTATTTTTGTGTCTGTGTTCTAGAAACTGATATTCTTCAGTTAGATCCAATATTATCCACCTATCTTGTTGACACTATTGGTATTTTGGGGAAATAATTAGCACAGCTGAATGCCATTTGGTGCATAAAACATTATTTGGTTTCCTGAAAAAGTGTGATTTCATGTTGCATGCAGCCTAAATACCATGTAGTTGCCTGCAAAAGTTCCTACCTTTTGGCTTTTTGTGATATTTTTCTAAAATAATTCTTGCTTTGGGGTCTTGCTATTCTAATCTGGCATTTTGGAGGAAAGCATTTAAAACTTTTTCTATGAATAATTGCAGCAATGCAAGTGATGCACTTGATAAGCTGCGCTTCCTAAGTGTCACGAAGCCTGAGCTTTTGAAGGATGCTGTTGACCTCGACATTCGTATTCAGACCGACAAAGACAATGGGATTATCACAATTACGTAAGTATTACTAATGTAGAACCAAGAGTGCCTACATATATGTTTGATGATGAAAAAGAAGCTTTAGCCAAATTATAATGGTTTGCTTTTTTTCAGTGATACTGGAATTGGTATGACTAGACAAGAACTTGTTGACTGCCTTGGAACCATTGCACAGAGTGGAACAGCCAAATTTTTGAAGGCATTGAAGGTACAGGCAGTTGCTTGAGCGACCCATCTTTTTTTCAGTTATTGGCATCACTATATTTTATCCTTGTGGATCTGAGGTATTGTATTCTATATACAGGATAGCAAGGATGCTGGTGTCGACAGCAATTTAATCGGTCAGTTTGGTGTAGGTTTTTATTCTTCATTCCTTGTATCTGACAAGGTAAATCTTAGCCTGATTTTTAAAAAAAATTGGTTTCCACCGTATGAGTTTTAAGCTATACCAACAGTTTCTAAAATACTTTTTTTGGTTATAAATAGGTAGTTGTTTCAACAAAAAGTCCAACATCTGACAAGCAATATGTGTGGGAGGGAGAGGCTAATGCTAACTCTTACACTATTCGGGAGGAAACAGACCCGGAAAAGCTCATTCCAAGAGGAACTCGCCTAACATTGTACCTCAAGGTCTGTAAGTTTGCCTTCTGTAGTATAGCAAACATTCCGAATGATGTTGATAATTTGTTTCTCACCATTGTAAGTTATGCTCAGCGAGATGACAAAGGTTTTGCTCATCCGGAGAGGATCCAGAATCTTGTGAAGAACTATTCACAGTTTGTCTCATTTCCAATCTACACTTGGCAAGAGAAGGGTTTTACGAAAGAGGTAAGGGATTAGTGTGTAGCAAGGAACATATAGATCTAGAACCTGTTTCCAGTGACTCCCGGCAATCAAACATGAACTGCCTTCAAGTTAGTTCCATCCTGAAAATCTCATTTACGTTTATTAGGTGGAGGTAGATGAGGATCCAAGTGAAGCTAAAAAGGAGGGTGATGAGGATCCTACTGTGGAAGTATGTGTTCTTCAATGTTCATTTTGATGTTGCATAATTTTAGTTGTTATACTTCCTATAGTTGATGTTTGGGTCTGTAACTGTGCTTTTTTATGTTTTCATATAGAAGAAGAAGAAAACTAAGAAAGTTGTGGAGAGATACTGGGATTGGGAGCTCACCAATGAAACACAGCCTATATGGGTGAGAAATATGCCCAAAAATATTTTTTTGCATCATCTCAGTTCAGATCTGGTTCTTTGTTTTGTAACATGTACATGTTACTGCAGCTGCGCAATCCAAAGGATGTGACTACTGAGGAGTATAATGAATTTTTCAGGAAGACTTTTAACGAATACCTGGATCCTTTGGCTTCTTCACATTTCACAACCGAGGTACTGTGTTATTTAGCAGACTCCATTTGTGGTTGTGCTATAGTAGTAAAGATAGAATTATAATTTGGTTGCTTGTCAAATATACTTGATCAGATTTGACAGTGTCGGCTTTGCATAAACCAAAAAAAATGTTTGCAGATAGTTGGTCATTTGAGTTTTTCCTTGTTCGTTTGTGTTTTTAATTGCTTAATTGAATTACCAATGAAAGTCACAAACTTTAAGATTTTTGATATTTCTGGTCATTCTAAAATATATATGGCAAGTGGAGTGTGTGCTTATCATAATTTTTTTTTTGAGCTGGTCAATTGAGTTATCATCAAATATTTAGATTTTTTATGCTTTGGGTCATTCTAAGACCATATCTAGTAATTGGAGTGTCGTGTTTTAAGATTCTGCTGCCTGTAATACAAATCTTGTAAGTTCATGTATACTTATCTGCCGTATGTCATATTATGCCTTTGCATTGTGACTATCTAAAAGTTCTACAAGTTTGACTGGTACCTTTTTGCTAAGATGCTCAGTTATCTGAATGTGGAACATGCCATATTAATTTATTTCTCAATGTATGTTCAGTCTTCTACCTTGAAATGAAATTTGAATATTACAAATGGATATCGCTTTTATTTGCATTTGAAGAAACCACTTTTTTTTCTTTTAAACGCCAAATTATTTTCATTTTCCTGCCTATAGTTCTAAGTATGTTTTGCTTAAATATCTAGTTGGCCATATGATATTTTCTTCCTGCAGGGTGAGGTGGAATTCAGGTCCATTCTTTTTGTTCCGGCTGTCAAAAAGGATGAAATTGTTAACATAAAGACTAAGAATATAAGGTTGTATGTCAAGCGTGTCTTCATATCTGATGACTTTGACGGGGAATTGGTATGGATCCTCTACCCAAGCCAATTAATGTAATCTATTTTTTAGAAATTATACTGACACCTGATGCATTATGGGTTATTAGTTCCCAAGATATTTGAGCTTTGTAAAGGGTGTTGTGGACTCAAATGACCTTCCACTAAATGTGTCACGTGAGATCCTTCAAGAAAGCCGAATTGTAAGTCAACTTTCTGAACATGCCAAATGTCCCTTCTTTTCTATAGAGAAGTTGCCCTCTCTTCACTCCTATTTTTCCTCAACAATTCATGCGGCTAACTTTGCTGCTCCTTAATCTTCTAGGTCCGTATAATGAGAAAAAGGTTAGTTCGCAAAACCTTTGACATGATATTGGGCATCTCTCTCAGTGAAAACAAAGATGTAAGTGCTTCATCCCCTTATGTATTATATCTAGAAAGCACTTTTGTTCAAGGTTGTTTTTGTATAATTTTTAATATCAGTTATGAGAGTCTGTGGACACTTGTCTGAAATGTCAGGATTATGACAAGTTCTGGGAGAATTTTGGCAAAAACTTAAAGTTGGGCTGTATCGAAGATCATGGGAATCATAAGCGCATTGCTCCACTTCTGAGGTTCTTTTCTTCTCATGGTGATGATGAACTTATTAGCTTGGATGAGTATGTTGAAAATATGAAGCCAGAACAAAAGGATATCTATTACATAGCTGCAGACAGCTTGACAAGTGCAAGGAATGCACCTTTCCTAGAACGACTTCACGAGAAGGATTTCGAGGTATATTTTTGTATTATAGTTTACCTAAAACACATAAACCATTGTTCTTGTGTTAGTTACTTTTGAACGAAATTATGGATCTCTCATCTTTCAGGTGCTATTTTTAGTCGATCCCATGGACGAGATTGCAATCCAGCATCTCAAGTCTTACAAGGAGAAGAATTTTGTTGACATCAGCAAGGAGGACCTAGATCTAGGTAACCAAATTTCCTTGTATTATAATATTTTATGAGCAAAAATTCTTGGTCATATAGGTTGCAAGAACCAAATCCAACTGATGTGGCTTGGATTTCAATTCAGAAGCTTCATTTTGTATACTGATTCCACCTTTCATACTAAAAAATATGATGTTTGATATTGTGATGGCCAAAAATTACCAGAACTAGTATAATGGGAATTGATTTATCTTATCCAAGCTAGAAACTGTAAAAAAGGTTGCTGCTTTGTTCTTTAACCACAAAGAAAAGAGGAAGGGTGTACGAGATTGAGTAAATAGAAATAAGGTAGAACTTGCAAAGGTAACAGATAAATAAGGAGATTGGAACTGTATCTCAAGTAAGCCCGTTGCAACTGGGTTAACATCAATAATTGAAATCTGGTTTAACATTTATCATCTTTTCTGACTCTTTTAATACCTAATATTGAATGCTATGCTTCAGGAACCAGTATCCATGTCTTATTACAGAATGCTCTGGTCGTTCACTGTTGTTGTATCCAAATGCGATTTCTTGTATTGTAACTGAAGGCCTTGTTAATCATTATGCCATAGCTGTCTCTATTAGAGTGCCTTTATTATTTTCTTTTTTGGTCGCATTTTGAAATTGATCCTCGGCAGGTGATAAAAATGAGGAAAAGGAGAAGGAAATTAAGCAGGAATATGGCCACATGTGTGACTGGATCAAGAAGAGGTTGGGAGACAAGGTTGCTAGTGTCCAGATATCCGGTCGTCTTAGTACTTCACCATGTGTCCTTGTATCGGGAAGGTTTGGCTGGTCTGCCAACATGGAGAGGTATGCAAATGCATGTGCAGGCAATTCACATAAGATGTGTGTGTGATTACATGGACGATGATTTTGGTCTTCTGTAGGTTGATGAAGGCACAAACACTGGGAGATGCATCTAGTTTGGAATTTATGAGAGGGAGGAGAGTTTTCGAAATTAATCCAGAGCATCCCATCATCAAGGATTTGAATGTAAGTGTCTCTTGTCCAAGTTGTACCAGATTTGATTGTCACTTCTTGTTTAGTCAATGAATCTTCATCTCCTCACAAAATTCATAAGTGAAAGGAAAAACAGTAGGGTGAACTTGCACTCCGTTATCCTTTGTGCTTCTTGGTCCCCAAAAGATTGCATTCATGTCTGTCGAGGAACTCATCGCTCATGCATTTGCATTACTCCTGTTGGAAAATGACAGTCTTCTTCACCCGAGATATTTCACCATCTTTTCTTGCATCATCCTAATATGGCTGGTACTAATATTTGCTTTCATGGGTTAATGCTCTTTTTTGTGGTAATGCAGGTTGCATGCAGGAGTCACCCTGATGATCCCGAGGCTCAGAAGGCTGTAGATCTTTTGTATGACACAGCTCTAATTTCCAGTGGTTTCACAGTGAGTACTCCCAATCATTTTGGATAGTATTAAATGGATAAACTAGGATCTCTATTGGAATACATAAATGGATAAACTTGTCTGTCTTGTAATCTTGCAGCCGGAGAACCCCTCAGAATTAAGTGGCAAGATATATGAGATGATGGGCAGTGCACTTGTTGGCAAATGGGCAGCCATTCCTGCCCATCCTGCGAGCCCTCAGGCCACAGAACCTATTGAAGCTGAAGTTGTTCAACCACTCGAAGCTGGAGGACAGAAATAAGCTTCGACTACTCTGTTTCCTTAGCTACTCTCCGAGTCTCCAGTTGTGGAAATCATCGTTAGCTAGCTAGTAGAGGACCCCCCCCCTCCCCTACCCCTTTATCATGTTGTTATGCTGTAACGTGATTGTCGTCTGTTACGTTTCCAGATCGGCTGCTTGAACGTCGACCCACTTTGACGTTGGTGATCTTTATGGCGATGCACGTCATCATATGAAAAGATCAATGTAAAACTGGAATGAATTATGTCTCCAGTACTGTCATAACAGACTAAACGTCTACTATGGTATTTTATTTGATTTTGTCGAAGCCCAACAAAGACGGGCGATCAAAGCTCGGATGGGATAAAAGCTCCGGTAAAATTGTGTTCTGTGCGTCAACGAAGGTGATCAAAATTCGAATTGTAGAAATAAGTCTCTTCTTAAAGAAATTAGATTTACACACATCAAGCGTGATTCGGTATGCCATCGCCAAGTTAAAGGTTCGCGAGAGGCAGTTTTGCTTACAAAGCAGTAGTGGTTTTGAGCTCGCTAGACTCAAAGGCGCACGTGCTGGATTGAGGATATTTTCTTAGCATGTCAAAAAAAGGCAAAAAAAGGAGAGAGTTTCTTGCAAAGGGGATAAAAATTGATTGTGCGGTTGGCGAGGTGGCGAACCGGTAAGCGCCAAAAAGCCTCGCTCTTCCTCCGGCCGCGGATACGCGGACCGCAGTAGGGTTAGGTGCTGCAGGACATCGACGATGGCGATGCTGCAGCAACCGCTCCACCTCAGCGCACTGCTCTCCGTTCGTCCGAGGCCTACTGGCAGGAGCAGCCGAAGAAGGACGAATCCGAAGCTCTTTCCCGCGTTTAGATGCCGAATAATGGAAGCGGAGCTGGTGGATCCTCGCGGTAATGAGAGATACCCTCTTCCTCGTAAGTCATTTTCCCCGTCCTTCAATTCCTCGTGTACATGGTGGCATAGTTTATTAGTGCAAAGGATTAAAACTGGGATGCAATTGGACTCCTTTCTTCATCTTGCTTTGTACGGCATCAATTCGTTTTCCAGATTTCATCTGTCTTCTTGATTGTAAAACCATTCGACTAAAAACTATTGTCTAATCTTTCTTTCCTGTCTGCTTAATTGTGAGCATAGCTCCATAGTCGGTACCATATTGACAGAAAACAGCTTTGATACTGATGATTACTTGCAAGTTGAAATGCACTAACAAATAAGAAGCACAAAGCGGCTTGGGTGCCTAATTTACATATTGCACCATCAGTATAGTGTTCTTAACTCTTAAATGGAACATAAATCAATGTTTTGAAGCAAAATAAAATTTCAAGTCTGAACATGTTATATTTCTAAGTTTGTTTGCCTTGTCATAGAGTTTGTCTATCATCTTGTTGGATCTTGTTCCAACAATGAAATGTAATCATCCTTACATAGTTTTCTTTGTTTCACATACTATTGAGAGAAGAAGAAAATCATTAATAAATTACTATCTAACAATTTGGTAAAGCAGAATTCTGTTGATAATCTTTTAGGGATTTAGCAATATTCATAATCTATTTTACGCTTTGGGTGCAGATATGGGAAAAATCATAGCGTCATCTGGGAGGAGAAGGCTTATCTTAACAGTGCTAATTCCTATTATGTTTCCTCAACATCATATAGCAAAAGCGTAAGTTTGATTTCACAAACTTCTTTTCGTACAGTTATTTCTGTCTCTCTCTTTTCATGATGCCGAAACATTGTTTAATCTCGTCGTTCTTAGAATCTTGTTCTTTAGAAGCAATAGCATCAGAATCAATTTGATGCTTGATTGCTTGGTTATAAAGATATGTACAATTGCAGATTTTTGTATTCTAGAAGCGCAATAGTATTAGGATTATGGTTGCTGCATGTATGCCTTCCATGAAAGTTGGCATATGACCTTGTCGATACAAGTATATTCAACGTACTGCGTGTGTGCCTTAAATGTACTGAAGTGTACATGGGTCCTTTGTTGAAATGAACAGCCTGATGTAACATGATGGATTCTTCATCCATTGTGAGCTGTTCTAACTTATCAAATACACCTCTGAGAAAGAAATGTCAACAAAGCATTCTTTAATAGTTGCAGTTCAATACATAAAACATTTTAATTAACTCAGGTTCACGGCACAGTCAATGTTTTCCTTCTAATTGAAGTTAACCTTAAAGAATGCATGGACATTTATTACATATGACACTCAAAATGGGAAGATCATAATCAATTTGAAAGCGATGTTTTTGTTTCTTCAGGGTCGATGTAGGAGAAGCATCAATTCTTCAAAATGGGGTGAGGAATTTTATGTCCAAGGCAAAAGCTGCTGGTTTGCTCCGTTTGGCTTTCCATGATGCAGGAACGTTTGATTTGGATGACAAATCAGGTCCTTGCTCCACAAATCAATGCTTTAATGTCTTGGTATATGAATGCCTTTAGTTCAGGGGAAGCTTAGATGATGAATAAATAAACAAGATATCAGCTCCTGTCCAGGGTTTATGGCTATTTGGACTAGATTCTTATTAAGCCACAGTAGTAAGTTTTTCTTTGGACCATCTGCTGCAGGTGGTATGAATGGTTCCATAGTTTATGAACTCGACAGACCTGAAAATGCTGGCCTTAACAAATCTCTGAAGGTATGTTTTCCTATCAAGAGACATACGATACAAGAATATACCTCATTATGCATTCCTGTCTAGATGCATTTATGAACACAAACACACATATAATTTTGTATATTTTCACCTCTCAACACATATGTTCTACATATATATGGATGGATAACAAGTTAAATGCTTATATGCATAATGTACCTCAATAAATATACATAGTTGCACATGTATGGACAGATAGCTTACATGAATGATTTACTTTAAATTTGTGAGAATGCTTGAAACTACTTACTGATGGATAAATATCAAATCCTCAAATTTCTTCAACTTCTTGGGTCCATCCTTTAGGTATTAGAGAAAGCCAAAATGGAAATTGAAAAAACTCAGCAAGGTACATGATCTACAGCATGCAATTTCCACTGCTTTTGATGGAACTCTTCTCTTTAAGTGGCTCTTTAACATCTAGTATCTTGGGCGGACCTGATTGCTGTGGCTGGTGCTGAGGCTGTTTCACTCTGTGGAGGGCCTGTTATTCCTGTTCAATTAGGTCGGCTGGATGCAAGGTGCAAAATCCTATCTTAATCTGTCCACTTTTAAATACCAAGTGCAGAACATATACTTGATATGCTAATGTCATGTCAACAATGTGGTTGTTCGGTCACACAAGTAATGTCAGAATTCTTCTATATTTCATACCTTTTGGTTTTCTTGATCTTGTTTGTATTAAAAACTTATCCGAAGTTCATTTGGCAGGATATGAATTTTTTTTTTCAAATCATTCCTTTTCAATATTCTGAGTATGTGCGCTGCTCTTTAGGACACCAGATCCTCAAGGGAAGCTTCCTGAAGAAACTCTTGATGCCTCTGGTCTAAAGAAGTGCTTTTTGAAGAAAGGCTTTTCGTGAGTTCTGCATTTTCTTGACAGGTTTAATTGGCAGTTCACTTGGAAGAGACCTCTGTGATCTCACTTTGCTAGTAAAGGACCTTTTCTTTATCTGAACAAGTACATATTTGAATCCTTTTGTTATAATAACATAAATGCATCTATTCTCATAAAACTTGAGCTTTCTAAAATTTTTGTGTCATGAAATATATACATCTGTCAGTCATTTACTAGGTCTGGTTATTAACTTCAATTATATAAAAATATCTTAATACCAATAAAAGTATGAAGAGTGTTGATTCTTGATACAGTGCCTCTCTTGTTTGTCCCCTGAATGCTTACTGTTGAAAGCTTTTATGATAACTGATATACTGTGTTCTGGACTCCTAGTCTCCAAGAGTTTGGTTTCAGTTTGTTAATTCATTTACTTAGTTGCTATGTCAGATTGGCTACCGAACAATTATGACCTTAAGTACAAACACTGAACAATGAAGTAGTACAATCTGTTACTAAGTTCTGTGACAGCAGATATCGAGAAAGTTCACCTCTCTTAATCCCAAATGTGTGCAACTGTTTAATTCTAGAGTTTAAACACAAGAATCTAGATACGGTTACTTGAGTCTTTCGTTTGCCATTGTAATGCAAAATACCAATTCAAGAGAGAGATTTTTTTAAATGATTATTTATGAAACTTAGATGTAAAAAAATCAGAAGGTTTTAGTCATTGAGTTACACGATACAATGACGAGTATGATATCACTTTTGTTTTTCTTAAAGCATTTCTAATTTTGATGGCTGAGATCACATATCTTGTGACTGAGAACGTTAAAGTGGAATTATGTTGACAGGACACAGGAACTTGTTGCATTATCTGGAGCACATACAATTGGAAACAAAGGTTTTGGAAGTCCTGTTGTTTTTGACAATGCTTACTTCAATATACTACTTGAAAAAACATGGACATCTTCAGGTGAATGGTTCAACTTCAAGTTCCTGATGTTTTGTATATTTCATGAACTAGATATCTACTCTGTACATAAAATTGTATAACCTCACGACGCAGATAACGGAAGATGACATTTATGAGCTGCAGTCTTAATATATCTTCTTAAACCATAGTTATGTCATGCTCGGAGATGTTGTAGCTGTCTGTCCTGGTTATCTGATAACCTAAAGGCCAGTTTGTTCAAGCTTTAGCCACTAATGCTCGTATCAGATGCGCAACAAGGAACAGATCATAATATAGATATGCAGAGGAATCATCTGTTGTTTTAAAGTCATGGTTTCTTCTCTGTTTTTAAGATGTTTTGCTTTTGATATATTTGCATAAAATTGACGAGGCTCTGGTACATTCAACATCTTCATTTACTGTTTTCCTTATCCTTTACTGAGAGAATATCTTCTTGCTGCTCTACTCTTGTCATAAAGGTGGCATGTCGAGCATGATAGGGCTTCCATCAGATCGAGCACTAGCCGAGGACGAGGAGTGCTTAAGGTCTTTCTTCACTGCATTTACTTTGAACCATCTTATGACATGGTGGGGAAGGTATTCTTCTTCTACAGCTAATGATCTAAAAACCTGTTGCTCAATCTGCAGGTGGATTAAGATCTATGCTGGTGATCAAGCCAAGTTTTTCGATGATTTTAGGAATGCATACATCAAGCTCGTAAACTCTGGTGCTTCATGGAGAATTGTCTGAATAGATTCTTGTTATACTTAAAAAGATTTAGTTTTTCTCTCCTCTTCATGTAATTATAGAATGGCAAATTAAGAAGTAGATTTGATCTCTATGCTGGTGATCAAGCCAAGTTTTTCCATGATTTTAGGAATGCATACATCAGGCTCATAAACTCTGGTGCTTGATGGAGGATTGTCTGACTAGATTCTTGTTATACTTAAAATGATTTAGGTTTTCTCCCTTCTCTTCTTGTAATTATAGAATGGAAAATTAAGAAATCAATTTGATCATCATTTCTTATTGTTACATCCTGCTTAAGCAGGAATAATTGAGTATATATAGTTTGGTTTGCATGTTTAGATTTCTCAAAAATTTTCCAACCAAAAGTGGAAAATGTGGTGTTCTAAATCATGAGTGAGACCCTATCTCTGACTTGGATTTTCCAACTAATGTTCAGACTTCAGATCATGGTTTGTCTTACTTGTTCGTACCGATGCATTGATCAGCTATCGATGTGATATGTATCAAGTTGTATAAAGTCATATCAAATCATATTGAGTGTATTGACACATGATATATGGGGATGTATCGATATACCATTTCATGTCTCCTTTACTTGATATCACTCGCCAATACTTTTGCTCATAATTTTACAAATTTTGGTAGATAAAATGATACCGATTTTTTGAAAGGTGATTCACCTCCTAATGTTTTATATGAGGACTCTTTGACTTTATATATATATATATATATATATATATATATATATATATATATATAAATATATATATATATATATATATATAAATATATATATATATATATATATATATATATATATATATATATATATATATATATATATATATATATATATATATATATATATATATATATATATATATATATATATTATGATCTGTTAGAAACTCTCATCCTGATTAATAAGACGAAGCTTATCCCATCTCTTGAGATAAGAATGGGGTCGATCATTTCTATTACTTCTCGGAATAATCCAGTAGAAGATGATGGAAGCCTTTCCCTCCCAACTATGAACTGAACACAACTTTTGGAGGTCTAATCATCAATTAACGGAGAGCAGTATCATCAAGAAAGCTGTGACATATAAGCAGCTCAAATTGGGAAGCAACAAAAACACTACAGCCAAGATGAATAATCATACACTCTATGATCACAGGCACACAGTGATCACAAAGAAAGATCATTATTTCTTCATGACAAATCATGAAGAACTATGGAAATCACAAGATGTATCCATAAAACATGTCTATTATTATAGAACGGCTGCATAGATTACAGTCCTCCGCCATTAGCCTGCAAAATAAGGATTTGGTGGGGGGAAAAAACAACCACAAGGAGGTTGTCATGGCATGCTCCAAGTAGTGCTAGCTGCCATACCCAAATCCTACACATCTCAGGCATCCGAACCGAACCGTGCAAAAGCAACCAAGCAAAGACCCACAATGAAGACAATGACGGCCACAATTGACTCAGCCGACGCAAAGCCAAGACCGGAACAAGTCTAAAGACTGACTGACTTCAAGCTTCAAAGTTTGACCCACAAGCATTGCCTAAAACACCAGAGGAGCAATTTATGATGCTTCCCTGGTAACACATAACTGGGATCATACGAAAAACATCTATCATGTGCAATAACGAGACTCGTAAAGTGAGGTGATTTCCGGACCAGGACCAAAATAGAGGATAGCCAGCCACCCTAAAACAGAGTTCCCTTGCGGAAGGAGAACATCTGCAAAAACTTGAGATTGGCCAACAGTCCATTGAAGATTACCAGATCTGTGATGAAGTTGAGAACCCACCACCAAATGCCACGAGCCAAAAACCAAGCCGAAATAGATTGTTGCAGTTCACAATCTGTTTCCGGTGCTGAAGCTCATGAAAAGTAAGCTCAATGGTCACTCTAAAGATCCCCTGCGCTAGGAAAGGATATCGCACCACCACAGCTTCTCCTCTAGCAACCCAATCCCATAGGTGCTGATCAAACTGCAGTGCTGAAGATTCAGACCAACCATAGAGCTCCCCATGTTACCCAAGAATGGCAGACTCTTCTGTGTGACCTTTGAGCAACTTGCGAGAGAGAGGATGCGCAGGTTAAGCTGCCTTGCTGATGCCAGGACTGCCACACCATAATCACTTATGGAGCAACTCGACAAATCAAGGTTATCGAGCTCAGAGCAACCATCTGCAATCGCCAGTAGGCTTCTGTCAGTGATCTGCTTACAACCATCAAGATTAAACACCTTCAGAGTGCCTCCATGTGACTTGGCCAGCATAGTGACCAATGCATCGGTCACATTAACACAACTGCTAAGATTGACCTCCACGAAGCCCGCCTTAGAATTCCCAATCAGTGGGATGAGCGAAGCATCAGTCACTCCAATTTGTCCGCTCAAGTCTACATTCTGTAGCTGGGGGCAGATCTTTCCCACTGCTTGCAAGCTAGCATCAGTGACACCGGGACAATCATGAATTGTCAGGGACCTAAGAGACACGCATGATGGTATTTGGGTAGGGCATAAAGTGATGTCTTTGATGCCCAAGCATCTCACCAGCGCCAGTGACTTCAACTCAGGATTGCATTTCAACAGAGAACTGACACCGACAAGAGTGACCTGGTTACAATCCTCAAGGTGCATATTCTCAAGTGCTCTTGCAGTTTCTGCAAAAGCTCTCAAACCAGCATCAGACAGGTAGTCAGATTTGCAAATGAAGAGCTGCTTCAGAGAGGGGGAACCCTTTGCAATAGCTTGCAATCCCAGATCCGTAAGCCCACTGCAAGAGGTGATAGAAACGGACCTCAACCTCTGCAAGCCAAGAGTCTTTCCCATAACCCAAAATCCCTTCTCGTTCACCTTCTGTAGGTCAATAAGGGCTAAGTCGATTACATTCTTCCCGTAGTGACCGATGACAGCAAGCACGATATCACTGATGTTCAAAGTCTGAAGTTTTATTCGTTGCAAGGATGACGAGGCCGAAGAAACCAAGCTTGCAATTCCCTGATCGCCAACATGCAAGCAGTCCTTGACAGTGACAGACTTCAAGTTCGGACAGCAACGGCCAATAGCCTGCAGACCTTCATTACGGATGCTCGAGCAAGACTCAATTGTCAAAGATGTCAAGTTGGGGCACTTCTGTGCAACAGCTATCAAGCCTTTGTCCGAGATTTGTGGGCACTGGCAGAGGTCAATCTTTTCCAACAGTGGGCATCCATCAGCAATCTCTGAAAGGCCAGCATCAGTGATTAAGGGCACCTTCCACAAAGATAGAACCCGAAGCGAAGGACAGCCATGAGCAATCGCAGAGAGTCCAACATCGGTGACCCGAGTTGAATTACTTCCTCGGATGAAAAGCCTGCCCAGCCCACCACGGCTGCAGCTTCCGAAGGCGATGGAAGCAAGTCTAATATCGGTAGCTTCCTTTGCATCCAAGCGCCTGGTGAGATACCCGTTGTTCTCACATTCCTTATCCTCTGCACAGACACCTTTGCTAAGATCCGGCATCGGTTTCTTCACTGATTCATCAGTGGTCTTCATCCGGGCGGCAAGTTCGGAAGAGCGAATACTGATCAGAAGCATAAGCCAGCGCTTCGACACACATGCACAGCTGCTTCTCTCCTTCTCTCCCGGCAAACGCCTGAGGATCTCGAAGAGGCACTCATCAGGAAGGGTGTCGATCGACCGTGGCTGCTGCTTTTCTGCTGCCACCTCTTCTCTCCCTCTGAAGCTGAAGCTGAAGCCGTGAGGAGCAATGACCCGAGCCCTCTTGCGAGGGGGGCAGTAGACATCGACGTTACGACCGAGAGACAGGAAGCGGCTGGAACCCGGGAAAAGAGGGCAGAGATCATCGCCACCTGCAAGAACGGCGATCGTCGATCGAATCGAGTCAACAACGCAGAAACATGATCCCATGAAAACACTCGAAAGAATCATAATAGCTTCAAAGCACACGATCCCGCGGTGAAACCTCGATATCAGCGTTGTTCTAAGCTACAACTCAGAATCCATTTGTCATGCATTAAACCTTCCAAAGCCAGACAAGATAGTAGAACCGCTGCTAGAAAGGAAACTCTTCGTCGACGAAAGAGCAACAGAAATCAACGCATCAGCAAGGAGCAAACAGGCGTTACCTCCGTAGTTGACGAGAGCCGCCATGACGACAGGAGCAACCCCGAGCAGCCCAATTCGACCACCAGAAACGATAGTAGAGCGAAACATAGAGGTCTGCTCCACCCTCAAACCACAGGGGGAACCCCAAAGAGTTCCCAAGATGCAGTCGAATCACACGTTCGAGCAACGAAAGGATGATGATTTTGCAGATCTCATAAACAAAGGGAAATCTACGGCATCGATGTAGATCGGCAAGGTTCCCAGTCTCAGACAAGATCAAGAGCAAAAGGAACCGTCCGATCCCCAAAAACCGCTGCTAGAAAGGAAACTCTTCGTCGACGAAAGAGCAACAGAAATCAACGCATCAGCAAGGAGCAAACAGGCGTTACCTCCGTAGTTGACGAGAGAGCCGCCATGACGACAGGAGCAACCCCGAGCAGCCCAATTCGACCACCAGAAACACCACCACCACCACCAACAACAACAACAGAACGCTAATCGTGGAATTCGCAGGCACCGTCGGTAGCATCACAAGTAGCACTCCACACATGCAGAAGGGGGGGTGGGGAGGAGGAAGAGGAGGAGGAAGAAGAAGACTTCCCGCTGCTGGTGGAATGGGTACTGGGGTTGAAGATAGAAGAATGGGGGCAAGAGAGGCGTAGGAAAGGGAGAGGTGACATGAAAGCGACGGGGGAGGGAGAGGGGGGATGGACTGAGGCGGAATCCCTTTCTTGCCCTTGGCGCGCACTGCATCCGTCCTCCCCTCGACACGGCGCCCGCACCGCGTTCGGTAGGCGACGCACGTTTTGCTTCCACACGCCGGAGGAAGAAGGTTCGCGGTGGTCCGCCTCACATGGCAAGGGAAGCCGCACCAGCACACCGTCGTCTTGTCCGCTGCGATCCACGCTGCAATAATAATAATAATATTATTATTATAATACACCTTTAAAATAAGGTGAATGAATAAGGAATAAGAAATATAATATTCACCCTTGCTGACGTGGCCACTTAGGCTTTACAATAGGCCTTGGCCCAATCAACAATGGGCACGGCATCGCTGCACCGATCCAAACACGGCCCAATTTGGCCCATCATAAACCTATATCCAAAAATCCATCACAAATCTCTCTCTACGTGAGAAATATAATGGCATATTTTTATGTTTAATTTTCGTATACATATTCATATTTTCTCGATTATAAACAATCAAAGAACAAAATTAAGAAAACTATATGATAAGTTAGTGATCAACCAAGAGGTAAATAAGTAATATTGGTTAGATCTTGTTTAGCATATGTTAAGCGGATTTTTATACACTTAGTAAGTTTAGCTCGATTTAGACCGGGGGCATTTGAGGAACCTTAGTGGTAGCTTTGATGTGGGTGAGGTGACTCCAAAATATCAAAGGTGGTCTTCACATGATTTCGATTTACTCGAGATCGTCTTAAAGTCAAACTGAAGTGGAGTCTAGTCTCCTTAGTGGATTTCTACACAAAAATTAGCGTCAACATGAGTTTTTCGATCTAACCCCTACGACACTCAAGTTAGTTCGAAAGATTTTTTAGAGTGTGAGAAATTTTAGAAAGGAGGTCTGACATTGGGTCAACGTTGGGAGTCAACTTTCATACCTGATCGATTAAGAGAATTCTTTATAACTTTGAATGACTTCCCATGGATTATTATTCACGAGAGCCGATAGAGGTGAGATAACTCCGAACGACCACCTATGGATTATTGTTCATGGGGGTTAACAGGGATAATCTAAACTACTTCTCGTGGAAAACAATAGATCGTAACCCACCTATGTTATTGCTCCATGGAGGATGATTTGACCTTTTCCTTCCACATCAGCACATTCGAGATGATTAATGGACGGATGAGAATTTATTATCAAAATACTCCTTATCAGCATATTTGTTCAAACAGATTATAATGACATGCAATTCAGCGTTCATCTAAAAAATAAGGATGGCTAAAATGAAATATGTTTTGTTAGAAAATATAAAAAGATTATACCATATCTAAAGTGCTCCTAAAATGTCTTTATCATCGTAAAATTCAATTTGATGGCGTTTTAATGTCAACTAATATAGATTAATTACGAGGATGTATGCATATCGTAAAATTCATTATCATCTGCATGATCGATTCTTGAGGTGATAGGATTGAGTCTTGATCGACTGTTTATGGAATTGATTGATCCTCAATTTTCGCCATACGAAGCATAATTTGATTTATACTCTTTACGAGATTTAGGCTTGCGGTGACGGACGTCTGTGATATCAGTTGCTGTCGTGCAGCTCAGCTGAAGGGAGTCTATGCGTTCCCACTTGCTCTCTTTCTGCAGCCTCTCTGCCTCTCTATTTGTCCTCACTGGTAATGTCGTCTTCTCACGATCCTTTCAAAGCAGCTCTTCTGATGGTCCAGAGATTGAATTGAATGCTGCATATGCCATCTGCCGGAGGGCGGTGAGGGAGTGACACATGCAGGCTACGAGATGTGGATGGGGCCCACGCCATTTGGATTTGGGGCCCACCTCCTCCCTGTCGACGTGGCGGGCATCGACGCCACCGATGGCCTCACGAGCTGTCGGACGCAGAATGGTGCACCATTTGCGTCAGGAGATGGTGATCGTAGCAGCAACGACGCTGCTGCTGCTGCTGCCGCTGCCATAAACAAATGGCTAAGGGTGGCGGGAGGGACGTCGACGGCGGAGCCGACTCCCCCTCCACAGCGGCCCTCTTGCTCTCACGCTGACGCCAACAGGGAGTGGCCAGCGGTGGCTGCTCCACCGAGCAGGACAACAAAACAAGAGCAAGTTGCCTGTGGCGTCATCCTGACGAGAAGTAAAGAGGGAGAGACCCGTTCAACCTCCTCCTCTTTCGACCCTCTGATTGTGATCGGATGGCCCGTAATTTATGCACAAGCAAAGAAACGGTTGATTACACGAATCTCCAAGCGTCGTACGCCTGAGTTCATTCTACCCTTCCTCGGACGATTACAAGGTTAGAGAGAGGCATTACACAGTAGATTTGGAGCGATCAGTAGCTGCAGGCCGTCCGCTGCATCACCCGATCCCTGAGAATTCCGTTGTACAGGGCCACCCTGTTGGCCGGCATCCCTCGCGCCTCCCGCCTTTCTCGTCGTGGTGGCCGTGCGAGTTCCGCCGCCGTCTCAGTGATGCTACTCCCGCCGAGCTCCTCCACTTCCGCCGCGAACTGGACCCTCTTCTTCCGCTGCTGCTTCCCGTTCGCCCTCTCCCTCTTCCTCCCCTCTGCGCAACAACGGTGTCAGCTCGTCTGATGAAATCCAAGAAGCAGACCGACACGGAGCCGGGTCGGAGGGCGTACCGGAGGAGGACATGCAGGAGCGAGGGTGGCACCAGGGGGGAGTGGAGCTGCGGTTGAGGGCGGTGGAGAAGGGCTTCTGGCGGCAGATGGCGAGGAGGAACACGGCACCGGAGACAGCCACAGCGGTGGCCAGAGCCACCCCATGCGAGGTGATGAGAGAGGAGGAAGAAGACATAAGGAGGAAGAACGGTGTCCGTGACATGTGAAGCTGCAATGCTATATAGTCCAAGAAAGAAGACACTGAGAGAGTGTAATCACACAATACGTTCGGTAGGCGGGTTTTGACGGAGTCGTCTTCTAGAAAAGATGAGATGCTGCCAAAATGTCCTCCGTCATCTTCTCTTTCAGCAATGCATCGTGACATAATGGTGAGGAGTGGAGTTATCCACTTGGAAAAGCGAGAATTATGGGCGTAGTTTAAGACTTCGATTCAACTACTTGACCGACATCCGAGTTCGGTGCTGGGCAATGTGAACACCATGAACCGGGAGGGGGAACGTTCCGGGAATCTTCACATAGAACTTGGACAAAGGGCGTCATTAAAGGCCAAAGAGGAGTGAGTGTGATCATTCTTATTAGGCACGAGACTACTGTGAATCTTATCCTCTCTTTATGATGTTAAAAGATATGCACCAACAGCGATTAAGCTTAGGGGACACGTCGTTGTTGCTTGGATGCTCCATTAGAGGTTGCCTTCCTCCCTCCTGCAGCTGCTGCCTTACCTAATGCGCCCCTCTTCAGCTACTTTCTTTTGCGTGATAAAGTGGCAAGAAGGCTCGAGTGGCTCGTGCTTTTGTTGATAGAGACCAAAAGAGCGGTGGAAATCTCGAATGAAATGGGAGAGAGTAGAAGAGAGTTAGGATTTAAGCCAATTGAGATGCAAACACGGGATTATTCTGTGATGACAGTGACAACATGCACAGGGCAACAAGAACAGGCGAAGAGATGGAAGTACAAGAATACCACTGAGCGACAGCACAGTGTATATATAATATGAGAAAAAGGTCAAGAAAAGCAGGGCTTGGTAATGTTACAAGTCAGAGCAAACGAGGCAGCCGAGAGCAAACCATGTTGAATCCAGCACAACATTAGATTACAGGAACAGAAAGCTAGAGAGACACACAAGTTCGATTGATGAGCATATTGTCTGTTGTAATACAACATATTATAGCAAAAGCCCAAATCTGACACAAGGTTAACTGGAAACTAAGTGTCTCCAAGCAAGTGGATTCCACAAACGGTCTCCAAGCAAATGGCGTCTTTCCCTCCCTCACTACAACTGCTATAATCGAGAAGAACCAGATACATGGAAGCAAGAGGTGATAACATCAACAATTAAGTGGTGAGGATGGGTGGTAAGTAGTCGGACTTGGCGCCGAGGACACGGGCCCTGGTGTCAGGGAAGAACTCCATACCAGGTAACTCTGTGACCATCCCATCGCTGGTGACTCCGATGGGGTAAGTTAGAAGATGTCCTGGGAGGTCACGGTCTAAAGTCTCACTGGAATAGAGATCCCAGTACTTTTCAGCGATTCTGTTAACCTTCTGAACACACTGCAAGCTCTCTGGGTGGAGGAAGACATCGTCAAGCATTCCGAGGTGCTCGTACCAAAGAGCCAGCCGGAAACCATGTATCTGTCCCCTTGCCGGCTCCCTAGTTGACAGATGATATGGTTGGTATGCTCCCATAGCAATCTCAGAGTCCCTGCTTCCATCCATTGACCGCTGATTGATGTTGGCCGAACCAATTATGATATACTCGTCATCAACTGAAATCAAAAGTTTGGAGTAATTAAGTTTTCTTTAACACTTAACGAGTGCAATGAGAGTTCAACCAGCATCAAGATTAATATATAGCTACCAATATTTACTGGTCCGACCAAGTTCCGGTACCGAAACATACACCTCAATGCTTTCCCTTTTTCTTATTTTGCTATTATTTTTTTTTATGATACCTGATGGTACAGGTTGGTAGGCCATGGGTTACTAATATCTAACTCGTATTTAAATCCTCGGGTGCATTGAACTCCAGTTATGAGTAGGCACCAAGACACAACTTAATTTTTCAAAAACAACATCAGAAACTAGACACAACTTTCGATTACTATGAAATCCTTTTTACAACTTAATGTCGATGACAAATTCAGAAATTGTGCTATTTTCATAAAACCTTTATTTTATTGGTGACACATTCTAAGATCACAGAATTTCCTACCCTTTAGCCTATATTATTTTCATCTTGCAACCAACCAAGAGTCAGTCTGAGAACTAACCAGTACTGGGATACTTGAAGATAAAATGACCTTAATGCAGCCTAGATTGTATCAGGTTATTGGTTCGGCTACCAGGACCAAAAAAAGACATAAAGATCAAACATAACTAGAACAAGAATTGTTCAGATTTGCCTCAGGTTGTTTAAAATCAGGTGATAATTATATAATGATCCACGTCAAGAATTTTCAGAATTGTATCAACTGTGGATGTCAAGAACCAGATATATATTTTGCAAAAGAGAACATTTAAATGCATACAGTCAGTAAATATGAGTGTCGAGAAGGATACCAATCATCATCTTTGTATGAACATAGATCATGAACCGTCTGGCCTCCTGAGCTCTGCTGTAGTTAGTGTCCGGTTGTGGGTGCTCCAAGGGTTCATATTCTCCACTCTTCTTTACCTCTCGATTTCCCAAGCAGAAGAAGGTCAGATAGTCCTTCGGATTAGCTTCAATTCCTTTTGCCTGGAGAGCTTGTACAATGTCAGTATACATCATCTCCATTGTCCTCCGCTGCCAATCTAAGATTGCTTGAACAGATGCACTTTCTGGCATACCCTCTGGCCACATTGGAACCACAATATAGACGGTGAAGCGCTCCCCAGCTTCAATCTTACTAATAATCTTCAGAGATAACTCCTTAGGGATCAGATGCAATGCATCAATTTCCTCAGGCTTGATGCCATCAGCTTTCCATGCATAAGAGCTACCAAGAAAGTACTGGTTTTCAATATAGATAAAGTTCTTTGCCCTACGGATGGCATTTATGTATGCATCTTGAATGCTTCTGTCAATGATATTATCCTTTCCACTGACGAGCCCAGCTCTAGCGGCATCCTCTGGAGTGTCAGGAAAGCCAAAAGCAGCACCTCCATCAATGGATCTGAAAAGCTGCACGTTCCAAATCTCTCTGTCCTCTGGGAACATGACAGGGGAAGGCGGAATGATAATATCAGAGAGATCCTGCAGCTGCACAAGAACATCTTTTCCTCCTTGCCTTCTCCATCTCTGCTCAAAATTGAATAAAACATCCCAAGCAATGGGCCCTTCCAGCCGTGAATGAATATCATGCCAAGGCTCTCTTGGTCCGCCTTTTTGTATGGAAGCCTCTCCAAAATTTGGCTGATGAAAGTCATCGTGATGAGCTGTGTCCAATGTCCTGAACAGAGAATGGAATGGTGTGTCATACCTTCCATCACAAAGGTCTAAGCCCCCAACAAAGCTCACAATCCTCCGCTGCTGCAAACTTTTGTTAGGCATCTCGTGGTCAACGATAACAATTTTCTGATGATGTGTGAACATGGTGGCAATTTGCAGACCTTTAACAAAGCTTCCACCATCATCAGGATTTCGAGGGCACAAAACACAGTGCACGTCTGTGTCACGGAAATAGTTTGCAGTTTCCTCATCATGGGTTGCCATAAGACCATCTTTCTTCAGCAATCCTACTGAGGTTCTGTCATCCCAAACGAGCATAAGAACTCGTACACCTTCACTAGCCTTCCTCTTAAGGAGCTCGCCAAGTGTAACATCACCACCAGGTTTTGGCCTCTTGGAGTCTCTTATCAATGTAATTTCTGTGTACACAGACCAACCTGTGATGTATATCAGATGTTGTGCATTACTAATTGCATCAAAAATGTCCTCCCAACACCTATGGGGCTCATAGTATCGTCCATCAGCAAGAGGAATTTGTGGAATGAAATCGTCAGGGACATGCGCATCTTGGTAAAGCGTTACTTTGCAACCCTGTCTCTGAGAGAAAAATGTGTAAGGGACTCCAGGATACTTTGCACTTCGTACACCTCTCGCCCAGTTGCGGTCTTTTGAAACATCAAAATATTGCACTTTCACATGGATCTTAGCATCTCCAACGGGGTTCCGGTCTGCATCACATATCTCAAGCCATCTGTCCACCTCCTCACCATCAAGGATCTCCATGACAGGCAAATAAGCTCTTCCAATCAGTGATGCCCCAATAGGATTGTCAAACTTAACAGTGAAGATGACATTCGATGCCATGTGGGCACAGTATATGTGAAAAGACTCATACCAACGTGGACTAACTGGTTCATTTGTGATCAATCTGGTCCGACCAACTCGGGCTTTCTCCAAATCAATAGTAGCATAAAGTTTGGTAGACCCCTTGCCGATACCAACAGTGTCTTCGATACCTTCAACAAGCTATTAGAAGCATTTCATGGTGTAAACAAGAATTAGAAGATAAAAATGAAAGAAAGCCGATAAGAAAACAATGAGTTTAACATATATATCAAACATTATAAGACAAAAAAAATCTATAATTGTATCTGACAATGATAACCTGTCTTTCGCTAGAAAATAATCAACCAATAAAATAATTCTCGGTGATAAAGAGGAACAGGAACAAGAGGGAAAGAGGATAAGTTGTCTTAGGCATGGTTTAAAATAACAGTATTTACTGGGTGGGTCTAATGGTAAAGGAAACAAAATGTATCATCATGTGTTTACTGGAGAGGAGTTCCTTTATATGTTACACTAGGAGCAATATGACTAGGAGAAATACTTTATTAAGGAGATCAGATCATATACTTGGAAAGACTAAGATATAAACCAATAGTTCTTGTCTTCAATTACCTTAATGTGCAAAGAAAATCATCAATTTGTGTTACAGTATATAGACTCCTAAATGTGTCAGAAAATGTGCAGCAAGCAGTAATTGTGCAAAAGCTTTTGCTTCGTTAGTTCCATTGACTATTTTCTCCCACTTTTCCTTTCTCAGTTGTACAATACGGTAAAAGGAGTGATTAAACATGACCATGTAAGATTCCTGCACTCATATTTCTTAGCAAAAGAAAGTCCCAAATAGTCTCAAATGCTATATATAAACATAAACAGAACTTCCAAAGTAAACTTCAAAAAAAATCTAAAAAAGCTTCTAAAACCAAACCAAGGATATTTGCTTCTTGGCTTTAGAAAGGTTCTGAAGTGCTGGTTTTTATGTAAATTAGTGTTTCGTGTTTGGATGAACATATAACCCAATAAACACAATCTCCTCAAGCCAGTTCAAAGAAAAAATCTACCAGTAAAATGTACTCTCTGAAGCAATTTATAATAATATAAAAACAGATGCAAGATCACATCTACAAGTTGAAATGAAAATTTTGGAAAGAGATCTCATATAACCATGCAGAGATCAACAAGCAGAGAATCTCAAGTCAACAATATAAGCACAGAGAAAGATGACACATAAAAGATTAAAAGTGACTAGACCTCAGTTGGCTAGTATCATCATGACGAAAGGATTTACCTTGCGGAGGAACTTCGGAGCACCACCTGAAGCTCTGTGTGGATTTGTCAGGGACTCTGCCTCAAAAATTGTCGCATGGAGTGTTCCGTGTAACAAAATCTGCGCCATCTGTTACCTTCTTACCTAATTTCCACGCACGCACACAATAAAAAAAGATAAAAAAACGTCAGAGGATATATGTCTAAACTCCAATCGAGCTGACGGAAAAGGTAAGCCTTCAAGAATGGAAGCACCAGCGAACAGATCTGCCTCAAACAAAGGCCTCAAGTCCCGCGGCACTGTTGACACGTACACAATTAACCTACTTGATGTAAGCAAAACCAAATCGGGTAGCCCATTCAAAGAACACAAGTACCCTATCGAGCTACTTTAGGGATCTAATTTAGCTCAAGAATAGTCGAAAACAAAAAGAAGAGTAGCCATCGAACAAGACGGATCCGAGCTCGGAAGCCATGTAAATTCGCACGTAGACAATCAAAGTAAGATTTATCAGGTTTCAAACAACCCAGAATAGAAAAAAGAATGAACGATGTTTGGGGCAATCATGATCGAGGAAAGAGGGATATCTCCAGTGTACTCACCCGAGTAGGGATCGACACTGGGATCGGGGGAAGCGAGTGATAGATCCGGGGCGACGGGGAAGGGAGGAGATGGAGGAAGAGAGATCGCAGCCTCTGCCGACCAGGCGTTGAAACTTGGCTTTATAGATGGAAAGAGCGAGTGAGTCGATCCGGAAGGAGTAGTGGGCGGAGCTCACGAGCCCCGTGGTAAGTGCGAACGAGCATTTCGATATGGAAAATAAGAAAAATAACAACGGATAGGGAGGTGCTAATTACATATTAGATTAGTTAATTTAGCTTGTTATCTTTAGTATTTTTTTTCTTATATTTTTAAAAAAATATATTATTTCTATAATTATAAAAATAAAACATATGGGTTTATTTATCATAACTTAATTAATTTTATCAACATGAATATAAAAAAAATAAAAATAAAAAAATAATTTTAATGTTTTAATTGATGATGATAAATAATGTGACAGACATCGCTAATGTCATATATGATAATTGTGGATGTGGAAAACAATGACAAAAGATAAAAATAACTATACGTCGATATAGTTGTCAAGCAAAGTTTTTCTCATTCATAACAATCACTCATGACTATCAACGACGATGTCACTATTATCACAAACTAAAATTGTACTATATGATGTATTATATAATTAGCCTGATAAAAAGTGTTTTTAGTTTAAAATATATATATTTTTATGACCCATTTTAATTCAGGTAAACTAATTAATTAGGTTCATTTAGAGAGAAACTACTGTGCTACATATGAAGAATATATGGCCATGTCAATATGTGGAACTTTGTAACGATTAACATGTTATTTTCAAAATTTACAAGAATACATATGTAAAGAAAGATACTGTAAATAAAATATAATTAGACGTTGACGAGTCAAAGATATTTGTAAATCCAATTTTGATCAACTAACGCCCAAATCCAAACTTTCTAGAACATAATCGTCAAAAGTCCGAACATGATGAATCGGCCTTACCAGTCACCTTCTTCCACTAGTCTTTATACCGATAAAGAACTATAAATCTTTAGTTATCAATAGTTAATAGCTCCGGGTAAGATCAATAATAAGAACTTTCTCGATTTGAGATCTTCGTTTGATCCAACAAGTAGGAATATCCAAAAAAAACCACAGTTTGAGATGACGATGCCAATGCCAAATGACAATGATCATGATGTAAAATATATTTTCTCTTTCCTCCAAGACGTGTCCTAATTCCTGAAGTCCATAAGTTGCCGGGTCAATTGCACAGAGTAGAACCCAGCTTGGAACCTCCGCTGCCCATTTTGACCCCTAGTTCACAGCTATCATATCTTCTACGCTAAAAGATTTGATTGGCATCCTTGGAATACAAATTCTACAAAAATATAAATATTGCAATACCATTTCAAATTCTAACAGTTTGATATGAAATTCTACCAAAAATATAAATATTGTAATACTATTTCAAAGTCTAAGAGTTTGATATGAAATTCTCCAAAATTATAAATATTGCAATACTATTTCAAAGTCTAACATTTTGATATGAGACGGAAACGGAAAGAGAAGTTCCGTCATTTATGTTAACAGCACTTTTAAATCAAGCTTTAAATCAGATTATGACATTAATAATTAAATTTAGATCAGATGCTAATAGATGATGTATTCATGTAATTGAACAATTAAACAGATCCAGAAATGAGTAGGATAAGATTCGTGGTCACCTTCCTAGTTGAAATCAGTCATCCCACCCATCAGGCGTCCCCTCTACAGAAGGGTGAGACAACGGGATGCAGCTTTTTGAGGCGGGCGACAAACGCAAAAAGGTGTGAACAGTCATCTGATAGCAGATGTACAAACTAATTGCATTATCTGCATCCGCGTGCAATCGACCACTCAAAGATGTGGACACACCAGCTGCCATTATTGGTGGGCAATAATGAGAGATATGCCTTTGATATAAATCAGAACTGGAAGAATGCCAAAGCACAGTTTAAGATGAATTTTTATTTCTAAAATATAGGTCTAAAATGATTATTCGATCCATTAATCTAATATTACACCTAAATATTTAACCCACTTATTTTAGGTTAAGAATTTAAATCTTTATCTTAATTTTTTTTGGGAGATACCAACTAATTTAACTAATAAAGACTAACAAATTATTCCTGATCATAGGATGAAAACCTATCTTCACCACCGTGTGCAAAAAGATAAAAAGTGACAACAAACAAAATGTAAGCTTAATTGGCCTTTAAAGGCACTGAAATTATAATGTAAACAGAACTATTAGTCCATTGTCGGCTTCTGGAATCATTTACTGTTGAATCGAGCTTCTCACGAGGCTTGGGATGTCACCATATCATCTCTCGCATGATTTTTACCTAATAAAATATTATCGGAATCGCACCAGCTAGTTGACAGCTGAATCATCAATTCATATACCATTTTCTTCAGAGCTGGTGGAGAGATCTGCGAGGCTCAGTTCAAATCCATTAGCTTAAGGATTCAGCAGAAAACTTCCCCTAAATGCCTGATATCTCAGCATAAAGTTCACTACTTTTGACATCTTGATACATGGGAAAAGGAAGAGGTAGAAGCTACCATTAGACTAAACGCACAGCTACTTTAAGAGACACGTATTGCATAATTCTCCTATTCGCTTGGCATGACAGATGGGACAGTTTTAGGATGCCAATCAAGTAGAGCAAGTTGGTCGGTTGGGTTCCACATGAAACACGTGTCCCATTTATATCAAGGCTTGATTCTTCGAATACAAGCAGAAGGAATCCTACGAGGATTGAGAATTTTCTGAACCCCAAGTTTTTATTATTTTACCAGCTCCTCAGTATCTTGTTTGATTTGGTTATTTCCTATTTAGGTTAGTGGATTCTAAAAGAAGCTTTTAACATCTACATGTCGCAATGTACTTGATTAAAGCAATAAATTTGATTAAAGCAGGCTAAACAAATGCAAGTACGTGAAAGATCTGACATTCTATCATTATCATTTAATAATAAGAACATAAGATATGAATTCATCTTACCTGAACTCAAACTTGATTATTGATATGTGCTTCTCCTGTCTCAGTCCCAAGGAGTTCAGGTTTACTATAGGTGCCGATGTAGAACAGGCAAAGGGATGAAGTCGACGAACACCGGTGATTGCAACCTTGCAGTTTATTCTATCAGCACAGAAGTCAAGAAAAAGGTCAAAAAGCAAGAAATACTAACGTTGATATCACAATTTAAGGATTACAGGAAGTGCTGAGCTAACCTGAAGCAACCATGCTGAATCCACCGCAACATTATATTACAGGAACAACAAGCCAGAGAGACGCAAGGTCAAATAGATAAAACAAGCAAAAGCCCAAATCTGACAAGTTTTATTATTCTCTTATTCAAGCAAATGCCATAATCTACTGAGCAAATACACGAAAGCAAGAATATGGTGTAGTTATGTGGTGATGATGGGTGGTAGACGGTCGGATTTGGCACCGAGGATACGAGCCCTAGTGTCGGGGATGAATTCCATCCCGGGCAACTGTGTTACCACCCCTTCATCCGTAACTCTATAGGATAGCTTAGAAGATGTCTTGGAAGGTCATGGTCTCCAACATTATCACTGGAATACAGATCCCAGTACTTGTCTGCGATCCTGTCAACCTTCTGCACACACTCCAAGCTCTCTGGGTGGAGGAAGACATCATCAAGCAATCCAAGGTGCTCATACCAAAGAGCCATCCGGAAACCATGGACCTGTCCCCTTGCCGGCTCTCTAGTTGACAGACGAAATGGTTGGTATGCTCCCATAGCAAGCTCAGAATCCCTGTTTCCATCCAATGACCTCTGATTGATGTTGGCAGACCCATTTATAATATACTCGTCATCAACTGAAACCAAAAGTTTGGGGTAATTAAGATTTCATTAACACTTGAATGGAGACAGAGTTCAATAAGCACCCAAGCTTATGTAAGATCTGGTTTAGATTAGCATGAAATAGATCAGATGTTGATGGGCTTTGGTACCTGGAAATGCTCGATTAAGAATAAAACAATTTGCATTCATAAAGGATGCAAAGAAAGATTCTATAGTATGAACTAGTAATGTGACTAAACAAAAAAGAGTTTGCCTTACCAAAACATGAAGTGCTAATTGTTGCAGGATAAAACTATATATGATTATGCTTGATTTGAATCAGGCGATGATAATATCACAGTCTACAACAAGAATTGCGGATGAAAAGTACCTAGTGTTCTTCGCAAAGAAAACCGTCAAATGCATAGAGCTAGTAAATATGAGTGTTAAGAAGAATACCAATCATCATCTTCGTATGAACATAGATCATGAACCGCCTGGCTTCCTGAGCTCTGCTGTAGTCCGTATGTGGCTGTAGGTGCTTCTCAGGTTCGTATTCACCACTCTTTACCTCCTGATTCCCTAAGAAGGTCGGACAGTCCTTTGGATTAGCTTCCATTCCTTTTGCCCGGAGAGATTGCGTGATGTCAGTATACAAACTTACTAACAATCTTCAGAGAAAGCTCCTTGGGGATCAGATGCAACGCATCGATTTCCTCAGGCTTGATATCATCAGCTTTCCATGCATAAGAACTACCAAAGTACTGGTTTTCAATAAAGATAAAGTTCTTCACTCTACGGATGGCATTTATTTAGGCATCTTGAATGCTTCTGTCAATGGTGTTATCCTTTTCACTAACAAGCCCAGCTCTAGTGGCATCCTCTATGAGTGTCAGGAAAGTCAAAAGCAGCACCCTCCATCAATGGATCTGAAAAGCTGCACGTTCCAAAACTCTCTGTCCTCTGGGAACATGACAGGGGAAGGCGGAATGATAACGTGGAAAGGATCTTGTAGCTGCACAAGAACATCTTTTCCTCCTTGCTTTCTCCAACACAGCTCAAAATTGAATAAAACATCCCAAGCAACCGGCCCTTCCAGCTGTGAATGGATATCATGCCAAGGCTCTCTCGGTCCATCCTTTTCCATAGAAGCCTCTCGAAAATTTGGCTGATGGAAGTCCTCATGATGAGCTGTGTCCAACGTCCTGAACAGAGAATGGAATTGTGTGTCATACCTCCCTTCACAAAGGTCTATGCCCCCGACAAAACTCACAAACCTCCGCTGCCTCGAATTTCTGTTAGGCATCTCGTGGTCAACAATAACAATTTTCTGATGATGGCTGAACATGGCGGCAATTCGCGTACCTTTAGCACAGCGTCCACCATCATCAGGATATCGAGGGCACAAAGCACAGTACACGGTTGTGTTGCGGAAATAGTTTGCAGTTTCCTCATTATGGGTTGCCATGCGACCATCTTTCTTCAGCGATCGTACTGAGGTTCTGTCGTCCCAGAGAAGCATAAGAACTCGAACACCTTCATTTGCCTTCATCTTAAGGAGCTCACCAAGTGTGATACCTCCACCAGGTTTTGGCCTCTTGGAGTCTCTTATCAGTGTGATTTCTGTGTGCACAGACCAACCGGCCATGTATATCAGATGATGTGCATTACTAATTGCATCAAAAATGTCCTCCCAGCACCTACGAGGCTCGTAGTTTCTCCCATCAGCAAGATTTTGAAGCATCAAGATTTCTGTGTACACCTCTCCCATCAATATTTTGAAGCATCAGAAATATTACTAATTGCATAAAAAATGTCCTCCCAGCACTTCGTACACCTCTTGCCCAGTTACGGTCTCTTGAAGCATCAAAATATTGCACTTTCACATGGATCTTAGCATCTCCAACAGGGTTCCGGTCTTCGTCGCATATCTCAAGTTATCTGCCGACCTCCTCACCAACGAGGATCTCAGTGACAGGCAAATAAGCCCTTCCAGTCAGTGATGTTCCAACAGCATTGTCAACTTCAATTAGTGAAGATGACATTTTCTGCCATGTGGGCAAAGTATATGCGAAAAGTTTCATACCAGCGTCGATTAGCAGGTTCATCTGGAATCATTCTGGTCCGACCAACTCGAGCCTCCTCCAAACCAATAGTAGCATAAAGTTGAGTATATCTCTCGCCATGACCGACAGTAGTTTTTAGATCTCCAACAAGCTGTTAGAAGAGTTTCAAGGTGCAGACAAGCATTAGAAGATTAAAAAAAAGAAGAACATAACAAAACAATGTGACACAAGAAATCCATAATTTTATGCTACAATGACTGTCTGTTCTTGGCTAATCAAAATAACCAGTCAATAAAATAATTTTCATCAATCAAAAGAGAATAGAATGTTCTACTGCTCGGCATTCTTGTTTATTTCCAATACAATAAATTATGTAAACCAATATTAAACCAGTATCAAAACCTTTGTGTTGGGTGTTACAAGATAAGTTAAATACTGAAAGCTGAAAAGACTTGAATGAACAATGTATCTGAAAAGTCTTGAGTGTATTCAAGGCTCGAGAAACTGATCATGTCTGTTCTTCAACTAATTCGATGAAAAGGATTTACAAGAAAGCTTCTGACTTTGTAAAGCATATCATGTTTCCTAAACTGGATTTCTATGCAGAGTGCAACACTAAAACTGGCTTATTGAAATCTAGAGACAAGTAGTGTCAAATTCATTTATTCCAGAAAGCACACGTATCATCATGTATTTACTGTGCGTTTTTAAGGAGACCGGAAGATATGCAGAAGTCACGCTAAAAAAGGTCGACAATAAAAGCACAAAGAATAATAACAAATAAAGATCAGAAGTGGCAAGACCTGAGTTCAGCTGGTATTCATCACAATCAAAGTTTGTACCTTGCGGAGGAACTTCCAAACACCACCTGAAGCTCTGTCCGGATTCTTCAGCGAGTCTGCTTCAAAAATTGTAGCGTGGAGCGTTCCGTGTAGCAAACTCGGAGCCATCCGTTACCTTGTTACCCAAGTTCCAGACTGTGTACACACATAAATAGAATAACGTCAGAGGAAACAGATTTGAAGTCCTACCGAGCTGATGCAAACGGCAGAAATGAAGGAAAAAAATGTCACCTTCAATAACGGAGTCACCGAACGATCGGATCTGCCTCCCACGGCACACCGTTGAAACCTACAAAATCAACCAATTTGATAGCCGAGTCAAAGTCGAACCATACAAGTAGGAAATCAAGTGCAAGAGCGGCAGAAATGAAGGATTCATCAGGCTTCAAACAAGAAGTAGCGCAACCACGATCAAGCAAAGAGGGATTCCTCCATTATACTCACCTGACGAGGGAACGTCGCCTGGATCGGCGGAGCGAGTGATAAATCGGAGGCGAAGGGTAAGGAGATGGAGGGAAAATTGGAGGAAGAGAGTTCACTGCCGCTCGATGCTAGTTTAGGTCTCATGTATATAGAAAAAGCGTAGTGAATAAAGAAGAGGGACGAGTAGCGGGAATTGAGAAGAGCCTATGGAAAGTGGGAAGCATGACAATGTGATATTAACAAATAAAAGAAATAACAAAAAGGTCGATTTTGTATACATCCCTCTGCTCCTATCAAAATTTCATATTGGTCCCTCAAGACTTTAAAATATCACCTAACGCCTATATATATATATATATATATATATATATATATATATATATATATATAATCCCCAAATATTCTTATTTATACCAAATATTCTGTGAAAACTTATTAAGATAAATAGAAAATATTTTATGTATTTTATAAACTCAAATAAAATTAACTCTTTTTTGGATGGATGTTAATAGCTGTGGAGGAAGATATTCGCTATATTAAAATTTGTAATAGTATATACTATGAAAAATTTTACGAGGATATATATGTAAGATTCCTTAAAATAATTAGACTTTGACAGGTCAAAGACATGTCAACTTAACTAACTTTTATCAATCTCAATATTCCAAATCCAAATTCTTCCAAGATCAACCCTTCCCAAATCAAACCAGTCACCTCGAACTACGATGAGTTGACTTCAACATCAACTTTCCTTCATCAAGTCATTATAAAGACAAAGGACTACAAAAAGTTATGGCATCTTTATGTGTTTTCTAAACTTTTTTATAAGCTTTCCTTTTACAAGTCTTTTCAATTTTGAGAAAACAGAGTAACAAATTCCACCATATATATCTAAAGGGCAGACAAATACAATTGTCCAGCTGATGTTCTTTAGTGGAATATACGTTATTCTTAAATTTCTGAAGGTATAGCAAATTCTTTCTGATACAGGCATTGAAAAGAACCCAAAAAAAACATAAAAAGAAAACAAGTGTGTTACGCAATTGGAGAAGGACATCACGTTTCTTTTATCTATTGTTAATTAGTAGCTCTGGATAGGATCAATATAAAAATACCATCTAAATTTTAGACACTAGAAAAAGACCATACTCTGACCAGTATAAAATACAGCGGAAATGAGGATGCGACATCACGAAGGTCATGTGGTTGATCGATAATAATCACATTGTGTAAAATCTATTTCTCTCTCCTCCAGTCGTTGTCCCCGAGTCCTAAAGATGCCAGGTCCATGACATAGAGTAATGGTCTTTTTAAATCATCCACTGTTTATTTTGACCCCTAGTTCGCAGCCATGATGATGCCTTGAGGAGAATCATCTATTGTTATATCAGTATCATCATACGTTGTATTTGGTCTTTTTCAACTATAGTTTTGGTCTTTTTCATGTGAGGATAACAAATGACATGAAACCACAGCAACGAAAATGTAAGTTGACAACTACTGCTCGGGTAGGTTTTTGGAGCAGTGAAATATAACATTAATCTAACTATTAATCCATTGTCAGCTTAGAGATCATGAACAACTTGCCCACTCATGCTACCAAATTGATGATGTTTTGGAACTATCCAAAGGGAATACGAAGGGGTCAACACATCATCACTCACAAGATTTTACCTAATAAAATAGTTCTAGGATCAAACCAGCTAGGCAATAGCTGAGTCATCGTCTGTATCATCTTCTTCAGAGCTGAAGAGTTCTCACAGGAGGCTCAGTTCACATGCATCAGCTCAAGGATTCAGTTAATGACTTCCCATAAATCTTGTCATCTTGAGACATGGGAAAAAGAAGAGGTAGAAGCAACTATTAGACTAAATGCATAACTACTTTACGGTACATGTATGGTGTTGCATAATGTTCCTAATTGCTTGGCATGACATATGAGAGATTGAGATTGAGATGAAAGGAACAATCCGCCAGGTTTCGGAAGGCCAATCAAGTTGAGCAGGTTTTAGAAGGACTAAATGATAAAATTGCATGTGATCAAATTAGCTATTATATGCAAATGCAAGTAAACTACCGAAGATGGTTACAGTCTGGAAGTAAAATAGTGAAAGCAATAACAAGCAGATCAAGACTATGAAATTTCCATTTAGACTTCTGTTAGAAAATAGCTTCAAGTCAATGATGAAGCATCTTGATCGCAAATCACATTACTGAATGCAGTAATTTCTTGTTATCTGTGGTTCTGGTGGTGAATGCTCCAATTTATCTTCTATGCTAGTAGGAAAAGATGAACTCTGTAAGACAATTGCTTGATAAATAGCCAATGTCTTCGTAGCCAGTGATATGTCGTTCTCCCCCTTCTATTTCTCTTCTTCGACGTTTTTCAGTGTTTTTATTTTCCTATATGATTTGCTTTTTATCTGATATCGGCCTTGTTCTCTTAAAGTCTTCGTGTTCCTGGTAACGATCTATCATCTATGCTAGTACTTCTCCTCCGCTCATAGGCATGTGTGCTAGTGAATCCCAGATAGCACCCTAATCTGCTCTAATACGAACATGGTACATTTTGACCTAAAAACCTTTGGTTACCTTCGTCCTTTCTTAATGCTACCCGAGCACAAACTACATGAATGCATTCCCTGTGTCTTTCCATGCCAGAAACGTTGCATCCTTACATGCGTTCCTAATAACCGTCTCAATAATGGATCAATTCAAAGAGAGTAAGCAATGTAGTGAATACCAGAGCGTTATCCACGAGAAGCATGTAGAGAATCGGCGACGATGACCCTATGCACTTCCATCTGAACCGCCGCCGCCGCCGCCTTCTCAGGCCTCGATCGGAGCATCGCGTCTCCGGTTGCGTAATAGGGAGGAGGAGACTTCCAAATGGCGGAAAAGAGAAGCGCGAAAGGGCGGGACTGAGACCAGATTTGCGTTTGGCGACCGGTATTTGAAGGCCGAGATGGGGCTCCTCACTGGGTCTCCCGTGGAAGTTTCCGGAGACGCACACCTGATGGGCCGTTGTTGGGTGCTTTTAGGGGCTCGTCCGAGCTAAGCCTAATACAAGATTCAATTGGACTCTGGTCGGACTCAGGCTAGGCGACATTGAGCCCAATTTCACAACTCTATGACTCGTGCATTTAGAATTACAAATCAATTTTCGTTATAATAAAACAGGAAAAACAATTAAAAAAAGATACCATCTTAATTACTGAATAATTGTACCCAACCAAATTACACCAAAGTAGCAGTCTCGATTAAGAGCACCTTTTAATGTATCCAATTCTTGACATGGGTGGCCAATGGCTACGCGACAATTCACTTTGGGCACAGTAGTTATCATACGTTACATGTACATATATTTCTTGGGACAAACTATGTTACCCCGGTGACCATTTCTTTAAAGCTAACGAACTACCTCAACGGTTCAACCAAGGCCTGGCCTTTTGGTACGCACAGTGAGGTGAGATAACGTAGTAAATGTGCTCATGTGCCATCTTCTCCTCGCCTCGCATTAATTGGGATCCACTGATACTGTGATATGACTGCCGTCCATCAACATTTCATGCGTGCATCAGATTTCCATGGTGAGGTGGTGAAGGAAAAGTTGTCGGACCTTTCTAACTCCATTCTCGTTCATCCCCAAAGTTATGCAGATGGGAGAGGGTAGATAGTCTCCATCCTTGCATGCATGCATCAGCCATGCACGCATTGATCGTCACTGCAGCGAAGCACCATCTGCTGGGGATATGTCTCTTGTCTCCTTGATTTCGCTGGCTTATAGTGCAGCTTAAACTACTGGGGATAAGATAAATGGGACCGATCTGTGAAGGCATGGGTTGATGTTCTTGGGTGGGTAGACTGCAGCGACTGTACCGTGATGATGATAATACACGGCACGGCACAAGAACAGTAACATAAACATCGGTCCTTCGTCGATCGATCTGACCAAACCAAAGCGGAACGTTTCGAGGGTTAACGATGATGAGTTTGTGGGCGGAAAGTTTATCTTGCCAAAGAAACTCAAACCCGCTATTGGTAGATCGTCATGCGTATGCTCATATCATTTCTCTTGGCCTATGTTAGGAAGATCATGATCGCCAGATGATTGCTTGCTTGGTGTCGATGGCCACCCACCTCCATTAGCCAACAGAAAACTCGATCGCAAATGACTACTCTAATCTCAGTGGATCTCTTGTTTCTTAATAGCAAGAACTATTCTTAGCATGCTCGACGATGATCGATTTGTCGTCGTCTTCGCACTAACAAGGAATGAAGTGGCGGTTTTATTCTTATCTATCTACCCCCCAAAGAAGGTCGACTTTAGAGATCAACCCTTTTTACTGGGTAGAGTGCATACATAGCCTCATGAGCACAAGAAGAACACAGACCACGCAGGCACAGACAAGCATGCAAGAAGAATTAAATGAGTTATTCATGGCCGTTGGTGCAGGAGTTTATTACCAGTGTACTGTGGGTGGTTACGGGCCGATGGCCACGCTTCACCGACAGCTCCTCTGCCACCTTCTGTGCCTCCCTTGCACGTTCTTCTCCAATTTATAATCTCGCCCTCCCCCTCCTCCCCCGTCAAGTTAACCATGACAGTAGCCGCTCCCTCCCTATCTATTTCCGGTTCAAAGCCGGCAGCTTTTGTACTTTGTCGTCAGTGAAAGCAGGCTCATCTTTACTCCACTGGCTTGATCCTCTCTCTCTCTCTCTCTCTCTCTCTCCCTCCCCCTTCTTCTTCCGGCATTCTGTGTCAGATTACCAGTGGTTTCTTAACAACAACATGGTACAGTCGAAGAAGTTCCGAGGAGTTCGGCAGCGCCACTGGGGCTCCTGGGTCTCTGAGATAAGACATCCTCTCCTGTAAGTACTGCACTGCTCTCTGTACATTGTATGCATGCCATTCTTTTCCTCTCCGGCTATGTGTGAATAGTAGCGAAGTGTTGAAGCGTAATGAAGACAATGGAAGCATCATTTTCCATCTTTCTTGCCGTGGTGTTGCGGGCAGGAAGCGAAGGGTGTGGCTTGGCACCTTCGAGACGGCAGAGGAGGCCGCCCGAGCCTACGACGAGGCCGCGGTGCTCATGAGCGGACGCAACGCGAAGACCAACTTCCCGGTGCCCCGCACCCCGGAGGGCGACGCCACCGCCGCCGACGCCTCCTCCAAGGCCCTGTCGGAGGTCCTCAGCGCCAAGCTCCGCAAGTGCTGCAAGACCACCCCCTCCTCCTCCCTCACCTGCCTCCGGCTCGACACCGAGAAGTCTCACATCGGGGTGTGGCAGAAGCGCCCCGGCACCCGCGACGGCTCCAGCTGGGTCATGACCGTGGAGCTCGGCAACGCGAGCCACGGCCGACAAGACGCCGGGGAGGCGATGATGGCTCCGACGTCGCCCCTCGCTGTGGAGGGGGCCTCGTCCCAGGAGGCGGTCGGGGGGATGGACGAGGAGGAGAGTCTGGCGTTGCAGATGATAGAAGAGCTCCTCGGCAGGAACCGCCCAACCTCTCCCTCCCATGCAGGGATAGAAGGTGAAGACAGCTTTTTCCTCTAGTGGCCATGGCAGCTGAAGCCGACTCAGTTTGGTTGGATGCTTTGTTTGTGAATACAACCATATATGGATCAGTAGATCCACCTCGCCATTAGCCCCTTAATCAGTCTCCCTCGACACGTCAACCACTGCAAGCACCCATCGGACCTATATGTGTCTCTGTTTCCTCATCTGAAAGCATATAATTATGTCATGTTACGTGAAAGTGATGCAGATGAAACAAGAAAGCTGTAGTCTACTCCAACTTACCGTTAATAGATATGATAAAGCTCAGATGCTTGACCTCTTGTTCTGTGGTGGAATGAGATCCTTCTCTACAAACATATACATATCCTTTTCCAACGGCTGCATCTATCTACAATAATGGCTGAACAGTGGAGAAGATCACGAAAAAAGAGAAAGAGATATTTAACCACAGCTTCCTACATTCTTGTTTTGCTTTAGCTAAGAATAGAATCGAGAACTGGCAATCATACATCACAGCTTGTGCATACGTCGACTGTCGGATCCCAAGAATGGAAGGGATGCCCTTGCAAGTTTTGTGTACTTGTTTTGTGCGAAGAAGAGATAGGAAATAGCATACGAATGAGGATAAAGTAGTCTGATGTTGAAGATTGGGCCTCTGCTGCATGCAAGTCTCCTTGAAATCGTATCGAGTCCTTGTCACAAGGAAAAGCTTCCTGATCTTGCCAGTGATGTGGAGAGAATTCAAAGTTAGATCATTCCAAATTACCAAACTCATACGAAAAGGCTGAAAGAATTGGAGGAATGGGATTCGGATTAGTCGGCAGGATGGGTGATGAATGAGGCAGAAACTTACACATCAAATGTCACTTCCAAACCACATGCGTGCTCGCTCAAACCTCTCTCCGATTCTACTACTCGACTACTTAATGCATCGGAGAGAAGAAGAAGAAACAAAACCCAGGAGACGTGGGGTTGGAAATCTTTTACATCGTCACCGTGCTACAGACTTGTGACAGTGTAATTCTCGCCATCATACATGAGCAGCCGCAGTGTATTCTAACATCAAAATCGATCATGACAGCAGAAACAATCTTAGGAAATTATATGAACAACCAACACTCCACCGAGGACCACCATCAATGCACAATCAATGGCTAGCAAACACATTTGACGCCTTTTCTCTCTCCGAATACATCGATCATAAGACGCCGAAAACTACAGGAAGAAGCTACAGCTGTTGCTCGTGATTTTTCTTTGGGCATGAACGAGCCAATGAAACCTCAAGTGAAGCACCATGAATTGTCTACAGATCCCAACATGGGAAGGCAGCGCAAGGAAAGCACCGTAAAGGATCAGCGATTTGATTCACGCGAGGATCAGAGAGAAGAATGGTTGTGGTGCAAGGTCCCCAACTCCGGGTACATCAATAAAAGCTAGGGCAGATGAGTGACGACAAGAAGGACTCCACAGGCAGATGGGCTCAATGAATGCGCCACGCTATTGAGGAATAAGGGAAAAAGTGTATGACTTTTCCATCTAAAACAAAGTCAGATCGGATGCTGTGAGGCTTTTGTTGTGAGTGAATGGAGTTAATTGCAGCTGTTTAGCTGTAAGTTTAGGTTAAGAAGAGTAGGCATGAAGGAACGAACTGAGGCCTCTCGTCCTCGCAATCAATGCTTCTACCGCATATTTTGTGCAATAATGGTTCTTCTGCATTTTGGTGAAAACAAGTACTTTTACAACCTAAAATTCATCATGTGGAATGGAATGATGTACATTACAGGATTCAAAAGCTGCTCTTGTAGCTTTGGGTGTTGGCACTGTTGTTCTTGCCATGCTCTTGATGTCCCTCTGCACCAGCCTGGAAATTAGGTAAGCATTGGAAGATTACTGATCACTGTACTTGGTAAGAAAAGGGTGAAATAGTTGAAGAATGATCGACCAATAGAACATGCATGAAGAACACAACAGTACCGACAAAGAACTCACAGCTCTCAAGATGGAGAGAAGTTATATAACACTTGTAGTAGAAACTTACCATGTTGTTTAAACATGAGGCAAAGTATTGTGTAGATCCTAATTGTAGATTTTAAATCTAAAGCAAATATCTACTTGTTTTGTGAAGCTTTGACTCCCATGAGAAGTGTTTTCATTGGAATTCTTGCCTTGTGACCATCATCACTTAGGCAATCATGTTTATTATTATTATGTTAGAAAGAACTAATAGCTGCAGTTAATACTAAACCAGCAACATTATTAGCCTTCTCTTTAAAAAGCTTCACCCAAATACTACTGTGAAAACCAAAAACAAACAGATTTTTCATTAACAGAAAACAAAAAGGAATAAAGTTTGTGATCATATGTAAAGTATAACATATGGTAAATGCACTTAGTATATCTTAATTTTCTTTTATATTTATATTCTTTACATGTGAAGAAGGCCCATCTATATGGCTCAACCATATAGGGCCCTGCTTGATTTAGATTCATAAGGCTTCTACTCAGGCCCATGTCTCATGTGTTTTTATTTACTGAAAAAGATATTGAATTATTTATATATCATTTCCTTTGCTAATATGAATACAATTGAGCTGCATGATTTATGCCCAATATAAAATGTTAAAAAATATTCTGACATATATAAGGAATCCGATAGCTAATCGGCACGTAGAGAATATCTAATCGTCGTATCAAGGATAACATGGGCAGAAGTGATCTAAGTCATCATTCGTCTATTTACCCCTATGGATAATAGTCCAAAGGAGGTCGGTTCGAGCTTGTCTCTCTCGTATTGTTTATATGGACAAAATATCAAAAGAAGATGTTTGAACAGTTACAAGTTATCGTCTTGGTGGATTAGATATAAAAACTATACCCAGCGTTATACCGGGATGCTTCTTTCGAGAAAAATCTATACCCAAAAGGAATTTTGGATTAATTTGAACATCGAAATGATTAGATCGAGAATTTTCTCCCGACATCAATATAATGTTTTGGGAGTATAAAACTCCATCTCAAAATCACTTTAGAGTCATTCCAAAATTATCTCAGACACTCGTGCATATTCGGATCTGGATCATGTGAATGATGACAATTTCCCTTTAATACATTCGTATCACATGATATTTATTTTCATTAAATAAATTATAAAAACCCATCAAATGATATAATAAAGTATTGTTAAAATATTTCACTTCGTTTTATTATCGATTCGAGCATATGTCAAAAACATTTTAAACTTTGATTTAATATAGATTAATATTCAATCGAGCATTAGAGATTTTCTTGACTCCACCTAAACCTCATTGTACATCCAAGTTCGACCGAAGTTAGACTAATCATGATATCATGCACATTTCCCGTATCGCCAAGCAAATCAAGTTTTATTTAACTAATTTATAATAGTAATAAAATATGACAATGTACACTAATATTTGGAATTCATATTACTCTCCTCGCTAAAGATGACGATTTCATATCAAAATATCGTAACGGAACATTATAACGGTTTCGGGCAAGCCCAAAATATCGTCCTCCCCATCCCGATATATTATTGAAAGCAACGCGAAAAGAAGGCATCGAAGTCGAGGGAATAAAACCTGAGATATGCTGTTCCTCCCTCGAATATTCCCTCTCTCCGTTCCCGGCATATTCCAGTTCCCCCCTTCCCCTTCTCTCCTTCCTCCTCTATATCATTCCTTCGCCCCTCCTCCTCTTCTTACATTACTGCCTGTTTGTTTCCTACATTGGATTTCGATCGCAGAGAAGTTTGGTACTTGGAGATGAAATTCGGGAAGAGTCTCGGTAACCAGATCGAGGACGCGCTGCCGGAGTGGCGGGACAAGTTCCTCTCATACAAGGACCTCAAGAAGCGCCTCAAGCTCATCTCCGGTGGCGGCGGAGAGAGGCTAGCCAAACGGCCCAAGGTGGCCGACGATGTGGGGCCTGGCGATAAGAGGTGGCGAAAACTCGATCTCGTCTCAAAGGTGGTGTGGGTGATCAGATCGATGGTTCTATTTGCTTGTTCTCATAATTCATCAACAGAGCTCAAAGGGAACTTCTGTCGATCGATCAACCGATTCGAATAGGAAAAGAATTCCATGAATTCGTAGAAAAATTGATGAACAAACAATTATGGCAACGCAAGCTTCCTTTGAGGGAAAAAGTAATTTTATTTATCGAATGAGAAGCCTACTTAACTTGCTGTTTGTAACACTTTTTTATTCCAAAACATGTTTGTCATAAAGGTTAAGAGTAGTTCATTAGAAGCCACTGCTGGGAATTGTGGTGCGTTTGTTAAATCCTATCTTCATCAATGTCGGTTGCAGGACCTGCAGATCGAGTTGTGGAGCTATCTCGAAGATTCCAAGGAGTAGTTGATGAAAGTGAGAAAGGAATTGTAGACCTCCATGGAGAGATTGTCCGCCTCGAGAACTACAGTGCCCTCAATATACTGGTGATCATTGCCCAAATCCCATATATATATATATATATATATATATATATATATATATATATATATATATATATATATATATATATATATATATATATATATATATATATATATATATATATATATATATATATATATATATATATATATATATATATATATATATATATATATATATATATATATATATATATATATATATATATATATATATATATATATATATATATATATATATATATATATATATATATATATATATATATATATATATATATATATATATATATATATATATATATATATATATATATATATATATATATATATATATATATATATATATATATATATATATATATATATATATATATATATATATATATATATATATATATATATATATATATATATATATATATATATATATATATATATATATATATATATATATATATATATATATATATATATATATATATATATATATATATATATATATATATATATATATATATATATATATATATATATATATATATATATATATATATATATATATATATATATATATATATATATATATATATATATATATATATATATATATATATATATATATATATATATATATATATATATATATATATATATATATATATATATATATATATATATATATATATATATATATATATATATATATATATATATATATATATATATATATATATATATATATATATATATATATATATATATATATATATATATATATATATATATATATATATATATATATATATATATATATATATATATATATATATATATATATATATATATATATATATATATATATATATATATATATATATATATATATATATATATATATATATATATATATATATATATATATATATATATATATATATATATATATATATATATATATATATATATATATATATATATATATATATATATATATATATATATATATATATATATATATATATATATATATATATATATATATATATATATATATATATATATATATATATATATATATATATATATATATATATATATATATATATATATATATATATATATATATATATATATATATATATATATATATATATATATATATATATATATATATATATATATATATATATATATATATATATATATATATATATATATATATATATATATATATATATATATATATATATATATATATATATATATATATATATATATATATATATATATATATATATATATATATATATATATATATATATATATATATATATATATATATATATATATATATATATATATATATATATATATATATATATATATATATATATATATATATATATATATATATATATATATATATATATATATATATATATATATATATATATATATATATATATATATATATATATATATATATATATATATATATATATATATATATATATATATATATATATATATATATATATATATATATATATATATATATATATATATATATATATATATATATATATATATATATATATATATATATATATATATATATATATATATATATATATATATATATATATATATATATATATATATATATATATATATATATATATATATATATATATATATATATATATATATATATATATATATATATATATATATATATATATATATATATATATATATATATATATATATATATATATATATATATATATATATATATATATATATATATATATATATATATATATATATATATATATATATATATATATATATATATATATATATATATATATATATATATATATATATATATATATATATATATATATATATATATATATATATATATATATATATATATATATATATATATATATATATATATATATATATATATATATATATATATATATATATATATATATATATATATATATATATATATATATATATATATATATATATATATATATATATATATATATATATATATATATATATATATATATATATATATATATATATATATATATATATATATATATATATATATATATATATATATATATATATATATATATATATATATATATATATATATATATATATATATATATATATATATATATATATATATATATATATATATATATATATATATATATATATATATATATATATATATATATATATATATATATATATATATATATATATATATATATATATATATATATATATATATATATATATATATATATATATATATATATATATATATATATATATATATATATATATATATATATATATATATATATATATATATATATATATATATATATATATATATATATATATATATATATATATATATATATATATATATATATATATATATATATATATATATATATATATATATATATATATATATATACGGCGGAGAGAGGCTAGCCAAACGGCCCAAGGTGGCCGACGATGTGGGGCCTGGGGATCGCGATCCCTCCTCGGCGCCGGAAAGCGCGGCGATGCCGGTGGTCGAGGAGGAGGAGGATTTCATGAGGCTCCTTGAGGCCGAGCTCGACAAGTTCAATACCTTCTTCGTTGAGAAGGAGGAAGAGTACATCATACGCCAGAAGGTCTCCGCTCTCTTCCCTTTCTACATGTTTTGCCTTTTCCTTGGTTTCAAGCATGGGAAACGCATCTTTTGTCACGATAGAGGTGCGAAAACTCGATCTCGTCTCAAAGTTGGTGTGGGTGATCAGATCGATGGTTCTATTTGCTTGTTCTCATAATTCCATCAAACAGAGCTCAAAGGGAATCTTTCTGTCGATCGATCAACCGATTCGAATAGGAAAATAATTCCATGAATTCGTAGAAAAATTTGATGAACAAACAATTATTGCAACGCAAGCTTCCTTTGAGGGAAAAGTAATTTTATTTATCGAATGAGAAAGCCTACTTAACTTGCTGTTGTAACACTTTTTTATTCCAAAAATGTTTGTCATAATAGGTTAAGAGTATTTCATTAGAAGCCACTGCTGGGAATTGTGGTGCAGTTTGTTAAATCCTATCTTCATCAATGTCGGTTTGCAGGACCTGCAGGATCGAGTTGTGGAAGCTATCTCGAAGGATTCCAAGGAGGAGTTGATGAAAGTGAGAAAGGAAATTGTAGACCTCCATGGAGAGATTGTCCTCCTCGAGAACTACAGTGCCCTCAACTATACTGGTACATTGCCCAAATCCCATCCATGTCAAAGTATTTGTCATTTAGCTTGCTATAATTTTACTCTCTTCAACACTAAAACAACTCTTTTTAGACTCAATTTGATAGTTTCTATTGGAAATCCTCGCAAAACCTTGGATCATTTTTGTTTTGTTTTTTTTCCATTAAACTTTGGCACTGGACATGGATAGAACAACTTCCATCTAGTTCTTTTTTTAATCTAAGCATTAATTTTTGAAAATCTCTGTTGTGTGGAAACAATCTGCTTAGTGCCACTTATTGTACTTACTCCAGTATGAATTATATATATATATATATATATATATATATATATATATATAGTTTCACTTGCAAGTCAACAATACTACATTTCAGATATACTAATAGGTGATGGTAAATTAGTTGAATATTTATTTAAATAATTCGACTCATGTTACATTGTAACAGTGGCATTAATTTGTGTTGGATGGACATCCATATTCTAGAATAAAACACTCAAACCAACACCACAATGTTAACATGATAACCCAACTCATTTATTCAATGGATTACTCTTGTCAACCCAAAGTGGCGAAATCCATTAAAGCTAAAGAAACAGTAAATATTGTTCCCATCAGCTGGGTGAGTCAAAATATGTCATCTTTATTTCATGTTGAATCTTATACTTTAGAATGACTATCTCTGGATTGCCAAACTCAGGAGAGCAACTTTACTTTCAGATATCCAACAAACCATTTCATGCTCCAAAACTGAATTTTGATAGATTCCTAACAGAAGATAGCTTTGGTTTTCCTTGTAATTTGCCATGGATGTTGTAGAAACTAGCTGGGTAACTCGGGCTGCAAAAATTGCAGGAGTTTCCGAGTTAAGAATTATGTTATACAAGATTTTGCTTTGTTCAATTGGTTAAACGAAGTCAACTGCAGAGAGTTCCATGTGTAAAAGTTGTGTATCTCAGTATAGGCCATGGACTTTTATAGTTCAAATTTGTCTTGTAATATTTTTTGCTGAATTTAATTGGTTATACCATATGAGGTGCAGAAATTAAATAGGTAAAAGGTTGTGTATCCCAATATGTTACGCCCTTGGGAATATAACACATCAGCCCATTATTGCAACTTGCTGAAAAGGTTTTTGTCTATATATTCCGGCAGAACTCGATATATGCTACATGTAAACCTCTTTGAGAATGCGTAATAGCATTTTATAATTTAGATATTAGGTTCTTATATATGTATCCTCTGGAATTGCATGCAAAATTGAACACATAAGTAATATGCAAGAAATATCCTATTTGTAATTTATACATGGAATAAGAAAACATTAATTCATGTTGAATTTTAAGTTGTCACATACGACTTGGTATATGACTTGCATTGGCACTTGAGTTTTGGATGCATGAATATTTGACATAAATTGATATGGTCTCATTATGTTTCCATAACATACTTTCCTAAACACAAGGATTGCACTTCCAATTTGGTCGTTTTGTATCTATATTCATAGGCACTTTTTTATGTTTGTGAGGTTTTATCATTTTTACATATCGTCATGAAGCTTCGTTATTATTTATTTACTCATGCTGAAAATTTTATATTTAATATCAAACACAAATATTTTCCAGAGTTATACTGCTCAATTGCTTGCTGTTTGCACCATAGATATATCAATGATGCAACAAATTCTGAAGCACCACAGCAGGAATCTAGAGTTACGACATTCCGCATATAGATGAAGTATGAATTAACGAGCCACCCACCAGCAATGCTTCGGAACAGCAAAACTTATGTAGAACCGCTATAGGTCATTGCCGGTGACCTGTCCAAAATAGGATGATAAATTTAAAGAAATAGTATGAAATATTACAAAGAATAAAAAGTTATGTTAACAAACCCCAATTCTGCAGAACGGCTAATTGTGTTTCTTTGTGTTATACATGCAGGGCTAGCGAAAATACTGAAGAAGTATGACAAGAGAACAGGAGCACTTATTCGTCAGCCATTTATCCAAAAGGTGCTGCAGCAGCCCTTCTTCACCACTGATGTGTTATACAAACTTGTGAAGGAGTGTGAGGCCATGCTAGACCAACTCTTCCCCAAGATCGAAACATCGACATCCGTCGAAGATTGCGATGGGCAGAAGAGAGAGCAGAAGCCGGCAAAACTGAGATCCTCATTGGTTGGAGGAGTTCCAGAGTTGGAGGAGATCGAATACATGGAGAGCTTGTACATGAAGAGTACCATTGCGGCCTTGCGGGCCATGAAAGAGATCAGGGGTGGAAGTTCCACCGTGAGCTTTTTCTCATTGCCTCCCTTGCAGAGCAATGGATTGGAAGAAAGGTGGAACAATGTTCCTATATTAGAACAAGCAGCCAAGTGATCATAAAAGAGAGTGAATCTTTGAGTTTGCTTTGAGAAGGTTATCCATCTCCATTCTGAAGTCCTCCCTCCCCCAATCTTTTTTGTATCCTATAAGCTTACCTACATCAGTTTTTAGAATCCATACATGTAATAGCTGTATTACGTGTAAATTTGAACATGCAGAGGTTGAATCAGAGGAATTCAGCTTGACTGGTTACCATGTTTTAAGTTTATGATCTCTGCTCTGTATGTCTTTCCATAACCATGAAAAGCTGTTTCAACCTTTTTTTGAGCCATAAATCCATTCCCGACTCATTTGCTTCGAACCTTTCGAGTTGCCTGCATGAACAGGACCTACTGACAGAAGGGTATGGTCCATGAATAGTTTATTTATCTTTCTTAAAGTTCAATCATATTGAATTGAACCATTATTATTATTATTAGTTGACAAATCTGTACGATGAATCAGTGGATCCTGACATCAAGGTCACTTTATAAATAGTAAAACACTCACACCATACCATGTACGCTATCTGATGTATCACCCTTCATAAATAGTATAATAAATTATATATATCTCCGTGATGTAACATTTTCTTAGAGACAATCTGACGTTGCAGAAGGATTAAAATAATGGAGCGACAGCTCACAAGGAATTCGAACAGCTACTTAAACATTTTCTTAGAGACAATCTGAAGTTGCAGAAGGATTAAAATACTGGAGCGACATACAGCTCTAATATTCTAAGGGTTTTATTTGGTAGTTATCCAATAATTATTTCTGTTTTTTCCAGACATGAAAGAAAAAGCCATGTTGATCAAGTTTTTAGATTAATCAGGTTTTTTTTTTTGGGGGGGGGGGGGGGTTCAGTGAAGCTTATGAATGAGGTGGATAATTATATGTCAAATCAATGTCACATCGTATCACTTTTATCATCCTAAATATGGTCAACATAAATAATTCTTGAAAAGAAAAGGGTAAAGTGAAGAAGGATTTCTCTTTAGGTTGGCATTCTGAAAGAATTCTACTTTGTGAAGGTAAAGGGACCCACCGCTCGTTCGTCATTCATGCAATAAAAGGTCAGGTACCTCTCTGGGTACAATATAACCAGCAAGCGTAAGGGCGATGCTGGGATTCTCCAAATGGGCCCACATATTAAACGTCCTTGTCCAATAAAACGTCAGGTGTATATTCAGGTAAACTAGAAGGGCGGGTCAAGAATTTCTCCATGTTGATAAGAGCGACACGAGATTCCATTCCCGGTGTGTTCACCCCTCCCTTCCATCAAACCAAAACGTGGTTCCTACCGTACCGCAACTCAACCGCTCACTCCGCGTGATTGCAATGACCTTAAAGTGGGCCCAATGTAGACTCACCATTCCCAACCAGGTAGGAAATCCGGGCAGTCCTTGAGCCTCTCATGTTCTCCAACAGAAAATAAAGTTACACGTGGTAAGGCACCCGCCCACGCGTGCGAGTAAAGAAACTATTTCTCTTCGTGATACGAGCGATCCGTCTCGACCAGTCTCGATTCCAACCTTCCAAATAAGGTGTATAAATAAATAAATAAATAAATAAATAAATAAATAAATATATATATATATATATATGAATTAAAATTCTTGGTTGCCTAAATTAAAGTAATTAATTAAGACAAGTGTGAAACACGAAGGCGGTGAGACGGAGCGTTGTGTACTTCTTGTTCATAAATTCTTCTTCCCACCACCTCTCTCTCTCCCTCTCTCGCTCTTTGCCACTCGAGAAACCGTTCCGTCTTCGAGAAGCAGCGGTAGAAGAAGATGGCGTCCATCTCTCAATCACCGAGATCCTTCGTCTCAGGCCGTCATCGCGCTGCCTCTCGTCCTTCCCTTCCCGTCGTCTACGCCTCCTCCCTCGGCGGCCAACTTCACTGCCTCCGCCTCGGTCCCCGGGGGAGTTCCCGCATTGGTCTGCCTCTCCGGCGTGTGGTCGTCTACGCCACCACCACCGATGTTCACAAGAAGCGGCAGGCGCCTGTGGCACGGGACCGAGGGTTCGTGGATGAAATGAGGGCCGTCGCGATGAGACTGCACACTAGGGATCAGGCCAAGGAGGGGGAGAAGGAGGCCGACGCGCCGCCCGTCGCCAAGTGGGAACCCTCCGTCGAGCGCTATCTCCGGTTCTTGGTAGACAGCAAGCTCGTCTATGATACCCTCGAGACCATCGTGCAGGAGGCCGCCTACCCTTGCTGTAAGTCCCCTTCCAATATTCGATGAACCTGTCAGATAACATAGGTTGTCGTTCTTTTCTTGGTTTTTTGGAATGATTTAGTAGTTTATGATTAGTAATTTTTCTTGCAAGAGAAAAGGGGAGAAGAATCTTTGAACATTGTTGTTCACCCAAGTACGTGTTGGTTGTTCAATGCAGCTGCCCAATAGGGATTCACAGGCTTATCAAGTCCGTCGTTGTTGATCCGTGGTTCTGAATAAGAAAGGGAGACTCCACTTGAATATTAATTAAATAAACACTATGTGGAATTAATTTATCATAAAATAATTCAATATTGTATGGACCTATTCTGTCAAAATGTTTGAACGCTTTGCAGACTTAGTGACTTCTTCTATGTTTGGATTTGGGATGTGCCTAGGGAGACCTATGCATGATTTGGTCAGATGTGGAGATTCAATAAAGATTAATGGTCTTTTTATGAGTTGATTTGGGTGGCTTATTACATGTTATCCCTTGTAGTTAAACCTTTTTAACATCCCGTTTCCTATGCTTAAAAAATTTACATTTGAATCCTATAGTTATGAAAGTGAAATATTTAACTTCATTTATTTTAACGTCATCGGTTTTATCGACGGAAGCATAAAAATGATGGGCAAAGAGGTAATTTCAACATCTTAGTTATGTTTTCGGTAGTGGCAGACGACGGCGTCACTGGCGGCTGCGGGTGACTTGTGGACGTGGAAAGCGACGGGTGGCGACGTCGCTTGGCAACTGCGTTGATGTCGATGAAGACACAGACGCAGATGCAAATTGATGAAAGAGCCACTCGACATCTGCATTGGTGCCAACACAAATGCAGATGTAGAGCGTCGCTTGACATCTACATCAGTGTCGACGTAGTTGCTGAGCGACGTCACTCTCCCTTCTCATCCACAACAATCACTCACGGCTCTCAGTGGTGCCACCATTCGCCACCACCAAAAACATAACTAGGACGTTGAAATAACCTTTTTGCCTATCGTTTTCGTGCTTCCATTGGTAAAATCAACGATATTAAGGTACATGAAGATAGATATTTCACTTTCATAACTTTAGGGATTCTATTGTAAGGTTTTTGAGTTTAGGGACCGGGATGTTAAAGAGGTCTAACTACAGGGGATAATTTGTAATTAGCCCAAATTTGGGTTAGATCTAAGAAAACTTTATTGGAAACTATAATAAGGCATTTGTTTGCTCTTTGTTTGACTAGTGATATTGTCTTAAATAAAAAAGATGATAAATTATCTATGTAACTGATCCAAAAGCTGTACCACTCCATACTATGATTACAGGAACTGTTCACTCCACAAAGCCCAAAGGATCATTGATCTGGGTAGTGAAAATTGGGTATTTGGATAATGCTTGTAGAATATAGAGTTGAGTAAGAAAAGTTCAGAGCTCCCAGTCGACTTTTGAAAAGATTGTAATCAAGAAATAATTTGAAGCTCCCATGTTATCTTTTGGAAAAATAATCGACATCATCTCATCAAGTTATGTGCGTTGGAAGGTATATTCATGCATGAAATTTGAATTCAATGAATATGGCAAATGACTCATATACAGAATTTCAGTGACTCTTCTTGCTTACTAATTTTGGATTCAAATTTGTTTACTAATGTTTGATGTTGACATTTAATAGTATTTTGTTAATACAGCTTTAGCATTGTAGTTATATTATGTTCTTATTGGATCCAAAAATAAGGAAAGATGACTTGTCTTTAAACTCAGTAGTTTCGTTCATAGTAGGAATATATACTTTCTTCTCTTCAGTAAGATTGGTTATTTCTGCCAAGGAGGAACCTGTTTGTTAGGTATGGGTATAATAATGGAGACAGTCTAAAGTTACAAGATTTGCTTTAGGGTACAGAGTATTAAAAACATGGATGCAAAGGGGTTGTTGAAACACAGTTTTCGTATATAATGATTTTCAACGTTTATCCATTACCTGCTAGCACCTGTCTTTGTTTCATCGTTCTAATTATGATGTGCTACCAAGTCCAACATTTTCTAATAATGACTTGTTTGTAAATCAGATCATTTAAAAGAATTGCTAGCTAATACTAAATTATGTACCTAGGACTGGTTTGCAGTAGAATTTTTTGTTTCCCATTAGATTAGTATGTTATCATTTCTTTTTTTCTCTTTCCCAGTTGTGGCAGTTAGGCTGGAAAAATTCATTGTATCCTGGTTTATGTGTTACTTTGAATCAGCAAGATGATAAATAGGCAAAAATGATTTTCTCAAAAGATTAAAAGATGCTTTCTAACATCATATTTGATTATTTAAGAAATATATGTTCTAAAAAAAGAAATATATGTTCTTCTTTGTCATATCATGGCAACTTGCCTTTTTTGTTGGCTTGGAATGATGAGAAGTCATACCATTTAATGATTCACAGATATCAATTTATTTTTTATATCAATATTCCAAATCGTTTTAATATTATATCAAATAACAAGATAAGTTAAAGATACATCTTTTGTTCCTCAGAGTTGCTTTTGGAAAGAAAAAGAACAGATGAATGCACTTCACTAAATACTTGAACAGTGATAATCACAAAATGTGCTTGATGTGGTAAACATTGATGAGAGAAATGGTAATTTATTGGAGTAAGTAGTTAATAGCAAGTACTTTCTGTTGAATATGCAGGGTATGTGTTGGCAAGCTATGCATCTGCTGTCAACTGAAGTAAATCATTGTGTCACTTGAGTACCAATTATTTGGATTGCATAAGTAGAGGTTAAATGGAATCGGAGATTGAGTTACTGTGGTGAAGCATGAGCAAATCTATATGGCACTAAATGTGTGAGTATATTATAAGGCTGTGAAAACAATTACAAACTGCCATGTCAACACTGACGCCTCTCTGGGATTACCCTTTCTGTAGGGAGGAACTGGTAACATAACCATTAGACCTGTTTCATTTGTTTTCTAGTTTAATGCTTGCTCGAGGCCATATAGTCTTACATAGACATAACTGCTTTTTGAATCATTGTGATGGAATGACTTGGGTGCTTGGTTAAGATTATACTAATTGGCGAGTGATTGAAATTGAGCTGATAATGCAATTGGAATTTAGTCCGGCATTATATTTTGTCATTTGTTGCAGATGCTGAGTTAAGGAATACTGGCTTGGAAAGGTCTGAGAAGTTAGCAAAAGATTTAGAATGGTTCAGGGATCAGGGACATACCATTCCTGAACCCTCTTCTCCTGGTGTTTCTTATGCTAGTTATCTGGAAGGGCTCGCAAAAAAAGATCCTCAAGCTTTCATCTGCCACTTCTTCAATATATATTTTGGCCATGCTGCTGGTGGTCGAAGGATTGGTAGCAAGGTACAGTGTCAAAGCAATATATATAATTTTCCATTAATGAACTTTTGTTATTCCTTTTAATATCTATTCCAAACTACTGTCCTTTCTAGTACGAGAATATTTTTAAGTCTAGATGTCTCTTTTATTAGCATTGTTGGACTAAGACTAATTTTATTTTGGAATTGTACCTGTTTTATAAGATGATTCTTATGGGAGAGAACTGCATTTGTTTTTGCCCACAATATCACATTGTTATTAAGCTGAATATATAGTCTATTTACCTTGTGGACATCAAATGCTTAAGCTATTTCAGCATGATGATATTATGAATCATTTTAGTTTGTAACAAACTGTCAGCTTTGAAAACAGATTAGCAGTGAAGTATATTAAACTTATGTTACAGACGAATTAACTTGAGTGACTAAAGTAGCTTTTTTCTTTTCCTTGTGCGGGGATTGGAACATTCTATTGGGTAATGAGAATGCAAGAACCTTATGCTAGAGATCGGATAAAAGTCACAATATATGAACTGGGAAACTAGATGCATGTTTAGATCAGTGTTTTGAAAAGGCGCTCGGGCGTCGCCAGGCCCGAGCGCCTTGCACAGTGGTCGGGCGACGTGCTTCAGTAAAGCGTCGCCTGGGCACACATCTGAGCCCAAGCGTTGGGCACCTCAAGCGAGCGCTCGGTTGAAAGCGACCAATCGAACCAGATTGTCAACTTTGGTTCGATCGAACAGTAACTTGGTTTGATCGAATCAACTAACCACAGTAAACACTAAATGAAACCACCCCCCCTCGACCGACTAATGGTAAATCCTAATTACTCTCATTGCCTCGATCCACCTTTAGTCTTCGCTTCCATGCACAGCTCCCTCTGTCGCCGACGGAAAGGTCAAACGCTTCGTCTATCGTTGACAGATAGGTCTGAAGCTCCCGTTGCTGCAGCTTTCATGTGCAGTTCCCTCTGCCGCCGCTACCTTCGTGTGCAACTCCTTTCATCGTTAAGGGACAGGACCGCAGCTTCCTCCGCCATCGATGGACACATCAGAAGCTTCCGTTGCCGTCGACATTATTGTCCGCAGCTTCCTAGAACTAATTCTTATTTAGAACTACCAATCCTTATTTAGCACTATTAATCATATTTATCAATTGCGTTATATATATTTTTATATTTTAATATTTTAGATTATCTCATTTCGCTCGATCGAGTGCCCAGCGCCTCAAGCGTTTTGGGACCTTGGTGCCTAACAGTTTTAAAAACACTGTTTAGATCCATATTATATGCTTAGTGGGATTCATTGTAGTTTTTGCATTATTTTTAGAATGGTCAGAGCAGATACAAATGCCAAACTAAATCAGTTTACCTTTATGTAGAGCAAACTTCTGGCAGGATGATTAGTAGAATTCAAGTAATCAATTCATTAAAACCTTACGTGAGACACAAAACCTTTTTTGTGTCCATATGAGTTATTTGGGTTTTCTGTCCCACATGGTTGTGATGTTGGAGCCTAAATCAGGGTTTAGCATGATAAGGTTTATGTAAGACTATTAATACCTCCTGGTTTTTTAGTTGTATAATTTGAGTGTAATTAAATATACTTAACACTTAGTTTGCTCTCTTGGTTGGACAAGATATCTGGGTTGACTTTATTGTAGAGACCGAGTTTAGTTACTTGAGAGAATCTTGGAAAACTAGATTTTATTGCTTTATCCATTTGGTTACGAGGAACTTACTATTAGTGGCACTTTATCATGAATAATATTATGCTGCAGTAACTTTTTTTTTTTTCTTTATTGGGTCATGGATGAACTTAAATAGTTTTGGAAATTGTAAATGGTCATTGGTTTCGAGTTTTTGTTGGTGGACTCGGGTACTTTGGTTCTACCGGACTCTTATTTTCCTTCCAAGAACCATGTTCCCTGTTTTGATTTTTTTTTTTCCTTGGCTACATTGGGTTATTCAATTTCTCCCATTTGTTTATTTTACTGTTTCTTGTTCTTTAAGTTGAATTCTTTATAGAGCTGACAAAATAGATGCATTTCTACAGAAGCTTTATTTTGCGCATTATTATTGCTCAGATATTGTACTATTACAATATCTGTTCAGTTACAAGTTCCTATCTTTTATTTTTATTTTTTTTTAATTTAAAATTATGTTTCAAGAAATGGTCAACATGTCTGTTCCTCTCCTAGGTAGCTGAGAAAATCTTAGACAACAAAGAACTGGAATTCTACAAGTGGGATGGTGATCTCTCCCAAGTGTTGCAGAATGTGCAAGATAAGCTGAACAGAGTTACTTGCGTAAGATGATGAGACATGCATATATGTCTGTCCGTTGATTGCTTCCTTTCCTAGTTGGTAAAAGAACGTTCACATGGGGTTGAGATGTTTGTTTATATGTGTTTTGCAGAGCTGGTCTAGAGAAGAGAAGGATCATTGCTTAGAGGAGACTAGGAAGTCATTCCAGTATTCAGGAGACATACTTAGTCTCATTTTATCCTCCTAGATGGGGTGAAGATAAGCTGTCAAATAACCCCTTCTGCTCAGCTGGTTCATTGGGGGAAAAAAACTCGGTCAGCATGTTTTGTTCCTATTTACGTTGCAGACAATGATCTCCATGCTCAAGGCAACTGTCTTGATGCGGAGTAGAGACTATTGATATTTACATTTGAGCAGCCATGGAGTGGAGGGGGATGGATTTATGAATGTCGGCAGACTGTGACTATTCGAGTTTTGTCGAGAGAAAGTTCCTTGCGGTATTTATTCTGTGATGAATGCAAAATCCATGGCTGGCTGGTGGGTTCGGTTATCTTCCATCTTTCATCCCTTCTAACCCAGGTTTGCTCTCTCAAGTTAATTGTTTTATTAGCCATGATAGAGTCAAGGCTTTGTTAACTTTTTAAAAGTTAAAAATTCGTTCTTGGGAAAATAAAAAGGGTGAAAATTTATGAATGTATACATTTTTATGAGTTACATAATAAAACCTAATGAGAATCAATAAATTCTGAATGCCACATAAGCGTAGGTATGAGATGAATTGTTTACTTTGGAGTGCCAAATTGAAAAGGACCATATTGGCTCTTAAAGGAAGTCTGATCAGATTTGGATGGTGGGTCAAGCATTTCATGGACTTGACACATTTCTCATCTTTCGATCATCGCTTCCTCGATCGACCTTGAAGCTTTTCTACTTGAGCTTGAAGCATCAAGATCGAGTCTCTCTCTACTTAGCTCTTATAATCCAACTCATTGACCCGAACCTAGCGTCAGGACGAGGGACGAGCTACCTCGATAGTGGTCTCTATCGATTGTCATAAGCTCATATCTCTATCTTCCTCTAGACTCTTCACCATTCTCCTCTTGTTCTCAACCTTATCCCTTTTAGAACTATATCAATTCTTTTTAATAATAATTTATACATTATGTTTATTACTTAATTTATCGCATTTGGAATTGTGTTGTTTCTAATTTTGATGTGTTATTTTCCTTATCAGATTTGGGTAATTTAGTACTCTAAGACTTTCTTGATGCTTAAAAGAATGTAATTCGATTCTTTAATGATAATATTTTCATTATGAATTGATATCAAATGGTATCGGCCAGTTAAATCAAAATCGTATCCAAGCATGAAACCATATATAGTTGGGCAATTACCTTTCTCACGGAAGGATGATTAAACAAATACCGGAAACTAAAATTTTGCAGTGTACTTCGACAGAATAAATGAGAAATTTCTGACCAACTTTTATATTAAAAATGGGAAAAGGCAGTTGATGTAGCTACAAACAATAGTGATGCAAACAAAATAGGAGGACGGAAAGATGATGACCGCAGATGAGATAAAATCACAAACAACTCCGAACAAACAAGAGGCAAAATTGACGGACATGGAATAGATGACTCACGATCCGCACATCGGTGTCGTCGAGCAAACGGCCGGGATGGAGGAGCCCATGGCGAGGATGAGCTCGATCCGCTGGGGGGAGGTGGAAGAAGAGGAGCCGAGGAGAGCCACCTCGATCGTCGACAGGAGCTCGTAAGGCGAGACCATCGCTTCCTTCTTCTGGGGTTCCGTCGTCGAAAACCCTCACAAGAAAGAGGGGCAGGAAGAGGAGTAGGAGGAAACACTTCGTGGGAGCGAGGCGGTCGAAGGGGGCGATTTGAAACCCATGGACTGGACACGCATGGCGTGCATGCGCTCGATCCGCTGGGTCGAAGTGGAAGATGAGGGGCCGGGGAGAGCCGCCTCGATCAGCGATGCGAGCTCGTGCGGAGACACCACCTATTCCTTCTTCTCGGGTTCCTTCGGAAACCCTCACAAGTAAGAGGGGCAGGAGGAGGAGGAGGAACAGGAGGAAACTCTTCTTTGATTCTTGGAGAGCGAGGCGGTCGAAGGGAGCGATTCCAAACTCAGGGACCCGACGGCCGGGATGGATGCACCCATGGAGTGCATGACCTGTAACAAGAAAAAGGGGCCGGGGAGAGCCGCCTCGATGGTCGACGGGATATCGTGCGGAGAGACCACCGCTTCCTTTAGTAACAAGAAAAGAGGGGGAGCAGGAGGCGGGGGAAACCGTTATTGGCTTCTCCTGATTTAAAGCCGGTCCGGGGTACGGGACGACCGCCTTTAAAAGGCTGGCCGAGTTGTGTTTCAAGAAACAGTTTTATGTTTTCAAAAAAACTGTTTCTTGAAACACAACTCGGCCAGCCTTTTCCAATACTCCACAAAACACGATTTCCCAAAAGCAATAGCGTTTTCTTCCCTGTTTCCCATTCTCTATTGAGAGGATATTTGCACGGTGGACGCCCGTCAGAGTTTTTGAATACATAATTTAGTGTATTGGAAATCTGAGGGAGAAATAAATATCTGATAACATATGGAAGAAATATTATTAGATTAACAGCTAATTAAGTTCCTCTCTACCATCCATTGTGGGAGCTTAGCTTACGTGTGTGCCACAAGCAAGGCAATAAGAAAAGTTATTCCTCGGAGAAGACCATCCTTCACTTGCCCATCACCCAGATAGATGCCTTATTCCTGTTAGTCTCGTTATGGTACGTGGATGTGAGCCACACAAACTGTTGTTCCCCATCACCCATGGCCTCGTTGAACATCCTTACCTGTCTCCTCTGCTGGCTCTTTGCCTCCTCAGTTCTGCTGGTTATATAAGGTCAGCCTCTCTTCGGGGTGGAGGAGGCGACGGAGAAGGCACGGGACGGGGGCGCAGGAATAAGCAGCGTTTCCATGGCCGGCAATGGCGCCTTCCACGCTGCAGTATGTAACGCGCCGGCCAACGATAACCTGTTCTCCGATGGTGGTGTCTTCTACGGTGATGACCCCTTCGGACACGTCATGCCCCTCTTCATGTTGCACATCGTCGTCATCGTCTTCACCTCTCGTGCCGTCTACTTCCTTCTCCGCCCTCTCAAGCAGCCTCGTCTCGTCTGCGACATCATCGTAATGCTTTTGTCTAATTCTTTTCTGTCTGTTTGTTCGTGCGTATTTAACTTGTGTCGTGGTTACGTAGAGCGGCGTACTTTTGGGACCGACCCTGCCGAGCCTCCTTTCTCGGCTTCTTAGCTTCTTCCACCATGTGTTCGACGTGGAAGGGACGCCGGATTACAGCCACATCAAACAGCGGTACATGGACGCCATGTTTCGGACGGACAATGTATCCTTGATGCGTTCTGTGGCCTCCTACGGATTCATGCTTCAGCTCTTCTTGATCTCCGTCAAGACAGACCCCAGCAACATTTGGCGGTGCGGGAAGAAGGCCTTCGCCATCGGCGTCTCGTGCATGGTCATGCCCTTCGCCGTCCTCAACTTGCTTTCCTGGTTCTTCGAGGTCCAATACGTTCCTGACGACGGCGGCCGAACCGTCGCCGCTGTGGCAGGCGTCGGGGACCCGAACGCCCTCGTCACCATCGCTTCGTTGGTGAGCGACACCATGTTCCCCGTGGTCGCGGAGATCCTCGCGGAGCTCCGGCTGCTCAACACCGAACTCGGCCGCCTCGCTTTGTCGGTGTCCATGATCATCGATTACGGGTGGTCTTTGACCATCACGATCGCCAACGTGGTGATGCGAACCATGTACGACCAGGCGCTGCCATTGGTGTACTCGGCGCTGGGCATCGTCGCCATGATCGTCTTCCTCCTGTTTGTGTTCCGGCCGTGGGTGCGATGGATCGTGCGGCGGACCCCGAAGGACGGCCGCTTCCCGGAGGGGCAAGTCCTGATGGTCCTGCTGGTTGTAATGGCCATGGGTGCCATCAGTGAGACCTTCGGAGCGAGGGTCACGGACGGGCCGATCATCATGGGGCTCCTCGTGCCCACTGCGTCCCCGCTCGCGGTGGCCATCGCCGAGAAGGTGGAAGTGATCGCGACGGGGCTGATGCTGCCGCTGGCGTTCTTGAATGCAGGGATGCTGACAGACTTCTCCACGGTCGAACACCCCAAGGTGTTCCTGGGCCTACAGCTGTTCATGTTGTCGGGGTACCTGATCAAGTTCTTAGCGGCCATGGCGCCCGCCGTCTACTACAACATGCCAGTTAGGAAGGCTGCTCTGTTGGGGCTGATGCTGAACTTTACCGGCCTAATGCAACTTCTAATCTACGTCGACTCCTTGTATTCACAGGTACCAAACACTTCCCAATCAAAATTAGCAGATAAGGTGAGACATCGAGCTAATCTTAGTCTCCTCCTAATCCTACAGATGATTCAGCCAGAGGCATACGCGGCTATCATCGTCATCATAGTTGCTGTCACGGCCATATGTTCATATCTGGTGGCCAAACTCTACGATCCCCTGAAATCGAACAAAAAGGTGGCATATCGGAAATTGAAGCATCTCGACTAGGCCGCCGATTCCCTCCTCGCTGTTACAATGAGATTCCAAAATGATTCCTGATATCGTATCTGCAGATTCATAGAGTAGCTATATACTTAAGCGTGTTAAGACTGGGAAATATATTGTACGATTTTTTGATAATAGATTTGAATTATTCACTCCAATGTCATGCATGCAAGTTTATATATATATATATATATATATATATATATATATAAGAATTAAATTGAAGGTGGCGCTAATTTTATTATATAATCGCTGGCACGTCACACCCCGAAACAATCTCGGGTGGGGCCCCGTCTCTGATCGCGTGCACGTGATTGGATGCGGATAAAACCAGGGCCCACAGAACTGGTTATGTTGGGTTCCGTCGTTTTCTTTAATGACAAGGAGGGTATGATATCGTGTAGGGATCGATTGGTAGAAAAGTGACGGTGATCTTTATGGCCGCCTCCGTTATTTTCTCTCACCTTCTTGTTGTGGACACCTCCCAATTCCTGAACGACCACCGGGACGGTAAGCGCACCTTGTCGTCGTGCCTTGATTACTCATGACTAAACTCACGAGAGAATGAGCTGGCGCATCGCGGTAGCCGTACTAACCGGTCCGTCTTGACATCGGTCACATCCATGGCTCGCGTCCCACGCCGTCTGTCACGTCCCCACATACGACCCGTTCTCGTTTCACCAACCTCAAAGACACAACTATTAGTCGAATCACCCCCGCTCGCCCAACTCCACACGTAATCCCAACACCGTTGCCGCCTCCTCAGCCCTCTCCATCTCGCCAATGTAACGGATTCGGGTCTCCGTTCAGCGGTGAGGAAGGAGGCAGTGGAGGACCGAGGGACCACTGCGGCGCTGATCCAACCCGCTCGCGCCCTCCACCCCCCCCTGCCGCCGGGCCATGGAGACGAAGTCGCCACCTCCTCCGCTTCCACCACCGCAGCTACAGCGACGGGGAAAGTGGGTGGTGCCCCTGCTCGCCTCTTTCTTTCTCTCGTCCCTCTTCATTTCCGCCTCCATCTTCTCCTCGTCCTCGTCCTTCTCCTCCTCCGCTGCCACCTCCTTGTCCCGCCAGGCCCTCCTCCTCCTCTCGTTCTCCCAGATCCCGACCCCTATCGGCGACGATCCCCTTTTCGTGGAGTCCAAGCTCCGCAGCCGGCCGCTGTCCGCCGCTGCCCCTGCTCGGCCGGTTCCCCGTCTCGCTTACCTCATCTCCGGCTCGGCCGGTGACGGCGCCAGCCTCCGGCGGACCCTTCGCGCGCTCTACCACCCGGCCAACCAGTACGTGCTCCACCTCGATCTCGAGGCCTCCGCGGCGGAGCGCCTCGAGCTAACCGCCACCGTCCGCGAAGACCCGGTCTATACCCGCTTCCGCAACGTCAGGGTCATCTCCCGCGCCAATCTGGTCACCTACCGTGGTCCGACCATGGTCTCCAACACTCTCCACGCCGCCGCCATCCTCCTCAAAGAGGCCGGCGACTGGGACTGGTTTATCAACCTCAGCGCCTCCGATTACCCTCTCGTCACCCAGGACGGTATGATTCGTTGCCCAATTATTTGGTGTGGGCATTAGCGATAGGTGTTTCCTAATTTGGCGCTACACATTTGTTCCTGCAATTTGATCTTGTTCTGCTTGCTTTACGGGCTTTAATTGGAATTCTAAATGGGTATTTTCTCCAAATTCGTTCACCATCGTGTGTTGGTTAGGCATTGCTCAAGACATTTACTTGGTGTATTTGTTTCTCCACATTCCTCTGAGAGATGCTACCTCGGCGTAGCACTCATCTGCATGTTTACACAAGTTGTATATACAATTAGATCTCTGGATGGCTCTCATTTTGTTACATAAGCCTTGCCTGTATTTTGTATGCAGATCCTCGTGAGAACCAAGCTCGCCCCTGTTCCATATGCTTCTAATTATTTATAGAATATATAAATCAAGTGCTATGTTTGCCTCTAGATAGATAAGATTTCTTTGCTTCTAATGTAGTTCTTCATAAATTAGGAAACACTTTTAGATCATGGAAGTTATCTTTGTAACTATTATTTTTTTGTACCATTCAATTCTGATAGCATGAAGTAACAGTTCTTTTGTTTGGCAGATCTATTGTACACACTATCAAGTTTGCCTAGGGACCTGAACTTTATAGAGCACACTAGCGACATTGGATGGAAGGAGTACGTAAGACATGTTAATTCTTAGATTGGGATCTTTGTGTGGTACTTTGATTTAGATGTTCTTTTCTGAAAAAAGTTGGTTTCAGTAATTCACTCTTGAGAAGTCATTGTATGGTCTGTGGTGCAGGTATCACAGGGCTAAGCCTGTTATTATAGACCCTGGGCTTTATAGCTCGCAAAAAACGGATGTGTTTTGGGTTTCTGAGAAAAGGAGTGTACCCACTGCATTCAAGCTCTTCACAGGTACAAAGTCTAATTCTAACCCAATAGTTCATGTGTATAAGATTACTCATAGTAATATCTATCTTGCATACCCTTGTGCAAATCCTGCATTTCGTAGTAGGTTGCATCTACGTTGGAGATTGTTTAAACAATCCTGTATGGTGGGCAACTGTCAACTGTCCGCTTAAACTTGGAATTACGACAGTTATTTAATTGGCCATTTACTGTCATGGGCTATTGCAGCTAGAAAGTTGTGGCAGATTGATCCTTCTGCTGCCATGATACAGAGATTGGCAATTTGTTACCATCTGCTTTATGCTACAAATGATTGAACAGTGCACATAATATTTGTTGGTCTATTCATATCTGCGTGAATCAATATTTGTACACAAATGGCACCTAATATGATTAACAACTTTTTGTGCAGAAGTTGTGTGACAGGTCTGGCTTTTGGTTTGAGTAATACAATTACAAGATTTGTCAGCATACAGATATGCATATGATATGGTTAAATGCATATGAGTTGCATACATATTGCATGGATATACATATGAGTTGCATTTCAGTATCCCAATAATCCAGATTTAAAAATTTTACCAAGTATTTGATCTAAAGCAAGAGAGGTTATTTGCTAGTTTTTAAAGTGTTTGTATATTCTTTTTCTCCTTAGGTTTACCAAAGGTGAGGGCAAGTTTCAAGGATTAGGATCAGGATTGATACTAGAGTCTAGGATCATAATTTAAATGGGCTACAGTATGGTTTTTGAGGTCGAGGAATTAGCATGGGTTATGATTGAACCATCTACAACTTCCTAGATTGGGTTGCAATGGCTTGGGTTGGAATGGAAGGAAGCGACCTGACCTGACATAACTCAAGGTTAGTCTGGAATTGGTAGGGACTTCTGAACTACTTTTGGATTGTTTGGCTCCAGCTGAATGATTTCAATTTTTTTGGGAATTCTAAATTGATCCAGCGGATCTGGATTAAGATTGGTGAATCCTTTAAAACATGGGTAGGACCTAGGTGCTTTATTAAAGAAATCCTGGGGCTCAAAGGTGTACGCGGCCACTGCAAACAATACAGAGGTTGCTGAAAGAGGTATTTGGAAACCATCTGGGTTCAATTTCTATGATTATCTGACCTATTAGTTCATAAAATTACCTTATGATGCAGTGAAAAGCTAAATTGTTTGCCTTTAATCTCATCAAGGTAAATATGTGGTAAAAATTAGAAAACTGGTCAAGGTTGAAGAAGAGCTTACTGTAGGACAGAAGTGTAATAAGCTACACTCATTACAAGTTATGGATATTTTATCATCTTTGGAGAAAATGGGGGTGGTTCACGGGATCTGCTCTTGTTCATGATGCTCTGAATATGAGAGAGGAGTGAGAGAAGAACAAGAGATGAAGAGAGAAGGGTGATATAGGTGCATGTCAAAGCCTTTGATTTACATTCACCTTGTGTTTGGCTTCACAATTTCCCCTTTGGGCCATGATTTCTGAGTGTAATTTTCTTCAATAGTCTATCATTTGGCTGCTTTCTCAAATGATGCATAAAACAAATCGTTTTTAGTTTATTTATTTCTCCAGGACAAATTATGTACCAACTTGTTACAGTAATAACTTGGATAACAGTGGACTCTTGTGTCTGCTCTGTTTATAATTTCTTTGTTTGAACCTAACTATGTAGATTTCATGCTGCTTGTCATTAGAAATTATTTTTTGCTTTTGCCATTTACATGTGGTGCTGCACATGCTTCCATTAGCAGGAGAATGATTTGATTCTCCAAGATTCCCCCACATCATAATATATTGTGTGACATGTCTCTTAATCAGAATTTGCATAGGGGTTTCACAAATTCTCATAGCTGTGAGCAATATTATTCATTTGTACATGCTACAGAAAGTGTGAAAAATTACGGAGCAAATTAAACCTCCAGTTTAACCCAAATGTTGAAACCTCATATTTTAGCATCAAACAATGCTAAATCTACCTACATGTTCATCATACATGTGGCTAGCCTATTCTCATCTCGCCTTTGTTATCATAATTATCACACTAATTATCCCATGTCTTGTAGGTCATCAGTAATATTGAATATCATGTTCTGGGTGCATAGAAATTTTATATCAAAGATGGATGATATACACAAAAGGAGAAATGTTTCTCATATGTTTACAAAATATGATTTAAATGGAACCATGATCTCTAAGATATTTGCAATTTACTGAATTCTGGTCATCTTCCTTTCTCCCTTCTTTTCACTTCTACTTGCTTTGGTACATTGCAATCTTTTGTTAATCTATTAACTTAGCTATTCTGTGATGCTCAAAATCCAGCTCCTCTCGTTGTAAAAAAATAAGTAGATTTTGCCAATATACAATTGCTACTTATTTGATGGCCTAAAGAAGTTGAACATGCCATTTAACACATTGGATGGTTTTTATATTCATATAACTCATTGTGAAACTATATTATGAGATTATTGTGCCAGTTATACCTGTTATGCAGTGATGAGGATCTGAATATAGCACAGAATTCATTCCTTATCTTGTAGCAGTATGTAATGAATGCTTCTTTTTTATTATTGTACAAGATAAATGTTCAAATAGCAGAGAACACGTTGTTGATGGTGTAGTTCTGTTGTTAACATAATTATAAAGTAATAATTGGATCATTAATGATTGATTTCTTGGCAGGCTCTGCTTGGATGATGCTTTCTCATCAGTTCATCGAGTTCTTGTTATGGGGGTGGGACAACCTTCCAAGAACAGTTCTGATGTATTATGCAAACTTTCTGTCATCTCCTGAGGGGTATTTCCACACTGTAATCTGCAATGCGCATGAGTTCCGCAACACCACAGTCAACCATGACCTTCACTTCATATCTTGGGATAACCCTCCGAAGCAGCATCCTCACCTTCTCACACTAAATGACTTCTCAAGGATGGTCAGCAGTAATGCTCCATTCGCAAGGAAGTTTGGCAGAGGTGATCCAGTACTCGACAAGATCGACAAGGAGCTCTTGGGCCGTGATCCTGATGGTTTTGTGCCTAGTGCATGGTATGACAATCTAAAGATGGATACTGGCAATAATCTACCATTTACAGTGAGGAATGTCACTGAGCTGAGGCCTGGGGCAGGTTCCCAGAGGGTCAAAGCCCTAATAACGAGTCTGCTTTCAGCAGATGGTTTTGATAAGAAGCATTGCATTTGATCATATGAGTTATAAATTTCTTGAGGTATGATGCTTTGAGCTGTCTCGAGCCCTCAACTCAAAAGCAGTGAATAGGTGCAGGAGATCGGTTACTTGCCCGGAAGGTCATAACTTGGAAAGGGTAGGAATCTATGCAAATAATGACTTATTTTGCTTCTCGTTGGTGATAGAGTTACTATGTAAAGCAGCAAATCTCAAACTCCCTGGCCTTGTTGGATTACAATCTGCATGTGGGCATCAACTATCCATCAATGCCGATATCAAGTACATCAAGTCTGGTGTTCAGAAGTCACTGAACGCCGGAATGTATCAGCATATTTCAGCTTCGTTCTGCAGAGATTCATTTGATGACTAATTTATGTGCTTTTTGTTTGATCATCGAGAGACATTTCAACAAATGCCCCATGGCATTTATACTTGAGGTATCTCATCCTTGCAAATTGCTAGAGACAGTTAACCAACCTATTTCAGTACCAACCCTTTCAGTTGCATTGTAATATAACTGTCTTCCGAAGTATACTTTAATGTAAGGCAAGTTATTAACAATCACAGTTGGATCACTTGATGATATATCTCACTGAACCAACTTGGTTGCATTTTGTTTGCAGGCCAAACAGAAAAAAAAGAGAGTACATCACTGACTGAGAATACAAATCAACCTTAAAATGCACAAAGGAAAACGAACCTCTGGACTGAATGGAAGCCCTGTACTTAGGGCTTCCATTCCCATCCTAAGACACTTCAAGGCCGCGTCCGTGTTCCCATCCATACCTGGTGACCAACCAGCATTTCAGTTGGAACCCTAATTCCCCTGCAAAGAGAGGGAAAGAAATGCGACCATTCCAGAAAAGGGAACCTTTTTAGGGGCCACAACGATTTCCACCTCAAAACGCGAACCGAAATCGATTTCGAGTTGTCGCCTCGAAGAAGAACCTTCGATCGACATATTAGGGTTCGCGTTCGAAGCAGCGAGAGGAAGACGTCCGATTCGTCGCAGGAAGCGGACGACCTCAACGGCCATCAGGAGGCGCGTGAGTCAGCTCATCTTAGCCGTCGAAACGACGGAACTTTTCGTGAGATGGCGGGAACGGGAACGCTACGTATCCGGATGCAACATCCGCCGTTCGATTAACAATTGATCTGCTCTGATGGATCATTTTGCACAGTGTTCTATATAATTATTTCTATTCGTTATCATTAATGTCAAAACAATCTTATGGTAGGCACTTCGTTAAGTTTAGACAGAGCTGTGTTCGACAATGCTTCCTTGTACGTTTCCGCCATGCATTCTGCTGCTGCTTCGCCGAACTGCTTACGTTGACCACCAGATCGATCATATTCTGCAAAGAAAAGAACAGACGCACGGCAGTCAGTGACAATGAGACGTGATTTCATCTCACCATGAGGCAGAAAGGAGAGAGGAAGAGAGGATTAGTACTGTGCGTATTCGACATTGATTTTTGTGTTTGGAATCTTGGAAACAGCGTCGAAGGCTCTGTTCGACAAGACGAGGGTCGAAGGACACGGGCTGAGTCTGCAGAAATCCACCACTTGGACGACGATGGAGCCGTCCTTGCATGGCCGCCTGAGGCCGCTGAGGCACCGGAGCTGGTACTTTCTGCCGCAGGCAGCGCCGTTGTCCCACACGCCATTGCCTGCTGCCACGAAAAGCCCATTCCCCGGCAGTTGATCCTCGGTGTAGCCCGGGCATTTCGTCGCTGCACCAGTGTAAACCAAGCCATGTGATATGAACAGTGAAGACGAAGAAGAAGAAGAAGAAGGTCTTACGAAGATATGGAGGATCGTATGACGTAGCTGTGCCTACATCTGCTGAAACTGTGACGAGATAAACGTCGCAGATCAAACCGAAGAGCGTCGCCACTGCCACCCACCGCTCTCTCCCCATCACCGAGCACGTCTTGCGTTCAGCTGAGTCGCTTGCAGGCTAAATTTATACTTGGGGAGTGGGCGGCACCTCCATTGCTCAAACTAATACTACCATCTGTTCTTCCTCATCCACTTCTGCACACGATAAGATTCAATAGTGGAAATCGTGTTGGTGGCCGGCTTACCCAAGCTTTCCGTCATTTCCATTCCCTATCACAGTTGAACGAAGAGCACTATGGGATACATCGTTCCTTTACGGAACTGAGGCTTTATCTACGGTATATACAACAAATGAGGTCGACATGGGGATGATTAGCTAAGGAGATCTATCCTTTTCTTATTGATGGTGCTGTGATATGTCATCAGAATAAATATTTATCTAATTAGCTATAGATGAGGATTATGCCTTTGATGGAGGGGTCACTCGCAGCTCAAAATGGAACCGCGGATTAGCAGTCAAATCCTTTTGGCCGACCACTCGCCATTCGTTGAACTCCTCCTTCGGATCAGCATGAGCGCGTTACAGTGACATTTGACGCGGCTTTGCTTTCTCTCTGCCGCTAGTGGAGCTTCTCAGCCTCTTTATGGCCACTTCGTTTGAGATAATTGTAGCAAAGTTTTGATCGTCTTCTACAGACATGGCTGCGTTGCTGTAAGTCTTTGTTCTTTACTCGTACAGCGTGTGGGTTTTCTGAGTCTCTTAGATCACATAACTCTGTTTTAGATTAATGATGATATATATATATATATATACCTGTCATTCAGCTAGATTTTTCACTAAATATATAATATCAAGATAATTCATTTTTCTTTTTATATACATCCAAAGCACTATACCAAATTATCTACTAATACCAAAAATATTCATCCAATTAGGACTTGACAAGTGGTAGCTTAGTCAGACCAAGATGGTCAACATCTTGATCTGTCACATAAACCTCAATCCAATATAAAATATTATTTTATGTTTAACAAAGTATAAGGATTGTTACTGTTTTGCTCACCTCTATCACTAACTTGAGCGTTAGAGTGATCATGTCGAAAAATACTCGACCTTACAAATATCATATCATTATTATATCAGGTGTTTGAGACTCTCTTAATCATTTTTGAAGACTTATTACGGTTTAAACTAAATCAGGTTGATCCGATCATTACAAATATCATATCATGACACCTACTTAATTGAATATGATATTTTTGAATAATTTTGGTCTTAGTAATTTGATGTATAAGAAAATAAAAAGATATATCTATTATTAATTAGGATTGGTTGTATAAAAAACATATAAACGGCTTGCCGTTTTATCCCAACCCATCAATTGAATTAGAGAACGAGTGGGAGTCAGACTAATTTAGGCGATCAATTGAGATAGATAAAAAAAGATTTAAATGATAATTAATAGTTTTTTAGAGCCTTCTATTAATTCGTTTGTGGAGTGTCCTCTTCCTATATATAATGTTACATTTCAAGGCTTGAAATTTAAAAAATAAAATTAATTAAAATCACAATCTCTTTCTAAAAGCAGCCAAAAATATTTTGAGTTCATGGGGACATGATGCAATGTGTCAATCATGCATTGGTGGCAAGTGCGAAGAAGACTGCTTTTGTCCATTTACTGGTGAATGGCAATGACTGTTCATCTGTGGCAATGATCATTGATCTATTGTGGTTCTTAAAACATGATAATTAAGATTAAGAACATGACATATGAAATGTAGAATATGATGAGCTTTGATGCCATTGGCATTCGAAATTTTGCATGAACAAATATTGCCTCCTAAACTACCCTACTCTTTCTGGAGGCATAAACAGCCTTTCACCAATTTGATTTCTCAGTTGCAAGTCGCTTAATTTAGTCCTTGACAAATCTAACCAGCAAGCATCAATCGAGACGAACAAATGTGTTGCCATCGACTCGAAGAAAGTGACATCAATCAAATAACCTTGATCATAAATGATGAGAAAAAACAAATATGTTCTTTAATTCACAGAAATAACCCACAAGGTAAACAACAAAATTGTTCTGTCAACCCAAGAAAACAAAAACAGGGATTCGTTCAGTTCTGCTCCTCACCATCTTCAGCATCTCTCTCTGTTGCTGCAGCCATCAACTCATCGAAGTTTTCCGTCTTCCCCAGCAATATCTCAATCTGTGCAGGAGACTCGAATCAAGCACAACTATGAGTCATCATAATTCTAGCAAGTCTTACCTTTGCTTTCTGCATAGGTCGTCCCCTGGATTCATCCTTCACATCAACCATAGACGTCATAATCTCTGCGGATTTGTTTTCGACAAAAATTTAACTATAAAGAGCCTCGACTCTGTCGTATTCTTTTCAAATTGTAATCTAACAGTGAAAATAAGAATCCAAAATCTTACTCTTCTCAACAGCGAGACCATTGTTTTTGAGAATCTCAGCGATGGTGACTACAGTTGCGATGGCTGAAAAGTTCAAACGAATGCACAATAACAAATGATCATCCATGGTAAGGTGAAATTTGTTACAAGCAAACTACATCAGCACAACTATCGTCTGTCTGTGTCAACTAGAAATTTAACTTTTCAGACACAAGCAACTTCTGTAGCAACATTATTATTTTTTATTTCACTTGAGTTTGATCTCAGTAGATAGGGCATCATCAACCTAATAACACGAACATTCCATGAGTTCATAATGATAGAAAGTAAGCATACAAATCTCCTACATTGTTTTCACCAGTAAAAGATTCCGTTGCATCTTCTTCTTTTTTTATGTTAGCTCGATATACGTAAGCAGAGAATTTCAGTTCCTTTTCTTCTTCCAATTCTCCAACTCGTACGAATATCTAGTTGATTATTAAAAAGTTCGACACCAGAAAATTTCTCAAGACAAAACAAGCAGTCAAGCATTAACACCGTGGAACTTTACAAAGGGAAAAAAAAAGTGAAGGATCATCTAAAGGAAACCTATGAAACATCGATAGCCCTAATTGTTTCTTGGATATGGAGATGTGCCTGGATATGTGTCATGATCAGCTAAGCACAAGAGCATACTAGACCGATAGGCTATTAGATCATAACAATTAGTAGCAAAATAATTTATGTTACAAATATGACATTCTCCCAATTTACCTGTTAAGACATAAATGAGGGTCCAATCCATCAAATTAGTTTCAGCATAAGAAGAATTACCAAGACCACAGCCCAAAGAAATAGACTTGAATAGTGCTTGTTCGTGCGGAAGAAGATATATATTGCAAAAGCAGTTACACCCAACATTGAAAGGAGGAACGATAATAGTAGAGCAAGGAAGCAATACCCATTCCAAGAGCCGAAAGCTCCACTTCATTGTGTTGCTGCATGTACCTCTGCAACCAAAAGTATCATAGAGTTATCGACTATTACAACGAATAAGAGATACACAGAGCTCCCGAAGCTCAATCATGGACACTAAAAGATATCAACTTGAGGCCGAAATTAAGAGAAAAAGCACAAATGAAATATAACGCCGGAAAATCCAAGAAATTTCTTCTCATTCTCGGGCAACATCAACTAAGGTTAGGGTTTGGCACCTTAGCGAGATTGACATAGAAAAAGAGGGGCTTCTTCGTATTCGAGACTTGAATCCGGTTCTTCTTGTAGGAATCGGCGTTGACGCTGAGATTGTTGATGCCTTCCGTGACCTCCTCCATCGACGCTCCTTTCGCTTACAATCTGCCAAGACACGACAGGCAGAAACCCTAATTGCGTGCCCACAACCGATACGAGACAAATAAGTTATATACCACTAGAAATAATACATGTATATATATACATTTATATAACTCTGTGGACTCGGCGAGTTGAGTCACAGCCCCTCCCGAGCTTTGTCCGAGTCATACCAAGACGCGGCGATTCCAAAGCCCAAACGACTCGCGCATTACACCAGGGATCCCCTACAACTCCATCTACTTTTAGTATTATACAATTTGCACGTCACGACCGTCCATTAGAACCAGCGCAACTCACACCCGTGTGATCCCCAGCAACCTTGAACGTGGGATCCGATTCATCTGTGATCGAGATGCGTCTGTTACGCGCTAAATATTGTTATTTCTAGACTATTGTTATATATATATATATATATATATATATATATATATATATATATATATATATATATATATATATATATATATATATATATATATATATAATATATATAGATATATATATATATATGTATACATGTGTATATATATATGTATACATGTGTATATATATATGTATACATGTGTATATATATATATATAATATATATATAATATATATATATAATATATGTATACATGTGTATATATATATATATATGTATATGTATATATATGTATATGTATATATATATATGTATATATATATATATGTATATATATTATATATGTATACATGTGTATATATATATATATGTATACATGTGTATATATATATGTATACATGTGTATATATATATATATAATATATATATATATATTATATATATATATATATGTATACATGTGTATATATATATATGTATACATGTGTATATATATATATGTATACATGTGTATATATATGTATATATATGTATACATGTGTATATATATGTATACACATGTATACATGTGTATATATATATGTATACATGTGTATATATATATATTATATATATATATGTATGTATATATATATACATACATAAATATGTATATATATGTGTGTATATATATAGTATAAATAATACTGCTAACTTTTGATGCTATTTAAAGTATCAACTAACATTTATAAATAAATAATTGATAAAAATAAACAATAATTAACATCTAAAAATGACATGGATCTTTTCAAATGATAATGTTTTCCAAATCTTATGAAGAGCTATACAATGAGGGGCACAAAAACTCATCAAGCAAATCAAATTCCACAGCATTACAATTCACTTTCTTACTAATCTCAGAATAAAACACTGAAAAATAATGTACAAAAGCTGTTACTTGATACAAATTCCACAACACATCCAATCATAGATGCCTTTCCTTCTCTTTTCTGAACCCTTTCACCACAAAATACTAATGAGACTTGTTATTGGGAGACAGCATGTCTTGCTTGGATCATTCTCCTACTGACCTTCTCCATTGGCATTGCTGTTGGATCCTCTCCTGCTAACCGTAGTATTTTTCAAGATCTGCAAGGGAAATATAGGCTGCAAAATTAGAAGAGTTCCATAACGGCGAGTGATTTCAGATGGATGATCCAATTAGCACGAGCCAAAGCAAAATAAATCATGGTTAATACCTCACAACACGACTAAAGATGCTAAAGATACAATGAAATGACAGACTCGGATGCTTCTGCAACATATGAGAGTTCATGGCTGAATAAAGTCATGAATAATGTTTTTACAAAGCAAAAAACGCAAGCAAAAGAATTTTGTTTCGTAAAAGTCTTTCACAAAGCAAATAGTCTCATGCCACAGAAGCAGTCCTGTGAATCGTGTGGTGATTACATGGTTTCGGTAGCTATAAATGACTCGATTATCCATGAACACCAACTTCATCATAAGAAATCTGGATTTTCTCACAGATGATGATGCATTTGTTTATTTGTTTTTGTTACCAAATGAATGCAACATAGAACACACATGTTGGACCATTGTGGACATGTTTTGGATCGAAGTGCAAGTCAATACAGCTAGGCTGCAACTGCAGACATTGCCCGAGTATAGAACATCAAATGGTTCATACAAGCAACTCAAAGGTGCTTGTGAGAACTGAAAATGATCTGTGCAGAATTTGCTATGTCAACATGGCAAGAAATGACAAAATCTCACATCAGCAGCCATCGCAACCGAAAATATTCCCCGAATTATCCTAATTCAAAAAGTTCTTCACTAACCGCAAGATATTAGGCTCTTCGGACTATCCACATACTCCACCTTGGAACTTCACTAATTTAAGCATTGGAAAGATCTGAGTCAGAAAACCCGATATCAGACTCCTGCAGGCACTTGGGAGGATCTCGATGCTACCCTAGGTCGAGTCGTACCTGTCATCCCTTTAAGGACTTGACTTTGGAGATAACAGTGTTTACAAACCATAGGGTTAAGAGAAGTAAACAACTCTAGGTTCAGGAAGTCATTGTAATATGATATATATATACACACACACATAACAGGCAAGTTTTGGTAGCTTGATGAAGAAAGCTATATGGCTTGAATTATACATTCATCATGCAGTGAATCTAAAAGTATGTTCATCTTTGACAGGTAGAAAAATGAACCAGAAAACATCAGGTCTTGTTTCACTCGAAGTAACAAGTGGCGATAAGTATAGTGGCTATGACAATGAATGTTATTAGAGTCGAGAAGACATACTTGTCTCAGCATGTTGTTCTCATTCTGCAATGTGGACATCCTCTCCTCCAGTTCTGAGTTCTTGGCCTCCAAATCCTTCACCTTGGCCTCCAAATCATTCAGGTAAGCCTTCTTCCTCTCCCTGGCTTGCTGGGCTGACACTCTATTCCTCAGCAGCCTTTTGTTGGACAAGACACATCATACAGTAAAAGACAAGACAAAAGTCATTCCCAAAATTCCCGATGGATCAAACGTTGTCCAAACCTCTTCAGCCGCTTGTGCTCCTTGTCGGCCGGGCTCCTCCCTCGCCGCCGCTGGCCGCCCTGGGCGGCAGACTGGGCCCGGTCCGTACCAGCCGTCGAGCCGGCCTCTCTGCCGGAGGTCGATGCACCGGCCGGCTCGAACCCGAATTCCGGCACTCTCCTGATCTCCTCGTCGCTCTCCATTCCTGAATCAGGGGACCCAAAAAAGGCCCAATTTCGCCATCACGTCAAGAAAAAAGATCAAAACTCCACAAGGCAGCACGAACAAGAACAGCAAAACAACAAAAATCCCTCATTTTTTAGAAAAACGCAATTTTGACGAAGCAAAAAAAGGGGGAAAAAAAGGTACATTGGTCGAATTAAACAGAAAAATATCTTCATCTTGGACTGGGAAAGCACAAGCTCCTTTAAAAAAGCGATTTTTCCGCAAAATCCATGAGAATCAATACAAAAGAAGAAGATTGCCTTCTTTGACTTCCATCTGGGGGGCAGAACTCGAGGACCTCTCGCTGCTCGAAGGAAGTGAGCTGGTAGTCTGATCCTGCAGCATCCTTCGCCTCCTCCTCCTCCCTATAGAGGGAGCAGATCTACAGAGTGGAAGAAAAAGTCTCTCTCTCTCTCCCTCTCCCTCTCCCTCCCACCTTTTGGGAAGGAAGGAGGGGGGGAGGAGGATGGGCTGGTGATATCAATGGGGGGTTTCGGGGTTTAAAGGCGCGATTCTAGCCGTCCGATGTGGCAGCATCGGACAGTAGAGAGTGCGTGATCGTGGACGAAGGAGGAGCCACGAAACCCAGGGGGGAATCCAAAGGTGCGCAGGCGGCGAGCGTGGAGAGTTACTGACCGTTCGATTCATATCAAATCTAGTGGTCGATGTGCCGCGTGCATTGAATCCGGTCTTCACCGTTTGGTCATTAATAATAAGAACATACCTCCATTATTTTTTTCTTGAGCATATATCTATATTTCCCTTCTTTTTAATGTTCTTTATATGATTTATTAAAGGGTTTTAAACAACATACTTTTCCTTTTCCTTAGATTTAGTTAAGTGTCCCTCTCCCTCTCTGTCTCTGTATGATAATGGGGACCATTGGCCCACCATAAGGTAAAAATCATCATTAATTATCAAAAAATATTAAATTTAATTATCTCATCATAGATGATAAAAAAATAAAAAGTTTAACTGTAATATAAATAAATAAATAATTGTGACTTATGATTTTATTGTTATTTTATTGTTTGTTTATAAGAAGAAAATAAATATCTTTCCTCAGAAAAAAATTAAAAATTATTTGAATCTCAAGAAATTTGTAAGTGCAATTTTTTTTTAACACATATTGTATGAATTTAAACAATCATTTAGGTACTAAAATTCCTGTTTTCCTAGAATGTAAAATGCATGTTATCTCTCACACCATGTGAATTGTATTGGTTTTTTAAGGATGGGAATTGCTTGATGAATGCTACCATCTAAATGAGGGCACTCTTTGGACATGGATAATACAGAGGAGAAGGTATAAAGGAGATTTGGACTTGACATGCCCCTCCCATGTTGATCTATCCACAGGATGGGAATAATTCTTGGTTGGTCATGCATCCTTCACATTTCCCACCTCAGCCATGAGGTTGTGAGATGACTTGCTACCACCTGGATTTTTATGAGCCAAAGTTGGGCATTCTCTTTCCACTGAAATGATTGCTGGGAAAAGTAGTTGGAGAATTGAATTAGAATAATGAAAACTTGCAGAGAGAGAAAATGACTCCTCATTTGTCTTTAGACTTCAATTCACCTCTCACCATGTGTCCAGAAAACTTGCCCAGCAAAGAGAATGGGACTGTGCAGAGACAATGGTGTCTTAAAGGATCAGAACCATGCACCCTCAGCAAGAAAGCCAGGTTCAATTCTTACTCTGTTTTCTTCCAAGATGCAATGTATACTTGGTAGATGTTGCCACCAGCAATCAAGTTACTTTCTTCAGTGGTCCACTGAGGAGTGGACAAGCATTCATGTGCCTTCACTGCATCTTTCTTTGTCGCTTTCCTCTTACTATGGGCATCCTTTTCCTCGTTGCAGATCCCATCTTCCTCCATGTACACTTGCTCTGCACAATTTAGACTCCCTTTCAACACTTGGACATGTCCAGGTACCCAGGATGAATCTTTAAGCACTTGCCAAACCTTAACATGAAGAAACCCACAGGTCTAGGTGCAGAGATCAATCAAAAGAAGCTAGACAGACTTTAATAAAAGGTAGAGTTTGGCAGCTGCAAGGGTCTTTTCTTAGGCAGATTTTTGCGAGTGAAGAGAGCTGTCTCCATAATTTTGACAATGAAGATGCCTCACCTGCTGTCCTCCAAATGTACACAGGCATTCAAGGAAAGTCCAATTGAGAGGGAGAGAGAGAGATAGAAGAATAATTTGAATATTAGCTACCCTTATCCTAGGCACACAAAACATTATGAAAATGCATCCAGTGAAACATCCAGCATGTCTTACAACAGTAGGTAAAATATAAAGTCCTAGGTAGATCATGGAGAACAAAAGAAGCTTCCCAGAAACTGTCTTTGCAAAGATTAAATAGCATGATGCACTTGCCAATTATTTTCCAGGTACAAAGAACATATGACATAGAACACATGATGCGTTGGAGAAACAAATTTGAAACATCCATAAGGTTAATACAAAAGAGGACACATGTACCGACGGATCAAGTGATATTGGTGCACAATTGGTATAGTTGCATCTGGATAGATTCTATTTGGAAGAAAGGACCAGGGAAATAATCAGCAGAATCATAAGTTGGACAGAGAATTTAATTGCTTAGCTAGCCCATGGTTGCAATTTGCACCTTCATGAACCCATGAAGATATCAAATGATGAGCGATCGCGTAGGGTCCAGGAACAAACATCGGTGCGAGTTCTCCACTTTCCACGTTAAAGTCTGAAGAGAAGTTCTGACCTCTCTCGACACCCCCGCACATTTGGTTGACCTTCAAGGCAGCTGTCTTTTGAGCTTTCTCATATTCAGCAAAAGTAAGTGCCTTTTTGACATCCTCTCTTTTGTGCCACTGAGCATCTGAAGAAAAGAAGTATATAGTATATTTCTGCCGCGTTGTCGTAGTTGCCACTTTCTATGAAAATTACTGAATATACTTACCTTCTAGCTCCACCTTGTCCACATGAATATCAAATGATTTGGCATATGCAAAGAACCCCACCATCAACTGACATGGCATACTGCTAGGCCCAACTGAGAAAATATAAAACTTCGTCAATTTTGTTTGTGCATTCATGTCTTTGATTTAGAATGGTAAGAAAAAGAAGCATAAAGCTAAAACATCCTCATGTTATTTCATTTATTTTCTGGAATAGTTGTTTCCCATTGAAATATGAACCACGTGACTATATACTTCAGTGTATTTAAATGTCAGAAAAAATCACAGCATTTCATGCAGTTGAGTGCATCTCAGATACAAAAGTGCCTTTAAGATGCTTGACTACATACGATTTTTTATAATTGAAAATATTCACATCTTCCATTTTATGATTTTGGATCTTTTCATGAACTACATTTAACTGAAACCAATAGTCGTAGAAAATCTCGGGTACATTTGTTTCTATTATATGTAAGTCATAAAATTGCACAAACTTCATTTGCAAGCTCAAAAATACGAATGTAGACTTTATTGTCATTGTTCATGGTAAGCAAAAACACTATTTTATCACAGTACAGACAAACAAAGAGCAAACAGTAAACACAATCAGTCATTTAGTTCTTGATGCATAGATGTTTTCTGAGTTTGTAATTGAAAGGGAAGTCGACTTTTGCTATTACTAGAACAAACATTTCCTAGTATGATAAGAGTATCTTCCTTGGCTTCTAGCTGTTCTGAAAAGAAATAACAACAATAGTCAAGATCAAGATTTAAGTCTTCGATGAATGCATTCACATCAGCGACATTTAAGGCTTTACTTATAGAATAAAACAAATTATGGTCAGATATATCCATATGGCTTTCTCAGATGATGGTTCTAGTATCCTACATATTTTAGAAATCTAGCATCCTACAACAACAGTCTAGGGAGGTACCTCAGCATAAAACATACTGTATATTAATAACTGAAAATATAATTGGAATATCTAACTCACTGAAAAAATAATGTGTTAAAAGTTTCTGTTCATCATCCATTTCTAACCTTTCAATGAGTTTCTTCGGCCAAGAATAAAAGATTGTCTATGGTAGTTGCAATTCCATCAAATTGAGCTCAAGAAACTGGTGCTGCTTCTTGCTTAACAGAAATTGCATTTGTAAGACTCATCTGATTCTACAATTATATGAATCTAATACCCAAGCACTATTAACTGACTGTAAAATTCTATAGCTTGATTTCAAATTCTTGCCAATTCATTGTTCAAAAATATTTATAAGAAGAAGAGACGGGAGTAAGACAATCTTTGAGAATGTTCACTCATTACTCTTTTCACAAAACCCATTCTCTAGACATTATGTTGCATGTTTGGGAACACAAAATGGAGAGATAGGTAGATACCAGGCCATGGCTGTGAGCTGTGGTAAACAACTTCACCCACTTCAATACCAGTCTCTTCCCTAGTTTCTCTTCTTACTGCCTCTTCTAAGCTCTCTCCTGGCTAAGAAAATTAAGCAGTTAGCTGTTACAGTATAGATAATCTCATTTCAACTTGCATCACAAATAGTTCATATCTCTCGGAGTGGACATACGCATGTCATCATTCTGACTTAAATTAAGGTATCAGTACCTCTATAAAACCAGCAAGACAACTCCACATGCGGGGCACAAACCTCGATTGGTGGCTCAACAGTGCACAATCATTCTCCTTGTCAATCACGAGCATAATGACCACCTACTTGAGATAATTAGTCATGCGACAAGAGTGAGCACCAGCAGAACAGTTCAACAGTGATGGAAGTAGAGGGATCAAACTATACAGGATCAACTCGCGGATAAATTCTCTTCTTGCAGGACCCATTCGTGCATTGCTTCCGCCTCCCTGCATCAGTGGAAACTGTGCGAGCTCCACAGTGCCCACAAAAACGTGACACATTGTGCCACTCTAGCAGTGATCGTGCCTGGTCCAAGATAAGATGGGAGAAGTCCGGAACTTCTAGTTATGAGCCACATCATCATGACAACAAAAGAATAACAACAGGAAACAAGAACAGCTAAAGATGGTTGCTAAGAGAGCAAACGGAAATTCTATGATGTCAAATATAATGAATAGTTTAAATATATGTGGGGACATGCAGCCACACTACCATCATTAAGTGGGAAAAGAGGAATGTTCATCATCAAGAACCGAGATTACCATAGTACTACTGACATCAGGAACTCGGTAGCATTTTTGTTCACAGCATGGAACTAAGAGTATGAATTGATTAATTCCGAAGTAAAAGCGATCAGCTTTGGCTGGTATACGTCGTTCCGACGTTCTTCGATATGGCGACTTTTGTCCCTTATTTGATCAATTCCCATACAGAGAGCAGAAAAGATCATAGCAGAAGAACAGCTTACATGTCCGGCAATGGCCAACTCCCCCATCGCATCCGCATCGGCCCAATCGGTAGCAACCATCAACGTCCTCAACTCCACGAAGCACAACCCATTGCCGCCGCCTCCCAGCTCAACATTGCCCGCGTCAGAGACGTCAACCGCCCAATAAACGGTGCCGGCTTCCTCCACGGGGCCCGAACCCAAGTAGACGAAGGATTCGGCCGACAAGTCCACAAACTTCGCGGCAGAAACCCACCCAAGATTCCACCTTGGCGCCGAACCCGACGTGGAGTCGACGGAGCGGGCCAAAGGTCTGCCCTTTTTGAAAGGCAACACCCTGGCAACTTCCGAGGACCCATCGGCCGAACCGGAGAGGAGGGATTTGAGGGCGTCAAGGGCGGAACCGGGGGAGGACGATCCCTCCGACTTGGGGTGGCTGGATCTCAGCGGATTTCCGGCGAAGGCGTGAGATCGAAGACTGATGGACATGGCTGCCCCGTATCGACGAGAAGGAGGACGATCGAATCCTTCGAGAGGTGGAATTAAGGTTCTTGAAGAAGGACTTCGCGGTCTCAGGTATAAAGCGAGAGGAATTCGATTGAGGAGACGGGAAGCGAGGATCATCTCGCGGTCGCCATAGTTACGACGTTTGCGAGGGCGGGAGGTAGGTGGAAGTAGGGCAAGGATGCCTGACGCAGTTAACTGCGAAAGCATGTATCCATTAGATCGTAGATGCGAGTGATCACCTGATCTGACGACTGAAAAGAAGAGACTTTTCACATGAACCTGCGACAGAGGTGGAAAGCAAGCAGTGTCTCTTATGGCTGCCACGTTGTTCCATACAAGAGCGTCGCAGATGGGTGGACGATGCCGTCGCACGTCGTCGCTTTCATCACCACCTAATCTCGACCGTCCACTGATTTCTTTTATTTTTATTTTGCTAAAAACCCTGAAAGAAGCATAAATTTTGAGATCCGCAAATAGATATTTCATAATTATTTAATATATAATATAAATTTTAATTTTTAAATAAGTCGTACGGATACCCCTTTCATGTTATCTATTAAGGATTAATCTCTTTATATCCTCCTAGATCTTTAATTACCTAAAAAAAGAAGATAAGTGTGAAATCTTTGAATCTCATTAGTAGATATCTCAGAAAATATTTATAGTAATATAAAATATAAAGATACTTTGAAAGTTCGTATCTGTGAGTTAGCTGATTTTACATAATATTTATTTGAATAATCTCCTTATAAGATTTTGTTTTTTGACCCAATTTCCGTATTGTCACCTGCCATCCCTACCCACGCGGCGTCGCGGGTACTTCCCCGTCAAAGCCGACGGCGGCGGCGGAGTCCTCCTTCAGGGCGCCGCACTCGAAGCAGCTGGAGCGGCTGGCGAAGTTGTGTGCGGCGCAGGAGCAGTACCAGTCGCCAGGGCGGACGTCGGGGCCGCTGAATCCGAACGTCGGCCCGCCGCGAAGGCCGCTGCAGTTTGAGGGGGGAAGCAGTGTGCCAATGGACGCCAAAATGACAACGCGAGGCGAAGGACTCCATTTCCCACGTTTGGATGGATAAGAAGGAAACGATCACATCCACTTCCAATGATCACCTACTAGCAAAATAGACACTGGTTTTCTAGAATTCTCGCTTGAAGTGAAACCTCTCTGAGTTTTCTTTTAGTGGATGGGTATAAGGAGGGAGGAAGCATCCATGCAATGTTTTTCATGCACCATTGCTGAATGAAAGGAAGAAAACTGGTGGATTGTCGAATGATGAAAGTGGTCTTCGAGGATGGCTTTGACCGTCTTTTTGGCTTGTTTGATGTGCTTCCGTTGATTGCCATTTCCCCATCCGCGTTCAACTCCCCCACCCACTTCTCTTTTTCTGCTTTTGCTTTTGCTTTTGCTGCTCTCTGTTTTCCCATGGTGTTAACATTCCCTCCCTTCTCTCGCGTGCTGCAAAAGCGCAGTGGCGAACAGTGAAAGAAAGACCATCACCAAGATCTCTCTCTCTCTCTATCTCTAATGTCTTTTGTCTTTGTTGTGCTCTCCAGACTCATTCTACAAACACTTGCACATGAAAAGGTGAATTGTCATCACAGTGAAGAACATGAAAGTTAGAGATGAAGAGAGATGAAGAGCACAAGAACTTACACCAAGCACTCGAACAGAGGAAGACGTCAAAGGGATAAGGGAGAGAGGGAAATCAACGGTTGAATCAAAGAAGCGAGCACAGATCTCAAAGTGATCGATTTGGCGGGAAGATGGCGGGATCGGCCCACATTGTACATGCCTCAATATTTCTTTCACTGACATCTACCTAAAAATCGAACCCGAATCCGAATCCGATAAGGAGTTATTGGGTAATTAATACATATAACCCCTCCCCATAAAAGCTTTATTATAATTCTAAAAATATAAAATATTTTAGCATTTCAATATTAGCATTTCAAATTAAAAATATTTGTTTGATCGATCTAAATTAAAAATCAAACAACTGATCATTTAGCAAGTGAAGATCCGACAACAACACAGCTATTATGGCTATAATTACCATCATCAGCATCATCATCATACGGACTTCGATTCATTCAATGATGACAATGGAAGTAGCTCATCCTCATCCATATGGTCGTGCTTGTGGCATCATGAGGCCATGCACTTATTTGGTGCCCTTCATCATTCACACCCCAACCACATGGAGGGAGGCGAAGGGAGGGGGAGTGCATGATTGGGAAACGAGGTTCTTAATGGCACATTCACAGCAAGAGATGTCATTCATCATTGCCAGGGATTCTGTACATGATTTCCCTGGTGGGAATTCAGCAGCAGCCATTAACTGTAGCAGAAGAAGAATCTCATGCATGTTTCCAGCTATATTACATGATGATAAGTAATTTTTCTGTGTATTGATCGAATGAAGAAAGTATACAAAACTCATACGTGCCTTTTCATGGCGATGGTTTCGATCATTCACTGCCTCCTCCTGTCGCTGTATTGAATGCTGCAAGCGCTCCAACTCAAACGACGTCGGTTCACGAGAGTCTGTGGCGTGGCAGAGAAGGATGGGGAAATGGGACGTGAGACGCGCATGCCTCTGCGAGTTCATCACGATCTCTCTCTCTCTCTCTCTCTCTCTCTCTCTCTCTCTCTCTCTCTCTCTCTCTCTCTCTCTCTCTCTGTGTTATTATTGCTCATCTTCACCCATCTGTTGCAGCTTATCAGTTCATCATGAACTTCGAAACCACACTTAAATGATGCCTTTCTGTCACCACATCATTGATGTCCTTCTTACGACTCCACAGTCATCGACTGCTCCGGTGGCTGTGCACTGTAAGCATACTACTATAGTGTATGGAGAATGTGCACTCCAAACAGATATGACTTTCTCGTGCAACCAAGGATTGTTGAGTCTTCTTGTGTTCTTTCCTTTTCCTGTGTATCTAAGGACTTGGATTACTTCTTAGGATGCTGAATGTAGATTAAACTCTTAGTACCAAGAACAAGATATCATGTCCTACAAAAGACATCACAGCCATATCTTTCATGTTTCCTTCTAATACTTAGGTTGATAGAATCACCATCTTTTTTGATTTTACAGAAGAACTACACGAACTGTGGTGACCAACATTGCAAATTAGCAGATACCATTTCTTTCCAAAAGATTCGGGTCTACTTTGTCATAGTCAAAGTAAAAAAGATGAAACGCTTACCAAAACAGTCACGATGAAAAGACAACAGCTAGTTTGCAGAGAAGAAGTGAGACCAAAGCGATGAGAGAAGACTCGAAAGAGTTCACAGAGAGGGGAGAGAAGTGAGACCAGAACAATAACAAGGTTCTTCTGCTCCACTGATTGCTGTGGAATACAAGGAAGTCATGGCCACGATCTTCACACTGAGTCTTTCTTGTAGCTTGATTCAGGAGCTATCAGTTCTAATATGTACATGAAGGGAACACTCAAAAGTAATCAATATGCTGCGGGATGTGGTATGGCTCATCCCTGACCTTCTTGCTTAGCATTTGAGCTGCTACCGGACCTCTGCTCCGACTCCGAGCTCTCCTTGAGTCACCGGGGACCTCAGGTGGCCTCACTGACCTGATGAGAGCCCAATTCACACCCTTGAAGAACACATGCCTTTTGATCTGGGCAGAGCCCTTCACGTTCCCGATCCTCTTCTTGGGGTTCTTCACCAGGAGCTTGCTTATGAGATCTTGCGCTCTGAGCAACTCATCCAGCTCCTTGCCTGTTGCTGCCGCCACGGGAAACGAAAGCGGCGCCTTGATGATGTTGACGAGGGTCCTCTCGTTGTCCTCGCCTTTGAACGGCGTCCTGCCGTAGATCATCTCGTAGAGGAACACCCCGAGCGCCCACCAGTCGACGGCGCTGCCGTGGCCGGCGCCAGAGATCACCTCGGGCGCGAGGTACTCGTGCGTCCCGACGAACGACTTCGACCGCGCGGTGATGGGCTCGGCGACGAGCTCCGGGTCGAGCTCTTCCTGATCACCCAAGTCATCTTCCTCGGGCGTCTTCTCCTTCCTCTCGCGCTTATTGGCGCCACGGCCGTAGAAGCAGGCCAGCACCGGCTGCATGGGCGGCACGCAGGACGAGCCGGAGCCCTTCGCGTTCCTCGCCACGGGCTTGCCGCTGAGTCTTTGCGTCATGAGCTTGGGGACGACGTCGCACTTGAGGGAGAGGTCAAAGTCGGAGATCATTATGTGGCCGTCGTCCCTCACGAGCACGTTCTCCGGCTTCAGATCTCTGTAGACCACGCCCATCATGTGGAGGTACTCCAACGCCAAGAGGATCTCGGCGGCGTAAAACCTGCGTAATAGCCATGCGTACATCTCGTCAGAACCTTGCAGTCAGACTACAACGATTGGAGATCGAGACAAAGGGGTTGGAGCGTTACTTGGCAGAGGAGATTGTGAAGCGGCGGCCGGGCTGGCGCTGGCGGACGACGTGCAGGTCGCCGCCGGGGCAGAACTCCATGAGGAGGCATGAGTAGTGAGCGGCGTCGAAGTCGGCGTACAGGGTGGGGAGGAAGGGGTGGTCAAGCGTGCGGAGGATCTCCTTCTCGGTCTCCGCACGCTGGAGCTTCTTGCGGAAAGCGAGCGCCTCCCGGTCGACCACCTTCATGGCGTAGAGGCAGCCCAGGAAGCGGGGGTCGCGGAGCCGGCAAAGATAGACGTTGCCGAGGTCGCCGCTCCCGAGGCGACGCACGAGGCGGAAGTGCTCAAGGCGGACGCTGCCAGAGGCTGCACGGAGACGCTGGATGGCCTCCCACTCGGCCTGATTCGCTTTGTGGGGCTTCAACTGCTGCTGCTGGCCTCCGCCGCGGCAGGAGCGGGTGGAGATGGAGCTGGAAGTGCCGAAGCTGATGTCGCTAATCCAGCTCCGGCGGGATTCGAAGGCAGTGCTAAGGGAAGAGCAGCTGCTGTCGTGGTCGGAGTCGTCTCGGCCGGCGGTGACTGCCATGGGCTGGCGCGTTCGACTTTTGGCGTGCAGGAAGTGGGCTTCTAGCTCATCAAGGTCTCCCCTTACACACACATAATATTACTGAGTATATTTATAATAAGAACAGTTATGGCAGGAAACATTCCGATTTTTAGACTTAAACGATTTATATTAAAATTTTATAATTATAAAAATAAAATATTTAACTCTGTTTATTATAATATCATCAATTTAACCAACGAAATATATCATATATATATATAATAAATAAAAATATAATTTTAATATCTCAATTACATATTCAATGACGACGGACAACGATACCGTTAGGAGTCGTGGATGACTGTTATGGATAAAGAAGAAAAGCGATGATGAGAGGTGAGGCAAAAGGAGAGAAGAAAGATGACGACGAAGATATCAACGTATGTATCTACGTCAACGCCGACAGGCATCGCTCAACAACTGTATCAGTGTCGATACAGATATAGATGTAAAGTGATATTACTTTGTATCTGTGTCAACAGTAACAACAATATGGGGAAGGACGATATCGCTTTATATCTACATCAGTGTTACTCTGCTCGACATTTACACAGATATAAAGCGGCGAAAGGGCTACTCGACATATGCATCAACGCCAACACAGATGCAAATGTAGAGCGTTACTAACAACGATGCGAGGAAAAGCAATATCCCTCTACATCTACATTAGTGTCGCTCTGCATCTAAGTTGATGTCGACAACAATGCGAGGAAGGATAGTGCCCATCCTTTTTACCCCCTTCCCCCATCCCTTATCCTTCTTCCCCCTTTCGCCGCTTAATAAACGCAAGAGAGAAGAATGATAAGTGATACAAAGGGGAAGAAGGATGATCGGTGCTCAGCATAATCGCATCATCACTCATCCATCTTCCCCCCCTTGCGCATGTTGAGCGACAAGGGGGAAGAAGGATGAGCATCATCCTTTCTCGCATCGTTATTGACATCAATGTAAGTGTAAAGTGGCATCGTACATATGAAGAGCATCGACATCTACATCGTTCTCTTCCTTTTTCCTCTCTCTTGCCACCACTCTCCCTCCTCATCCTCCTCCTCCAAGAAGCCACAAAAATCCTCAACATTCTCATTGACCATAACCACTCCCAACAACATTAGGACAAATAAAGTTAAATATTTTATTCTTATAACGATAAGGATTCCAACATAAATTTGATTTCAACATAAATTTCTTAAGTTTAAGAATCGAGATACTAGTAAATAAAATCTGCTCATATATATATATATATATATATATATATATATATATATATATATATATATATATATATATATATATATATATATATATATATAACGAGTATATTTATAATAAGAACAAGTTATGTCATACTGTATGCAAAGAAGTTGAGCACCACATAATTAGGTTCTAAAGTTGAAAGGACCACGATACCTAATTACATACGATTGATTTTCGAATATAATCCAAAAAGAAAGCATTATAGATATTCTGCCGGCATCCATCCCACCGTAGGAAGAAACTCCAGACACAGTATGACAACCCATTAATAAAATAGCAAGCAATGATAGAGAGAATAATTTAGTGTCAACTAAGCTTATATTTTTGCCATTCATTGAGGTGTAGGATTGAATTGTAATCATGGGGGGCTCCAGATCAAACAAGTGGAGAGTTGTTTATGTTCCTCTTCACTTTCCATTTGCACCAGAATGATCATGCCCGGTGTTTCTGTTGTGCACCAGAAACAGGCACCGAACATGAAGTCTCATACTCAGCACAGATATTCATGAAAGAATCGTCATGGTAAAAGTTCAAATCTCAGAAAGCATATTTCACCATGTATTTTTCCAATCCTATAAAGAAAATTAAATTATTAGCATCAACCAGTATCCTAAAAATGTTTAGGTTACAAAGTACATTTCACCATGGAGATTTTTACCATTCACTTATATCTAGCTTGCAACTAAGAAGCTGACTATAAAACATGCTGCCATCTGAGTGCATTTCCTTCGCGATTTACAAGTCTAAGAAGACGATGAAAACAAGCTTGCACTATATGATTTGAAAACGAGTAGCCTTCTGTAAGAAAATTCGAGAACTTACAACACATCAAAACACTTCAAACAAGAAGAACAGGGCGTGACATACCTCCCAAAACATCAAAATATCTCAACTCTTAAAATTAATGTTGTCACGGTATAAATCAGCCACTAACTTCACCAAAAGCTGGCAACATCAGTAGGAATGGATCCTAAAGGCCAACAGGGTCTAAAAAGTTGTTACATTGGTAGCCCTAAGAAGCTGGTTTTAGCAAACACAAATAGACCACTATAATATGTTCAAAACAGACAAACCTTTATCAATCTGACACTCTTATCAAGAAAGAATGAGGTCTCTAATGTGGCCAGTATATTATTTGACAATGCACTAAAACCCCAAGAATCCATTGATAATTGATGGTCTTGATGGTAGCCAAAAAGAAAAATACAAGCAAAAACATAAGCCACACTTGGGCAAGAAAATTGAAGATACTGAAAAGTTGTCTAAAGCTACACAACAGAGAGACTTCCCCCCTCACCATATTTTATTTCTTGCATGATTCAGCGCCACGTTCAGTGATCATCTTCATCACCATGTCCATCTGGGGGCCCTCCCTCACCAATCACTTCCAGCTACAGAAACAGAGTTTAGTTTGAGTTGTTCTACTTTCAAACCAAGTATCTATTGAAAAATGTATTACAGGCATCTCATTTTCTTTCATAGCATTGTGAAGTGTAAAAGTCATCTCAATTACCACAAAGTATTGTGAGCACACAGGGCATTCATGAGGCTTGCCTTTCTCCAACCAGAACCAGACAACATCATGTTCATCCTCTGCAAAAAACAAAAATTATATATATGTTAATATCCAGGCACCAGACTCGAGGTATTCCATGAAGGCACGATGAAAACAACTATTTTATGTTATTTTGTTACCATCAAAAAGAAAATTACGTATAAGATGGCAGAAAACCTGCAAAAGTGAAAACTGAGAACCTAATAGCATCTTATTTCTGTCAACTTACCACCTTCACCTCCAGGACAGCCAACTATCCTCTTGTCATAATAAGATTGGATGACAGCGGGTGCTTCCTACAAATAGACCAAAGATGGGACAATTTATGATATGACAACACAATGAAACATTTCTTAAATAAAAAAAGTCAAGCACCAACACCACCTATGCTCATTATCCAGCTGAAATATATATATATATATATATATATGAAAACAGTCACGTTCATCAAGAACAGTAAGCCAAAAGGTCATTGTCCAAGCAGTACAAGGAAACCACATCGCAATATTGACTTTTATTAATATAACTCTTAGCAGAAGTTTGCCAAGGCATAGGAATCAAGCCATGATGGACAACAAGATAAAAATTGTATAGATCAATGCAATAATATATTACTAATTGAATAAGGAAATTCAGATGTGGAAGAACCTAGATATAGGATCCCTATCACAGTAATACTATACTGCATTTAAGCATGGAAGCAAATAAGGATATGGATTATTTAACACTTAAAACATGTGATATACATATTGTTCAATTAGGGTTTTTACACTTGACTGACATGACAAACATACATCAGTATCTCATTAGAGAAAACCAATGGAATAAAAAAGACCATACATAAGCAAGCCTGATCGCTTGATTATTACACCAAGAGCAAAAAATAATTTGACATCAAATATTAGTAATGACAAATGTCATAAGAAGACAGATAGAGCCTATAGGAGATTCAAAGGCACTGAACACACTTCCCTGTTCCCAGGGATTTTATATGCTCCAAATTAACATCACTACAGTTCAATTAAGGTTGTTTTTCAATGCAAAAAAATACTTTTAACATCAAATTTACCTGTGGTGATGGACAAAATTGACATGAATTTACCATGGAATCTATATACTTGTTCTGGGGCAAGCTCATTCTTAAAGGAGGTGACTGCGGTAGAAGACTGGTGAGATTTTATCTCTAGGTTTTTTTTATCAGGGAGGTGTTTATTGCCAAACAATGACAACTCTTACTGATGGATCCTTCTTTAAAAAAAATAGAACAAAGCTCGTCTACGCATTTGAGATCTTTTTAAATCTTCACCATATCTCAAGCTTCATTGTGTCAAGAGCATCAGTGGTTGCAAGGAAGTGGACCACAAAAAGTAAAGTTCTTACAGAAGTGACCATTTCTGCTGTAGAACTAGTAAGATGAGTCCCAAAGAGAGAGCCAATTTTGACTTGCAAAGGAGGCTGACAAAGTCAACTTCTGAGTTGACTTTAATGAATATTAAAAGATCCTCCACAACCAAAATGTTTTAGGGGAAAAAGACAGAGACGGGGGGTTGGAGGGGATGACGATGAGGAGGAGAGGGCTGGTAGGCAGCATGTGGCTTGCAACAGTGGGTGTCATCAAGCTTTGAGAGGCACATGTGGGGGATCACCAGAGAGGCAGCTTTTTGGATTAAAAATAACAAAAAAAGGAAACAAGGGCTTTCCTAAATTTACAAGGTAGTTGCTAATTTTTTATAATATCAACATATTATTACCATTTATCAATTTACTGTCGTGACTAGATACACATCATGATTTCTACCTGGATACTCAATGAAAAACACTTCCCTCTTTTAGTTTCAACTAATCCAATCATTCTAGCATTGCCCCAAAGTATTGACATCTCAAGAATTCATTTTTCACTTCAATGAGAAAATAATATTATGTATTTACAAGCACTAGTTTCTACAGCTCCATCAAATCTGGTCATCATAATGCAAGGATGGAAACCATGATTAAGTTTCTGCAAATCATTTACATAAATCTAATATTCTGTGCAGCTAAACAGCAGTTAACCAGTAATATTTTTGTAAACCAATGACAAGTTATTGCAAAAATTTAAATATGGTTCCTGTGCAGGAAACCATGATCAAGTTTCTGCAAATCACTTACATAAATCTAATATTCTGTGCACGTAAACATAAGTTAACCAGTAATATTCCTGTAAACCAATGACAAACTTGTATATTAATAAAATATGTATTATACCTATAAAGAGTTATCCATGAGAACATAGACTTTCATCAGAAAGAACTATAAAGACATTTGTTGACATATATATAGATGCTTATTGCTTTAGAGCTATGTCTCTACTAACAAAGGAAGAAATAATTAACTAGAGATCCAATTTTTATACCTCAACACAGTTGCATTTGTGCTCTATATGAAACAATGTGTTTTGGCTTAAAATTCACATGATACTTTCCAAGATACAGCTTAAGCTTTTGCGTCAGATGTTATTAATGAAACCCATGTAACGAAGTCGAATCAAATTAATCCTGGTTTCTGAGATCAATTAGATGTAAAAATAAGTTAGACAGGTAACTGTAAATTTAAGGCTCCCGAAGGGCCTCAAAGCAGTCGAAAAGAATAAAAAGAAGTGTGAAAGATGCATATCCATATATAGTGGTCCTCTCGGTCACACATCCGAATCTATTTCGGTAACACGAGGAATATATCCACAACCATATTAAAGAGGAAGACAAACCAAATACTGCGGCTAGGGTCTCAAGAATTAGAATTAGAACCCCTATGAGAAAAGAGAAGGAACAAGAACCCCTACCTTAGTGCCGAAGGGGCCTACGGGGGCATCCATATCGAACCGCTTCTTTCCCTAAATACCGGAATAAGGAAACATCAAAATACGGTCAGTTTCCTGACAACTCAAAGCATACGATTTTGAGATCGGAAAAGGAAAAAAAGAAACCTCCAGTTCGGCCTGGATCTCCTCGCGCTCGAGCCCGGTGGCAATCGGCATCACGTCCTCCACCCTATTCTTCAACAATCCATCACCTGAAGAAAGAAGGAGAGGAGGAAGAGATCGACCAAATCCGGATCAGCTTCTACGAACTCCCGATCCAAGATCTCGGAGACAAACGAAGAGAACCCCTAAGGAGAAGAAAGGTCCTACCTGAAACGGAGGAGAAGAACACTGCCGGCTTCCGGGAGGGCGGGAAGGGGGAGAGGGCGCGGCCGCGAAGGGCGGCGGCTGACGGATGGGGTTTCGCGAGAGCGGATCGCCGAGGGGCGACGCAAACCCTTCTCCACATCGTCTCTCTCACTCGCTCTCCCTCCCTGTTCGGCCAGTGTGTTCTCAGGTCGACGGCCGCCCCTTTCGACACTCGTTTCCCTTTCGCTATTAATAAAGAATAATATACACCCTTGTCACGGCTGGTTGACACCGCAAAGGGGAAGTGGGTTTTGGGCTCATATCGTGTTGACCTTTGGCCCAGTTGGCCTTGGTAGTATTAATTTTAGTGTTATTATAAAAATAGTTGTAATAATGACGACAATAATGAAACTATTAATGACAATGACAACGTTATAATAGAAATTATAGCGATTGCGGTTGTAAGTGGAGAAGATTATGGCCCTTGGTTTTGACCGACGCGGTTTTGGAGAGAGACTCGACGCCACGAGTAACTATCAAGATTTAAGCATTCCCAAACCTGAAATCAACGCTGCAGCAACCTCACTACCGTCCACAAATCCCTTTCTTGGTGGATCCAAAGGTACGTTCAAGAATTAATCACATAGCATTTGTCATCTGCTTTCTACACAGCCAAACGAGAAAATAAGCAGGCAGTTATTACACAACATCCGGAAACCATAGAAGCAGCCCTGATAGGACTCGGCAGACACCAGAAAGGTAGCACTACCATCAAAATCATGCCATGTTCACCAGCATCCAAATTAAACATATAAATTCAAGAACAATCGCTCCAAAGTCCAAATTCCAAACATTATAACATAGAGCACGTTGTTTATATAGCATATGATACTTTTAAAGTACAATCCAGTTATTCCCCGTACAGGCATCCGGTGGTCTCTGAAGACAATCTCTCTTGACGCTCAGTTGCTCACAGATAAAGAGCCTTAAACAGTTATATAATATTATTTTCTATCTCCCACCGGAATCAGGGGAGCCGTCTCCATACGAAACCAACCCTTTCTTTCCATGAGAACTGGTGGAGGGAGACCTCGACTGCTCCTTGCTCGCACGTTTTGGAGAGGGAGTATCCTGGGAAGAACGAGACCTGGATTTGGACCTTGAACTAGAACCAGACCTGGAACTGGACCTCGACCTGGATCTGGATCTGGATCCAGATGGGCTTCTGCTTTTAGAAACTGACACACGCTTTTCGGGGCGAATGCTATCTCTTGCACCGCGTGACCTTGGTTTTTCTGAAGCTGGCGAAGGACTGCGAGCTGGGCTGATGCTGTAGCCACCTCTTGCCCGGCCACGATAGCCAACAGGGCTGCGAGATATGCTTCGAGTAGGGCTCCTCCGACTTCGGTACCTACATACATGATTAAGGAAGGACACAAATAAAACAACAAACAAGGCAATAGACGTTGAAGGTAGAGGTCAGCATTGCAAAACCAAGACATATGAGAGAACAGATCTAATAAGTTTCTCCGCATTCACTTTTGAAAATTTAAATTTATAAACACTATAATTTTTTTATGATATTCAGGCTATAAAAGACCAAAACAAACTGAATAAAGCACTTAAAAATAGTTGAAAAAACTCAGGAGGAAACCCAAGACAATGGACCAGACCTCTACAAGCTGAAAGATTCAGTTTAGTTTAGTTCACATCACCTTTTATGTCGGTTCCATTTAAGATCCAATATTGCAAGACCAGTTATTCATTTTGCTGAAATCAAGCTAAACCTAACTGAGAACTGCCCAATTAAAAAGCTACCTCAAGACTAATAGCTTTAAAGAAAATAGACTAATAGCTTTAAAGAAAAGCTACCTCAAGACCAGTTATTCATTACTTTGCATAGTAATATAGCATAATGTTTCATTTGAATCCATGATCCAAAAATATATACTTCGCAGCATAGTAAACATTCCAGGAAGGAAATATTACAACATTCCAGGAAGGAAAGATTACCTTGGTGGGGTTCTTCCTCTTGGAGGGCTCCTATATCGTCTAGGAGGAGAGCGATTGTGGTAGCTTCTATAGCTTGAGTACCTAAAAAAGGAATAAACAGGGTCATACATGACAAGGAAATTCATAACTATAAAGAACATCGCGCATTAGAGTAACATTCACAATCATTCAACATAAAGCCACACTACCTATCACGATCATTTCTTCCACCATAACGATGCAATCTAACAGGAGAACGATCAGGGGATGGAGTTCGGTATCTTCTAGCAAAGGAGTATTGCTGACTGAAACCTCTACCCCTCCTTATACGCTTAGGAGATCCATCCGGAGAAACACTTCTTGATACGCTCCTTCGACGATTGGATGTTGGTGATGCGGCCCTGTGAACAGGACTCCCCTGGTTCCTGCTGATGCTTGGTCGTGACCGAGCCTGTACAGGGCTATGGCTTTTACTTCTGCTTCTAGACCTTTCAGGGCTTCGGCTTACACTTCTCCTAGCCTTCACTGGGCTTCTGCTAGGGCTTCTCTGCTGCAGAGACCTTCCTGAGCTTCGGCTAATGCTCCTCTGTTTTTCATTGACTGGACTTCTATTCAAGCTTCTTCTAATAGGAGCCTTGTCTTGGCTTCCACTAAGATTTCTCTGCTGCAGGGACTTTGCTGGGCTTTTGCTTGCACTTCTGCTATGAACTTTAACTGGACTTCTGCTCTTGCTCTTCCCAGTCAGGCCAACTGGATTTTTGCTTATGACTATTCTTATAGGACTTCTACTAATAGTTCTTCTAAATGGGCTCCTGCTGGTACTTCTCTGAGGTGGGCTTCTACTCATGCTGCTCTTTCGGGATGCATGGTCAGGGCTTCCATCAAGAGCTCTTGTACCAGGGCTCCTGCTCGCTGACCTTCTGGGACTTTGGCTGCCACTAGGACTCCTCCTTGGACTGATACTCATACTCTTACTCATGGACTGGTTCGGGCTCATGCTTTGGCTTCTGTTTATGAATGTCGAATGAAGTCTAAGTTCACCAGGAAGGGGGAAGAAGAAAGATTGATTAATGTGCAAGGAAAAACAAAAGACCTTGATTTATGGCCTTCTGAACCTGGTAGCTGATCCATATCCCTGCCAGACGTTGGTTCGGTAATGCCATTGCTCTGGAGCTCTCCATTTTCTCTTTGGGACTTGGCCTCTTCACCAACAGGCTTCTCAGGTATAGTTCCCTCATCAGGTAAATCGGTAAGAATTTCTCTCTCCACAGGCAGCAGTGACTGTTTTTCATCTGAAAAAATAACAATATGGTTAGCAGAGAAGAATCTCATTATGTAATAAAGAAAGGTAACATCTTCCAAGGCAGAAAGTCCCTAGAATAAAAAATATTTATATTGTGATGCATTACATTCTCATGTTATTTTCTTCATTATTAATGGCATTAGCAATATTTTTAAAGTAGATTAATTAGAAGCACTGACAAAATTCTGAAGAAGAAGAAATTAGACATACCAGAAACATGAGATGAGACCTTAGACTTTCGTACTCGTCGTTTGTGATATCCATCATCATGAGAACTGCTACCATTGGTACTCTCTGTTTCAGATTCACTCTCCATTATCCTTGCAGCAGAATATAAAAGTATTTATTCATTTGATGAATTAAGAGAAACAAAAATTTTGAAATGCACTTTGAAAAGTCAGCCCAAATGTGCATGAAACATATATTAACTTGTGGAACGGGTTAGATAAAAACCTTCTGAGTTTGTGCCTTAATTTCCTTTCACGCTTTCTGCGCCTTTTCTCCTGCCCTCTATCCCTTTTCCTTTTGCCACGCTTGTACTTGTCTCGCTTAGAATACTTCCTCCTCTTGTGTCGCCGGTCATCACTTGAGCTGCTTACATCAGACATAGATGATGTGTCAGAGTCAGAATCACTGTCAGTATCTGAAGTTTCTGTTTCTGTATCTGACGAGCTATCCGATTCTGATGAATAATATCTTTTTCTTTTCCACTTCCTTCTTCCTTTAGAAGACTTTTTATGTCGTCCCCGCCGTCGACTATCATCAGAAGAAGCATCCTTAACTTGCTTTGATTTGGAATCTTTCTTCTTGTCTGAACATATGAAAACCACATTGTCAGTAGGACAACTAAAGGAAAAAAGGTACATACAGCAACCTGATTAGCAGCCAGAAGGCAGCAAAGGGTGAACTTTTTAATCTCCAAGTAACTAGAAGCCTATTAGAAAAACAAATTTATTTTCCTTATGACACGTAGTACCATTTTCATGTACCACTGCTACATTTTCGCAAAGCTCTCCACAGTTAACAATCTTCACTGGAGCAACAGGTCTGTCACCATCCACATCAACATTCTCTATGTTCCTCAAGGTTTCATGTCCTAAAATGAGCTTCCCAAAAATAACATGCTTCCTGACAGAAGGTACAATGACCTACATATTAGAACTGAATCACATGCTATGACATGAGCTGGAAAATACTACCAGCATAACAAAATGGGACGGCATATGCTGCGAGGAACATGTGCCTAGAATAATATCTAAATAAACAATGCAATTTGCTATACATATACAAGCAAATCAAATGCATACAGAAGAGGAAACGATAGTGAACAACCAGTGATCTGTTTAACATCTGTTGGTGATTCACTTTGTTATGTTCCATGAATCACAAGTTCAGTTGAACTACAAGATGCAAATGTCCATATGCTTTTCCACAAATACACAGTATGAAGCAAATTTTATAACAAGAGCATCATGCCGCTTGGGACATCAAAGTGTGATGCATGAGAATTGCAAGATCTGAAAATTTCCTCATCTGTATGATTGAAGTACCAAAAACAGTCAAATAAGAAACCTCAATAGACAAACTTGGAACTAACCCATTGAGATGAGGAGCGGAGTTGAAAGTGATGAAAAACTGAGAGCCATTAGCATCACGGCCAGCATTTGCCATTGACAGAAGACCACGACCATCATGGTTTAGCACAAAATTTTCATCTGGAATAAATTACATGTACATAATGTACAGAGCAATATGATAAATGGTTTGGATAAAGGAAAAACAGTAACATCAATATACATGCACATAGCCAGATTTTTAATCAAAAAAGAGGTAGGCACCAAATATTTGATAAACCAGATGACCACATTACCATCTCAATCATATTGACTAAATTAAATGCATGTCAAATTCTCATCCTAATAATAAGACAACTAAGAGTAAATACTAAGGTTCGCCATACCATAGCGTACAGCTCAGTATGGGCGGTACATACCAATCCGACAAAAGACTAATATGGATGGGACGTCAATATGCCCCCATGTACCATGCGTCGATATGCTCAATACGTACCATACCGATAGCTAATCGGTACACTGATACAGACCGGTAAGGTGAACCTTGGTAAATACTTCTCCAAGATATTGATTCCCATCAAGGACAAAATTCTTTTATTTTTTGAATTATTAATTAATTGATTTTATTTTAGTCCTAGTTTATCTGCACATATTGGACAATAGATTTTAATTGCTAGTTAATTTACCAATTAAGCCAAAGTTCTATAAAAGAAAATACTAGGGAATTATGTTGTGACCTCTAATCACACAACACTAGCAAGATTTACAATGAAACAAATAGTTTTTTTCCTAGGGCAGCATACGTAAGTTGCACACAATTATAAAGAAATGTCTGTCATGATACTGAACCTTATTTACCTAAGGCATTTATAGCAATCCTACTTAATTCTAAATTTACCTGAAAATTTCCCACCATATATGCTTTCACCACCGGTCCCTGAAAAAGGGAGGAATTATCAATGAGCACGAAATTAAATGAAACAGCAAGTTAAAGATACTAAAGAAACTTCCAGTCTTCAGTTATATATCCAATGTCAAGAGTAAAATAAACAAGCATGCATGAGAAATAAGCAGGGGCAAATTGGCAGAGTATAAGTTTAGAAATGTAGGTGCAACTCACAAGATTCTCAATTGGCATATGTTCAAAAGGAAATGTTGTACCAAGACTTTATATCTATACATTCTAAATTACTAATGAGTCAAACATTTCACCATTTGCTTGTATCATGAAACTACTATGATATTGTGACCTTCAGCATCATATGCTAATACTAAATAGGAATGATGATATCTTAACAAAGCAATTGCCACCACATGACATAATACTCCCTAAATGATCAAATAAAATTTCCATGAGGTGCACAAGTTAGCAAGTTGGCAAGAAAAAGAACAAAGATTATTGCTAGTGTTTGTACATATGCAACATGCATTTCTACACGTGTGTGAAAATCAATGGAACATCTGGAGCTTCTGTAAGGAGTTAATACACACATTGCCAGACTCTCAAACTTCAAAGACCTTTCATATATCTGGTAATTAAACTGAGGCAAGTGTATATGAGGTAATCAACTTAGGCAAGTGTATATGCTCTATAACAACAATATACTACACTTGCAACAAAAAATCACAAAATAATTTAGTAAAGCTATGGTAATGGAGATGTAGAAAGCATACCATCACGTCTTGAAAAGTCACCACCCTGCCAAAATAACAATTACATCAAGCACCATTTTAGCATATAACACAAATCACAAAAGGTTGGGTTCAACATGCTAAGATAAAAAAAATGTTTTTAGGACACAACAAAATACAACCTTATAAACTATATGACAAGAAAAGCAGTCGTGACCATCTGCCCTGTATCCTACAGCTTAAACAAGCACAAACGACAAAGGGCAAAAGCTATCACATCTAATTTAAAAAACAAGAAAAGCAAGGCATACAGTCTCTCGATAATGGAGGACTGCAATGTAAATAAAGAACATACCTGTGCCATAAAGCCCTTAATAATTCGATGAAAGACCGAACCCTTGTAATGCAGGAGCTTCTTAGTTGTAGGTCCAATTCCCATTTCACCTGTAAAGCTGAACTCATCAGCGGTCCATAATTAATGGAGTTGGTTCAAGTTCAACCATCTTTTGAATTAAGAAATAATCATTTTTAGTTAACAATCACCAATCATGTAATAACAAGAAGAAATGACTCTCCCATTAGAAAAAACATGGAAAGACCTTTTTCTACAAATGATCAATGCATATGCCACCAATGACAAGGTAATGACAAGAAACAACTCTGTCTTGACCAGCCAATGTGTAAAAGAAGTAATATGACTTCTTCCACCACTATCAACTACTATGACAGCTGATTAATCAAGGGTCTCTTGACCAAATATATTGTCACATGGTGTGAAGGCATACCCACCTCAGCAAAAAATAATGTCAGTAGCTCGCTTCCCAACAGAGTGAAAATATCAAACTAGATGAAAAAAAGGGACTCTTGAAAACAGTGGCAGAAAACTTTTCCCATTTAAATATCCATGGATACTCGGCCTCAAACTTCAATAGAAGAACCTAATAAAAAGTATCAATGCAGCTTAACTACCATGGACATGTGGACATGCAGAAAAAAGAAGAAAAAAATCAAAGAAACATTGACATCAAATAGAGCATCATGTTACTTTCTTAGTTCTGATTTTTTAGTGTACACACACACATATACAGTCATAATTGAACAACACGTCATGACTCCAAAAAGAAAGAAACTGTTATTCATCCATGTTGAGGACCCAGCAGGAAAAAAACTTTGAAAGGTTTGCTGGTGTTGCACATCATGGAAGTTGCAACAGTGAAATTCAAAAAGGTTCAATGCCATTCAGGTATGGCTTATCAATAATGGGCTCTATAACCTTTGTGTCCTCCATAAATGAGAAACCTTCCCCCTTGAGTTTTGCTTCTGCAGATTTCAAGTCATCATTACATAGGTCATAAACAAAATCAAGATCCAGATCCACCAAAGATAATATAATTGTTATCAACCAGTATGGAATCAATGAGATATTAAACTTCACAAAAGGAACAACAATCATAAAAATAAAAATAAATAATTTTATCATATTTTAATATTTTCTGACATTGTTATGTTATTATAGTTTAAATTACATATTTTATGTGTATATATATAATGTATACATATATGTAAACAACTAATATTCAAATTAGTTTATTGTAAACCACCATAGCTTTATCCCTTATCGATGAGATAGAAACTTGTGGCATCCATACATTGGCAGGCAATGGGGACATCCATGGTTTATTATGCCTCACCAGCTTGGACACTGGCATATCCATTGTGAGGCCAGATGTTGTAACTGGTATCTTTGTTTAACAGGGAACATACATTGATACATCATATTATATTAATAATATACATAATGTAAGTTTATTGTATGAGATAATACAAATCTTGACAGCCCAATTATGAGAGCTTCATATTCAAAGCCCAATAGCAGCACCAGGAAGCCAAGCAGAGTGAGGTGCAATTGGTAAGATGCTATTGAACAGTTCAGCTAGCAGGCATTGGCGGTTGAACAGAATGCTTTTATCCCTTTCTCCCCTCATCCACTCCTCCCCTACTCCCTCAGTCCATCTCCTCTGATTCTTTCTCTTCTTCTCTCCTTCCTTATCTTTTATCTTTTTTTTCTTATGTCCATAACATGATGGAAATAGATTCAAAAGATTAACCAGCCAGAATTTGCTTTGTTGTCAGAATCAGCTGATTCTGATAAGTTTTGGTAAGTCTTTTATTGAGTCCACCCAATTTGATAAATACATTGAGAATAAGAATTTTTCATAGAAAGAAAAGGTCTAATCCAATCAAAGAAGCTGATACAAATTAGGATTGGTCAAAAGTAAAAAATGATCAATTTACAAGGGTCCTCATCTAAATTTAGCAATATATCTTCCACAAATTGGTCACACACAGTAGGAGCTACAGTTAGTTGACCAAAATTTTGATGCCCTAACATAAATACACAAGGGCAAATCACATAGATATCATGCACACAAAACATTGTATAATATTATAATATTAAATTATTCCCAAAAAATTCATATATTTTAAATGCTTCAGGCTAACTGCCGAAACTGAAACTTTCATCCAGCTATTTAATTCTGAGACAGCAAATCTGATCCAGCTAACACCCATTTGTTAAAACTCCTGAATTCTCCACCCACCCTAATATTGATGACCAATTTTGAAATTCTCAACTCCAAGAGCCCCAATAGAAATCTTTAATTAGTAAAATTCATGAGAACTTCTATACATCACAATGTCAGGCAATCCTTTTTAAAAATATCATATGGATTCTCTACAACAACAACAAGCAAAGACTTCTACAAAAATAATGCTCACATCGACTTGCACTACATACTATAATATAGAATATTATGTCCAGATAATTAGTGCCCCCCAAAAGAACTGCATGCAAGCTGCAATTAGTCTGATTTGTGATGCCAATATAGATGGCCTTAAACAAATGTTATATGGTAAAATAATGCTGATTGTGAAACCTATCTAATTTTTGGCAATTCTGGTATTCAATCTACATCTTGTAGATATATGCCTAGTACTACCTGAATTATCAAAATAATCATTTAAAAAAGTACCTGGTATCCTTGAACTCTTAATACCATTTTTTCCATCATTGGCCTCTGGATGATGGATAAGATGGAAATTGGCTTCAGTGCTTAGTCTGATAATTTTTGTATACAGAAAGAAAAAACAAAAAAAAACAAGAGATGATATCTGCTTCTTTCATTATAATGTCACCTTCCACACACATTTGCAGAGAAAAAGTGACCTTTTGATATTAAGTTTGAGATGCTAGCAAGCCACTACATTAGGTGGTTTTTGTAATAGCAAGCATGTATTTCTTATAAGATAAAGGCATTGTAAATAACAAAAAAACCAATGTCTTCGCGTCTCCTTCCTAATGTGCACAAATAAAACCCACATTGAGGTACAAATGTTCATGAGTTCCAACAATTCCGGATCCATCATAGATGCCAAGCAAAAGATGCATGCTGTTTCATTAGTTAGTATCTTTTATGAAGGTAATTAAGAATTTCCTACAGAATTAATGTCAAGATTTAACACACAACAAAAAACCTGCACCTAAAGATTCTTATGTTGCCTACCACAGATAGTAAACCCCATTTTAAAGGAACAAGGTTTTTAAGATAGTGATCAAGTTCCAAATCAGTTGTATGGTTTAGGATTAGGATCTTTAATTGAGAAGGATGAGATTGTGGGGACCATATTTTTTTGAATGAGCTGTAGACCATGTGACATTGACCAAAATCAACCAGAATGCACAAGGTAGACCAAAGTAGGCCTACCGAGAAACTAGGCTAGATCAGAAGTAATTGACAGGTAAAAAATATCACCAAATAGGAACCTCAATCAAGAATTAGCCATATCAACTTAACATCTGCTAAATATATTGATTTCCAGTATAAGTGATAATCACAAAAAAAATAAATCAATGGTTTCGGAACAAAAAATGGGGTTTTGGCAAATCCCATAAGCCTAAACCACACATCACATTATATGCATTTCGCAGTGGTGCATGCATGTTAAAAGACAATTGGTTTCACATTTTTGAACTCTTATCCACTTCAAGACAACTCAATATTTGCTTTGTGTATGCCCGAATGTTGTGTCTCAAAGTGTAAAGCATAAAGATAGTGACATGATTTGGAGAGGAAATCAAATCATGAGCAGGATGACACATTGCACAACCATACCAACAAGCCCATAAGTACTTAGCATCAAACAAAAGGATCTCCAATGTCAAGTGAGCTTTGAAATGAGGATGAATAGGAACAAAAAGGAGGATGCAGTGAAGGAAGATAAAAAATGATGCAATAGAATATCAAGTGTCATAGGTAAGGTCCAAACATCAACTGAACAAAACCCAAGTGCACCGAGGATAGAAGAGATTTCAAGAGCAATAGCCCTTTATACATGAAAGGTCCGTCACTAAAATGACACCCAGAATCCTTATAAAGAAGGAACAAAAGAATTACAGTGTCTTATCTAATCCAAAAACAAAGAAGAGCGAAGACATGAGCAACCATTACAAAAAGCAAGATGGATTAAGTTACAAGATCTTAGAGGAGTTAGTTACCTGTGCAGAGTGCTCGAAAATTTTCAGCAGTCTTGGGAACCATATCAGCAAAAAGCTGCAAAAATGCAATTTTTCAGCACTTTAACAATATATGCCAAAATGACGAAAAAGGCAGATGAGTTGTATGAAGGAATGTGAAGCTCAACAAAATGTCATGTAGTAACTGTATAATTAGATTGAATACCTCAAACACCATCCGTCCTGCAGTTTTCCCATCAATTGCTACATCAAGGAAGACAATAGGATTATTCTTATTTGCCATTTTTTCCAGCTGGACTATTCAAGGACCCAACAGAAGAGAAACTTCGCCTGCATCATTTCAGAAGGCAAATTAGAATTTCTTCTACTAACATGTAAACAGAAGGAAAATGATTTAACCAAAAAATCTGAACGGAAAGAATTGAGATATAATTATAAGCTAAGGGAACAGTACAACTTATGGTCTAGCCTAGCAGATATCCATAGTACAAAAGTCTGATGCCACGGTATCAATGGATAATCAGATGGAACAACGATGACAAACGCTTCCACAGAGCCACAACAGGATCTTATCAACATTGATATGTAGTCCAATCAAATATAGATGAGAGAAAAACATGACGCCAAGCCAGGCAACAAATCCACAAATCAACTCCAAGAAATGTAAAGGCCAAGATGCAAAAGGAAAACAACCAATTCAGACAGATAGAGACGCAACATATAATGCGCGAATCTAAGACCTCCAACAAAATCATGAGGCGCCCTTGAAACCCTAAACCCTATCTGAGCTGCAAAAAAACCCTAGCGCGAAAACAAAGAGCAACGCAATTTTAGAAAGAAAACCCACAGAGAATCAAAAAATCAGCATGACATGCAAACTAAAACAGATACCCATTCCAACCTAAAATAAAGGACAAAGAACACGGCAACAAGACGGCGACCCACCAAAAGGGAAAGACTAAGACGCATACGAGCAACGACTGATACCATATTCAAACAATAAGAAAGAGATGATACCGATTTGACGACCTGAAAACCCAAATTTCTTACCTGTGGCTTGAAGCAGAGGGAATCTGAGAGCAGCCGGTGCAGCACCGCCACGGACTGACGAGAGGCGACCGTAACCTAAAAGGCTTCGCGAGACGACATCCGCTTTATTTCTTCAACAAATTCCAGATTACTATAACACCCCTACTCTGACGTTTTATTTACAAAAAGATCGCACCCGCCCGTGGTCTTGCCCGCTCGGCTCACGTGCGCATCACAGTACTTCCTGTAATGATAGCGAAGGGACCGCACCGCGCCTTATTATTTGGCTCGAAATTGATCTCGATCGGAGCTTGACTTGAGTCGGACTCAATCGGATTAGATCGAACCTAATCGATCATATATAAACACGTAAACATTGCTTATTTCTTAAACCAAGAGCAAAATACCATAATGCTCCTTTGTGGGGTGACTTATTCACTGGAGAGTCTCGCCTGCTTTAGTCACGTGCGGCACTTATTTCGGTCATGTTAGTTTCGATGTACGGAGGGGACTATCAAAATCTATATTAATAATAATAAATTAAGTTTGACCTTCTTAAGCATAAAAAATATATATATGGACAATTTTATTTGGTCCATTTATATCGTTATTGCAAAGTTGTGATTCTCTTAATTGATCCGTATGAAACTTCTTGATAGAAAAATATAAGTTGCTTGATCGAGACGCGAGGATCACATCTAATTATTGGCCAATGGGAAAAAAACTATATCATATCTTATTAAGATAGTGTATACCATCGTCAAATTTAATATAATAATTTATATCTTGTTGTCTTAATATAATAATTCATAATATAATCTTTTTTTATTTTCAATATAGTCCGTACATTTTTTCACTACATGATTTTAATTTTTTTTAATTATTTGTTAACATCAAAATACTTGATATGAAAGAAAAAATAAAGTAAAAAAAATGATAATAATGAGCTAGAGATGGAGGAGCAAATGAAAAATAAAATTTGACTATCACATATCAACTGAATATCTAGTTAAATGGTTGAATCGTCGACCATGCATTATCACGTTTTATCTTATCTTACATATTTGTCATGTCATTTTCCTCTATCACATTCTCTCTCATTTCGATGTAGAGGCATCGACTCTCAAAGCATATCGATAATGACTATTCATATGAATTATGAATTGCAAGTTGTAGGGACATCCAATCGAGTGGTAACACACGATAGATCCTATGATGCGTACGTTTGGGCTAGGATGTAAGTAGAGCTCCCTGTATTGATCAAGATTCTCTTTACTAGTATATTGATAATTTTAAGTGACATGACGAGAGTAACATTACGGTCTAAATCTAATTGCTTGACTTTCTCTTCTCTGAACACGATTGGGGAGAGGCCTCCCATCACATGAAATCTCTTAGCATAAGATTCTTGTGTGTAGTTTTTGTGGGAGGATGAAATGCCACCTCCCAATACAAGTCTACATACAATTATATCCACTTGACACTCTATGGGCTCACGTGATCTTGGAAATGTCTCCTGAACCTTAGCGATTGAGATATCCTCTTTGAATGAGCTCTTCATGTTATGCCTATGATCCTAATGGGTGTGATAGAACTTTGCACACTTCCATCTAGTGGGAGGAGTTTGAAGAGGATGGGTGCGCGAAGTAAATCTTTTTCATAATTTATATAAATATCTCGATATGGGAAGTGTTCAAACGGGTGTGAACTCATTGCAAGGGGGTGCTCGGCCACCACGAGACATGTCGTTATGGGGTCAACTGAGTGACATGTCCGTTATGGGGTCAACTGAGTACTCAATTGCAAGTTTATTTCCTCCTTAGTCTCCTTTTTAGGCTTAATAATTTTCTTCTTAGCAACTATCAACTTTGCCACTATATATCAATTGGCTCTACCACTATATGTCAATTGGCCTCTTGCATCAACTCGAGAAAAGTGACGGGAGATCATGTGACAATCGAATAAAAAAATCTCAATTATTGAAGGCTACTAATGTAAGTATTGATCAAGATGGATGAACTTTAATCCACCACTAACCTAACTTTATCATTAAAATGCTTGGTGTGGCAAGCTAGAGACTACTTATCCATCTACCTTATGGCTAACAAAGAGATGGTTAGTGTTTTTGAAAACTTATAGTTGATAAGATTGAGTTCAAACTCCTTAGCCAATTATCCAAATGAGACAACTAACCCAAGGGAGAGTTTCACAAATAATTCTCTTGTCACCCCTTTAAGAGTTGCTAAAAATGTACGCAAGGGGGTTTGTGGTATCGAATAGTATCATATAAGAGATAAAAACAAATATATGCTTGGTGGGATTGGAATTCCCTTTGAATAATTTTAACGTTAGCATCTTGAATCCTTGTGAAATTGGCTCCTCCATGATGCTCTTGATAAAATGGGACCTTAGATAGGAATTGATTTCATGTGCACTCCATTTGATTGTACATGTACTACACTAGGTTAGGCCAGCCCATAGCCTATGGACCAGTCATGTGCATTACACGACTACGTATGTTGGATTGGGTCGAGCTAGCATGCAAGTTGGATCTTGACCTATGAGTTGGGTTTGGCCTACTAGTTGGGCCTAGGCTTGTTGATTGATATCAATCCAAATCTTAATCAATTCTTTTAATTCTAAATGATCTCATCATGAAATTACAATCAAGCATCTAATCATTAACAAATTGCCATTAAAATATAATAAATAGTAATAGACTAAAATATTAAAATTATATATGGGAGAAAATAATATTTTTGATCAACTATTATATAAATCTAATGAATAATTATAACACATTTCAATCTAAAAATAAAATCTTAGACATTTAAAGAAATTAAAAGATTTTAAAAATTACATATAACATGAAAAATCATAACATATTTCGATATAGATGAAAAATTATAGATATTTAAAAAATAATTTCGTAAAAAAAGGTAAGAACCTACATTACGATGCTAACTTTTTGTTCATATTCTTGCTAAACTTGGTTTTGTGCGAAAAGAATGAGATGAATCTCTCCCGTAAACTTGGTTTTGCTAAACTTGGTTTTTAATATTTTTTATTTTATTTACTAACAAAAATAGCATTACTAGTGTGTTGAATAATTATTTTTAAAATTTTATTAACAAGAAATAAAAAATATATCTAAAATAGGGTTTTGATTATAGTTTTTCATGTGATATTCGAAGATTCACTTATTTAAGAATAATAACATTCATAAGTGAAATTTAAATTAACTCGGCTTCGTAAATGTGAATTGGTGATAAATTATACACTATTGTTATTGTTAACACATAAAGACCGCCGACTCGTGAGTCGGCTCGGTTAGTTCATTACTGAAGGTGCGGGTCCTTCCTAATGACTCCTCTTTGCTGATGCAAAAAGCTAGTGTGGTGAGTTAGTGTGGATAGCTAGGTCGTCTTTGCTGTTGGAACACCTCCTAACTGCGTCTCTAAATGGTGCCGGAGGTCCTACACAATAGGTCTGCATTGGGGGCATCTCAGGTAGACTCTTCTGATGCTTAAATTAGAGAGACGGAGAGAGAGATTAACAATGTAAGTGAGAGAGTAAAGAGCTCTTGTCTGCTTGCCCTAGTTTGGTCCAAGGCTTAGTTTTTATACTTGGGCGCTGGGCGACCTCGACGTGCATTTGTCAAGAGCCCCCTTACCCCGTACTGTAGAGGCATTAATGAGAGCGGCTTACTAGTGTGTGCCCTCTAGTGCCCGGGGTGGACTGTTAGGGGGATGCTTTTGGATTGATTTCCTTATTACTTTGGGTTAGGCAAGGAGTGATCCCTTCATCGACTGTTGGGAAGAAAAGGCTGGTGAAAGCGAACCATGCAGTTAGTCTTTAATGTGGAGGCATGACTTCTGTTAATGTATAGTTATGAGTGGGTCGTGTGGGCCCATTTTTGGAAGCTTAGGTAGCGATGCGACCTATAGCTGGTAGTTGTAAGAGGGTCCAACTACCCTCTTACAACTCTTTTCTCTTTTTCACAGATTTAGGAGATAACCTTTATAATCCACTCACCTCTCTCTTAAAATAAAATCAACACTTAGAGTTAGAGGAAGGGAATTCTTACAAGATTATAATAGTATTTTCCTAATTTTTGTTCTCAGTTTATGTGTTCATTGAGCAGAGATGAGTATGGTTTTTATAGGCCATAAATGGATTTAAATTTTGAACCAAAATGATCTCATCCTAGGCTTTTGGGATACTGACGATACTACTACCAGTACTGGGCGATACTATCGCCTGATAGACTGATAACTGGCGGTACAATCGCTTGTCAATTTGACACTGGACGGTACCACTGCTCAGTCTGACACTAACATTGAGCAGTATCATCACCTAGTTTGATGGTACAATCACCCTGACAACCTGGGAGGCCGAGTCCCAAGTGGTGCCACCACCAGCCTTGGCAGTGCCACCACATAGGCCTACCGAGGGTTGTTGCATGAGCATCATTTGGCCCAAAACAATCCCAACTCAGACCCAATGGGCCCCTAATTAAGTTGACATTGTTTCATCATAACATTAACTCAATTAGACATAAATTAACTTGATATAGATAAATTATTATAAAACATGAATCATACGTTATCTGGCATGTCATTGGTGCATCGTCCTTCTACTGGCACCTCGTCCGATCCTTTGACGCATTGTTCTCTCCGTCGGCATATTGACTCCTGTAACTTTTAATCTGCTTGGTGCAATGTCCGATCCTTCGGCCTGATACCCGAACTCATGACACGAAATCCTTTTGCCAGCATATTAACTGATCATTTGGCCCGACGTCCAATCTCTTTACATGTTCAACTCCGGCCCAACGTCCAATTCCTCCTACTTTAATCAATTTGCCTCTCCTTGATCGAAGCTAGTCCTACGTCACTCAAAATGCATATTAGATCATAAACTCATCAATTGATTTTATCATCAAAATATGAGATTCAACATTGCTTACGAGGTGAGGGGAGTTGGGGAGTGCCAGGATTATCATTATAATTTGTCCCCCCATAAAGACATTCTTCAGAGTTTCAAATAGAGGTGTCCAAGAATGTCACTTTTTTTGCATTCCTGTTTGGTGATGTGATTATTATTTAGCTTTAGGTTCGTTGTTGGTACCATGGTGGTTGGTGCGAGGCTCGTATGGGGTAGGTTGGGCTTTCTTACTGGGGCAATCTTTATTTAGACAAGTGTTGACTTAAGGGACCTCTCTCTATTTTCCTCTCTCTATTTTCATTCTCTCCCTTCCACAATTCATTCTCTCATATTTTTTAACTTCCCCCTTATGTTTCATAAGGTTTCGTTCTTTGTTTTTGCCTCCCCCTTTTGCACGGGAGGTTGGGTCTTCTTTTGGACCTACCCCTTCTTTCGCTTCTGGTGGTAGGCACTCGATTGCTTAGGCAAGAGTGTAGGTCCATAATAGCAAGTGTTGGCTCGACCACGTGAGCGAAAAGATCGATATTAGAGCACTATAGCGACTTTTACCATAATGGGTCTTGATTTGATCATCATGGGCAGGAGTATTGGTATCAATCTGTCGTAGTAGGTCTTAATTCGACTGCTGTGGGCAGGAGTATTGGTATCAGTCTACTGTAGTGGGTCATGATTCAATCATCGTGAGCAGGAGTATCGATATCAGTTCACTGTAGCGGGTCTTAATTCGACCATCATGGGTGGGAGTATCGATATGATTCTACTATAGCTACTTCACCATTGCATGTCTTAATTCAATCGTTGTGGGCAAGAGTATCACTATCAGTCTACCATAGTGAGTTTTGATTCAACCATCATAAGCGAGAGGATGGACCCACTATAGTGGGTTTTGGCTCGACCACACAAGTGAGAGGATGGATCCACTATAGTGCTTGGCTAGTGGCTATAGTTGATACTATGATGGGTGGTGTTATTGTTGTCGAGGTGCATTGCCCATGGTGCACCTCGGGTTGCGACACACCTTCCCATCCTTAGGATTTGTATCTTTTATAGTTTTTAATTATAGAGGGGATCTTCTACGATTCTAAGGCTTTATATACCTATGGAAGTCATGCTCCTTTTTAAGGCTATACTATCATGCAGTGATTGGAGGTGCGACATCTATGGTGGGCATTTCTTATGCTAGATTTTATATTGTCCATAGATAAATTTGTATATACATTATCTTGTGGGAGACGAGCTACTTTTGACATCCGCCGAGCTTATTCTGAGGTCTTTATATGACAGGACTTCGTCTTGGTATCATTGGCTTTTAGAGCTTTGCTTTGTTGCTATCTGTCAAGACTCTTCACACTTTCTTTGTTGGCCGATAAAGATCCTTATAGTCCGTAGGAGAGTGTCCCTCCATTCCTAGAGGTGTTGATCCTGTGATAGGTGGTTCAGAGAACCCTAGCGAGGGTTGACATAGAGCCATATATGTAATCTTTCACCAGACTGACCCCGTCGTAGAGATCAACTCTTTCTGTAGGTGGGGATATTCTAGCATAGGTCCATCAAAGGCCCAAGCATGCTATGAAAAGTGTTTCGGGACTAGGGAGCCCTTCTTTGTTAGAAGAGGGCATGGAGAGTTGTATTCCCAGTGGAGGCTAGCTAGGAACTCTTGACACATCGTGGCTCGTTATGATGATTGAGACTCGAGCCTCTCTGCCAAATGTATTTCTACCCTCTCGGACTAGATGGTCTTTGATATGACCAACCATCCTCCAATGATCCTCGGGGCTCCCCTCAGAGTTAGGTGGGAGAGGTTGACACAAGACGTGAGACTATGGAAAAGCAGCGCAGCCGTGGGCAAGTATTATTGCGGGTCGCTTATCTCGGTTTTGGGCAGCTAATATACTAGGCCTCCACCAAGTCTTTGGTTGATCAGTGCTACTGCAATGAGGTCCTGGTAAGGGCCCAGGTTTCCTAGTCCTCCTGCCTTCTCCAAATTGAATTTGCTTTTCTAAGCGGCGCCATTACTACGTCATAGGCCTAGTCGATCGGGTGCATAATGTGGGGATGCTAGTGAGCCAGTTATCCTAAACGAATGCAAGCCTTATGGTAAGGGTGATAGAGTTGGGGAGGGACTCTACAATAGTTGAGGCCTAAGTTATGAAGACAATCATTTTGTTGGGACAAGCCCGACAATAGCTGGAAGAGTCCATGGGATGCCTGGCGAAGGCTAAGCGATGCTAAGGAGGCCCGTGTTGTCGCTTAGAGGAGGCCCTAGAGCGGGGTGGCCAATTGGAGGGTCAGTTGCAAATTAACTCTGATAAGTTGATGGCCTTTAGAATGAGGGTTTGAGAGGTGAAAGAGATTCTAGCAGAGAAGCGGTGCCGCTCAAGAGCAAAAGCTGATCGCCACGTACAATAAGTCGGAGGGATTCCATCATGGGCCACGAAGAGCGGAGAGGGACTCTTACTATTATGGGTACCTTGTAGCCATTCGATGCTTTCAAACTCAGTAACTTGGGTTGGCTATGGAGGAGGACCACTTTGCGTAGTGGGCTGAGGATATGGAAATGTCTTTGGGGCGGATCTCTTTTGACAACAGTTTCAACTCCAACTTTTTCTTTCTCTTCCGGTTGATGCTTTTATTCTTTTGGCTTTGTGTGTGTATTCTTCTATCCTAGTGATGTTTTGGGAGAGTAGCCCTATTCTCTCCTACTGATCATCTATTCGAGAACATCTTCTCGTAAGCGACTTTGGGGTTGGGACCTGAGGTTCATGGTGCGCCCTTCTATTGGCCTCTTCCATGTATCCTTAGACTATGGCTTTGGCTGATGTGTACTGATTGAACCTTTGGAGGATCTCTGAGATGATCATTATATGTCTTTCGACTAATGACTAGAAAAAGCTGGCAGACCTTAGACCCATCATGAAGGCCTAGATTATTAGTGAGGGATGGACATCCTGAATCTCTCGGATCTCGCTAATGAACCGGGTGACAAAGCTAGATAAAGGCTCGTCTTCCCTTTATCTCAACCCAAGCAAGACAATAATCAAGGGCTTTGGTCGTATATTGGTGAGGAAGTGAAGCTCGAACTCTTTATCAAGCTATGCAAAAAAAAAGAAATTGAAAGGGGCTTGAGGTGATTGTACTATTCCCGAGCTGACCCCCTCAACGTCATTGGGAACACCTGGCACATCAGAGTATCTGAAGTGTCGAAAAGAGACATCTAGGCTCGGAATGTGGTGGTGTGCTTTGCGGGTTCAAAGTCACCATTAAACAAAGGGAAAAATGTGGGGTGTATTAGGTTTGCTGTGGGAATGCTAGAACTTCCACTAAACTTCGTCTAGTCGTCGATTCATGGGTTGGAGTTGCGCCTTCATCAAGTCTTCCCAAGAGTCAACTGATTGAGCCTTAGATTTCGGTAGGATTTGGGTGCGACTCGATAGAGCACCCCCAATCGAGGAGATCCTTGAAGTTTCGGGCGAGGACTTATCGGATGAGCTTCAAGGAGAGTATGCATGATTGATGGTTGAAGGGTGAGTCATTGCACCGGGGTTGTCAGCTATGTCAATTGTGGGAGGAGTGAGGCGATGACTTGCATCATGCCAATAAGGGCCTTGACATGTTAAGTGAGGCCTAGGAATGCCTTTGATGGGATGAGCAGGGAGCCTATACTCAGCCTTGGGGGAAAGTCCTAGGTCGTAAGCGCCAGTAGTGCCCTGGTATCTAGGTTAAGGTAAAGAGGCTGTTCCATTCGAAGCGAGGCATATGCCTTCTTTACTTAAAGGGACTAGGGGCCATGGGTAGCGTTTGTTAGAAAGAGTGGTAGAAATATATTCCTGTGATATTCGGCCCTCCTTTTAATGCAAAAGTATTAATATATAAAGATTGTCGACTTGTGAATCAACCTAATTGGTTCATTGCTAAAGATGCAGGTCCTTTATGATGACTTCTCATTGGGAGCATTTTGGCTCGATTCCTTAGATGCTTAAGGCAAAGAGATGAAGAGGAAAGTTAATAATGTAAGTGAGAAAGTAAATAACTCTTGCCCACTTGCCCCAACTTGGTTCAGGGCTTAGCTTTTATACCTAGGCGTTGAGTGGCTTGGGCGTGTGTTTGCCAATGCCTCCCTTACCCTGTACAACAAAGACATTAATGAGAGTGGCTTGTTGGCAGTGACCTCTGATACTTGGGGTAGACTGTTGGGGGGATATTTTTGGATTGACTTTCTTACCGCTTTGGGTTAAGCAGAGAGTTGTTCTTTCATTGATCATCAGGAATAGAAGGCTTCATGTCGCATTAGTCATTAATGTAGAGACATGATTTCTACTGATATATCGGTCAAGAATGGATCGTGTGAGCCCATTCCTGAAAGCAAGGGTAGACAACATGACCTCCTACCAACAACCATAAAGAATAGGTTTTTGCTTAGGTGTTGTTTAAGAAGAGCCGGGTAGGGCTAAGATTATCCCTATCAATGATTAATGTATCTTTATAAAAAAAAATCATATTTAACATCCATTTAATCGTGAACAATAACAATATTAAAACCTTAATTATCTTTCAAGTTCATTCGATGGTTATTTTAAATTTCAATCGTTATATAATGTATGATAGTATTTATAAAATATTTAATTATCTTCGAGATAAAAAGAATATGATGAAATGAAAGGAAATGAAATAAAAACTTAAATAATTGGTTAAGATAATAAAAGTATTATTATACATAAAATTAACAATTGATAATTGTAATTTATAGAGAGAGTTTATTAAACAGATATAAACACGAGTAATATTTCCAGCGCAATAAATATTTGGATATACGTATTATTTGAAATTTCTAGGGAAAAATACATTATTTATTAACAGTGAGAGGATAATTATGTAAAGACACCATCGAATGTAACTTTTTTTCGGACACGATATATAAAGTGACTTGTCAACCGTGAGATGGATATCACACGGTGCTCGTCCACCGACTAGTGAGACGCGTCTTGTTCCCGCCCCGCCTCCCGAAAACAAGCCCTAGAGTCAAAAGGAGGCAGCCCTCCCGTTTCCGCTTGCTCTCGCGCCCGCCGTCGTCGCCTCCTCTACATCCGAGGAATCATGATGGGAAGTACGGCGAACGGATCTTGCGATCCATCGGCGAGCAGGGCCGGTGCCGGCGCCGTTGTGGACAAGGACGTCGACTTCGCCAACTACTTCTGCACATACGCGTACCTGTACCACCAGAAGGAGATGCTCGCCGACCGTGTCCGCATGGACGCCTACTTCAATGCCGTCTTCCAGAACAAGCACCATTTCCAGGGAAAGGTCCAAGCCTTCCTCCTCCTCTTTCTCCCCTGTTCTCGTCATCCGAAACAGTACCAGATTTGCTTCTTTGCTGAGTTATTGTGTAAACGTCGTTGTTTGGTCTCATTTGGTGATTTGGTGGTGGGAAAAGGTCGTGTTGGACGTCGGCACGGGAAGCGGCATCCTCGCTATTTGGTGTGCACAAGCCGGTGCAAGGAAGGTGTATGCGGTCGAAGCTACGAAGATGGCGGACCATGCGCGTCTGCTTGTTAAAGGGAATAACGTGGAAGACATCGTCGAAGTGATCGAGGGGTCGATGGAGGAGGTTACCTTGCCTGAGAAAGGTTGGTCTTAGCCGAGCATTAGGATTCGGCAGTAGATAATGTTTTAACATGCGTGATTAAGTTCTTTATGGTGTGATTAGTGACTGACATTGGGGTCTTTGGTTATGTTCACAGTGGATGTTATCATCTCGGAGTGGATGGGGTATTTTCTTCTCCGGGAGTCGATGTTTGATTCTGTGATATGCGCTCGTGACCGTTGGTTGAAACCAGATGGAGCAATGTAAAGCTTGAAATCTTCTTTAATTTATTATTTTCGTTGCTCTTGCAATCTTCATAAGCATGTTTAGGATCCATCTACATTTTCAGAAGAATTATTGGCATACTCAAGTTCAAGTATGTTATATTTTTACCTACATTTTCTTGTGAGATGAGGAAATGGGTGTCACATGTAGAAGCAAAAGGGGAAAAAACATATAAAAGAAGGATGACTTGGTTGTTAATTTTGCAAATCAGCTATCACTAGGGCTTTCACCATTAGGCGACAAAACTTGATTCTCACAAATTAAAAAGAGTGAATAAATCTGATGTTGAGTTTCAGTTCCCAATGTAGCTGCCTGGATACCTATAACTCATTTTTTTAGCTAGCAGCAGTTATGCTTACTATTTATAGGTAGCTAGACATCAGTATTACTTTCATACTCAATGCCCCTCTTGGTTATTGTCCTATGAAGCAGTAGGATTACATGGAGTGGCATGTTTATCCCTTGACGATGCTTATTCCGGGCACCTAGTTTATACGATATTTCTTTTATTCTATTTATGCTTGTCAAGGTGAGATCATATGCTTATGTACCGCTTTAGTGGGCAAACAGCCCAACACTTGGAACATACTACAACCCCAAGTGGCGAAGAGCTGACTTCGAGGTGCCAAACCTTCTCGTCGATAGTGAACTCTTGGGGAAGATTAGCCTGCTGTCACTAGAGTAATTTTTATCCGTTGAGTGATGACCCTTCCACTTGGCTCCGTTGAATCACTAAGGTTGACCTTTACCCTTGCTCGACGGGTGGACCTTGCAGTCAAGCTCCCTTTTGCCTTTGCACTTGAGGGCCAATTTCCATCTGACCCGAGGAAACCTTTGCATGCCTCCGTTACCTTTTGGGAGGCCTATGCTCGATAGAAATTCTACTTGAGATTGTCCCTTGGCCCGTAGATCTTGACACAAGGTTAGAATTCTGGCTCTTCTAGAGTGGTATCTCATTGATGGCTCGGGTGAGTGACATTGCAAAATTTGGTGGAGAACTATCAAGGTCTGACAAATTGAGGTCTATGAATTACTCTATATGAAAAATATTTGATTAGGCTAGTTAATGAAGAAAGCTCAAGATTCCGCAAGTACCTTAATCTAAAAGATAGTCATAGTTCATGAAACAAAGCTTAGGAGCATTAACTTCATCATCATTTATGCCTTTCCCATAAACATGGGCCTGCAAAAGCACATCACATAATTGGAAGGCTTTGAGGAAGATTCGACAAAATTATGATGCCAAGCCTGTGATTCAATAATATGACCACAAATGCCAATCTTTAATAAGAATTTTACCATTTATGTTATGCACGAACATGAATGCCAAGCCTGTGATTTCATGATGTATCTTCTTTTAGATATTAAATCAATTTTCCTCAAGCCATTTCTTGTGAAACTAAAAATGCTGCTTTCTCAAAATAATTGCCGCAAAATTTGGTTTGCCTGGAAAAAGGTCTGTTAACTTTTGGTTGGAATCATGGAATTTCAGCATGCAAACTGGAGTATCATTCCGATATAGTTAATTCCTATAGATTCTGACCTGATTGATATGAATATTACAATTAAAATTTACCAGCTGAAAAACATTGATGTAAACTGTTGTCATATATGTCCCCCAAACTAATCCTCATTGTGGCTGATGGGCTTACCCTTCTTGCTGGGAGTGACATTAGACATTAAAAGTTTTGTTGGATGGATTATACATGCAGTGGTTTAGGTAGAACCCAGAATGTATCCCAGTTAGTTTTCTACACTTATACGACCCCTAGCAAAGTGTATTCATCACGTGCAACTAAAAGCTGATGGTGTGACAAGACACCGTTAAATAAAAAAATAAGTTGTACAACATTTTGATTCTTAGTTGTGATATGGAATTGACATCCTCATGACTGCCTTTACTTGAAAAATCACTTAAATGAAGTAGAAGACTAATTTGAACAAACTCAAATATGTTTTTACATCCTTCATGATGTTTGCACAAAAAAATAGCCCCTTATATTTAGGTTCAAATGTTGTGTTCTTAGCTTGTACATTTTCTTTTTTTATTTGATATAGTCTTGCCAGTCAAATCACTGAAGTTAAAAGCTGGTTTTGATTCAATAGATCTAATTTTTGCAGGTATCCTAGTCATGCTCGCATGTGGATGGCACCTATCAGATCTGGTTTGGGGGACCAAAAAATGAATGATCTTGAATCTGCAATGAGCGATTGGTATGGCTTTGTTGAGGAGACTGAAAATTATTATGGGGTTAACATGAATATTCTTACAAAACCTTTCCGTGAAGAGCATGAAAAATATTATTTAAAGGTACATTTTACCAATAAAGTTTTAGACCAAGATTGCTTTACGTACATATGTTAATTCCTCTCAGTTTGCTTTATGCACTTAAGTAGAAAATAATTAATGTTTTATTTTGGCTTCTGTTTGTGATTTTTGGTTTATCTACTTTTTTGTGCAATATTAATATTCTAAAAATGGTGGATTCACTACCAAATTCTTCTCATGTGGTGATCTGATTATGTGAAATGTCCACCTAGATTTAAATGCTAAAATATTTGCTTTTAGATGGCCAAACATAATTACTGCATCCTAACTTTTGGTTGACAAATTAGAATGTTATCTTATTTTCACTAGGAAGTCATATCCAGTGCAAGGATGTATGAAGACAGATGTAGCAATGATTGTAACCTAATAATAGGTACATATCTATAGTCTTCTATTATCTAGATGGATACCACTTAAAGATGGAAATTATGAGATTCTTTAAGAAAATATGGAAATTATGAGGTTTTTTTTTGACATTGCCAAAAGGTTTTAGACTGTGTATTGTCAGATTGCCTCCATTGGTGCTATACTTAGGAATATGTTCTTTTAATTCTTTGCTGCCTCTTAGAGCAGTTTAAGAACTTTAACTTCATTTAGAACTATAGCTATGACTAATGTTGTTTGATTAAAATGTTAATTTTGTTCAAGTTTATTTCTAATTTCTTTCCAGACATCCTTGTGGAGCAATCTTCATCCTGATCAAGTTGTAGGTGCTCCCATTGTCATGAAGGAGATTGATTGTTTGACTGCTACAGTAGATGAAATCCGTATAGTTAACTCAACGTTCTCATTACCTATTAATATCGACAGGACACGCTTATCTGCATTAGCTGGGTGGTTCGATGTGCATTTTCGAGTATGCTGCCTTAACCTTGTTTTTGGGCATTTTATCTTGTATTGCAATGGATATCTAAATCTATGTGCTGAATAAACTGTTCCAGGGTAGCAAGCAGAATCCGGCAACATGTGAAATTGAGTTGACTACTGCTCCCAGTGTCGAAAACTCCACCCATTGGGGTCAACAGGTTTTTTCATTTCTGTTCAAACTGGGCTCATTGTCTTGGTTGTGATTTTGATGTTCTATTCATATTGACATCCATGTTAGAATGTTCTGTTATTCACATGGCTATCGTATCCCTGTATAATCATCTGTCCAAAAAATCTATAGGTGATTAAGGCTTGGTGATATATTTCTTAGTTGACAATTGTTGATTGACACTTGCATTCAGCACTTGTCAATTATTTTGCTTAAAAAAAATTGCAGCATGTATTGGTGGGCCCCTGACTGGTAGAAATTGTGGTGTTGAATGCTCTAGTGGAGGTAAACTTTGAAAGGACCTACAGATTGTTGTTGGCTTTGGAATGATTTACTATAAGGTTAGATGGCTACTATGTATCTGTATCCATGGTGAGTGGTGTCTGACTAAACTTTTCCTCTTGGCACAAGAGAACTTCATGTTTTTCTTAGCCACTTTGGAACAGTGAGCATGGATGAGTATTTATAGACTTAAATAGTGTCCAAATGAGGTGTTGTTGTATTCTGACGTTGTGGATATTTAGCCTTTTGGTAACATGGATGAGAGTTCCTGATATGATGGATGAAAATTGTAATTAAAGGTTTTTGTGGTCATACATGATACACGTGTGTGTGTGTGTGTGAATGGTGTCTGACTAAACTTTTCCTCTTGGCACAAGAGAACTTCATGTTTTTCTCAGCCACTTTGGAACAGTGAGCATGGATGAGTATTTATAGACTTAAATAGTGTCCAAATGAGGTGTTGTTGTATTCTGACGTTGCGGATATTTAGCCTTTTGGTAACATGGATGAGAGTTCCTGATATGATGGATGAAAATTGTAATTAAAGGTTTTTGTGGTCATACATGTGTGTGTGTGTGTGTGCGCGTGCACATATATATATGTATATGTATATATATATATATGTATATGTATATATATACACATATATGTATATGTATATACATATACATATATGTATATATGTGTGTATATATATATATATACACATATATAACACAAATTTTTTTTGTAACTATGAGAGGACAAATCCATTATAAAGCTTGAACTCAACTGTATTATATGTATCAATTATGTTTAGTATTTGAGCTTGAATTTTATGTTATGAAGACATGTGAATTCTGAAAATGTGGGATTATCGGTGCATTGGTTTATGTTATCCGAAACTTTGCTTTGGGCTTAAATAGAGTATGTGGAATACACAGAGTTGAGTTCTGAATTATACCTAGAGCTGGACAAAATTGCATTTAGATTTGAATTATGGATAAAATTTGGAGTTGGAATTAGGTTTTAGGTTGTCATTGGATTTTGGCTGGATTTAAAGTGGCTAGGTGCAATTAGGTTTAGCTTGGTCATTGAGAGATGACAAGTTAAGTTTTAGATTGGATTCTAGATTGGAGGTTTTGATGGGTTTGCAATCGGGGTGGCTTAGTGCTTGGTCATTGAGAGATGACAAGTTAAGTTTTAGATTGGATTCTAGATTGGAGGTTTTGATGGGTTTGCAATCGGGGGTGGCTTAGTTTGAATTAAATGATTTGTACATCAAGTTGAGCTGATGCTTTACTCAGACTTGATTGGCCCTTTAAAAAGAAGATACAAGTTATCTGTATCCTGTTTGAAACCAAGAAAGATTTTCCATAGCTACAACTTATGCAATGTTTCAAACCATGCTGATTTAAAAAGAATCATGGCTTTTAAGAAGAAGATATTTCATCAGAATGTTAATTATTATGTACTTCTAGCTAATTCGTTCACACCTTTGCATGAGTTTGTAGTGTTAGTATTTCTGTTTTATGATAAATCTTTTCATCTATGGCTTAGAGGAAGGAATATTTATGAATGGTTGTTACCTGCCAAGGATCATACCGTTCAAAATAAAACATGATAGTAACAAAGCTTGAAGTCATAATAATTATCTGGTTCATTTTATGCTAATATACTGATATTGCACTTTTAGATAACAGAATATGATTTAAAAGTGGCCATATATTCGTTAGTGTGAGACACAAACTAATATTTGACTGTCAGGTTTAATTTCTGACAATTGAACTAAGAAAACTTTCTTATGTGGTGGGATCCCATCTTTTTTCTTTTTTGCTATGTGAATACTGGTCATGTAAAAATAATATTCACAAACAGGATCCTTTGGTACATGCATGCCAGCTTTTCGAGCATGTTGGATCAAATAATTGCAGTTCTTATTCTATAAATTGCAATCAGTCTTTGATGAGATTATTATGCTTTTTAACTTTTTAATATTTAATGAATAACTTTAACAAAGCATTTTGAAGATATTTCTTTGGTGTACTTGTAGCCAGTGTATATTGGCTGCATAATCACAATTTTTTTCTTTGTATGCTTGTGCAGCTATTCCTGCTACATCCTGCTCTTAGAGTTAATGAAGGCGATGAATTATTGATCTCCTTTTTGATGTGCCGCTCCAAAGAGAACCATCGGCTTATGAATGTGGATTTAACCTATGAATTGCAGCAGCCATCCGGGAAGCAACTTCCAGCAGTCAATTCGAAGTTCTATATAGAATGATGGTCCATGGAACCATAGGAACACAGGTATTTCATCTTTTCAAGTACAAGCATATAAGCATGTTATTTTTGACCCAAAGAAACACATCCTTGAATCTTGAATTGGAAATCCATTAAAAACAAATTGCCAAGCTTTTAGATCCTCATGGTAGTGTTCCTTTTTTTGCTCTGGCCAGTTTTCATGCTCGAGCTTATGAACGCAGCCATTTACCATAATCTCTATTGCATGTTCATGCATTCATCTGTGTTTCTATTCAGACTATACACACCCCACCATTTAGTTGAAGGTGAATGTTATCAACCTTTTTTTGTGCATTGCAGGGTTATTCTTCGAGAACGATATTTTTCAAGGTATGCCATATGTACGACTAAGAAGCTCCGCCTATCCTTGCTTGGGATCTTGTTGTGTGTGAGATCTTAACCAGGAAAACCCAGCAATCATCATGACTTCTCTGGTGATGCTCTCGTTTTCAGTTTCATATTTATTTAAGAGACAAAGGCTTGTATGTGAATTTTTTGGATATTAGTAACTCTTGTATGATTAAGATTTTACTTATTTAAGCCTTTGCTTGGAAACATGGAACCGATGCGTAGCTTTGAGATCCAAAAACGCATCTATGTCCTCAACCACTCCTGTAATCCTCTAACCATCCCACCTCTTAAGAGCCCTCAATCATGCCTTGCTTGTGATGAGTAAAATACACTCCACAGGTTTGTGTTCTGCTCTCACCTTCCCTATCTAGCTGGAAAGAACATTATACGACCAACTTCTCCAAGTCAACACGAACCAAGTTATTCTCTCTACCTACTCTCCAAGCCACACCGGACATTTTGGTATATAGCAAGCAAAATTGATGTCAGCAATGTGTCATTGTTCTACCCACATATGAAATCGTCAAATATGATAGGATACTATACGAATTAAAAACAGATACTCGAATTGGATTTGGATAGAATAAATTCTGATGACAACAAAGTAATTATAACAATAGAGTTGGATCGAGGAGTTTTGTAGAGAAACTCTCAGCCCCAAGTAGCATTAGCTATACGTATACTCAAAACTGCCACTAAAGCCAAGTTGTATACGGTTATAGTCTGCGATCCGACGCGAAGCGTGTCGCTGACCGTAAATATCCAGTTGACGAGGTCCAATGTGACCGCAAGCTCTAACGAACAACGAAGAAAAGATCGTCTCCGTGGGAGCGCCTCCGATTGGCCAGCACCTCCCGGTCCCGCGGGACCCGCTCCTATAGCCAGTGAAAAATGTGCCGTTTCACGTTCGGTGTCTCGGCAGTGACAGGTGCAGCACCTCGAGCGCCACCCGGGTCACTGAACCGGACCGCCTTGTGCCGATCCGAGCCGCAGATCATCGTCAGTGGCTCCATCGAACGGCCGTGGTTGTGTCGAGTCGCGGTGAACGACGCCATTTCGATCCCCCTATATAATTAAACCTTTCCTATTTTTCCTCCGAGATCCACAATATAAAAATTTCTACTGTTCTCTCTCTCTCTCTCTCTCTCTCTCTCTCTCTGCCCCGAAAGCCACAGCAAAAGAGACGGCCAGCGACGAACACAGGGAAAAAGTAGGAGGAATCGATCGATCTCTTCCGCGATTTTCATTGGAAGGTTAGCAGTCATCTTGCCTTGTCGTTTTTCCGATTCTAATAGATATGCAGATCGTTAGCTTTCAATGAACAAAGTTAGTTGAGTTTCTTTAATCCTTCGTGCATTCGACGATCGTCGGTTCTTTTCAATTTCTAGTGCGTTCTTTTTGTCTATTCTCGGAGATTCTTGTGATTTCGTTGATTTGTTTTTCGAGTTCTTCTTAGTCGATCGCCTTTAGAATTCTGAGGAAATTTGTTGTTCGGAGCGCGGCCGTAAAAGATGTAAATCGAATCATCGAGTTCTTGTTGGATTCTCGGAGTATCAAACTGCTATTTATTTTGGTTGAAATTCCATTTGCAGTTTATTTTCCTTGTATTGTTATTGTCTTTGTGCCCCCTTAAGAGTAATCTTATTCCTATGCCTGTAGTTGATCTTTTCTTCTGTATTTGCATCTTAATTAGGGTTGGAATCAAAGAGATAAATCACTGGCATCATGAGACTTACGAAGGGGAGTAAGGTGGAGGTGTCGAATACGAAGGATGTGCCCTTGGGCTCTTGGCGGATTGCCGAGATCATCTCGGGTAACGGGCATAACTATTTTGTTAGGTACGCTCGATGTCCGTCGGACAGCAGCATGGGGGTGGAAAGAGTGCCAAGAAAGGCAATTAGACCCTGTCCTCCACCAGTGGAGGCCCCGAATGATTGGATGCCCGGTGATTTTGTTGAGGTTTTCGACAATAACTCATGGAAGATTGCTCAAGTATCAAGTGTAGCTGGTGGAAATTATTATTCTGTGAAGCTTTCCGGCTGCTCAAGGAGGTTCACAGCTGATAAGACTCTTATCAGGATGCGACAGTCTTGGCAAAACAACAAGTGGGTGGTGGTTCAGAAGGTAGGATCATCTGACTGTGTTCCCAATCGTTTGGTTATGAGTTCATGTGCATAACAGTCGCTTGATTAGCATCCTATTTATCTTGATTTATCTAGTTTAACTTTGTCTAACTGTTTCTTTAAAGCTGTTTCTCCTTCATTGCTTAAGTCCTGTTGAACAACTGGTTTTTTATGTATGGCTCCTATCATATCAGATACTTCGTTATATGATATCTAATATCTTTTCCATTTGTTTCAGAATTCTGGAGAAAAAAGTGTTCGGGCCCAAAGAGGTTTGTCCAAAGGAGGAAAGTCTGATTTTCGGTTGACACAATCATGCATACAACCGGATAATTCTGTTGTGAGAAACCATTTTTCCATTCAAAATCATGATGCGCTTGAGGAATTTATTCGAGTTTCATCAAGAGCCACGAAGAAACGGAAACTTGAGGCATTTCCTACCGAAGAGTCATGCACGAATGCTAGTAGAAAGACAGGGAAAATTGAGAAAGATGGGAGGCATCAAGAGATTGTTGCTGGGAATTTGCCACATTTGCTTGAAAAGGTAGGTGTTGTTGCCTCTGCACGAACAGTGGTGGATGAAAAATACATGCGTTCTTCCTTAAACAACAGAATAACTTCTATCACAGAGTTGAAGAGGGGAATACCAAATCTAGATAACCATGCTATAATGAGTCTAGACTGTAGTGATGCGGAAAGTACTTCATCCTCTGTTGGTAGTTGTAGTATCAGTGAGAATGCTTATGGATCACCGAACCATTGTGTATCCTTTTCTTCCCAAGACTCGTATACACGTCCTGGTCATGAAGAAATGCTTTATGGTCTGGGAAGAGAATTATCTCTTCCTTTCAAAGAAGAATTAGGAGCAGAAATTCATCAACTTGAGTTGCATGCATTCCGTTCCATGATGACAGCATTTTATGCTTCTGGCGCAATAAGCTGGGAGCAGGAATCATTGTTGACAAATCTCCGCCTTATGTTAAACATATCCAATGATGAATATCTATTGGAGCTAAGAAATTTAATGTCTAAGTAGCTGCCACCTCCGGAAACCATGTGTAGTTTCTTTTTCAGGATTGTTAATGCTAACCTCAGCATATTTATTTAACTGTTCAATTTTACATAAGGTGGGAAATTGAGATTGTAGCTATTCATTGAATATTCAGGATATATTTTGAAGTTTTGAGACAGTTTCTTACTGTTCCAAAATGTATTATAAACCTTTTAGTGTAATTGCTTTTTCTCTCTGGAAGCCATTGTTGGCTTTTCTTGGGTTTAGTTTTTAATTTTTTTTTTTCCTGGTATCATTCCTTAGTTTTTCTGTTGTGTCTCATGTAAATGTGGATGTAAGATGTTGAGTATGCTATACAGGTATACTTTTGTTCTCAAGGTGATCAAATAGTTAATGGGAAGTTATGTTTTGGAAGAATTTGTTGTGCGTGTTACATTTAGTCCACTTTCTAAAAGAGACGTAATGGTGTTGACCACCTACTTCCAACTCCATAAGCAGCTTTAAGACAGGCAATCAACAGTGTTGTTACGTAAGTCCAGCTTAATCGGCATCACTAAAAGTGTCAATGTAATATCCCCAAAATCGACGTCACTAGTGTTGTTACATAAGTCCAGCTTAATCGTAAGTCTTTTTGAGATTTTAAAATTTATTAATAAGATAAATTGAAAGGTTTATTTTGCGGATAGCTTGTTTTAGATCAGTTTTCTGAAAGCATTCTAACTTTCGTATATTGATCCTCCAAGAATTTTTTTAAAATATTATGGATGTTTTAACTTATTTACAATAAAAAGCATATTATGGTTTCAATATATATCAATAAGTTTACATGTTTCAATCGACAATTTTTCATGTCTGTATGATGGAAGAATTCATGCATGAAGATTCTGCCTGTTCCTTGTTTATCATAGATATTATTGGATGGGCACCATGAAACTGCAAAGTGTGACCTGCCCATCCTTTCTTTTGTTTCTGAATATCTTGAGCATATAAAACTTTTATGTGCTGGCTGTCCTGGTAATGTATTAGAAATCTATTTCGTTTGTCTTTCTTTAACTGTACCATTTTGTTAACACAATGGTTGCTTCTTATGCCTCTTCCAGGACCAAAGTTGGGAGGGTCCAAAAGTATGCTTCCATTGGTCTGTGACAAAAGGTGGAGTTGTCATGTATTTTGCACCCTCAACAGTGTGGCAACAGTTCCATCTAATTCTCATGACAACTTCTGTATTATTGATTGATTGTTATTTTTGATTCTGTTAGCTTTTAATTCAGATCTAAAGTTGGTTGATTAGTATATCTATATTTGCTAGCTCCTACTTCATACTCGATTTGACATATGATGCTTTTTGCATGGAAGTTTACCAGAAACATTGCTTTTGAATGTCTTGGACATTTCATGTTGGAAACACTAACTACTAGTAATATGTATGCACATTACCGATGATCGAGGGCCACTGTTATGCTCAAACAAGATGGTCATTACTATTATCTGTTTACTCACTGTTACTCATAATGAATGGGCAAACAAACACTTGTTGCTCTGGGTCAGGTACATAGTGTTGTAACTTATTGGCTTGAAACTTTTTAAGATCCTAGTGCTAAAAATATTCTACTGTATATTGTACATCATTCGAATGCTTCATCTCTCTACATATGAGATGGCTGAAAGTCTTTGACAGAGTAGTTGGCTGCAACACAAAATGCCTTCACAATATTTTCTACTTGAAGAACGTGAAATACGCAGAAATTTTCAGAGATTTACATGATATTTTTAGAATGAATGGAGTGTTTAGATTTCTCATTAAGTTTTTGTTTTTGCTCAATGTGGATGAATAATGTAGTTATTATTGCCTATCAAATTCTAAGATCAATAAAATCGAAATCTTACTTTAGGAAGTAAACCAATACAAAATGGCAGCCCATTGCACTAAATTCCCACCAATGCGGGATCATCAATATACACAACCATGCTACTGCAAGCCGAGATTGTGATTTGAACTCTGGTCGCCCTTGTTACGAATGAACAACCTATACATGACATCAAGGCTTGCCCACTTTTAGGAAGTAAACCATATGGATGGAAAAAAGACTGATTCAGATCTGCTGTTACAACAGGGTCAGGAATTGAGGAGAAATATTGGCAGCATCTCTCGGTGAAGAAGTAATTGCTACACTTGAACTTTTGTTCCGATGTTTTTGGTAGCAATGCTTTTTAGATTCTCTGAGTGTTTCTAGCATGAACGCTTATGTCTTATTGGTATATATTTTTCTCTCTGATTGGTTAAGATGTCCATATGGTGGTTTTTTTTGGCTATCATAAATGCCATCGATATAAACACAGTATCGTATCTTGATGATTTTGATAATCTTGCATCACTTGTATTGGTTGTTTGACGGAAGATGAACCAAGTAGTTCATTCATATTTTGTATTGACTTTTTCTCTATAGAATAACATAGCTGTTCCATAGTTCTATATATGATATATTTTGCATAAAACAATTTATTTTATGCCTTTCATTTGTGTTTTTAAAGCATCCTTAAGAACCAAAATTTTGCCTCCACTATTTAAGAGAGAACCAGAGTACAAGATTGTTAAATATAATTGGTAATCCTTTCACATAATTGCTGCTAAACTAAACTGTTGATACTTGATACAGAAAACTTCTATTGTTAAACGAAATAAATGATTATTATGAAAGATCAAGAATCTCTTAGCCGTTACATGACTATTTGTGAGAAGAAAGTCTTTGTAGGCTGCTGTTACTTTGGTATAGGGAAACTTTACAGTCCATACTTCCATCTTATTCTTTGATCAGAAAACTTTTGTTCTCAAAGTTTAACTATGCTTTGAATTTGTTGTTTCTAGTAGAGATCTTTTTGATGGTTACCTATCTTTGATTTAATAATGTCTGTACACTAACTTAATGTGTCAAATGCTGAATGCAGATAAATCTGTCTCTCTGATATCTTGAATATTGGCATAGGATGTGAAGATAGTATCGAAGAATTAAATATATAGCCTATGAAATTAATGGATCAAGCTTGAAAAATATCATGTTTTATTTGAAGCCCTATAGAACCTTGCTAATTTGTAAGTAGGTAATTTTATGAATTGATGGACTTGTGCAAAAAGAGTTTCACATTCGGACAAAATAATTTATCTAGAACCCTTTGATATTGTTATGAACATGAAATTAACTATTTAACTTTTCCAAAGGATTTTATGTCCTTTAATCCTTGTTAAAATCTCCCAGCCTATATGTCCATTGAGTTAGGGGGCATCAGACCGATATGAGATGTGAACCTAATGAATACTATAATATAGACCATCTTGTATGCTTTGCTTGCACTATTTAACCAGAAGCTGGGTTCTTGCTTATGCTTGTCAATGATGGAGCATTTAAGATGAAGGTCACTAAGAAAGGTATTAACATATTTCTTTTACCCATACGTAAATTTCAAAATTTCTGTTTCATTTGAGAAATGCTGCATCTACATTTTCAGATTTGAAATGCTTGAATTTTTTATGCGATAAAACATTTGAAAAAGAAATTCTTGCCTTCTATATTTTAAACGTAAAAAAAGTCATCTTTTTCAAAAAAATTGGTACCAAAAGATCTGGCATATCGATCCTGAAACTGTCTTTTATGGTATGATTAGTGCATATAACATTGCTAGAAACACATAGGGCATGTTTATTTACTGAAAATTTTCTAGTTTTCTGCAGTATAAAACTTCAAACTAGGGATGAAATTGTTCTTTAGGAAACTTAGTCTATTTTGTCCTATTCTCTGAAAATTGTTCTTGATATCTTATCCTTATAAGAAAGTATCCTCTTGGTTAAGTCTGATTAGCAAGATTAAATATGAAAATTGCTAGTGATTCAAAAGATCTGTATTTATTTCTTTAAATACAAAAGTTTCTACTGGGACCTTTAGTAAAATTGCTAGCAAGAACTCTAAGGAACTTCTATCATCCAGGCTCCCACTTTTGTTAATGGAATATGAGAGCATATGCATCCAATCTTAAGGTATGTTTCAAACAAACATCTCTTTAATCCAAAACATAGTGAAGGTTTTCCCACTTTTTACTTTTAGTTATTGCAAATGCAGCCTTTATATGTGGAAAGGCAGTTGGAACTCATATTGGATGCATGGGATTTCATGCTTGTATATGCTCCTCGTCAAATGCTGTAATGGGCTCCTGTAATAATCTGTTGTTGTCATGGTCTAGAAGTTTACCTAGCTGGGTAATTGTCCATTTAAATTTTTGCTTATTCGAGAAATTTTTTGGCTGGTCTTTGCAATCCGTTCTATCAGAGTGTTCTACAAAGAAATATAACTTAGGTATTCTACAGATCACTAATTCTGCAAGTTCAATAAAATTCCATCTTATTAAACCAAAATGTGTACCTTTAGTTGGCACACAATCTTGTTGACGTTTATTTTCTTGTTTTAAGCAGGCAGAAAACCCAGAAGCATAAAAATTCTTGAGTTTGTGTTGGTTGGTCATTGCAAGAAGAGTAAACTGCAATCTGAATGTCTGATCAAGTTTCTTTGTTGACAGGTCATTGTAGCTGTTCTAGTCTTAGATGGATCTCCACAAAAGAAATGACAACAAGAAGATTGTGATCGTCATTGTCGGCTGGTGTCATATCCACCCGGATGTGTATGCATGCATCGGGAATCTTTGTACATCCTCTTTGTTTTTGTTTTTCTTCTCCCTCTCTCTCTCTCTTTGTCAAATTTGGTTGCTCGTAGATGTCTCAACCAGTGAGGTTGATGGATAAGTGGCATGGCATGTAGGTTGCAGTCCCAGTTTGAGGAGTTCGAGTAAAATGTACATAATGTGTAATAGGATGGCACATTAATGTTTTAGTGATCGATGAGGTGGTGATTTTGTTCCCATTTGACAAGTAGTAATTGCCCACGAGAAATGTTACATATCCTCTTATGTAAATGACTCCAGTGTTACATATCCTCTTTGGTGAATCAACTTCAGCAATGCGGGAGCCACTCTACAAGGCATGTAATGTAAAGATGGTTCTTTGTGACGTCACGCTGAAATATAAGCTTGAATTTGCAGATTGCGCAGACAAAAACATTATAAATTTTAATTACGGTTATGTGCATACAATTTTTTTCCTTCATTTACGTTATAAATCGATTAAGACTTAATAAATCATGCACAAAAATTTCTTTGTGTAAATTATATATATAATATATATAACATTAAAGTCATAAATATTAGACGGTAACATTCAAGACTTTTTGAGTACAGATATTTTAATCACGAATACAGATATTTAACCATCAAGCAATTTCACTTGGCGTAGTTTAAACGAAACGGATCGACCTATCGATTGGCTACTTCAAAACAACACACGAGCAGTAGTTTGTCACTGCAATTGGACAAGCAATGGAACTCAAGCAGGAACAGGAACTACTTCCACAGTTTGCGCAGGGACATGTTCTTCTCCGTCTCTTTCTTCATGACTTTGGCCACCGCCATCTCGAAATCCTCTTGGGTCACATGGACTCTTCTTTCCCTGAGCGCAAACATCCCAGCTTCGGTGCACACCGCCTGCAAACAAGGCATCAATCCGTCATAACCACTCCGAAGCAAGCCATAGTCAAAACGAAGTTTATATTTGGATCAAAAGAGCACAAATCGGAAGATTATTAGTCGTTTATTGGCTGTACAATTAAGTGTTCATCTAAATACACACATGATATAATTATTGTTGTGAAAAAGATAGCCAAGATAAAGATATGGACTGATGGCAGCCAATTTTTTGGCTGTCCAACATGTTCATCTATAAAAAAAAAAAACACACACACACACATATGCTCATCTATATCTCTAAGGGGGACAATACCGCTACCTGCCTAAAACTGAAATCAGGTGATTCCATATGTAATGGCATACACATGCAGTTATTGTTGTTGTAAAAAGGATTTACAAGATAAAAATAACTACACTGATGAATCAAAGAGACATAGGGAAGAAAATACACAAGCCATTCGAACAATGAGAAACAAGTACCTTGAGTTCTGCTCCAGAAGCTCCATTCATCTTTTCTGCAATTTTTTTAAGATCTATGCCACGCATCAAGTTCATCTTCCTCGAGTGAATCTTTAAGATATCAAAGCGAGACTGAAATACAATGGGAGGTTATATCAGATTGTATTCGTGATGTTAAATAAGTTGCTAAAGATTAAAAGGTACAAAAACTAATCATGCGTTGAACAACTATTGTTTACCTCTTCATTGGGATTAGGGAATTCAATTTTTCTGTCAATCCGACCAGGCCGGAGGAGTGCTTGGTCCAGAATATCTATCCGATTCGTCGCCATCAGAACCTGAATAAAACAACATAATTTACTTTAGCACACTATTAAAGAATGCAACAATAAAATTTATACTTCTGATGAAATTCATTCACAAGCAAGATATTGACATACTTTAATTTTGTTTGATGCTTCAAAGCCATCAAGCTGGTTAAGAAGCTCAAGCATCGTTCGTTGCACTTCACTGTCACCATTACCAGTGCCAGACTCCATTCTAGCAGATCCAATACTGTCTATTTCATCCATGAATATTATTGATGGAGCATGTTCCCTACAAAGAAAAATATTTGCACCAATCACATTAATGTATATGAGGGATCAAAGCTATAAACTTTTTTCTAACAACAAGGGGAATATAGAGTCCAGGAAACGAAGGTGTAAGTTGCCAACCTCCTAGGCTATGGATAAGAGTAATGCAATGAAGGAGACTTCAAAGGACCATAATATAGAAAACCAAAAGAATTTACCAAATAAAGGTCTTACGGAGGTAATGTGTTGACATTGCAACTTAATATACCTGGCCATAACAAATAGTTCACGAACCATTCTAGAGCCCTCTCCTATGTATTTCTGAACCAACTCAGAACCAGAAACCCTTATGAATGTGCAATCAGTATGATGAGCAACTGCCCTTGCCAAAAGAGTTTTCCCTGTGCCGGGAGGCCCATAGAGCAAGACTCCCTGCAAATAATCCAAAGTCCAATTGTATATGCAACGTGTTTCTTTTTAGGAGAGATAATTAACATTTGACAACCTGAAAGCATAAATAATATGCTGTCTATGGTAGCAATACCTTTGGTTGAGCTATTCCAAGGCTCTCAAACAATTCAGGATGCTTGATTGGCAGCTCAATAACCTGAAAAATTGAGTGTCCGACATTTATTACATGGATCTCATGTAATTCAACAAGTCAAAGGAAGTATCATAAGCTGAAAGGCTATAATAAAAAAGAAAAAGACTGTTGGCAATTCATTGACCTCCTTTATTTCTTTGATTTGCTGGTCAAGACCACCAATCATGTCATAGGTGGAATCTGGAACCTTTTCAACTTTCATAAGATTGACCAGAGGATCTACTTTGCTAGGCAGGATTAGGTGAAGAACATAACTATCATTGCGAAGGGCAACTCTGGTTGATGGTGTTAACTTTGTTATATCTATGCTCTTATCAAGATCAACAACATATTTTCCTTCTGGATGAACCTGGAAAAGGATAAAGAATAAGCAAATGAATAGTAGCCACTAAATTTTCAAAAACCTTAGAAAAACAATATACAGCCAACTATTGATGTAGAGAGTAATGCATCATTATAATGCCAATCTAACTTGCAGTCAGCAATAAAGATGGATAAAGATTATATATAGCTTGAAACGACATGGATAAAGATTAAGTGCAATGTTCATGGTGACCCAGTGAGATGAAAAGTTAGTAGAAAATAATCATGATTAAGCTAGGTCATCATCAAAGAACAATTAAATAATTAAGCAGTTGGATTAATTCTTTAAAGGGGGACTTTGAGGAGAGAGAATAAAAGGGTGAACCTAGTAAACATGACTTCCATCAATGCAGGATTTGTGGGAAATGGGGAGGATCAATGTATATAGTATTCCCTCAATATTTAGGAAGGCTATTTTTGAGATTTGAGGAGAGAGGATTCATAACACAGGGAGAGAGAGAGAGAGAGAGAGAGAGCAGAGGGGTGGTGGAGTCTTGGCCCATTGTTTCTCCACTATTTGCGACCAATCCCATCAAAAGTAACCACTAACCAAATCATCAAGAACATCTTGACAAGCATGGAAGGTAAGATAAAGATTGTTGAAGTAAAATCACAAATGCTGAAGAAAGATCAATAAATCATACACATCTGTTGAAGAAACGAGGGATAAAAAACATCTTGTACACAAAACAAAAGAATATGGTCCATAACCCTTAACAGAAGGTTGAACCCTTCTGTTAAATGAAAGCACAATAACATTTACTCTCAGGAAACCAAGATAAATGCATGTATAGTCCCAAACAAAAAAAATACAACCTTTGTTTACTGCACAGAAAGACAATTGTGCAGTTTTCACTTGACGAACAGCACGCATAACTGCTAATGGGAAGAGAAAAAAACCCAGATAATACAATTGGATCAATGGCCCTAATGATACCTAACGATGCCATCCTCATGCATGTCTGACTTTGATCAAGAGGTCACGTGCATCACAAAATAGAGAAGACTTACACAAGAAGGTCGAACTTTCAAGTTTCTAGGAAGAGGCAACAAGTGCAGCCCATCATCAATCCAATAAACTGGTAAATTCGTTGTTCCATGCACATTAGTTGCAATAGATGCATGCTCATCATTGGCTGTGGATGATCTACCAATGTACATAGCCAGCATTGGCGGGAACCTCATCATCGACTGTGGATGATCATGGCAGCAGTTTCCAACAGAGTTGTAACACAATAAGATGATAAAATGTTCCAAATATATGGCTTCACCAGACAAATTTAAGGGAAAAAACTGCAAACATTTGCTGGAATCAAGAATCCCTATTTTATATGACAAAAATAAATAATAAGTGCTAAAACAAATCCGTTAGTTGATACATGACAAACATAAAATAGTACCAAAATTCACCTTGACCAAGACCTTCGATTTGCCCATCACTTTCACCACCTCGCCCACATAAGAACCAGGCTCCTGAAGTAGCTGCAACTCCTCACGGAGCATTCTTACTGCAACCACAGACCACATGCATCAGATCGAATCGGAAACTAAAAAGGGATCGCTCTAATAGCACAAAACGCAGCAAGATCCGACCATTTCTGCAAGAACTATTTCAACCAAAAGAATTTGCCAATAAAGAAACATCGAGAATCCTCCCCTCTCGGTTATCTTGACGATCGACGGCAAGACTAGGGTTCACCGTATTAAAAGCGCATCAAGAAGAAATGGTGCAAGAACAAAGGGCTAGAATTAGGGTTTCCGAACCTCGCGAGTTGAGGTCGTTCCGCTGGGCCTCGAGGCGCTGGAGGTTGTTGGACTTCTGCCGGATCTGGAGCTGGTGATCATGGATGTGCTGCAGATAGTACTGCCGCAGCCCCTCGCCTCCGCCTCCCCTGACCCTCGCCGCCGGAGCGCACATCTCCCCCTCCGTCTCCGCCGGATGCTTCTTCTCCACCGCCGCCGTCGCCATCGTCCTCCCTCGCCCTTAGCAACAAAGTTACGAATCTACCGATCATGAGCCTCGCTTTTATCGTGAGTTGCCTCCTCCCCTTGCGACCCAAGCAACCTATCGACTTTGTTTATTTGCATATAAACCCCCCGAAAACAACGGAATCTTCTCAAACATGCATTGCCCGAATGCAAATTCGCAATATTACACTGAAGTCCTTTTAAAATAGTTATTTGCATGAATACCTCTTAAGCTCATTGAAAAGATTTTTCTTGACAGTATTGTTATTGTAACATATTTTGATACTATATATTTCTCTATTTATAATATATTCGATTTATGGCTCTCTCCTTTTTTTTATTATTTATACATAAAGAATTATCATCAAAGAAATGTTTAAAGATACTAAGATCATCAACTTTATTTAACACAATACCCAGTGATATATGATGCATAAAATAAGAGTGTTATTTTATCTCAAAGACTAATTATAGATTATCTTTTGTAATTAGTTATCTTTAGAATATCAATTTATATATTTTTAAAAGTTATATTGAGATTCTTATATTTATGAGAGTGAAATATTTAGATCTATATATAGGATTAAAAAAATAATTTTATAAGATTAAAAATTAAGAAAATTTTTTTATTGAAACAATAGGGTAAAATATTTTATTTTTATAGATATAGGAATATGAATATAACTTTTAAAAGTATAAAATTAATTACAAATGATAATATATAATCAGTCATCTTTAAAGGGCATCATGCCTCCTAGAGATCTCATTGAGCATGTTTTTGTATAACAAATCTCATTTTTATGTACCGTTAGGTGCATAAACTTACTTAAGGATGAGAGGGCTTTGATATCAAAAGTTACATAGCAAACACACTACAAATATGGGTTTTTTAACCCAAAGGGTATTAAAAGCACTGATCCCCATTTTTTCTAGTGAAAAAAACAAGACTTCCTTGATCCTTTTCTTGATTCCAATCAAATAACCATTCACTGATAAAGGTTGAGAACAACAACATAATAATAGGATGAAACTGATTTGCAATTATGTCATAGACATTGACAAAGAACATAGAAAATTTTTTGTGTCTGTTCTTCGCATTTTAATGTATCACTTTTCAGTATCCACCAATCTTTTTAACAGAATGAGTGCAAATATACAGGTAAGAACGTCACAGCTATTACAGGAGATTAAAGAAATCATTGATCTACACAATGCATATGCAAAGAACGATCGAAAAGTTGCACTTAGGAATGAGCTTAACAAATGATCCCTGCTCCGGCCGAACTGTCTGCAACATGCTTGCAGGTTATTCTAATGTGAAGTCATTAAGCCATATCAGCACCTCATTTCGCTTCGATCCAATATTGTAGCGACATGACAGTAAAACAAAACATGCATCAGGAACAGTAAGAAGACAGAGCAGCTAAAGAAATACAACAATAAAGCAGTCTTGCTATTTTTACTGTTTATCATAAAACATGATCAATACAGTACCAAAGACAACTTCAGAATGGAGGGCACAATGAAACAAACTTGTAAAGAAGTACACTAGACATGAAAAAAAGTGAAGAATAAGTGGAGTATAAGAAGACAACTATCATTAAAAAGGTTGGAATAATCTTTTATAAAAGAACCTCACAACATAGGAAAAATCTGTTCACTAAATTAGTCAGTTCTTAGTGCCTTCTGATATTTTCTTTGGAGTGTATACATCGAGCATAACAAGAGACAACATACCATTATGAAGCTGTTTGTACTGCCAGGATCATTGTAGCGAGCAAGCAAACAACCTTGTTGAGGTCTGAGACCATCTTTAAGTATTGCAGACCGAAGTTCTCTCTCTTTATTGAGTACAATCTCTTCACTCGGTTTTCCACTAAATTTTGTTACTGCAGCAATACCTCCTTCAACCTTTCGCAAATTAACTGCTTCGGCACTGGGAGAAGGCAAACTGACCAAATGAAGATGCTTATCAGCTAATGGCATTATTCAAGCAAGCACTACTTATTTAATTTATAACCAGGTCTCTTAAAATCCATTACATCAACATAGACGTCTAGTCAGCATGTGTATGACATGAACTATAGGATAATTTTCATGATTCTGACTGTAACGTGTAGCTATTCAGACTTAGCTGATGGCAGTGAACCAGTGGCAGAATTAAGCTTACTTGCCCAAGTCTTTCTCCATTGGTAGAACAATCTGGATAGAAACGTTTGATAATTTGTCATCAACTGCCTGTGTGAAAACAGGGGTCGTCATGGGAATCTTTTCAGTCGAGGAATTCTTACCAAATATATACCTACAGCATGTAAAAGATGAATACATCTTAAGTAGTATACAAATCACAAGGCTACCAATTTGCTGTTCCTACTTGAACTAAACATGTTTTACTAACCCAGCAACATTGTTGAAACCGGATGAGCCAGATAGCTTATCTCCTTCGGTCTCAACCACCACAAATGGCTCATACTTCCTTATCTGTGAACACAGAAAACATTTAATCAAACTTTTCAGTGTTTATTATGTCCACCAGGATTTGTTTCTAAGGAAACAGGAGGGTTGCACAGGAAAAAAGCCCAAGCATATTCCTAGCAAATAAAAAGAGAAACAAATAAAAATCCTAAAAACACGACTACTTTTCCTTGCTTTTCTTTACTAGTTTCTGAATCTGATCATAAACACAAATTAAAGGACATAACAGCACAACATGAGATATATAAACCAAAGAGACCATCTAATAATAAAATTTTGCTTCAAAAGATACCTCGTAGTTTGTAACGATGCAGAAAAGGCTATTAGAAGAATCACACACATTGTACCTCATAATTTGCAGTTCTTTTCAGTATCAAGTACTTTGGGGTTTCCAATTCCGGAGTCTTGTATATTCGCAGCTACAGAAGTACAAGCGATGGATAAGATGGCTCAAAAAATTGAGAGACAAATCAAGATGACAGAACCACATTGTTGCAATAATGAAGACATACCTGCTTTAAAACATCTATTAGACCTTCCAAAGAAAAGTAGTCATTGTTTTGTATGGAGTCCCAAAGATCCTATGGATACAAAAAGTCATCGATAACAGCATTGATCAAACCACGAAGTCAAGAGTGTCAGAAGCTACTGCTACAGTATCGAAAAGAAGCTCACCACATGGCTGCAAAATTTTTGAGTCAGTGGGTTGACGCCCATGACTGATGTTCCTGTGAACACCAACTCTGGTTTCCATGGTAGAAGCATAAACTTCATTACCATAGTCCATCTTGTAGTGATTTCATTAGGTCCTGTCTACAAGAATTTAATCAGTTAAAGAAATACCATAATAGCAATGTCTAAACTTCCTAGAATTCACACTGGACAAAAGAAAGGATCGACACAGGAGCGATTTCCGAAGGGCAGGGAAAGCAAACCTGCCTCACGTCGTGCAGATAGAAATCGGGGCGGAAGAGCAGCTTCAGGAGCCGGATGTTGAACAGATAGCCGTCGATGGTGTCGTGCCGCGTGATAGGGTCCCGGAACCTCACGCGGTCGTCGTACATGGTCCGGTCGATGCCCTGCTCGTCGAAGAGGTGAGGGAGGTCGGCATAGAGGAACTCCACCAGGTCTTTCAGGTCGGTGCCCACCTTCTCCACCGACTCGCTCTTCACAGCGCACCCCCTCCTCGGACCCGCACTCCTTGTCACGGGACCTGCGGGAGGGCGTCGGAGATGAAGGAAGGTTCCGGCGGGCTTCAGGGCGGCGGGAGCCCGCCTGAGGCCGGCGGGGACTGGACGGAGGAATTGGTCGGCGAAAGCTGTGGCCATTCTTTTCTCTCTTTTTGTGGTTAGTTGGCTCCCAGCCGGCGTTCTCCAACGTGCGCTCGACGTCGTCTTATCCACAGCCACTCCTGCCAAGTAACGATGTGGCCGCTGCTACATAGTACTTCGTGCTTGCATACACCAAAATATATGTACATATATTTTTCCTCAAATTTTATATAGATATATATTGACATCTAAACGGGGCTTTAATTCCAAATATGATGCTGACATAGATTATACGCATTAAAAATAGATGCAAATTTAGGATTCCATACAATATCATCATGGATCCCAGCCATGAACATGACCATGGGTTATTTGTCTCAGACAAAAAAGAAAAGAAGATCTCAGCAACAGGAGATGATTCTGTGCCACAAGCAAAATGTTTCTTTCAAGGAAGGGATCCATGAAACCTGACATAACGACAAACAGAAGATAAACGAAGTTTGGGATACTGATTATGATGAAGATGTGCTGCACAAGCCTAGTGTTTCCAGTAAAAGAGCAAAACAGAGCTTTGGGGTGTGGTAGGCAACCAGCTCACGCTGTTTTGGCTGGCCATGTTGCTTGCGCCGACATAATTATGCCGACGATCACGCCAAATAACCCAAGTGCACTGCCAAATATTTCAATCACCAGAATCTTGACAAAAAGCGTGGAGTTTTGAGCATCGGACAGCGCACAGCTGCTTCCAATTATTCCTACGCAAAGTCTGTTCAGAGAGAACATATATCAATGAGCAATCGATGTAAAAACATTCTCCTGAAGCTGTGCAAGCTATGGATGTGACTGCATGGTTGTCTAACATACCCGCACATGAGATTTGCAAAACCCACGATGATTCCAGAAGCAAATATTGCATATCCAGCTCTAAGAGACTCCGGATCGTATATCTTCGATGACGGCACACTTTCTAGTTTTGTTTGTAGAATAATTGCAACAATGACACCATATATGGCGACAGCCTCGCAGAAGATGACACTGAAGATGATACATTCACCTTAATAGTGTTAGAAAGATTCCAAAGGTCAAATATCAAACAAAATATATTTTTTCTTTTGGGGCAATTAATCACAATATTGTTGTTGCCACAGGCAGATGATATGCAAAGGCACTAACAAACAGTTTGATTAAGATTCTGCGTGTAAAATAATATCAGTCGTTGTATATATATGTTGTCCCAATTTAAAGAATGGGGTGAGATCAAGATCAGCTTAATGAACTTTCAATTACATGCAACAAAGCTTGGACTTAAATCATGCATGACTGCCTGTAAATATTGAGCCACAAAAGCTCTATATGACATCCAAGATCTAGCCTGATTAAGAATACACATCAGATTAAGTGCAATCAACTTTAGCACATGAGCCACAAAGCTCCATACTAAAATGGGATCAAGTCTTGCAAAACACATGACATTATAAGCACCTTACAGCATTAAGGAGAGAAATCATAGGCCACATAACCATCCAACAAATACAGAAACAGACTCAAAATACAAGAGACTAGTTAGATTAGCACCTTTAAATTCCTATAGAACCAATGTTCATATCATATTGATGGGTAATTAACTGCTTAAGAAACATTATCTAAACTTAATTCATGTGGACAATTGGATCCATGCCATAAGCATCTACATTTACTTTCTCCGCTATAAAACCAAATAAAGATGGACCATAGCGACTAGACCGATGAGAGCGAAAGTGGAACTCCATGCTTCCACACGTGATATATATTCAAAAAAATACAAAGGAAGTTCCCTAGTTGTCTGGAAGATTAACCACAAAAGCTATTCTGATGATGAGATAATTAATCTAAAACTACAAGAGAAAGAAAACTTGCACAATATTTTTATTAACTCAGAAAAATCAGTGGGTTTAAAAAAAAAAGTGTACCCCGCATTAAGAAAGAGTTAATAAAGATAATATATAATAAAGTTATTATGACAAACGCTTGTGTTTGGCAAATCACCACCACTGCAGGCTTGAATCAAGGATCTACTTTAGATCAGTAATATATTCTATCAGTAATAGATGAACTTATTGGGCATATTCAAAAACAAGTTTCCATGTTGTTGTATTATCTGCTAACAGTAATGAGAGTATAATAAGGGCCAACGAAGACAAACAAATGAGACTTAGGGTTCTAAAGTATGTGAATATAAGAACTAAATATATTAAGTGCAACTTTAGCAAAATCAAAAAAACAAATGAGGGTATAATTAATAAATACAGACAATAATTTTTAAAAAGTAAAGTTTTTTTTATTTTTCAGCATGGAAGGGAAAGTAATGAAGAAAACATATAGAGTTAAAGTAGAATTATTTAAGCAAATATGTATGTATCATGAGTATTGAGTTACCATTTTGTGCCTCTTAAACTAAAAGATAATTCTATAAACAAATCCTCGTGTGCCTCTTAAGCTAAAACATAATTTTATAAACAATTATAAAACCAGGTCTAAATGTTGGGCTGTTAGAAGAAAAAAAATCATATAAAAATTTATGATACCAAAATGAGGATGCCGAGATGGATGTGTAGGGTCACTAGAAATGTAAAAGTAACAAGCATTTACATTCAAGTGCAATCAGGATAGTTCTGATTGCGTATCGAAAGTAAGAAAAACTGTTCAGTAGACTTATAGATGCATCAACTAAAAGAGGTCAGTTGATTAAGGATATAAAAATTGAAGACAACCTAAGAAAATTTTATTAGACAAGACTGAAAACAGAATTGACTATTTGTTTGATTAATAATTTGGTACTTGATGAAGCTCAATGGCAAAAGTTCCATGTATCTAACCCCAATGGGGACCTTGCAGCTAGGTCCTATCTCAGATACATCGTATATTGCACAAATTTAGACAAACCAAAAGTTGGATCAAGTTGAATAGATATGCCAATGATATCTAAGCCCATTTCAGCAAATATAGTGAGTTTTGCACATCTCAGGTACTACTAGCATATACAAATCACATTGGCTACTCAAAACTTTGATACCAAAGTATCCATCAACTTCTCTTGGACACTCAGACTAATGCAGCTTGTGATGCTCTCTACCTCAAAAAGGTTGAAGTTTTGTCAAGAATCACCAAGGCCTAAAAATCAAGGGCAAAGACTTAATCATGCTATATTCATTTACTATTAATCTTGAACGGAAACCTACATGGAAAGAGCAATTTTGTCCATCTAATCATTCATCATGGGAGAGCTAGAGCTGAATCAGATATATTCACCCCGTTTAGACATCAAAAATACAACCTAATATTACAACATTTGCCATAGCACAAGCTTCTTCTACAATATACTACCTTCTTTCACCTAATCCTTTGGCACATTTTTCGCCGATTAGTATTAGACATCTGGCAGATATCTAGTCTAGATTCCTTGCATGAAAAACCCTCTGGTTATATAACATACACTCCAAGTCTCTCGAGCTCAATGAAATTGAGTAACATACCAGTGGTAAAAGGACCCAATCTAGCACCGACAATTAGCAGCAGAAAACAGACTTGGGTAACCTGATCAAGTATAGAAAAGCACATTCATACAACTTTGTTAGGACAATCACCGGTTGTGTGGATTTAAAGGCCTAGACTAGTAAGCATCACATATCTATAAGATTATTCTTATGACATGGAAGTATAGGCTATAAAGGGAGATCTGGTCTCGTTCACAACAGGATTTGTTGTTTAGTTGAAGCTCTAAGGAAATCAAAGTCTCTGATATACTATAATTTACCGGTCAGCCGATCACGAACTATTTATCTTGCAGTTTTCCATGAAACTTAAGATCCAGACATTCACAACTCAATTAGCAGCAGAAAACAGACTCGGGTAACCTGCTCAAGTATAGAAAAGCACGTTCATACAACTTTGTTAGGACAATCACCCGTTGTGTGGATTTAAAGGCCTAGACTAGTAAGCATCACATATCTACAAGATTATTCTTATGACATGGAAGAATAGGCTATAAAGGGAGATCTGGTCTCGTTCACAACAGGATTTGTTGTTTAGTTGAAGCTCTAAGGAAATCAAAGTCTCTGATATACTATAATTTACCGGTCAGCTGATCATGAACTATTTCTCTTGCAGTTTTCCATGAAACTTAAGATCCAGACATTCACAACTCAAAGATATATCATCATTTGCAGAGCCTCAAAGGCGAAGTAGCTAGCTAGGTACTAAATCGAGGAAGAAACACCGAATTATCATAAAAAAAACCCTTTAACCGAAGAGTAATACCACGCACCTAATGAGATTCTTCGAGGTGATTCTGGGGGCTTTGATCGCCGCGCCGATCAAGCTGCTCCCGGTGATATAGATCCCCCTGGAGGAATCGACAGAAGGTAATTATCAAACAAATCTAGGGAAAATGCGGGAAAACTACGAAGAGAAGCAAGGAAAGAAAAGAGAGATTTCGATCGACCCACCAAGCGGCACCGAGGACGGAGACGCCGATCGAGATGGCGATTCCGATGGAGGCGAAGGTGTAGGGCGAGATCTGCGTCAGCGCCCGCGACCACGAGCTCGACATCGCAGCGATCCCTTCCGAGAAGACGAAGCGTAGGGTTCCGGTGCCGAGCAAGCAGAGGAAGACAAGGACGGATTTGGGTTGGCGCACGGAAAGCAAGCAGAGGGGACGGGCCATAAGTGCCCGTTTCGCAACATTTTTGTTGTGTGTTTTATGATTTTAAAAACAAAAACCCGCAAAGTCTGATAATGTTTCACATTTTATCATCTCTACGTCATGACTAAAGAGACGACTCCAAACGCACCAACCCAACCAATGTGTGTTACGTATACGGTTGTAAGTTAACTGGCTCCCCGAATCAGCTCAGGACGAGTAGTGTCGGATTTGCTTCATCGACGTTCAAATTATTCCACAACGTTATTGTTGTGAGTTTTCTGTTGATTGGATACTTTCATGTTTGATCGCCTCCACGTGGCTAATTACATGTTAACTATATTCTATATATATAATTATCTTTAGTATTCCCAGATTTTATATTTTTAAAATTATATTATGATCTTTATATTTATAAAAATAAAATATTTAATATCATTTCTCGTTAAGTCGTCAACTCTACTGAACACATATGTTATTTTTGTCACGATGTAAAAAAAATAAGATTAAATATTTTACTTTATAGAAATTTTAGTAAAATTTTTGAAAATATAAAGATCGAAATATTAAATATAATTAACAACATTGGCTAATATGTAATTATTCCTCACCATGTTATTACTTTTGAAATAACTTTAACGTAACACTTCGACCACTATATATTTACGGATAGCCACTTTATATCTCACTATGTTCAATATCGATAAAGATAAATCATTATTCGAAATATGATCGATTTTGAATTAATTAGTATAATCAAATGTTTACCTGTGAGTTGTTTTAGGCAAATGAGTTCAAACCTAATGCCATCCCTAGATTTGGGCCTTTAATTCAAAAGTTATGGATATTATAACTTAAAACATATCATTTTAATTCTTAATGTTTAATTGAGAAAACTCAAACTTGAATAATTAGTTTGGACATAGTTAAGGTTGATAGGACACGTAAAGTATAATTTGTGAGACTTTAACAACAGATTCGTTATTAAAGATATTTAAAATTTAATAATTAGCAAGAACACTAAAATATTCATTATATAAAATAATAAGGACATACGTTTTTTTATATGTAATAATCAGATTCTATACGTATCCGCTTCCTAGTTGTTATTTATGTCAATGTAATTTTATTAAAAATCATTTTCTTACATATCATTAACTCAAAAGTTGGTATAACATTTATCTAATATATTGTGAGTATTTTTATGTCATGAGTAGTATTCCAAAAATTATAAAAAAAGAATTATCCATAGAAAATATAAAAGAGTACCTCTCAGAAAAATCTATGATAATCTATGTTAATATGAAAATAATGACATGATCGACATCTCAATAATTACGTGATTGATAATGTGGCTAACACCTCAGTGATAAGTTCTGATATTAATTTCAACCAAATAGTGATGATAATCTAAAACATTACTAATTTATCGCATATCTTATAAATTTAGTACAATACAATTTTATCATGTAATCATCTCAACATCAACACATTGTTAAAAACATGAATGATACTAAAAAAAAGGGACTGAATTAGTACTTTCGTAAAACTTTCGACAAATTCAAAAATTTTGTTCGATAAATCTCGTATTAAAAATACGTTTAACATAAAATTGGTGTAAAGAGGATTATGTAACCAAATCATTAAGCAATATAAAGAGAAAGCATAATAGAAATGGCAAAGAAAATATCACACCGGATTTATAGTGGTTCGATCATTGTGACATATGTCTACTCTCGATTCCTCTTTCGTTGAGGCTATCAGCGTCAACTAATGGTCTTCTTTCAATAAGCGAAGACTAACTATCTTCATGCAGTACCATCGCCAGTATTGGGTGGTACCACCGCTTAGTTTGACGATATTATAGTCTAACACACTAACACTGGACGATACCATTGCTTGACATAGTCTAGAAGACTATGTTTCGGTGGTACTATCGCCAAACCCTACTACAGGATACTGAATAGGCCAAACAGCATACCTAATTATGTCTTGAATTAGGCCCAATTGACCTCTAATTGAGTTGATATTGTTTCACCTCAATACTGACTCAATTATACCTAAACTAACTCGATCCAAACAAATTATTACAAAGCAGGAATCATATGTTGTCCGGCATATCATTGGTTCTTCTGGTGCTTCGTCCAATCTTTCGACGCATCGTCCGATCATTCGACGTATTGCCCAATCAGCAAGTTGACTCTCATAACTTTTGATCTCCTTAGCACAATATTCGATTCTTCAATCTGAAACCCGAACTTATAACACAAAGTCCTTTTGTCGATACGTCGACTGATTCTTCAGCTTGACGTCCAATCTCATGACATGTTTCACTCTGACCCAACGTTCGATTCTTTTTGCTTTAATTAATTTTTTTTTCTGATCGAAGTTAGTCCTACACCACTCAAAACATAGATTAGATTATAAATTCATCAATTGATTTCATCATCATGAAAATATGTGATTGAACATGTATGTCTCCAAGTATTATAGTTAAAAAGTTACACTAAAAAAAAACCCTTATTTATGTTCCTCCATACACACCTCACCTCTTAAAGTAAACATCAAAGAGGTTTTGTGAGTATACCCGTAGGCGTTGTATTGACATCTACCTCTTAAAGTAAACATCAAAGAGGTTTTGTGAGTATACCCGTAGGCATTATATTGACATCTCACCTCTTTACCTAAGTATCAAAAGACTATGTGAGAAATACTCTTACCCTTAACGTAATTTTTATATGATTTTTATACCTAAAAAATTTAATTTTTCTCGATATTACATAAATATAAAATAGAATATTTGTTGGTTCAAAGTGGATATTCCATCAGACAACCATATTTTGTGCCAACATGTATCTCGTTTCTCGTGCATATACGTAAATTATTGTAAACCTACCGACAGAGATTGTAAGATGCCAAGACATGAACACATGCAGGAAACATGACACGACAGGAGGCCAAAGTAACGCCGACGCACAACGTGGGTATACAATTGCTGACGATTGATATTAATTATTTTGAGAGGGTCCCAAGTAAATGTGCAACTCATTCTTAGCTAAATTACATTTTTGTTGGTTCGATTTCCAATTTTGTAGACAGAAATGGTTCGATTTGATTCGAACCTTTTCCCCCAAATCAAATATGCGGAGGATTGGGTCCAATGCGTCGCCTTTTTTACCTCCCCAACCACCGTACCGGGTCCGCAGCGCGATTCCGGACATTCCACCGAGACCCGAGGATCGACTCTTCCGACAAGAGTTGCAGCGGATCTGGTCGTCAGTGCTTCGATTGGGATTTAAAACACGGCGACGATGGTTCTCGGGAGGCGAGGTTGGACAAGAACAAGGGCCGTTTCACGTAGGTTGGTCCTCCCCGTGTTCCCCACGTCACGAGAGATGCATCTGGCCGTCCATTTCCCTTCATCGAGGCGATCACTCTTCGCTCACCGCACGATCTTGCGGAAGATCCGACCCACCCGCGGCTCCATCGGACCGAAACCGTAAAGTAAATTTGCACGTTACATACCATCCTGTCCAAAATTACATATTTACCCCCAAGTTTATGCATATATATATATATATATCCATCTTTATGGCATATAATATTGTTAAAGTATTTCTTCTTTTTTTTTTTTGCGGTAATACGCGAGCAATAGGCAGGGGTTATTTTGTAATATTATTTTTGATACGGATTCTCTGTTCAATATTTGGAATTTTCTTCGATCGCCTTCGGCGCTTCGCTACCTCTTTTCGTGCCCATTTAGGGCTTCGATTCTTTCCCTCGAATCGCGTTCTTCGCCGGCTTGCTTTCCGATCGGATCTTTGTGCCTGTTCTTGCTGTTCGTCGCCGGCATTCCCGCCAAATCTAGTTGCATCGGAGTCGTTCTCCTGCTCCGTCGGGTCTGGATCTCTCGTTGAGGTAAAGAATTTTAGATCTAAAGATGCTGAACCCCTTGTTTGCCAATCCTGATCTTTATTTTGGATCTAAGTCTTGAGAGCTTTCCATAGAAGATCTCATAGATTGTCAATTCGCTCCAAGTAGATAGATGGAAAGATCGAATGTAAGAAGTGATCACTTTTGATTCTTGCAGCGGCGGAGCGCATAATCATGGACGGAGTCAAACCCGAAGCTTCGAAGCAGTATTACGCCACAAGTAGCCTTGTTGTGGGCTATGCTCTCTGTTCCAGCTTGCTCGCTGTCATCAACAAGTTTGCTATCACAATGTTCAATTACCCTGGCCTCCTGACGGCATTGCAGTACTTGACATCGACTCTCGGTGTTTGGGTTCTGGGAAGGCTGGGTTTTCTCTACCACGATCCCTTTAACCTTGAGACAGCCAAGAAGTTCTTGCCCGCTGCTATTGTCTTCTACCTTGCCATTTTCACCAACACCAATCTTCTACGGCACGCTAATGTTGATACGTTCATAGTGTTTCGTTCCCTGACTCCCCTTCTGGTTGCCATCGCGGATACTGCTTTCAGAAAGCAGCCATGCCCTTCCAAGCTGACATTCTCATCTCTTGTGATTATTCTTGGGGGCGCAGTTGGCTATGTGATGACCGATTCGGCCTTCACTCTCACTGCATACTCGTGGGCATTTGCTTATTTGGTGACTATTACCACTGAGATGGTTTACATAAAGCACATGGTGACGAACCTAGGATTGAACACTTGGGGTTTTGTGTTTTACAATAATCTTCTGTCCTTGATGATGGCACCGGTGTTTTGGGTTGTTACTGGGGAGTATGCAGATGTCTTCACAGCTTATGGATCAAGTTATGGAAATTGGTTCGATTTCGTTGCTTTTGTTGCAGTAGCTTTGTCTTGTGTTTTTGGATTGCTCATCAGTTTCTTCGGCTTTGCTGCAAGGAAAGCAATCTCTGCCACTGCATTTACAGTTACAGGTGTTGTCAACAAGTTTCTCACCGTTGCGATCAATGTATTAATCTGGGATAAGCATGCAAGCTCGCTTGGTTTGGTTTGCCTGCTTTTGACACTCATAGGGGGAGTTCTTTATCAGCAGTCGGTCACCGGCAAAAGATCACAACGAGATGGATCTACAGATTCTAAGCAGGCCAACAGTGCAGTAGGTAATGTCGATTCTGAAGATGAAAAACAAGGCAAGGGTCTATCTGGTAAGGATTCAGCCGTATGATATCAACATAAGAGATTATTCTTCTGATCTCGGAGACAAATATGTGCTATAGAAGCTTAATTGTCCTATTATATTTATAACCTTTTGTACTTGGTTTTTGTTACATGAGAAACCTTATGCTAGTGTTTGTTTTCACTACTTAAACCAGCTGGTTATGCTGTTTGGGCTAATTATCTAATGATCATGTCTTCATCTGAACCTTCTTGCATGTGTTCAATGTCTCAAAAATTTTCTGCAGTTTTATTAAGCAATTCTTAGCGAATCAGCATCATGTAGTTGTTTTGCTCTAGGGATTCCTAAAACAAAACAAATGGAACTAAGAAAAATGACCAGTTCTTGAGTGGAGTGAACATGTCCAATAAAGCATCAGATTAAAAATAGAGCTATATCAAGTTGTGAAAGTGAACCTTAAGGTCTAAGATCTCCCCAGCTACTTGATTGGACAGGATAGGAGGGATAAACAGTGTAGGAAAGAAAACTTAAGATCATGAGAAATTTAAAAGTGACAGATCTTTTAGTTTGATTTTTAGTGAATACATAAAGATGGCATATGGATGTCAATGACATCACCAATACGATAATTAATATGAATAATATTGAAATCTTGCCAGATATGTATATCCGACTGCTCGCATTACATTATTAATATTAAGAATGTTGAAATCTTGCCAGATATATATATCCGACTGCTCGCATTATTAATATGAAGAATGTTGAAATCTTGCCAGATATATATTTTTGACTGCTCACCTCACCTTGTAATTGTCTTACTGATGTTGCAAATCAGGACCATTTAAATCTATTACCTTATAGACTAGCCAGTGCTAAATTCAACTTCAAATAACTCAAATTAGATAGACCACGATGTTTATTAGAGGGGGTTTCTAAATTCAAAGAAACCATGGGACATTTGCCTTTTCTCTTAACCTCCATTTTTTTGATGTTATCTTGGACAGGATGCATCTTGACTTCATTTATTATTCGAAAGGATTCATAGACCACAAATTTGTTATGTGAAATTTGTCTTTATCGACTTCCTTTTGCTTGGGCTTAACTTTGAGCCCTAAATGGTTTTCTTGAGTGAGGCCACTGTTAAAGTTTCTTACATTTTTTTCTCCATAATGAGTCATTTTAAGTTCTTTACAAGGTCTTAATCTTTACTTTTCATCAGCTGCCCTGATGAAGGCTACCCAAGCTTAATCACCCTTTCAAAGTTTGGAGTGTAATTTTGTTCTACTTGCACAACACCTGATCTCAGTTTATGAATACCTAGATTTGTGTTGGTCATTATAAAATGGCTAGAAATGTCTAGAGTGTTCCATACTTATATCCAAGCAGACCATCATTTGATTACCAAAAAAGAATGTTGTCCGTAAACAACATAAAATTGATCCTACCCGATGATTGTCCATGCCAGCGATGAGTGTTTTCTGCAAGTTGTGACAACACCTAATCTGTGTGTGTGCCTAGTAGCTGCCATCAATTAGTGGCAGAAAGAATCTGTTAGTCATGTTCTGAGTCATGGTTCCGAGACTGGAAAATATGGACAATAATCTATGTTTCAAAATTAGACATTTATGCTATAATCATATGAGCTGAAAGTTCTCAACTTTGTTGTGCCATTATTGCTATTGAAAACGGGTGATGCAATAAGGTAGTATCACTCTAAGCAGTTTATACAAGGATGTAGCATGTGCATGCATGGTGAGAACTTCAATCAATTACAGGTGATAGAGGTTCTTTTATGGATTTGTGCGTAGTCATAATAGACACAAGTTTCATTCTGATGATTTGGTATAAAGTGGACTAACATAATAAGTGCCTCTCTTGTGTTTTCAAGGATTCTTTTCTATGGTTTATTTGCAGCTTAAAGTTAGCTTCAGAGTTCATGTTTGATACTCAAAGCTTTCTATTGGTATTTTGAACATGATTGTATGGAAAATCCTTGTGTCAATTCACAGTAAGTTACCATCTACTTAAAGCTTTATCCAACAAGGCTGCATGTGGATTATTTATAGACACTTTTCTCTTAGAAAAAGAAGTGGATAGATACGGATAAGTTTGGGTGAAAAACACCTTAAGAATTGCTGTGTTGATTCCTCTACAATAACTCAGTGGACATGATGAAGCATATCCAGATCTTTCCAACTTGTCCGGGAAGCTTATATTGGCAACTCTGCATACCCTTCAGCTAAGGAAAGAAAAGGGCACATATCCCTTCTGAAAAAAGCTGTAAGCATCACTGTCAGAGTTTAATCATCCAAAGGATCAGCAAATGGTAGGTATACAACTGATCAAAAAGCACATATTGCAGGAACTGTTGAAGTCTGTTTCATCTCTTTGTTCTCAAATTCACCGAAGAAAAACTTTTTAAGTTCCTTTTGCAAGTTCTAACCAAGTAAGAGGACACAAGGAATATGATCTACCATTGATAGCTTTGTGATGGATGAAATGATTGGCCTTGGACAGTTCAACATCTTACCAGGGTTCCTGCTCCATGAACTTTGAAGGAAAAGTCTAAAAGATGCCTTCTGAACCCTTCACTGACCAGGCCATTGTTGCTGTCAGAGTCTCCTCTTCGTTTTATGGGAGATGCATCTTGATAAAGGACCTTCCTGTTCAAGAATTCAATGGAGCTGTCTTATTTGCAAGCCAAAGAGTGCACCAGAATCTTTAAAGTAAGGGTTATCATGACAAAAGTTCCCGAGGAATTTCTTGAACTCTTACCTGGCAACAAGGTGAGAAGCCATGCTTGACCAAAGTTTTTTCTTTTTTCATTCCCTAAGAATCAAAAACCTCCAAAAGCTCATGCAGGTTCTGAATTCATTACCGTGCATACCATTTGTGAAAAAGGCAGCTCAAATGATCTTGAAGAACTTGATTCCAGGTCTGAAGTTGACAATGCATCAAAAAACTAGACTCTTAACAGGTTCGTAAACTTTTTTGCATTGGAATCCACTTTGATTCGCTATTACGTTGCTTAATGATGAAAACCACAAGATAAACAAGAATATGGAGCAAAATTTTCTCCTCTGTTTGGTCCCTTCAAGAACCAATAAGGGTGACTGTGATCATTTAAGCTAAATGTGTGAGATAATATTCCAACTTGGTTGTCAAGCCTGATAGGTGAATTCATCTTCTTAACCTGGATCCCCATGACAGATGTCTGTCTTTTTCTTTCTTCTTCTCACTTGTATGGTGGTGTAAGGATCTGATGCTAATTCTCCTACTCCTGGTATGAAAGCTCCTGAATCCTATAAGCAAATTACATGATCTCAAAATTTATAATGCAGACCTCATAACTTTTTTTCACCACCTGAGATTAATCTGAATCAGTCCAATCATTTTCCATTTTCAAATCAATTTTCCATCGTATGTGGAGGAACTTTTTAGAAGTCATCATAGAGTGAAATTTAAGTTGCTTGGTCTGCCTGCCATTTTTGTCAGCTGAGCCATGAAACATACTAAATTAATTTGGGGCTGTTTATATTGATCAGATTTGGTGAAATTCCAAATGGTAAAGAACTGTACATGTGCTTGGATTCCCTTTTCTCAAGAAAAATCCAAGGGTGGTTTGCATATTACTCAGGATCAATATGCAGAATTTACTTGGAAGATCTTAATAATATCGAGAAGGTTAGCTAGTAAGCATCTGTATGATTCCACACAATGCCAGGGCCACTCTTTTTCCCTCTTCTCCTTTGCTTTCCAAAGGAAAGGAATCATCCTTGTCTGTAGATGATTATAAAGAGCTAAACACAATCCCATCTCTATGGCCCAGAGAGAATATTCTCTCCTCAAGTAGACAAAAGGTATATACAGGTGTCATGAGAATAATCCCCTCAAAAGCTGAGAGATAGTGAGGCAAAGGACACGTTTAGAGAGAGAGAGATGAAAGAATCTACACTAAAGGCAAGGGTTGGAGTCTTGTACTTGAAGACTGCTGTAGAAAGGAACCAGCCTCCCAATTACTGCACTCCCCAACTCCAAGGACTCCCCTTCTCCAATGCATAGAGGAATCTGCTGACCTTCCTTCCCACTTCCTCTAAAGCTAGCAGCAGTAGCAGGATGGAAGATTCCCACCTCTCACCCCCTCCTACTTTTGCATGCTTTGAGGCGAGGGTTGGGTTTAGTCCTTTAAAGCATATTGCATGGACTTGTGTCTGGTGGACACCATTAAGATATTCCTTGCTTATGGTAGCCCTGTGACAGTAATATTCCCCTGAGCATGCATTAGATATCCTGTCTTTGGCACTGATTCTTTGTGAGTGTGGATGGTTACAGCCAGTGTATGCCTTTGAATACCTTCCTTTCCTTGGTTGCTACATTGAGAATCCTTGCATATCTTGTTTATATTATATATGTGCAGTATATGCTTCTGCAGCTTAGATACTACTTCGACATCTGTGAGCATCTTTCTTAGATTATTCATCTTCAGTATCAGGCTTCTCTCAAATACTACTTCGACATCTGTGAGCATCTTTCTTAGATTATTCATCTTCAGTATCAGGCTTCTCTCAAATACTACTTCGACATCTGTGAGCATCTTTCTTAGATTATTCATCTTCAGTATCAGGCTTCTCTCAAATACTACTTCGACATCTGTGAGCATCTTTCTTAGATTATTCATCTTCAGTATCAGGCTTCTCTCAAATACTACTTCGACATCTGTGAGCATCTTTCTTAGATTATTCATCTTCAGTATCAGGCTTCTCTCAAATACTACTTCGACATCTGTGAGCATCTTTCTTAGATTATTCATCTTCAGTATCAGGCTTCTCTCAAATACTACTTCGACATCTGTGAGCATCTTTCTTAGATTATTCATCTTCAGTATCAGGCTTCTCTCAAATACTACTTCGACATCTGTGAGCATCTTTCTTAGATTACTTCAGTATCAGGCTTCTCTCAAATACTACTTCGACATCTGTGAGCATCTTTCTTAGATTATTCATCTGCAGTATATGTTGTTTATTTCTCGCAAAAAAAAAAAAAATCATTACTTGGCTGTATATATTTCTTGGTGCTTGAATTTGCCCACCAAAGAGGACAAGGAACAAAGAACAGGAAGGGATGGTAAAGAGGAAGAAGGATCCTTTTGTTGCAGTTGATTTGAGTTGGTACAAGGAGTCCAAAGGCACCAAAACTAGGGCCTTAGCACATGATCTCCTGGCCGCCTTGATTCCCTTCTCTTGAACCTTTGCCTTTTCTCTGCGAGAAGTTACCATGCTTTATCTCCTGCCTTTTCTTTTCCTCCCCTCAAATCTCACTTTATTCTCCCCCTCAGACTCAGTTTAATTCCTCTTTGTGCAGGCAACACATCTCTACTCCTCTCATATCCTCCCAACTCTCAGATCAACGCAGGGAGAGCTTGCAGTACTTAGTAGCAGTGGCACCCGCCATGGGTTCACCGCCCAAACTCAGCCTAGACTACAAGCTCGACAACTACACCGAGGTCGCAAAGGCGGCAGGAGCGCAACCTGAGCAGAACCAGAAGATCCAGGAGTTCCTCGCTCGCCTCGAAGAAGAACGGCACAAGATCGAATTCTTTAAGCGCGAGTTGCCTCTCTGCATGCAGCTTCTCAACAACGGTAAGCATTCCATCCCATGAAGTCTTGAGCACTAGAAGAAAGGCATCAGTTCTTGCTTCACACTGCACTGCAGGCACTGCACTGCACTGCGCTGCACCATGTGATATTGATACAGCATGGTGCAACCACTGTTCCTTTGTAATTGTTGTCTTCCGACAGCCATTGAGATTTATAAGCAGCAGTTGCAAGAACGCGTGCCCCTTAAACACATGAATGTTGATGGGTCCGACAAGGCCAACTGGATGGTCTCGGCTCAGCTATGGAGTCCGCCTGACGACGCAGCCAAGCAGCAGGCGGCGGCGCCGCCGAAAGAGGCCGACGTGATTCCGAAGCTCGCGCTGGACACCACCAAGCAAAGGAGCGGTGGCGCGTTCCTTCCCTTCTCGAGGGAGAAGAGCAGAGGAGCCCACGCTACCTCTGCGGAGAAGGTGGTAGAGGAGGAGAAGAAGTGTGCGGAGTTGGAGAATGAAATTGTTAACACCGGAAGACATAGTGGCGCCAATGGACATGGAAACACAGCTGATAGCCAGGCGGCGGCGGCGCCACCGACGCATAGGAAGGCCAGGAGATGCTGGTCGCCGGACTTGCACCGACGCTTCGTCAATGCGCTTCAGATGTTAGGAGGCTCTCAAGGTAGTATATGTGTGTGTATATATATATACAGTTCTCTTTATTCTAAGAATTATAGGTTTAATTGCTGTTCTTTTGCTGTAGTTGCGACTCCAAAGCAGATTAGAGAGCTGATGAAGGTTGATGGATTGACCAATGATGAGGTGAAGAGCCACCTGCAGGTGAGATTGTAACTCGGTTTCGGTTACCATCTCCTCCGCTTCGTCCTCTTTTTGCTGGCTGTGAAGTGGGCTTATTTTTCTTCACCGTGGGTTAGAAATACCGACTCCATACGAGGAGGCCGATACCGGCGCCGCATGCGGCGGCGGGCGCGGGGGCGCCGCCGCAGCTGGTGGTCCTGGGAGGCATATGGGTCCCTCCAGAGTACGCCACGTCGGTAGGTCCGGCCATGTACGGCGCTCACGTGGCCCCCGTGCCCCGGGAGTTCTACTCGCCGGTGCCGCACCACCAGTACCACCACCTGCACTACCCTCCCCTCGGACTCGGCGCCTCCAACCCTGCCGCCAGTAGGGGGAGGACGGAGGATTCGCCGGAGCCCGAGGTGAGGAGCGGCGGGGAGAGGTCGGAGAGCATCGAGGAGGAGGAAGAAGAAGTGCGGAAGAGGGAGGAAGAGGAAGAGGAGGAGGAGGCGCCGGCGTCGTCGGAGAAGGCGTTGGTGCCTCTGATGGTGAAGGCCGAGGACGACAACGGCGGCGACGTGGTCCTCAAGATCTGAAAGCGGAGACCTGAAGCAGAGAGAGAGAGAGAGAGAGAGGGAGGGGCTTGATGTCGCCTGTTTTGGAGCTTGCGATAAGGACGAGAGCTGATGATTGATTTGATTCTACGCTGCAGCGGTACGTTGTGACACGAAACGTGTACTTGTTTTATCTCGTCTTCTGCTTCTAATCAGCAACTAACTACACCGTGGCGAGCCAGTACAAATAGGTGTAATCTGGATTCGAATCAAATCCAACTTGGACTCGGCTCGGGTTGGGTCAATTGCACCAACATCAACCTTGGTGTTCCACTCATAATCTGGCATGGCCACATCAATATGATTAATGACTCTCTCTCTCTCTCTCTCTCTCTCTCTCTCTCTCTCTCTCTCTTCCCTTTGCTCCTTTGACTATGGCAATGAACAACAATGCATGAATCTATCAAGTACTTTAGTTTAGCTTTACAGATTCGACCCTTTGGCTTTTGATCATAATTAACGTCATCAAGCTTTTAATAAAGAAAAGTAAAATAAGTATAGTATGCTTCTATGCATTGAAATGCTGCTACTTGCAATGAAATAAACATGTGTGAACATTTCTTGTGAATCCATTTCTTGACAGTGGCACACTTAATCATATATTCTCAGACACCACAACGTCAACACTTTCACACATCTCTCAAAGTGATCACGAGGATTTCATCAGCTTTTATTGTTGAAGAAGCAATAAAGAAGCGAAAATATGAATAATATAGCAAAGAGCTGAGCTCCAAAACCATCCACATGTAAGATTATAAGCAATGTACAATGTTCTACCAAACAGACATCTGTGCTAAACTTGATATCTACCAAACGGCATGTGGCAATGAAATGAATTTGTCACCAACAAATTATAGCACAACTCATCAAAACCACAGAGAACAAAATGTATCTATCATCTTCATCTGGAATTGGAAAGGAAAACCCAAACCCGACTGCACTCTGAACTGCAATAGGATAAGAGAAGAAAAGCTACATACCATGTCATCCAAAGTATCGATCGTCTGATGAGACTGTCAGATCTTCGAGAGCGAGGGTCAAAACGGTCTTTGACAGTAAATTCGCATGCACCAAAACCCAAAGATGCAATTTGATAGAAATCATCCTGCAATTGCTAAATGAACTAGAGAGTGACTTTGCTTGGATTGCTCAGACTAGTTGTTAATTCCTTTTTCACTTCATCCGATTATTCAATTCAAACGTGAGGGACTTAACGCGGTTGCGTAGAGGACAGTCAGCACGTATGATTGCTTGAGGAAAATAAGCGTAGAGACATAAGGAATTGAATCGCTTAGATGAGCAAGTATCCGAGATTAACATTAAGAATAATAACTAACATTCTGTACGAGAGACATTACAAAAATAAACGAATTAAGAAAAAAACATAACACATAAATATTGAGATGGTCGAGTTCGAGTTACGACTTCATGGTACTCAAGACAAGTAAGACCCTTAACAAAGGATGAAATCATATATAGGGGGATGAGTTACTCGATAATCAAAAGAGTTGTACAAGACTCATAAAGATAAAAAAATATTAGTTAAAAAATTAAAATTTTGATATAATGACCTAAAATGAACAAACAAGCATTAGACAACCAAAAATAGAATATAAAATTTAGTTGAAAAAAATATATGCATAAACATAAAACAAATGCAGCAGCAATTGAAATTCCTTAATAATACAACCATAATCACTACTCCTCAATAACCTACTGATTCACTTACAAAACCTACTCGAGTAACACAGTTAGTGTCCGATGAAGCATAACCAAAGATCACACACAATGGCTCCGCAAAAAGGTTCCACACATCAGGAGGGTACTGTATCTCTTCGACTTCACACCAGCTTCGAACACATAGCAACCAAAGTTCTACTTCAGCACTGAGTCAACCATCACAAAGGTCCTATAATGCAGGATCTATAACGCCGTTGAAATCCATGAGGCTATATATATTGGGAGATGCGACTGTGAAGAACTGCATCGTTCCTGTAATCTTCTGCAAAGAACAACATTTCCAATGTTAAATACTGTGGTTTTCCCTACAAGCTAAGAATAACTCCATTTCACATTCAGCAGTCGTCTAAGCAGCCAAATCAAGAACCAAAAGCACTACGATATATGCAGACTTCCATTATAGAGCTTCCGAATGTGACATCATTATCATCCCCCGATGCTAATCTAATAAACAAAAACAATAATTTTTCTGACTGCTCCCGATCACTCGAGTTCGTTTCAGGACTCGATGCGGGCCCGATAAAGATCTAGCAACTCTAAGAAAAGAAAATTTCCAGCTTCTTTCGACTGCTCAAGCTATTGACAGAAGATATATTCGCTGTTCGGATTCAAGAACAGTGAAGAGTGGAATCGAGAAAGAAAGGGTCAGTGCACGCACGAAAACCGAATCGATTGGTGATTTTGGAGAGTGAAGGGTTGAGATACAGATACATAGATTGAGAGGGATAGGAACCTGGACGCGGTGGCCGCGGCAGGGGGCGGGCTCCTTGCGGCGGGGGAATCTGGGAAGGCGTACAACAGAAAAGGGGCAAAGTCACGCGAATGGGCTTATCTTCTACTTTGGTTTGCAAATATCTCTGCCTTGAAGGGTATATGTATGAAAACGGCTTCATATTTAAATATAAGAATGTTTAGGTGCTTAAATGGAAAGAGTGTTCCTTCACAATCCCAGTTTAATCGACGACTAATTAAGTGCCGATAGAATGACGTGGGGCTCATCGAGAGCAGATACGGTTGGATTATTTTCACAAAAACCCTTATTTAGAAATTATTTCATGGAAAGGTCTCGGAAAATACGTGTGAGGAGTGTTGAGTTAAACTTTATGAGAAGAGAAAGGATCTTTACACTCCCTCATTTCTAATTGCACTTCCACTCTTTTACAAATAATTAAAGGATTAGGTTGCAAATTGCAATGAGAAGAGAAAGGATTAAGTCGGTGGCTTTCCGTTACATTGTAAACAATATGAGGGTTCAGTTGACTATTTCAATCGCATGGGGACTCGGATGCAAAAAAACAATCCCAAATCATAAGACACTCCGCTTCCACTGTCCCCTCCCGATCTCCGCCCCATCCGCCGTCGTCCTACGCCCGTCTCCGGTGCCCGCAGCTCTCCTCCCCATCTTTCCCATGGCCATGGCGCTCCCCCTCGCCTATGCGTCCTCCGTCGTGCATCCTTTGTCGGTCGCTCCTTCTCTTTCTCCGTGTGTTGCTTTGCTTGCCCTTGTTCTTTTTTCTAAATGTGTTCAGCTAACTCCGCTCCTTGTCGTGTTTGTTCTCTCGGCAGTGAAGCAGGAAGGCTATCTTTCAGCACCAAGGCCACCAAGGTAAGAGACCTGCACCCGAATCTTTCTTCCTAGACCCTATTATGTTGTAAATGCGCTCATAGCTTCTGCCACCTTCATGTTATGGTCTAAATTCCAGTTTTTTTGAACTCCCTCAGAACTTGTTTGTTATAAATTTCTATTATTATTGTTATTATTAGTATTTTGGAATGCATGTGGGATAAATTTAGCCAGTAGATTAAACTTGGGGTATTAGGGCCCATTGACAATTCTAATCCTGGTGAGTCCTGTAGCTCTCCTGATATCTTATTAGCTATATCTCGGTGTTTCTGTAGTATGAGTCTTGTGTCTGTTAGCTACACATTACCTTTGTTACGGTTTTTGCAGAAAACTCATGTTAGTAAGGGTTTTTGCCTTCTCTTCTTTTTCTCTTTTAGGGTCTACAAACTCAAAGAACGGCAAGGAGTTAACTTTCTTATTGTTGAGTTTTCTGGGATTAGAGGAAGCAGGATTCAGTGCATGACACGGCAATTTCTTTCTATTTTGTGTTAGCCTCACAGCACATTTTTTCCTGGAGACTTGCCTTTAGTTACTTGTTTACTAGCTTTGTAAATACACTGAGCCCATGTGTTCTTCCTATCATTTGGTTTCTTAGGTTTGACGAAACTTGTCTTCTGAATGACTGGATGAAGAAGCATGAACATGAAAATATTTTGACAACATCTTTCGGCATTAGATTTACTTAGACATACAATCGAACAACTGATAGAAGTGTAGATAGTTTATTGGATCATGAAAGGAGTAATTTGGTTTCTAATGTTTGGAGAAACTAGTCTTTTGAATGGCATGATAAGGAAGTATAGACATAAATTATTTTTTGACAACACCTGTGAGTTTTAAATTCACTTAGAGATACAATCAAACAAATGATACAATTGTGGATAGGCTATGGATCATGAAAGGATTAACCAGTCAGAAACCTATTTATCTTGATATGAGTCGTAAGATACTGTTATGAGCACAAAAGAAAAAAGAAAAATAATTTAGAAACATAATTACTTCGCAGCACTGCCAGTGTATTTTAAATGGTTATTTGGATAGTAGGATGCCATGACGCTAGTGCAAGGCGCCGCCAAGTATGTCTTGAAAGCTCCAACCTTGTGAATATTTTGGTGCTCCTGTAGCGTTGCTCTTCTTCTAACTGCTGACTTGAAATACTTAATGCAGATGTTAAACTAATGAGCCTGATACAAGAAGTCAGATTGTATCCTCAGTGATAATACATAGTATACATGACTTCATATGATTGTTATATTAACTCCTGTTGTTTTAAACTGACACTGATCATATTCAAATAAGTATATTTATCTTGGAAAAAAAATGAAAATTGCTGCAAAATCTCTTTAGTATATGTTATTTTCCGTGAGCTTCCATGTTTTGGCACGTTTCATGACCTTTTCTTGATTGTTGCAGCATAAGAAACAGATATATCAGTTCCGAAAAGTTACAAAGGTTCTGGCATACTATGGCCTAACAAACCCTCCGTATAAACTAGTAAGTGGGACTATGGTGTTGGTTGCTATTAAATCTGACTTCTTGGAACATGTACTGTAACTCAGTATTTAGATTTTTATTTCTAAAGTTAACCTGCCTTGCTTTCGTCGTAGGATGCATTGGAACCATACATGAGCAGGAGGACACTGGAACTGCACTGGGGCAATATTCATCGAGGTTATGTAGATAGCTTGAATAAGCAGCTTCCTAACAGCCCATTTTATGGTTGCACAATGGAGGAGCTTATCAAAACCACATTCAACAATGGTAACCCATTACCAGAATATAATAATGCTGCTGAGGTAATTATTTCCATGTTTTAAATTTTAGATTCTTATGAAATATCAACAGATATTTGCTATTTCATTTCATTAAGTTTTCGTCTTCAAATGATCACCTCTATACATTTTCTTGAGTATTTGGTCATGGTCATATTTATTGCTGCTCATAGTTGATAAAGTGGTTTTTAGCTGTTCCAACTAGTGCTCTTTGTATTCATGCGTTTTATCTGGTTACATCTGTTCTAAATCATATCTGTTTCCCATAGACAGTCTGATAGTAACATTAAATTTGAAAATTTTCATGTATGGAATCATGACTGGAACCAACTCAACATCTAGATGAATCACTTTGGTTTTACCAAATTGAATATATTCTGAAAATTGAGAATAGATCACAAATACTTCAATCATAGTCTTGTATGTGATAATGTACAGGTCTGGAACCATGATTTCTTCTGGGAATCAATGCAACCTAATGGTGGAAGGTTGCCATGGGGAGGTGTGCTTGACCAGATTGAGAAGGACTTTGGCTCATTCTCTAACTTCCGAGATGAATTTGTACATTCAGCTATGAAGCTTTTCGGATCTGGCTGGGTGTGGCTTGTCTGTGAGTTAAAATTGTTTGGACCATAAGTTTTCTTCATTACATTAATACATTCATCTCAGTTTTGTGCAGGATCCTTTTTAGTTGCTAGTTTTCATGTGAAAGCTTATTTGTTGTTCGCATCAATTCTTTTCTTTTGAAAACATGCTTAAAACCTAAAATTGGGCAGCCATTAAGGAAAAATAATGATTCTCAATAGAAGTTCCACTAGTATCATCCTTAACAGTTCTTTTGGGATAAACAATACTTACTAACCTGATTGATTGTATCCCTCCTTTGTCCCTCATGTTGCTACTTAACTATCAATGATGATTAATGAGAAGCACAGGAGCTTCTGGTCCACTGTGTTGTCTCTTCACATTATAATGTAGGTGAGGCAGGGAAGTGTTAGAGGGAGTAAGTTTAGGGTTCTCATTTGGCACAGTCTCTATGCTGTAGCATCCTTAGAACAGATGACACAAAAAAAACCATTTTCATAAATTCGAAGTGCTCTCAGTAGAAGTTTGTCGCTGTAAATCTATCATTCATTTTGGATTGGCTGGGTGGAATTTTTTTTTCTTTTTTGTAATTGAGAATCATATTTCATCTGTTATGGCTTGAACGACATGTTGATTGAATTTCTCTTGTTTGCAGTGAAAACCAATGAAAGAAGACTTTCGATAGTTAGAACATCAAATGCACTTTGTCCACTTGTTTGGGGTGATATTGTATGTTAAGCTTCAACGTACTTCAGTTCCTGTGACATATTTTGATGTTTTAATGACATTATTCCTGGTTTCTTCACAGCCAATCATCAGCCTGGACATGTGGGAGGTAAGTAAGCTGAATACATATATCATCTCATTAAACATGATGCTGCAAGACTAATGATCTTCCTCCTGTGCTTTTGAATTATGGCAGCATGCATATTACTTGGACTACAAGGTATTCTAGATATTTTCTGCTAACAGTGATCATTGGATCCAAGACATTTCTTTTCTTGTCTGAAAAGTAGTTTTTAGTATCATTGCATATGGAAAGTTGCAGAAAGATCAAATTAGTTTAATCTAACTTCTTTTGCAACAATCTTTTATTTCTGAATAATTTCTTTGAGCAGGATGACGTGAGCAAATATGTTAATAACTTCATGGACCATCTTATCTCCTGGCATTCAGCCACAGCACGTATGGTTCGTGCTGAGGCTTTTGTAAATCTTGGAGAGCCAAAGATTCCAGTTGCATGAGAAGCTAAAGTTATATCTTATGGAGATGTCTTTTGGATATTTGACTGAGTGCAATCTAAAGGTAATGTGAAATGCCTATGTTCTCAGTCCTTTATTTGGTGTTCCTATAGTTGACTGGAATCAGAAAGTATAAACAGTGTTCCTCTCGTGTTCACCTAGCAGAAGTCATCAGAAGCTTTGATACTGAAAAACTAATGTTATAAACATGTCAATGGGGTTTAATCTTAAGTACGTATCATAGAAATTCCATGATATCTTATCTCTACTGATAAGATACTTGGTCTTGTGGTCTGAATCACATAGAAATTATTCTTGAGTACAGTAGTACTGTCAGGAGTGAGCTTGTCTATTGATCATGTACAGTGTATTACTAGTCAAGGTAAAAGTCGTCATTTAGAAACTTAAACAGTGACATGATTCGTTAAGTAGTGATGGCACCATAATCCAAACAATTCGAATAGTGATGCCCAATAAGCATTTGAACTTGTTGCTTTACAACCGATATACCAAATGTGTTAATATGACCTTGCTATCTGTAAGCTTTACAGGTCCAGTATTCTGCATTCTCAGGTTTCTTTTTGCGGAGTGCTCTGATTCTAGCATGAAACTAGCGCAAGAGGTCGAACCGCAGCTGTGTTTAAGAGATTAAAACTATGCTCAGTGGCATCTCTCTCCAATGTCGCATTGTTCTTTCGGAATCCTGATTGCTGGGTTGCTTGCTGAGCTAGGGCACAGGTGTTTGTTTTCAGGTGCTTACCAGAGAGGCAAATGGGAACTTACTAGAGGTTTGCCTATATATCTAATTCGTACTTTTTGTTTGTATTCTTGCTCGTTAAATGTTCTCCTCTGCAACTGCAAACTCTTGCTTTAAGTTTTACTTCTTCACCAATATCATTGAGGCTTGGAATTGAGTTGGTAAGTTCCCTAACGCATGGTGGCACAATTTGGTGTCATAAACACAGAATTAATGTTTATATATTTTGTGAATTGTAAGAAAAAGAAACAGAAAGTTGATCGCTCACGACAGATTGAAGAATGTCTATTCTATACTTTTTTCTAATACTTGTTTTTTTGAATCAGAGGTAATTTCTTTTTGCACAGAGCTGAAATGCAGAAGTAATAACATTATGTAGAGTATTAGTTTCGTTAATTGGATAATAAAATCTTTGAGAGAGAGAGAGAGAGAGAGAGAGAGAGAGAGAGAGAGAGGGTTCTCTTCACTCAATCGCTGTGTCATATTGACATTTTAAAGTAGTTGGCTATGCTGATGTTATTGTTCAGGTTGATTGAATTGATCCATAGTTTTCTTTATTTAACTCTCATTTTTATTATAATGCACAATAACGAAAAAATGATTCATACAATCGATTGTATGTGTATTATTTCTAAAAACAAAAAATCCTTCTCAATGTTCAAAGGAAAAAAAAAAGAAAGAAGAATCGTGATTAAGGATAATGTTCTATCGGGAGCTGCATCTTAGGAACGACCCAAATCCATCACCAAGGATTATATATTTCGTATGAACACAGAATGGTGCGAGTGATCATTTTTGGAGAAGGTGATCCCCCAGCAAAATGGTGTGTCATATTGAACGACCCAGCGCAGCTGCCACCACCACCACCTCCTCCTCCTCCTACCGATGATCCCCCAGCAAGCTTCTTGGAGAAGGTCGTGCCGGTGGTGCTGCAGCTAAGCCTTTCGGCAGGCATGGTTACCTCGGGTGGCCCTACCGCCCGTAACCACGGCCATGAGCTTGCGTTCAAGCTCTACCACTTGGCTGTCTTCACTATTTACTGCTTCGACATCACCCTTGGGATCTGTCTCATTGCGTGCTTTGCTGGGACCGACAGGCCATGGGTCCGTCAAGCCGCCAACCCTCTCATCTATGGGGTTTTGGCACTGTCATTCGCCACCGCCCTCGTGGGTACCGTAATAAACCTTCTGCCCTGAGGGATCCGTCTACTACCAGTGAAGAAGAACTGCGTGCACATCTGTGAGTAGAGTTAGATTGTTGTTTGTTTCTGCAGAGGTGATGGTTGTTCGCATGAAGACAGCTGCATGAATAAGGAACAACTGCTAGTGATCTCTGGTCACAGTTGCCTTGTTCTACGAATAAAGGGTGTGGTACCTCTTGCACTATTCTGTCTTCATCCAAGTTAGTCTACCCCATTGGTTCCACGAAAACAAAGAGTTGTACTTCTCAATCTATGCTTGTTTGGTACGAACTTGGAAAGTCGGCTTTGCATCCTATATGGATTCTTGGAATGTTTGTTTCCACGTGTGCTTCGACTCCACCTGCATCCACTGTTTTCCGACCTTCCTGATTAGGGCATGCATGCAGCCTGATAGATAGATTGTTCACGTAGGTTCAGTACTTTCATGACGAGCCCAAAAACAAGCACAATCACTCAAGCCCAAAAACCTCTGGAAAAGTGGGCTTCCACAAGCAACGTTTAGGTCAAAGCCCAAGGTGTATTTTTTATTGGGCAATTTGCTCGTGAAAGCTTCCACTAATTCGTTTTTAATTGCCATACAGCGACGATCAAATTACGGTCAACCCACATGTCGCTTCCCCCTCTTCCTTTTCTCTTCTGTCCATCTTTTCCTACTAATCATAGCGATCATTTTTATCCCCAACCTTTTTTCTGGGTGCTTGGAAGAATTTCTTTCTCTTTTTACTATTCTTGTTGTTTGGATCTTCCTTTTCCCGTTCATCTTTTCTTTCTAATCACAACAAATTTGAGAAAAGTCCAGTCCCAAACTTCTTCTTGGGTCTCGAAATAATGGATGGCTACTTTCTTATGGTTTCATGCTTCGAAATGTACAAGTAGCTCACAACATGCGCATTGTTTCTTTTCACTACCATCTCCCTGACCTTTGCACGTCACTGTGCGCCAATGAGACGATCCATGGGGGTGAAGATCAAGGATCACCCATGCCAAGCAATAAAGATGCTATCTTGGTGACCGATATATAGTCCAACTTTTGCTTGAATCTTATTGATGTCTATCAAAATTCGCCGTGATCTATGTTTGGCGGTAGAAAATATTGGAAGAAGCCCGAGGCCGCCGTGGGTGCAACCATACTCTCAATTGTAGATTGCCAAACAAGTGCTAAGACAACCAAGAACCCTAAATGTCGTCGAATTTATGATGTCAAGAGACGCTGAAAGAGCACCAATGCCCTTCGATCAGCCGAAATTACAAAACACCATTCCCCAAATAAAGAATTCTCGTAGAAACCCCCAAAAATGTGTCTCTCTTTTTCCCCCAAACTATCTACACTTCTGTCGTTTGTTCGATTGTATGTCTAAGTAAATCTGGTGCCGAAAGATGTTGTCGAACTATCTTCATCCAGTGATTCGGAAGACAAGTTTCGTCAAACATAAGAAACCAAATGATAGGAAGAACACATGGGATCAGTGTATTTACAAAGCTAGTAAACAAGTAACTAAAGGCAAGTCTCCAGGAAAAAATGTGCTGTGAGGCTAACACAAAATAGAAAGAAATTGCCGAGTCATGCACTGAATCCTGCTTCCTCTAATCCCAGAAAACTCAGCAATAAGAAAATTAACTCCTTGCCGTTCTTTGAGTTTGTAGACCCTAAAAGAGACGAAAGAAGACAAGGCAAAAACCCTTACTAACATGAGTTTTCTGCAAACACCGTAACAGAGGTAATGTGTAGCTAACAGACACAAGACTCATACTACAGAAACACCGAGATATAGCTAATAAGATATCAGGAAAGCTACAGGACTCACCGGGATTAGATTTGTCAATGGGCCCTAATACCCCAAGTTTAATCTACTGGCTAAATTTATCCCACATGCATTCCAAAAATAATAATAATATTATTAATAATATTAATATTAGATATATTTAGATATATTATTAGATTTATCCCACAGCTAATTATATACATATATCTACGATGACGGGACGGTGTTTCGTAGATCGGTGAGCACGGCTGCTCGCCAGAGGAGACTGGAAGGTGCTTACGGTGCATTAAAGCCGCCACTAACCGGCATAGATACAGATCACCTTTTTTTTTGGCTCTTTCCTTTGTTTTTATTAGATATATGTATATAATTAGCTGGAATTAGCTGGCAGATGAAGTAATGGCATGATGAAGTGTAAAATTGAAACGACAAGAGGATTTGGAGCGGAATTAATGGATATACTGACGGTGGAGAGTGAATGAGCGATGACGTGGTTTTCTAGATGGTGATAAGCCACCACCACCAGCAATCCCCACTGGACTCAGCTTTCATATCAGAGGTTTGAAAGGGTGAGCTGAATCTATTCTCCGGTGGTTGGAAACAAGCAAAGCCACCTTCTTTAAGAACGCTGCACCACGTGTTGTCTTGGCGACATCACTCACACCAAAGGAGAAGAATTCAAGAAAGCACAGCATCACGATAACTTCCGACTCTTCCCTCTCAACGATTATGCTTCGATTGCCCTCGTCGTATGTCATGTCGTCAGAATGCAACCGTTGTGGTTCTTTATACTGGTTATAGTGTAAGATTGTCTATGTGATTATCCATAAGAAAAGTTTAATGAAGATTCATGATCGTTGTCTCCTAAGATGTTTTTGGCGGATCCGTGAGGAGTTTCCTGGATCGATCCCTCTGATGCTTAACTCAATGAAAGATGGAGAGGGAGGAAGACAACAACATTAGCCGTGTAAATGAGAGAGAGAGAGAGAGAGAGAGAGAGAGCCAAAGAGTAAAGAATAGGGAGACTCTTGACTACCTCTCTAGCATATGCTTGGGAGTAGTTTTTATACCTCTTCGAGGATCGATCATCCGTAGTTTGTTAGCGTTCGTCGATATTTGAAGTAGACGGTTTGTTTGTTTTAGGGCGATTGTTCCGATCTCGTGTTGTGAGAGGCTATCTCCGTACTTTCGGGTATCGCTTCGTGTGATTCCAAATGACATGGATTCCACTTTGTTTCGCTTCGGAGTCGGGTTACATTGCTTCAGGACACAACCATTCCTGAATCGATCTATGTCATTTTGCACTGTTTTGAGATATGTGTACTACTTTGGTTGGAGTAGTGCTAGGTGTGATTTGAGATGGTTGTCAGTTGGGTAGTACCAGAATATCATCTATCATTTTCTCCCCCCACAAAGGAGTATCATGTGTCTCTCGTAAGGGGATTCATGGTGTGTCCTTTGTGCGTCTCTCTTGGTGGCTTTCTTGCTTGTTGTTAAAAAAACATGTTAGCCTAGCCGAGGTGCAGATCTCAGTTCTTCATGCCAATATGCATGGCTAGAGAGCGTAAAGGCTCGGCCCAGGTGCTTCATGCCAATATGCATGGCTAGAGAGCGTAAAGGCTCGGCCCAGGTGCAGCCTTCGGGTTTCATGTCGAGTGCACGGCTATAGAGTGTGTAGGCTCGACCGAGGTGCAACCCTCATGTCTTCATGTCGAGGTGCACGGCTATGGACCACAAAAGCTCGGCCTAGGTACAACCCTCGGGTCTTCATGCCGAGGTGCACGGTTAGGGAATGCATAGGCTCAGCCTAGATGCAACTCTCAATGCTTTATGTTAAGTGCACGACTAGACAGCATGTAGGCTCGGCTTAGATGCAACCCTCAGGTCTTCATGTCAAGGTACATGGTAGGGAACACATAGGCTCTACCTAGGTGTAGCCCTCAGGATTTCATGTCAAGTGCACAACTAGGGATCGCATAGGCTTGGCCTAGGTATAACCTCGGGGCTTCATGTCGAGTGCATAGCCAGGGAGCACGTAGGCTCATCCAAGGTGCAACCCTCGAGTCTGCCGATTAGGGAGTACATATGCTCGACCTAGGTGCAACCCTTGGTTCTTCATGCTGAGGTGCACGACTAGAGAGCGCATAGGCTCGGCCTAAGTGTAGCCCTCGGGGCTTCATGTGGAGTTCATAGCTAGGGAGCGCGTAGGCTTGGCTTAGGTGCAACCCTTAGGTCTCATGTCGAGGTGCACGACCAAGGAGCGCATAGGCTTGGCCTAGGTGCAATCCTTAGGGCTTCATGCTGAGTGCACGGCTAGGGGGCGTATAGGCTCGTCTTAGGTGCAACCCTCGAGGCTTTATTTCAAGTGCATAAGTAGGGAGCGCATAGGCTTGGCTTAGGTGCAACCCTCGAGTCTTCATGCCAAGGTGCATGACTAGGGAGCGCATAGGCTCGGCTTAGGTGCAGCCCTCGGGGCTTCACGCTGAGTGCACAACTAAGAAGCACATTGTTGGGAAACTTAGGGCAGCATCATATGCGCAGCGAAAGAACAAAAAATAAAAGTCTAAGATTTTCCACAGAAAATAATTTTTCGTCATCATGTGAAGATTTATGCACAAAAATCCACAAACCCGAAAATTATGCATATATAAAAGATATGTTACCTAAGGAGATCATATATCCCTGAAAATATATAGATTTATGAGAGAGGATGAAGGATGTCAATTGTTCTCCTCTTTAGCGATGTTCTACACAACAGATGCAGCGAAGATGCCTCTCAAATTGCTACACAATTATCCTCTCCACGTGCACCATATGTTTAAGGGGCTAACCCTTCTTGCTATCCACATGCTCCCGAATTTTGGCTATCAATTGAGGAGGAGAGGAAAGAAGAGTATAGGAGGTAGCAACAAAAAAGAATTTAGCCTATGTCCCTTTGGTTCCCTCGTATTTATAAAGACCCCTATAAACTTACCTTAATTGATATTGTCTTATTGGGTATTGGATCTCCATCCAACTATCCAAGTCTCTTAGATTAGTGGATCTCTACCCAATAATCTCTCATAGGCTCTTATTGAATCTCATCCATAAGATCTAATAATCTAGGGGCTTATTGGATATTCAATAAGATAAGGGCTTCAACGGATATCTCATATTTGAACCTCTACTCATCGCAATACCTGTTATACGTGTGCAACCCTCTATGATTATTATCGAGTTAGTCTTAAGCCATATTTGTTAGAACTCCTTTTGACTCTATGAATTATTATCTTCATAATTCACTTGACTCATCGACTAGAAATGTACTAGGCGATTACGTCGTAGTCCTAAGATGATACATGAGAATCTAATCTATTGGACATGTTTGTCCTCAATTATCATGTATCCCAAAGATTGTATACTAGGTATGGTGCTATCAGGCCTATACAGAATCTCCTCGAGTCTTACTATAATCGGATTCTCCCGAAGAACTCTTTCTCTCTCAATCCGAATGATCATAGTTGGGGATTTGCTTGAGTAAGAACATATATGATATTCCTCTCATGACATCGAGAGCGAATGATCCTCTATCGATACTTAATTACCTTTGTAATGTTGGTTGCTACTCCCAATGACTAATTGTGCTAGATTTGGAACTTTGAGACATATAAGTCTGGTATCAAACAGTGGAGTACTCATACAGAACATCCTTGATATCTTAAGTCTAAGGACCAGATATATAACTGAGATAACCGAATCAATATCTGACAATGAGATATCATCAACCATCCAACACTCCGTGAGCAAATCAATTAATGAACTCATTCTCCACTGAGCACATCACTGCATCCTTACTATCCCCTCACGAGCAACTATTAGGCCAACCACCTGTATCATATGGATGGGTATACAACACACCAATCTATCTGGTTATCTTGATGTTTTTATCGAGTAACCTATGATCGAGATTATTTAGAATTTATGTTTAAAGGCGAATTGATCTCATTATCATAATCTCATCATGATCCGATTCGCATTGCATATATTGATAGAATGATACAGCTTTCTCAAGTGATAGTTCACTTAGGCTAAATGAACTATGATCGAGATTATTTAGAATTTATGTTTAAAAGGGAATTGATCTTATTATCATAATCTCATCGTGATCCGATTCGCATTGCATAAATTGATAGAATGATATAGCTTTCTTAAGTGATAGTTCACTTAGGCTAAGTGCTAGTTTTCTTGAGTAATAGTTCTCTTATGCTAGCAATATGTAATATAAGAACACTTTCTGATGAGGGGTTAGCATGAGCGGATATGATGATAAATGAAGAAATAATATAATTTGTTTATAGGAAACTAAGTAGGTAAGGGGAAATCTAGGAAGATCGGTAATACAATATATAAAAATTGGTACAGTCTGATATAATTTTAAAATTTTCTACATCAAATGAACTCGTAATTTCACAATTGTTTATCCTCACCTCTAAAATAGAATTGAATATTCAATTACTGTCAACAGCAGATATAACTATAGTTATTTTTTTCTCACTAGAAAGATACAGTTGCTCATAGAGATTGTAAAATTATATCTAACAAAAGTTTGACTAATCAATACAGATTAATGGTTTCAAAAACATGATTTAGGAGAGCTGAGTTGAGTTGGTTACCTGTTAAATACGAGTTATGACCCGTATATATGAAATAATGGGAGAGCGGGGGAGTCATGTCCTGGTAGACCTGAAAGAAAAATGAATCACATTATCAGACTACCTATCAATCTACCAATCTAAGAGGAAGCTGGCCCTAAAAGCAACTAAGAATTGACATTCTGATCTCATAAAGCTTGTCATTGAAGAAGTTGTGTATAAAAAATCTCTCACGAGCAAATAAACAAGCATTTGGTGTGCAACATTTTGCCACCGATTTAGCATACCATCAACCATAAGCTAAACTCTACAATCATAACCTTCGATGTAGGCATACAATGCAGCTTGCAACAGACTATTTTATCATGTATACTGATGCAGACTATTCCTTCTTCTGACATTATTAGCGATGTAAAAGTTCGATTCATGACGAAGACCTCTAAATCAAGCGTAAATTAGAACAAACTAATGACACGTTAGAATGTCCTGATTCTTTTCAGGAATTTAGAACCAAGTGGCCGATCGGCGGCCTCGACCGCACGCCTGCCTTCCGCATTCCAACATTCCATTGCGCGGTCCATCGCTCGGGAAAACCCTGTCCGGCCCTGAGGGCTCCCTCACCATGGGGAGCAGGGCCATCCCGGCGTGGCAGTTGTGTCCCCAGCGGCAATCGTCCCGTTCCGCTGCACGTGTTATTTGCAGCATGCAGTTGTGTCGTCAGCGCCAATCGTCCCGTTCCCACCAAACCAACGCATATGGTGCTTCTCCTTCAAACCATACGTACGCAGGTGGCGACACGAGAGCCTACGCGAAGCCTCGTGACCACCCAACCAAATTCCACACAACCCACTTGATGAACCTACTATAAACACCCTCCCACTTGTGCAGTCCTCTTCATGCACTCTCTTCTCGTTCCTTGTACAGAACATCAAGTCATGGCCACCCTTTCTATATATACGGGCTGATGGTGGCTGACACACACACACACACACTCTCTCTCTCTCTCTCTCTCTATATATATATATATATATATATATATATATATATATATATATATATATATATATATATATATATATATATATATATATATATATATATATATATATATATATATATATATATATTGGTTCCTTCTCTCTCTTTCTTATCACAAAGGCGAGTTGCGGAGTAGCATCTCAGGTCTATCAGCTGCCTCCTCCTCCACCTCATTCCGCAGCTGTCGTTTCCGACGCTGGAGAATCAACATCAGCTTCTCAAGTCGATCCGCAAGCGCAGCTGCCTCCTCCTACCGATGATCCCCCAGCAAGCTTCATGGAAAAGGTCGTGCAGGTGGTGCTGCATCTGAGCCCTTTGGCTGCTATGTTTTCTGACACTGGAGAACCAACACCAGCTTCTCAAGTCGATCCGGAAGCGCAGCTGCCACCTCCTCCTCCTCCTCCTCCTACTGATGATCCCCCAGCAAGCCTCTTGGAGAAGGTCCTGCCGGTGGTGCTGCAGCTCATGGCCGTGTTTACGGGTGGCCCTACCACCCGTAACCAGTGCCATGAGCTTGCGTTCAAGCTCTTCCACTTGGCTGTCGACACTACTTACGGCTTCGACATCATCCTTGTGATCTGTCTCATTGCACGCTTTGCTGGGATCGACAGACCATGGGTCCGTAAAGCCGCCATCCAGCTCATCTCTGGGGTTTTGGCTCTGTCAGTCGCCACCGCCGTCCTGCGTACCGTAATAGATCTTCTGCCCTGAGGGATCCGTCCACTACCAGTGAAGAATAACTGCATGCACATCTGTGAGTAGAGTTATATTGTTGTTTGTTTCTGCAGAGGTGATGGTTGTTTGCATGCAGCCAGCCGCCATGTTCTAGAAATAAAGGGTGAGGTACCTCATGCACATTTCTGGCTTTATCGGTCTCTCAAGTTAGTCTACCCCCATTGGTTCCACAAAAATAAAGAGTTGTACGGTTCAATCTATGTTTGTTTGGTGGGAACTTGGAGTGTCGGCTTTGCTTCCTAAATTCTTGGAATGTTTGTTTCCACGTGTGCTTCGACTCCACCTGCATCCACTGTTTTCCTATCTTCATAAATTTCTCTTTTTACTATTCTTGTTGTTTGGATCTTCCTTTCCCGTTCATCTTTTCTTTCTAATCACAACAAATTTGAGAAAAGTCGAGTCCCACACTTTTTCTTGGGTCTCCAAAGAATTGATGGCTACTTTCTTATGGTTTCATGCTTCGAAATGTACAAGTAGCTCACAACATGCGCATTGTTTCTTTTCACTACCATCTCCCTGACCTTTGCACGTCACTGTGCGCCAATGAGACGATCCATGGGGGTGAAGATCAAGGATTACCCATGCCAAGCAATAAAGATGCTATCTTGGTGACCGATATATAGTCCAACTTTTGCTTGAATCTTATTGATGTATATCAAAATTCGCCGTGATCTATGTTTGGCGGTAGAAAATATTGGAAGAAGCCCGAGGCCGACGTGGGTGCAACCATACTCTCAATTGTAGATTGCCAAACAAGTGCTAAGACAACCAAGAACCCTAAATGTCGTCGAATTTATGATATCAAGAGACGCTGAAAGAGCACCAATGCCCTTCGATCAGCCGAAATTACAAAACACCGTTCCCCAAATAAAGAATTCTCGTAGAAACCCCCAAAATGTCTCTCTTTTTTACCCCCCAAACAGTTCTTTTGTGATCAGTCCTCCAAAAGCACCTTGAAAACGACAAATCAGATCCAAATGCGAGAATAAAAGCAACCGCCACGGAGGCAGGGAGACGAAGGATCCCATTGGCCATCGGTACCTTCTCCGTCAAACGGCAACCGATGAAGGCACCGAAGCCCGATCTCAATCGCCGATCTCCGCGTCCCCCTTCGTTCCTCCGACCTTCTCGTATGGGTATTGGCTATGCTCGTCTTCCTCCAGAGATGGGGGCAAGAAGGAAAGCTCGTTCGTTTACCCTTCCTACCGAATCCGCGAAGAGCGAAGCCGGCGATATTTATACAACCTCTCCGACCGCATACAAACTCCCTTCATATTTGTTCGCGCGAAACATTTTATGCGGATTGTTAATGTACCGTCGATGCCATCACAGGAACTCATCCCTTCCGTTCGAGTCGCTCGCCTCAGAACTTTCGACTACCGCATAAAAGTTTTATGCGAGCATTTGGTTCGCTTGGTCGGCTTGTTTGTTTGTGAGCCATGCTTTCGGTGTCTCCACGCCGATCACCGCCAAACGGGACAAAAAGACCGGTATGAACATGAAAGGGGCAATCCATACATTAGGGCAATGGAGTATATAACGAGAAAACACCATCCTCCATCGCTTCCAATGAAAATTTTACACGCAACTGTTTACCTATGTTATAATTGGAGATGAGGCTGGGACCAGCGAAGACAAATCTGGGTCGAAAGGCAGGTATGACGACGGGTTCGCAGTGTCCCGGTAGCTTGAGTTTGGTGTCACAAGCACAATCCAAGCATCCGTTTTGGTAATACCGTCCATCACAATCAATCGACCATAGCGGTACACGTGTCCGCCAGCTGTACACCTTTGGTCAGCTCAAGGGGAGGAGATTCCGGTCATGATGACCCAGCCTCATTGATCCGGTCAATCTCAGCCGTTCGCTCCGTGCATCTCGTCGCCATGGTCCTCTGCTGTTCTCCATCACCATGATCTGTTGATCTCGTATTCGGACGGTGATGGAAGGCGTCCCAAAGCTTCCCGTCTACGGAGAGCATCAGCCACTCCGGATACTAAAGCAGAATAAAGCGGCCCAAGTTGCGACTCCTCCGATCATTCCAAGGAGAAAGGTGTTTGATCGATGGAGGAGAACAAGCAGCTAGGGGTATCCTTGTGAGTTCTTTGCCCTCTCGCTCACCTTCCCTTGCCGTTGATCGAAAGAAATCCCTTCCAATTTTAGGGTTCTACATCTTCCTGGCGTCCGATCCAGATGGCATGCGTTGCATTTCTTGCAAAATTACCTTTCTTTTTTGTTGTATGTATATAATGATCGAGATTTGTTGGGAGGATTTTGTTCCGATGTTGTGAGTGGTAATTGAGTTGGGACGTAATTTCTCGATTACTTGTTAGATTGCTGTTTTATGGGGTAATTATTGGAGATAGACGTACAATTGGACTGTTAAATTTGCTCGGAGTTTGAGCTTTGATGTCGTTGGTTGTACCTCATTAGGATTCAGCACCTGAACACTTGATGTATGGTCGGTCAATCCTTTATTGGGGAAAAAGGCTTTTGCTGTTCCATTAATTATAACGTGAAATTCTGAAGACTTGATTTGCTTATAGTACACCTTTGGCCTTCATTCGTTTGCTGAGGCAGCTGATATTAGTGTCGTTCAATTGTGAGCTCTTCCTTTTCTCAGATTATGTATCGCCATCACAGTTAAATTCAGTGGACATGCATGTTCTTGACTGGTTGAGTATCTAAACATATATCTTGATTTGCAGGTTTGCTGCATCTCACTCAGCTGCTATTAATTAGAAGAGCAAAAAAGCTTTATGCTTTTAAGTGTTTGTTTAAAATTGTTCGTTCAAACATCAAAGGTGGCAGGTTTTTTAAAGCTGAAGTTAGGATTGGGAGTCAATCCTTGCCAAGAATCTATGTCTAGCTGTTCTGCATGAACAAACTTATATTTCACAAAAATGCGAGCTGTGCCACAGGAAGAACCTTAGGAATGTGACCTGCGGCCTGTTGCTACATTCCAATGCTACTTTCTCAACCGTTATTGGATGTTTATGGCTGTTCCACCTCAGGAAATAAACTGTGAGGTTCAGACTGATCAACATTTTTTCATGATGGATCGAGCAGCTAACTTAAATAGACGTGAGCATGTAATTGATATATCACAGCGCAACGATGCTTCAGCTTCCATCTCCACTCGGACCGACAACAGTGATGCAGATGGTGCAGATAATGAAGATGGGCCTTCGACAAGCACTTTGGCTCCTGTTTCTCAATTAATTTCAGCATCACCAAATGTTTCTAATTCGATAAATTTTTCTTTGCCAAGGAGAGCTGATAATTATGGTCGTCGAAATAGAAGTCCTCTGAATTCTGGTTTGTGGATTTCAGTTGAGCTTGTTGTTAACATGAGCCAAATCATAGCGGCTATTATAGTGCTCTCCATGTCAAGACATGAGCATCCTCGAACTCCATTATTTGCATGGATCATAGGTTATACAGCTGGCTGTATTGCTACGCTTCCCCATCTTTATTGGCGCTACATTCATTGCAATAGTCTGAGCTTTGAGCAAGGGCCAGCACGTTCTAATCAGGGTAACGCACGTAATAGCCCTCTTGGATCCGGTGTTTTTGCTGATTACACTGTTACTCAAGATCCAGAACAAGAAAATGGCCACAATCTAGTGTCAGAGACACAGCAAACAACAGTAACTAGTAGCCGAAGGTACTCATAAATCTGTTTGAGTTCATTTTGATTATTATGTTTATTTAATCATTTATACTTATTTGCCTTTAACATGCTAATCAGTTGTAGTTCCTTCATGTAAAATATTCAACAGTCTGAATATATAATTGTTCAAAAGATATCAGGAACTTGGCCTTAGCATATTAATCCCTGTAGTTGTTGCTTCAAAGTGCCTTCAATTTGCATGTTGACTTTCCATCATCTCATGGAGCATACTGAGATCTATTTCAGTCTTCCAACATTTTTTTTTTATTTTCACTTGTTTTGGTATATTTTCAAATAGAGTTGCATATGCATCAAATATCATGTATGCATTGACATGTCACATATGCATCATGTGGTCACCCAATTGCCTGTACATTGTTTTTTGGTTTCTAAAATCCTGAGTATACGTAATGGAGCCAATGTTGCATCATCATGATGAGAATTCAATTCAAATGCACATGTTAAAAACAAAAAATTAATGGAGATACATAAAAAAATGACTGGTACTTGTATTTAAACTCTATGACAACTTAAAATTTGGATGTTGGTCTAATTAAGTCTCCATTTAAAAATGTTTAGTCTTTTTGTTTTTCCATTGCAATTGTAATAAAGTGTATGCTGTGTGTTAAACATGTGGTTGCATAGCCATGTGAATAAAGGACTTAGAAGTAGCAAATAAGGAAATAATTAAAGAAAGATTTTAAGTTAATCCCTACATTATCTATTTGTTTCAAATGAAGCTTGTTTATTCGAGAAAAAAAATTGGTGTCTGTACAAATGCTTAAGCTAATCATTGATGTTGTTGATTCTTGTTGTAAGGTGATCACTGCACAATTTTCTGTGTTATAGTTTATGGTCACCAGTAAAGTGTTATTTTACATTTGTTTTTTCCTGATTTGCAGGATGAAGTCTATAGTTGACCATTTCAAGATGGCATTGGATTGCTTTTTTGCTGTGTGGTTTGTTGTTGGAAATGTATGGGTTTTCGGCGGCCACTCTTCTTCTCATGATGCCCCTAACTTGTATAGGTACGAAAGCACTGCCTTTTTGTTTCCTTTTTTATTATGTACAATCTGGATGTTGACCTTTTCCAGTTCATCATGTTCTCAGGTTATGTATTGTGTTCCTTGCATTCAGCTGTATTGGTTATGCTTTGCCTTTCATTCTATGTGCAATTATCTGTTGCTGCTTCCCTTGCATTATATCAATCATGGGCTTCAGAGAGGATATGTTCCATGGTAGAGGTGCTACCTCAGAATCAATTGATGCATTGCCAACATACAAGTTCAAAACAAAGAGGCGAAAAAATAGAGGGGACAGAGAAATTAACTTGGAAAGTCAATGTGATGGTGGGATATTGGCTGCTGGGACTGACAAGGAGCGAATGATTTCTGGTGAAGATGCTGTAAGTATTTTATTCACATGTGTCATCGCTTATCTTCTGGATGCATCTGCTAAGAAATTAGTAGCACCTACTAGGAAGATCAGAAGTTTACCTGTCATAGCTTGGCTACTGATAACTAAGGACTATCATCTGAGTCCAAGGCTTGGTCTAGCAATATTGTTGCTGTATTGCATACTGGGGCTCATGGGTGCAGATTGTTTAATAACCTAACTCTACCATTGTACAAATCACACGAACCATGGAAACAACATTGATTCACATAGATTCAATATGGACATATGTAATAAAAATATCACCACTAGGTCTTACCAAACTTGAGAATAACTTTAACCAACATTTGTTGATCTAACATCTCTGAACTTGTCTCACTGGTGGAGAATCAAAAAATAACATCAAAACAGCATGAGGTAAGTGTGTTTCATTATTTGAGATATGTTTTTGAATATATTTAACAAGGTAAAAGTTTCTGCTTATGGTTATGGTGTTTTAGAGACCATTCCATATATGGAAGATTGTTGATGTGTAATTGTGATTTTTATTGTAGCAGAAGTCAACTAGGAAGCAAGATTGTCTTTTTTATTTAAACTCGGATCTCTCTGCGTTCATCTAGTGTCCAATTTAGTAAACCAAGATTCATGCCATTTTAGGGAAGGGAATGTCGGGATACACTGTTGCAATAAGTGTTGGAGAGGGATGGGTGTAATTGCAGATTTTTTAGTAACACTATAACAGCAATGGTTATAATTGAACGAAGATGAGCTAGTTATTCATTAGGATTCATAGGGTGACATGGTGGTCTTAGATCTTAATCCTATGGTTCAATCTTTCCTGAGCCGAATACCTAACCATGCAATTGTTTCTGCAGGTTTGTTGCATTTGCCTTGCCAAGTACGTGGACAACGATGAGCTCCGTGAGCTTCCATGTTCCCATGTCTTCCACAAGGAGTGTGTGGATAAGTGGCTTATGATAAATGCACTTTGCCCCCTCTGCAAGACCAAGGTGGGAAACATCACTGCATCTTCTGGCACAAGCTCAGAATTCACATAACAGGAAGCTTGGGATTCGTGTTGAACCCGTTCTGGTAATGCTATAGATGCTCTCTGTCTCTCTCTCTGGTTGGCCAAGATTTCTAGAAGAAAGTATAGGAGCGAGAAGAATGTGGAAGCCTGCAGATATACATGCTTTGATCCTGATTCTACCAGGGCCTTTCTGATGAGATTGTCTAGGTTTTTTTGTGTGTTGTGGATGTCTATAAATAGAAGGCTGCAGATGTTTCTCTTCTATTTCTTTTATACTTCATGGAATAAAATTGTTGTATCAGATGGATCCTCTTTTACTGTACTGAATAAATCAGAGCACATATTATCAGAAAATAATCTTTTGGATTTATCTCCAGTTTGTATTTCTATTTTCCAGTACACTTTGTGAAAAAAATGTACTAAGAAAACATTTATTCTAATATGCATGCAGTTGCCTCCACCAGCTTCCTGCTTCATGCTCTCGCTCTTCAAACAAGGAGCAAGACAGCTGAGATCATGAGAGCAGCGAGCCCGTCCAATCACTCTCCCCTGCTTCCAGCCTGCGAGAGAGAGGAGGAAGAAGAAGAAGAGGAAGAAGAGGAAGAAGAAGCTGATGAAAGGGTTACAATGGAGGCTGCGTCCTTGAAGATCTTTGCATCCAGCGAGTCTGGTGGCAGCTTCAGAACACCTCCAGATGAAACCTAATTAACTCTCATTTCTCCATCGTTTTCTACAGACGAAAGAAGAGCGAGGTGGTGGTGGTGCAACTGTTGCAAGCAGCAGGTGGCGTTGATGGGGAGGCCGAGATATCACGGACAAACTTCAAAATAGGATGTTTGATGTAATACTTATGTATATCCGTGTCTTTTGGTATGTTCATGCTTTGAACAGCATGTAGAGGGACGGACGAAGGCTTAATAGTCCCATTTTAGTTTCGATCTGTAGTGGATCATTTTACCCCTTTGTTGTGTAACTGTTCAGAGCTTGTAAAGTTTGTTTGTATTTTGCATTGGCTAAGAAGTGTTTCCGGAGATGATTGCTTGTGGATCCCAAGTGAGACGTTTTCTTTAACCCGTTTTCTCTTTTGTAGATCCTAAGGGACCAAGAGAGGTTTCAGGGAGGCTGACCTTTGCGGACGGACACGTAAGGATGATGCACGACTTTGGCAAAATCAACTAAGTCCGTGACAGAGAGCAGGGTCGGTGCTGTCCCTGTTGAGCATGCAGAGGAACTTGGCTGAGCCTGCCCACACCTTCCTGTACTTGACACAGTGCTGTTAACAATGGATGCCATTTACGCCATGAGGCTCTGCAGCTGATCCATGCATTCCTCGTCTCATTCCATTGGTGCTTCTTGTTGCTACCAGTAGCAGCATGGCAAGCAGCCTGAGAGCAAACTGGACTTTGCCAATGGTACTGCTACGACTGCTTCTCACATCCCGAAACTTCTTGGCCTCATACCATTTGCTTCTCATTGTATATTTATTGTGTGGTTCCTATCTCATTAGGTGTGGTTTATGGAGGTGCATCGAAAGCCAATCCACCATGACTTTCTGGTAGGAAGATGGGATGTTAGGTGATCAAACAAGACAAGCTTGGATTGCATACTGCTATAGCAACAAGCAATTGGTGATGATAGGGTTCCTCAGCTGCGGAAAAGATGTAAAGAGGACAAGGAATATTACTTCCATCACATTCTTGATGTTAGTAGTGTGCTGGTTGTTGTTATTAATGATCTCAATCTAGAGATCATGTCATGAATGATCCTACTGGTTCTGCCACGATGAGAGACTTGTTGAATGACGAACACATTGATGTATTGTGCAAGTGATCACATCAATGATAACTGAGTCCCTGCAGGTATCAGTCTTGTGTATATGAAGCCAAGACCAAAAGTGATGATGGGGGAAGTCAGAATGCTGGAGAGCTCACCATTGCCAAGTTCCTCTCCCTCCATCAGCCGCCACCACTCAGTCATGCAAGAACTGTTGTCAAACAAGAAAAGTCTATCATTTCTCCCAAAATATGGTGAATGGTTGAAATGTTAGATTAAAGTTTATGCTTGAGAAGGATTTGATCTGAGAGTCCTAATATAATTAGGAGTCATGGTAGATTAGATTTGATCTGACTTGTGATTTTGTAACAAAGAAGATGATGAGATTGTGAGATCAAGAAAGACAGTAAGATCGAGAAGAAGATGCTATTCCTTATTATTCTCCATTTTGGCATGACCAACTCATAACATCATGTATTGTGCCTCCTCCAGAGATGGAAGCCCTCCCCAAAAAGGCTCTATTGCAACTTGGTATCCACTGACAAGTGCATTTGTTACACTTGCTTTGCTTGCAAGGGGGGTTACTTAGCTGTATACATTCCTTAGCTTAAGAAAGGTAGGAACCCCACCATCCATATCTTGGGAACATCCAATTTAGCATGAGTACAGATTCCATTCTTCTTGTTGTTATTGATGTGTGTGTGTATATATGTATATATATAATTATATTGAATGTTGTTGATGATGTATATGTCTTGATAAAGTATAGAAAGTACTGACAAAGACTTGAATGCAATAGCATCCATTATAAAAGAAAGCAGTCATTCTCATTGTAAAAAAAGAAATGAAAAAGAATTCAGTATCAGTTGTTGACATATTCAATTAAATGTAGAGATGGGTTGATTGCATCTCAATGCAAAGACAAAATCTTTAGTCAAATTAGAACTATTTATTTATTGTTTCCATTAATTTAGGATACTCAACACAGGATTTCATATCAAATGACAATGTTCTCAAAGAGTTGGAATATGAATACCAAAGTTCAAATAAAGTTCATCAAATATTTTATCCATTGTCATCTCTGCAAGCTTAGCTACCAATCCGGTGCACGAATAATTCACATCATCATTATAGTACGGAAAACAAACCGTCCAATGCATCGATTGATCAGCCAGTCTGGTCGTCTAGAAGAATGCCAGCTTCAACCCACGTCAAGACAACATCGCATGTCACATCATGATAGCTCCATGTAAGAAGAACTTCTCTTTAGTGGGTACGAAATGATGACCCTATCATTTCTGCCCCTCACTTTCCCTGCCAACTCATGTAGAAAAATAAAATCGGAATTGAGTTTTCATTTTTATTTATATATTAATTTCAAAATGCATCGTCTATTCATATTCTCTTTGATCCGATTCATTTTCTTAAAATTTTAATATATCGAGAAATTTTAATAGATTCATTTTCAATTCATGTGATACGGTATTATTATATATCGAGAAATATTCATCCTATTATTATTATTATATATATATATATATTTAAAATTAATCATCAAGTTAATTCGATCCGACTTGTTCATGACACCGAAAAATAACAAACCCTCTTGTCCAAATCAATCATCAAACTTATGACTCTACATGTGGAAGATTTTTTGTATGTATTTAAAAGATCATATAATACGATTGGTCAACTTTAAAGTACTCTTATTCTCAACGGTTTAAATTATATTATGATTATTAGTATTGATAGTGTCACTAAAAATTTTCCAAGCTAATTAATGAGCTCCAATGATATGTCAGAACATATAGTAACAATATGGTCCACATGACAATATAACAATCATATCTTCAGTGACCATAATTTACAAGTAACATGCTGCCCACATGCAAACATCAACATCATCATCGTTTCAATCAACATGTTGGCACGGAATTGCTACGACCAATGCTTTTATTTCTTGTGGAAGGTCACAAATTTGTCAATTCAATGCAAACCTAATATTGCGTGATTTGAAGGATTCTACCAATTTTTTCACTATCAATTCACATTACGTTTGTTGAGACTATGTTTTCGAGAGTTGGAACATTTGGTAAGGGCAGGTGGATGTCATCAAAATGACATTAATATTTGTATGTACATCTTTATTAATTCACTATTATCAACACCCACATAATATTTATTATAACAGAATTCTAATACTATCTTCCTATTGTAGCATCTTGAAGTCAATAACAATTTATATAGTTTTATTTATTTGTTTTTGTCCAACTCATTCTCACTTTTAGTATTGAAGAAATAAGATTTTGTTATGGAATGAAAAATAATAATCAAAATTATAATTATTTCAAGTTAGATGATTGATTGTATAGAAGCTCTACAAGTTCTAGAAACAATAAAATTATTTTTTTTTAAAAAAAAAATGGAGAGTCGTAATATTTCAATTATTTGGGATCGACTACATGAATATTTTATTTTCGCTGAGCTTTATAGAAAGCGATACAATATTTTTTTTCAAGCTCTATTGGCTAATTAAGGCTAAAATACAAGATTTCAGGCACAAGAGGAATTTATTTATGATAATTTGGTTTATTTGGATTGCTAATTTACAAGATATCCTAATTCAGAGTCAGTCAATCTTCTTACCAAGTAAGATACAAAAGTTCAACTATTTATCATACCAAACCATCATAGATTCAAGGACAGTGAATTAGAGCCATCTCTCTTCTAATTATAGGAATTTAAGCCTATCCACATGTCCAAAGACTGGGAAAAGTTCCCACTTGTTTTCTCCTCTGACCAGGTAAAATTGATCCATGTGTTGCTCTGATCAAGTCCAAGTCAATATATGTTTGCTCAGACATGCAGCATCACACTGCACTACACAAAAGAAAGAGTAAATGCAGTAGCAAGTCTTAATGTGACATGATCTGACTTGATCAAAGAATTCTTCTTATAAGTTAGGTTTGGGTTTATTTTTGGTTTACACCAAAGTATTGTGTCTTTGACTAGTCCTTCCTCAACTGATGGGAGTTGACTTGCCACCTTGGATACACATAGATAGGATGTCAACATGCACCCCATGATTTGAATGAGTAAGAGTTGCTTGAGGTGCCACCAACTTGACTTTTGCATCCACATGTGCGAGTGGAGGGCTACTGACTACCCACAAAAACAAGAATTAGATGGCCAATGTTTCATGAACACACACAAGATTGGTGAGGCCTTATATTGATGGGCAAAAGGAAAAAGGAAAATTGAGCTTGGTAATTGTGTGTGTTCATGTATTTGACCTTTTCCAAAGTCAAACTAATCAGAATCCGGTGGGGGTGAATTCACCTTCATCTCTACTGTGTTTTTGTTGATATTTGCTTGGTTGGAGTGGGTGCAAACTCCATATGGTCAATTAATCAAACAGGTGTTGGGCACACTAGGGGCGTGGAGTGGGTCGGGCGTCTCGGTTGGGTAGTTGGTCTCTGTGATTGGCTTCCACGACACATGATGCATACATTTCCACACGCAACAACTGGTCCAAGCATCCCATGTCGACCTCGGTCCTCACAGAGAGGAAGACGGAGCAGCCCGGATGCCCCCTCTATGACACCATAAAAGCTCGGATCCCAACTCAACCATCACGACCACAGAGACCTCTTCCTGCATGGCCGCGATGAACAGGACCATCTCCGTGACGAGGCTGTCGCAGGAGCTGGTCGTCCCGGCGGAGCCGACGCCGACCGGCACCCTCCGGCTCTCGTGGCTCGACCGCTACCCGACGCAGAGAGCCCTCATCGAGTCCCTCCACGTGTTCGACCGCAGCGACGGCGACCCCGCGGCAGCGATTCGTGGCGCCCTGGCCAAGGCCTTGGTCCACTACTACCCCCTCGCCGGCCGGCTCACTGTGTCGGAGCAGGGGGAGCTCCAGGTCGCCTGCAACGAGGCCGGGGTGTGGTTCATCGAGGCGTCCGCCGACTGCCGCCTGCGGGAGTTGGACTACCTGGAGCACCCGTTGATGATATCCAAGGACGAGCTCCTGCCTCGTCCCCAACCCCAGCTGGAGCAGGCGGAGGAGGAAAGCCTCGTTTTGATGGTCCAGGTGCCATTTCTTCTTCCTCAATCTGAAATCGATATGGATTCCGCAACAATTAGATCTCAATCGGGCCAATGAACCCTTCCCCCCAACCCCGTGTTCTGATTCTTCGCAAACCCTTGATCTCCCTCTCAAAGGAATGGTTTTGCTGAGCAATCCGATCTATCTGTTCCTGTCCGTTCCTCTTCATTTCTCCCCTAGATCCTGCAACAGGCAGACCTTAATCCTCCATCACCAAAGAAGCCCTTAATTGCAAGGAAGGAATCTGCCCTCCCTTCACAATCTTCCATTGAATCAATGACTTCACATGAAGTAGATGGTCATTTACCAGCTAAAGCGGAAGAGGAAGACGCTGTTGTTGCTCAAAGTCTTGTGCTTTCTTACCGATTGCAGCTGACCAACTTCACATGCGGTGGATTCGTGGTGGGCTTTCGGTTCAGCCACGCCATCTCCGACGGGCCAGGAGCAGCTCAATTCTTCAACGCCATCGCAGAGATGGCGAGGGGCCTCGCCAAGCCCAGCGTCGAGCCGGTCTGGTGCAGGGACGCCATCCCTAACCCCCCAAAGTTCATCTCGGGGCCCTGCGCCCTCCCCACCGACGTCCACCTACAGTACCTGATCATGGACATCCCCCTAGACTACATCGGCCATCTCAAGAACCAGTTCTTCGACCAGACCGGCGACCGGTGCTCCAGCTTCGAGGTCCTGATCGCCAAGGTCTGGCAGTGCCGGACGCGGGTCATCGGGCTCGACCCTGACGTCGACGTCCACCTCTGCTTCGCCATGAACACGCGACGCCTGCTGCACCAGGTGCTGCCCGCCAACGGCAGCTACTACGGAAACTGCTACTACATCATGAAGGTGACGACGGCGAGCAGAACGATCGCCGGCTCCTCGATCACCGACATCGTGAAGCTGATCAAGGACGCCAAGAAGAAGCTGCCGGCGGAGTACGCCAAGTGGGCCAAGGGCGAGCTGAAGGAGGACCCGTATCAACTGACGTCGGCGTACGAGTCGCTGCTGGTGTCGGACTGGACCCGGCTGGGGTTCGCCGAGATCGACTACGGCTGGGGCCCGCCGGTGCACGTCGTCCCCCTGACCAACGCCGACTACATCGCGACGTGCATCCTCGTGAAGCCGTCGGTGCCGAGGCCCGGCGCCCGGTTGATGACGCAGTGCGTCACCAAGGACCAGGTGGCGGCGTTCCGGGAGGCCATGATGAGCCTGAGCTGAGCTCCCGGCGCAGGGAGAGGGAAGCCTGTCCGAGCTCGACGGGACAATAAGATTCGTTGACGGATTCTTTGCGATTACGTGTTCTCTGTGATTTCCTGGTTTGGTGTCGGTTGAAAGAAACACGACGTTTCTGTGCACCGAATTGTGCGTGTTGGGATGTGATACTACGTTTGGGCGTGATGTCTTTTTGGCTATGCATGCCGACACTCTGTCACATCGAGTGTTCGAGTTGGTGGTGGTCCACACACCCACTTTTGTTCCCAGGTGCGATACTCACGGCGTTTCACGTGGTAAATGACAAAGACGAATTTAGGGATTTCAATTTCGAACCGGGCTTGATCCCGGAGTGGGATCGAATATAATTTGGATCGGTTGAATTAATACGTTGGACCGGCTCAATTAAAGGACAAACGCAAGGGTTCTTCTAGGAAATTTGCCTTCTTCCTGGATATATATATATATATATATATATATATATATATATATAACAGAGTGAAAATTAGGTGAATTCCATTAGGATATCATTCATTTTACCTAACATCTAAAATATTCTTGATTTGAAAGTCTTCAATCTTTTTTTTCTTTTCTTTTCTCTCACTTTTACTATGACCAGTTCCAGGATGAATAGATTCAACTATAGTATTTTTTGCATTATATTATAGTGTTTTAAATAATACCAAAAAATTATTATAACATAGTACAAAAATACTACGATATAGTAGTGCTTTTATATAAATTTTATAAACACACTATGTTTGGAATTTTTTTATATTATCTTATATTATTTTCAGCAATACTAATAAAACACCATGAACTGATTTCAATAAGATTTTGGGAATGCCATGTACGTGTCGCACCGCCTAATAATAGCTATAGTACGCGTGTTACCTACCTGCCTTGTGCGTCGGACGCCAATGGGCCCGCCGTAGATTAGCAGGCAGGCGCGTATGCAACGGCGCGCCGCGGAACAACCCGAGCAAAGGTGATCCGACGCCATCAGTTGACGTATGGCGTTTTGATCAATGGCCACGCCGATGAACCGACTTAGTCTCCGTGACGTACCCGATCACCTCTCCCATAAGTGGGAACGCCAGTGGGGCCAACCAAAACACCTGTACAAAAGTGTGAGCGGGTAGGAAATGTATTTAGTCGATGTATGTGGCAAATAGACGCTATCGTGGCTCGCCAAGACGTTATCTGTTTACCGTCTCTCTCTCTCTCTCTCTCTCTCTCTCTCTCGGCTCCGCGCTGCCTCCTCGTCTTCCTCGAAACCCTAAAATTTGACTGTTGTGATCATTTTTCTTATTTTCTTGGCCGATTTCCCACCGGCAGTATCACAAATTCTAATCTCTTTAATCGATCGTCTCATCCTTGTCGTGATTTTTTGTTTCTTTCGAATTTGTCCTGCCTGTGAAATTGTCGTATTTCCTTTTTGTTTTGTAAGTAACCTGGTCCGAAGTTGTCACCCAAATCCAAGCATTCGTTTAATTCGCTTACCCAAGTGTCGATCTTGAGTTCGTTGATCTTTCGCCGAAGAGTTTATCCAGGTTTGGGGTTCTTGATTCCGCGTGATTAGCGAGTTTTTGTTGATCTTGAAACCGTAGGCTGGATTTGATTTGGCGTCGCGAACGGGAGATATGGTCGGCGGTGGCAGCAGGAGGGACGATGGGCCCTTGAATATTAGCAGCACCAACGTTTTCGCAGCGCTCGAGACCCTCAAGAAGAAGAAGAAGTCCAGCAAGGAGTCGAAAGGCAAAGGGTCGTCCAAGAGCCAAGCGAAGGAGCCGGAACCGCAGGTGTTTTGGGCACCGACGCCGCTGACGGTGAAATCTTGGGCCGATGTCGATGATGACGATGATTACTTTGCGACTACGGCACCGCCTCAGTCTGTTTGGGGCTCGTCGGGGCAGCAGCAGCACAAGAAAGCTGCGGCAGTCGTAGAGGAGGTTAGTGTTCCGTATATCTGTTTTCTATGCTATTACACTTTTGAGTTCGACGGAAGACAACTGCTATTGGAAGCATTTCTAAGATCTTATCTTCTTTAGTATTTGTTTCTGGATGTTTTTCTCAAATTGTTGTCGTATCCAACACGCTGTATTATTTCTCTAATTTGGGGCTCAATTGCAGATGCCATGTTATTTTCTTTTGTTTCATCAGTAGTCTTTTTTGGCTGTCTATGAGTACTACTATTTTGCAGTCATTGCTAGCGGATAATATATATAAGTTTACCTTTTAGGACTAATACTTTATCTGTTCTAAACATCTGATCCTTAAGTGGAATTTTTATATGATGTGTAATCCACTTATTTTACTATATCCTTCTTTGAGATTCTACTGAATTCTTTCATATAGGTGAATGTTCCATGAACTCGTCATAATCCAAATTGGAAAATGCTGATTGATATTTCAGTGTATTATTACCATCTGTCAGAAAGCCAGTGGCCCAAAATGGTTGTCGGGTCACATGAACCTATTCATTTCTGCTTATCTAGTTAGTTCCTCTTTAGTCTGGAGACAGATCGCAATTGTATTATTATATGAAATCATTCGAATAAATGTTCCATAAATAATCATTTGACCACTTATCTGCTTTATTCTGTACTTCAATTTTCATATCTAGACATATTTGGCTTCAAGGAGGTGCCAGATTCAGACTGTGTTTAATTTTGTTCTTTGTACCCAGGCTTTAAGAGACACCTTAGCGCTTCTCCTGCCTTGGTTAATTATGAAGTCCTGTGGCTCACAAGTTGCATTGCCTAGTCATAATTCAAATTATTATTGTAAACCATGCTCAACTATGCATCTTTAAGATTTTTGATTTAATAGTTATTTAGAGTAGGATAAGAAGGCACTAATCCTACTTAAGACTGTGAAGTTGTTGGCAACCTTTAGTAAGTAGAAATCCTATAATACTTATATATATATATATATATATATATATATATATATATATATATATATATATATATATATATATATATATATATATATATATATATATATATATATATATATATATGTTATAAATGCAAAAGTTTAAAAGGATAGATAAGTTCGAAAAATAATTTCTTATAAATGCAAAAGTTAATAAAAATATCTGCCTGAAAAATATTCGGCAGACAATGTGGTTGTAAATGCGAAAGTAAAAAAAATATGATTGTGTTCTAAAAGTTCAAACTTTTTATGGAGCATTATCTGCCAAAAATGTGGAAGTAACTAGAGTAGTTTATGTTTTCTGGAAAGTTAAGATCAATTAGATATGGACTTAATGTGTAACTGAACTTACATTGTATTTTTTGACAGCGCATGAATATTTTTCCAGGCTTATGGGCTTCGCATACTGTATAGCCTATTTGCTTGTCAGGAATGATCTCAAAGAATAAGAATTTTATTCTTTTGCTGATTTGTACTTGAGGTGGCATCCTTGAAACTGCCTGAATTCCTTTCTTTGATCAAACGATGTTTGCTATTGCTGCTATTGTTTTATATGAATGTTGTTGATATACGTTTCTTAGTCTGTGGAACAATATGTAAAATATATATACTTCTGATCCACTGATTGTTGGATGATCTGCTACTTATCTCATAGTTCTGAGAATATTTTCATGGTTAGGTTTTCTAAATGGAATTTGATTTTGTACAAAAACCTTTTTTTTTGTTTCATTTGTTAATTTGTATACAAACATCCTATATTATTGTTCATACAGCAGTATGTATAAGTATGTGTATATTGTCTCAAGTGCATCCTTATGCTTGGCATTCATAATGGTCACTGCAAGCACGATTTTATGTATTTGCCATGCTTCAAATTTTCTGGACTCTTTTTCTCACTTTCTGTTATACGCTACACATGTCAGATTCTCTCTCTCTCTCTCTAGTTTTGTGGCAGTATAGTCTATATTATATCTGCATAGATATACTACATATGGCATTATCTCCCACTTTCTTTTAGGTGCACCAGCTTCCAATCTGGTAATTGTTGGTTAATTATAGAAGTGTAAGGTATAGAATAAGTGTTGAGTTTGTCCAACTTCATGTTGGCCTCTCTGGATTCATTGACAATACTGTTTACTTTCTTTTGCTTTTTCTTATCTGGCCTTTTGTTTCTTCCTAGTTACTGCATTGTGTGTTAGAATCTTAAGCTTATTCATCTTATTTTTGCATGATTATCAAAAGCCACTCAAATTCCCGTAGTCATTTTGTGTCAGCTAAAAAGCTGTGGTTTAATGATTACTTGAGCTTGCAATAAACTGATCAATTGTTTTTAAGTTCTCGTCTGGTTCTAATTCATTTGATGTCTTGACAACATTAGTTTTCTTTCTGACAGAACAAACCTGAAATCTTTTTCGCTCGACTTCCATTATTCTGTTTGTAGGGCTGTGGCTTCCCACCATGTACCGCGATAGTTTTAGAGAACTAATACTGGTTTAGAATGTGACCTAAGTCCTATGCACAGGTCTCCAGGACTTTTCTTTTTTGCAAGCAGATGTGTATTCGTTGGACCTGTGGTCGTGTGCATTAATTTGCATTTCCATAGTCCAATTGGATGGTAGTAAAATGTCAGAAATTTAGCTGATAATTTTTTGTTTCGTGTACATTTATTTAGGAAAGCGAAAGCGAAGACGATGGCCTTGACATCGGCGATGATGACGTTGAGGAAGAACCTGAGCATGAAGCTGAGGTGGCTACTTCTACTGAACCGGTCATGGAGAAACCTGTTCCAGTTTCAGTTTCAGTTTCATCCAAAGATTCCGAACGACATATGTCTAAGAAGGAGCTCAAGAAAAAGGAAATGGCAGAGCTTGATGCAATTCTAAACGAGCTGGGCATTTCCAGCAAAGATAGTAATGCTGCACATCATGAGACAAATGGTAATGCTTTTACCTTTCAATTTAAAGAGACGCTGAACAGTTTATATACATACATAAAATAGTATATATACATCTAAGCTCTTATTGTTTTATTGCATGTTAACATCCATAAGGCATATCAATGATCATAACATTTTTCTTATATCCTTCTAAAATGACCTCAATCCATCGATATTCTCAGACAAGAAACAACTGGAGCAAAGTGGTGATGGAAAGAACAAGGAAAGTGCAGGTGCTCCTTCAGAGGGCAAAAGCTCAAAGAAGAAGAAGGCTAAGAAGGAGAAATCTTCGAAGGACACCAAGGAACAGGAGCAACAGCTCCCTCATCTCAATGACAACAAGAGTCCGGATGAGTCAGTTGCTGAGCCCCGGGAGGAGGATGCACCACCTGCAGTCGATGTGAAGGAAAGGCTAAAGAAGGTAACTTCCACCAAGAAGAAGAAATCAAACCGAGAGATGGATGCCACCGCAAAAGCTGCCGCTGTCGAGGCAGCTGCAAGAAGTGCCCGGCTCGCTGCTGCAAAGAAGAAAGAGAAGAACCACTACAATCAACAACCTGTAAGGTAATCTTCTTCTTCTCTCTCATTCTGCGAGAAGAGAAGCTCCATCTAGCCAAATCCATTTGTCGAAATTCCAAATAAAAAACACATTGGGATGCCCGTAGATGACATGACAATATATGATTATTGTTCTCTTCCAATGGGATTTGGGTTTCCGTGTATCTATGCGTCCTGTAATGATTTATTTTGGTGCTTTGGTACTTTGTTAATTAGTATCTCATGGACATTTGCGATGCCTCTGCAATGAATGCTGTACGTATAGCTCAATCAAGATGCTGTGGAAAAATAGCACAAACATGGAAGCGGCACACGCTTCCGGCCGACGTTCGTTTGTCTCCTCCACTAAGGCCCTCAGATTGCGATCGGACGATCCACCCTCCCCTGCGGCCTTGTTCCTCCACGTCTCCTCCCGGCTTCTCATCTCCTTCCCCTTCTCCCCCGCCCCCATTGCCATCTCCAAGCACCTCCTCAGCTCCGACGCCGTCCTCCTCCATACCCGACCTCACTCCTGTAACCCACAGCTCCGTCAGCCTCGCGTTGGTCACCTGGTACATCCACTACGGCACTCCGCATGCCAGGCTGTCCACCGTTGAGTTCCACTCCGTTGTGCGTCACGAAGCACCCCCACCACCGGGTGCTGTCGCACCCTCACCTGGGAGCACCAATCCACAACCACCCCATTCTCCTCTCCAAGCTCCTTCACCGCTCCACTCCTGTTGTCCTTCCTCACCGACAGCAGATACGGCCTCCCGCTCTCTTTCAGCCCCCGCAGGATCTCCTCCATCTGCCGCTTCTTGATCACCGCCAGGCTCCCGAACGACAAGTACACCACCGACCCCTCCGGCCTCGAATCCAGCCACTCCATGTACCGCTTCTCGTCCGGCTCGAAGAGATCAGCTCCGGAGCACGCAACACCATTCATCTCCTCAAGAGGATGATGCTACTACAGGCCCTACCGCGATCAGTTTGACCTCACTGACACCGGCGAGCGCATTCGCTTCCAGCTCGTCGAACGTGTTGATAAGAACCCTCGGCCGGGAAGTTCGCGTATTCTTAGCGGCGGAACTCCCGGCATGGCCACCTCGAAGCATGGATCGCAAACGTGGGACGCGATCACGCCACCGTAACCATGGAAGTAGTGGTGGAACATGGCGAAGATGGTGGCCGGCTGGATCCAGTAGAGAACAGAGGGGATGCGATAATGGCATGCGATGTCGGCCATCCATGGTAAGCTGAGGATAACGCAGGTGATGGGCCAGCCGCGCTCCGCGAGAGACCGGACGATGGCGGAGAGGGTCTTCCAGCCGACGTCTCTGATCCGGGACACGTAGTCCCCGCGGTTGCCCTCGGCGTGGTTGAAGCCGTCGGAGCAGGGAATGTAGGAGATGAGGCCGTCGTCGACCTGAAGGTCACGTCGGTGCGGGCGAGGCGCTTGCGGAGGCGGAGCCCCGTGTTGATGTGGCCTTGGATGGAGGAGACAATGAGGAAGTGCTGCTCCATTCTTTTGTTGGACTGCAGTGGAATCGCTCTCGTCTACGGTGACGAGCGGAGCTCATAGTGACGCAGCGCATTATACAGCAATTATAGTTCTTTTCTAATATTAATTATATACATATATATATATATATATATATATATATTATATTATTGATGAATCCAACTTTAAAGAGGAGAGATCAATCTTTGAGAGTCGTTAGTGAGATGTTGATACAAATGGTTATCTATATAACCAACTCTACATGGCAGCAAATATCTTAACAAAAAGAACAACAGTGTAATATATTACAATTTAGAGAAAGTGCATGCAAAAGAATACTTGGGAAGGACAAGTATGCAATCAGCCAATTTGGATGAGCATATATGCATAAATAAAAGGAAATCGTAACATCATAAAAAGAGAAAAAGAATTTGTTCCATTTTTGCTGAACAGGTTGGATTAGAATTCTCCTCTTACCTATCGAGGTTTTGCAGGAGGAGTATGCTTTTCTGAGAAGCACCAAACAGCTCAAAGTAATGGCATGCTGTTCTCAGACATCCATTTGGAGAGATCATACCCCTGCTTTTACCTTGAGGAGTGGATCATGAGCTACGATAACATATATAGTTTCTGGTTCTTGAGCAAGTCTGTGCCATGACCTGCAACCAAGTTAATAATATTTTCAAGAATGTTTCGGAAAAGCTCACAGCTGATGCTGTTTGCGGATGATTGCTTGATAGAAGCTAATTTGTATCAGCTTGTCGGAAAAGAATGTTGCTCTTATACTCTGTGCTTGAGAAATCAGGAACAGTCCTCATGTCCTATACTGAATCTGCTTGCCTTCTGCTCTTCCAGACGGGGGGAGCAACGAGCATCCATACTGTAAAGATGAAGAATGTGTTACAGCAAAACACACTAAAGATCAAATATGCAATGGAAGAAGACAAACTGAAAGCTTTAAGCTGGTTGATGAGACACAGAGTTTAGTTTAGTAACTCGTAACTCTAATCTAAACACTTCCCTCCCATGTCGCCTGAGAGAGAAAAATGGACCTCATAAAGACTCCTACATATGCCTTCCATTTCTACATGATGTTAAATGTGTATCTCTGCCAATCCATTCAGATGCTTAAGACATTAAATGAGACTCATTCTAACATTGTCCACCCGAGTCTCTACTCACAATCAAGAAATTTTCGATCATTTAGCAACAAGTACCGTTAGAACAAATCCAAAAGATGGATTTTTTTTTTCATTTTGCTCACTGTAGCCAACTGTATCAGCTCTTACATACAAAGAACATTTAAGAATAATATTTTTTAAGAAAATAAAAAGATATTCTATAACAGTTCTTGAGGCTTCAATTTTAGTTGGAAATATTTGTGCAGATGATTTAATGATACGGATGATACAAGATCAGGAGCAGAAGCAAACAATATCATTGAATTTTGACCAGAGATGGGAATGTTTTTTTCGATGACTTACTGTAGACAAGTATTGCTAACCATTCATTGACGATTCTGACCCAAGTGCTGACCCATCCAACATCTATTGTCCACCTGCTAAGCATAAAGTGATTGATCATTAAGTAGATCAAACAAAAAAAACATATAAAGCTTGGTTATTACTTATTTGTAAATGAATGGAGTTTTGGTAAAGGATTGGGGCAAACGGATGCATGAATGCTGACGAGAACCACTCATGAAGAAAGAGTTTAAACTCATGGTGATGAGAACTAACTCACTTTTGCATGGTATTATGTGCATTCCAGCCAACAAACAGCATGGCAAAGTACATTGCTCCCATCGCAAAAACAAAATGAAAAAAACCATACCCATAGGGAACGTCATCTTCCAAGTCTGCTTCAGTTTTCCTGAACTGTGAGTGATCAAATTAAAGCCCATCGGTGAATGGAAGAACAATAAAGAATATAGTGGTGAGATAAGTGAGATGGACCTGAAGGCATTTGGAGTCTATCCCTGTTGAAAATGTAGCAATCACTATAGCGAGGACACCAATAACAAAGCTCTGGCCAAAGATTGGAAGCTATTAGAATGTATCGAGAAGCAATTCAAGTTCAAATTAAAATAACAATCCTATTATTTGATCCGAAGTTAAAATTTAAATGTACCATGCTTTAGCTACTTCAGTGATTAATTAGAATTTAGATGCAGAGAAATTGCTAATTTCTTCCCGATGCAAAGACTGCTCGGTCTTGTTTCAAGAATGTCTCATCTCAAGCCACAACAAGCAACTATGTTTCCCACCAAAAAATAAAAGCAATTTCCTCCCATATATTCAGCCTCAAATTGCACTGAGAAAATGTGTTCAAAAGATCAAAGTAAAAATTAAGGCAGGAATCTGATGTACGAAGAAGATAATTGTTCTTTACTGACTTGAGATGTAGAACCAGAATGCCAAAAGCTTAATCATTCATAAATGACATTAGTTGGGTTTGAATGATATTTCGCTTGGATTATGTTCACCATGGAATGCCTAAAACATCAAATTGGTGAAAAATTTCAATATGGGATATGGAAGAACAAGGAAACCTTTTTTATTCGAATGTACTATAATTATGGAATAGGAGTTCAGAAATTATGTAAAGATGATGGTCTATTAGTCTTTTTAGATACACTAATACAGTTAAGACTAGCCTAAGAAAGTTACCACAATAATAAGCCAGTCTGCACTTGTTGCAACTGCTGCTTTTTTGTTGCATATCTCTGTCTGCGGCTCACTGTATTGAGGATGGAACAGCAACACATTACAGAAGCCACAGGTTAAAATGAGGGCAGTAACATCGGTACGAAAACAAGGAACCAAAATAACTACCTCTTGATTGCACTCCAGCAAAGATACACAATATACATTCCCATCAACCCTGGTGCCAGAAATCCTGCTTTAACCTATTCGAAAGATGGATGTGATGAGATCTAAGAAATTATTCTAGTGATGGATTTACAGTATAAGCTATTTATCTATTTACCTTGGAATGCATAGATGCGAGTGTCATGAGTTGTAGAAGCACCAAAGTCAAGGTGATGAAAAGGATATTGAGCCTGCAGGATAAACTGGGCACATACCAGATATACATCAAGATAATTCCCAAGATGGATGCCACATACGCTGCAACTGACAGTACCATCACTTGGTATCGGCTGCAAGGAATTACAACAACAGATTTAACAGTGGAGAGATTAATCCAGATTAGCATCTGTATCACTGATTTACTGCATCATGTAATGCACAGTAGGAAAACAAACAATGACTCCAAAAGTGCTTGCACGATACACAAACATTTTGTCACCAAATTTCCAAGATTATATACAGCAATTGTGCCAACAGTGTGAGGCATGAAACTCTAGTCCCAAGGCACACCAAGAAATGATATATCTGAAAGGTAAACTGTCTAATACAATCACAATGACAAGGTGTACCGCTTATTCAGAGTGTTGGTTTGTAAGAAACAAAAAAAAAAGACTGATACAATAGATTGAAAAAGATGAAGCGTAATGTAGAACCATTTGAGAGGAATTTGCAGACTCAATTTCAGAATAAGGACACTACATAAATACGAGGCTTTGTGAAGCTAAGTTTTGTCGAAGTATATATGGGATGTTGCGAGGATGCCACTAACAAATCCAACAGTTTAGGACATAAACTGTCTAATACTCTTTATGTAGATTCAAACGGACGGATGACAAACATCGAAAACCTGATAAAAACCGAAAAGCTCATCCATCTAAGAGAAGTCGTCAAACATAATAGTTAATATACCATCTCCTTGCATTTCTGTCCGAACAGCGGTCATTTAGCCAAGTTATGAAACTGATCACGCTGATAAGTTGGATCATAAGAAATGCCCTGGAAAAAAAAAACATTTCAGCAAAATAAAAATAAAATCACTCAACATTATCTCATCAATTCTGTAGCAGATTAACATAACAATTAAATAAAATGATGTCTTATTACCCTGCACCAAAGTGTGCAAACTTCCCTGGGAGAAGAAAAGGTGCAAATAAGAATCAGAGCAGAAGCAAGTACAAAAATCTAAAACAGAAAAAAGGAAAACAATTGATAATGCTTAACTAAACTAACCATAGAACTGGATAAATGCAGAGGGCATGAAGAATGGTACCACCATGAAGCCAATCCAAATGATGATCTTAGCAGGCCACCATTCGGAGTGCCAGAAATTTCGAGAATCTTCCAATTTCTTCGTTCCTACAGTCGATAGGAACATGACAAAAAAGAATAACTGGCTTAAAGTTAAAGATTATTAGTAGAATTTCACTGGTGATGGCATATTAAACATAACAAGATAATTCAGAATCCCTTCGCATGGATTCCTGTTTAACTGGCCACAATAAATGACAAGGTGCTTCCTGGAGGCCAAGATCACTTCATATGATCAGATACACCCTAGACTTTGTGCAGCAACATAAACCAGAAATTGGAGATAACTATCGAGAGGATCATGATAATCTTATCATGATTTATTTTTCTCAATAATATATTTCCTAATAATAACACGGAAGGATACAAAGCAGCCAAAGCTAATGCGGAGCACACCTTCCGCGCCCAAACAGTAGCGAGCACCATGACAACCTTTCAGTCCTGCAGAGAAAAATCAAGCTGACTGAGCGAGTGAGAGAAAATGCAACGCCATCCGACCTGGGAGAAGAGAAGCACGAACTCTCGAGCTCGGAGAGGGCGTTGCGGCCATAGTCCCGAATAGTCCACGCGAGGAGGCAGGTGACCAGGAAGACGATAGCGTAGATGAACCTCGCTATGGAGGGCTTTGGCCCGAGGCAGTTGCGGGCGCAGCAGGAGTCCTCCATGAACTCCGTGTACCTCTCCCTGCTGCTGCTATTGTTGTCGTCGTTGCTGCAGACTTCCTCCACGGCGGCGTTCGTCATTACATTAATACGTTTGGCGGTCTTAGATCTCTATTCTCCTTTTGAGGTGATCCAACCTGTTCTTTACCGCAACCCAAAACGTGCTTCTTGTCATCATTATAAGACGAATATTATATAGGTTCAATAATTACTCCAAAACATTGCACATAAAAGCCAATGTCGTCACTGACATGATAGACCACGCAAGAATCCGTGATCTCTCTCTCTCTCTCTCTCTCTCTCTCCCTCTCTCAACGCACTTTTTTCATCAGGTGCCTTAGATCTTTCGGGTGCGGTTTAGATGACAGATATGGACAATCCCATTCATCATTAAATACTTAATAAGAAGAAAACAGATATGGACAAAGAATTAAAGAAGCTAAGCATGTTAACCATTTTTCTTCTTTTGCTTAAGCTTTAAGGAAAGGAAAGCCATCCTCAAGTGGCAGCTCTTTGTCATGTTAATATATATATATATATATATATATATATATATAATATATATATATATATATATATATATATATATATCGAAGTAGGAAAAGAGTAAAGAAAAGAGAAATAGAAGAAAAGCAAGATGAGTGGACTGAAAAAGGACCAACAGTTGGTTGCGAGGAAATAGGAAACTTTTGCTTTACAACTTCCATTCATTTCCTATCCTCACCTCTAACCTTTTTTTCTATTTTCTATAATATATATTTTTTGTACAATTAGACGACTAAACCAAGAAAATAATTGGCATGACCAAGCATTAGCCAAATAATTATTTTTTTCTAAACGAGAATCATAAGGACAAGAAGGAAAGCAAGAACTAAACAGAAGTGGGAAGGAAAGAAGAAGGATCAGCAGAAGAATATAACAGTAGTGCAACTTCGATCCAAGAAGACGAAAAACAAAGAGCGGAAGAGAACGGAATCATATTGTTCTGAGAGGAAGATGAATCCATTCACAAACAAGAAGAACTCACCTCGGCAGAACTTGTAGCTTTCGTATCCAGTTAATCACAGAGAGGGGGAGATGGAAAACTCCTTTAGGATAAGAGGAGATGGCGATGGAGAAAGAGGGAGATGGGAGGTGGTGGCGGATGCCTTCCAGCCGCCGCTGGGAATCCGATCTCCTGTGGAACTAAAGCCAAAATGCTCGAGATTTCGTAGTATAAAATTTCCTCGTTTAAACGGTTCTTACTTCCGAAGGAAGGTGGCCTCTCTGGAGAAGGCCGATCTCGTGGGCCCCGCGAGTTCCAAGATATATAGCCGCAGATCAGCCATTGCTTGCAAGCTACAGCTTATAACGGGCGACTTCCCGGTTACGTCACCCGCCACGGGTCTCGGATCCAGTGGACCAGCAGATCCGCAATCCATTAATTGTACCTTCGTTGATCCCACAAGACGAATTGAATGCACGCCTGGTTGATTGGCGAGTAAAGCTAGAGCGGTTCAGCTGTATTATGGCTCATCGAGGTGTGGTTTAGATTTTTCTGAAGATGACAGGTTAGTGTAAGAGATTGATTACCCAGAATCCTATGTGCTTTTGTGCTGATGTTTGAGTGTATCCGATATCTTCACAAACCTGATGAGAGATTCCCGAGTTAAAGATGGTGGAAAAGAAAGGGCAATAATAGATCCAAAGCAAAGTAGCTAAAGTGATATGATGGAATCTAAAAGATGATAGTGCCCACCTATTTCATATGTTGCAGCAGTAAGACAGCAAAAATACAACAGCTGAGTAAGTCTGTCTGATAGACCATGCAGAAAAATGATGGCTGGGAAGACCAAGAATCTATCTAGTGTGCAAGCAAACACTTGTGGGTTTGTGATGTATCATAAATATGCTTATACTCGACATTTGTTGATGAGATGTCATGAAGACCTCAGCATTTCTGAAGCCCAGAGATCACAAGGAAGAAGGCAACGTGCACAGTTTCCTTCTACAACCTGATGAACATGACAAGCTGAGGTCTTACATATGTAGAGCAGAATGAGCAGAAACTTAATCATGCAAATTTTGTTAGATCACAAAAGTTTATTCATTTGACTAAATGAAAAAAAAAAAACAGAAAAGCAATGGTGTGAAAGTTTACTATTGTGCTCAATGAAGCAACAAATTAAATCCAAAAAATAAAATTGATGAACTATTTTTTACTTTGCAAGTTTGGAAAGTAATTTTGCATAATTAAACTCCTACATGAGATCATTAACTGCACAGATTTCATCCAAAACCACATATCTAAATTTTCTTGGTTCTTTAAGCAGGTCACTAAGCTAAAAATACTTCTAGATGATGAAATGAGAGAGACTGTTGCAACCTTAGAACATCTAACAAGTACGCATATACTGCATCTACGCATATACATCAGATTATGGCAATAGCTGGGAAAAAAAAAAGAATACAAACTTCATTTCATCCCTTCTGATGATATGGTTCTCACGTTATCCAGTGTGATACAACTAAAACTGATTCCTGTCCTGTCAAATTGCTACTGATGTGGAGTTAAAACTGCAAGATCAGCACAAAGAAATGAGAGTTAGGAATAGAAATAATTGTAATAAGCAGAGAAAGAAAATCCAAGAAACTATGGCCCTGACTCCTTCAGGAACTGTTCCTATACAATCCACAAAACAGGCAATACATGTCAATAAACTTCAATACCAACTCAAAATTTACCTATATGACCCATAAGCAACAAAAAACTCAGTTCAAGTTGTATTCTCTAAAAATACACCAAATAGTAGACAGGCCCAAACATGATTTAGACAAAAGTCACAAAATAACTACTGATCGGGGTGAAATAAAATGTCGACTCCAGACTAACAAAGCATTTTACACAAAAAGAAAAGGTATAATTTCTACATCCACTGTTGAAAATATGGTAGGAATTAATTGGAAATATGATCCCTGCAAAGGGATGTCTGCATCATTTAGTAATGTGACTTGGTTGAGGCTCTAATCCGATGTTTCAAATTAGAAACACCTGATTTCTCTGCTACCACCAGCAGCACTTGGAACATCTCTAGACAAATGTGGGAGTCAAAAGATGGGAAACAATTAATCATCAGACATTTGGATTTTACAGGCTCAACAAATTGAGTTTAGGCTGATGGAGTTCCTTTATTCGTACCCCCCCCACTGTTCCTCACCCTCATTCCCATTGACAAGGACAGACCTATCTGTAGAGTCAGCTAGATCAAGTTCAACATCTTCCTCTTCAGCTTCTTCTACTCCATCTTCCTCCATCATCTGCAAATCCATGTAATATTGAAAACAATGAGGTAGAAATGGGATGAGAAAACTAATAATAATAATAAAACTAGGAGAAGCAAATTATAAGATCCAAGAACATGTCAGTGAAAAAGGAGGTCATTTAAATCTGTTATTTTTCTTCAGAACTGTTAATCCCTATTTAGAACTATTATTAGTCCCTATTTAGGACTATTGATCCCTTTTAAAAACTATTATTAGAGTTTTAGAAATAATGACAAGTGTATAAAGTATTCAAAAGGATCCTAAAGATCCTATTGTGATGACTTGTATATTTTATGAGAAGACAACTATAGATGGTATTTTCCATTCAAAGCAACATTAAGTAGGGACTTCAAGAATGCATTAGTATGCACCAAGGTAATGTCGTATCGTACCGAAATATTGAGCTCAGTTTGGTAGGTACAGGTATATCGAGCGATATATATCGCTTAGTGTATATATATATATACATATATATATACACATAAATCGAGGTATCTTTCTTCCCACGTAAAATAAGGTGATAAGACGACATCACCTCTGCCCCCGTGGGACCTCGGTTTCTTCTCCTCACGTGATAAGTGACCATTTGATCAACCATCCATTAGTATGACCCGTAGGCTCACGAGAAATTATCGTGATGAGCGTACCTATAAGTCACGCGTACCTATACGGCGTCCCTCTAAGAGGGGAAGACGTAAGAGGAGCTCAGAATGACGATATTGCCCTCAATTGGTTGCCAACGGACACGGTGTTATACCGGGCCTTCTTTTTTCGGGCCTCATTGGGCCAATAGTGGCCCAACAAAGCGCAGTTCCACGTCATGTCTCTTTTTGCTTGAGGCGGATAAAGGTAATGGAATTCAAATAAAATATAAAAAATTCCAAAATAGAACAGCGATTTCCCTAAAAAAAATCATCCTTCCTGTTTTGTTTTAGTTGTTCTCGAATTATGCCCCCTAATTCGAATAAATCTCAATGGTGTTTTTTCTGTTATTTTTTAATTATTTTTTTCAACAGTTTTGTTTCCGTTTGGACCATTTATAATATTTTTCAATAGAAACTAAAGTTATTGTAAAACTATTGAAAAGTATGATACGACATATCGTATTTTTTATCATTGTTCATAGGTCATTACAATATCATATTTTTATACCATATAGTATTTTTTTAAATATATTTTATAATACTTTTTATTTTAATAATTAAATTATATTTTTTTATTTTTATTTGAGTTATATTATTTTTAAACTATTATAAATACATATTTTAATGATTGTTAATGTATTTTGAATCTATTTGACTCATTTATATTATTTTTGTTGGGTACTAAAAATACTATAAAACTATCAAAAAATAATATGAATAACATCATTGAATACTATAAAATTATTCAAAAATTTCAAAATAAAAATTAATTTAGTTAAGATTATGAGTTCATAATATCATATATAATGTTTTCAAGTAAATTTTATAATATTTTTATTATGATAATTAAAATATTATAATAGATCAAAATACTGTGACCGACAAGAAAAGTACCATCATTGATAATATTTAGAAAAAAAATAAAAATAAAATCATTAAAAAAAATGCAAAAAGGAGACTTTTTCCAAGGAAAATAGTCCCGAATAGAATAAATCCAGCTCTAAGTAAACATAATTTTTTTTGATTAACGGAGAGAGAAATTAATAGAATAAAGTAGATCTTATTGATTTACATTAGGAACAATATCTACTTGCTACCTTGTAAATCCTTATCCAAAATACATTAGGTTTTTTTCAAAGAAAAATCTAAAATTGTTTATTTGGTTCCAAAATTAGTGGTCTTGTATTTAGTTAATTCACAATTTATATTAAATTATTATGATTCTTAGGAGTTTATTTTATTTATTGCTTTAGTTCTTCTTTATATTATTATTTTGGTATTTTAGACGAATTATTTTGGCATCACAATTATTATTTTCTCAGCAGCAGTTGCTGCCCATTCTTCCAACCGGACAAAAAGGCTGGGAAGGAGAAGTTGGAATGTGGACTACACGGACTTTGCCAAACACATCCTTCCTGCAGTGGAGGACTGCAAAGGCCGTCGAAGAGCCCTTCCATTAGAGACGGCCGACGGTGGAGCAGAAGCAGAGGCAGCGGCGGAGATGGTCCATAACTGACACTATGATCCGATATGGGTCTCGCTTGCTGCTAAAGTATTATTGGCTCGAGATAAGATAGCAGAGGTATTCTTTTAGAATTGGGGAAGTGGTGCATTTGGCATTGCAATGATTCATCAAGTTGGGTGTAGGGATGGGAATTATCCCAGATGCACCAGGACAAAGACTCGGGACCATCTCAGTCTTCATGTGTCTATCCTCCAATCCAAGCAGCTTCATGTCTGCTGATGCTTGTACCATCTTGTGGAAGTTGTACCATTCTATTTGCAGTCCAACTCAGAGTCCTTCGACAGGTTGAAGTGTCCAAATCTGAGGCCTGCATTCGAAGTCAGAAGCTCGGTGTTGCTCAACCTCTCTTTTCCAGCCTCGTTGCCAGCCAAATGTTTCATGGCTGATGTTGAATTCTTCCAGTGGAAACTACAGATGTGTCTGCTACTAGCTGCAAAACCAAAAGATAATGATTCCCTGTGATCATTGCAGCTCCGTTGTCATGGCACCAGATCCTTACAAGATGCTTGAAACAAGTCTCCTACTTGCCTGAGATAACATAGCTAGGTTTCCCATTTTCTCATTCTGTTCTTCCTGTCCATCCTAGGTGCATCGAGGCACAGCAGGAGATGCACTAAACCATTGCATTCAGCAATGGCATGCAAAAAGGGCTACCTATTTTTAACCTGCCCAAGAGACTACCCTGTCTGATAGCTAGTTTCTGTCAGAAACTCTAATTATCTTGCAAATATTAGCTAAATGAATGCATCATATCTAGGAATAACTAGAAACCCATACATATCTGATCAACCAAGACTTTGTAAACCAATGTGCTGTTCGAGCAAAGCCATTTAGTGTTCAAAAACTTCAACTGTGTGGGCTGTTGCAAACACTGTGTGTGCAAACAATGGCTGCGTTTCTAGGTGCTTCAGCAGGTTTTCTGCATCAGAGCTCATCATCAACAAGGAGTCAGTGAGCTTTGGCTGGTGCACTTATTGGCCACCACTCCAGCCATTACTTGTGAAGTGACCAGTTCTCTTTCCACTAAAAGTGATCCACCAAGGAAGGATGGGAGATGGGTCAGCTTCTTAGCTCTTATCTCATGAGACTTGTGAGAACGGAAAGCCCTGCCGCAGAGATCACAAGATAAAAAAGCATGTCGTAGCATTCAGCAATTAGCGATAGCTCCGCGCACTCCTTCCACTTCTTCTTGTCCCTCTGATCACACTTAAAAACACATTTTTCTTACCTCTTATAGCAGTGTGGCTATCATCTACCGAAGTCCACCTTAGCTTTGCATTCTCTTTTATTTCTCGAGAGAAGAACTTACTCCCCTAGAGAGATTTGTTACATCAGCTGCACTAGCCGAAATGGATACATAAATGCGGGCTGCAAGTGATTGCATAGAGTGAATGGAGATGCCCACTTAAGGTGCGTGCACATTGGATAATGCTTCACCCAATACGGGCTATCTGTTCTGTTAGAGCTAGCCCCAGGATATTTACCTAAAAAGGTAATTTGGCAATCCAACAAGACAATAAAGCGGAAAACAAATAAAAGGAGAGACAAGAACACCAGAACACCAAATTTACGTGGTTCGGTCAATTGACCTACATCCACGGACGAAGGAGGAGCAAATCACTACTATAAAAGAGGGACAATTACAAATGCCTTAGGAAGATGTTCCTAGGCCATAAAACACCGGAAAATACTAAACAAGAAAAACCCAAATCTATAAGCCCAAACTATTTAACCGAGTGTGGACTTAAACCCAAAGTAAACACTTAGGTTTTTCTTGTGGTGCATTTGACTTCAAAGCTCAGACCCTTATTTATAGTTTAAACAGGAGATACCAAACTTGTTTTTCCTGATGTGGGACTATGGGACTTGCCAAACTAACAAATCTCCACCTTGGCATGTCCCAACAAAACTTGCTCCACCTTCTTCACAAAAGCCCCAACGGGCAATCACCAACAATGAACACCAACCAAGTCCAAGCACTGCTTGAACTTGTAAACCGGAAGAGGCTTCGTAAGCATATCAGCTGGATTGTCCTTCGTATGAATTTTCTGAACAAGGACCTTTCCCTCAGCAATAGTATCCCGAATAAAATGAAATTTCACATCGATGTGTTTCGTCCTCTCATGATACATCTGGTCTTTAGTCAAATGAATAGCACTTTGATTATCACAGAAAATTGTAGTAACGTCTTGATGCAAACATAATTCACCATACAAACCTCTTAACCATAATACTTCTTTGATCGCCTCTGTCACTGCCATATATTCTGCCTCTGTAGTAGATAAAGCCACGACAGGTTGTAAGGAAGCTTTCCAACTAACTGCACAACCACCAATGCAAAATACATAGCCTGTCAAAGATCTTCGTTTATCAAGATCCGCAGCATAATCAGAGTCGACGAAACCAACCAAAGTGTCACGATTTTTCCCAAACTCCAAACAAGCATCTGAAGTCCCTTGCAAGTATCTGAGAATCCACTTCACAGCCTGCCAATGTGTTTTACCCGGGCGAGACATATTCTGCTAACCACACTGACTGCTTGTGAAATATCTGGACGAGTACAAACCATTGCATACATAATACCTGCCGATGGCACTGGAATATGGAACTTGCGCCATATATTGTTCCTCTTCAACTGACTGTGGTGAACTGAGCAGCAGATAACCGAAAATGGTTAGCAAGAGAGTACTACTGGCTTAGCGTTTTTCATACCAACCTCTCCAAGACTTTCTTGAGGTAATTTTTCTGGTTAGAAATAATTTTCCAACTCCTCGTTCTCTTTGATCTCCATGCCAAGAATTTCTTAGCTGCTCCTAATCTTTCATTTCAAATTCATACTTAGCTGCATTTTCAAGGACCAATTTCCCTCAGCAATAGTATCCGAATAAAATGAAATTTCACATCGATGTGTTTCGTCCTCTCATGATACATCTGGTCTTTAGTCAAATGAATAGCACTTTGATTATCACAGAAAATTGTAGTAACGTCTTGATGCAAACATAATTCACCATACAAACCTCTTAACCATAATACTTCTTTGATCGCCTCTGTCACTGCCATATATTCTGCCTCTGTAGTAGATAAAGCCACGACAGGTTGTAAGGAAGCTTTCCAACTAACTGCACAACCACCAATGCAAAATACATAGCCTGTCAAAGATCTTCGTTTATCAAGATCCGCAGCATAATCAGAGTCGACGAAACCAACCAAAGTGTCACGATTTTTCCCAAACTCCAAACAAGCATCTGAAGTCCCTTGCAAGTATCTGAGAATCCACTTCACAGCCTGCCAATGTGTTTTACCCGGGCGAGACATATATCTGCTAACCACACTGACTGCTTGTGAAATATCTGGACGAGTACAAACCATTGCATACATAATACTGCCGATGGCACTGGAATATGGAACTTGCGCCATATATTGTTCCTCTTCAACTGACTGTGGTGACTGAGCAGCAGATAACCGAAAATGGTTAGCAAGAGGAGTACTTACTGGCTTAGCGTTTTCATACCAAACCTCTCCAAGACTTTCTTGAGGTAATTTTTCTGGGTTAGAAATAATTTTCCAACTCCTCGTTCTCTTTTGATCTCCATGCCAAGAATTTTCTTAGCTGCTCCTAAATCTTTCATTTCAAATTCACTACTTAGCTGCATTTTCAAAGTGTGAATTTCTGACAAATTCTTAGCTGCAATAAGCATGTCATCAACATAAAGTAACAAATACACAACACAAAAGAATCATCAATTAACTTTCGAAAGTAGACACAGCTATCATACTTGCTCCTCGTGTAACCATGACTCAACATAAAAGAATCAAATCTCTTATACCACTGTCTTGGAGACTGCTTCAATCCGTACAAGGATTTCTTTAACAAGCAAACATGGTCTTCCTTACCATCAACTTCAAATCCATGAGGTTGCTCCATGTAAATTTGTTCTTCAAGTTCACCATGTAAGAAAGCTGTCTTAACATCAAGTTGCTCCAATTCCAAATCATACATGGCAACTAAAGCAAGCAAAACACGAATAGAGCTATGTTTAACAACAGGTGAAAATACGTCATTAAAATCAACACCATGTACCTGACTATAGCCCTTTGCAACCAATCGTGCTTTGTACCTTGCATCTTCAACCCCTGGAATTCCTTCTTTTCTTTTGAAGACCCATTTGCATCCAACAATTTTCTTACCCGAAGGCGACTTTACAAGATCCCAAGTTCTATTCTGATGGAGAGATTCAATTTCTTCATTCATCGCAATCAACCACTTAGCGGAATTTTCACAAGAAACAGCATCTGAGTAGGAAGTAGGTTCACCAACTTCACTTGTTTCTTCTGCAACTGACAAAGCATATGCAACCAAATTTGCATATCTTTGTGGTGGTCGAATATCTCTCCGTGGTCTATCCTTGGCTATGGAATATTTCTCTTCCTCTGGATCATCTTCGTCAGTAGACTCGGGACCATCTACTGGCATTCTTTGAGTAGAAGAGTTTGACTGAAAAGAATCTGAACTACCAATCTCAAGCTCCACCTGCTTCTGTGCACTATCATTTGTACAAATAGTAGATTCCTTTTTGGAAGATAATATAGACAATTCATCAAAAGTAACATCTCTACTGATTATAAATTTTGGGGATTTGGGATCAGAATACCATAATCTGTATCCTTTTACCCCAGAAGCATACCCAAGGAAAATGTACTTTTTTAGCCCGAGGCTCTAATTTTCCTTCATTTACATGCATGTATGCTGGACACCCAAAAATTTTAAAATCAGAATAATCAGCAGGAGTACCTGACCAAACTTCCTCCGGAGTTTTAAAGTCAAGTGCTGCAGAAGGAGCGCGGTTGACAACGTAACAGGCCATATTAATCGCCTCTGCCCAAAAGTCCTTTGTCAACCCTGCATTTGAGATCATACACCTTGCTCTCTCCAAGAGTGTTCTGTTCATACGTTCGGCCACACCATTTTGTTGAGGCGTCATCCTAACAGTGCGATGCCGAGCAATTCCTTCATTTTTGCAAAATTCTTCAAAGTCACCTTCACAAAATTCCATGCCATTATCTGTTCGAAGCCGCTTAATCTGTCTACCTGTTTGCTTCTCAATCAAAGCCTTCCATTGTTTAAAGGTTAGAAAAACATCATTTTTATGCTTCAGAAAATAAACCCAAACTTTCCTGGAATAATCGTCAATGAAAGTCAACATATACCTGGCACCACCCTTAGACTGAACACGAGCTGGACCCCAAAGGTCTGAATGAATATAGTCAAGAGTACCTTTCGTTTTGTGAACTGCCGGAGAAGTGAAGCTGACTCTTTTCTGCTTTCCAAAAATGCAGTGTTCACAAAAATCAAGTGGCCCAGTACTCTGTCCGCAAAGTAGACCCCTTTTGCTCAATATGCTCAAACCTTTTTCGCTCATATGACCCAAACGCATATGCCATAATTTGGTGATGTCAGAATCAGACAATGATGATGACGAGACTGCAACCGAGCCTGTGACAGTAGTTCCCTGCAGAATATATAAACTACCAGACCTACAAGCTTTCATAACAACAAGGGCATTTCTAGAAATTTTCATAACTCCACCTTCAGCTGTGTATTTACACCCAAGAGCCTCTAGGGTGCCTAAAGAGATGAGATTCTTTTTCAAATCAGGAACATGTCTAACATTAGTGAGCGTCCTCACAATACCATCATGCATTTTAATTCGGATTGTGCCTTTACCAACAACATCACATGCGGCATTATTGCCCATCAAAACAATTCCACCATTACAAGATTCATATGTGGAAAACAAATCCCTATTGGGACACATGTGATAAGAACAACCTGAATCTAAAATCCATTCATTTTTAGACCTTGTCCTATCATCAGTAGCAAAGAAAATATTTCCAGTATTCTCATCAGCTGCTACACTAGCTTCAGCGGACTCAGTAGTTTTCTCAACACTTTTTCCCTTTTGCTTTAATTTATGTTTCAATTTAAAGCAATCAGATTTAATATGCCCCATTTTATGACAATATCTGCATTCCAAATTTCTATGTCTGGATTTAGATCTAGATTTAGATCTACTACTGTCAAATTCTCTTTTATCCATTCTACCCCTGACAACCAGACCCTCAGCCTGATTCTCTCTACTTTCCCCGGTGATATTCCTGTCTATCTGCTCCTTAGATTTCAATGCAGATTTAATTTCTTGATACAAAACTGTTTCTTTTCCATAAATCAAAGTATCACGGAAATGCTTAAAAGATTGGGGAAGAGAACACAAGAGTAATAAAGCCTTATCCTCATCATCAATTTTTGCATCTATATTCTCCAAATCCATAACCAAAGAATCAAACTTATCAAGATGTGAGAGTATAGATGTACCTTCAGTCATCCGAAGCATATATAGACTCTGCTTCAAGTATAGACGATTCTCCACTGTCCTCTTCATGTACAAGGCTTTAAGCTTGTCCCACATGCTCTTAGCCGTAGTCTCCGTAGCCACCTCCCGTAAAACCTCATCAGAGAGATTTAGGATGATGCTTGATCGGGCCTTCTTATCCATACCCGCAAGATCTTCCTTTGTCATACCATCTGGAATGTTCTCTGCTCCCTGTAGTGCCAAATCAACTCCGTCTTGAACCAGAATGGCTTCCATCTTAAGTTGCCACATGCCGAAGTTGACATTTCTGTCGAATTTCTCGACGACGATCTTTGTTATTGTCATTGTTGCCAAAAGATCCCGAAACTAGGCTCTGATACCAGTTTGTTAGAGCTAGCCCCAGGATATTTACCTAAAAAGGTAATTTGGCAATCCAACAAGACAATAAAGCGGAAAACAAATAAAAGGAGAGACAAGAACACCAGAACACCAAATTTACGTGGTTCGGTCAATTGACCTACATCCACGGACGAAGGAGGAGCAAATCACTACTATAAAAGAGGGACAATTACAAATGCCTTAGGAAGATGTTCCTAGGCCATAAAACACCGGAAAATACTAAACAAGAAAAACCCAAATCTATAAGCCCAAACTATTTAACCGAGTGTGGACTTAAACCCAAAGTAAACACTTAGGTTTTTCTTGTGGTGCATTTGACTTCAAAGCTCAGACCCTTATTTATAGTTTAAACAGGAGATACCAAACTTGTTTTTCCTGATGTGGGACTATGGGACTTGCCAAACTAACATGTTCCACGTTGATCTATGCCTGGTAATGTTTGATACAAACAGGTGTTAGGAATGGCTGTGAGTTTGAACCAATCTAGGATATCATTTTAGTATGGGTTAAATGTCAAGTTCTTCAGATGGGAGTATGAATTCCTCTGGATCAAGATCCAGTGGGGCCCCAAAAGATGGCTGAGAGTATATCCTGTAGTGAGCCCACAAGCCAGAAGGAGTTCCCCATCACGCAATGTAGCCAGGGAAGCACTTCCTCCCTAGTGCTTTAGCCACTAATGAAAAGACCACATAGAAAAAGGAAGAAGAAGAAGAAAAATATTGTTCTTTGTACCTTTGAAGCTTCGCTTAAAGTTGACCTGTCAGGCACAAAGAGAAAGGAGAGGATGCTGGCGAAGGAGAGGATGCGCGAAAGAGAAGTCAATTAGCTTATGATGACACCCCAAGAAACTCGAGCTCAAAAAGTGCAGCTCACCCCATTAGTGTGGGATATCCATGGCATATACTCTTCGCACCTGCTGCTAAAATATTGCTATGGATGCTAAAGAAGAAACCCTAGTGATTTTTCTTCCTTGCTCTTTTGACAGCAATCTTTGAAATAACAATAAAAATAATATTATCTTTAGCTAATTCTAATCCGTTTAGTATGCAACGTTCGAGAATGATTGGTTGCCACCGTCTCGATTGGATCTAATATTATACGGAACCAATAGGAGCTCAACCAGTCTAATTAGAATCTAAGTATTTTAAAGAAATATCGTGATCATTGTTGTTATGGTCATTTGTTTCGAGCAAAGCAATCTAAAGTACTCACCAACTTAGTTGAATTGACTGCCTCATTAGACATTTTGTGAAGCGGATTTAAGTATACTCACCGACTTAGGTGTTGTTTTCTTCTGCTGGTGTACCAAATAATTGATTTTTGATAATTGTTAGTAATAATAATATTATGAGATTAGAGACTCAATAATGTCAAATCTAATTTGATGAGGACAAGAGAGATTCGCAAGGGAAGAAGGCAAAGCCGACAAGTAGTGAACGAGCTAAGCGTGGTACTTGCAAATCCCCGTTATCTTTGACCAGCTGTCGTTGACCAGTGTCAACCCATCCGTATCTTGCAAATCCGAATCACGAACGCGCAGAGAGAGAGAGAGAGAGCGAGAGAGAGAGTTGACTTGTGAACTCCCACAATGGCAGGAACACGGGATGTGCACTCGACGATGTTGGGACTCCAACAATTATACTCCGTCGTTATCAAATACTTAGATAACTCTTAGGATAGGAAAGAATAAAAAGCATAAAAACATCCCATTTTCTGTTCGATTGGAGGTGGAGATCACTCCTATGATATGATTAACGATTTGCACAAGTCACAGCTACCAATAAGGAGTCAACTTATTTTCAGTACATGTCGTAGTAGCTATTAGAGAGAGAGAATAAAGTATAATGTAATATAAACTGTCATTGGATCGATTGATTGGGAAAGTCGATGTAACATATAGATTCAACAAGCAATTTGATAAGGGAAATAATGGCGACGAGACCCTGTTTGACGTCAGCGGCTCCGGATGGCGCCACGCACCTTAGTTGACATAACAGCACCGGGCGAAGACAGTCTGAAACGTCGACCGAGGTACATTAACATCTTGCGCAAGCTCGATTCATCACGTCACGCCCACGCTGGTGTCAGATGTTACCAGATGTACGATCCTGCCCCCTACAAGCCGGCACATCAGACAACGATAATATTCCCTATAAGAACCCTCGCACCGGGGAGAAAGGAGGAGGAGACACTCCAGAGCCCCCCTTTGAGATTGTGAACTAACTTGATCGTCGGAGGGGTCGGGTCGAGCTCCCCGACCCGACCTGTGTGCAGGGTCGAAGACGAAGGGCCCCTCCACCGAACGCCCAGGCACGGAACCCCCTCCCCGGAGGAAACAACGACCCAACCGCGATTGAGCCTCCAAAACCGACCACCTCAGCCACCCCGAAGTCAGCACGACGAAATCCCCGCCCATCCGGACTCGAACCAAACCGTATTGCTCCTGAGGCCATGGCATAAAGTTGTTGACACTAACACAATTCAAAGGTAAGTCGAGTTTTATTAGTCAAAACTACACTCACAAGCTTAAATGCAGATTTTAATATGTCTTCTTATACCTTGCTGGATTCTATCCGGAGATGATCATCCTTGGAAGTGTCAAGAGGGCTGAGATGATCAATGCCTCGTAGTTGTGCTACTAAGGAAGAATCCCTCATAAAGAATAAAAATATCATATTTATGTACTTGTTAAAGTTTTTAATTTTTTTCTATTCAAAAAAGTTGCAATCAACTATTTGCATTAAGAAAAACATAATTTTTTGACAGAATATATATATAATATAATATTTGAAATTTTATCAGAGACATCCATCAATCAAATAGAATGTTTGCAGCTGTTTTTTGGATTTTCAAGGACACAAAACAACTCAGTTAAATATGTTAGAAGAAAATTATAAAATTAATTTTTATTAGTGATGTGTGTGGGTTAGCACGTCGACATCTACGTTGACATGAGTCAACGTGACATCCATGTTAACATTGGTCAACATTCACGACCATATTGTCAACCATCATATTAGTCCATGATGTGATGAACTCAAAAAACAAGTGATTCATTTCATGCGTTGTTCCACCAGTCGGGTTACAGTCGAATTATTATTATTTATTTATAATAACTCTTAAGGTAAAACAATATTTTTCTTAGAATTTTGAAGACTTAATTAGACTAATTCAATGCTCAAGACTAATTTGAGTATCAAAAAAATTTTATTAGAATAATTTGATAATATTTTTATATGTCAATGGAACAATTTATTGAGATGAGATGATGATGTTAGATTATACAGTCTTATTTGATAGGATAAGATATATTATAGATCTAATTAAATTTTAATTATTATTAACAGTCAATAAAAAAATATTTACTCATTGTAAAATTCCATAAGAGATGACTTGATAGAAACTCTTATAATTATTTATCTTACATTCTTTACTTTCATTTATAAATAGACAATACACGGGTGATAATACAATATATAAGAGAGTATAAATTTATTTTCATATCTCTTTAGTTCATATTTTATTACTCACAGTATAGATTTATTTTATATTTAGATATGTTTGCCAGTATCCTTCACATATGAAAGGGTGTGATCGATCTATTTTTTTATCTCGTCCATCTTGTTGCTTACTTACAAGCAATTCAAGATTATTATGGACAAGTTACTGTTAATAGTAGTATTGTGGAGAGTGATGATCTACTGTGGTTGTCGGCCTTATCGTAGGTAATAGCTGCATAGGCGACAATATTGTTATCGTCAATAGTTATGAAACACATATGTGGTAGTATTGTGTGTAGTTGCTAGAGGGAAGCGACGACGTAGTGTGCGATAATTACCACCATGGGCAACATCGTTGTTGCATGCAGCTGTACTACCATACGTGGTGGTCGCTTAGTGTCACACAAGGGAGTCATGATGGAAATCGATCATTGACTACAAGTAAGAATCGCGGCTTATGATTCAATGTCGATGAACTTATTGAGGATGATGGTCGCACAAGGCAACAAGACAAGAAGGATCGTTATGGTGGGTTTTGACAATGAAGTTGTCACGATGCAACAACTCATATAGCATTGTTGGGGGTCACCTGTGGCCCGGTATTGAACGACGATTAGCGGGCGATGGATTGCTCTATTATCGAACAGCTTTGGCCGCTAGTGAAGAGCATTCGACCACGGAGAGGATGTCACGATGCAGCATTGCTGGCAAAAGCTCAAGCACACAATGCAAGCGGCAAACATGTGCACTACCATAATCGTTTTCTACTCTAGGTTGACGATAATATTCACTAGCCCATATACGATGACCAGGTGGCTGTAGTTCCGATAGCGATGTTGAGAAGGAGGAAGAGAAGGGATTAGGATATTTTTTTCACCCATTGAAAGACACTTTTAGCCTCTTCAAACTTATTAATTCTAGTTTGATAATTCTATCATTCACAATATTAGCCATCCATAAATAATTTTAAGTAAACATTAAATATATTGATATTTCACCGAAAAGTGAAACATAGATGATATCAATTGTTCATGATATTTTAAATTCTCAAAGTATTAATGTTTTTTTTTTAATTTTACAATGCTATTTCTTTTCCTACATTTAGTATCTTTATATTCTCTAGTTCAAATTATTTAGAATAATCAAATGCAGTGTATTATATCTTGACTTAGCATTGTTTATTGAAAAGCCTTAAAAACATTATGAAACAAATTAATAAAATGAATGATTAGAAAATATCTAATAGATTCAACCTAATATTTATAAGAATAACAATCGTAAATAACATCATTTAATATTACTTATCTTAACTCTATGCTTATAAATAGAGAAGACTTTTTGAAGACTACAACTCAATATACACGAGATGAGATTATAGATCATTAATTTTTTTCAGATAACTATAATATGATTATAATTTTTATGTTTATAGAGGTCCGTTTCAATTTGTTCTCCAAATAATCCATGCATTTGGCTGATTCATTTTTACCGGACGCAAGGAGACAACAAAAAGAACCTTAACTATTAGAATAAAAAAACATATAAATTTTTTTTTTAAAGATTAAAATAATATATAAAATCGTGCATGACTCTCTACCATAACATGCACTTTATATAATCATGAATTGCGTAGGGAATATATATATATATATATATATATATATATATATATATATATATATATAAATGAAAAAAAACTGCATTAAAATATGTTGATCGAATGCACCGTCGTCTTCCTACGCATATATGTTGATCGAATGCACCGTCGTCTTCCTACGCATGCAGAACTAATATGCCGGCATCTGAATGGAATATTCTGATCCAACGGTGGTTGGGATGGATGGGAGACGGGGCCACATGTTTGGATTCTTGCAATGGAAGGGTGGGTGGTGGTCGCCGGACCAACGGCTGCCATTGAAGCTTGACAAGAAAGATGAACTCAGGCACGCCAGTGCTGAGCTCAGTACGTGTACAGCTCGAGCGTTTACTCCTCGCCGCATATGGAGGAATCCAATCCCCTGCGGTCCGCTGCAACAACAGTGGCCCTTCTTCCTTTTTCTCCTCTCTCTCTCTCTCTCTCTCTTCCTCTCATCTCTCTCTATCTCCTCCATCTTTTTTATGTTCTTAGATCAAACATATCCTCACTATTGGCTGTCTTCGGCAAAAAGGAGCCGTTGACGCCATCTACGCCGATCTTCTACTAAATGCTCCACTGTTTGTGGCCTTTTAATGTTCACACAACTTCTAAGCTTGTCATCTCTAAACACAGAGATCGAGTATAATACCTTCTGTTTGTTGTTTTCATTTGTAGACCCTAAAATCTAACTGTGAACAGATCAACCGACGACTGATATGATGTTTGATGTTAGGATACATACTCATAAGAACAAAGTCGAATAAATAGTTGGATAGGAGAAAGATTAAAGGGACAATATGATCTATTTATGTACTACATGTAAAGAGGCATTTTCTACAATCACTTTGGTTGTTTTCGCTTTCTATTTACATTTGATACAATAATTCAGGACAAGATGGATCATCTTTAGATGTGAGGGAGATATTTCCATTCTACATTCCCAGTGAATGCTATGCTAACAAAAATAATAGTATACTTGAATGAATCACTGTCCAAGCCACCTATTTCTGCTCCAATATGTACATTGGCACAGGCAGTGGTGAAGGGCAAACATGCAGGCTGAGCTCACACTTCATTTAGCAGGAACAGAAGCAGTTTGTTTACCAGATGAACACTCAATAGATTGAAGGCTGCATTGCCTCAGAATTAAGCTCACAATATGATTTCTGAAGTGTCATAAACTCAAGATGATTATGTGCAGAATAGATTTTATTCTCATCATAAATTATATCCATATCAGACTGATGTTCCTACAGCTAGATGGAAACCTGCAGGCTTTAATTGAACTGAGAGGGTGTTCAAATAGACCTGCTTTCTCCAGTTGTTTGTTCTTATCATTCTTATTTTCCAATTATTTGCTCAACATATGACCTCCTAAATTCCTCACAATATTCATCAAAACAATATATTTTAGGGTCCTATTGATGTCTTGAGTAGGTTCCTAGAAAAGACAGTAGCAACAGTCATGATACTGTTTTGCGCAGCTCCCATGGCTATATAAGAAGCTCCTCTGTCAGATCGGTTTCTTCAAGCTTCTGTGCCTTGTTCCACTCCTGAGCTGGTCCTTGTTTTATCCTTCTTCTTCTTCCCTCCAAACATGGTTGGAAGCTCCAACAGAGTGGAAAGCTTCCCAGATGCCACAGACCTTGAAGCCTCCCTACCCTTCCCGACACCAAGTTTCACCCCTTTGCAGGTCCACAATGTGTCTGTGCCACAGGAACAGACCACATTCCAGTCCCTCAAGCAGAGGCTAGGTGAGGTCTTCTTCCCTGATGATCCTCTCCACCAGTTCAAGAACAAGTCTTTCCTCAGGAAGATGGTCTTGGCGCTGCATTATTTCTTCCCCATCTTCCAGTGGGGCTCTGATTACCACCTTAAGCTCCTCAAGTCTGATGCCATCTCAGGCGTCACCATTGCTAGTTTGGCCATCCCACAAGTATGAAATCCAATCATGTTCTATTGTTCGTCTCCTATGGTCATAATCTGCAGAACCCTTACTATCTTCTCTGCGTTCTAACAGGGAATTAGCTACGCTAAGCTTGCCGGTCTGCCTCCCATCATCGGCCTTTGTAAGTCTATGATACAAGCTTAGTCATCATTTTCTCGCGATCCGACCATCATGATGTCTATGTTACTGTTGTTCTTACACTCGACTGGATGCCACAGATTCCAGTTTTGTGCCACCATTGATTTATTCTGTTCTTGGGAGCTCAAGAGATCTCGCCGTCGGCCCGGTATCAATTGCATCGTTGGTCATGGGATCCATGCTAAGAGAGGTGGTCTCCCCTGATAAGGAGCCTACCCTGTATCTTCAGCTTGCTTTCACGGCTACCTTCTTTGCTGGTGTTTTCCAAGCCAGCTTGGGTCTTCTAAGGCAAAAAACTTCTACCTTACACCAAGAAATGCTCAAGCCGCAAACTCACTGAGATCACCAAAGAACTACTTCCAACATGATCTCACAAGCAGTTGTTGGTTCTTGTAGGTTGGGTTTCATCGTAGATTTTCTATCGAAACCGACGCTGACCGGATTCATGGGCGGTGCGGCGATCATCGTATCACTCCAGCAGCTGAAAGGGCTGCTCGGAATAGTTCACTTCACTACAAAGATGGGATTCATTCCGGTGATGCAATCTGTTTTCGAGAATAGGACAGAGGTAAGAAGAAGAAGAAGATTTGTAATAGAATGGATGAGGATGCTTTGCCAAGATTGTGGTATCTTTGTTAGCCAATACTTATCGATCTTGTTGTTTGAACAGTGGGCTTGGCAAACAGTCGTCATGGGTCTCTCCTTCCTGGCCTTCCTGCTGATAGCAAGGCATATAGTAAGCCCTCAATCCGTCTTCATGTTTCATCAAAGTCTCTAATTCAGTAAAGCTAGTAATTCCCAAAGAGGTTGATGTTCGAAACAAGACAGCGATTTATATCTGCTGGTTTACGCTTTGTGTTCTTGCATGGAACAGAGCCTTAGGAGACCCAAGCTGTTCTGGGTATCAGCAGCTGCTCCTCTTACCTCAGTGATCCTCTCCACCATCCTTTCCTTCATCTTCAAAGCTCCAAACCATGGCATCAAAACAGTAAGAATCCTCATCACAAAAGATTCGAAATTCTGAATCTTTCGAGAGTCACTTCTTCTTGTTCTAACATCATGCCATGAAGCAGATTGGGCACTTACAGGAAGGGGTGAACCCTCCCTCGGTGAACTTGCTGGACTTTGGAGGCCCCTACCTGAGTCTTGCAATCAAAACGGGAATAATTACTGGAATCCTGGCTCTCACAGTATCGTCCTAAACCTTTCATCTCATTCGAGCAGAATACTTTTAGACTAATTGATATCTTCCAATGTATATACACAAAGAGAGACTCAATTCCTCTCCAAATAACATGTATGCATCTACTGTGGATTTACAGGAAGGAATGGCCGTGGGGAGGACATTTGCTTCCCTGAAGAACTATCAGATTGATGGTAACAAAGAGATGGTGGCCATAGGAGCCATGAACATGGCAGGATCATGCGCTTCATGTTATGTCACAACTGGTAACACAGGATCAAATCGACATTCTTGTTTGCATAGACTCTAATCAAATCGACATGCTTGGGGTAAAGCTGACCATTAGATCTCTTGTTCTCTTGCAACTCAGGTTCATTTTCTCGATCGGCTGTGAACTATAACGCTGGGTGTAAAACAGCACTATCCAACATAGTCATGGCATCCGCTGTGCTCTTCACAATGCTATTTCTCATGCCACTGTTCTATTATACTCCCAACGTGATGCTGTCAGCGATCATTATAGCGGCGGTGATCGGACTGATCGATGTCCGAGGTGCATTCCTGCTGTGGAAGGTGGACAAATTTGATTTCCTGGCTTGCATGAGCGCTTTCTTTGGGGTTCTCCTCATCTCAGTGCAGATGGGTCTCGCCATAGCTGTAAGCATTCTCCATAGCCCGACCAGCGAGAAGAACTAGCTGTTGTATACTTACCGCACTTTCTGCTTAAAGAAACCGAAGGAAGTATTCCAGTTTGATGATCAAAATTCTGCAGGTGGGCATCTCATTGTTCAAAATTCTGATTCACGCTACCAGGCCGAACACGGTGATCTTGGGAAACGTCCCGGGAACGAACAGCTACAGGAATCTGGCACAATACAGGGAGGCCGTAAGGGTGCCTTCGTTTCTGATCCTTGGCATCGAGTCCCCTATCTATTTCACCAATTCGATGTATCTGCAGGAAAGGTTAGTCGTGATCGTCCAGAATCTGTCTGTGTATCACTACACTTTCACTGGCCTCATCCGGTAGCTAGAAAAACTTGCAATTCTTTCTATTCGACGCAGCAACTGCCAATCAAATTCCTACGTACACAAGTGTTTTCTTGCTTTTGCATTACGACAAACATATGTAATTCTTGGTCGCAGAATCTTGAGATGGGTGCGAGAAGAGGAAGAGAGGATCGTGAAGTCGAACGAGAGCTCCCTCAAGTGCATTGTGCTGGACATGGCCGGTAAGCAGAAAGAAATGCTGAAGTCGGAGAAATTTGGTCGATTGTTTGTACACTAATAATAAGCTTCGACATTCACACAGCCGTGACAGCAGTAGACACAAACGGCATGGAAGCGCTCTCAGAGCTGAAGAAGACGCTCGACAAGAGATCTCTCGATGTAAGGAATTCTGCACCATCACCATATATATCGATCTCCAACCTGGCTTTGGAACTCAGTAACAGGAATCTCTGAAAATTCTGCAGCTTGTACTGGCTAATCCTGTTGGAGAAGTGGCACAGAAGCTGTCTCGTTCAGGTACTTGGGAGCTTTTCGGATCGGAACACATCTACATGACGGTGGGCGAGGCCATTGCTGCAGCCTCCTACAAGTGCCAGACTTGAACCTACAAGATAAGGAAACAGATAGCTGACGAAGAAAACAAGTCAGTTTGCTTGCCAAAAACATGAACTTGTGCCCATACTTATCTGAGCACTACTCAGAAAAGATTTTGAAGGCAACAGAATAAATAATCATATAAAGATGTTTGAAGATGAATAGATGATTGTCACATTTGTGGCCTTCAGATAGCCTCGCTCTTTGCTGGTGTATGATCGACCAGTGCATTCCTGTTTATGTTTGCAAAATGATTTGTCTCGTGTATCCTGTGATTCATTGAAGATGAAAAAAGAAGAGCTAATGCTGCTTGAAAATTCAACTTCATCCACTGTATGTGCCATGACAGAAAAATCAAATTTAAAGATATTATTTGATCTATTTTGGCATTAGGAATAAATAATGCCAGTAAAAACCATGTCCTTGAATCCTGAAAATAAGTAATATTATTTTTCCAAATATTCATACAATTATATATATACACATATATATATTATATATATCCCCAAAAGCTAAAAGATGGTATCCTAATAATATCTAATATCTTGTGGAGCTTATCTATGGTTATTTTGAAGCTAAAATATGGACTGTATTGGACCTTGGTTTTGAGCCGAACACTGGACCGAACCGGTACCCGTTTCACGTATGTTCAGGAACGGACCGGTCCATTGAAACGTGTTATGGTAAGTTCAAGTGGGCTGCAAATTAAATGGATTAGTCAAAACCCAACCCAAAAAAAATTCGATTTGGGTCAAAATCTTCCGACCATGGTTTAAGCTCGGGTTGGAACCCGGTCCAACATTTTGGATTAGGTTAGATTCATGATTAACCCAATAAAATCGAGATTAGACCGAGATTTCCCAATCCTAACCCAACACAAACTAAAAATTCCTTCGTTTCCCGCTCTACTTGCAAGGATTAGAGATTTGTGCCGACTGAATGTGATCTTTACATGGAGTTGTTGAGTTGAGAAAGCAGAAACAGAGAATCTATCGAGTCTCAGAGCTGGATTCCCATGAAGCACATGAACATGGAGACAAATGAGAGGAAACAATTTATGTAAGATAGCAGATGGAATCAACTTTTTGATGAAATCTCATGTGTTGCTAGATGAGATGAGTCCTCTTTGTCAACACTTCCAATTGAGGAGCAGAACAGAGCACATAAAATGTTTGAGGAAAGGCAGATTAGGATTCTTGGATGAGTGGAGCTCAAGTAAAGGGCAAATGATACAAGCACAATTGCCATTACACTTTTTGTCACTTCAATGCATTGCAGGTCACTGGAATCTATGTAGCAATGACAAACCAGCACCTAATGAAAGAAGCATCAGGAAAGCAAATAAAAGCCATAATTGTGCCTGAGAGTTGCTGAATCATATTCATTAGCTTGTGGCTCATATGGTTCACAAACAGTTTATGTAATTAATTGAGAGCCAATGCAGTAGCTAAACACCCTCTATGATCAAAATCGTCGGTCGCGAAGCAATGTTTGCCTTTGATTTTGAGGTCTAGAAAAAAGAGAAAGAGGGTGGAGCAATCCCTGCTATGTACCAACACTATCATGAGCACAAATAAGATTGGCAAACAGGTGAATGTACATGGTGATCATCGACAACCGCCGAAGAATTCACGCAGACAGCTCCTGAGAGACGGATGATCAAACTGTTTGTGTTGCCAATCTAAATGCTCATGTTATTAATGGTGTTAGTGATGGGCAAACATCCGGTCTACGAAGCCAGTTTCATATCATCAAGAAATGTCTCCTCATGGAATGCTGAAGCATGAGAGACAGATGAAGTGATTCTGGATTTCTCTATTCTTTTTTCGAGCGAAGATCCTCGGTCGCGACATTTGCAGCTACCAATGGCTTCCTTGACTCTGCAAATTTGCATAGAAATTTTAAGCTACACTCGGTGTGATGCTGCTTCATGAAAATGCTTGGAGCAGTAATATGATGGTTCATGTGTGCATGGCAAAATAATGCATCATAAGAACAAGGAAATGAAAGAGATTGGAGATGATTCCTGGACTAACCTATGCATGCAGATGTGCTTTCCCCCCTCCGAATTCTTCTTGCAAGACCCTTCATTGTCTTTCCTCTGCTTGTTCCTGATGGTTGGTGATTCAATACAGTGGCTGTCAAGTATGCAGTCTCCAAAAATGTGAGTCTTCTTAGGGTTAGGGCCATGAGATGTAATGCAAGTGTAATCCTCCGATTGCTCGATCTCGCTTGCTGAAAGTGAACTGATAAATTCATAAGAAGAGCTAAAACTGGTGTCCTCTTTGGCCAGTGACCAAGAATCCATGGAATTCTCAGAATCTGATACAAGAACTTCAGAATTGGACCTAAGGATGTTGCCGATGGATTTCGTGAGGAGCAAAGATCTACCAGTATCCACTGGACATGAATGGAGCAGTCCAAATTCCTCATGTTCCAATCTACATCCTTTTAATTCTATGGTCATCCCTGAGCAAACTGAACCAGGTTTGGATGATCCAATCCGAGGTTGCAAGGATTTTGGAGCCGCTCCCAAATAATCATCTCCCAAACCTGCCTGATGTGATTTGGGGATTGAGATGTTGGACCTCATCTGTGAAGCAAACACAATGTTCTCGTTCCTAGGGAACCCTATCACCCTCCCCCATGGACTGGATTCATCACTGAGAGCATCAATCAGGCCGAGGCCTACCCTGCTGCCGTCCCAACATTTGATCCGACCATTAATGCCTGAGCTAAAGCCCTTGTCCAAAGGAGATGCAGGGCTCCAAACTGCATCAGACTCTAAGGAGCCCTTGCTGCCAAATCTCACGCCGGTCTTCTTCACCACACCATCAGACGAGAAGCAGCAGCCTGAGGCTGAATGATACATCAGGTACCCTTTGCTTTGATCCTTGTGAACTGGTCTGCTGCTTTTCCTCAGCATCGTCTCCAAGCTCCACCTCCTCTTGGTTGCTTGCTTCTAGGAAAGCTACAAGTCCCTGGGTGTCATCAAAAGGTCAAAGAGATGAAGGCTAAAGGGTCAATGTCATGCACTGAGAAAGGTAAAAGAAGGCTTTCGATCAATAGAAGAAGGCAGCATCGAAAACATTAAACTATTTGGAGTGTGCAAGAGATGAATCATCTCTGAATCATCAGAGGAGCAGACCTGCATAGCACAAGGAAGATAAACCAGACAGAACAGCAGACTACTCCATGTATCTTTCTCTAGAGAAACAAGTCTTGATGCTTGAAGCCCCAAAACATACAAACAGCTACACTATGAAAGGAAAATAGAAGAACATGCATGGGTCATAAACATAATTCAAGAAAGAGACAGAGAGAGAGAGACAGGTACAAAGAACATATAATATTATAGGGAGTGAAGCCCACCTTTCCCACTTGTGTGTGTGTGTGTGTCTTCCTTGTGTTCCCTATCCCTCACTCTCTGAAACTGGAAGAGAGATTTCTGATAGGAAGAAGACCACCAAGTGCAGTTAAAAGTAGGTTGACAAATGTATCAAAAGGTTGCACTGTGCAGAGCCACAAACCACCCTCTCCCTCCCCCTGTTTTAGCTGCATCCATCAAAATCAGTGCAGCAGTGTGGCTTCAGTAACACTCCACTGTTTCATGACCATCAAAAACCAGATGTAGATTTTGACTTGATCACCCATAAAAATGTTTGAGTTGACACAGACTTGATGTGTGGGATCCATTAGCTATAGATCCTATCATGATTTAATCAACCTAGAACTTAAAATAGTAGGAGGAGAATTAGTGCACTTTAATTGATGTTTAAGTGTATAATACCAAAAGAACTCTTAATTATCAGTCTAATCTAAGCAAGATTATGGCTCTACTCTATCTATTGTTTTTATGGAAATTGTAAGCAAATAATAGCAGTTATAGACCATGACAACCCTGCTATCCATAGTCACTTCAAATCAACTATCAAAGGCAACATATACATTTCTTTTCAGTGAGATCACCATGAATGGCCTCATAAAGCTATCCTCTGTGTGTCTGAATCTTTCTTGCATGTACTAACTAATATGAGAGAGAGAGAGAGAGAGAGAGAGAGAGAGAGAGAGAGAGAGAGCACTCGGAGATGGTGCTGCAAACAAGATGGGTGGAGCTTTGGCTCGCTTCCATGGGGACATTGATGGCAGAGAAAGAAGAGAAAAGAATGGACAAAGCGGAGCTTGTGGGGCCAAAATCTACGACTCCTTGAAACACATCGCCATTGTCATTGGGTTTGGTGGACGTCGATCTAATCGAGGCCAGGAGAAGAAGGACACAACAGAGTTGGCCCGAGAGATGGACTCGTTCTTGAAACTCATCTGTTTGAGGTCACCCATATGATGTTGACAAATGCAAATTGATTATTTTTTTCGTGTTGATGATTTAACATTGAATGAAAATGTTTGATTTAACATCGAATGAAAATATATATTGGTTGTGACTTTTTTTTCTTTCGATAAAAGATAATTTGATCAGTCGATCATTGATGCGGTTCGTAGCTCGTGAAGAATTATTTGTTTTGGACGATGGATGTATCCGTATGATTTTATCCTTTTGGAATATATAAATTTTTAAAAATATCTATAAATATAAGGAAGATCTGACAGACTTATGAGTTATTGGTTCTTATACTCCTCAACCAATAATCAGTCGACTAAATGATCGTTTATCACTATTCTAGAATTATTCTATTAGCATTTTTAATCTTCCTCATCTTATGACTCAGCCCATTATATCATCATTTAAATCTTAATCATATAAATATATATAACTCGATGTCAATGATATACTATTCATTAGTACTTTGATTGATAGTGTTAATATTTCATCTATTATCCTACTATTTCCTAGCCAAGCAATTATCACAACAATCCTTTAAAGTATTGAGACTCCTATTCTTTCTAAGGGCACTCTTCGTTGTTCTACATTTGTGACACAACTTTGTGGTCCTCAGATGCACTCAAAGGCCAGTAAGTGCCTCTCACAGCTTTGCTTTTCCTTCCCCAGGGAAATAATCCACATAGCTATTAGATCTTCCAAAATGAAATCTCAATCTGGATCAGATATGAATATTTTTCTTCTTGCACACAGCAATAGACTAACAAAAGATTCCATGGAATGGAGACCTGATACAAGCTTCTGTTCTTGGCTGTCTGCCTTTGTTTAATTAGTGGCTCTGCAGTTTCAAGGAAGGAGGAAGCTATTCCCCAATAAGATAAAGGAATTTGGATCACTTTGATGGGCAAAAAAAAATAACCAGCATGGAAGAGATAATAGAATAATACTACTTACTGCTCGTTTCAGGTTGATTGGTGTGCAGTGCCGTAAATAGCCTTCCAGTGGGTTATTGGGAGAAGACTCGGCGGTATTTTATGATGCACTGTCTTGCTGTGTCATTTAATTTGATTGATGATTTCAATTCCCAATGATAAGACACCACAGTGTTCCTCTCTTGAACTCAATTCACACGTGACAACATTAAACAACAGGTTTCGACTGCCTACAGATATCTTTCGTAATGTTCGTATTAAAATATTTATTTTGATGTTGTTCGATCCTTAGTATTAATACCTTTCGTTCTATACTTTGTTTGTATGTATTATTATTATTATTATTATTATGTAATTCATGTGCGTCGGAGGATTGTCACAAAGATTAGTGCCGACCTTTTCAGGAGGCACAGACTGTTCTCAGCGCACAGAATTCGCTGCATGCAGCCAAACACGGGGGAAGCACGTAAGAGATTTCGAAGAGTCGTTACGGCCGTCCATGTCACGTTGAGATGCGTGCGCATGACACCAGAAGAAGAGCTGCTCTTTTATCAGGCCCTCGACGGGGACACCGCACAGGGCCACGTCCACCGTCCGATCAACCTGATCTTGTGATTTAAGAGGTCTGTGGACATTAACATCACGTGACTCGACGGTGCGCGATACGGTACTGTAGTGAAAGAAAACCCCTCTTTACGGTTCGTGGACACGTGCTTTTCGGATCCGATTTGATGTACGCATGTACGTTTTAACCAATACGGATTTCGGATCGGGTCGGACTCATTCCATTAAGAGCCGACCGACATCGAGAAACCGGCCCCTTCCCCCCACCTTTTCTTCTCGCTTCCTCGTTCTTGACTTGGTTGCCTTCTAGGGTTTCTCGGAGGGAGGAAGTGGGGAGCGAAGGGGGGAAGGGTCGTTCGTTCGATGGCGAAGAAGAGGAAGCCCGAGGCGGTGACGAGGCGGCTGGACGAGGTGGACCGCACCATCTACTCGACCTTCCGCGGCGGCGCCAACTCGCTGTCGCAGATCTACACCCAGGCCTTGGCGCAGAAGAAGGTCGCCTTCCAGGCCGGGGAGCGCCACGCCCTGGTACGCCCCTTTCCCCCGTTCGTCAGAACTCGGTCGTTTTGGCCCGATTCGGCTGCTCCTTGACGCAGACGTGTTCGCCGTTTGCTCCATCTCGATGGTGGGTGGGTGTGCTTCTTAAGGGCTTTGGTTGATGAACTTTTTTTTTTCATAATCTTTTTTATCTCGATCGAGAGAATGTCATATTGCTCGGTTCTGATGGAGAGTCGGTGCTCGTCTTCATGGTTCTTGTTCATGATCGTTGCTGGATCTTTATTCGGTTTTCATATATCTTTCCTGCTTCGATGGACACAACTGAGGACGTATCTTTATGTAATTGGGTGTTATTCGCTCGATTCTGATGGCGAGTCGGTGTTCTTCTTTACGCCTTTTGTTTATGATCGTTGCTGGATCTTTATTCCGTTTTCATTTATCTTTCTTTTCTTGATAGATACAGCTGACGACGTGTATTTCTGTAATTGGATGTTATTCGCTGGATTCTGATGGCGAGTCGGTGTTCATCTTTAAGGCTTTTGTTTATGGTCGTTGATGGCTCTTTATTCGAGTTTGATGTATCTTTCTCGCCTTGATGGATACAACTGAGGTTGTAATTTCTGTAGCTGGATGTTATTCTGTTGATATCGATGGCGAGTTGGTGTTCTTCTTTAGGGCTCTTGTTTATGATCGCTTGTCGATCTTTATTCGGTTTTCATATAACTTCTTCGCCTTGATGGATACAACTGAGGATGCAGATTTCTGTAATTGGATGTTATTCGCTCGATCTGATGGCGAGTCGGTGTTCTTCTTAGGGCTTTTGTTTATGATCGTTACTGGATCTTTATTCGGTTTTCAGATATCTTTCTCGCCTCGATGGATACAACTGAGGTCGTAAATTTCTGTAACGGGATGCTAGTCTGTTGACATTGATGGCGAGTCGGCGATTTTCTTTAGGACTCTTGTTTATGATCGCTCATGGATCTTTATTCGGTTTTCATATGTCTTCCTTGCCTTGATGGATACATACAACTGAGGACGTAGATTTCTGCGATGGGATGTTTTTCGCCCTATCGGATGGCGAGTTGGTGTTCTTGTTTAGGGCTTTTGTTTATGATTTTGCTGGATCTTTATTCGGTTCATATTATCTTTTTTGCCTTGATGGATACAACTGAGGTCGTGAATTTCTGTAACGGGATGTTATTTGGCCGATATTGATGGCGAGTCGGTGTTCCTCTTCAGGGCTCTTGTTTATGATCCTTCGTGGATCTTGATTCGGGTTTTAATATATCTTTCTTGCCTGGATGGGTACCACTGAGATCATAGATTTTTTGTAATGGAATATATCGGTCGATTTCGATGGCGAGTAGTTCTTCTTTAGGGCTTTTGTCTATGATCGTTCTTGGATCTTTATTCTTTTTTCATACGTCTTTCCTGACTTGATAATTACTACTGAGGTCAGAGATTCCTGTTATGAAATATTATTCGCCAGATTTTGATGGTGTGTTGGTGTTCTTCTTTAGGGATTTGGTTGATGATAGTTCTTTGATATTTTTGGTTTTCGGTTATCTTTTCTGCCGTGATGGATACATCTGATGTCATGGACTTGTGTAGTGGAACGTGGTTTCTCATTTTTGATGGCATGTCTGTCTTCTTGTTCAGGTCTTCTATTGATGATTGTTCTTGGATCTTTATTTGGTTTTCAGGATACATCTGAGGTCATAGATTTCCTTTCCGTAATTGTATAATATTCGCTTGATTTTGGTGGGTCGGTGTTCTTCCTTAGTTGGGACTTTAAAACATTGTTATTGTTATTGGTGTTCTTCTTAGGGCGTTGGTTGATGATTGGTATCTGTCCTTTTGCACTTGATTGTTATAACTGAGGTAGTAGATTTCTGTAGTGGAACATTATGCTTGGGAAGTTTGCAACATTCTTGCATCTGTTTGTTGTAGGGTTCTCTCCGATGAGAAAACACTAAATGCGTAACAGTTGAATGAATGCCTTTTTCTTTTCCTTTCTTGGCAATTTCTTGATCATTTCCCCCAATCAGCTTTTTCTTTTTTTTTTCCTGTTTGAATTGTTTGCATCTCATGTTGTGATCAATTAAGATTACAAGTTTCGTATATACATTATATCTGTATGTATAACCTTCTAGATGTTTGTATCTTTATGTATTGTTTTTTATTTCTTGAAGTTTGTGAAATTTGCCTCATCTCATGTTGCATATTGTCTCTCTCATACTAGAGGTTGATGGAAGCATATTATTTCCTCATCTCTTTAACAATCTGTTTATTGTAAAACAATTGGAATAAGAGCTGAAAGAAATTAACATGGACTAAAGTGATGTGGGAATCATGAGCTCAACTTGAGCTTTAACTGTTGAGTGTCTCATGGGAACAAACCCATGCCGTTATGCATTTGGGTGGACCTTTATCTCGATTACTTTCATTCTTTTCACCCTCATTTTTTTCTAGTTCAGATGATATATTGGCTTTTGTTTTGCTTTCGTTATAATTTTGGTTGGTTAGTATTGTATATGTCTTTGCATGTCTCAAGCTTTGGCATCTGTTAGCTGAGAAAGTTGCAAAACTTTGCTTGTGTTCAAGGAAGGACAAGAGTAATGGATGTTCTCCGATAGCAAAGGACACTCGAGTATCTTTTTCAGCCAACCAAAACTTGTGTACTGATTATTGCTTGTGCATATACTTTTATGCAGGAAAAACTTTACCAACTGATTGTGAGACACAGTGATGCAGGGTCAACAGTGACTGTAGCTGATATAGTTGCTTATTTGCAGGCAATTTTTCTTTTTTGTGCTCTCAAGACTTTCTTATTGCAATTTATGTAGACTTATGCTCTCATCTCATTGCATACAACAACACGATAAGTAGTCTTGATGTCCCAGTTGTTTGTGGTTGACAGACTGCATGGAATTTTTTTTTTTTTTTGCCATTTACTATTGTACATGTAGTCAATTTGGCAAAGTTTTTCGTAAGACCTTGCTCTTTCTTTACATGCACCACTAGCTTTTATTAACTCAATAAAGCATCTGCTGATCTTTTTTGAATGTTTTCATGCCATTTTAAATGGTTTGTTTTCATTTATCATGTACTTTGACCGCACATGAATCGAAATATTCTTTTTGTCTTTGCTAGTAACATTATACATCCACTTTAATATTTTTATTTTTGTTACACTAACTTTCTTGTACATGCTATTTCCCAATTACATAACACTGACTCTCATACCACATGTTTATTATTAAAATTATATGTGTGTGTGTGTGTGTGTGTGTGTGTGTTAAACGATCACATATAATTCTCAATGCCTCTCTTCACTTCAACAAAATTTCTTGCTCTATAAGGAATATCGTCATCAGTGTCTGGTTTTTTAGTAACAATGTCAAGATGTTTAAAATCCTATATTCATTTTAATTACGAGTTTTTCTGAGGATTGCTGGAATTACATTTGATATATTAAATGTTAAATACTGAGTTCTGGCATGTCTTCTCATTATCATTTGCCCATGACCTCTTATAAAACTCTGTAAAACATATCCTGTTTATGTTTATACATCTTTTGCATTCTACAGTATTCCCCGTAATCTTGGTTGAGATTCAGTGAACGTCAAATCACTCATATTTGTTTAAATATTGACAATGGACAACTAAACTTATATTTGGCGAAGCATGTCACTAAGTAATGCAAGTGACTCTTAAATTATATTTAATTCTTGGTAACTGAATTTTGGATTCGGAGTTAGCATTAACAATATTTAATGGGTGTATGTTGCCAATATTTAATGGAGTTAGTTTTCAATCTGCTTACTTAAATTCGCATTAATGATAACTGTCACTTGGTTTTTTCATCCTACTCTTTTTAACATGCTTTTACAGAATGAGACTGATGGTGAGGACACATTAACCCCAAATTCTGAATTGGTGCATCAACATTTTCAATCTGCAATACAGTCTACAAATGGGAACATTAACAATTCTGCCAGTATGAACGGATCTGCAGAAGGTGATCGTATCCACCAGATTGGTCGCTGTGATCAAACGAAGAACCCAAGCTTCACAACTGCTGCTTTATCGAGCCTGGTTGACAGCAGCGGTTTGCCTTGTTACCTATTGCAAGGTCCGAGTTCAGATGGTTGTCTGGCACAGGAAAATGAAACAAGGTACCACGAGTCAAACCCTCTTAACCAAAATGGAGAAATGGGTCCTTTTGATCTCAGTTCATCATCAATGGATATGCATTCTGATAGTCCCACACGATAGACTTTCTAGTATATCTTTTTTTTTTTTTAATCTCCAGTTAGCTTATTATCATTTACTGACAATATCATGGTGTTGTTACCATGGTTTAGTTTGTGGCGGTGTATACGTTTATAGGGACAAATGTATATGTTTGCTTACTGCATAAAATGGGAGTTAGCATTAAGATGTCCTCCTAAGATCAAAGCAATAACATGATTGCTTACTGCATGAAAACTAAAAATTGACAGGACACTCATCGTAATGCTAGCAATGCCAATGATCATGTCCACAAGCAAGAAAATGAGACTTGTTTGTTTCCAAAAGTATGGTTAATGCATCATCGAGTCTTGACCAAATAAAATATTAAACAGAGAGCCAAGAAGTCTCCCATGATTCAGCGATCAGCAAATGTATTTAGGATGAGCAGCTGAGTATGATCATGAGGAGTCGATGGGGCAGCCCAGTTCCTTGGCAGCGGCACTTAGGTAGGCAAGCGTTAAACCAGTCGCAATCCTGCTTTGGGCTTCCCATTGTATGCATTTGTCTATGTCTGATCGCCAGTTGATGATGCCCAGATTTAAGCGATGGTAAGATGAATTATCCACATTTAAACAACTACCGTTGGATATGCTTGTTGTGCTGCCATGATGCAGTATGTCACGAAGAACCGATTTGCTGAGAGCGCGAACATGCGCACTTGGATGAGAAAGACAGCGGATCGTTGCTGATAAACGACACTGCAAAAAGTTTCTTGTTTGTCAAAGCTCTGACACTGCAAGCTGTTCTGCAGCTTATGGTTGAATAGATAGAAGGAAGGAGGGGATCGGGGTGAGAAATTGTTTTGTTTACCTTCAGCAGATTTGAGAGGCCGTCTACAACTGTAAGACCCGGTCCCCCCCAGTGTAGGACAAGTTGAACTGCTTTAGCTGTCACTTCTAAGAGCTGCGCATGGGGAGATATTCTTAAATGCAGTTCAAGAAATTGGAATCAGAGAAACAACTAAGCAATAACAGATGTCAACATTTAGAAATTAAAGCAACTGACCTCCAACTGCGGCAGGGTGCATGCTTCGCCATCGACAAGCATTCCATCTGTGGCACTGAGTAAAAGATCTGAAGCACTTGCCAAGATTATCAATGCTTCGGGGCTTTCATGGTTTCTCATAAGTTCCACGATCAATTTGACTATTCTATGGTTGATTCTCCACATTCTCTGTCCTTGTTCGTCATCCCTTGCAATCCAGGGTTGCAAATCCTTTTCGGCCTGTCCAAAAATCAAATGGTTCCCTAAAAAGTGATTGGAAAAAAAAAAAAAATGGGAGCATTGGAAATATACTTAAATTATGCATCTTATTCACTGAATATTAAAACTAAAAGAATTCTGGACCTGTAGAACAATGGCTGTGGATGCTTTTGTTGGTGATGCTGAAACAACATTGCAAATTGCATCTACGACCTAGCACAAAGGCAAAATTGATTAGTCTGTCTTATGTTCTGAAAAACAATTGGATTGTTTGACAACCAATAAGCATGAAAAGGGCTAGTCAACAGGTCACTTAACTATATACATATATACAAGTCAAAAACAATCAAATTTTGCCTTACTCTAATCTACCTATTAACTAAATAAAATTGAGGTAGGAGTTCTTTATATGTATATAGTTATATGCTTGAATATAGGTAGACATTAAAAGGCAGCTATATCAAGTTAATACTATAGATGAATTAAAATATAAGATATTTTTTCTAATGGAACAGCTTCTAAAGCACATCTAAATTGCAATAGGTACAAGAAAATCTATGACAGATCCAACAGAAATAACTAAAGTAATCATGAGTGAAGATAAAAAGAACAATTCAGAGCATACCTGCCTCCAACCCTGGTGAGCAGATGTACTTTCTGCACTCATTTTTGTTTCTGGAGCTGCAATCAGTTTATGCCACAGCAATGAAACAACAGAGAAACATAATTCCTGTTTCTCTGCGAACACAGATCTTAGAAGAGCTTGTGCACCACAATTGTAGCCAATGTATCGGTCTGTCATTAAAAAATTTGCTAAATCTGAAGCATCAACCGGCAAACTTGAAATACCTTTCCCTGATGTCTCTACAATCATGCCAGTAGATAAGATTCCTCTGTCAGTCTTTACAAGTATTCCTGACAAACTATTGCTAGATTCTGAGCATGGAATATCCTCTGGTTCAAAGATGCTACTGCTTGCAACAACTGATATTCTACCACCGGAACATGCTGGATCATCCCTTCGCACTTGTGCATGTGCCAATTGTGCTTCAATAGGTTCAGCCTTGTGAACTATGGAGGCAACAATTTTGCCATGTATGTCAATAAGATTATAAAGTGAAGATGCCCTAGTTGAAATCTCCACGTCCCACTTACAACGCATCATAACAGAGAGAGCATTCATGCAAGCCTTTGATCTTCCAAACAACTCAGAAACATGTGCGGCAACCATAGCAGCAGCGACTATCTCATCTGAACTGCAGCTCCATAAAGTACCAATAGAGGATGGCTTCAATGAGAATAGAGCTTCCAGAATTCCAAGAATTCGGCGAGTGTGACAGACAGCAGACTTAATACTATTGTGTAACTCATGAGCAACTCTATTAGTCTTTGCAGCCTTGATACTGTTTGCAGAATCCTTAGAATTTGAGAGCATACCATTTTTTGAAATCATTGGGAACAACTGAAGTTCACATGCCAATGCACATATGGCTGCCAGAACATAAGAATCAAATGTTGCTACAGGTCCTTGTTTCTTCCGATTTTTGTTTCTGTTAGCAGTTTTTCCATTAACAATTTGCGGCACCTCGATGATTTCCTCTGCAGAATAACTACCACAATCTGTTGCCCTTTTACTCCCATTTGGCAAAGCTTCATGACTGACACAAACAGTTAGCATGACAAACAACAAGCGGGATGCAAGGTCAATTGTTGCACAAGATTCCAGAAACAGCGAGTGAATCATAGTATGAAGCTCCGCAATAGCAAGGTTCTTAGTGGTAGACCACATGCTTCCATGAGTTCTTGGTTTTCTTGATTGCTCAGTGGAGTGTTTTGAAGGAAAAGTTCTTCTGAGTATAGCTTCAACAGTAGCAACAAATATCCTTACAAGGCATGCTTCAGATGGGCTTCCTCGAGGGAGATACTCCAAGACTTTTAAAAGTGGCAAATACAAATTCCAAGACAAGGGAGGAGGCTGCAATGGGGCTGCAACTACCATTTCAGGCAAGTCAACAGCTGAGGAACTCAGAGGAAGCAAACCATATGCAGCTTCCCAAATGGTACACATTCTCCATTCAACATCAGGACCATGGGCACATAACATTGTTGCAATTCCCTGAGCTGTTGCTTCAATAGAAGCTTCTGAAGCAGGAGCCTCGAGCTAGTCAAATTTATTGTCAGTAACAACATACAATAATGATAAAAAGACAACTTAAACTAGCAAACTAAAAGAAAATTTTCAAACCAGACAGATCACAGAATAATATCATAAACATGCAAAGCCATTAAACAGTGAAAATTTTGAATATGTGGACAAAGTGAATCATGCTATCTTGAATTACCTGTTTCTTATATGATGATATACATCCACCAAGAGGTTCATGATGGACAGCAACTCCTTCAGCATGCCATAGAGGAGGAAAAAGCAGTGTAGGTTGGGAAAGTATGCGGAAGAGTAAAGCAGCTGCAGCATCTGCAGCAACACCAGCTCTCATGGACATTGCAATGCCAATTGCACGTAGGAAATGCAAATGCATCCAGTTTCTTGGAAGCTACAAGGGGACAAGACAAAAAATCACTGCAATAACTATTTAAATGTGGAACAGGATTGGCCAGGTGGTAGAATCATGGAAACATTTTTTTTTTCTATATTTTGGACCTTAGCTCCGTGAAACAATATACTACAAATCAGCAAAGAGGCCAAAAAGAAAGCAAAATACATTTCTGAAAGAAGCTTGTATAGGTACAAATTCTGTCAAAATTCTAGTTGAGATTTGTATACTAAAATCATTGCAGCATATCATGAAGCCAGATTATAAATGATACAAGACAAGGTTTCTTAGATTTAGGTTAAGCCATGATAAGACTATTACTACAAAAACAAACTATGAAACCCCAGCTCAATGGACCCTGCTGCATGCACATTTCCCGCCATTAAACTTTGAGGGCAACATCAGTAACAAATTAAGGGTCATCCCAGCATCATTGCTCCTATCAAAGTTTTCTTGGGTCACCCTCTACCTCTCCTTGACTCGCCTCTTCTAGCCAGGATGAATCAAGTAATGAATTTTATTTTTTTGCATGTGTTTTAATCCTTGATATTAATAAGTTTTTTATGAAATTTTGGGTTGCGTGGGGTTAGATTGGGTTAGATAGGGTCCTTTTTGAGTTTAAAGTTATTTCAAGTTTAGGTCTTCTTTTTTTTCCCCCAAATTTTCTAGTATTAGAATCCAAATTTGATGAAAATGCTCATCTTTGCAAGTGGTGACGTATCTTATTCAACAATGTCAAAAATAGTTGAAAATTCATCATTTGGAAAACCCTCATCTTAGCAAGTGCCAATGTAGATTTTTCATAAAGGTTCAAACATACAAGACAGTTTCAAAGTTGAGGATGCTACACTAAGTGCTTAACATTGGCAGCAACAATCGACTCTGCTCAGATTAGAGGGCAAGAGAGATAGGACAGGTGAGAAAAGGAGAGAACTGATGGAGGAGACAATGAGCCAGACAAGGAAGAAATAGCAACAGTATGGTGGGGCAGAAGGGGAGGCAGCAGTGATGAGACAGAGAAGACGGGCAAGTGGAAGAGGTTTAAAGACTATGAAAAAGAGAGCACATGAGAGAAAGAGAGAGCACGTAAGAGAAAAAGAAAGAAAGAAAAAAAGAAAAGGAAAAAAAAAAGACAATTGTGACTGAGCTGTTAAACATAAAAGAAGGTTATACCTATCGGATGGTAAGCTTTTCACTTGGTATGGTTTGGAACTAGGCTGTTTACTACCTGATAAGCTCATTACAGTAAGCTTACCAGGTGTGGTACAGTTGAGCAATATTCCCCAGTCTATGGCCTGATTGATTCTCAGAATGATAAATACCAGTTAATGTCTACCAATACAGGCTGTATTTTAAACCTTCATTTAATCTAACCTTAGTATCATGTTGAAGGTAGGTGGACAAATAAGGAAAAAGTCAACAGATTGGTGCCCAGTTACACACGGGAAGTTTCACATGCATTCAATGACCATTAATGGAACACTAAGCAATTGCCTATCTTAAAGACCTTGAAAGCTTCTGATTTAGCAAGAAAGATAAGCCGTAAATACACAGACATTCAGGTACATATTCTTGTGCCATTAATTTCACCATTACCAACATTCATGATATTAAAAATACATTTGCACTTAATCATGCTGTCACTTACAAATAACAGTAAAATAATATTAAGTAAGTCACAAGCTAAATTTAAGTGCTGCAAACAATATTAAAATCCAATATTAAGATTTTATTCTTTTTGCTTTTATGGAAAAAATCCAAAATCTGAGAACCTGAGAGTAGTAAAAGCTAACTTCGATACACTACAGTGGAAAATCCAAAATGGCTCAGGTGTAATATGCATAACTTGAAGAGGAATAAATTATTACACATTAGTGGTGATGGGGTAGCAGGATACTTGATGGAACATGATGCATAATAGAAACAGAAAAACATATCAATAAAAGAAGTTTTATCTTTATGACTATGCATACCCTCATGCCAGATGCATACTCTTCGGCTGCTCTAAGGAGTTCAACTAGTTGCACAGCAGCATCAAGCGCATCTGGTGCCCATGATGGAGGTGCTTCAAGAAGTCCAAGAAGAAGCCGTTGTGTTGCGCTTGGTGTAGCAATCGCATAGTACCTGAATTAAATGTGAAAGTTCTTTACAAGCAGTGTATCCAAGGATTTGAATGTGAAAGTTGTTTAAGTTAAAGATATCCACCTATGAAACAAACGAGCATAAGGCTCTAGAGGAGGCAGCCCAGCAACAAGATGCTCATCCAAGGGAGTTGTAGGAGGAGGAAGCAGGAGTGCAGGGACAGCTGCTGCTGTCAAATTTGCAGTTTCATAACGGGCTACCTCCTCATCACAAACACTCAAAATAACTCCAGCTCCATTGGCAACAGCCCATCGAGGAGTTGATGGCATAAGTTGAGGATGTTTTCCAGATCCACGACTACAAGCTAGCAATGTGAAAATGCTTACTGGTAATTACTAAGTCTTAAAACCAACACAAAAGTAGACCAAATGAACGAAAAAAAAAACAGTCCATGGACTAATCAACTGAAAAGAAGAGGGTGATGGCTGCTGTAGTAACATAGAAGAAATAAAAAATAACAGTAGATGCTTAACAGTATGAGCTTAAATTTCTAAACATGTTTTGGACAAAACATTTTTTTAGCTGAATGAAACTGATCAATCTTTGTTTTCAGAAACTCAACTTCCAAACATATTTAAAATAAGAATGAAAAGATCAAAATGCTTCTAACAGGACAAAGGCACAGACGCCCTGGCAGAGGAAAACAAAGTGCTCCGTTTCTGTGGAACTAGGATTTTCCACAACTACACCAAGCATATGAAGAAGTGTGGACCATTACTTTCTGTAGAAACCAATTCACAATAAATTGGATGAAACTTGAAAACAAATATCAGAAAGATATGACACATATGTTTGCCCTTTCAAAACTAACTTGGGAGCTTCATATTCGGCATATTTTAATTGTTAAGGTGCTTTGGTGCCAACATGCAGTTTTTGAAAAGAAAACTTGTGAGGTAATCATGGTTTGAAATATTGGTCTGAAACTAATACCAACCTTGGCTTGGACTGCTAACCTCCTAACAAGGGCATTTCTGCTTTGAGGCAGAGGACCTTCAATTAATAACTAAGAGATTAAACAAAGAAAAACTGAGGTGGAAAAAAAAAACATCAAACAAGATAATAGACTCAAGCAATTGTCTTGGGCTAACAATGAAGTAACTCAAATAAACTAGACTATATCCAGAAGTATAAATTTCAGGTAAATCACTACAAAATTAATTACAAAAATAAGTCTGAAAATCAAAATAGCTAGCCAGAAAAGTGTTTTCCACATTTATTGAGTTGAGGATTTTTTCTTAGGCTTCAAAATTCTTACACAAACCTTCCAAATCATCTCCAGATATAAACCACCCTAAAACAAAATCAATATTCACTGTTCAGGGATTTACAATGCTCGAATGGGCCCAACAGGATCAATCTAGCCTTTGTAAGGCTTGACCAAGATGGTTTTAGGCCGGAGTAGACCCAGGTTGATCTGAGACCAATATGGTCAAATTTAAGAAAGAGACAAGTTATGGCACAGTTGCCTATTTGCTTTAAATATAACTCTGGTTTAACTTCTATGTTGCTTATAGAATGTGCTTTTGATATTTGGGCTCATTAAGTTGGTTTTCTTCTAGGTCAACTTTGAAAATTATTATTTTATATTTAGTTTGTTTCTTATAGCCTTGTATTTGATCATGTCCCAGTAAGGGCATGACACAATTATTTTATCAAAGTACAACTACCTTAGGAAACAACACCAGGTGACAAGGGCATGATGAAATTATGTTATTGACATTATCACTACCTTCGATCCGATGAATTGATAGAGCATAGCATTATGGACGATATGATGATCCATGGTACTTCCCACATCAAATGTGAAAGATCCTAGTGATCAAGTGGATTTATGTATCAGGGATTGCGGAGAACAACTCTCAATGGACATTAAATTGGAATTCATATTGAAATGAACCTTAAAAAAAGAAGATAGATCTCCAAATTGATGATCATAGTAAAGTGATCACAATCAATCCAATGAGGATGGAGTCTTGAATTCCTTATGCCAAAGAAAGGTTCAATATCCCTATGCGCTGCTAATGTCAGGGAAGTCCCCCAGAACAAACTGAAACACCTGTAGAACAGGAGGATTTCAACAGTATGCAGGCACAGGTGTCACATCTGTTGTGAATGGATATGTTTACACTAGGTTTCACCATATGGATAATATATACACATCATACACCTTAAATTTATGAACGCTCCCTGGGTTCCATGGACTTTTGGGCAAAGGTCATTACAATCTTAAAATGATGATCCTGAATTCTCATTCACAAAAGCAGCACACTTGTAGCTCTAGAAGACTAAATTTCTAGTTTGCCAAAGCAAAAAGAAGAAAACACTAGGAAATATATTATAAAAATATAAAATAAGTAAATGAATTCGAAAATGTAGTTAAAAATGATATCTAAATATAATGAAGTATGCATGAGTAACTTTTACTAACCAGTTGTTGGAGGCTTTAGTTCACCACCAGCGGCATATTTTCCCATGACCCCACCGCACCTAATTTAGAAAATAGATTGTAAATCTTAAATGAGTATACAGTATCAAGCAATCATGTAAATGACTTGCAAGCATAAAACTTAATTCATTGGTGATGTTATTTGAATGATGAGGACAATGCATATTTTTGTCATCATAGCTTAAGAAATAAACTGAGATTTGCAAGCATAAGATTGTCATTCTCCTCGATATTGATCAAACACAAACAATGAGTCAGATTACAATATCATTTTTTGAAGGGGGGTAAAAGAAGAACCCACTAGTCTAGGAAGGCTATGATTACCACAAAGGAAATGCAAGGCCTAATTCATAGTTAGATGGTTCAGACTTCAGAGTACATATGAGTAACGAGTAATTGAACATATTAACTTCAATCATAAGATCCAAAGACTAATAAAATGTAGGTCTCTCATGACTGGCATGAGACCTACCCAAACTCATTCAATTTGGAAAAAGAAAGACTGATGTGATAAATTGAGTGAGATAATGAAGGAGACATGAATATAGTAGCAAGGGCAACAATTTATATTTGTAAGATTGTGATGAGAAAATTTAGTAGTATTTGAGACATGATCTAAAGTCCATGGATGATGACAGAACCTGTATTGCACTAAAATAAACAATGTTTATATCCAGAACAAGTCTGAAACAGAAAGGTAGGGAATTTCCAGAAGTTCTGGATAATATATTGGAAAACAAATTCATATGGTCTGCAGTCACAAACGTGAAGTATCAGTGACCACCAAGAAATCTTTGCATAAGCATGTATTTGTTTCAGTGCTGCATGCATACTGCAATAAAAGCTGGATATGCCTGGGTGATCCAGATTAGTGAAGTACATTTACAACTCCTCTCGATGCAGCCATTGATCATATTTTAGGCACACACTAACCTAAGGTATAAGTGGAACTGATAGTCAATTGTTGCAGAAAGAAACCTGAGTTGTCAATAAGGAATCATTAATGCTCTGAACAAAAAGTTATATGCAAATGTGGCACAGGATGGGTAACACTGTAAAAACATGGCTAGAAGCACATCTATTGACTTCTCATAAGTTGCATGCATCAAAAAATCTAAGCAAGAGTTCTCACATGTTGGCACCATTAAATTTAGGTATAAGTTAAACTATCATAACAAGGATGTATGTGTATTATTCCGCCATATCGGGGACATATGAGAACAAAAATATTGGGGTGAATATTATTGTAAACGTTCAAAGATTAGCAGACAGGAACTAGAAACAAAAGTCAAAAGCTTAATTTGCAATATGAAAGTGTTAAACTTAGAATTTGACTGATGTTGGACAATAGCTAATAAGTTAAGGATCAACCAACATGTCTAATGGTTGTGAGTGCTGAAGTGCTTGGATATACAAATGACTAACAAACTTTTCCAGCTTAAAAGAACAGACAGCTGAGCGATCACATTGATTTATATAATGTTGCAAACATTAGGTTGGGAAAAGTTTATACCAATGATCATCCATTTACCTGATAACCTGGACACCCCATTTTCCTTGGAGGAAATAAAGCTATCAGTATTTTTGGTCAAGATAAGGCACACAGCCTAGATAAATTTCCAATGGCTTTTAACTAGTAACTTTGAAATATCATCCATGAAGACCCCCTCAATGTCTGCCAGAAGTTTTGTCATGTTTCATTTCAGAGCTACCAATTGTTTATCTGTGCTTTCAGAAATTTCCATGAAGTCCTCAGAAAAGGCCGACTGAATCTCTCTCACTGGCCTAATCTGCTTTTCTAAAAGGGAGAGGTCTCTCATCATGTCAGCCAATGAAGTCACCCTCCTCCTCCCAGCACCCCCTTCTCAGTAACACCACGTATACCAGCGTCCCATGTGTTGGTATGCTGGTACGAACCAGATTTGCGTCGGTCCAGCCAGGCACCGATATAGGTCTGGACCCAGAGATTTAACACCATAGCTGGTAGAACTGTCCAGCAAGATAGGTCGATGTAATCATTGATTTTCACATGCTTCCTTGTCATCTATAATCTATATTTAAAAAGACCTCTACTTCCTAGATCCTAAACTCAATAAATTAGAAAGATTCATGGATATAAATTGTCAAATGCATGGAATGCTTTATGTAAGGCAAATTGAAGAAAAATCATTTGAAATGACAACATGCTAGATATCAAGACCATGCCTCATACAGAAGTAGCAAGAGAAAGAAACAGAAGGAAATTCTAAGCTTTGCAGTGATATTTGAAGCACATGATCTACCTAACAAGCAAAGAATGCAGCTTAAGACAATGAGTAACCTTGACATTTACCAAGTCTACGATTCTAAGTTTCTAACAGATAACTGGAGAATAAACAGAGTTCTGAGAAAAGGAAAAGTTCATTATGCACCATCTGAAATAATCGCTTCTGATGCCCAACGGTGAAGCAAGCAATATGTCAGTAATCCAGGGAGATAGTGGTCGTAGCGGCTTCCTATCATGTTCCTGTAGAATTTGAACGTGGCCTTCTTGTTTCTCAGGCTTACTTGTCGTTGCATGGTTACCACTATTGCTCCGCTCAGTTTCGCTGTTATGATGTTCAACCTTGTAAATTGGCCGATTGTAGTGAGTTAATATACGTAATATTTCCCCACAAGCTAAAGCCCATTGCTCAGAATACTCTTTCTGCAGTCACCAATTGGTAAAACAAGTTAATTGATGAAATTTGTTAAATAGATACAAGAATTTATAGCTTAAATTTCAGTAGCACCATATGAGTTGGAAAGAAGTATCAATATGAAATATGTTTGACATTTAAGATGGACCATTTTCTCAAAGTTCCATACCTCTGAATTTTGGCCGACTAAGGATATGAAAGAACTAAAAGGAGGGTCATTTCTATCATACACCAATGTCCCATCAATTATAAGTGAAAGAATAGGATGGACAATTGCATGGCCATGCTCCGGATGATGCAGAATAAATATAGCTGTAGATTGAGCAGAAACAGCAGCCAGCGACTTGTCATAATACAAAAGAGAATAACATGAATCATTATGCTGTTTTATAAAAATTAGCAGGGGTGAGGTTCCAATACCCAGAACTTCATCCAAAAGGCGCTTTTCTTTTGATGGATAATGGGTTTGGATTAACTGCATAAACAAGTCCAAGAGACAAGAAGTGTAAGTCTTTTTAACCACTGCTCCGTTCAAACAAACATAGAATCAAGACTAATTTAAAATAGATGCTTCTAACATGCTTGAATGAGATGATAAATTCATACCTGAGTTATATCTTCTGGGAACTCTTCTGTGGTGAATTGGCTAAAATATTCAACATAGGCCAAAACTTGTGCCTTAAGAAAAAGTCAATAGCATGTTAATGATCGCAAGAATGGTTGAAAACACTCTAGAATCTGGCTAAAGATAAGTTGAAGCATGAAATTGAAACATTATTTGGTCTTAAGACCAATGCTCAAATAGATTAATCTAACTTCCAAGTATATCTGATCAAACAAGAATATTAGGATGCCTCCAATATGCTTCGTTCTGGCTTGCATATGACATAAATTACTTTGTGATACTACACTAATGAAAGGGGCCTAATAATAGGTTCAAGCTTATAATGAACAGCTATAAACTTGGCGATAGAATACAAACCCACAGCACTAAAACAAAACTTCAAAATAATTTAGCTTGATGAAACTCAAAACTCCACATGAATAACAGTTCTTAAACTAGATCAAAAGGGTGGGTCTAAGTTTTGGGTAATCTATTGACAAATTATGGAGAAAGGAGAGATAATTAATGGTGGGTATGTGGAAATGGATACCCTCTTAGATCACCAAATTCCAATAATACAACAACAAAGCTGCAAGTCCTAACTATTCGAAGTCAACGACATGGATCTTTTGTCACCATTGAGATCTGAAAAAACTCATATGTTTAGTTAGGTTCAGAGTACTTAAATCTTTATTTAAAATTTTTATTAAGATCTTTTTAGGTCTTCCTCTACCTCTCCTTGTACCACTAATATTAATTATTTCACCTCTTCTGACTATCACATCGAGAGGTCGACAGCAACAACAACAACAATAACAACAAAACCGAAGTTCCAACTATTTGAGGTCGACTACATAAATCTTTTGTTGTCATTGAAATTTGTAAAAAATCATATGCTTAGTTAAGTTCGGAGAACTTCAATCTTTATTTATAGTTTCTATTAAAGTCCTTTTAATATAAACCAAATTCCAATAATAAAAGTTAAAAATAGTACATATATATTATTATGATTTTTGTTAATAAAAAATACTTGGCTAAACTTCATAAGCACAAATTAGTAGCCCCATGAAAAATATGCTAATTAATATATTTCATAAAATAATGATACAATTAAGCATAAAAACTAATGATGAAAGCCCATACCAAGGTAAGGCTGTATATATTAGCCATCCCATATTGGTAGAAGTCACTACATTGAATTGCCCCTCTTTTAGTAACTAGCCTCTCTCTCTCTCTCTCTCTCTCTCTCACACACACACACACACACACATAGATGTATTCTTGTGAGATATGTTTAAGCATTTGTGATATTTAGAGTAATTCACTAGTAAAACTTTGGCTATTAAAACATAAAATAATAGAAGCACGACGGCTATCTCACAGAATCCTGTTTTCAGGTTATCCAATCCTGTCAGTTAACAAAAGACCATTTCATACTAAAGTGTGCCAAGGGCAGGTGACCCAGAATTCACCTTCACCACTTTCATCCTACTTTTTGTTGTCTTTCCCTACTTGCATCTTAGTGATAATTCACAAACTCTTGTTGTGACAAGTTTTATTGATCAGCATATCTCATCCCCTTAAAAAGGACCTAACTTAGATCTTTATCCTGAACATATTATTACTAATTCTCCAACATCCATTCATGAAGTTGATACTCCCTTTAGTGAATTATGTTAACGAGATATTTTATACTGGTATAGAAAATATTGCATAATGTTCATGTTTACATATGTAAATTGTGCATACAGATGCCTAACCCCCTTAAGAGGATCTAATTTACTATTCTATTTTAACATAATATTATTATTAATTCTCCATCATTCATTCATTAATTGTTTGATGCTCCCTTTGTTAAGGAGCTCTTTTACATTGTTAAGGAAAATATCCCACGGTCTTCACATTTACAAACGTAAATTGTGCATACAGATGTCACATGTCCTTTCTTTAGAACATATTATTATAGAGTAAGTTTCCATCACAATAAAAAACTTGAGGATAGATTTGGTACTCTGAAATGTAAATGATCAATCAGAAAGACATGTTATATATTGGTCCAATCATATCAAATTATACAATGTGGTAATTTTAAAACTTTCCATAATCTAAAACTTAAATGAATTAGCCATGTTGTTTATTGATCAAAGTTCAAACCATATTGAATATATGCATAATGCATCACATAAGAATAATCCAAGCTCGTCAGATTATCATTTATAACTAGACAAAAACATGAGAGAAATTATGTGATGATGAGATACAGCAAAGCCAGGAGCTAGGAAGAACCAAGAACAGCAAGTCAGGAGCTAGGACGAACCAAGAAGTTGTTCGTATCGTACCTGTCTTTGCTTCTCATCTTGAGGTGGTGGCCAGAAGAGGGACGAGAACTGGAGCCCATCAATCCACTTCTCATTCGAGATGGACATTATAAACCAAAACCCTCTGTTCTGTTTCCTTCCTCGCACGGATCAGCAAACCCAAGAACCAAAACAATCTTTGAAGCTTTCTTTTCTCCGATCAAGAAGCTGATCATTCGTTACCGAGACAGCGTCCAAACCACCAACACACTTCTCCACCGCCACCAACAAGACCTGATCTCTGCATCGACCTTATATCCACAACCGATTCCCAACTCTCAAACCAGGATGCGACGGCTAGCTCAGCTCGAGAGCAAACTCGCCAAGGGAATCATCGAACTTCAACCCGCGGGCATGGGATCTAATGCCCCTAAAAATCCCAACAAACAACTCAACCGATTTCAAAGCACATCGACCTCCGAATCTCTGCGCAAGAAACACACCAAGAACAAGAAAAAAATAAGTCATCCACACCCAAAAAAAAAAAAATAGAGGCCAAATAAATGCAAGGACAAACAAGAACCGCACGAGAAATACAAATAAAAAACCCGATAAATTCAAGAAATACACGGTAATACCCAAAATAAGAGAAAGGAGCTGGAGAGAAACGAAACATACCTCGACGGGTCCTTCGATCTAAAGCAAGGGTTCAAAGGGCTCTCGCTCTTGCTCGATCTCTCTTTGTTTCTTGAAGTTGGTTGGCGTCTGTTTTGGGGGAGATATGAAGTTAAAAAGGGGAAGGGAGGAGAGGGGGAAAAGGATTTTTTTAAGAGCGTAAGTGGTTTTTTTTTTCTTTTTTTAATTTATAATAATGTTATATAATATTCTTTTATTACAGGGTCGAGGTGGGGGAGGGCGAGAGGGCGGGCAGTAAAAGATTCTTCGGCGATCCGCGGAGGGCAGTTTGGAGGCTGGGCTTCGCCCATCGCGTCCGACGTGGCGTTGATATTTTGCGTGCCCCCGATGTGGTGACGATGTATGATGATGCTGCGCATGCCATGGCCTCGTGAAACCCATGCATGTGTCTCGCCCCCACATACGCTTCCCCGCCACGCGAGCGGCCGACGCATCGTTATCCGACGATTTCCTCGGCGTGACCCAACTGGCCAACGGCCCTCGGATGCCACGCGGCGGAGATCCGACGGGGTTGATGAAACACGCGGAGACGACGACGTCGTGGCGTTGCAAGTGGACAAGTGGACGACGGAGGGATGAGAGGCGGCGGCGCTTTACGCACTTGGGCGGTAGTGGGTGCGCAGTGATTTCCCCATCGTGGGTCCCACTCCTCCTCTATCCGCGCGACAACTAAAACGCAGTAACAGTTCACAGGAAAATAAACCACGTAAAAGAATTATTATATATTTCAATATATGTCTATATAGATAAAAAATAATAATGGAAGAATAACATATATCTTAGAGTCTAATATTCACAATAATAACATATGTTGAGTGGACGCCACCTGTATGTGACATGCATGCGATCAGAGGAAATAAACATTTATGTTATTGTTTAATGACAGAGATAATGCAAGGAGGAGATATTTGTGTACGGGAGGGAAGAGAGAGCGGGAAATCATGCCGGGTGACGTGGCGCGATATGGTGAGAGTATTATATTCGGGTGTTCCACGTCGTCGTGATGGTGTGCTCACCGCAAGGCATGATGGGATGGTGATTCCGGAGGCATGCATGCATGCATACGTTGACGACGTCAACGTTGACCGGGTTCAGTGGAAGCAGTAGCGGTGATGGCGAGGCCGCACTTTGGTTCTCCGAGTAATTTTGCGGTGCCATCTTTTTAGTGTAATGGTTGACACGAGTACACTTTACTCGAGTGGACTCGATTAAGAAACGGGTAGTGTTTCCCAAAGAAAAAGGGATTACCCAAGTCAAAGCATGGATTCCAATCATGTCGAGCAGAAAGTTGCAAGTAATGAATGCCTTGGGTAAATTGGGTCCTTCCAAGTGCTCAGATTCTTCCTTCAAAGATGTCCGTCCATTTCATTCGGAGCATAAAATATAGGATGGATTGGCCTGAGGCCTTTTCATTATTATTATTATTATTATTTTACTTTTCGATTAATTAACCTTCCTAATGTATGTTCGTTTATAGTTCAAGCTTTGGTGAGAGAAATCTTGTTGGGCCAAGGCCCAGTTCAACATTAAGTCCATCTAATTTTTGTCTTGCATTTCTCATCCCCAAATCAAATTGTGGAATGGAACAAGTGATGCTATGGGCATCAAGATATCATCAATGGTAGTGACACTCAAATGTTTAGCACCCATCAAGAGATTTCAAGGTTATATCAGCTTCAAATACTTGAGAATCATGGTATCTATCATAGCAGATCATGAGTTCCAACACATGAGAAGATAAGCACATATGTTTCTAGCCATTCACTCGACGCATCAATGCTATGTATGTACACGGTCACTGCCAGAACAGGCTGAGCTTGGAAGAAGCCTGGGACTCCTCCTCGTGGTGCGAGGGAGAGTGTGCATGCCTGCCCTCGTACGTAGTGATCACCATCCTTGGGTCCTCCGCCAGCCGCTCGATCCGCTTCTTCACACGGCAATCGCCCTGCGTACACCGGTAGTAGCTCCTGCAGATGAACAAACCATCGTCAATGGTACCTTCACCTCACCGAAACCTTCACACCATCAAAGGAGATGGTAATAATTGCATGGATCGTGGATCGGGTCACGGCAATGCACTTTTGTTCATCTTCCACCTCGTCCTTTTGAACGCAAGATTCGCGAATTATCGATCCCAGCCATTCCTATAATGAGAGCACATTCGATTGCCAACACCAGTTGGGGCCACAAGGTAGAAGGCATCATTGCAATGCCATGAACTCTTCTTCGCACCAACTCGATCATGTGATGGAGAAGCCTATCACCTCATGAACATAGAGATTCCATGCTGAATTAACTGCATGGTTAAGCTGTGGGAAGAAGCAGCCAACAATGATGAAAGCAAAGATTCCATGTTGGTTAACCACATGACATGCAGACAATGAGGGTCATCATCATTCCTTCTGATCCCAAGCTTTAAGTTCATGGCAAAACATCACATGACTCTTTTTACTAGCTTTTAATTGCAGCTTAGACTTGTTTAATCTTGGAAAGGGTTCTCTCAGTCCTGCATAACTCTTGTGTACTCTTGTGAAAGGTAGATAGGGTAAAGGATGTCACTTTGTTTGGAAGGGCTGCAGAAAGCTGACATGTTAAAGGAGCAGTCAAACAATCTAGCAAATAAGATGTCATTATTGGCATGAAGTCATGGACATGAAATTGTTTCAGAAGATATGTCAGTTTTCATTTGATATTGGCAATTATATCAAAATGATGAACTTAACTTTTGTTGAGCTTTCAATCACAAAACTCTGTAACTCACCAAAGTACATTAGCCTATCATACTTCATGTTTCTACAAGAGATACACATCACTTTAATGTTAATATTACAGTTTCAGAGGGAACTATTAACTGACCACATCACTTTAATGATTGATGTATGCAAAAAAGAATACCACCAAAAAATATTGAATATGATGTATATATATGCACAAATCATTACCCTATTCTGTGTAATTATGAAGCTTGCTGTAGAGGGAAAAGAGTGGATCCCATAATTCATTTCAACAGAACCTAAGAAAAAGGGCAATCAGTCAAGAGAAGACAAGAGAATACAGGTAAGGGAATGATATCAAGGTTTAGTCATTAACCATTTCCATTTTCACATGCTCCATATCATGCTAATCTTTTCCTAAGCATTATAACATAAAATAACAATCTTTAGTGGTTTGAAAACAGTCTAAATCATGGAACCAGTTACTCATTAATTTTCTAGCTTCTTGTTTGATTTTGAGAAAGACAAAGTCATTTGGTTGTGCCTTCAAAACAAAAAAAAACAATCTTTATTATTGTGTTCAGCATCTTGACATGGTTTAATTCATTCAAGTTGGAATAGGGCTCATTGCTGCTTCTTTCAAACAAAGAAAAGGGTGAGCAGTCTCTAAATTTTTGCTACTAATGGTTGCAGATTGACATATTAACAGAGACAGCCAAACTAATTGCAAATTTGATTCCTCACCAACAATGAATTATTAGGAATCTACATGTAGCTTTACTTTACTGAATAAGGCCTTCTTAGTTTTGTCTTCTGTCTGAGGAACACTGTTGGTGCAGTTCTAAGTTACTTCTAAGAAGTTAAATGTCCAAGTGGTCAGACTAAAGCAACGCAAGATTAATCTTGTACTGCTCTGATGGACTAGAAATGCACAGATTAAGAAGTAAAGATACTATTCATAGATAAGAAATGAACTTTGTTGTTGTCAGGGTTAAGCCATTCAGGATTTCCTCCGGATGTGAGAGAGAAGAGAAACAGGAAAAAAAAGAGAGCAAGGTATGCGTTTATATGAGAATGCATATGTACCTTGGGTGTTGGGTGTCCTTGACAACCTTCTGCCCATACTTCCTCCACTTGTAGCCGTCATCTAACACATCCACATCGCTCATTGTCTTGAAGCAAAACCTTGGTTCCCTCAGCTTCTTCCTCACCTTCAGCTTCTTCTTCTTTGTAGCACCAATTGATAGATTGCTCACTATGTTCTCATTGCCTACAAAACTGTTCTTTTTCTTCTTCTTCTTCTTCATCTTGTTTCCGGCTAATAGCTCCTTCTTGTGCAATGCATCCTCTTCAGGCCATGGCCTAATCAGGCAGAAAGAAAACCCTAGCATGAGAGAGATGCTAAACCAAGAACAGTCTAGGTGAACACTAATTCTACTTCTCAGGAGTTCTTACCAAACATTACTCGAGGAGGAAGCTCCAAGTTGAGCTGGGTGATTGCCATCTCCATGTTTTGTAGGGAAGGGAAGGAGGTTTCCCCTCGGATGCGAAGCAGCAACGCCACCACCAGAAAAGCAAGGAGAGCCGAGGAGAGGGGGGGGAGGTGATGCACGGAGGTCGAAGCCCATGTGGGAAGTCACCATGATCTCTGGACTCCCCACCCAACCTTGGTTCAGCAGCACTCCACAGGCAGTGGCAGGGTGAAACATCTCCTCCTGATCCCTTCCTACCTCGCAAGGGACAAGGGAATGTGGTGTAAGGTATGACAAGCCATGAGAAGAACAAAGACCTTTTTGGAGTCTTCGGAAGGTAGCCAATACCGATGACATGTGTATATGTATGCGACTCGGGGATGTCGCTCGCATGCAAGCCCTGCGTAATCCGGGAACTGTTCATGAGCACGGCTCAACAGTGTGACGAACCCTAAAAGAAGGAGAGATGAAACCCTCGGGACTGATGAAACCACATAGCACAGGTGAGGAACAGTAACTGGATATCGCAGCTCTACGTTGTCTGCTGATACGGCCAACATCTACCTAACACCATCTTCGCCTTGGATTCGGAGTTTCTTTTCTGGCGCTTTAAACACACACCTTTTAAGACGGTGAAGATGATTGAGGATACCACAAAGAAGGATTATGAATTGTGCTCTCTCTCATTCTCATCCTTCATGAAATGAAGCCATGGAGTGCAGTCTTGCCCGAGCTAGGAACATGGGTTTCCCCCGGAGATGTGGTAAGGTCCAGCTGCAGGAATCATGGATGACATCTCATGGAACTCCATGATATCAGATGAATTATTAATTTATTATCATTCTTATTTTTTTGCTAGACTCAGAAAAAAAAAAGGATTTGTTTAGCACACAAAAACAATGAGATTAATACATACAGTTTTAATGGTATTATTACAATTAATTCATACAAAAATAGAAACTATAGCATTATCGCAATAAATGATGAGGGAAAAAAAAGAGATATCAACTATATTGTTTGAAATAACGTGAGCATCATATATATTATTTGATATAATAATTTTTTAATTTTTAAAAAGATGAACATCACCAATGAAATTATGAGAAGGATTAGTAGACGATCATATTAATATATGTATTATGAAAATAATTGATAGGATCCTCATGTATTGATTTTACAGTTTATGAATATAAGATCAAATTTCTAGGGAACATATAGAAAACATGTAACAAATAATGCAATAGAAATGGATCAGGCAATGATTTGAATGGTTTCAGGCTTTTTAGGTGAGAAGACGGTAACAGAGAGAAGGGGACGCGCACATGTGATACGTAGATATGCACTCAGGTAGGGGTTGCCTTTTGCACGGCCTATATACGAAGGCAATGATGCCAGAGATCTTGTGGTGCAAATCTCCACCGGCGGTGAAAGTAGCAGCATGATGTGAGCTCAAATTCCACTCGCTTTATTATGCCTTGGTTGAGGAGCCCCGTCTCCCACAAAAACTCCCGTCTCCCTAATGAGAGTACTGACATGTGAGCTGCACTTTTGCCTCGGTCGTTGAGCCCCAAAATGATTCCTAGTCGAAGCAAGCTTCTTGAAAACATCTCCAGCTTTTTTGATTTGCTAGAATGAAATTATTATTTTTATTCTTTTTCAGTTGCCCCAATCGATTAACTCTGATTTCAGATCGATTCAAAATAGTATTCTCGTGAGAGGCTCGTCCATCATCGCGAATCTAAAAGGAGCAGCAGACGGGCAGAAATTTCACCCCCACAAAATCCATGATACCAACCAAAATCACTCCACCATCAGACTCCAGTCTATGGACAAAAGACGCCACATTCAGCTGCCCAACGAATGATGTAACAGGCATCCTAAGACCAACAACTCTGTACCGGCGTAGATCCTGGGTTGGGTTTGGGTTGGGTGGGTGACTGGCAGAACCCACAAGGGATAAAGGGCGCCAGGAATGTGACACGGAGGTGATGAGGGGAGTGGAACACCTCAATCATTTCTTGTCCCTTGGAATGATTACACGTCCCATCGACCCAAAAAAAACGCCCTCTCCTTTTTCAACCGTTCATCAGGGTGAAGCCGGATCAGACTTGATATTATCCTGTGACCCGGCCACGAAACCGGTCCTTTCACAGTCGCCTCCATCGTCATTAGGAGAGTAGTTCCATGGATTCGCATATCCTCTTAGTGGCGGGAGGGAGCCCAAGGAATGAGGTCTCTGTCTGTCGGTGAGGAGCGCATGATGTACTCGCTTCTCGATACGACCTTATTCTCGAGGAAAGAGGTGAAGCTCCCAACGATTAGAACCCTCCCTCATCTTTCATCGGGTTTCTCGGAGGAGAATAATACACCAAAGGCAACAGTCTCAGATAATTAAGTTATTAGAAAAATCATATCCCTTTCTCACAAGAGGACAAGTAGCAATGTAATCTAGAGAGTATGCACATGAAGACAGCATGACCTTTATACAGAAATAAAAATGATTACCAAAGCATCTTAAATAAGCATACCATAACACTTAAAGAGGGAGGAACAATAATAAAAAAAAAAACAGAGAGATTGATACTGACCAAATGACAATATTCAAACTACCACGACAGAAGCAGACGAAAAGAGACAAGTTTCCAATGGTATGAATTAGACAAATATGTTCGCAGACAGTATCTTAAAAAACTATCAACCCCGTTCCGATCAATCAGTGTCAAAAACCTGAACGCAAACCAATTTTTCTGATAATGTTGCAGAGTATGAAAACTTGATTGCAGATATAAATCAAGAGAGAGCTAACAATATAAAACTAAACATAACAACTTTGAAAACACTGGCACCCTAAAGAATCGATGTCCATTCAAGCACTTGAGGCAATCTGCGAGAATTTGGGATCATAACTGCAGTTTCTAAAAGCCCCAACACAGCAAACACCCTACAATGGTTTGTCTACCCATGCAAGTATATGAACTTTTTGTTCATCAAGGCGGGCAAATATTGGACAAGAGAGAATAATAGCCCACCATGCTTGTGGGCAGATGATCTCATTTGTCTAAAGAGAACCATCGGACAAAGTTATTGGCCAATGACCAACAAAATGAAGGCAATTATTAAACTGAGACTCCAAAGAGTAGGATGTAAGTACAACATCAATGAGAAATTTCCAATTTCAAGGACAAAAAACATATCACCTGCTCACATTGGTACCATTCCAATGTACAGGGCACCAAGATATATTTATTAAAATTCCCATGACGTTCCCAGCAACTGAAGGAAACCTCTCTGACATCAATATCCCCAATTATCATTTCGAATTTCATCATCAAACTTCTGCTTGAGCTCAGGATGCTTCTCAAAATACTCATCAGCTGTCATTGTGCTTATTTTTTTCTGCAACCATAACAAGTGTTATAAATAGAATCAGTTAAGATAACATTACCTATATAGCAGAAACACATCCGTGGTAAATGACTGTCGGGGAAATGCTGGTCCTCACCTTCATCTCCCGAACTTCAGCAATTTCTTTCTCCAATCGTGCTGATTCCTTCAATGATTGTTTTTCTGCTTCTTTTAACTCAACCAGCTGCACATAACTCAAAGGAAGATCACATATCAAAATAAACAATAACCAAGGGCTGTGTCTTACTCCACAAATTCTTCACGACAGCCCAATAATTCACACAGTTCGTGGATTAGAACACAACAGAAGAAAGAACAAAAGGATCAATATGATAGATATCTCTCACCAAGGCATCAAATTTGGGCTTGTATTCAGGAGTCACGGTGTCAACATACTTGGGGATCTCTATGCCTGCAAATGAAGAACTCTATGTGACTCAGTGTACTTGTTAAGTGCTGGAAAAGATGCAAGACAAAAAGAATGCATCACAAAATATGATACGGTAAGCATCTATTTCATTAATCAACATGTTTCCATAAAGAGATTAGATAACCAATTTCCTAAATTTTTGTCATATCATCCATGTATCACACCATAAATAGTTGGGACTTTATGAGTTGCCATCAATGTTGTAGTGAAGCACATTAACAAATAAAGGAACAAGAGTTCAGATCATCAACTGAGTGCATTCACATCTCAGCCAAGTGATTTAAATAAAAAAGGGATTGAAAACTAGCTAATACTTCTTTTAAATTACCCAAGACATAAATAGCTTGTGTACGATATGATCTCTTTGAGAAAAAAAGTTGGAAATGAAATCCAGGCACACAAACATTTGGCAACATAGATCTATTATGATTACAGAAGAGAACTGAAAAAGGTATGTCATCAAGCCCTATCTGCAGATGCAGTAAGTACATAAATGAGAAGATGATCAATCACATTAGATTGCATTTATTTGTGGCACAATGTATGGTTGCTATATTAACATAATGAGAACTTTTTCATTAATACTAACCAGATGGCAGATATAGAGGATTATTTGATCAGCTTATGACTAACAAATGAGTTTTCAAAGTTCAATAAAAATAAAACTAAAACTTTCATACATGCAATAAAAGAAGTTATTATAAAATAAACTGCCTCCGGTTTTAGAAATTAAAGATAAACCTTGAATCTCAGCAAGAAGAAACAAATATAAAATGGGAAGCCATCACAAAATTATATAAAAATATTTGTTCACCATATTCACATTATTGCCTTTAACTGTCACCTGGATGTAAGATCTTTATTGAAGAAAATTTCAATTCAATCACTCTAATAATATCTACACTGGCTTCAATCTTCTTATTCAATCAAAATTATTGAACGCACTCTACTCTTAATATATTCAGCATAAATCCTATCCAATAAAAATTCACTGCATAAAAGCTCAGGAAGATATGCCGTGCTACTTATGCGAGCAGATTCTTAACTGAAGAATGGTTCACAACTTGCTACTGACTCGGACATTTATAAAATCATAATTCATGTACACATTGACATAAGAAAGCCTCCATTCAATGAGATAATAATGAAATCTTTCAACTTTGGACGAAGGTTATCATGCTATGGGACTCACTTTCATAAGCCTGTTTATACATATCCACCAAGCGCGACCCAATTCCTTTCCTGTAATATTCCCAGTCAATAGGTTCAGGTTCCTGTGATTCACAAAAGAGAAAAAAAGTATTTATTATTCCCCCATTCGTTGAAAGATAAAATAATAAGCATATACAATCAAAGAGGATATCTTGCTTCTAACAAGATCACAGACTGAAAACATGGGCAAAAGGTCACAAACATATAATCAGCCATGATGTCAGTACCATCATTTTACATGCCAAGATAAACCCAAACAACAATTGATCATTCAACCTAAAATTCAAAATATAAACAGAATCAACTAAAAGAAGATCTCATGACAAAGGAAGAGGTAATAAGTAAATCTAACTATCCAGTCATGGGCAATATTCATGATGTACAAATAATGAACACAAATTATGTACATCCTTATACAACAAATGCATGAAAGAATGATGCAAATCATATTCACACTAGTTAACGCATAAAATTTACAGGCACAGTGTAAATTGTCCATGTAAAATGTCTAGTATGCACATAAGTACATTTTTCTGAAAATGGTCAGACCAGAGGTGACACAATGTGGAACGGTGTGCAAGATGTATCAAGCTCACAAGCATGTAAAACACATTGGCTTGGAAATCCTTGGACTGATGTGCATTTCTTCAGAACAAGACAACTTTCAAGAACTTACATGAGGAAACTTACATTGGTGCAACTACATCCAAAACTTAATCTTCACATTTGGATGAAAGGCTACATGTATAGAGCAGCAGTTTAAGACTGCCTATATGAATGGTGATCGGTTTAAACCTCAATCTATACGTTGGGTGGTGCCAGAAAAGTAAAAAGATAACAGAGTTCCTTGATTCAACAATGATCAGCAATATGGCCTCACAGAATAATAGAAAATATTAAATATCAGATAAAGGACTGCACTTTTGCCTGGCCCAGTAAATACCAGCTGGGTGTCCAAAAGTGAAGCAGGATGCAGACCACCCCTTTTAGGGCAATCTGGTTCTGGTACAAGGTTCACCGCTTGTTACCCATCGGTAACCCCTGTGAACTTGGCCTACAATAGGCTTAAACTGGATGGTAAGCCCAACACCCAATTCAGTTCACTATAAGCCCTCCCATGCCGCTCTCTCTCACTTGCTGCACCTGACCCTTCTCTCTCTCCCTTTCCCTCTCTCTACATACATGCATATGGATGGTAAGCCCGCCCACCATCCAATTCAATTCACTAAAGCCCTCCCATATATATATATATATATATATATATATATGAGCTATAAAGCTAGCAAAGCAATGTCAAGTGAAAGAGAATTACCTCCAATTATTAAAATATTTGGCAAATATAATGATCTACTCCAACAGTACCAAGAAACTCAAATTCTATGGGTCACAAAGAACCATCAATAATTTAATTTATGGAATCACAAGGGACAAATATTGCAGATAACATTATCAAGAATGCTAAGAGTGTGCTTACCATCATTTATGTTTGTCATTGTATCTCTCTGTAAATATAACAATGAAAACTGTAATATCTCAACTCTCTGGGTTTGGCTATACAACTCTTTTCCTACCATTTAGCCATATTGAGGGCAACATCACTAGTCGAATTAACAGCAATAAATCAATCTTAAAATTTCTAATAAATTTTTCTTAGACCTACATATCTTGGCACTGCAAATCACAATTTACTCACCTAGTCTAACACCACAGCTCTTTTAGTCACATCCATCTCATCCTAAATGATTTTTTAGTTATTTATCCTCAACAACAGCTACAACTTATTGTTCATTATTGTATTATACTAGAAAAGAAATATGAATTACAGTGGCATCTAGTTCTAGAGGTAAAATCCCAGAAACCTGGTAAAGAAACATATATTACACTATAGTTAGGGTCTTTGGTGTTCTGCTATCAGGAAGCATTTTTAGAATGTTTGAAACACTTGGAATTATAAACTTTCCAAACATGATCCTTTAGGAAGCATGAATGCATTAAGTTTAGGTACTTCATGAAATAGATTCACCTCATTATACAGATCAAATTCCATAGTTCCGTGAGATATGTATTGCGAAAAGCCTTTATACCTGTTCAACTATCTGTGTTAAATATTCTGAACCATGTTTTTTCAAACTTTAGTCCTCCAATAGCGTGTTCACCAACTGTTTCTAAAATAGACATTGAAGTAGTGAAAGGCATGAGATTAAATAAGAATGCACACGTCATTCAAGAGACTTAAAACTGCTGTTCTTTTGCAGATCTATTTTAAATTAATCGGTGAACAACAACTTCATTAAGACAACAATGCTTGAAAGGAAAACACGAAAAGAAGATAAAGACTTTTCTTTTTTAAGAAATTAAGGATATGAGAAAGAACAAATTGCGGCAACGATCTCGGCGTCTCCAATTTCTTGTTATTTTGTTCGCATTGGTTACATATCACATTAGATTAAAAGGCCTTTATCAATATGGCAGAAATCTAAAAATCAGATAGTCTAGATCGCGGCCATGATCCAATCAATCAACCTAAAGATCTTACCGTTAAGCATCTCTTAAAGCACCAGAAACAGGAAAATAGAGCAAGACCAGAAGAACATGGCAGATTGAAGAAAGGAAAAAAAAAAAGAAGAAGAAAACCTAGATCCGGCAGCACTCGGGCTGGAATGGGATTCGGGGGAGAGGGAATCTTGTACCTGGGAGAATTTGGTCTGGAGTTGGCTGTTGACCTCGTCGAAGGCGCGGCGGAGGTTGGCGAACTCCTTGCGGGCCTCGTCGGAGACGATGAGCTTCGCCATGCCGTCCCAATCGATCGACTTGGTCGCCTTTGCGGCCACTTCCGCCACCTTCTTCACCCCGTTTCCGCTCATCTTCGCCCTCTTCTTTGCCTCTCCTCTGTCTCTCACCCAAGGCGGCGCAGGCTCTCCTTTATCGCCCTCTACACCGATCGGCGGCCTTTCTCTAAAAATAGGAGAATAAGATCACCCAGAATGTTTAGCTATTAGATGATCGGACGGTCGAAAACAAATCATCAACGCCAATATTCATCCGTCCATCAGGAGGAGATATATAAAAATCAGCAGAGCATCAGTCTTCTTTCCCGTTCAGTCCGTTACCAGATTTCTCTACCCCTCTTACCATTGGTGGAAGAGGTGGGCCACCCCATAGACGAAGGCTAGTCCCTCGGTGTATAGGGTTGCCAATCATGGATAAAAATTTCCCTTGAACAAGACCAATTTATAAAAAATTAGAATCTAGAAAATCAAACTTCAAAACAAAATTAAATAAATAGTGACATATATTATGAAAATGAAACAAGATCGTTACTCACCAAAGAATTCAGAGATTAAAAATTATCCAATAAAAGATTCACCAAAACAAGATATATCTTGATGCATTTGAAATATAACTCTCAATAGTTGGCCATCTTCTAAAATAGTTGGATTGTCAATCTTAATAAACTCTTACTGATTTCATATATAAGCTAATATGCTTGCAGAGTAAATCGATTCTACAAAAGATTACCATGCAAGATCTACACATGGCAGCGCAGAAATCAGTAATTTTCTATCACTTCTTCATTGATAGCATAATATGAGAAGATGTAGTCTGGTAAAAAATGATTCAGGCAGAAAACACAGAAACAATCAGACATTAACAAAGTGGCTGGACCCTTCTGCTCTCATAATTACTTGAGCACAGCCTAAAAGGCCCCTTGTACTGGTTTGCTGAATCATTCATACATGGATCTTGTACACAGGAACAAGACATGGAAGAACTTGTTACCTGAACCATTAATCTCATCTTCATCAAATCTAGTGGTGCAGTTATAGTTCCAGATATTTCACCTGAAGTATGGAAAGGTTCAACAAAAACTAGAAGCACAACAGTAGGACTAGATAAATGCTACATTGTAAAGATTCTCATAGATAAGGATGTTAGCTCATATATAAAAACTGTATTAGTTATTTAGATTGACAATATAATTATGACCAGAAGATGGACAACCATTCATAGCTATCGTCCAAATGCATCGAGGTGGATCCTGATGGTAATTTACTTTGCTTCAATCATGCAAATATCAGTCAGCTCAACAAATATCAACTATGAAGAAGAAATTTTAGCATGAAAAACTTTGACCACAAACATGTATCGGAACATAAGTAGTATTTTAGAGCAGCAGCATTCCAAACTGCTAGCTGAAGACAATTTTGTCATATTTCCTCTAGCAGGGACTATTCTCTTGTCATACTGTTGAGTTACATATGAACAGTTATCGGTATGAATATAAACACATCAAGCAAGTATCAGAAAATTTTAAAAAGTTACACATCATAATATATTAGTTTGTCTTGACATTCATTAAAATACAATGACAAACCAACAAGTTGGGAGCTCAAAACCTTCACACATTCTCAACACAAGTACAGTATGAACTTCAAAATGCAATTCAGTTACTTGCTAGTATACTACTTCATATGCTTGTTAATGTAACTTCTATTTAGAGATACAGTTGTCCTCTCACTACTGAAGCAGTCACTCCAAAGAGCAAAATTCTTGGTCTTGCTTCAGTACATTGCTCAATGACCATTCAAATGAACTTAACATAATCATAGAAGTTACCACATAATACATGTGAAAAATTGAATAGTTCCTCCCCTAAGGTGACCGAAGCAAATGACTTTCTTTGCTCCATTTTATACTACTGCAAACATCTACAAAACCATTTGAGACAGAAAACAACTTATTAGTGTTAAAGTTAGGTGATTACCAACTTATATTAACAAAACTTTCTTTTATTGTTCATGCACAAACATACACAAATTCACACGCACCTCTTGAGTTAATCTCTTGTCCTAATTGGGAAGTTGAGGCCACGATTCTATTCAAATAAAACATTTATTCTTCGAGTTGAAGACAACACAAGTGAACATGTATGCAATCATAAGAACCCTAACATATTAATCAATATTCACGAAGAAGCAAAAAAATTGACAACTCAAATGGCGAGGGGTTCACCACCAAGAATGCGGGGCGAAGCCATGGCAGTGAGGTTGAGCAGCACACCATTAATGGGGGATGCTTCGAGCCGAAGGGCAACAAAGTTGAACAAGGAATAAATCAAAACACTAACGATCAAGAATCATACGGTTATTATATGCATTCAAGATTCAAGAAGGCGCAAAATGAGAAGTTCGAATGAAAGTGAGGTCACCATCAATAATGTTGAGGCGGAGCGGCAAGGACGAAGCGGCACGCCGGCGAGGCTAAGCCGGTGCAGCGGCGAGAGGCTGGAGTGGTCAATGGAGGGGACGAAGTGGTTAAAGCGGCGATGGCCTCGGCTGCTCCAAAGAGGAGGGAAAAAGGAGGTAGAAGTGTCGCAGTGGATCTTAGGATTCTTTGGACACGGAATGAAATACCCATTTGGCAATGGTACGACGGGGGCTAATTACACATTATTGGCTACCTTAATATTTCGATCCATACATTTTTAAAAACTATATTGATATTTCTATAGTTATAAAGATAAAATATTTAGATTTGTTTATCTTAATATCAATTTTACCAATGAAAATATGAAAATAAATGATAAAACGATAATTTTAACGTTTCAATTAATAATGGCAAACGGTATTAATGGTAGCATGACAGATGTAGAGACAGATGCAGAGCGTCAATAGAGCACTCTATGGCTCCATCACAGAGCAGCATTTGCAATATGGTGTCATTGGTATTGGTCTTGGAATCATCAAGACCCTACAGTTGACTCCCTCGCTCGCTCTCCAGAATCTTCAACAATATTTTCGCCTTGCTTTTCCCTCTCGCACTCACCCCACTAGCACTATCGGTTGGAACCCTCATGGTTGCCTTCGCTTCATCCACCCCTATGATATCCCCCACTACTCTATCTCTACTGCTCTTTACTATGTTCAACAATGCAACTGCAACATTTTTTCTCACCCTCCCATGCCCCCCAACTACCCTAGAATGCCTCTGTGCTCTCGTTGCATCTGGTCACATAAGTATTCATCGTCGGCACATCCTCCACCACCCCCTTCTACTCGTCTTTCATCATCGACATGAAAAGAGGTAGTGCAATTGAGTGAATAAACAATCAGGGCGAAGAGGGCCTTGATTGTGTTCTTGATGGATTTAGTCAGCAGCACGTTGGGGGCACTGATGAGATCCATAAGGGTGGTGATGAGAGGCTTTTTTGACTCGATAATGAAACAATATGTTTTGATGAAGATGAGATTGTAAAGGGTTGTGGTAACGAGGGAAAGGAGGCGGAGGGTAACGATGAGGGCGTCGAGGATGCTCGTGGTGCTTATAAGTGCCTTGCGAGTGGAGATAGAGAAGTTGAGGAGGGTAACGATGACGTTCTCTTGAGCCTTAGCTATGGACAAGTGGTGGTGCTGATGGTGGTTGAGAAGGTAGGCGACGAGGGGCATGATGTTACCGTCAGCGAGGGGGGTATACATCTCCGGGCAAGGTTCGCAATATCGTACTGTACCGATGTTTCGACCTGGGCTCGGTACTGGTACGATACAGTATACTGAGCGGTACACCCAAGTGTACCGAGCGGTATACTCAGGTGTGCTGAGCACTGTAGCACTGCTACAGTGCTACAGTGCCATAGTGAACTCGGACCGGTAACAGGCGGTCCGCATACCGGCAACCCGTCGGACCGGTACGTACCGCCCGTACCGGGCGGTACAGTTCGGTACTGCAGACCATGTCTCCGGGTTTACTTCGACATATGACATGGATTTGACAATAGATTTTGATTTTGCAACGATGAAACGTTGATATAGATGTAGAGCGGTAAAAGGGTTACTCGGTAAATACGTTGGCGTTGACGCTAGCATCATCGCTGTCCGTTACTACTAATTGGAATGTTCAAATTATATTTTCATCGTTTGTTTTCATATTTTCATTAGTAAAATTAATGTCATTAGGATAAATAAACTTATATATTTTACTTTAATAACTATAGGTATATCAATATAATTTTTTAAATTATAATACTATGTCTTAGATTTATATTAGATTTACTACTATGTAAATTTGTAATTTACTTTGCATTGGTTCTATATATATTAATCATGAAACAATATTATAATATTGATTTCAAGTTATGCCACGTCATATCGGAATTCAAAATTTAAAACATGACGGGTAAATAACGGATCCTAACAACTGTTAATTCCTGTGAAGGGAATCGTAGGAGCAGCCGTTATAATGATTTTACCGGCCGTCAAATTAAACCAAGCCAAAGCGAAGCGGCCGTAGCAGCTTCGCAAGCGGCTGAAGCGGGGCGACGTGGGAGAGGGCGAGGAAGAAATGGCGGAGGATCGCAGGCCTCGAGCCATTTTTATGGCGTTCGGTACCAGAGGCGACGTCTTTCCCATCGCCGTAACTCTCAATCTCTTCCGTACCTATTTCAGTGAAATAGAATTCGATTTAGAACCCTAGAAGTTGCAAGCTTGGGTTGGATAAGCGAGAAGGAGTGGGATATTAATGATATTAATTTCATTGGTTGCTGGAATCCTCGTTGCGCCCTCAGTTTCTTGTGACTTGTTTCTTTCCGGGATTGAAGCTGAGATTTTACGGGTGCCTGCTTTCACGAAATAGCCGATTCGTCATGCTAGTTTGAGTTCTTCTCCTCCTCTTTCTGGTTGCTGTTCTGCTTGTGAGGCTAATTTCACTCTATTTGCTGTTTGGTCTTCGCTACATGACAGTTCAACTTCATAAATCCGTTTTGATTGGTTGTTTGCTTTCTGCTCATTGTACCTTGTCGGGAAAGTGGGGTGAGAAATGAGCGAATGATACCACGAAGTTGTTGTGTGAATCGTTTGTTTCAAAGAACGTATTTACAACACGCTGGCCACTATCTTCTCATTTTTAGGAAACTCGAATAACATCTAATTTAGCATTTGTATATACTTAGGCGATCGCTGCCGCTTTTGCTTGTGACCAACAACAGTATCATGTTGTGATGATTACCCATCTTGCTCATCAGGTCTGTACCAAAAGGATGTAGTTCCTTCTGATTACTCGACTGATGACCGTTGGAATGTTTTTCTGTTATTATGATATTTGCTACCATTGCAGAGTTTAAGCGAACATTTGGCAGCTAAGAATGTTGCCTACATCCCAGTGTCCTCACCCCCTGTACTTTCGGTTCATCAATTTGGTAACATCTGAAGTGTCCTGGAGTTCTACTTTCTCATGTTCCTTAAAACTTTCAGGGTACTGACTTATTTCTTTGCCCCTTGTAGGTTCTGAGCAGATGCCGTTTTCCATGCACAAAAAGAGGATTCAAGTAGAGCACAGGCAACAGTGTCTCTCTATGGTTGAAAGAGTTCTTGGAGATTATCCAAGCATGAAGGATGATTTCATTGTGATAAATTTCTTTGCATTGGTACCTCTTGTATTTGGAAAAATCAATTTCCTGTCTGTTTTCTTTGTCTAATAACTTTCTTAAAAAGCTTTGAACCCAAATAACTGTGAACTCTGATGTTTGTGACTGATTTTGTTACCTGATGATACAGGAAGGATGGCATCTTGCTGAAATGTTTCAAATTCGATGTGTTATTGCTTCTCCTTATGTCGTTCCATATAGGTATCCAAGTTCTGCTTATTGCTTCTGTAATTTTTTTGACATTCATTCTCCCCTATAAATCAAGATATTGTTTATCCATGCCATGCATTTAAAACATTTTATTGCAAAAAAAAGTCTCTACTGACTTTTTTTGGCTTATTAACATAATTTTATGATTTCTTCTTTTTAATTCTCAAGGAATAAGCTAGACTAGTTATGTGCCCATCATAAGTATGAATTATTTTGTACTAGTTACTTCTTTTTAGTATTGACACTTTTCCTCCATTTGTATCTGTGCTTGGCATGTGACGTTGTGTTTTTCTGATCTTATCTTGTACTATTTTTTTTTTAATCTTTTTAGGCCACTTTACATCTTCTTGAGCCATATTAGGTCTGCATGGTTACATTTTTTAATTGTATTTATCTTTTTGTTTCTTTTGTTTATATTTTTGTTTTCTTTTGTTTTTATGTATTTGGTGATGGGCGATGACAGAGTAATTATTAATTTATCACAGATTGGAATTTGCTTTATAGTAAAAAATGTGCCTTCTGTTGTTTGTGATGAAAGGTGTAATTCTGCTGTTGTACACATTTACCTTCATGCTTATGTTGGAATTAATTCAAGCACAATTATGCAAATATCTAAAGGTCCTATTTTTTGCCAAAATTTTCTTTATTATATAACTTATTTTCATGTCTATCTCTTTATAATTCTTTGCATTGCCAATATAGTGCTCCTTCATCATTTGAACGTCGATTCAAGCAAGAGCTCCCATGTCTCTACAATTATTTTCAAGAATCTTCTCCTAACACGGTATGGCTTGCCATTACTTCAAAATAGAGATAGTTATATGCAGTAATCTATTTTGATCTGTGTGTTGTCTATGCTATGGTTCTGTGGTGTTCATCTATGTTTCTGTCATCCTTTCATTTCATATAGCTTGCTTCAACAGAAGTTTGTATGGCATATTGGAACTTCACTTATCTTGCCGTGTGTTTGTTTTCATGTAACTTCTTTTTTTTCAAGCACATAACATGATGTGGTATTGATGATTCAAAGGACACCTAATGAGGATTAGAGTACCATCACACAATTACGGCAGTCCAAGAGGATGCAGAGAGCTTCGGTTTGCTACATCGAAGCCATATGGGCTTAAATGCCTTTGGAGGGCCCATCCTACATATTTTATTTTCTTATTAGATTGTAGTAGGATTTGGGCATAAGACACATTTGTTTTGGGCTTTGGCTTGGGCTTGTATGGAATCATTAAAGGGGGATGTCATACAGCATCTTAAAATGCACATGGTAGCAAGGTTCGTAATACCGTACCGTACCGGCGTTTCGACGTTGGCTCGGTACAGTACGGTACCGGCATACCGAGCGGTACACCATGGCGTACCGAATAATTTTATATATTTTTTTATTACCGTAGCACTGCTACAGTATAGCACTGTAGCGGTACCGGGCGGTCCGCGTACCGGTATGCGGTCGAACCGGTACATACCGCCCGTACCGGATGGTACCATTTGGTACTGCATACCATGCATGGTAGAGGACCTTAAAGTGAACACATGTCTCTATCTAATGAATCCCTAACCCCCTCTCTTCCAAAAGGGGGTATATGACATTTATGCAATTGTGGACACTTATCGTCATCCTATGGACCCCTACCCACCACTCTTTTAGAATGAGGTTTGTAGTACTTATCCAAGGGTGGAGACTTGTCTCCATCCTATAGATCCCTATCAACTTCTCTTTCAGAAGAGGGTATGTGTCACACATCCAAGGGATATCCATCCTTATAAAAACATTGTAACCCCCCCATTTTGAAAGGAATGAAGAATTGAGTGGTTGTAGCCACTAAGAACGTTAGATGAGAGGTTTAAGTGAGGAGAGAGTTTTCAAGTGTGAGAGGCTATACCCTATCTTCTTTTAATTCCCTCCAGCTTTTCGCGATTCGTCTCATTTATCTTCATCATAGCAGCAGCACTACCACCGAAGGCATTAACCACATCAGCCATTGATCGCTGTCAACGCAGCCCCCAATGACAATCACCACCTTAAACGCCACCACCTCTGCCTCACCATCCACTCGACCACCATTTCAACTTCTAAGGCCAAGAGAATTAGATCATTTTATTTGTGTTAAAGGCTGTTTACGAGAGGAATGTTCCCTGCCCTCAAGGCTTATGTGATGTATTAATTCGGAAAATATGATTGATCCAGCTCTTTATTATATTTGGTTTAGGACTAGCTCTTGCTATACTTCATTTCCGGCCCTTCCACCCAAAGTGAGCTTTCTAACCTCATTTGATTGTATTTACATAGTTATTTTGCACTTGCTTATTTAGAATTATTAAATCATTATTTAAACTAATTGAAGTTAATCAAGTCGTGCTTGGGAAGATGAGTTAGCATCCTCATTGCTACCACTTGTTTTTCCCAATCTGTTTGACTCACCTCTCATCACATTCTTTATTTTTGCTTGCCACACATCACATCACACCACACCACTCACCCCCTACATTAACACCTAGATAAAAATGGACCAATATGATACTAGGTATGTTGAAAAAGAAGACCAGTAAAAGACAGATATAGTGATTTTGTGTGTAGGCCTAGGAAACTTAAGGTGACATATATGGAAAATATGATAGGTTAGGAAACTGATAGCCACATTGTATGAAGATCTATAGAGGCCACCAGCTTACTTTACTAACATCCCATGATGGTGTTTATGCTAATAGTTATAAGGGATAATGACTAATAAGTTATTATATTTATATAATGTAAAAGACAACCCAGTGTACAAGGCTTCTGTCAATGCTAATCCAGGAAGAAGGGTTAATGTATGCAGTCTTACATCTGCAAGCAACAAAGTTGTTTCTGCGATTGAAACCTTGGTGATCTAGGCCATAAAATACAAACCGTATGATAGGGTTAAGGCTCAACCTCCTAGCTTTCTGTAATGTGCTTGCTGTAGATCATCATGATATGTAAGGTAGGACTGTGCAGGGGACTTAGAAATGGACAGAACAGATGACCATTTTTATCATTGTATGCTACTGGTCTCTACTCTAAAAACCTAATTCACAGTTCTAATAATGTGATATAAAACACTAGCAAGAGGGTGAGTCATGAAAGCTATCTCTTTGAGTCATGGAAACTGTGATAAAAATTGAAGTCATGGAAACTCTCTCTTTGTGGCAGGAATAAGGCTGCTTCTCGAGATCCCACATTGGTGGGGACCTCATGTACTAGACCATTAGCAAATGGCATGTAACCAACCATGCAGCTGTCAGTTTAGCAACTTATGGGTTGGTTAGATACATGGTGAATTTGTGCTTATCAAATGAATCAACTCTTTGGTTCCTGCTAACTGCATATTCTGCAGGCTCCAAGTATGCTACCTGATTGTGCTTAAGTTTATTTTGGTATTTATCATTGACTGTGAGGTTAATATACTGAATTTCATCATGCGTTCTTTCTAGTAATTTACATGAATTGTAGAATTCTCTTGTATAGAGAATTGTTTATAATGTGTTGTACTAGCCAATTGAATATACCTGTTTTTGAACCTGAATGTGGATTCTCATCCCAAAGTGAATAGGTTAATTGGAAGGATGTTGTCCACTGGATGTGGCCGCTTTTCACGGAAGATTGGGGGAGATGGAGAAGTGAGTACTTAAAGCTGAGTCCTATTCCTTTTATGGTGAGTGATATCTACAACATTATCCACTAAATTTTTCATTAGTTTAGTTATTCATTTAAGATAGGTCAGGAAGTTTAAGTTACCTTTTGAGAATTTCAGGATCCAGTGACGAATCTTCCGGTGTGGCATATGCATGCAGATTCGCCAATATTACTGTAAGATTCTAATTGTTATTAAATTTACGATTCTATTTCTGCAGACTGCATTCTGATTAAAGTGGATATATTTTATGACTCTTGCCTTTTCTTGCTTAGAATTGAACAATCAGTTTTCATTGTCAATATTTTGTTTGTCTTTGGAAGATTTATTTTGCACTTCTACAAATGGCAAAGAATGTAAGGTACTTAATCATTTTTGTATTATGTCATGCTTGGAATTATTCCCCCAAAACTAAATATCAATTCTTTGAGACAAGAACAAATTATGTTGTTCATTTCATTTTGTGAGATTCTTTACACAGCCAAAAACTGACTTTTATAAAGACATTTCATTAGCAACCACTTAAGAAAGTGATTTTAATTTTGAAAAATGGGTATGACCTGCATGTTCTGCAAGGTGCATGTATTGCATACAAGAAAAAAGGAAAGAGAATAATGTATTAAGGAAACCAATTGAAGGTCCATGACTGCTAGCTCTGTATTGAAGCTGGGACAATAAAAGATTAGGGACAGGTGAAGAAAAGTTCTGGTTGTGCTATTTGTATGACTTTCGAATCTAATTTTGATGAGAAGATATCAAAATGGATTTGATGATTCGACTGAGATATCTCTGTTATGAACTTCCCATGATAAACAAGGATTCGGAATTTCCTTAAAATGAAACACGTAGATGATTTGTGAAGCCAAAGACAGGAAAGATTTAAGCTCCAATAAAGTCAACAGATTGGCAATCCAAGTAGTACTAAATTGTATTTTAATGGCACCTTTTTGGTTAATATAGATATTATCCTTGCTTTTTCTGAATCTGTACTGATCGAGCTGGCCTATCTTTGTTGGAGCTTTGCAGAATGTCCTTTGGCTATGACTAGTTTTTCTTGTCTGTTCTAAAAAAATGCAAGGTTATAATGAGCCTTTCCTCCCAAATCTTCCATAACTACATTTGACTTGCTACTTAGCAAATAGCTACACTTGCACTCTGTGCCATGTATATCTGGATTTTGGTTGTCACAGCATGGGCCTCCATGGTGTGCCTCTGTGATGTGTCCATCATGCTCCAGACAAGCACTAGCTTGTCGTGCATTGTTGTGCAAGTAAAATTGCATATACCAGCATAGCAATCCATGATTTAGACTTGAATATCTTGTTCTAAAATTGTACACTTTAATGTCTTATGCTAAGCAGGTATGGATTCAGCAAGGAAATTGTGGAGTGCCCAGGTAATAAAATTGCTTGGATGATAAATGATTCTTTTAAATCTGTGAGTTTTGTGATACATTTTTAAGTTCATTTTATCACTATCTAATAACCTGACAATTTTAGTGAGGACCTAGCTCATCTTGTATCTACCTGGACCTTACAATAAATGAGTAATGCAACATTGCATCCATACCAGGAGTGTGTCCCAGTTTGTAGTCCTCTGAGTCTCAACATGCACACCGGAAGAGGATCTAACTATTAATTTCCCAGTCAGCTTGTTATCAGCCTACTTGTCGGAGTATCCATTGAATGCTTTGAGAAATAGACCAAAAGGGTTTAATCCTTTTTCCTGTGGTTTTAGTATATTTCAACGACACTCTATTGTGTTGTCATTGTCTATTGTTTTTCTTCGTTCCTCCGTTTGTGTGATAATTGTTGCTTAATATTTTCAAGTTGGACTGATTAAGTATCATAACAGGTTACTGGCCACCAAATATTCATGTTTGCGGTTTTTGGTTTCTTCCTTTGGAGTGGCAATTTTCATGTAACAAATGTAGGGACATAATGTCTGCAAGTCCTAATGGCTCTATGACTGGAATGAGCGAACTGTGCACAATTCATGCTGATATACAGCAGTTCCTAATGAAAAGCTCTCATCCACAGTTACCACTATTCATTGGGCTAAGTTCTATTGGAAGGTAGCTTGTTTATCATGTGCTACAATTTGCTAAACCATCATTTCTCTGCCATAATATTATTGCTTGAGTTGAGTCTGTGATGTCTATGTAATCTTTATATTGAGATTTGCTTGTTTGTTATATCCAAGTTCCTAGCAAATAGGATTTGTGTTTAATGATAAGCCATTAGTCTATATTTAACAACACAATAGAAACAAAACCTGAAACTGTAATTTCATGATTCAGGTTCTGCATAATATTCAAGCATATTGTTAGTTAAGAATAAAAGGGAAACAGAAGAGAAGGCAGTGCTTCTTTGTTTCCAAATTCACATTTTTCGATCAAGGTCATGGTCTCAGATGCTCTGGATCATCGTATATCCCTTCTGACTTGGAACAGTGTCATTGCTTATTTTGTACTTTTAGTGTCAATTGAAAATGTTACTTGATATAATTCAGGGTGAAAATAGGAAGTAATTTCTTTGTTCTATTTCCTTTCAGAGTCTAAAATAAACTTACTGGTCAGCATGTTTAGCAAAAAAAGATTGACTATGCTTTTATAATCATGAAGCTGATATTTAATGCTTTTATTGGGCTATGTACTCAGTTTTTTTCAGATCTCTTTATTGTCTTTCATCGACAGTAGTATATTAGGATAAAGAAGGAAATGGAAAATCAGAATAGTAGAATAATTGCTGCTTGCTATTATTTTTCCAAACAGAGTACAGTAACATGAATGTTCTTCTTTCTACTTCAGAATACATTTCTTTTTTTCTTTTTTTTTTCATTTCAGCGGTTCATCCAATTCAGCAATGTCTTTTGTAATATGCTAGAAAGCTTATCTTAAACGTCTTAATAGCCAGGGCTGATCAAGAACTGTGGTGTGACTTTGTTACTTGAAATGCATCATGCTATTGCTAAACTATATTTTGATCTGTGCAATTCATTGCGCAAATAACACTCCACTTTCTGTCTCCCTTTTAATCACTGAGGGATTTTGTTTATTCCACAGCATGGGCTTTCTTAAAAATCCCCATGCATTTCTTAGGGTGCTCAAAGCTGTTCTAGACGTCACAGAGCACAGATTTATCCTCTTCTCATCTGGATATGAACCATTAGACGCTGCCATACAATCAATTGCCTGTGATTCATCAAACAGAGCAAATCCGCCACCCAGCAATATACATGGCACTCTCCTATTCAGTGACCGGCTTTATTGCTTTTCTGGGTTAGTGAATCTCTGAAGACTGAAATATCCATACTTGTTCTTCAACAAATATTGTACTTCTATCTTAAGATTCATAAATGTTCTTTTGGCTTGAAATGACCAGTTCGATACCTTATAGCTGGCTCTTCTCTAAATGTGCAGTTGCAATTCATCATGGAGGCAGGTAAGGATTTGAATGTTGTATTTGATCTCTACATGAGTTTTCTTGGAACTATGTGCTTCACCTAGTATGATCTTCTTTTGCCAGTGGATCAACTGCTGCAGCACTACATGCTGGAATCCCTCAGGTTAAATTTGTATGATCATGTCTGAAAATTTTTGATCAACTTTATTTTATCAAAATTTTGTGGCTTTTAGTAGGCATACCCCAAAATTGATTCATTTTTTATTCTTCCTAGGCAAAAGCTCTATTTGAGTACAAAAAAATGAAGGTTTGACTGAGCAATAAGTTTGTGCTGATCTATGTTGATTGGCAAGTATTGTTAGTTGGCTTGACATAATGTATGTCAGCATACTGGCCATGAAGTTTAAAAGCATAAGCGTGACCATTAAAGAAAATAGAATTTCTACTGTTTGATGTGATTTCCTTGGTTCAGTGGTTTTATGCTGAATTCTGAAATTTTGCTAATCTCGCTATGGTTATCTGTTATGCTTCTAGCATTTTAATTGGTGGAAGTCCAGACATCACAACATGATGGCCACAAGATTTCAGAAGGATTCTTGGTCTTGTTAAATTTTTTTTTTCCTTCTTGATTCGAGTCATGAGAAATATCAAAAGTTTAAGCACACCTATTGAATGTGAACTGTATTGACTGATGGATCATATGGCCCTGCAGATTCTCTGTCCCTTCATACTGGATCAGTTCTATTGGGCAGAGAGGCTTCACTGGATAGGAGTTGCACCCGAGCCGCTACGAAGTTGGCATCTGTTTCCAGACAACGATGATGCTACAAGCATCAGCCAGGCTGCAGATTGCCTGGCAAGGGCCATAAAATTGTCATTATCTCCTGAGATTAAAGCACAAGCATCTAAAGTTGCTGATAGAATCTCCTCCGAGGTATGAAAACAACTAGAATGAAGTTGTAGAAGGCACACAATCAAGGTTTCTTCGAATTAGTTTCTATAAACAGTGTTTTTATCGTTTCAAGGATGGTTTGCAAGAGGCCCTGAAAGTTCTCAAGGAAAAGGTGCTTTGGCCTTGTTAGGTGTCGAATGACCTAAATCGGCTGCATCACTGCAAAATATACCAGCAAAAGCATATGACATGAATGAAGGTGCTAGTGGTTTCGAGCTTTCAATCTTCGCAGCGGATGCTAGAAATACATGCAACAGGTGTTTGTGGTTGGCTGTCTACCGATAACACAGTATGCATGGAGGCGAAAAGCCTTACCACCCTCCGCAGCAACCGTAAGGCCATTGTGTGTCAAATGGCAGGTCTTGTTATGCTGGAAAATGTGATTGATACCGCATCATGGCAGTGCCTCGGCCTTCACAAGAACTGCTCGTGTTTTTATTACAAAAACATGAAATCGAACATATTTATTATTTACAAAAACATGATGAGCTGCTCGGCCATCATGGCAGTACCTAATTGTTGGGGGGTATCAATGTCATTATCCTGTTTCATAGCTACTGTTTCGGTTCATTGTTCCTTGTATTCCGTTTGCTGCTGCTGTACTGGTTATTGGAATAGATGAGTTTTTGAGTGTCACTCTCTCTAATTCTTCTCACTGTATTTTAATTGCCATTATTTCGACAAGGTCAATGGTACAGTGCCACTTAATACATGGCCACATTCTTCGTCCTTGTTAGCCTAACAACTTTATGCCACTTATCTTCCGCGACAGATTTCATGTGGATTTATGACGAGTTTATCTTCACAACATGCAAACCAACGCGTTGATGCATGCATCAGAGCTTCGGATATTAATGCACTACAGCCGCCGACGCTCCGTTGACGCTGATTCGATCTATAGAATAATCCCCTTCGATTTGATGACACGAACATTTGAATCAATTCGACAACACTCAGCTTTAATTCTCCCATAGCGGCCCATACGCAACCATAAGTCGGCCATCATTTCAATAAATTCGTGTCGATCATCTCACACATCTTGGTCTCTTCAATAAGCCAAAGCTTCAAGTCAATGATCGCTTCGGTGTCCATGATAACAATCGGCATTAATTTTAGTCTCGCAAGTTGTAGTTGAAGTCTAAATATATATATATATATATATTGTAAAATAATTGTAATGTCAAGATGAAGGATGATTTTTCTCAAAAAAAAAAAAAATCTCACTTTATAATTTTTTGTTAAAAGGAGTCGTGTCTTTTTTTTTGGTCAAATGGTATCCCTTAATTTGAATAATACTTAAGTTATTCATTAAAAGTTACAACAATACTTTTCTTATTGGTTTTGGAGACACCTTATGGATAGGTCCTTAGGGTGTATCGTTGATATTATATATATAATAATAATAATAATAATAATTATTATTATTATTATTATCGTTGCTCATAGATCATTACAATATCATATTTTTAAACTTATAGTAAGTTCGATTGAGGTTATAAGTCTATTTAAATCATTTATAATATATTTTATAATATTTGATATCATATTATGTTTTTTGTTGTGGTAACCAAAAATATAGTAAACTAATTTTTTTTATCTCTATTTAGGTGATGTTTTTCTTAAATTTCTATAAATACATATTTGGATCCTACTATGGTATACCAAATAGTTTATTGTGTTTTGATCTCACTTCACTCACTTATAATATTTTCTAATAGCACTATACTGTTATTATTGAGGTTCTAACAATATTATAAAATTATTAAAAAATTATAAGTGATATTTTATTATCTCTTTAGTTACGTAGGTCATTATGATATCAAATTTTTTAGGTTTGAAATTGGTTTGACTGAGATTATAAGTCTATTTACTTTATAGTATTTTTGTTGTGATATTTAAAACACTATAATAAGCCAAAAATTAATATATGAACCGATCAATAATGCCTTGAGACTGATGTAGAAGTGGGGAAGTTTGGGTTTCGTCTAAATTAAGGATATCACTAGAAATAAATAGGACGTATTTTTGGAAAATAAAAATAAAAAAGATTTTTTTATAGGGAAATCACCCTTTTAGGTGTTCAATAATTAATTAGTTAATTTGACGAGAAGGATGGAAGATACTATGGAGATATGGTGGTTTACGTGAGCATGATGATCGACAGGACCACCGCATGCACTACAAATAGACGTTGCACCCTTCCCCGCTCAGCATCGGAATCAACAAGAGCATCATCCATCTCCTCCGCCACCGATGGCTGTTGCTTGGCCACTTCCCATGCTTGGCTTCTTGCAAGCCTACCCTGAGATCCTTCTCTCCATCGCTTGCTTCCTCTTACTGTTACTCTTCCCTCTACGCCACTCGGGGATGCCGATCAACTGGCCGGTCTTCGGGATGCTCCCCGCCGTCGTCGTCCACTTCCACCACCTCCATGACTACCTCGCCGATCTCCTCCTCCATGTTGGTTGCACCTGGTTGTTCCGTGGTCCGTGGTTCCTCGGCATGGACATGGTGCTGAGCTGCGACCCGGCCAACGTTAACCATATCCTCAGCGGCAACTTCGCCAACTATCGCAAAGGCGACGAGTTCAACGAGGTCTTCGACATCCTCGGTGACGGCCTGTTCAACGCCGACGCGGAGTCGTGGAGGATCCAGCGAAAGCTGGCGCACAACTATATCGGCGACCGTTCGTTCCGGTCCTTCGTCGCCACCGCCACGCGAGAGAAGACCGAAAAGGGTCTCTTGCCCGTTCTGCTCCTCAAGTCCGAGAGAGAAGAAGTTGCGGAGCTGCAGGATCTGTTCATGAGGCTCTCGTTCGACGTGACCAGCCTTATGGTCTTCGGTGTCGACCCCGGTTGTCTCTCCGCTAACTTGCCTGCGATACCTTTCGCTGTGGCCATCGATGACGCTTGGGAGGCGTTGCTGTTCCGCCATGCAGTGCCCAAGAGCTGGTGGAAGATACTGAAAAGGCTAAACGTTGGTACGGAGAAGAAGCTGGCGAAGGCTTGGGAAGTTATAGACCACTTCATATGCCAAGTGATATCGGAGAGGAGGGAGGAGAGACGGGTGGCCAACATCAACGCAGTCCAGAAAGAAACCTCCACTCCTAGGATGAACGATCTTCTCACATCCTACATAGACAACGTGGTGGAGGAGATCCAGGGTAAATTTGAGCCGCACAAGTTCCTCCGCGACAACGTGCTAACTTTCATGATCGCAGGGAGAGATGGCTTCGCCATTTGCCTCTCCTGGTTCTTCTGGCTCCTCTCCAAGAACCCCACGGTGGAAGCCAAGATCCTGGAGGAGCTATCGTTGCACCGGTCGAGGGAGAAGGAGTCGATGGTGTTCGACGCCGAGGAGCTCGGCAGGATGGTGTACCTGCACGGAGCCGTGTGCGAGTCGCTGCGGCTCTTCCCGCCGGTCCCTTACGAGGAAAAGACCGCCGTCAACCCGGACGTGCTACCGAGCGGCACGAAGGTCGAGCCAGGCGACAAGATCTTGTTCTCGGTGTACGCCATGGGGAGAATGGAGCAGATATGGGGGAAGGACTGCATGGAGTTCAACCCAGGGAGGTGGATAGCAGAGGACGGGAGGCCAAAGCACGTGCCAGCTTACAAGTTCATGGCCTTCAACTCAGGACCCAGGATTTGTCCGGGGAGAGACATAGCCTTGACTCAGATAAAGACGGTGGCGGCTGCCGTGGTGTGGAACTTCCGGGTTGAGGTGCTCGACCGTCAGATGGTTGCGCCGAAGAACGCAGTTCTGCTTCGCATGCAGCACGGGATGATGGTGAAGCTCAGGAGAAGAGATCGCGGCTGTTGCGTGCAGTCGATCTAGCGGCTACGTCTGCATACTACTACGTATCGAGTCCACGGGGTTACATCCCATGCTGCAGTGCGTGTGAACTAAGAACCCTAATAAATACGTACAACAAGCTTGCCGATCGTCTTCAGCGAGTACTGCCGTTTGCCGTCTGTGTCGTCATACTTTTGGGTGAAATATATTATCAATGCATTGAATTAAGTATTGAATAAAAGTAATCCTACTCGATTTGCTCGCTGCTAAATAATATGGATTGCTTTGGATTTGTGAGCACACATTTCTTAAAATACTTGGTTTTAGTTTTATATTGTAAAGATACATCAAATATTAACAACTTCTTTAGATTCATGTACAAAATGATCCATCAATATTACATTTAATCCAATCATCACTAGGAGAAATCCATCTTACTATCTTTTGATAGTGCAAACGGAGCAATACCTTTATATAATACATTCATAGGAGAAATAATATTTTTCTTTCTTAAAAATCATCTTTCGAATCAACTAAAAAGAATACAGAATTAAAGACTCTCAAGAAAGTGGCTCGACGATAGTTAGGTCACGCAAATCGATCGAGGAACTTAGCTGGCATCGGTTGCTGTGGATGCTTGCCAAGCCGGTGCAGCATTCCATCGGGCCACAAAACATAAATAATAGTACCACCAACCTGTCGTCAGGCAGACACATCGTTCTAACATGCAAAAGATGGAAAATTAAAGCCAGGCAAGAAATCTACATTGCAAGCATCTCAAAGACAACGTAGTACCAAAGATGGAAATAAGATCGATGGAAACTTCTATTTTGACCATCTAATGTAATTACAAAGTTCGACTACTATTCCAACGATTCATGTTAATATAATATAACATAAAATTGGTACCGATTCTATATGTGGTTCTGATCATTTTACAGCGTGCCGTAAGGTCTATTTGCTACTACTGATGGGTCATATTCCACACAGAAATCCTTGCTACGTCGCGGCTGCATTCAAAGACTAACATGCATGCATGCATGATTCAAAAGCCAATTAGCTGCTGCATCGAGGAAAACCCAACTCTGAGTTGAAACTCCATCTGCGGTCCGACATAAAACAACAACAAAATAAATGGTGAGGAAGCTCAGAAACATCAGGAGGTATGGACAGATTCCTCCGTGGCTCCGATGAACAAGACAGGCGAGCTTCTCTTCCCAGGCATTGTAATTAAAAGAGAGACCAAGTGAGTGATGTTAAGCTTGAAGATCTGCAGAGTTATCATGCTCTGCGAGGGGTAAAACACTCGGCATGATCATTTCCTTTGACCTCTTCTTTTTCGATGTCCTTAATCACCCCTTTTTTATGACTCTCATTATACCTCTCTACATAAACTCGTGGCAACTCCAGCACATCTGTGGCATATATTTTACATAAGCGAGGTCAAGTCCTCGATGCATGGAATAGATAGTCACCGGCATCTTTCCTTGAGCAATGAACACCACGTATAGCCACTGCTCTTTAAATGAATATATATATATATATATATATATATATATATTATACTTCTTGGATAGACTCTCAAACTTCCAGTACTTGAAACAAATTTAATTACCGAATAATAAGGATATCAACTCAAAAATTAGCTATTAGAGACGTATTATATATATATATATATATATATATATATATATAGTCTCCAATAAAACAAAATACAACCGGTCCGGCCCGGTTCGGTTCAGTCATCGGTTCATTAAGATTCGGCTGGACTCTTTCCCGAGACAACATCACTTGGGGGGACGGTCGAGCTTATTTTTAAGTCCCGCCCAATCGGACCCTGAGCTTGTGAACCGTGCCACAAATTTTGTACACACAAACCCAGAGACCGGTCCGGTTTTTTTTCGATTACTTTGTTCACATCTTCGTTTCTTTGGTCCGGTTCCCAAAACGCACCCACTCCTCCCACCTCGGAAACCCAAAAGCTCTTAATCTAAACCCCATGGCAGCTCGCTGCCATTCGACCCTCCTTCACCACCTTCTTTTAACCCATGCAGTGACCCCAAGCGAGGGGGGGGGGAAGGCTGTGATCGAGTTTAGTCTTACCGTTTCAGCATCCCAAAACATGGAAGAGGGGATTTGCCCCTCCTCCCCCTTTTACTTTATCACACACTCCCCTAAGCCTTGCCTTGCCTCTGTTATCATCAAACCTCCCCTTCCCAAGGCGGAGATGGGTGGCATGCAGAGAACAGGGGGAATGACCCGAGTGGCCTTTGGTTGGGTGGGCGGTGTAGATGTTGCGGTGGTGGTTTGGTCATTTGAGATGCGATTGTGTGGGGATTAGGGTTTTGGGATTAGGGATTTGGGTAGGTTAAACGTGGTGGGATGATAGCAATCCCAACCAGAGGTGTCAGTCAGTAGGCTTGCCTTGGTTAAGCCCATCTCACAGAGCCCATCATCATCGCTTGTGGCAGCAGCCGATAATTATGCTGTTTTTGATGACTATAAATAATATGATGCTGATATAAAGGAAAATGTTTTCCTTTCCCCAGTCAATTTGGATCAACAATTGATCCTAATCTCATTAATTGTTAGATTTACAGTAAGACGAGTGCCACATCCATTTCTCAAAGCTTGCTTGGTTATCCAGCATTTAGATGGGCATTTAGATGATATGATCATCCATTGCACCATCCAACATTAGCAGATAGTAAGACATCGAGAACATGGCCTCACACCACCACAAGATTGCAGGCCACCACCCATCATGGGGAACGGGACAAGCCAAGTGGCTTGAAGTCATGCTGCAAGTAAGTTGACTGATATCATCAGCCCTCTTGAAGCCTTGACTCTTCCCTCTCCCAGCATTTACTTCGTGCAACGTTGAAACCTTGAAGAGTTAGGGAGGAGCGTGTGGTAGTAGCAGTAACGCAGCAGCAGACACCTTCTCCTGCGCTTTCGGCCTCCATATGATCATTGGGTGAAGCCGAAGCAATGTGCAGCTCTCTTCTACGCCTCTCTCACATGGAGCACAGCCTTCTCCCTCGCCCTTGGTCTGCGTGGGTAAATCTCGGAACTCCTCACATCCAAGCATTTAAGGTTCTCTGCCTGTGACGTGCGCTGGAATCTGAGTCACGTAGTTCTTCCAGCTTCAGTATCTTCATCTTCTTACTCTGGATAGCCTTTTGCATCTTCAAGTGAAGCAGAGAAGACGATTGGAGTCCTCTTGCTTCCAAGTGAAACACCCGAGTGACCAGTGCCATTGTGCCATCTTCATCTTCCCTCGAACTTCTTTTTCCATCGTTGCTTTCGTCCAAAGCATTCTCGCCTCCTACCTTGATTGATCCCACTTCGTTTTGGTCAAGAGTCTGAGATCTATTCCTCCTCCTCCCTTACATTCGTCGCTTCCATTTCCACCCTTTCTCATTGCACTCCAGAGAGCACAGCAAATGAGCTGCATATGGTGGTGTTGATTGGTGATCCTTAGACCGTTTCACCGCCATCCACCACCAGTTCCGGAGGAAGACAGCCCAGCCCATATGAGGAAGGCCGGCAGCATTTCCACTGGCTCACTCTTCTCATTCTTCGCCATGGCTATTCTCAGTTTCATCAGCCCGACCGTCTCTCTCTCCCCTGATGGCAAGGCTCTCCTGTCCCTGTTGGCTGCAGCCTCCACCAGCTCCTCCCCGGGTCTGCTGCCCTCGTGGGACTCCTCCCACCCGACCCCCTGCTCTTGGCAAGGAGTCACCTGCTCACCTCAAGGCAGGGTCATCTCCCTCTTGCTGCCGAACACCTTCCTCAACCTCACCTCCATTCCACCTGAGCTCTCCTCCCTCACCTCCCTCCAACTCCTCAACCTTTCCTCGGCCAACATCTCCGGTGCCATCCCACCCTCGTTCGGCGCGCTCGCCTCGCTCCGCCTTCTCGACATGTCCTCCAACGCCTTGTCAGGCCCCATCCCGCAGCAGCTCGGAGCCATGGCCTCTCTCCAGTTCCTTCTCCTCAACTCCAACCGCCTCTCCGGCTCCATTCCTCCCGCGCTCGCCAACCTCACCTCCCTCCAGGTCCTCTGCCTCCAAGACAACCTCCTAGATGGCTCCATACCCTCCCAAATTGGATCTCTGCTCTCCCTCCAACAGTTCCGCATAGGCGGCAACCCCTACCTCTCCGGCCGTCTCCCCCCGCAGCTCGGTCGGCTGACCAATCTCACCACCTTCGGCGCCGCCGCCACCAGCCTCTCCGGTGCAATCCCCGCAGAGTTCGGCAACCTGGTGAACCTTCAGACGTTATCTCTCTACGACACCGACATCTCCGGTTCGGTTCCGCCGGAGTTGGGCTCGTGCTCGGAGCTGACCAATCTTTACTTGCACATGAACAAGATCACCGGCGGGATCCCCCCTCAACTGGGTAAGCTGCAGAAGCTCACTAGCCTGCTCTTGTGGGGGAACTCGCTCACGGGACCGATCCCGGGAGAGCTCGCCAACTGCTCGGAGCTGGTGGTGCTTGACCTGTCCGCGAACAAGCTCTCGGGGGAAGTCCCCAGCGAGCTAGGGGGGTTGGCGCTCCTGGAACAGCTCCATCTCTCCGACAATCTGCTCACGGGTGGCATACCAGAGGAGTTGAGCAACTGCAGCAGCTTGACTGCTCTTCAGCTCGACAAGAACGCACTGTCCGGGTCGATTCCATGGCATATCGGGAGCTTGAAGTCCTTGCAGAGTCTCTTCTTGTGGGGGAACTCATTGTCGGGAACCATTCCACGGTCCTTCGGCAACTGCACCGAGCTCTACGCCCTTGACCTATCCAAGAACAGTCTCAGAGGGACCATCCCGGAGGAGATCTTTGGCCTGAACAAGCTCAGCAAGCTGCTTCTGCTGGGGAATTCATTGACGGGGTCACTGCCGCCAAGCGTGGCGAATTGCCAGTCATTGGTCAGATTGAGGCTCGGAGAGAACCAACTCGCTGGTGAAGTTCCAAGAGAGATCGGTATGCTGCAAAACCTTGTGTTTTTGGATCTTTATACTAACCATTTCACCGGGAAATTACCTCCTGAGATTGCCAATATCACCGTGTTGGAGCTGTTGGATGTCCACAATAACCACATCGCCGGGGAAATCCCTCCTCAGTTGGGTGATCTGATGAACTTGGAACAACTCGATCTCAGCGAGAACAGCTTCGCCGGAGGAATCCCTGCGAGCTTCGGCAATCTCAGCTACCTGAACAAGCTCAGCCTGAAGAGCAATCTGCTCACTGGCTCATTGCCAAGATCCATAAGGAACCTGCAGAAACTGACCTTGCTTGATGCGAGTGGCAATGGCCTCTCGGGTCGGATCCCTCCTGAGATCGGCTCCTTGACGAGCTTGACGATTAGCTTGAACTTGAGCTCCAACCGGCTCGTCAGAGAAATCCCACAGGAGATCTCCGGTCTGACACGGTTACAGTCCTTGGATCTTTCAGGCAACATGCTCGGTGGAGGGATCCAAGTCTTAGGCCTGCTCACCAGTCTCACCTTCCTCAACATCTCATTCAACAATTTCTCCGGGCCAATTCCCGCCACTCCATTCTTTCGAACTCTGTCATCCAACTCCTACCTCCGGAACCCCGATCTCTGTCCCTCTTTCGATGGTTACACCTGTTCTTCCGACCTCGCCCCCAGAGCTGCCATCAGATCAATCAAAACCGTGGCACTAGCGTGTGCCGTTCTGGGCTCCGCCGCTCTCTTGTTCGCAGCGACATGGATGCTTGTCGGCAGAAACCGAAAGCTCGCAGCAGAGAAGGCAGTGAGCATACCGTCTTCTGGATGTGATGATTTCTCCCACCCGTGGACTTTCATCCCGTTCCAGAAGCTAAACTTCACGGTTGACAACATCCTCGAGTGGCTGAAGGATGAGAACGTGATCGGAAAAGGTTGCTCTGGGATGGTCTACAAGGCTGAGATGCCCGGTGGAGAGCTTATCGCGGTGAAGAAGCTCTGGAAAACGAAGAAGGAAGAAGAACTCGTCGACGCATTCGAGTCGGAGATCCAGATTCTCGGGCATATCAGGCACCGAAACATCGTGAAGCTACTGGGTTACTGTTCCAACAAGTGCGTCAAGCTGCTTCTCTACAACTACATCTCCAATGGCAATCTGCAACAGCTTCTGCAGGAGAACAGGAACTTGGACTGGGACACAAGGTACAAGATTGCGCTCGGATCGGCACAGGGCTTAGCCTACCTCCACCATGACTGCATCCCAGCCATTCTTCACAGGGACGTCAAGTGCAACAACATACTGTTGGATTCCAATTTCGAAGCTTATCTGGCTGACTTCGGATTGGCGAAGCTGATGAGTTCGCCCAACTTCCACCATGCCATGTCCAGGATTGCTGGTTCATATGGATACATAGCACCAGGTAAAGCTGAGATCTGTGTGTATCTTCCGGTTCAAGTTCATTTCCTGATGTGCTTGCTCGTAACAGAGTATGGGTACACGACGAAGATCACAGAGAAGAGCGACGTGTACAGCTACGGGGTGGTCCTTTTAGAGATTCTAAGCGGGCGGAGCGCCATAGAGCCGATGGTTGGTGACAGTCTTCACATAGTAGAGTGGATGAAGAAGAAGATGGGCAGCTTGGAGCCTGCGGTCAACATCTTGGACCCAAAGCTACGAGGAATGCAAGATCCAATGGTGCAAGAGATGCTTCAGGCGCTGGGGATCGCCATGTTCTGCGTGAACTCATCCCCGTCGGAGCGACCCACCATGAAGGAGGTGGTGGCGCTGCTGATGGAAGTGAAGAGCCCACCCGAAGAATGGGGGAAGACTTCATCACAACAGCCTCTTATAATGTCTGTGAAACATGGTTAGTGGATGGTCTTCGTCTTCATTTACTGAGAGGAAGCTTCGCTTCGTTTCTTCTTCTCTTGGTCTGATGCTGCCTTGCAATTGTTGTACAGCATGTTAGCTTTGCAACTTTTTGTAGCCTTCTTCATCTTTCCCATCCTAAGCTTTCCGACTACAGAGAGAGAGAGAGAGAGAGAGAGAGAGAGAGAGAGAGAGAGAGAGAGAGAGAGAGAGATTCTGGATTTGTCAAATTTTTTTCTCTCAGAAACTTGTAGCTACTAATGAATTTTGTTTTAGGAGTTTTCAAAGGAAAATATAGTTATCGGTATATCAAAAAATTGACATAATAAAATTTATTATTTTTAGATAATATTTCTTATGTTCATCGAAAAAATTAAAATTTTCATGAGATGATCACAAAATTCTAAACAATTTATATGTTTCTCTCATCCTCTTTATAAATTCTAATGATAACGAGATGTTTACGAAAAAAATTATACTATAATTTTTATGTTTTTTTTCCTATTTTTAAATTTTAAAATATTTGATAATCTCAATATGCTTATGTTAAGAAAGAACATAAAAACGAATTAATTATAGATTATTCTTAATTAGTTATCTTTAATATCTCAATCTTTATACTTTTAAACATTAAAATGATAATTATATATATATATAAAAATGAAATATTTAGTCCCGTTCTTTTTACGTTGTTGACTCTATTAATAAAAATATTATAGGATTTACGAGTGAGCACATGCTAACTATGTCTTGTTTTGATTTATCACTAAATATGTATGGTATTTTTTAATCAATAGAATAGAAAAAAATATGATTAAATATTTTACTTTCGTAAATATAAAAATCTCAATATAATTTTTAAAAATATAAAAATAATTAAAAAATAATTAATTATGGATAATATATATTAAGCCCTAAAAACACGATAGAAGGCATGGTTTAGTTGGATCTCCTAAACCACTTCACGTACAGTCGTTGATCTGCTTTCTCCGGAATGCTTCCTGAAACAACTCCACGAACTCCGCCCTACAAATGAGATGTGCTTCGATCCACCGCCAGGTAGAATAGAGTCCATCTGCTCACCGGAGATCCTCCACGATGCCTCGCCTACTCCCTCTGGACAGCCTCATCGCGGGAACGACCAAGGCCAGCTTGGGGGCCGCAGCCACGTTCCTGCTGCTCTGCGCGTTCGCGCTGATGGCGTGCGCTTCCCACGGCAGGCGGTGGTGCCGCCGGCGCCCCGAGCCGGTGATAAGCGTCCACCAGGTTCAGCCGGGGTCGGAGGAAGCCGAAGCGTGCGTCTGGCAGAAGAGCATACTGATGGGAGGGAAGTGCGAGCTCCCCGACTTCTCCGGCGTCGTGGCGTACGATTCAAAGGGAAACATCGTCGCTCCTGGGCGTCCTCGCGCGGCGCTGGCCCTGAAATGAAAGCGAACGTGCGTAGCTGCAGCAAGGTTTCTTCTACCAAGTTTGCGTGCATGTCCAAACCACAAGGAGGCTGGCTATCCGTGGTTCCTTTCATATCGCTATTGTTCTTATTTTAGGGTATCGACTGTGATTCCGTGGAGCTAAATTGATGAGATTATACAGTTAACTGATAACTCTATATTGTTATTGTTATTTCCATTTCATTCACGAGAGTCTTTAACATCTGATTTGATGAGATTAGTAACCTATTAATTTAATTAGTCTACATCATTAATCTAAAATATTTAAGATTAAGTTAATTTTAAAAAACGAAATTAAGTCATGATCTAAGAGTTTTAAGTTTTAGAGTTGAATTGATGTTTGACTTGATATATATCAATTTGACACAAACTTGTCAGATTTATGAGCTAAACAAAATTTTGATTTGAATGAGCCAAATATTAAAAAGAAAAAAAAATCAATTAAGGTGTAGCTACACTTTGATTGAACGAAGATGAGTCACATTGTAAATCGAGATGAAAGAACAATCCTATTTTATTAGTTTTAGTTTTGTCTAAATCGTGCGGTACTTTTACGTGTCTGTCCATTGGTCCCTTAGGATGAAAGATGAAAGATCAATCTTCTTGAAACCTCCTATGGTTTCTTAGGATCTATAAAAGAAAAAACGAGTTAGAGAAAATATCTTATTCAGGATCCATAAGTAATTATTTTAATAAATATTTTATAACCAATGTAAATTATAAATAAATTTTATAAGTTTTCAATAGTCACACAATAAAAAGTTTAAAATGATTCGTTACAGATCGAAATATTCATAAATGCTTATATGACACAACCTTTATTTGTAAGTTTAGGATAATCATTAAAAAAAAAAAAAGCCTTCGTATGCTATGTTCCGAGAAAAGTGGAGTTTTCGAAACGAGACTGTGATCTCGATGCAACAAAAGCCTATCTTACATTTTAAGATTTGATCACATATAGTACAACACAATTTAACTTGAGTGGCTTGATCAATATATAGTGCATGCAATAATACAAAGATCTACTGCCTGGTTGAAAGCCTTTTTCAGAAAGGAAAAGAGCAGAAATAGAGCCAAAATATGAGTAATGTGCCAGGCGTACCAATTCAACCTCGAACTAGACTTGGATGCTTAGATTTTCGCTGCTGGCCCAGCCATCCTGGATCTGCGCCGAATACTGTAGGTTCCAGAGAACATCATCAATCGAAGGGCGCTGGTTGGGATCTCTGGACGCACAATTCAGGGATATTTCGATTGCTGTTCTTAAGGAATCGACAGCGTAAGTGCCTCGAATGGTGGGGTCTGCAATTTCCTTCAGGTCTGATGGGCTATCTGTCAATGTCTTTTGAATCTGCAGAGAACAATGAATGATTTGGATTCCGATAGCCATTATGTAGAAGTTTCAATCAACAGGCAAACTTAGACAAGTAGACTTCTGCAAGTGTGCGATACTGCCTGATCTCACCTGACAATCTATTCTGAATTGAACTGCTAATGTCTGATATGTAAAAGAAATTGATTATTGATTGATATGAGCAGAATCAAATGTATAAATGTTTGATGATGTATTATCAATCCTAATCAGATGATACCCCACTTACAATTTAGTGCATTAAAAGAAGTCTACATACCAGAGATATTAGAGAATCCACCTCATTTTTGGATCCAGTGGGTTTTCCTGTGATGATTTCCAGAAGGATGAGCCCAAGCTGATAAATATCTTCTTTCTCACCCTGTTCCAAATTGTGAATACTGCAAGTACAAGGAAGAAAAAACATTATCTCAGTCAAGATGAATTTCTATCCTTGTCCCATTTTTTAGTAATATTTGCCCCAAAATGCTACTAAGGAACACAGTTTCGAATGTGTCGGCTTCATGAATTCTATCAAATATATTTTCTAGCAAGCACCACATCCACCATGGATGCTTCCACTTTTATTGGTTGAATTGCCTACTTTTAAAGAAACATGCTTACGACAGTTTACCTGCCAAGATCTCTATCATCTGCCACGACAAAGGGCCTTTCATAACCACCCTGACCGATCCGAAATAGAAACTCAGTCAATAGGTGAAACACAGAACAATTGCAGTAATTGTAATTCTTACTTGCAGTACCTTACTGTTTTTATTTTTGGGCAACACAGGAAGATTGTAATTGCTTATCTTTGCTGTCAGAGTTTTGTCCAACATTATGTTCTTTATGTTCAGATCATTTCCCATGATACCAGGAACTGTCACAGTATGCAGGAACTGGATTCCCCTTGCAACCCCAGTAACAGCTGCTAATCTTTGTGGCCACTTCAACATCTCGCGCTTTCGCCACTCTACAGTCACAGAGAGCATCAAGAATAATTATGTGAAGCCCTCAAATCTTAAATCAATATGATAATTTGTCATTCTTGTTACCAGTAATATGACTCCTTAGAGTTCCATTAGTGACATGTTCAGAAACAAGAAATACCATAGTGGTAGTGTTACTACCATCCTGGCTACTAAAAATGCAATGGCCAAGTATGCTGGCCAAGTGATGGTGCCTGAGCTTTGAGATGAGATCCAGGTACTGAGGTAGGCTCTGAGGTGAAAACTTTTGATTCAATCTCAAGCTTCGGACTGTCGTCAGAGAGCCGTCTTGGAGCCAACCTTTATAAAACTAAATGAGACCAACACAAACACAATTTAGTCAGTTCCAAAGCATTTCAAGCAACAATTTTGATTTCTCTGCTTCATATAACAAGAGAACATGAAGCTATATATGAATCATGGAAGAAACAAGACATTCTTCCAGATATTAACTAATAATCTGATGAATGTATGAACTAATCAGATGCACATCAAATTTACAAGTTCTTTTCTAACTTCATTCTTTAAAGCATCTTAAAATGTGGTGTCGTACTATTAAAAAACTCATTCACTAAAATCCTATATACATGCATCCTAAAATCTTACTGCCACACTGTGACATTTTCACTATACAGATCGGAAACACCAGATGATAATAATCTATGAACATTGAAAAGGCAACGGAATACCTTATTTCAACTTTGAACACCATTTAACATGCTCTATAATGCAAATTTAGAGCAGGACAGTGAGAATTAAATCATCAGCAGTCATCTAAGCTGTCCAAAATAACTCACATATCAATATAGAGATGAAGACTTGCATCTTATTTGGCTAACAAAACTCTTATGAATTGTTGTTGTACCTGCCCTCGCGCACTGTCCTCTAACAAGTTTGATGGATCAAATCCATTGGTTGCCACCTGCAGCTCCTCCATGCTGAAAACTCTGTATGGTATTGACCCAAGAGTTCCTATCCTCGTTGCCCCATACATGTGCCCTTTATCGAGGATTACATTTGGGTAGATAAATCTATGATTAGAACAGATCGAAGATACAAATAATCGAAGAGAAATATCATGTCGGTGATTTGCATGAAGGTTAGCTTTCTTACCTGCTTCAGCTGGTGTTCTTGTACTGTCTTGAGCTAGAGATTTTGTGGCCACTGGTTTGGGTAAGGCAATGGCTTTCGGCTCCTCTACTCTTGCTCTCCTGAAGGCCAAGAAGACCAGTAACAACAGCAAGGCTGCCCCGACGACAACACCCCCAGCGATGCCCAGTATAACACCTACATTGTTCTTGGAGCCACTGATCTTGCTCGCCGGAGGCAAAACTGCGGCTAATGCTGCGTCATTGCAATAAGCATCGGAATGCTGGTGCCTCAGATCCCCTGCATTCAAGCAGTTCCCTGAGCTCAGCACCACTCTGGTCGAAGTATTGGATCGCATGCACGAAGGCAATCCTCCGACCAAATGGTTGTTCGTTATATCGATGAATCTGAGCTCCTCGCCGCATGAAACATTGGATGGAATTTCTCCGGTGAACGTGTTATGGGACAAGTCCAAGTACCGTATCGATCGTAGAGAAAATAGAGATGGGGGAATCCACCCAGCAAGGTGATTGGAAGACAAGTCCAACTTCTGAAGCTGGTGGAAGGATGCAAGACTCGCTGGGATCTTTCCACGAAAGCTGTTGTCTTTTAGAACTAGAGCGACAAGATTACTGCTCAGGGACGGGAAGTCGGGACCGAGGCGATTCCTGCCCACGTTCAATTCGACGAGAGCAGTCAAGGATTTGAGGTCAGGAACCGATCCGTTGAACGAGTTGCCGCTCAAGACGAGATTTTGGAGGCTCGACATCGTCATGATCTCCACAGGGATCGCCCCGGCGAAGTAGTTGGAGCTCAAGTTGAGAGTTTTGAGCGAGGGGAAGCGATCCACCTTCCCGGGGAGCGGGCCCCAGAGGCCGAGGGCGACGAGGGAGATGGTGGTCAGGCTCGGGAGTCGCGACAGGGTGGTGAAGAGGGAGTCGGAGGAGAAGGCCGGGGACAAGGCGTTGCCGCCGCCAGGGGAGGCGGGGCGGTCGCCGACGATGACGAGCTCGACGATGCGGTCGCCGGAGCAGGCGACGGAAAGGGAGAGGGAAGGGGGCAGGGAGCAGAAGGCGGTGGCGCTGGACCAGCCGGCGAGGGCGTGCGGGTACTCGAGGAGGCGTTGGAGACGGAGGAGCGTCCTGGATTGGGAGGGGGCCAGCTGTTGGGCTTCCGAGGAGATGAAGAGGGAAAGGAAGCATAGCAGGAGAAAGAGGAGAAGGCTGGCGGAGGAGTTACGCTTTGGAAGTGATAAAGATGCCATTTTTAGAAGTTAGAACGCATGACTCGGTTTTATGGGATGAGAAATCTTCACGGTGCTCAACATGACGATGCCCGACTGGACTCTCTTCTGTTGAAAGGAGAGACCGAGAGAAGAGGGAGATGAGAAGTCTGCGTCTATGGAAAGATGTTCCTTGCAGTGAGCTCTCAGTTGACTGGTAGGTCGATCTGTAAGTCGAAATGTGAAGAAGAAGAAGAAGAAGAAGAAGAAGAAGAAGAAGAAGAAGAAGAAGAATTGATTTCTTGGTGGGAAAATGGGTGAGAAAGGGATCCTTTCCTTCAGGCTTGAAGCTTAAGATTTCAGTGCTTTGGAGAGAACAAGGAAACCAGGTTTGAAGGAGAAAGCAAAGTACAGAAAGATCCGACAGTGAGGTATGTCAGCAGAGAATAGAGGAGAAACTGACATCCATGAGAGAGGAAGTGAGAGTTGCGGATTCAAGTGCTTGGGAGTTTGTTAGAACGAGTGAGGAGGCAACGACAAGTGGAAGATACAATGAGACAATGGACCAGAAAGCAATCATAGACCACTTTATATATAGTTCATGAAATTTCTTGAGATAATATTTGACATCAAATCATTACTGGGTTGACGTGATGTCGCAGATGAGTAGAATTGACGTGGAATCCAAATGGATCCAAATGATATCTAATGTCTCCAAATTTCAGTTCGGACATCACATATTTCTAAAATATATTTCTTTAATCCACTTATCAAATTAAGAAGAGCACAGGAATGAGTAAAAGTACTGCTTCGCAAATCTTTACTTCTCATCTAACTTGGGCACAAATCTAAGCGTTGAGATATTAGATGCCATGTCAACATCATCATCTTATCAAAGATTTGCTTCAATGCCAGATGAAGAAAACTCAATCAATGCTAAGGAATAAAAAATAGTGGAACATTCATTCTTCTTCTTGATCTGGTTGAGTCTGGGTGGGACCATGCACAGCTGACCACTTATCTCTGTTTCATAGCCAGAGAGTAGAAGGATCCATGGTGAGATCATACCATTAATTTGGATCTTCAGTACTCACAGAAATAAAGAGGCTCAGATTGTAACTTTTGACTAGCACTTTCGAAGGCTTTCAGAAGTTGTAAGAATGGAGATGATCAAATATGAACCATAATGTTCACAGAGCTTTACTAGACATAACACAACCCTAGATTCAAATCAGACTGTAAAAATCTTTCACCTCAATTTCTCTTTTCATTGCCCTAGAATATCTTACAAGGTTTGCTCACAAGGTTTCTCCTCTCAGTACTGTCATGTGAGGTGAATGAATGTTGTGTGTTATTGGACAGAACCAAATGAAGTGCAACCCTCCCATTATGAGGTTTGCTGATTTAGCTAGCAATTCTAATTGTGTCCATCATTACATCCCTGGCATGATTATATTACATCTTCTCTCCATGATTTAGCAATCTTGCAGCTCCCATGTGGAAGTGTGGAGCACATGGAAGATGGTGACAAATGTATATAAGATGAAATTTGGAGTTGGTGGTCAACTGCCTCCCTTGCCCGTAGAATTAGTTAATGATAACATTCCCAAGGCTGGAGTAAGAGAAGGATTGATTGGTTGGAGTTGGTAAAAGAGGGAGAGAGAAGGAGATGAGTGCTTCTTGCTCCTTTGTGCCTTGTTTTGCATGTCATGTTAGGTGAAGTGAGCCTTGCATTTTCCTCAGTGGAGGTCAGTATACACTGCTAACTTGCAAAGGTGATCTGGCATGGGACATGACACTAAAGGATAGAGGAGCATTGCCTACAGTACAAGAACAATGTAAACAAATGCATTTGTATATCAATATTAAGATATCATCCAACTGTTCTAGGTGATTTTGTCAAGGTTCATTCAATTGTTTATTCAAAAAAGGGAACATGTTCATTCTCTTGGATGCTCTCCCTTTCTTGGTTAGGGTTAAAGCTGCTTTGTGCAAAATTTTTCTTTTACTATTCCAAGGGGGACTTTTGACTTGCCCAGGATTGGCAAGACTGAAATGCCCCTCTCAGCAAAATACACATTTATGATGTTACTTCAGTGCAAGTTACTTTTTTGATATTTAACAATCCTCTCTTCAGGTATTTTGGTCTCCTCAATAGTAACGTAATTGAGTAAATTTTCCTCACAATTTAAATGAGATAAAAAAGGATCAAGCTAGCTCTGTAAACTAAGATATAACAGTTATTAAACTATTCAAACAACCACAGTCTGGACATGTATCCCAATCCATTATGTCCAATATATTGTGCGGTCAAAATCCACAGTACATAGTTATGCACAATTTATAGCAAGAAAACAACAAACAGAAAAATTTACATTATGGACAGAATAACTAATTGTCATATCCTCTATATTCCATTTTTTATAAAAATAATATAAATAATAAAAAAATTAGGAAAACAATCTATATCAATCCCATTTATGAGAACTAAACAAAAAGCTTGATTCTAATCAAGATTTGTAATACCGTACCGTACCAATGTTTCGATCTGGACTCGATACCGGTACGGTACGGTATATCGAGTACTGTAGCACTGCTATAGTACTACAGTGCTCTGCTACAGTGCACTCGGATCGGTAACCGACGGTTCGCATACCGGCAACCTGTCGGACCGGTATGTATCGCTGGTACCAGACGATACAGTTCGGTACTGCAGATCATAATTCTAATATCTAGCTTCTCAAATGTTGTTCCACATCTAAATGATAATCTAACCCAACTTCCCTCCTATTCTTATTTGAAGATTTCAACTTGGTTAGTTGCGGTTTGCTTCTAATTCTGACCAGGTATAAAAGGAAAAATGCAAAAACCAGAGTTCTGACCCAATCGATAAACTCAAATTCCTTGGTTTTAATAGGGACTTGTTGAACTTTCTCAGCATTCAGCAAGCAAGCGTCATTCATGCTAAACAAAATCGGAGGCACAAAGGTTTCTTCAAACTCTCAATTATCAGTTCCAGATAAGAACCCAATCGAAAGCAACTCAAATGGGACATCATATCATGATTAAAGAGAAAGCAAGATTCACACGCTAATACCAAAAGTGCGAAAACACACTCGTAATCACATATCAAGTCAACCATTTGCAAACTAAACTCACATTCTTCACATTCAGATTTAATTCACTTGAATTTCTTCAAGAGTGTTGGCTTCTGCACTTACATGAACGTCCTGCATGATAAATAGAGAAGTATAATTAGGAGGGAAAAACGATTCAGGAGAGATATATGAATGAAATTAAACCAAGGTAGCTTATTTACCATATTCTCCTTGTCTTCATGTGATAATGATGCCTCCTCTGTAGGTAAAATATCAGCTTTATCACCTAAAATACAAAATATGTGATCCTTCTACAGTAACCAAAATTGATAATGAAACAAAAAAATTGCAAGTTAATTTAAGCAGTTCTACCAATTGCAAATTGGATGGTGTTCAGCTAGTCAGCAAAAAGGACTCAAGACATGGGCTTGATACAAAAAACGAGCTATAAACCTTAATAACAGTTCATAATAATCCTTCTTTGGAATTATATCAAATAAATGGTCAAGTCATAAAACTATGGACTTTAAAGAATTAGAAGAAAAATTGAGAATTTCATGAAGTTACCTGGTTCAGTAGGAGAATTATTTAAAGATCTCTTGATCTTCTCATTACCATTGATAGGTTTTGTCCTGGGTTTCTGAGATTTCTTCTGAGTACTCGTACTCATATCATATTTATCGGCTGCAATATTTGCTTCAATCTTGTTATATAAGCCTCTCCTTGTATACGATGGTAGTCTCTTCTGAATACCGTCATTCCTGTTCGAGTTAACAACTACAGGAGTGCTCACGTTCAACAACTTAGGTGTCAAATTGCCAATTCTTGATGTAGATGAGATGCCGTGTCTCTCCTGATCTGGTCTCAAGGTCACCTCTTCAGGCAACTTAGAACTGGTTTCAGATAATTTTAACTTTTCTGTATCCTCCACAATATTGTATCTCTGTAGCAAGTCCTTAACGGAATCCTCTTTCTCAGCAACAAGGCTGTGCCTCTGTATATATGATATAAGCTCCTCGCGCATTCGATCTATAGGCTGTAGAAGTGAATCAATGGTATCTTCAAGTCCACAAGTAAAAAAGAGACTAATGTTTACAATTTAGTAAATGAAATAAAATAGAATGCATACAAGAAGATGCAATCAACTTAACCTCACATCCTGACTCCAGTGCGAGCTTGAAGAAACCAAGTGAAATTGAATGTCTTGAAGATGATTCTGACAATTTGATCTGTGTTAACCAGTAAGAAACAGAAGATAGCACATTGAATTTCCGCCTGCTGATAGACTTTGACACTTCCAACAGTGGAGTATCACTGTTCGCATGGACATTTGATCTTTTTGCTCGGGTTTCTGATATTGGAGTTATGCTTCCAACAATGGTAGGAGGACAGGGGCTGGCAGCAGGTTTGATCGGTATTGAGAGCCTTCGTGAAGGTTTTCTGCATTTCTCCTTTCCTGAGAGGTCGAGAACGCTTACACTCTTGCTAACTGCAGGAGAAGACCTTCCTCTAAAAGGAAACTGAAGTAGTGAGTCTCAAGATTCCACAGATTATGGAAACCTAGTATGTTATCTGCTTCAAAGGATCCCCAATATAAGAACTGTATTACAGAACAAAGTATCTAGACCAACCCTCATAGCAGCTAGATACAGGATATAAAAATAGTTAAATGATCCAATATTTGATTACAGTAGAATAGCTTACCAGACTCGTGAAACTTTCACCATTAACATTGGCTCCTCATTAAAAGATCCTCTCTTATTACTAAACCACTATGGTTGTATTCACTCAAACATAAAACACCTTACGAAATAATTTGTACCAGTATCAAGGAACTGAGAACTAACTGCAGTCGTTAAATATTATGAAAGTTAAACTAAGATTATTCAGAGTCCCAATTTATGAATTCGACATTTCTAATTGCAGTCTCAAGTTATCAGACGAACATGCAAAGATCAGTTGAATATTCGTTGCCATTGCTCCTCTATAGCACTTTGATTTGGACAAAGCAATTAAATCTTAATTAAATTTGAGTTTGCAAGTATATGAAAAGCTTCGACAATATGGAGAAGTAAACTGTTTAACTCAGAAACAAGAGGGGAAGAATGACTATACAGAAAATGGAAATATACCTACAAAAATCAACCAACAGAGGTAGCTCGCCATTCTCTATATCATGCCTTCCAACTATTCGCATACTACATATCTTCGTACCTCTGATCAAAAGATCTGTAAGAGGTCTTATCCTCAGTAACTAAGGAATGAGATAAGTTTGGTTACCTCGTCTCAATGACTGGGCCCAATTATCCACAAACTTTCTTCAGTACTAACAAAATATCCAATGTTTACTAGTATTTCCTGGAAATATTTAAGAATCGAAATGCCATAACCTGAATCTTTTGAACTACATGTGGTACAGGAATCAACTCGTTAACTTTTGGTCCTGGACGGATTATTATTGAATTCCATATATTACATTGAAGTCGTCGGTTCTGACATAATTCTCCTTTCTTGTTTAAGACATTGGAATTGCTAGATTTGACAGATTTCCATATTATATATATATATATATATCATAACATACACGATTAATACCAAATTTGCAATTATGGACACAATTTCAGATGTATTAATTCAACTGAAGAAACAAAGTTGGTCCAAAAATCATATACAAAGTTGTGAAGATAAAGAGAAAGAAAAACATAATAAAAATCCGTTAGTCAACGAACACAAAATTAAGCATTAATAAGATATCACCAAAACAGGTTTGATTAAGAAGTAAGAAGAGGAAACAGGAAACAACCTTTTCGAAGCAGACGAGACGGTGGGTTCAGCGATCATCGGCTTCCCATCCTTCAGTCTGGCCTCTGATCGCAGCGGGTACCGCAGCTTCGACGATCCAGCCACCAGAGCTTAATTTACCACCAAAAAAGAAAATCATAAATCCGTGGGAAAAAAAGGGAGAATGAGATCAAGAAAAGAATTGGCAAGGGGTGAATTGGTGAATAGTACCAGGTCGGACGGATTGATCGGTGATGGCTTCCATCCCTCTTCTCTCGCGGTGTGTGATAGATCGGTCGATCGATCCAAACGGGAGTAACTGCGACGGGTTTGGAGCGGCGATTGTGTTCTATGGATGCTTTGTTCCCGGTGATCCTAATCAAGGGCCGTTATAAAGAAGAAATGAAGGGTAAATTTGGGGCCCAAACGTTTGGATTCGAACTCGGGTATTGAGCGGGAAAAAGTTGCGGTTTGGGAATTTGAAATATGAACAAAATAAAAATGTTTCACACACGCATAACAGAGAACCCCAAAAGGATGCCCAGTTCAGGCAATGAATCAAGGGATGATGTCGTGTGTCATGTATGAGATAGATGGAATCGAGGGCTAGGATCAACTGGGTTTCTTTTTCCAGCCTTCTTTTGTGCGTACGTTCAATATCATGTCTCAAGAAAAGAAACGGCGCGCTCTGTTCTGCCACGTTGCCTTCAACGGTCGGAGGGAGCGTCCTTACCGACTCCCATCGCGCCAAAAGACCGAAGTATGATTTGAGAGCGTGCATCTCAAGTGACTTCACAAAGGTAACACGAGCACGAGCCCACCATTGACCCTCTGCATTGCGTATAATTACGTGGTTGGCCACGAGGCAGGATATGGCTCGCTGGAGCCTCGATTCGTACAGATAGACGGTGACGATAAGCCGGTGAAACATCGAACGGCACAGATAGACACTCTGAGTCACCAAATCTCGAGGCGCTCCGTAAATACTGAACACATGGAAGGATTTATTTGGGATTACAGGTTTGTAAACCCCGGTTGTCTTCCTTTATTTTCCCCCTACTCTTTTTCTTCTTAACCCTCTCGTTCGTTACTGTTCTCTGCTTGCCTTTCCGCATTGCATTCTCGCGAGAGGACGTTCATCTGTTCCTAGATCTGCAAATGTGCCTCAGATCTCTAAACGAGTCTCTCGATCAATGGACTTCCCCGGTAAGCTTCGGATCCTGCTCGTTCCGTGTTGATCATATCCTTTCTGATTTCTATGTGTGCTAATGTTCTATTCTCTTTATGATTTTGTTTTTGTTGGACATTGGATTTGTTTCTGGGGATTTGGTGCTCCAATCCTTTTGTGTGATGGTTGATTCTTTCTATTCGTGATCTCGTTTTACGGTTGAGTCTGTGGATTTCGGTGTAAGGCTCGTCGTTCGTGATTGATTCTGACGGATATGCGTTTTAGGATTTTAAGGGTTTTGATTTAGTAGTCATCCAATAATTGTTGCTGGCGTACGATACAACTGGGAATTAGGGTTTTACGTTACTGTCATTCAGGTTTCGTTTCCGTTGGTTGCTTTCTCTTTTCTTCACGTCAGTGGTTTTTTTGCAATTTTCTATGCTTCTTTATCTGTTTCCAAATGTTTCGTTCTCAGTTACATCTATCGACTGAAATATGGGTGCTGTCTCTGTATATTATTATAGATAGGCTATTGGATTCTTACTCCCTTTTAGAACTGGAGTACGATATCTACGCCTGAATTGTGTTTGGATTTATTGAAATTTGAATAGGCCCGATGAGCACGATTTTGATTCTTATCACAATTGGTTCATATTTACTTAATGCAGTGAAACAATCTGATTATTTTTATTCAGCTTAAAGAGAATTGTCCTACTTTCCTGCAGATGGAAGTTCAGGAGACTAGCATTTAAAGGTTCCTGTAGATAGAAGTGCTTTTTTGCGAAGAGATCATCAACATCTTATATATCATAGCAAAAGGATGGTTCAGTATGCAATTGAGACTCGTTTGGTCTAACTTGTTATGAATGAACTTGTTTGTCAATTACATGGATGGCTATCTTACTTTGGAAGCTCTGCCTGATAGTGAAGAATTCAGATCTATTGAGTCTGCAGGGATGTTTTTAGTCAATGAGTTTCTTAGATCCAGTTTGAATCAGGTTATGTAATGACAAAGTGTATGCTGAATTTACAGTATTTTATGTTGTCAAATGAGTTGCCAACCTTATACAGGGTTATAGGAAGCTTTTAATCTAATTTTTTTATTTTAATTACTTTTGTAGTCCTAATTTGTTTATAGGATAGTTTGGAAAACTTGATTAGACAGTTTCAGAGGCCTCTTCAGGTAAGAATTAATGGATGATGAATTTTTTTATAAGGAACCTCTTTAAAGGCTTTCTTTCTTTGGGTACGGTTGAGATAAAGTATATATAGTAGAGGTTATGGATGAGTTAGAAACAATGATTTTATATGACTGATTTTACAGAAATAAAAATACTTTTATGATTTTGATAAACTTTACTTTCTTTTCTTCAGAAAACCATATCATTCATCAAGATATCATTTATAAATCTACCATATTTTGTTGTCTAAATACTGACAGATATTTGATACTCTTTGTACTTTTAAAGAAAGCTGCAATTGATAAAGAGCTTGCTGCTAGGAAAGAAACATGCAATGTTGCTGTGAATTTCCAGGGAATGAGGTATGCATCTGCTAATTGGAATTTAGTTCGTGTATTTATGACTTAGAAAATAAGTTTTTTTGTTTTTTACTTTAAGCTAGTTGGGGCTGGTTGCTTGTTAATTACTTCTCTACTGTGGTAAGAAAATAAATATTTTGGTTGTTTGCATACTGTAGTCCTCGGATCATGGATCCTTTTGATGCCCATTCTTGGGTAGCAATGATAAATCCTATTGTCAGGAAAGACTTGACTGATTCGCTTGGGTGCATGTTGCTATATATGCAGTGAGAACTCCATACTAAATCCTAATGAGACATGTCTGCTGGAATGTGAAGTCTGTTTAAATTTCCATGAGGTTTAGCCATTTAACAACCTTGTGTTGTCCATAATTGCCTTATATGAAGTTTTTCTGAAAATGGATGAAGTATTCTGTCACAAATTTCAGTTTTTTCAACTGTGTTGGTCTGCTTTTATAGGATAATAAAAATGGAAGGTACAACTGTCTGCCTGTCAGTTTATTTGCTAGGTTGTTTTAACTATGAATAATTTTAGTATTACAATAATATGATGAGATCATATTTCTGGCCAAAACTTTGTTGCTTCTATTCCTGATTTTCTACTTCACTAGAGACGGAGTCAATGTTCCCGGTGGCACGGGGTTTTCTTATATTAACTTTGCTTAGATATACAATTTGGGTTTTCTTATATCTACTTGTTACGTTTTCTGAAAATTCATTTCCTTGTGAAATAGTTACTATGTCTTTGCGAGTTGCATGGAGACTACTCTCAAGGGCCTTGTCTGGATAGGGCTGGATCCTACAGGATTCTCTCTCTTACTTGGATGGGGAAAAAATGCAGATGGTAGGATTGGCTGTTTGGGTGAATCTTATTTTGATATTTAAGCTGTTGGGAATGCCTAATGTCACCGGATAAAAGTAAAATATCTCATGCATTCTTCATTTTGTTTTTTTCTCCTGTGCTTTTGGATGTCTTAAAAACCATAGGTGTTACTCGTCTACCTTCAGTCACCACTTTCTCCTCCATGCTTTGATGATCTGAGCACTGCATGCGGAGAATTTGTAAATTAAAAAAAATGAGATCCAACTATAATAATTTCATAGTAGTAACTTTTTTTCGCATAGCAACAGTCTTTCACTTTCTACTGTCTGTTTTGAGGTGTAAAATTGGATGCAACCCTTCTCCCGTGTGATCATTGCTGGTGTTCACCATGCCTTCTCTTTTCCGTCTAATGTTGGAGGATATGTTATGTTGGTATGTATAGATTCAGGCCCTAACGAGTGTGCGTTGTTTCATTAGTCTGGGTTCACATTGTTTTGTTTATGCGATAGAGCTATCTACTTGGACTTCTCAAACCATGGAACATATCATCCTCTCATATGTGTTCATTTACAAACATCATCTACTCCCTTTTCCACTTTCCCTCGTGCTGATTCTTTTGCAGACTGGTCTGGTGGCGTGAATTCCGGAAGCGATTCTCCATCAGATGTCCTTTTTTCTGGTAACAGTGGCTCTCTTCTTTTTTCCCTCCTTTAGTTACGAGAATCCTGATCATCATTTTGTAAAGCTTAAATGGTAAACTTCAAATCAGTTTAACAAGCCATAATAATCCAACTGAATATAAATTATACCCAACTCGATCAGCCTGACCAGATAATTAGTGTCGATAACGTCGTTGGTCAGATGCAATTACATGAACGGAAGTTTGCTGAACTAATTATTGCACGAGCCAGTTTTCTTGTGCCTTTCTTTTTGCAGTGAAGCAAGTAATTTAGAGCGCATGAGCATAAGTTAACTTTGCCGACATGTCTTCCTTTACAGTTCTAGCCATTGGGATCTCCCCCATCACTCTGTAAAGTCAAATAAAGTACGACAGCACAAGCCCAAAGTATTACATACATCTCCTGGAGACCTGAAGTTGAATGCAGTGACGATACCGACCACCAGGCATCACTGGTTAAAGGTAATACCCATTAAACATTAAATTTGCATACAGCACCTTAATTACTAGATTTCGCTTTATTAGAAGTTTTGTTTAATTGTTACTTTTCTATAGAACTAAAAACCTTATGGAGGGTGTAACGTGTAAGAAATTGAGGTACGAGTTCGGCATCATCGGGTCAAAAATGAAGTTTCCAAGTCAATGACACTGATTACTGGGTGGGACATCACTTTTTCTTGGAGTGTTCAAGCAGCACTCTTGGTCGGGTTCCACAAGTGGGACACGAATTGGAGCGGTCACTTCATCCTGTTTCCTGACGTTGAACGCTAAGATGTGAATGATCTCATGCTCTTCGCGTTATCTCAAATGCTAAGCTGACGTTGTGACTTTTCTTTAGGGGTTGGTTGATCTTGGACGAAGTGGCGGTGGAATATGTGCTTGCGGGGCGGGCTTGGCTACGAGTGCCGTGATTGAACGAACTGCATCAAGGTACATGATACGCTACCGTCTCTCTCCTTTTTTCTTTGCGTTTTGTTCGACATCAAAAAAGCATCAAAGACGAACCATCACTTCCAATTTTAGATCAAACAGCAAAAGCAGCTTTGAGTTGCCAAATGGCGTCGAGTATGTTTGAGCTTTAGAACGAGAATAAGACAATGGATGGCCATTCTCAAGTTCAAGGTGAAACAAGTTGCCCACCCATGATTCGACAGGTACGTAAGCCAAGAGAACATGTTAGCCTAAAATTTTATAATCATTGGACAAGTTTTGTTCCCAAATTTTAGCGAGCATCTTAATATCCACATGTTGTATGTAATCTAAATGTATCTTTCATACATATATGAATTTGTAGAAAAGAGCAATAGGCACATAAGCAAACACTTTAAAGAGTCAATAGCAACACTCAGCGTCTACCCATGTAATTATTTAGGCATAACCGAATCAATAAATAGAAAAAAGATTTAGGAACTAAGGTATGGGTATTTAACCAAATGGACCTTATAAATTATTATCCACAAACATGTACAGAAACTCATTGCAGTCATCAATCATCTAAATATAAAAATAATAGAGGTTGAAGTTAATGATAAATAATATTCTTCCGAGGTTTATGAACTTAAATAAGTTGACTGAGACTTTAACTCTTGATTTAGGATGGTTATGAGTTTGTTGAAAGGCTCTGCATAAAAGAAAAGTTCATCAGAGGATGAAATGTTTTGTCAAGACAAAATCGGGTCTGAAGTCAATTTCCTTTAATTTCCTAAGTAATGTTCTTTAAAAAGCTGTCTCCGCTTTCATTATAAACATGATGGGAAGAGTAGGATAATGGTATCATGGAAACTAGAATAGAAGAAGAAAGGGAGAAAATAAGAAGAAAAGGAAAAAGGACAGCAGAAAAGAAAAGTAAGAAAGAATAAAGAATGATGTGATTAAAAAGACGGGGAATAATATATAACACAGCTCGGGGAGCTAATGCAATAAAAGAAAGGCTGAGAATAATCTTAACACCACAGTGTTTCATCTTCTAACAGCACCAGCAAAATAATCCGGGGAATCAAGTCCGAGCCTTGAGAAGAACTGTAGGCATAAGAATAATTTTTACGGAGAATCAAGTCCAACCATGAAGAAGTTCAGGCATAAGAATAATTTTGGCAGGAAGAAGATTAAATCTGGGAGCAGTGGGATTCTCAACAAAATATATTAGGTGAAATTGCAGTGAGGAAATAAGAATCGAACAGTTTCAGGTCCGCAATCAACTGTGTACACATTGAAGACACTCAACACCCTCTTCCTAGTAGGATGTCCTAGGATTTTTGTTGTTTGCAGCAAACTGATAGTATCTGATGTTTAAGAAAGGAAATTCGATGCAAACAACCAACAGGAAACAATTCCAGAGTTTCTAGAAATAAAGCAAATTACAAGACAAGCTAGAATTCTGAGAGCTGTTTGAGAGTTTGGTGGACATGCTGACTTCATTTGGATATGACACTTGGTAGAAAATATAAATCCATATAATAGTTCATTTTTCAATTGAAAAAGATCTACATGGTAGTAGTTTAGCCATAGGATAATACAGAGCTCATTTGAGTTCTCTCAAATCTTTGAGGATTCAAGTCAGTGACCTCAGTCACAAACATTGAGCAAACATGATTCGGTTCCTTTTGATGAGTTTTTTTCAGGCATGTCCACATCTTCCCTCAAATGCCAGTACGAGAATTTGCTTTATTCACATGCTGAAAACAATATGATATCTAATTCCACTTCAGCTACAAGAACAATCTCAGCCACAACATATTCTTCACTCCCAGATCAAGACCACATCATCTGTCACTCTCACATCAATACTAAAGCAAAAATCACCAGATTCCTCTTGCAAGCATAACCAGCCAGGACAAAGCTTTCTCTTTAACATCTGTTTCTATAATATAGATCAACATGTTTCCTCCACAAAGGAAAAAAAGAAAAAAAAGTATGAAAACCGTCAAGGGTTTTGTGGCCAATAGGACAACTCCATCTTTTACAAGACATTGATCGAGTACCAGTGTATATCTATATCATCCTTGGCATGAAAGTTTTTGATCAAAATGAAAACGAGAGATTATACATGCTCACATCAAAGGACCGAATACAACACAACAACACACCTAGGATTTAGCTTTATTTACTATATGTGTGTGCCACTAAATTATTAATTATTTTTACAGGAGTTATTACTAAGGCCAAAGCCAGAAGACTTGCTCTGCCACATGGAACTCGGAACCACATGAAGTATCCTCGGGGCTCAAGAAGTTGCAGTGTTTAACGTTGTCAACATCACCAATCTGTGAGTGGTCAGAATGATCGAGTCTGAAAGCATTTGAGTAACTGTTGAGCTCCATGAGCATGGAGCAATCACCTTCATGAGCGTGATGGGGGCTCTCTGAATCTAATATGGCGCTATTGGCAGAGCTAATGTCTTCTTGCTTGCATAGCATGGTCTGGCCATGCAATTTCTTCACCTCAAAGGCCAAAGTGGAGTCTAAATTCTGCAAATTATCAGGTAATCTTTTTGGCTCAAATGATTCCAAGCTGCCATTCTCCTCCTTCAGAAGTCTTTTTGTGAGAGAAAGAACCTGTTGTGAGGAAGCTGATGCGGATAAGAATATATCCACTAGCATTTAAAATGATATCAAGAATTCAGTGTAATGCATTGATGTAGATCTTCAAAATTAAATAGATAAAACAGCCTTTTCCTGTATAATCAAATTAGACATTCTCATGAAAATCCAAAGGATCAAGCTTAGAATTAGTAAAACCAGTGTAAATAACATCAGATAACAGCATCGCTTCATGCTAAAGGCTGTGTTTTACTTGTTGGCATATTTGAAGTTCTCATAATTGCCTATATATCAGGTAATATTGTTAAGGAGTTGATAGTCGCATGTTTGTGCTGTAATTACCTCAGCCTTTAGGTCTTCCTTTTCCTTCACAAGGCTATCATGATCCATCTTGAGAGCATCATAACTTGATTTCAGGGACTCATAATCCTTTTCTGTCTGCTTCGTCTTCCATCTTGCACGGCGGTTCTGAAACCACACAGCAATCTGCCTGGGCTTTAGTCCGAGAACCTTTGCAATCTGAAGCTTCCTCTCGGGCTCAAGCTTGTTTTCCAACTCAAAGCTCTTCTCAAGGAATTGAACTTGACATGTAGTTAGCCGCCTCTTCTTGTCTGGCTGACGAGGATACTCACCTGAGTCATCATCGCCGATCTCATCCAACTCGACTGGCCTAAACAAGGGTCTCTCGAGGCTGTTCCCACGACCATCTTTGAGATCTGTAAGAGACCATGAGCCTGAAGCAGAACCTTACACTTCAAACTTGCACACACAACTTATACTATGTGAGCTTACTCTACACTTTGAAGTTCTTTAGATGGGTATGAGTAGAACATATATTTATTTAGAAAAAGTTGAAGTCCAATGCAGTGAGTGGCATTACTGATTGATCATAACATGGTAAAAGATAAGGAGGATACATATGAGTGTTGTGCAGACATAAAATGAAAAGAAGTATTTTGCAGATATAGTTTTTGACGATTAACATTAACAGAACTAGAAAGTAGACTTGTCATTGATTATAGATTTTATGATGATTATGCTCAAAACCAAATAGACTAATTTATGCATACATATATTTTTGTTCGTTCCAGGGAAAGGTAAATCAGAAATCACAGAGGAAGAGATTCTAGGCATCAAGTTCAGCAAACAAGACTGATTGCAACTAAATCAGCACTTACTGAGATACAAGTTTATAGGAAGAGAGAGAAGTCAGCTTGCTAGTGGAAGTGGCAAGAGGAGAATAACAACCATAAACCCAACCAGGGGAAAACAGAGTAAATGCAAAGGAAGGTGAATACCAAGAGAGTCGCCTGTAGGCGTTCCCGGAGCAAACAGAGGCCCAGAGAACTCTTTGTACATCCCCTGGCTCTGCAGCAAAACCGCCATGTTTGAGCTCCCATGATGCCTCTTCCCCACCATTTCTCCCACTTTGTTTTCACCGCAAGAACGAATAAAGAGATCTTTCTTCTTTACTCCCTTCTCTCAGAGGCAGGTTATGATACTACCCGGGGTGGATTGGAAGCAGCTGGGCATGTTTTCTCCTACAAAAAGAACTTATGACGGAAGAAGCTGGTGATCATGATGACAGAGCCATGGGAAGAGGTGTGGAAGAAAGGGCCACTGAGACCCATCTCTTTTTCTTCTGTCTCTCGATCAGGAAAATCTTGAGTCTGTTGTGCGTGTGAGAGAGAGCTGGTTTCAATCTGAAGGGAGATTTAATGGTGTGATGAGTCCCAGAATTCTCCTTTTGTTCTCAAAAAGCTTGGTTCTACTTGGAAACAGAGTTCCAATGGTGGAGAAGGGAAAAGATGTTGAGTTTGGTTTTGATCTCTGTGTGGCTCCTCGATATACTCTTTTTCTCTTCTTTGTGAAGGGGTTTGAGGGAATTATATAGTGAAGAACAAGAACAAGAAGCCACTTGTAAACGATCGTGACAGGAATATCCCCATGGCTGTCGCTTTCCTTGTTGTCAGTGATAATCGGAAATGCTTTCTTTTCCTAAGCAAATGAAAAATATTTCCTGCGCAAAGACTGCCACTAAAAACATTTTGGAAAAAAAATATATAATTTTCATCATAGAATATAATGAAAAATATCTTGAAAAAAATATATTTCTACAAAGATAGATCAGATCATGTATACAAAAAGTTCTGATTTTTGTACTTTAGATATTACAAGAAATATGACAATAAATATTTGTGAAGCAGAGTTATTTCTTTCCGTTTAAATCTCTAAATTAATATCAATCAGATATAGGATTATAAACTACCATTATGTTACTATAAATTAACTCGATTTGATTTGGATCCACATGTATAAAAAACATTTCAAGTACGATCGAAGTGATATTGGATGTCTGATATTATACAAATATATAAGAAGACTAAGGTCGGATAGATTTTTAACTTTAATATTAACGGAATCGAGTGGAAAGAGATATAGATAAATAACATGTGATCTCAATTACGATGGTTCGATAAGCTTTTTATAATTGGTCCAACTAGAGAGAATATTTTCTAATGTAAAAGAATATTTTCTTGATATTTATATTTGGTGAATACTCGGCTAACTTGGTTATTCAACGAACGTCCTACTTTCCTAATATTGATTGAGTTGACAAGTGTTAGACCTAAATAGGAAGAAACTCTTCAATTCCTGACCCTTGATTTCGTTGGGAACTTCATTGACATGTAATAAATTTAAATCACATAACTAAAGCTTATTCAATATGGGTTGGCCAATGATTATATTATATTCCAAGAGAATATTGATCATCATGAACTTTGTCGATATTATTTTAGATTAAGGCTTTGAGCCAAACATCACATGCAAGTTGACAATGTCAAAGGGGAAGATGAAATTATTAGTTAGTAGTCAACCATATCTTTTGGAAAGCATTATAAATAATATATATCTACAAAGTTATCTATGTCGATCATAACTCTCTTAACTAAGGCATTGATAATTCAGACAAATTCGACAAAGTCATCACCGTGATTGAGATTAAGATGCTTTGCCTCCTTTTTCTTGAACATTATCTCAGAATCTCCTTCTAACATTTAACATTTCTCGATGGTCACTCAAGCATATGTTTTGTGGGTTTATGAGTTATCTCTTTCAAACTTTAGATCATCAATTATAATATCCATCTATCTCTCCACTAGTTCCTCGGGTCATCTCCATGGAGATGACTCTCAATGCTTATGCGTGAAGTATTTGAGGTGCCTTAGATAGATGAGCTATTTTATGTACTCTTTCATATCAAGATAATCCTTGGTGTCATAGCTATAGTCCTGATTGAAATTTATAATACTTTATCTTGTCATGCTTCCCCTATTGAGAATTTCATGGGAAGGGAGTTCCACATCAACCTTTCACTTTGATATAGAGAAAAATATTCATTTGAGACATGTTAAGGGGGTCAAGTCCACATGAAGTCTGGATGGCCACACTCGGTCGAATCCTCTTTGTCAAGGTGGACTTAGGGTCAGGGTTGGTTGGCCCTACTTCAATTTGCATGATTCTTTGTGCTTGTTAGAGACTGTGATATATTGGTTGATGCATTGAAACATCTCAAGTAAAGAGCTTAACTACCTTTTAATTAGGGACCATAAGAACTAAGAGAGCTTCAACCCAAACATGAATGTTTGTATGAGGATCAAGGGTTGTGTGTTATTGATTTCTCAAGCCTCATTTATGAATCAGGTGATAAAGTCTGCTAGCATCTCCTCCATCGGGCCAATAAGGTAGTGGTCATATGCTTGGGGTGTATACTTCGAATAAAATGTTGTTTGAATTTTTTAGCCAATTGAGCATAAGTGATCATTGTGATACATTAAAATGTTTGACATGCCATAAACTACTGTATAAGCATGAAAATTTATTATATGTTTTCTGACATTTGACATTCCATAATGTATGATCATGGAAAGTTATTATATACTTTATGAGATTTACGCCATCATCGAACACATATAAGGTTAACAACCAAAAGCTCGAGGGAATTGACTCGTCTTAGATATTTTGGACAAAGAGAGATTCGACCAAGGCAGATTACAATAAATCCCCTTCCTTTATTAGATAGAACTCTTGGTAATATCATCTAGGCATCGTGTAGAGAATTTCGAGGGCAACATCACATATACAACGGAAGAACAAAAAACAAAAAAAAATCCTTAAATTTTCTAAAAATGTGTTTGTCATCATATGAAGATTAGTGCACAAAATCTGTAAAATTGAAAACCACATATGAGATAGTTGTATTACATAAGGAGATCATATATCCCTAAATCCCTATAAATTTGTAAGAGATGCTAAAAAAGTTCAAGCGTCCTCCTCTTTAGATGTGATCCACATAATAGGGTTACGATGATGCTCCTCGAATCATTACCCAAATCTCCACACCTACTATCTTAGGAGAAGGAGAGAGGAGAATAGGAGGTGGCAACCAAGAAGTCTTTGGCCTATGGATGTTTGATTCTCTCATATTTATAGAGGCCTCATGTCAACTTAACCCTAATGGATCCTGCCCTATTAGGTATTGGATCTCAATCTAACTGCCCAAGCCTCTTGGATTAGTGGATCTTTATCTAATAATATCTCATTGGTTCTTATTAGATTTTATTCAAATGATCCAATAATTCAGGGGCTTATTGGATATCCAGTAAGATAGGGGCTCCAAAGAATATCTCATATCTAAATCTCTACTCATCGTAATGCCTATTATATGTGTGTGATCCTCCAGGCTCAATATTGAGCTAGCCGTGAGTCATACATGTTAGAACACCCTCTAACTCAGTGAATTATTATCTTCATAATAATTCACTCGATTCATTGACTGTGGACGTACTAAACCACTATGTCATAGCCCCTAGATGATACAAGAGATTCCAATCATTTGGACATATCTATCCCCAGTTACCATATACCTATAGTCTCTCATTCATCTAATATCCTAGAGATCATATATCGATCATTGTATTGTCAGACTCATACGGTTTCTACTTGAATCTAATTCTAATCGAATTCTTCCGGAGAACTCTTTCTTTCTCAATTCGAATGACCCAAGCTAGGGATTTGTTTGAGCAAGAATATATGAGATATTCCTCTCATGACACCGAGAGCAAATGATCATCTATCGACACTCTATAGCCCTCATAAGGTTGACTGTCACTTCCGATGACCGGCTATGCTAGATTTGAAACTTCCAAACCTATAAGTCTGATATTAAAGAGTAAAGTACTCATACAGGACATCCTTGGTATTTTAAGTCTAAGGACCTGTTACAAGGGACAACAGAATCATTGTTTGATAATAAAGCATCATCAACTATCTAATATTCTATGAGCGGATCAATCAGTGAACCCATTCTCCAATGAGCACCTGCACTGTAGCCATATTATTCCCACACGAGCAGCTATGAGACCAATTACCTCCATCGTATAAATGAGTATATAATACACTAGTTTATTTGGTTATCTTAATGTCACTCTCGAGTAACTTATGACTAGGATTATTTAGGGTTTATGTTTAAAGGTGAATCAATCTCATTATCGTGATCTCATCATGATCCAATTCTCATTTTAGAGATCCATGAACATCACAATATATTTACGCATATATGTAATAAGCAATATAACATGATAAAATATCAAATAATATGATAAGTAAAAAGAATACATATCATATTACATGTGCCACCACTCACATGATTGGCTTGCAGAATACTTTTGACTAACAATCTTCCACTTAACCTAAAGCTAATAACCTATGTGTTTGATCTCCATCAGACCTTTATAACTTTTAAAAATAATCTAAGACAATAGTTTTATTAATAAGTTTGTGGTGTTATCTTTGGATAAAACCCTTTCTATTGTCACATCTACTTGGGCCATAATCTCTCTAACAGGCTGGAACCTCCTCAGAACACTTCTAATGAGACCCGAGTTCCCTTACTCATGCAATCACCCCATTGTTGTCGCAATATAAGGGAATCAGCTCCTTACTGTCTGTATGACTCTTAGATCTGTGATAAACTTCCTTATCTAGACTTACTCTTTTATTGCCTCTATTATAGCAATGTACTCCACATTTATGATCGAATCAATGGTAATATCCTACTTAGAACTCTTCTAACATACTACTTCTCTATTTAGGATATACACATACCCCGAATTCGACTTAGTGTCATTGACATCAGACTACAAACTTGAGTCCGTGTAGCCTTCAACTCTAAGATACTACCTCTATATACTAGTAAAATATCCTTAGTCTTTCTTAAGTACTTAAGGAGACATTTTATTACTTTCTAATGCTTCAAGCCTAGATCCGCATGATATATGCTCGTGACACCAGAGCATATACTATATCAGGCCTCGTACATAGCATGTCTTACATGATAGACCCTATCGTTGAGGCATACGATATTATATCTATGTTCGTCATTTCTTTAAAAGTCTTTGGGGGCATACTCTTAGAAAGTAATATCCTATACTAAACTTTTTGACAATGGTGTCTATATACTTAGATTAGGGCAAGCCAAGTATCCTTTTAGATCTACCTTTATAGATCTAAATTGTCAAGATATATGATGCTTTCCATAAGTCCTTCATAAAGAAGTGTATAGATAACCAAATATTTATTGTGGATAGCATTCCTACATCATTTCCAATAATCAAGATGTCATCCATATATAACACAAAGAAGGTAATAATACTTTCATTTACCTTCCTGTATACATAAGGTTCATCTTCATTCTTAACAAAGTCATAAGATTTGATCGTCTTATCAAATATTATGTTTCAAATTCGAGAAGCTTTCTTAAGTCTATAAATGGATCTAAATAACGTACACACCTTATCTAGACTATTCTTGGATATGAATCCCTTAGGTTGTATTATATGCACCTCCTTCTTGAGGTTATCATTGAGGAACGCGATTTTTATATCTATCTGTCAAATCTCATAATTATAGTATGTTGCAATAACCAATATAATTCGAATAGATTTTAGCATGGCTATGAGCGAAAAGGTTTCGTCATAGTCAACATCTTGTCTTTGACGATAGCCCTTAGCCACTAGCCTTGCTTTATAGGTCTTTACCTTTCCATATACTCCAATCTTCTTTTTGAATATCCACTTGCAATCAATGAGTATAATACTCTCGAGTGTATCAACTAGGTTCCAAACCTTATTGGAGTATATGGAATATATCTCAGAATTCATGGCTTCTTGCCACTTCTCAGAGTCTATATTCGTAATAGCTTCCTTGTAGGTTTGAGAATCAATATCATCAATATTCTCTCTTTTAATATGTCTCACTTATCTCTCGGGAGGATATGATACTTTGTTGGATCTACGTAAAGTTGAAACTTGTGTGCTAGGTACTTAAAGAGACGTGGGTTGTAGAGTGGTACCTGAGCTAGGTTCTTCAACCTCGCTCAACTCTATCATGCTCCCATTGTCTCTGTCAAGAATGTGTTCCTTCTTAAAGAATACTGCTCTCTTGGCGATAAAAAAACTTTTGGTCCTCGAGATGATAGAAATTCACGAGTTTGCATTGCTCCATCCTCGATTCTAACTTATTGAGGTTGTGACTTTTAACATAGGCAGGGTAACCTCAAATCTTAATAATCTTAAGATCATGCTTCTTCCCATTCAATATCTTATATGGTGTAAACACTACTACTAGTCATAGAAACTCTACAAGTCAATTACGTGAGTGATGACACGTGTGACTTGACACGCAACCTTTTTGCTTATTATTATTATTTAGTATTTTATCACTTTATTTTTTCTATCAATAAGAGTAAAATAAAATTTATTTGGAAGTGTATTAATAAACAACTATTATTAATTTTTTCTCTAATTGATAAGACTCAAAGTCAAGTTTAGATCTTCTTTTCCAATATAACATTGGTGCATTTGCATCAACGGACACGACACATCAATAAGATGGATTGAATCCTCAGTTGCACTCCTACCCAGACAAAAGAACAACAACAATGACGTAGAAGAACTCCTCACCTCTCGTATGAAACCAACCAATGCAACAAGCTTCTTTCTCTTCTTCTTTTGTTTTACTTTAAAACCACAAGAAGAGAACAATAGTTTTAATTGCCTAAAAATATCATGGGCATGAAAGCCAGTGCAACATAGAAAAGCTCTCTCCGATCTTTCTTGACCCAGTCATCAGATCATTGTCAAATTAGTTTGAGGCAATTCAAACATGAGTATCTGCCATTGCTTCATTGGTCCAGCAGATACCAATATATGCATTGCCTTGGAAGTGCTTGTGAGAAGGCATTGCATTCTTTCAAGTCACTCATGGAATCTTCAATCAAAAGATAAACCCAAAGCAAGAATAGTTGATGTGGGAATGTCCCAACTGCATTCATCATTGAGAAGTGGCTGCTTGGCCAGAGATAATAGCCGACTCATTTTGGAGAATGATTACATGACATCTGGAGAAAGAGCCCGCAAGGCATGATGATGGTGAGTCCATCATCATTTACCTGTCTAGAACACTGCGGAAAGACAAGAAGCTGATGAAGGAAGGAACCCTGAATCGATAGGAGCACCTTCTCAACGCCGTGTCCTGTAGATAGTTCTTGAGCTGGCCGACACCTACCTCTTCACCTTCTATGCAAATGCCATGGCTTTCCCTGTGTCTTGTAGCTGTACTAATGTAATTCTTGGCATTCCATTCCCCCAGCTGTGGAGCACTCCCCTGTTTCTTTACTTCATAAATGGCATAATTAATTCATCACCATCCCTTGTAACATGTTTTTAAGGACATCTCCTTTTTACGCAGCCTATCACATGTGTCAAGTATAATCCGATAGAGTTGGTAATAGCTAGTGGCTCCTCTGCTAGCCCATGAGGCTTAATCATAGTATTGCGTCTTCTTTTCTTTTGTTGTCTCTCATGTGGAAGATCTCTCTTTATGTTCAGTGAGTCGAAGTCATACTACACTGTAAGGATTCATATAACAATTCACCTGAGATGCAACATACAAAGCCATGACACATCAAAAAAGATGAGACAAAAACTATTTGGAAACATTCTGCCAAAATCATCGAAATCAACCCTATTCCGGATAAGCTTTTATTACCTTTGAGGTACGTAAGAGCAGAATTGTCTCGTACCGAAACAAAACGTACAGGTTTTTGGGGGAGAAACTAAGCACAGTGAAACCTGAGAAGCCGCAGCAGCACAGGCGAAGCCGACGCTTTTGGCTACTTATGGACGCAACCCGAGGCCTCTGCAACTTAAAAATGCCACCCTGAAAACGAAGCCCACACGAGCTCATTACCATTCACATACTTTGGGTGGAGCCGACTTGTGTCGAGTTCCTACATGAGCTCATTTCCTTTCATATGTAACATTATACTGGACGATGCACAAGAAACAGCACAGAACCACACGAGCTTGTTTCACTTCACTTGTTTGATTACAGCCCAAGAAGAAAGAGCCGGCGAAGCAACCTTTTAGGAAGATTACATCAAAACAAAAGTTAATTGTCACGGATCTCCACAAGCAATGAGTTCTTGCAGAATTGGATAAATACCCCTGTAAACAAAGTCAGATGCCGTAAGTGCAAGAATGGTGTTCTTGACAACCAAATGATCTTGAGCACTCAAGTAATTATTTGTGGGTCAGCAGCATCAGTCTCCTTTTCCTTCCTGCTGTAAACTCAAACTACAATGAGCTGTTGAGATCTTGCAGCAGCAACAATCTTCTGAACAAAAAGAAAGAATACCAGATTTGCTTCGTACAAGGATAATTGGGATGAGTTTCTTGTAGTTAAAGCAGAGATGGACTTGCTCAAGTTCAGGTAGTATCCAAATCAGTAGGTTGATGTTTCTTGCCAGGATTTGAGCAATTGTCTTTATCTGCAGAGGCCTTCTGACCAGCAGCCAAACCTGATGCCAGCTTCGGAGCTTGGAGAAAAAGAAAGGGTGGCACTCTGTTATACATTAGCAGAACACCAGGAATGCGCTAGTCATCTTCAATATTTAAGAACCCTCCACGGTGCTGCCACCTTTTGTTAAAAGTATCTCTGCTGCAGTCGGTCGCTTCTGCAGCAAGCTAGCTTTTGACTTATGGGTTAGAGGCCTGCAAGAACACAATTTTCTATTAATCAAATTCTCATTAAAGACAGATTTAACCTCAGTAATAGACCCATTCTAGCAAAAGCTGTCTGCAAACTTTCATACAAAAGCAATGGATGAAGGCAGCCTTAATTTAAAAAAGAAGTCAGGAATGCAACCAACCAGCAGATAAGCAAAAAAATAGGGTCAATGATGAAACCAGAAACAGGAGATACAGAATTTTTCACACATGTTTCTAGTTAAATGAGTCAAATCTAATTTCCATTAGTAAAAATCTCTAACAAAAATTATGTAACAAAAATATCACTCTTCATCTTGTCAACCAATCGTGTGCTAGTGCCAAAAACCAGAAAAAAAAAAAGAACACTGGGAATCAAAATGAAAGCAGGCCCAATAACCTAGCTAGCCACTGAAAAAACAATTTGATACCAATTATGTTTTCCTTTTCTCCGCAGACAGAAGGTTTGGTTAGTTCCATCAACTTTTCTGGTGGGTTGGATGACATCATGTTCAGGGAAGAAGGCAAACGGTCATATTACATGTGATTGCCATAGTGTAATTTGCAGCATACACTTGACAAAAAAGAAAAAGCTGAAAAATTCTAAACCCTATGGGTGGAGATGACACTATTTGTATGCACGGCAAAAATTTCTTGTACAACAAACAAAAGTGTTCATCTGAACGCCCAAGTATCACATACTTCCAGTTGAGAAAAACCAAGAGAGGATGGTAAGTCAAAACAAACATAATTTACCAAATTGTAACCTAATCCTGGATCAATGATGAAGGAGCTTAGCCTTTCATAGCACCAACTGAAAATCCACCATTGTTGACCTGAAAAATAAAATAATACTGTCAACAGCTGCTCTGTGGTTCCCAGAGGTTCCAAATAAAACGTACATATGCATGAATCCTCACAAGAAAATAATATATTACATAATATGTAACTACGTTCACGACAAAGTAGAATACGACTCAAAATGTGATGTAGAAACAATTGGGGTATATGTTATTTGAATAAATTTTATTAGTTTACAGAAATTTTGCATATGTCATAAATTCACATGGCAACTTCTATTCAAGACGAAGAAAAAGGAAACAAATAAGAAAAATGAAAGAGATCGAGTTTGTTATTGACTGAAGATCTTAATTTTGATTGAACATCTTAAAGATTCATCTCTATCTATCCATCGATAATATAATAAAAAGAAATATCCTTCAAATCGAGCCAAGAATATTATCATTTTTGAAGGTATAGAACATGTATTCGATTTGCAATTGTAATTTTTCATATTTTCACATTTTTTTCTTTTTGTACTTAAGCCTATAAAAAAGGGACTAGAACATTATAATGGAGATCATCAGAATCGATCAATGAATTGAGTTATTATCCCACATCATATGTGAGTGGTGCGAGACCATAGTTATATTTCTGATGGTACGATTCTATCATCCACGTGCAGAGGTGCGAGACCTTCATCGCTCGTTGAGTGAGAGCAAGTTTGGGAATTTTTAAAATTTTATATTGTTATCTTTTAAGTTATTGTCATTCTCCTATTATAAAAAAAAAAACCTCAGTTACTTGTCCTATAGTATATTTGGTATGGTATAGCACATGGTTTTTTTTTATCATTTTATATTGTTATCTTTAGCCATATGTTCCATCATCATGGGTGATTCAAATTTTAATCATTTGAACTTAAGATTAGTTCTTGGTTAGCAAAAAACATATGATGCAAGAACAATTTAGTTTATATGTTATTGAATAAATTTTATTAGTCAAGAGAAATTTTGCATGTCATAAGTTGCCACATGGCAACATCTACTCGAGGCGAAGAAAAAGAAAACAAATGCAGAAAAAAAGCATAAGGAATCTTGAGGTTGACATATGCAAATTGAATTTTCATACTATTAATTAATTAATTAATTAATTCAAATCCTAACTTGCCTTCCCCCCCACCCCAAACTTTAGGAAATATATTTTAGTTATTTTCTTATTTTAGGTTATAATTAGGGAAAAATGTTAACTCTAATTTGGTAAAAACCATAATTAGAATCCTCTTAGTCTCTTGCCTAATCACGTTAGTTCATACAAAAATGAAGCAAATTTATTGTTTCCTAAATTTGAATCACGGACCAGGAGACATATAATATCAAATATGGCTTCATGATCATGGCGGATCCATACCATAATCAATGAAATTATATCGCTTCTCAAGCAGTTCGACTCCTTGATCACACATTGTCTACTGCAAAGGCAATCAAGTTGCCAATTGGCTAGCAAATCATGCAAGAATGTACTTCTGTCTTTTGGAGAGGGGAGTGGCCCTCTGTTCTTTATCTTCTTTTTAATCTCTTATCTGAGGGGTGACTTTTGTACCAATGCATTTGTTCAATAAAGAAATGTACCTTTGAAAAAAAAAATTATGGCAAACCGTATTTATGAAAATTTGTAGTTTTTGGAAAAAGGAGAAATATATCCGGTGATTACAAATAAAGAATCTATAGCAACATTAAATTACATGAGGATAAAACAAGCACAATATGTCCATAGAAGACCTATGAATCCACTAATTAGTTGAGCTAATGGCAAACAGAGAAACGGCAACAAATATTTTATTAGAAATAACAATAAGATAGTTAATGACTCTTAGATCGACTAGTGATTTTGTATACGATATTATCTTCAAGAAAGCTCAATGGCAGAAGATGTAGTCAACTCCAAGAAGTTAGGACCTTACAGCGCTGGGCCGAAGTCAATCGCAGCGGCATCATGGGGCAGAAAGAACCCTAAGAAAAGGGATGTAAGGGATCGAACAGACGGTGCAGTGGTGGCCTTGCGCCGGCCGGAATCGCCATGATTCAGCCATCGCGAGCTCCATTGTGGGTTCTTGAGTTCGACCGAGAATGATCGGTGGCGCGGTTGGGTTGAGGAAACCTAACTGAATAGCCAGGCAAACCTTATGGGCCGGGTCGATCATATTGGGCCGACCAAAAACAGACCCAACCCAACCCAACCCGATACTTCTCCGTCGGGACAACTAACGGGGGTTGTAACGTTCACAGCGTCATTTTGGACAAAGAACGACCTGCTTTTCCGTTATATTCTAGATATAATCACAATAACACGACCCGTTATAACCGTTACAATGACATGTAAAGTTCGGTTGCGTCAATATAATGAGACGGATATCTTGAGTTCCCTGAGCAGACTCTGATTTGTTCTCTCCTCAACTCCCCTCTCTTTCGTCGTTACTGTTGTGCCTTTGTTAGGGGTCGAAAGAAGCGGGAGGAGGAGCTCAAGGGAGAGATCGATGACGCTGCATGTGGGGATGGGACTCTGCAGGGTCCTGCTCTTGGCCGGAGCAGGTGATTCCCTCTTCCACTCCGATCTTGGGCGTTTCTCGATTCTTGTGTTGACAGATTTGATTGAATTGTTTTGGATTCCTAGGGTATACTGGCTCGGTCATGCTGCGTAACGGTATGCTGTCTGATATCCTATCCGATCTTCAGGTTTGACTCTTATTTGATCTCGTGCTTGTTGTGATTTTCCTGAAATAGAATTCGATAGGAAACCCACCTGATTTGTGTGAGCTGGAAGATATTTGAGTTTTAATTGATAGATTTGAGATCCTGAGATCGTTTTGTTCAATTGGTGAGCAGCAAATGGTCAAGGGGTTGGAGCAATCTGCAGAGAAAGCAGTTGTTGATCGGGAGCACGGTGACGCACTTGCTTCGCAGGTACTGGATTTTTTGCTTGTTAGTGTAAACTCTATGTCCTAGTTAAATTGACCGTAGGTAAATGCGTCCGTGGCTGAAATAGAAATTTCTGCTTCTTCGTTACTGATTATATATCATTTTATCAATTTGTCAACCTTGGATTTTATGATTTTAGACGGTGCTTGTGAAATTAGTGGTAATTATATGTAGACCTTTTTTTTTGTATGAAAAGGATGTGCACTGCTTGAATTTCTGTTGATCATTCAAGAATTTTCACTTTTTTCTTTTGTATATTGAGTTCTCTCCTCACTTTGTAGCTCTCATTCTTCCTTTCATTTGACAAAAATAATTTACTGTTGGGAGACTTTTAGATCAATTCTAAGCAATGCCATTCATACATGGAGAAAAAAATGCCCTCTTAGTACGGCACTTTCGGAGTTCATATCCTCTACTCTTGTATCTTTGCTGATAATGTCACATGGCAATAAGGTGGTGTTTCATGACATTCAGGTGCGTCAGTTATCCATGGAGGTCCGACAACTTGCTTCAGTGCGCCCAATAACTGTCCTGAATGGAAATTCTGGTTCAGCAGGTATTTTTAAATAGTATATATTTCAAGCGCAATTTAAAGCTGCGTTTGATAGTTTAAAGTAAAAAGACTACCAGAAATATGTTCCCTCCAGCCTCCATCCCACTAACTTCCTCTTTTCTGTCAATGATAATTTTTTGGTGCTGCAAGAAAGTTGTTTTGGATAGGATGTTGTTTAGATATAAAAAAACTTCATACTCTCATGGAGTTGATAAGCAATCCATAAATGGATCGACATTTATCAACTGAAATTTACAGATTTTGGGCAGTCTAACATTCTCTTTGCTTGCAATTGATATTCTTGTGTAATCCTTTGTGCTCAACAATCTGACAATACATAGATAAGATAATTGTCAGCTTTGTGTTAGGATGGTTTTGACTGATCCAACATCTTCTACCTCTAACAGGAAACATGTCATCTCTTGCAATTCCAGCTGCAACCCTTGGCGCATTAGGATATGGTTACATGTGGTGGAAAGTATGACATTCCAATTATATTTTACTAGTTTATACATGTTTGAGGATACCATCTATTCTTGATTAGTGTAATTTTTAATTATTCCTTGTATAAGTATGCTGACAAGTTTATGCCTGTTTCTTAGTATGTTCTTCCTCTTAGTATGTGTTTAATTAATTCTTGTTTATTTTGACGACGACATGTTTGAGGATATACCTGTTTATTTTCCAGGGCATCTCCTTTTCTGATCTAATGTATGTTACAAAAAGTAACATGGCTAATGCAGTTGCAAGCATGACAAAACATCTGGAGAATGTTTCATCTGCTCTTGCTGTAAGTATTAGATTTATAATCAGTACATTCCCCTTTTAGATTTTTCTCATCCAAATTATAGTGATTGCATATCTTTGCTCAATTTGAATTAATCCTAAATAGCGAAAACAATGTACTGACCTTTTCTTTTTCCTAAGAAAAAAATAAATATTACTAAAGGAGACTAGATATGAAGTACTGATCCTTTTATCATCGTCTTATTTAGATAGTTTCTATATATATATATACTTTTACTTCTATACCATGATCAAGATGGGGGCATAATGAGGTCCTAGTTTGATAGCAAACATTTTCCTTATTTGTGGTACACTAGGATCTTGGATTCTTTCCTTCCGTTGATTTCATGACATTTATTCAGTCTATATGCCAGATTCTTGGGTTGCTTCATTGTGCATGCTTGAATGCATGCATATGTGTACGCTTAGAGATGACTAAAATGTAAGACAATTTCAATCTAAATAGCCTAACCATCTAGCTGAGCCCTGGAATACTACTATAGGCTTGGTAGAAGAGAACTGGTGGTTCTCTAGTTTTGAGGCATAAGATCTCATTGATATGGTGTTCAGTATTGTTCTCCTTTACAAAAAGGTAACTCTTTCATGTACATGTGCACCAACAAATCTGCATGGCCTACTGTGGAAGATAGAATACCTATTTCAGAAGGTTATATTTAGAGCAACTCATTTATCTTCTAAGTTCTACAGGTGCAGAAATTCCTAATTATTTTAACATGAAGCTTTTACTTCTCTGGACCTGTGTGTTTTCTTCTTAGTTGCCTATATTTAATCATCCTCGGCCTTTTCTTTGGCTTTTTCTAACATAAAAAGTCAATAGATGATAGTCGTTATTGGAGTACTGGTTATCTCAAATGTTTATTAAATGACAATTCTTTTATACACATAGTAGGCAGGAACTTTTAGCTGTTTAGTAGCACAGCATCACTGTTATATGTACTTCAAAAAAACTTGGACATGGACAGAATATTTGTTTTCTTTCTTGACAGCAAGCTAAGAGGCATCTGACACAACGAATTGAGAACTTGGATGGAAAATTGGATGAACAAAAAGAGATCTCTGGAGAAATAAAGAAGGAGGTATGTTGTTGTTTACTATTACTGTTTTCTTGTTGATTCTATTGACATAAAAAGAGGAAGCTTGAATGTTTTATTTAGTCTTTTGGATTAGTCTTGAATTTTAGAAAAAAATGTTTGTACATGGGGTATTATACTATTATTATCAGTTCATTAGTTAATAAGTTCTTGAAAGTCTTCTAAATTGGTGTAATAAAGGCTGCTATTGATGCATCAGGACCAGAAAAAATATTTATTGTAACATGTGATTTTAACAAAGGTGCAGAGCGTTTAGATGGTCTCTAAACATTTTCTTGTTTTGGAAATTAGGTAATTGATGCTCGTGGAAAACTTGATGATATTGGCTTAGAATTGACTGCTCTCCAACAACTGGTTTGGGGCTTGGTGAGCATCTTTGTCATTTTTTATTGCATTTACTAACTCGAGTTGTGCAATTTTTAGTCTAATGATTCTGCCTTTTTTTGGGTACAGGATGGGAAGATGAGTGCAATTGAGGACAAGCAGGTGACTGAATTAGATAGTGATACACATATTTAATATTTCATATGTGAGAATATTAGCAATTCATTGAGTTGATGGTAAATTTTAGTCAAAAGGATATTTGGATTTATCTTGCATTTTGATCAGATAGAGGCTTGACATGATATTTCAGGCATGAATGAAACTGCTGGTCACTGGTCATATCATATTTCCACAATGTTTACATATAATTGATGTTCTCCTGTATGTGAGTTCACAGCATGATATGTTTCTGGTAATTTTGTGTTTAGTCCTGTCTATTGTTGCTGCTTAGTAGAACTTAATTTAGTGGGACATTTTTCTGACAATAAATAGGTCTCTTTTGGGATATCTCAATTGCATGTGTTGGATAAAACATAATTGGGTGATAAATAATCTATGTTAAAGAAAACTCCTTTAGTATTCATTAAAAAGATACAGGAACTTTTTTAGTCTGATGTAATCTCGACCGATGTTTAGAGATGGAAGACACTTTACAATACAAATACTGGTAAAGATTTACAATACGGTAATTTCATTTGGATTTACTTGAGACATACATGGATCACTTTGGTGTATTTCTTTTAACATGAGGTTTAAGAAAGTTATTTCATTTAAGAAGTAATGTACATGGATTGTAAATTTGTGTCAATTTTAAGCCATTTATGTGGCAAAACCACATGCATCATCTCTTTTTTGTATGAGGTCCTTTTAGAAACTTATTGAGTCAGATCTCCCAGTTTGTTTCATTGCATTTGTCAGAAGTGCTGGCTGCATGATGACAACCATTTAAACAGCAAAGTGTCATATTTTGAAAGGATTGAATCAAGCAAAAAGAACAAGCATCATTTATTTATAACTATTTTCTAAAAATGCTTATTTCTAAAAATTGTTTTGAATAATTGTGAACTTCTAGTCATGTCCACTTTCAGTGAATGTGTCCAACTTGAAGGTATTTAATTGCCCCCATATTCCATAGAAATCAAATTACTATCCATTGCGGCTCTGTTACATTGGGTCCTATGCAGAGACATTATTTAAGAAAATTTTGCATTCTCGTTAGTGTCTTGATAGAAATTGTTGCACTTCATTTCCCAGTTCAAAAGCTTTTCATGATGTAGGCTACTAATACCAGAAAAATATGCTATGCTTTACTCATTTGTGGTCTAAATCTGGAAAAATTAACATGATTTATTACTCAAGAATTGAGTTATTATTATTCTTATCCAGTGTTTGTGACATATGAGGTAATTTTAGTAGAAAGATTTGGAGCCTTTCCAATTTTTGGTACTTTTACTTGGTTTCATGCTATAGGGATCTTTTCTTCCTAATCCTATTCAATCAGAAACATTAACACTCTATTTCTATTCAATTAGAAACTTAACTATGTCAATATATATTATGCCATACTGACAATTAGTGATTTTTTTTGTATTCATCTTTCACAATTACTAACTGCATACAGTTTAAGCCTTTAACTCATCTTCATTTTTGTCTGTTTCTCCATTAATACTGACATATGGTGGTTACAGAATTTTGCATGTGCTGGTGTGATGTACCTCTGCCAGTTTGTTGGGGGCAAGGGCGGCAAAATGCCTGATTATCTGTTGGTAAGACATGGATACTTTTCCAGCTACTATTTCTTAGTTCTGATATCTTTTGCTCATGTCGTTTATCTCTCTCTATACTCAGCATATGCAGACAAAGTAAAATTTTTCTTCTTTTACATATAAATCGTTCCTAGTTCCTTTCAGTTCATCATTTAGACATTAATAATTATACACGGATGTATATCTTAATATATACATATTTACAAAGGTATTACATATCAAAACTAACTGCTTATTAAAGAGAAAGAAACTTGAGCATCGACACTCTTTTGATCCTGGTTATTGGTTAGACTATGGAAGTTCCAATTCTACTTGTAATACTTGGTAGTCAAGAATATCCTCAGATTCCCAAGCTGCCCTTCTCCTTTCTACCAATCATATCTGACATTTGAGGGAGTTGGGGTGCTCAAGAATCCATAAGGGCTGGGTTGCCAAGCATTGCTTGTTTGGCATCTATTACAAGCTGGACTGAGGCTGCCACCTCTTCTCCTCTGTTTCAACTTTGGTTAGAAGAAGGGTACCAGACTTAGTTGATCCTCCATGTCCTTGGGATTAGCCAAAGCCTTTCAAGTTGATGCTATGTGCTGTGTTCCTGCTGTAAATATGAAAAAATCATCTCCTTGTTGATGCAGGAGTCCAGTTGGCCTTTTAGTTCTTGAACTAAACTCTCATTGTCTGTCCACATCATCTCCTGGTCAAGATAGGTCTGAAGATGGCTATCACTTTGCCATCCAAGGGTCCCCAGGTGGCTAATGTCCATACTGTTATTGGTAGAAAAGTGGGCCATAGGTCCTCTTCTCATGGGCAGCCAGGGGCAAAGAGAAGCCAACTGTGGATACTGGGTCCAAATTTGCAATATAATGTACAAAGCAACCACCTCTGGCTCTATGACTTGTTGATACAGTCTTGTTGATCTAGAAGCTGCATTTGGAAGTCCCACAAGCAAACTACATAAGATCTGATTAGTAGAAAGCAGAACAGAACAGTCTAATCTGATTAGATCTGATTAAAAAGGCCTTTTGTTATGCTCAACGATTGAATCAGATTAAAAAATTAAAAAGAACTAGTTTGAGAAGGGATGCAGAACTAAGGAAGAAAGTAGAACAGAACAGACTAATAAGCAAAAAGGTCGTGACCTGGAATGACATAAAAGTCTGACCGTCAGTGACCTAATGATTCCCCCATGTAAAATCAAAATCTTTCTTTTGACTTCCTAGTAAATCTCCAATCTTTCTCAATTCTAAGACCTTTCCTCCACTCAAAAGCCGAAGAAAAAGGAAAGAATAGAAAGGAGAGTTTTTTTTCTCTTTTTTTAAGAGATAGGTAAAAGGACGATAAATATTGTGTTTAACTCTGAATTGATGGTTATTGTTGCCTCTCTGAAAAATATGTTGATGTTGGTCTGCAGTTTCCATGCTTCAGTGGAAAAAGAATGTTTTAACTGGAGGTAACTGGAGAAAATTACTATGTTTAGGTGAATGGAGGTAATTTGCAAGCCTGGCCATCCTTAGTAGTGAATCTAGTGATCATGTTTTAACTCTAGCTTTGGTTAAACTTTAATTGATAGATTCATCTATCATTCGTAGCATGTAATAACAGGCTAATCATTTTGCTTTCTCTTCATTCATCTTTGTCTCTCCATCCGTGTCGGGTCATTCCATTATTAACTTATTTTCATTTTTTTCACTTTGTCACAAATTCTTTCTGCATTGTCATCTGCAAGTTTTAGCAAAATTTTTCTGTTGCCCTGGTTAACGATTATTTCTTTGAATACTACAGGATGGTCCCAAGAATGCTGCAAAACATGGTTTTCTGGGATCTGGAGAGGCTAGAAGTTTGAAGGTTTCACTTTTTTTAGCTACTTATAACTCTGTTACAGTTCATAAGCTCCGTTGAGTTCTTTATGCTTGTTGTCTTTCCATGACTTGCACATTTTGCACCATTGACATGGCTTTTAAAATATATAGGTTGATTTATAGAATCAAGAGCTTTAACATAGCAGTTGAAGAGCATGGTCATTTCTGTAATTGATTTTGTGCATTAAATATCCAAATTCAGTGGCTTAATAAAACTATTAAAATATATTGCATTCCAGGGTTTGCAGCACATAGCAGAGGCTATAGAATCTGGAAATTTTGACAACAGTAGAACCGAGGCAATCTTGCAGAATGATGTCGACACATTGGACAATTTGAAGAGCTTGTCCAGGTTTGAACTGACTCTGTTATCATGTTGAAAACATTTATTTGGTATGAGGGGTGGGCAAATAATGCTTGGACTGCCTTGCAAACATGAACATTGGCACCATATCTTTATTTATAATTTTGTTGTATCTGATGTTTATTATCTTATAATTGAACATTTATTGTTATAGATTTAAAATGTGAATTTTCTTTTACTCACAGAACTACTTCTCTCAAGTGCTGAGGTGATGTTCATGGAGAAATACTTGATGGCATTGTATTCATTTCTTATGATTTAAGGAGAAAGGATTGAGAAATTATCTTTCCAGAACCTCTTTTTGTACACTTTCCATGGCTCGTGGAGGAATGGGAAGTATGTCATCTATTTCTCAGATATGTAATTCTGTATATTTATATTCGAGGTTGTTAATTGCAAGAAGTTGCCTTAGTTAACATTTGAAATTTTCAAATGACCTAAGCACAACTGCTTTGCCTCTTGAATAAAAAAAGCAAACTAGCCGTGGAATGTTTTCTTTATTCTTTTGGATCCATTAATCATAGAAATATCTTATATTACCTCTCTTTCCCAGACTAGTGAATGATTTATCTTGTTTGCCCAACATGACACTTTGTAAAAGGGGTTTGCAACAATGGGCTTCGGTTGCAAAGGTAAAAGGGGTGTCACTAAAGTCCGTCTTTATTATTTTCTTTTCTCTAAGCGCCTATATTATTTTTGAAGGTTGTTCTTAATGAGATAAATAGTTGACATTTGAGCCTCTCAAGCATTCTAATGTAGCATATGCATGGCATGGTTTGACGAGGCACGCAAAATAAAAATATCTTTTAATGACAATAAAAGGTAAAAAAAAAAAAAAAGAACTGAAGAATTCGGAGTCACGATGCCTCACCCACCTCGCTCTGCAACCGCCTCCGCTCATCCACTTTAAAAATCGTGAAACTGAACGCATACGGCTCCCAAACGTTGAGCAGCGTCGTTCTGCTTCTCTCTCTCTCCTCTTTAGGGCGTCTCATTGACCAGCCTTTGGTGCTGCGGTCGAATAGAGCTCTCGCGATGGCCGATCGGCCTCCCCAGCTGGCCGGCCACGGCGGCCAAAGAACCCTGGCCGACATCGACGCCGACTCCCTCGCCCACTGCTTTGGCTTTGTGGGCATCCGCGACGTTGCAAACCTCGCCATGACCTGCAAGCCTCTCTGCCGCGTCGCCTACTCTGACTCCGTCTGGAATCGCCTCTTCAGGTACCTCCGCCGCATCTCTCCTCTTTTGGCCTTTTTGTAATTCTTTCGCCGAATTATCGTGAAATCCCGAAAGCCATGTAGTTTTAATTGGTTCTTTCGCTTATTTCTCATCAATTGTGGTTCGAACTGTGAAAGATCAGTGATTTTGTAGGAAGCCCAAAAATAGATTTTGTTTTAGGAAAAACATGGTTAGGTTATAGTGCCTTGTATAGTTGGAAGAAGAAGTATCATAGAAATCTTCCTGAACTCCAATCGGAAGTGATTTAGTTAGTCCATAAGGGTGACTGGGATATTGCAAAGGGAAATAAAGTTGGAACATTGAAGATTATCCCTGCTTTTCAACTAATAATTTAAAGAATTAGCATGTGAGTGCTCTCTAATAAGCGTTGGTCGCGTTAAGGTTGGGGCTTACGAGACATCTAGAAAATAATATCCATGTGCTGCAGACCAATGACCTTAAAAAAAAAATTTATATTTTCATTATGAACACTGTTATTGTGGTTGGGCTGTCGAAGTTTGTGTGGAAGTAGGTCTAGCAGCCGTGTGGTTGAGTTCATTTAAAGCTTTTTTGATGTTTCAGGCAGTTTCAGTTATCATGTTTTTCTAGTTTGCATCATTAATGGAAAGAAGCAGAGAGGATCAGTGAAGTTTGATTCATATTCATTATCCTATATCCTATGTAGCAGGAGTATATGTATATATATTGATTCCAATTTCATACATTTGGGAATGATGGTTTTGCTATTAAAGATGTGGTGGTCCAAAAAGGCAATCACAACAAAACAGAGATGTCCAACTTAGGACCTGTAATGTTTTAGAATTTTGAAATGTTCTAATTAACTAAAAATAGTCCATTAGTTATGGCCTAGGAAGAAACAAGGCGCATAATATTTTTACACATGGACTTGCCAAATTAAGGGATAGAAAGAGTAAGGAACTTAAAGTAACATTAAATCTGCAAAGGTGCAATTCAAAGGATTCTTTAAAGATGTTATATATATATATATATATATATATATATATATATATATATATATATATATATATATATATATATATATATGAGAGGTGCTTTCACCATGTAATATAGGGGTATCTGGGCTGTGTAGTTTGCTTACGTGTGATTGGCTGCTTAGATAATTTCACAGGAATCTTTTTCTTTTCAATTGGAATATATATTTTTCACCATATGTTTGATCAGAAACTAAAAGGAAAAAAAGGAAAAAAAACTACTTCCTAGTTTTTCAAGAAGAAATGACTTTTCATTTTTTTTTCCCATCTTGGAAACTGAAAAAATATATTCAAAACTCTCCATGCTATGACTTCTTATCTTTCCAGAAATAGAGTAAATTATACTTTTTCTTGTATTTTAAGTACAAGAAAAAGAAAGGGAAGTGATGGTCTTTTCCTTTTCCTGAAATTCCAACAACCTCAATTTATTTTTCATAAAAGAAGATTGGAGTGCTAGTTCTTCATCTTCCCTATATTTCATTTGCATTTCATTTTTTAATCCTACCTTGTCAACACTAATGTATTTACTCCTTCCATCGCTTGTTATTCTTGTACATGAATGTCTGTTGAGAAACTGTAGCCATAGTCAATGCATCTTCTGAAATGCATGTTTATGTATGTGGCTGGTGCCTGATTTTCTTGCATATAACAAATGCTGATCTCTTCTTTTTTTCCTCAATAAGTGCACAAACGATAGTATGTAATGCTTTCATGTGGCCATCTTGTCAAGAAGGTTATGATCATCTTGTGAATGGTTACTCATGTTGTTTGCCATGCATGGGCTTTCCATCTCAAGTTGTTTAATTCAAGATTTTTAGGGAGCAGTGGCCACATCTTTCTGTATCGTCTGGTGCTCCTGGATTCAGAGAACAATATTTGGCTAGGCATATGGCACTACATCAACTGAAATTTGATGATCCGTTGGAAATTTATTTCAACACCACATACTCCATACCAGCAAGCCACATATTGCTGGACAGAAATGCCATCCTTCTTGCGCAGGTAAGGTAATACATTGGTGTATTGATATTCTGTATTCATTTTCAACACTAATTTGTCTTAGTTTCAAAGTACCAAGAAAGATTTATCATCATTTGGCAGGATATGTGGATATTGTGGATATGAAAAAACATTTGAAAGAAGTTGGATTATTTACTTGGTTGTTTTAGTTTTTCAAATTAATGCAACTTAATTTAAGCTTATTTAATATTTCTTTGATGTAGTAAATGGTAACTGTTTGCACTCTCAGATGTAGCTTTGCTGACATAGGGTAAGAGATAATAAGTGCTTTTACTAACCTTTTGAAGTGGTTAGTGGTTTCACTTTTTTATTGGGATTGTAGACTGGATTGAGGCAGTGGCATCGAGGGAGCTGTCTAGGGGAATGGAAAATGTGGTTTGGGGACCAGGGTTATGTCACTACGCCTGAGAATTTCTGGGGCATACACATTAAAGATATAAATTTTATGAAGTTCTTGCAAATATAATATGTTTGTAGTAAATGGTAACTGTTTGCACTCTCAGATGTAGCACACCTTTTTGCCAGGTATAGCTAGGATTGATGTGATTTTTGGTGGGTGCCAGTGATGTAAAAGACAAACAATAAAGTAAAGATAAAAAGATGGTCCTTTTTTTTGCTGACATAGGGTAAGAGATAATAAGTGCTTTTACTAACCTTTTGAAGTGGTTAGTGGTTTCACTTTTTTATTGGGATTGTAGACTGGATTGAGGCAGTGGCATCGAGGGAGCTGTCTAGGTGTAAAGACAAACAATAAGTAAAGATAAAACGCTGGTCCTCTTTTCTTTTTTTTTTTGCTGACGTAGGGAAAGTGATAATAAGTGCTTTTACTAACCTTTTGAAGTGGTTATTGGTTTCACTTTTTTATTGGGATTGTAGACTGGATTGAGGCGGTGGCATCGAGGGAGCTGTTGAGGGGAATGGAAAATGTGGTTTTGGGGCCAGGGTTATGTCACTACGCCTGAGAATTTCTGGGGCATACACATTAAAGATATAAATTTTTATGAAGTTCTTGCAAATATAATATGTTTGTAGTAAATGGTAACTGTTTGCACTCTCAGATGTTGGTAGCACACCTTTTTGCCAGGTATGGCTAGGATTGATGTGATTTTTGGTGGGTGCCAGTGATATAAAAGACAAACAATAAAGTAAAGATAAAAAGATGGTCCCTTTTTTTTGCTGACATAGGGTAAGAGATAATAAGTGCTTTTACTAACCTTTTGAAGTGGTTAGTGGTTTCACTTTTTTATTGGGATTGTAGACTGGATTGAGGCAGTGGCATCGAGGGAGCTGTCTAGGGGAATGGAAAATGTGGTTTGGGGACCAGGGTTATGTCACTACACGTGAGAATTTCTGGGGCATACACATTAAAGATATAAATTTTATGAAGTTCTTGCAAATATAATATGTTTGTGCTTGAGCATATATGGTTATTGATAGCTTCACTTGGTTATGTGGGTATGTGACATGAAATTTGAAGTTCTGGGTTCCAGACCAGCTGTAGTACCTTAAATTGTTGATTTGAGTTTAATATGTGGTGTTTGGTTTAGGGCTTTTAGGCCTTTGATAGTTCGAAGCTTTGCAGCTCCCTTGCTGCCTTGTGCACCTCAGGACCTCGTGTGCACCATCACTGGTCCGAAGGGAGGCCTGAGGAGAATGAGTGGGAGTTGTTAAGTATCTTGATCAGATGTCAATTCTGTGAGGTTCTTTCTATCACTGTCCTGTGCATATTGACAACACTTTACGTCAGGTAGGGGCTTTCACAAGGTAGGGTTTCAAATACCAGTAGGATTGATATGTGTCTACCGGTACTTACAAGTCTGATCAAGTATGAGTACCAGCCTATATGTTCTGATATTGGTCGAAATATAATTTTTATATTATTTATCAAAAAAATCAAGTAGTATAGTTTGGTATCTCCTAGTATACCATGCTTGTCTGACCAGTTCCCTAACTAGGATCAAACAGGTATTTTTAAACCTTGCCGTAAATTTTTAGAACCATGATTTGCTAGTGCAAATTCAACTCTTTTGTCTGATTTAGCACAGTGAAAATTCTTCTTAAAATTAATTAAAATTTATTTTTTTGCTACTCAGGGTTCTAGCATACAAAGGTTTCAAGTTAATTCATCTGAAATTAAAGACCAAGAATTATGGACAGCTCATGGTGCAAGGATTACATGTATGAGGTGAGTTTAGCAGTGGAAACTAGCTGAATCACCTATATCTTCTGGTTTCCATTGCTCAATTGAAATTCTACACAAAATTCTTGTCTCTTGATTATTTGTTTCTTTTTATTTGTCTGAAGTCTTGAAATTATTAATTGTTTATTGTTCGTCATTAGCTACATGGTTTTGCATGCTAGTTTGCTTCCTTGTGCCTGCCATTAGTCAATCACCTGTAAGCAGACAAATGTGAAGACACCTTTGTCTATGTATGCGTGATGTTATTCCTTTTTTTATGCTTGCAGATTGTTTCCTATAGAAGAGACATCTTTGTTCCGAAATGTTATGCAATATGAGGATAATGTTTTAGTCACTTCAAGCTCTGATCGCACAATTCGTCTGTGGTGGAAGGTGTTTTCTAATAACATTGAAAGTCCTCATGAAGCTCTCTTTTCTTCTTATTTACGTTAATTTTGTATTCTGTAGGTGCTCATTTCTTCTTTAACCAAGTCAGCTGATTGCTTCTTTTTTCTCTTATATGCATTTCATTTTAGCAAATATTGTATGGAAAAAGATTCCAGGATATTATTATTCTGTCATTTGTACACTGACTTTACCTCATCTGAGACTTTCAATTGCTTTTGTATTGTCGATCTCTGTTTGTCTTTGTGATCATTAACCCCCAGATGCAACTTTTTGCCAATATAACATGATTGTGAATGGCTAGGAGTTCATTCTTATCGTGAATATTCTTCCTTGAGCTCTTCATGTAACATCATCAATGCAATTTAATTATGATCATTACATTTTCTAGTACTGCATGTCATTAACAACTTTTCCCTTGCTTTTTAAGGCTTTATTCAAGAGTGTCTTGTCTGTACATTGACGGCATAGTGATACTCCAGACTTCCATGTACAAAAAGTGAATGATATCTGAATGGCAGACTGCTTTAGTTATATTCATTGCTGTCATTGGTTATTATTCAAGACTGCCCTGTCTGTGCAGTGATTTAACATGGATACTGAATGCTTTCATGTTTAATGAAGAATGAGTAAATAGCAATGAAATGGTGTATACACTTGGCCAGGATTTTTTTTTTGTCTACTCATCTTTAACTTTTCATCGATGCCCTGTCTCTCGTTGACTTTTGGATAAGTATCAGATATTTTACTCAATTCTCATGATTTAGATTTTATTTATATTAAGTAGTAACATACTGAAAAAGTACCTTACTAAACAAAGAAAGGATAATTAACAACTATTATTGATTACACACCATTTTGTTGAGCAGTGAAGAAGGATCAGATAGTAGAATAACATTCACATATGAAGGTGCTGTAAGTTACTAAATTCTAGAATTACAAATGTAAGCCATTACAACTGAAGGCTGAAACTGTTGCAATTGATAGAGCAATATTCTTTCATCATTTTCCTGCTGTATGAATTGTGTGTATTAACATTTGTAAACTTATTATTAACTTTTTAAGTACATTTGGTTATATTCCTCCAAGGACAAACCTAAATTAAAAAATATATGTTTGTGCTGCATATTCATATTTTTAATGCAGGGTCGATCACAACGTTGTTTTAGAGGTCATAATGGACCAGTTACTACACTGGCTGATACATTGCTTGGGAATAGTGGTTCTAAGGTTCTTGCGAGTGGTGGGGAAGATTGCACTGTTCGCCTTTGGTCTGTTGGTGCTAGTGGGAAGCAACATCCTTTACTAACATATCATGGTCATGAGAAACCTTTGTCATTTCTGACAGTTGCTAGGTATGAACATCCTTTGCACATCTCATTTTTTTTACATATTTTGTTATAATGGTGTTGATAGAAAATAGAGTTATTAACTATTGTGATTGTTGCACTAAGGAATTTAGACCTTTTATTAGTAGAAATGGAATATATGGCTCCAGTTAATTGAGAATGCTAAATTGTTTCAATTCTCACTATTGGGATATTGTGAATAGAGATCCAGTATTTTGCAATGAAACAACATTAGAAACACTGCAGAATATTTTTTTTAATGAGGACAAACATCTTAATACAGATATAAATAAATTCAATAAACTCAAGTTGTTTTTTTTCTTGTTCAATTTCTGATAGATGATTTAGCTGGTAAATTTGCTATTGGTTTGATAACAATAATAGTAGTTGTTTTAGTACGTCCAGGATACATTTGTATTCACAACCCAAAATTATTTAATAGTATATGTCCTGATGTAGAACATTTTTTTTCTGTAAGGTTTATATTTACTTAATGGCAGGATCTTGTACTTTGTGTAACTAGATACTAACATCTGCAATTCCGTACCCATACATTACCGTTTGTTTTTACATGTTGATGTTCATGTATATAGGAATTGTCTTTTCATGCTTGGGGTTGTTACTTGGTTTACTTCTAGTATGATCTTTAATAGAAAATTATGTTCGTCTTGCAGGCATAGAACTTCTCTCCTGGTTAGCATCTCTAGAGATTCAAGAGTATGTAAATATCATTATAAATTTACATATATCTTATTTTTATTTTCATTTTTTTTGGCCGATTAATATTTATTTCATTTTGATGAATACTGCTGTTTGCTAAAGTTGTTGGCTGTAATAAATGTAACTAAGGAAATAAAAATTAAAGAAGTAATCTACTACTGGAGTTTTGTTGAATGTGAACTTCAGATAAATTGGAGGTTGATCACTTTGCATGAGATTTGAGCATCAATTTATTATCATAATATGAAGACTAAACTAGGGAATCAAATCATTCATCTTGAGATTGACTTCTGTTGAACAAAAGAGGCAGTACATACTTGATTTAGACCAACATCAACTTAATGTTTGGATAGGTTGAGTCTATAAATTCTTCTATTCTTCAGGAGAACTTGGCTTATGTAGAGATGGTGCTATATGTAGATATGGGAGTTCAATATAATTATATTTAGTTTAGATTTTGAGGATTAGGTGGTCTGTATGTTGATTCTATTTAGTAAAAAGTAACATTTTTGTCTTGCAATGTTACACTAATTCTATATGTATATAGTTTCGAGTTTCAACATTTGGCTAGGTGAGATTACAGAAGTCTTGACTAGCTGTTCTGAAGTCCAATTTCTCATTTCTGTTTGTAGGTCAGAGTTTGGGACACATCTACATCATCATCCTCTAGTTTGTCATCATGTGTTGGGATGACATCAGTTTCTGGCTCACCTGTTGCTTTGAAATGTTATGATACACTTTGCTATGTTGCTGCTGGTGCATCAGTTACAGCAATCGATTTGAGAACAATGCGAAAAGCTTTCACTGTGGCGCTTCATGGTCCTAAATTGTACTCTTTTGAGATGCTGCCTTCTAAATGGCTAATATGTTCTGGTGGACAAGACAAGTAAGTAGAAACTGTGCTACTCTCTTTAGTGCCTGTGTGACGAGATCTGAATAGTTCAGAAAGTTGATATGAGTAATAAAGTAAAAAAAAAAAAAAAAGTAATAAAGGATTGGATAACAGGAAAACAACCTTTTATGCTAAAAGACTAATATTTAATGAATATATTTTCTTGTAGAGATTTCAACTAAAAAACTATGTTATGCATTTAACAGTTTACATTATTTAATATACTTATCTTTGAACTTTTTTCTCAGGAGTAGGTAGTGTTTGGCTAGCGATAGCATCAGGCAAATGGTGAAGCTGGGATTTAGTTCTCTTTTTATTTCCTAGTCTTCTTGGTTTTTTTCCTCCTCTCATATAAAAAAGTTAAAAGACATTTCACGTTGGAGGTTTTGCAAAGGGGATTGAAGGGCAAGAAAATTAGATGGTAGCATCAAGAAACAGAGGGTTGTCATAAACGTTGCTTGTCTTAGTCATGAAAATTCATTTTAATAGTTACAATTATGGGCTGGATTGGTCATAGATATGCATTTAAAAGTGGACATGACTCGACCAAACTTTTGCATGACAAATGGACTCCATTTTTTCAGATTGTGGCATCAATCCATGCCTGCATGTTTTCCGTTTTCTGTTCTACATTTGCATGAAAATTCATTAATAATTTGTAATTCACAGGTAATGTTTCCTAGCAATTTAGACAATTAGAAAAACAACATTAAAAGTATTTTGATTTAATTAACAATTACTGTGTTGAAGGCCAGTATGGATGCATCTCTAAGATCAATTTTAATTTGATTAACAACTGAAAAACCTAAATATGTTTAACTCCAGTATGCATGCATTTCTAAAATCATTTTGATCAATATGAAGGGTCTAAATTCTAGTTGAAAGGACCTAAAGCATTGTTTAATGCATGCTATTCATGCTTTCTTAAATTCATGAGACATGCAATTGGGTTGTCAAATTGTGTATTCCTATAGCAAGTTTAATTTCTTTGGTGTTTCTTTCTGGCTGGAATATGTGATACAATTTATGCCTTTTTAGTGGTTAAGCGTGAAGGATATGTGTGTTTTCATGCTTCAGGGCCTTGTTATGGGACATCAGAAAATATCAAGAAAACCCAGAGCCAGTGGCCGAGTTGGAACTAAACCATAACATAGTGACATTTCTGCACATGGATCCTTACAAAGTTGTCGCAGGGGGTCCATTCGGATACAAAGTCAATGTTTGGGAAACTAGTACAGGCTGCCTCGCAAATTCCCTGGACTGTCGTGTACCGGGTGAAACCGAGGAAATAGCTGTCCTGGCAGCTATGGCTGTGGACGGATGCCGGATCGTTACAGGGGGTGGTTCTGAAGTGCCAGGATTTGTGTATTACAGAGACTTCTCAAACTGTTGTGTTCCTTCATCCCTTGTAGATGACAACACTGGTTCTAAGTTTTGGGAATCTGATCTGCCAGGTGTGTGACCAAAAGCTTGCTTGCTGAGTGTTGTGCTGTAGATTCTGGTCTTTCAACATTTCTTCTCAAGTTATTAGCAGGACTAATTCCCATCTTTGAGTTTAACAGTGGTTTGATGGGAGTCAGCTGTTTGTCGTCTTTGTTGTGGTCTGAGGCATCCATTTCTTGCGCAAGTGACTTATTTGTCTAAAACAACAAAGCATACATGACACTTATGATGGTCTATTATTGTCCAACAGGCTAAGCTAAACTTTAGAGGTCAATAGATTGAAAAGACCTCACAAGAAAACTAGATGATCACAAAGCCTGATGGGAGGGTCAACAAATATCAGAAGTATGTGATTCATGATTTAGGGAGCAGAAAAAAATGTGATGGTTAAAAGGGTTTTAACATGAATCTTTAGGAGAAGATCAACATTCAAGCACAGAAACAAACAGCTAAGCTTATGAAGCTGCAGTTAGCCAAATCTGTTAACATACTAAAATGAATGCAGGAGAGAATGTTCTCCGAAGCAGTTTAATCAGGCAGCCGTCATTCAGGTGATCAGACCTTGAAAAGTCAAACTGTGGGAGCCATTGAAAAGATCTCGGCATTCAACAAAACAAAGTCGACGGTTACAGCAACCGTTGAGCCTTATAACGAGTTCAAGTGGGCAGAAGAAGAAGAGGAAGGAAGGAAGACAAAAAAGTAGAACACCAGTAGAAAGAAGCAAAAGCAAAGACACAGAGAAGTACTACTACTACTACTACGGCCTGTCTGTTCGATTGAACTGTGGATATGATGGATGAAACTTGAGCCATGAGAACGTACTGATGCATGCAGTAGCCACGAGTGAAGAAAGCCAGAGTTTGCGTGAGAACACGATGCGATGCCCCAACAGTTCGTTCTGTCGGGCATTGCATTTGGCGTAAAGGATTAAGTTCTATTAGGGCTTCTGCTCGACGGCTGCCGGTGGAGGAAGTATGGGCAGAAGAAGATTGCGAAGGGAAATCCATGCCCGCGAGCATACTATCGTTGCACTGTTGCGGCAGGACGCCCCGTGAGGAAGCAGCTATCCTCCACCTCTCTTTTCATCTCGTACGTATAAATATTCATATTGATCGTCTTTATGATGCTACATAGCGATTCACCTCATCCCGTGCATCCATTATAGTGTAGCTTATCTTTTGTTTAATCATGATTTTATCTTTATTTAGTCAAGTCGTAGTTTGATCTTAGCCAACATTATTTTTCTTAATTTTGAATCATTCTGATCAAAAATTTATTCATCTGAATTAGAAACTAATATAACTAAGAAACTTTGGACTTTTTCCATTATATGACATTTTCTCAATTCCTCAACCAAGTGGAGGATCACATCAGTGAAGAGGGGAGAGCACTTCGACTCGGTTGCATTAGGGAATGGCTGTGCCTCGAGCTACTCGAACAGGGCAACAAGCACAAACTCCAACACTAGCATTTCCTAGTGCTGATGCTCCTGTGGGTCATCATACTATGGAACACATCAGGTAGGGAACACTAATTTTCTTTGGTTGAAGCTCTAATTTTTGGGAATTCTGGAAATAGCAGTTCAGGCGGATACCTCCATGGTTGATATAGTTGGAGCATAATACAGTAGCTGTTCCTGTGTTTAAGAGTCACAGTTTACTCTGTTGCCGAAACTGGAGGTGGCAAAGGTAGAGAGTTACAATGACCTAGAAAAGACAATCTATGATTTCTGTGTAAACAACCATCACTTAGCTCATCAACACTTCATGGTGGTTAGACTTTCAATAATCAAACAAGTAACTTTTCATAATGCTCATGGCTCTGAAAATTGTATACTCTGAAGAGTGAAAGAGCTGAAACAAGAGCAGAAAGGTTTTGGAACCCAAGAAAAAAAGCATTTCACCTGGAAATGGCCTTCATAAACCTGTTTATGGAGGTAAACATGCTCACGGCCTTATCTAAGAACGACGGTGCCTTCTCTGATTTCTCGTCCACATTTCCAAATATCAGCTGCATATGAATGTAGGGGAAAGAAGATCAATTTATCGCAGCCACATATGAAAGTAAACCCGCTAGCTATTCAGCTAGATAATCTCAACAAAACGAAGCTGAGATTTTAGCTTTAATGATAGGATACAACTTTGGTGAGATGAAAAGGCATATAGTGACAGTTTGTAGAGGCATTTAACTTAAACTATAGCATTAATTTTGAGCTATATAGGTTTGCTTTATGCAAGATTTCTCTTATAATCAAAAGGTCAATGGTTGGTTCCAGCCCTTCAGCTCCTTGGACTAGCCACAATTGTATAGTTGTTACTTTAGAAAAAATATCATAATTCCAATAGCACTGATAAGTTTCTTTTCATCATCATGGCTCAATTGTATGCAATCATGAGTATCCACTAGGAAAAGTACTTATTGAATGTTTTAAGATAGTAGATGTGAGGAAATGACCTCGATATCTGTTGCATCAGGACGTTTGGGTTGTTCTTTGGCCAGCAAGTATCTACCCAGCCTATTTACATCATCGTAGAACACTTTCCACATCCTACATGGTAAATGAAGTGTTGTAGAAAATTCATCCCAGTAACAGGCTCTTCCAATTAAAACACAAAGTTCAGGCAAACTGTGATGTCTATAAGTTTCGCTTACCCAGGATAACATCTAAAGATTGCTCCAGTTGGCAAAGGTCTCATCGAGTAAACAACAGTGAAAGTGCTGCATGTATCACAGTTTGATAGGACCAAGAAAGAAATACCTAATGTTAGAAACATAATATCTTGTTTAAATGTATTTGTTGAAAGCAATAGAAAGACATTTGCAACTCAGCAATTAATGAGAGCTTGATGAATACTTGCCTTAAGAAATATCTCCGGAGATTGCGAACATTGATTCCAACTCCGACATCTTCGCTAACAAGCCTTGGGTTCCACATGATAAGAGGCCTTGGCTAATAACATAATAATGAGGAATGCTGTGTAAGCAAAATGATCCATCTTAGCAAGTAAGATTGCTCTAGGTATAAATACATATGCAAAATATTTGAGTTTTATTACTTTGTTATATGACATGACAAAGGCAGGGCGCTTTTAGCTGCATGCATGGTCACAGAGAGTTGTCATATAAGAACTAAGAATCCCAGGGCATAAAAATAGCTAAAACATGGATCAGATGAGACCCATGATAACTAAAAAATGGATTAGCGTTGCTTTTTACTCAACAACAAAGTTTTCAAAATAAAGGCCAAGGCATAAGCACAAATTTAACTGCTATACTCTGAGCAAACAATTTGGCAAGCAAAACCAGCACAAAAAAATGAAAGAATGATGCTAGAATTGTTCATCAAAGAAAGATAATTGAAAGTCTTATTATTTTCTCTTCAATGAAACCAAAAACTTACTGGATCCTCAGATAGAAGGGTAGCAACTCGTTCCACATACTCCAACATCTGATAATCAGGAACAACCATAACTACAACTTCATCTTCATTGTCTACAGGTTTCCGGTCGCTTAAGCTGCATCACAGATGGGAGTAACTAAATTCAGAAATAAAAGAAAATTTGGGAAGAGGACATATACAGTTTAACTATAATCCAACTTTAGAAGAGCTAGGCCAGCAAATTTAAGCTAACCAAATTTTAAGACCTAGGCTACAAGAAAAGATTCTGGGTAAGTTGACCCAGATGCTTTCAATCTCCAAACAGCTGTGCACTTCACACCTATACCAGCCTAAACTGATTAATAGCATGTTCAATTTTTTTTTTTTCTATAACTGCCATAGCAATCTCATCAGTCTCAGTTCAAAATGTTCAGTTCAAGTTGATAAACTGGCTTTCAACGTCATCAAGGTTCAACAAACATACATAAATTGATCCTTATGCCTATTCCCATGAAGAGGAAAAAGATTTATGGTCATGTATTCATCAACCAAACTCACAGATGATACATTAGTTGCAAAAAAATGGACTATTTGCTGAAAAAATGGGATAAATGAAATGATAGGGTTTCATCCAATTTTTCTTTTATTTTCAATTGGCATGGTATATGAGTTTATTTCAAGTAGATGTATTATCTGTTGAAGAATTCTACTATAAGGGGCTCCCAGTAAAATGTTATCAAACAGAAACTAACTAAACTGAATGATAAATGAAAAAAGAAAAAAACACAAGTACCTGGAAAACCCAAAGTTTGCATCCGTCCACTGATACTTCAGAAGAGCAGCTGCTCCAGCATCAGGAAAAATGGCTTTTACTCTCTAGGAGATAATTAACCAGAAATTACACGAATGAAGCTTCGAAGCATATGATTTTTCAGGACATTATTATCCTCTATAATGCTTAATTTAATATTATCAACTGCATAAAATGGTACTTGTGCTGAATAAAGTGTGAGTATCTTAGTTCCCTATCTGAATTTACTTGATTTGATTCAATAATTTATTCAATTTTGATGCATATTTTGTGCAAAATGAAATGTGCACTTTCTCATCACAATTGCAAAGTTTATCAGTAGTTATGTTGATAGACAATGGAGTGGTGCCCAAAATGCATGAGGAATAAGCATGTACAAAATTCAACTACAATTTAGCAAATAAAACCCGAATGAATATCCATTTATGGAATTAAAGGGATAAAGAACTAAAAGCATTTAAACTTGATTTCCAGGAGGAAAATCCTCCAGCAAGCCGTTTATGTCATATGTAAAATTTTATCCACAGTGACTAAACAAATTTGTGATGTCATGCATTGTTCAGTCCTTCCAGTAAGCATATGCGAGGCCAAGAGTACAGGGGTTGACTAAATCAATATGATACATTTTAGGGAAACTACTTTCTGACCTGACCCCCTGATTCCTCTATAAGTGACTCCAAAAAGATTCTTGATAGTTCCCATAACTCAGCTTGAGCACCTTCAGCATCAAGAAATTGTATTTGAGGAATTAGAAGTTCTACCTGAAAGAAGAAAGAACATAGATTGTCATCAAGCCAAAAATGCTTGAAGATCTTTGCACATTTTACATCTCAAGCCAGCTAAACAGTAACCACAACGTTTTGACAATATAGTAGTAGTAGTAGTGGTAGTAGTAAATATCAAAAAATTATATACTTCCATTTCGGCGACTTATCAAAACACTCTGAATTATACACTAATGTAATACATGAATGCTTGATCAGCACCGAGTTTGCAGTCAATTAGTCGATAACACTTACAATAGCTCTCATTCCTCCAGAAGATATGAACGAAGCACTTGCTTGACTTGACTGCCGGATCGCACCCTCCAAATCCGATGGCAAGTCACTGGATCAAGGCAAAACCCATCAGTGAGTTTGTTCGCCTCCAGTAAAATTCACTGAATTAAGAATTAACTATCAATCCACAAAAAAAGGAAAGAAACATACAAATCCTAAATTATGCGGCTCAAATTTCCAAAAAGGGGAAAAAAGATTACTTTTTTATACAGAAAAACCAGAGAAAAATGTTGGAAAAGAACGATACTGACCGAAACAAATGATTGATACTTCTCTAAGATCATGGAAGTAGGATTGTGTGGTGGCAATCGAACCTGTCTTGGTCTAATTCTTGCTGTTCCGGAACCGCAGCCGTCCCTGAATTGGGGCCATCTGAAGACAGCAGGGGGACGTCGGAGGGGGCGTCGAAATTCTCAAACTTGGCGCGCGCAAAGAGTCTCCCGCAGCGAGTTCGGGCCGCGGACGGGGTGCGGCGAGGCACGGGGAGAGGGCCGGAAGAAGCATGAGCGTAGCTGTTGTAGAAATTGTGGCAGGATACGGAAGCGGCGGTAGCGGCGGCCATTCTTTAGCTTCTGCGAACGCTCTCCCCCTCCCCCACCTTCCCGAATCGAATCACCCGAGACCGGAGATAATGCAACATTACTTGTATGCATTATATATTATTCCTACCCGTCAACTCTTAGCGCCTCACCCATCTTTTATGTGGGTCCCATATACATATATATATATATATATATATATATATATATATATATATATATATATATATATATACATAGTGGTTTGTGTTGTTTGGTAAATTTTTAAAAAAATAAAAACTCAAACAAAATTTATAGAACATCATTTATTTTCCAAAGATATTACGTTTAATCTCACTTGTTTGTCCACCTCATGTTCTCATTTTTATTATAAAATATTTTTATATTTTTTAAAATATGATATTACTATTAACCTCACTTGATTTATCGTGTTCTCAACATCAATTCTGTGCTCGAGCTCTCATTCATTACTTTCATGCCGGCCCTCACCCTTGTCTATAGTCAATATTGTGCGGTTAAGGTGGGGAATTATCTTTTTTATTATAATTATTATTGTGGCTAAAAAAGATAAAGGCCTCAACGATATGGACATGATCGATAAGCTCAAACGAAGGATAATTCTCATTGTGATGACTCCCATTGTGACAACCTTTGCTTCGCTCCACCACAATGATCGTGACCCGTAGTGCAATAAGGTGGATGGGAAGATGATCATGATGAATAAAAGTTTGGGATAAAACGATAAAGATAACCCAGAATTAGTATTCTACGAGAGTAAAACAAATATAAGGACGTTCTATAGGAAATAATGAAAACTCGAGACTTTTTTTTTTTGTAAGATGAAGGCATCAATATAATATAAAAATGCATGTTATTAATATTCAACTTTTTTTTGTTTGGATTATGTTTTTTAGGAGTTTCATTTTTTTCATTTGACTTTTGTGAATTTTTTTATATTCTACAGTAAGCTTAAAAAAAAAAAAGACATGTACACGCTTTGGGAAATATCTTTAAAAAAATAAAATTATTTATTGAACGAAAGCATGGGTACAAATGTCACCCCCAATATCAAAATAAAAAAGAAAAGAAAGATGAGAGGGCCACTCCCATCTCTAAAAGACATAATTGTCTTGTTTGATTTGCTAGCCAATTAATAACTTGATTGCCTTCTCCTTAAACATGTGTGATCAATAAGGAGTCGAATTGTTTGAGAAGAGACGTAATTTCATTGATTATGGTGATTGAATAGTGTCGCATAGGATGTCAACATTAGTCTTTGAAATTGATTCAAAGACTAATGCTTTTATATTGAGTCAAGTTTTCCAAAGGAGAAAGAGATAAGTGTTGTGCACCGGCCGTGTGTGACGAGGGAATAGCAAAGGAGCTCCAATGTCTCCTGAGGAATCTGTGAAGTGTTGTGCACCGGCCACGGATAAGGGAACAGCAGCAAAGCAGCACCAACGTGGCGTCCAGAAATGGAAAGTTGCCCATGAGTCACGTTAGTGTTACGTGATTTCACTTGGCCACTGGAGGCCATGGCATTAGGTGGATCAGTTCACCACGGACGGACAAAAGATTTAGACAGAGGAATGAAGAACCTTAAGGGGCGGCGGACGCCGGAGAAAACGAGCGACGAGGCTGCAGGTCCAAAGCCAACGCCATTCCTCCAGCTTGGCATCCTCAAAAGTGACAAAAGTCATGTGAGGTGGCTTTGATGAGGTCGAATCGAGCAGTGGAAGAAATGAGGCCGGAACCATATCTGTCATGTCCCGAGATAATATTTGCCCAAGGATGGGGAGCGGGAAGCCTCCGGAGGGATGCAGGGGTGGAGAAGAAGAGCCTGGAATAGCGGAAGGTGAGGAGGAAGAGGGAAGGCCAGGAGGAGGAGATGTTCCACGGAGAGGGCAGAGGAAAGAGGAGCAGGGGATGATCGAAGAAGACCTACAAATCTAGAGGGATTGACCTGAATGTGTCGCGATGGGCGGAAAGAGGAGGGCGCACGAGGAGCAGGGCCAGAAGGGATCCCCTGTGACTGAGAAGAAGTGATCCCAGTGGCCGGAAGGCTTCTTGGTGGGGGAGATGAGGAGGGCACGACGACGCGGTTTCCCAGATTCCCCATAGTCGGAAGTCGTCCGTCAAACTATCGCGTGGAGCCACGTTTACACGCTTTGTCAATCCCTAAGTACAGTCCAACGGCTTCTCCTAACGCAAAGCTTTCTGCAGTGTGGTGTAGTTTCCCTGCGCTTGGTCGGATGTTTCGGTAGGGGAGACGCGGAGAATCTGCAACACCACTGCTCTACTCTGCTGCTCTATAAAGCGCCATGCAGCGTAGTTGAATCACCTCGCCCTGCGCTCACTGATTCCATGATATGGAGCTACCAGTTTCAGCAAACAAGCCTGAGCACCATGATCTCCCACACCAACCAGCATCACCATCGCAAGTTGCCGGCAGCAGAATCAACGTGCTCGCCATCATCGGATTCGTCTTCCTGACGATCAACTTCCTGGACTCAGCCTACCGGTCGCGCCACGATCCCTCGGCGCTGGCCTTCGCGGTGTTCGTCTATTCGGACTTGGCGATGTTCTTCGTTTGCCTGCGGAATTTCGAGAAACTGGGTGCCGACTGCTCACCGGAGAAGAAGGAGCGGGTGAAGGCCACGGTTTGGGCCCTCGCGTCTGCGCTCAACCTGGCGCTCGCATGGCGAGTGGCGAAGATCATGCCGCCGATGCTCGCTGTGGTTGTGTGGCTTTTGGCAGGCCTCGTCACCCTCGGTGGGTTTTATGGTCTGTTCCTCTACCGGGATGCCGACGACATTGTTGCTGCCCATGATTACTCTCCTGTCAAGAACAACCATGTATCATCACCCGAAGAACATGTCTAATATTGCCAGTTATTGCTGGAAATTATATATATATATATATATATATATATATATATTGTGTTACTGCTGTGGACCAATAAAACGCTTTATTATTTGATTATTTATGATCGTCGAAGATTTCAGATGCCAATCAAACATTGAGACGGGATCAAAGGTGTTTAACGTCAACGCGTGTTAGTCATCTCCATAAACCATCATGGTCATTGGTGCCTCGAAAAGCCCAGACACATACTTGTCCGTCCATATTCTCATGGTCGAATCTCCCACGAGAAGTAGCATCATGTCTTTTTATATTCAATTATATCGATGAAAGATTTAAGATCAACTCAGTATAAAAGTATGCGTTGATCCTTAAGTCGTTCCTCGTCTCTCAAATTAATAATAAAAAAAGACCAGAAGAAGATAGATTTTTGAACCTTCACATCAAGTAAAATGTTGTACAACTTCTTAAGAGTCAAAGTCTTGCTCTTTGATCAAACAAAGACCGAGTCTCTAATTTTACAGAGATAACAAACCAAGTACAAGTTTCACTTATCAATTACACTAGTCTAAATTGATGTGTGATAGATTCGTAAGAAATTATTCATTTTGGACGATGAACATATTGTTATATTTTTATTTTTTCGAAGTTTGTGAACTTCAAAAGTACCTCTGAGAATTAGAAAGATATGATAAACTTATGAATCATGATTCTACTACTCTTAAACTAAATGAAGTTATTACCCAATTGGCCTAAGTTGGCGTGACGATAAGTCTGGTGATGACGAGGGGAAGGAAACGTCAAGGGGGGGAAGGATAGGTCAAGGTCTTCACAGTGGTGTCTATAAGTATTACAGCTCTAATCCTAGGAAACTCGTTGTGTTTGCACCCTCTACTTCTTAGTCTTCCTCTTCTTCTTCACGGAGACAATGGTGGATTCCACAAGGATTCATATAACAGGTGATAGCAGACCTTCACGGGAAAGCTGTGACATCCTGGTTGCCTTCAGCATCCTCTTCCTGACGGTCAACGCTGCCGACGCCGCGTGCCGCTCGCTTAACGATCCGGCCACGGTGGGGCTGGTCCTCTTCTCCTACGTCGACGTGGTGTGTCTCTTCTGCTGCCTCGCGCGGTTCGAGAAGCTCGGCCCGGACACCCCGCCGGCCAAGAGGAGGAAGCTGAAGGCCGGCATATGGATGCTGGCAACCGCGCTCAGCCTCGCCTTCGCGTGGCGCGTTGCAGAGATGATGCCGTGGGCGTTAGCGGTTGCTCTCTGGGGCATGTCTTTGTCCGTGGCACTCTTTGGCTTTTATGGCCTCTTCCTCTACTAGCAGCAATAGTTGGATAATAATTTGGATGATATATATATTGACAACAAATAAGATTTTCTCATTTAACATATATAAATTCATTTAGAGTTATCTACTTATGCATCATTCCAGTATCCTATTCATGCATAAAACATATTATCATCAATTTTTACTTTATGTGATATCAAATTGTTCGATATGTGTTTCTCACGTATATATGACTGATCAAGATCAATTAGTAGACTCACTCATGAAGTCTCTAGCCGTAAACTATTTTCGTTGCATTGGTCTAAGATCGACATCTTTGACAGAAGCTCAATCTTGAGAGACATGATAGCAAATAAGATTTCTCTAAATGCATAAAAAAATCACGATGATTAATTAAGAAAAATCATCTTTTGTATAAATAGACATTATATTCAACTAATTCAAGTGTGCTTTCTCATTTACATTTCAATTTATCATATATTATATATGATATCCCTATGGTGTCAATCTCCATGCAGGCCACGAATCGAATCGAAGCTCGAGAATCCATAAATCTCAAGCAATGTTACAACATCACCATGTATCAATAGCCTAAAAATGACCAACATGAGAGCTGCAATTTCTACTGCATTTCACTATGTCAATAAGGTGCAGGTATTGGTACATCAACCGACGACAAAAGCTTACGGTCATTGCAATATCAGAGTTACACAATGGAGCATCAGAAACATGCTCTCCCCCCTGATTCGCTGACTCGAATAATTATTCCACAAGGTGATCCAAAAAACGTTGATGGTACAGAAAAATGAACTCAGCAGCATACATCTCGATCTCTACAACGTGGCCAGCGGTAACCCAGCAGTGGTGAAGTAAGAGGCAAGATCAACGTTCAGGTCATCGTACATGCTCAAGAAGGGATGTTTCTGGATGGGTAAATTGCAATGTAGTAAGTGAAGGAATCGATAATGCAAGTTTTCTGTCCCTTTGTTAGGGACAAAAGACATGAATTAAGGTAACAGTGTGACTTACCAAAAGCACCTGCGCAGAATTTCTATCCTTTGGATTTTTCTGTAAACTGGAATCAAAGCATATTAAAGTATCTTAGTAGAGAATCAAAAGATAAAGTTGAACACTACTGAAAGTGAAGCAGAAACAGAAAAAGAAAATCATACTACTACCAATCTGCCGTGATCAGAATGACATGAAATGACTATAATAATATTTTTTTCACAAGTCCAAATTTTAGGGGCACATATAATTTTCGTGTAAAATTGATCAATCATTAGTTCTTATTCATTTTTTTTTTCAACGTACCGTACCTTTATCAGGGCCCGAAAAAGAAGGAAGACAAAAATGTATAGACAGCAAAACAAACTCTTATTAGAAATTGGCAAAGATATCACACACACTAAAGTTTTTCATTTTTTTCAACATACCATACCTTATCCTAGTGTTCTTTTCTGAGTAACAGTTTATCAAGGCCCGAAAAGGAAGGAAGACAAAAATGTATAGACAGCAAAATGAAATCTTACTAGAAATTGGCAAAGATATCACACAGTGTAAAGTTTATTCCCTAACCAGCGTTTCAACTAGATGATGAGGTGCATGAGCACAAAGACAATGATCGTATTTCCTATCAAACTAGGAAGTCTGATAGTCTCATTGAGAAGTCTGTAGTTTTCAGGAGATAGCCCATGTCTAATGAGATGAGAATAAATGCCTAATATTATGCAGGGAATCTGCACATGGAACATATAGAACTTGGTGAAGTTACAAGATTACCTAAGCACATCAATTGTTGTCTTTAGATAATAATGGATGGTACAAAAAACAAGGCAATTGGAACTTTAAAAGCTACAGCATTAGTAAATCCTTAACATATAATGATCTTGAAATTTCTATGTTGTCCCAACCGAGAAAATTTAGCAAGGATGACCCCTATCACTATGATGTCTTAACTTCATGTTCACCTATGTCCTTCATGGGTAAATGCAGAGCTTCCCCATTCTTAAAAGTTACAAATAGCTGCCAATACTTTATCGAACAGATCTTAATTCAACGATTGAACGAAGCAACATTGACACCTCACGATTTAAAGGAGCGCATCAACCAAACTATGTTTACCTTAAATAAATTCGAATTATCCTGAAATCTATGGAACAGTAACTTTAATATATATATATTCAAATATGGAACAAGAAACAGATGGAAGCTCATCATCAAATGCAGGCAGCAAGTTTCTCCTTCCAAGAAAGAAAGCAGCAAAAGTTATATAGAATTATAAGCAATAAGATATCCTATTAATATTGGCACATTTTAGGGTTAATGTGAAGCAGCATCTTTACCATTCAGAAATAAACGAGGAATACTCCGCCGAGAACTGATCAGGAGGTGCAAAAGGTGGTGGCTGTTCAACGACTTCTTCAAGAAGCTCATAGAAGCTATCACAAGGCGGGTAAGGAAACTGACCAGTAGCACATTCCAGCATAATCAGACCCAAGCTCCAAATATCACCTTTGTGACCATGTTTCTGTCCAGTAATTCTTTCTGGCTATCAAGGCAAAAGTTCTAGCATGAATAAAGCCTCAAAGTTTCAGGGATGTTAATCTACAGAACAGTTTGCTGATAACACTAAAACAAGACAAAATAAGATCTTGTGGCAAACAAAGTACCAGCAGTTCTAGGGACAGATACTTACAGACATATAGTTATAGGTACCAGTAAAGGTGTCACGCTGACCCGAGGAGCTTGCGATTATTGCACTCACACCAAAGTCCGATATCTTGACTTCCCCACTATGATTGATCAAAATGTTTGATGGTTTCAAATCCCGATGAATTATGTGCTTCTCATGGTGAAGATATGTCAAACCATGTAGCACCTGCATGAAGAAAGAAAAATGCTCAGGAAGATGATGACTGCCATTTCACTGATGTGCTACAATAGGTCACATAAGCATTGATTATCGTGTCATTCAACACTGACCTGCTTACAGATTGCAGCAAGATATGCTTCTGGAATTGTTTTGACATTCTTCAGAAAATCTGCAAGTGAGCCCCCATCCATATACTCCAAGACTATAGAGATCACACCATTGTCATAAAAACACTGATAGCATAGGACCACAAAAGGGGACCGGGTTGATAAGTTTATCCTAAGTTCCTGGGCAATCTGTTTCCGTATATTCTCTTGAATGTTCATTTGTATAACCTGAATGCTAAAAGGCGTTAGGAACTTCCAATTGAACTACAGAACAGGAGAAGTATGTAATTTTGCATTTTATTTCTAAGCTGTGCGGGAAATAAATGAAAAAAAAAAGCACCTGGAAATATGTGAAAAGCATAAAAAATGTACTAAAACTATATGCAGTATGCAACAACTCGAAATAACAAAGATAAGTGAAATCAGTTATGAGAACTTAATCTTCTAATCCTAACTACAGAAACAAACAAGGAGATATTGAGCATTCTCTGACACAGAACAGTTTCCAAGCCATTCCAATAACTAATTGTCACCAAGACAATGATATCTTCCATTTGTCAGCAAGATATTTCAATACACTCCCAAGGGTAAGCTCAGTTTGTAGGATGTGATGGGTGTACGGGAGCAAGATCACAAAATACTGTCCAACAATATAGACAAGATGTGAGGGCATTTCAGTCCAGACTTAACCGAAGAACTGAATCTTGTGCAAAATAGGTGCAGAGGGTTGCATGTACAGGAGCAAGGCAGTGTTGTATGTCAAAGGCCACTCATAAAATTCCCAACCAAAGACAGAAACAAGGACGAAGAACAAGTTTTCTTTATTTTGCACAACAAACATAAATTTAAAATAGAAAAAAGAGTCTTCAATAACTCAAAGTGAAACCCTGTGGATGAAGCTCCTTTTCAGGACTTTAAAAAGTCTGCAAATGTCTTTATCTCCTTTCAGTGGTTGATGTGGCTCCGTCACAAACATTCAAGTCAGTAAAAGAAAGACAACATAATACGTTGGTAAAAGTAGAACTGACAAATAACCATATCTCATATCTGACACAAAATGAATGCCATGATAGCTGATGCTATACCTTGACAGCAAAAAATTGGCTGGTCCATTTATGTCGAACCAGTTGCACGATTCCACCATTACCCTTTCCAACTACTTTAACTGCATCCAAGTCAGCCAAACTCAATTGGTCGTCCACTGAGTCAGCCAAACTCAATTGGTCATCCAATGGTTTTATGGGCGGTGGCTGCATTAAAAAACATAATTCATACATTGAGAAGGTCCGTAATGATCTGTACTCCACAGGCCACGTACTTTGCAAAGGCATGGTAACAACAAGGATATTGGTAGAAATTTGACAGAAGAAAGAAATTGTTACACAGAACTTCTAATTATGAGAATGCAAAAGTCAATTTTGACATGTGTCACCACGAAGAAGAAAAGATACCATCTACTGTAGATAAACTGAGACCTTGATTAGTCCCATGTCCGAAGTGGAACGGCGGTTATGAAGGTATACAAAAGCAGTTAGGCAAGTTATCAATAGCTTTTCCTTTAAACATTTTTTGATCACATAGTTAAGGCTTTGATTTTAAAATGGCTAGTGGACTATCAGATGAGATTGTAACAATTAGTATCAAAACAAGCAACCTTAAAACCTAAACAGTAAATCTTAATTTGACTTCCTCAATTGGTAAACTATTTTTAGAGACTTTCATGGGCCCAATATTTATGTGTCAGAATCAAGTTGCAAAGGAAAAAGTTACCATTTTGTCAAGCTGCCCAATCTAGCTTTTGTTGGCTCAATATTGTTGCCAAGGCCTGATTAATGGGTAACTCTCTGGCTAGATCAAAGACTTTAGCTCCAGAATAGTTTTAAATTTCGATCAAACAAATAATAAGCTCTATCAGACTTCCCAAGTACAATTTACATCTTAGCGAGCAGGGCTGCGAAATCAACTACAAAGCAGATAGTACAACTCATTCTTGTTGTGTGCAGTGTGAAAAGAGAGGAACTCAAAAGGCTCCAATTAACATTGAGCAACTATTTGAAGGAATCTAATAAATTTCAGATCAAACGAGATAAGAATACACAAAGGTTATTATACATATATATATTGCAGATACTATAGCTATCTAAATCTTTGTCACCAGCAATTCCTTCCAGCGAGTTATGCTTTAGAATTCACAGGGATGAGTGGAAACCTTATTATGGTAGGTTCTTAGTGACTTCGATTTTTCGGTATTTTTATGGGTGAAAGAAGACACTCTCAATAAACTTAGTGAGAAATTAACATGGCTTTAGGATTGAAGAAAAAAGAAGATGAATGTTGGAATAGCAGAGAGGAAAAGGGAAAGGGGGAAAGGAAAGGAGATTGATATGTTACCCGGTCTTCCTCGCTCTGCGACAGGATCCGGAGCCCGTCCTTGTTGACAAGGAGATCACCATCCTGGAACGTACCACTCTGTGTCCTACAAACAAAACACAAGAAAAGATGCCAAAAGAATACCAAAAAAAGATCAATGAACAAAATCGAGCAGGGAGTAGAGATGGAGAAGGATGACTACAAGAACTTGCCGATAGAAGCCTCGGGACCGGGAACGGACAGCTTGAGCTTTGGGTTACCACCAGGCCCTGCCTTCCTCATCGGGACGATCGACTTCTCCCCTCCTCTCACTCTCTCGATCGGGATGCGGGTGGTGGGCGGATCGGAGCCTACGGCGTGTGATGTCGCACGAGTTCTATCTATTCCTCGGAGACTCTTTAATGGAGACGGGGAGAAAAGTCCGCGGGCGTATTGGTCCACTTCGTCTTCGGCTTTTACGTGTAGCCTCAAAGTGAGTTGGGTGTTCGTTACCAAAGAAATTTTGCCTATTTCTTTTAACCAAAAATATATATATATTATATATATATATATATATATATATATATATATATATATATATATATATATATATATATATATATATATATATATATATATATATATATATATATATATATATATATATATATATATATATATATATATATATATATATATATATATATATATATATATATATATATATATATATATATATATATATATATATATATATATATATATATATATATATATATATATATATATATATATATATATATATATATATATATATATATATATATATATATATATATATATATATATATATATATATATATATATATATATATATATATATATATATATATATATATATATATATATATATATATATATATATATATATATATATATATATATATATATATATATATATATATATATATATATATATATATATATATATATATATATATATATATATATATATATATATATATATATATATATATATATATATATATATATATATATATATATGTAATAATTTTAATTTTATGTTCAACTAAAATAAAATCAAGACTTGACTTTTATGGACCAAAATTTTGTATTTTGGTCCAAAATACAATTTTATATTTTTAGACCAAAATACAAATTTTGGGCCCATAAAACTCAAGTTTGATATTCGATATCCTAATTTTAGTTGAACTTAAAATTAAACTATTAAAAAGATTAAAAAATAGTGCATGAATCCATCCTACAATAAATATTTAAGATATAGTTTAAAAGCAGAAATGACAAAAAATATTGTATGAATCCATCATGTGTTGGTGGAAACCAAAAAAAGATTTTAAAATAAATAATACCACACTATTCAAATACTAAATAAATCGGAAACAAATATCGAATAAAAAATAAAAAAAAATCTCTAAATTAGAAATTTTACTATAGAGGTTCATATGGTTGTAATTTGAAATTTCTCTAAAAATTTCATAGCATTTAGATTATTCCTTGAGATTGATTTTTGGGTTCAACGAAAATCAATATATCGTATATTAAAAGTTTATTTTGTATATCATATTTTTACTATAGTTTATTGACCTATTTAAAAGCTAAATTGCTAAAAAATAAAAAAAAATCTCTAAATTAGAAATTTTACTATAGAGGTTCATATGGTTGTAATTTGAAATTTCTCTAAAAATTTCATAGCATTTAGATTATTCCTTGAGATTGATTTTTGGGTTCAACGAAAATCAATATATCGTATATTAAAAGTTTATTTTGTATATCATATTTTTACTATAGTTTATTGACCTATTTAAAAGCTAAATTGCTAAAAAATAAAAAAAAATCTCTAAATTAGAAATTTTACTATAGAGGTTCATATGGTTGTAATTTGAAATTTCTCTAAAAATTTCATAGCATTTAGATTATTCCTTGAGATTGATTTTTGGGTTCAACGAAAATCAATATATCGTATATTAAAAGTTTATTTTGTATATCATATTTTTACTATAGTTTATTGACCTATTTAAAAGCTAAATTGCTAAAAAATAAAAAAAAATCTCTAAATTAGAAATTTTACTATAGTTTATTGACCTATTTAAACACTCAAATATTTAAGAAAATATCAAACTATTCAAATTTTGAATTAATCATAAAAATATCTAAAAAATATAAATTAGAAAATTTGTTGCAATTGAAACTTTTCTAAAAAATTTCATAGCATTTAGATTATTCCTTGAGATTGATTTTTGGGTTCAACGAAAATCAATATATCGTATATTAAAAGTTTATTTTGTATATCATATTTTTACTATAGTTTATTGACCTATTTAAACACTCAAATATTTAAGATATATTTAAAAGCAGAAATGACAAAAAATATTGTATGAATCCATCATGTGTTGGTGGAAACCAAAAAAAGATTTAAAAATAAAATAATACCACACTATTCAAATACTAAATAAATCGGAAAAATATCGAATAAAATTTTTTAAATTAGAAATTTTAACCTAGATGTCCATGTTGTTGAAATCAAAACTTTTTTTGAAAATATTATAATATTTGAACCATTTCTTGATATCGATACTTTGATTTTGGGATCCAACCAGTGAAAATCAATATATCGTATATTAAAAGTTTATTTTGTATATCATATTTTTATTATAGTTTGTTGACCTAGAAGCTCAAATGTCAGAAAATAACATAAGATGAAGAAAATAAGAAAACACCAAACTGAATAAAAAAAATTAAATTAAAAAATTATTATAAAGATCATGTGGTTGATATTAAATTTTTTTTAAAAAAAAATTTAATATCATTTGGATCATTATGTAAGGTTGATACTCTCATTTTGGAATCCAACCAAAATCAAGATACTAAAAACTAATTTTTATCGACCATACTTTTATCATAGTCGGTCGACGTGTTTAGAATCTTAAATATCAAAAATAATGTATGGATCCATCATATTTTAGTAAAAATAAAAATAAAAAACTAAATTATTTATAAATACATTAATAGTATATAAAAAATATATATAATTAAAAAAATTTATCATAGAGGTCCATTTGGTTACAATTAATTTTTTTCTAAAAATTTTAAAGCATTTGGATTATTTCTTGTGGTTGATACTCTGTTTTTAAGGTCCAACCAAAATTTGGGTAGTATATATCAACAATTAACTTTTTTAAGTTCATATTTTTACTATAGTTTATTGACCTATTTAAAAGCTAAATTGCTAAAAAATAAAAAGAAGCATGAAATCATCATGATTTGGTGAAAACGAGAAAAAAATTAATAAAAATAAGAAAGCACTAAACAGTTCAAATACCAAATAAATCAGAAAAAATAAATAATTATTTAAATTAGAAATTTTATTATATAGGTCAACGTTATTGCAATTGAAAACTTGGCTTAAGTATTTTAACCACTCCATAAGGTTAGTACTCTGATATTAGGGTCCAATTAAAATTAAGATATCATATACGAGGAGTTGATTTTTATATACTATACTTTTAACATAGTTTATTGACCTATTTAAAAGCTAAATTATAAAAAAAATTACCAAACTGTTCAGATTCTAAAAAATTAAGAAAAATATCAGAAATATTATAAATTAAATAATATGTTGCAATTAAAAGTTTTCTTAAAAATTTTGTAGCATTTAGTCGACTCCATGATACTCTGATTTTGATATTTAACCAAAATCAAACTAGGATTTGACCTTTTTTAACTAAAATTTTCCTCCAACTTTGGAATATACTTGGAAGCTAAAATGTCAAAAAATATTAATAAAGGCATCATGTTTGAATGAAAAAAAAAAGATAGAGAAAATAAGAAAACACTGAACATTTTAGATTCTCAATAAATAAAAAAAAATCTCTAAATTAGAAATTTTACTATAGAGGTTCATATGGTTGTAATTTGAAATTTCTCTAAAAATTTCATAGCATTTAGATTATTCCTTGAGATTGATTTTTGGGTTCAACGAAAATCAATATATCGTATACCACGAATCAATCATACTATTATCATAGTTTGTCGACCTATTTAAACACTCAAATATTTAAGAAAATATCAAACTATTCAAATTTTGAATTAATCATAAAAATATCTAAAAAAATATAAATTAGAAAATTTGTTGCAATTGAAACTTTTCTAAAAAATTTATAGTAATTGAACTATTTGTTATAGTTAATACTTTAATTTTAGGGTTCAACCCAAATGAAGGTAAAGTTGACTTTTGTGAACCATACTTTTATCATAATTTTTGGACCTTTTTATAAGATCAAATATCAAATAATATTGCATAAATATAAATTTTTATCATAGCTTATGTCATTCGCTTGTGGAATCTAGAAATATCTATAGAAATATTGTATGATTACTTATCTAATGATCTCATTACAGCGACGAACCATTTCCAAATGAAATATTTTTTATTCTTTATAATATTGATATTCAGAAATTAGGTGAGACAACATAATCTTTGGATGAAAGCTAATTGTCAAATAGGCTCGATTTTGACACTTTGAATTCGCTTACTGGAGAATCCTCTCGTCTTCTCTTGATAACTTACAGAGATCAGAATTTATTTTCCTGACATGAACTTAAAGACCAGGTACATATATTATCACCCCAGATCACTAACTTTACAGACATGCAAAGCATGGACACAAGAACTTCTTAGCTATTACAGGATAATTAATATATAATAATATCCTGCACAACACTGGGGTGCAACATTTTTTTGAAATAAGTTCTGCAAGTATTCTTTTTCCTATTACATAAAAATCTTGGAAGACCATTAGTTCGTTAATCAACTTGTGTGAACTCCAGCGCGTTGCCATCTGGGTCTCGCGTAAAGATCGCTGGCCTTCCTGAGCGACTGAGTGTGTAGCTGATCCCTGAAACCAGAGAGAGAATATGTAAAGATTTTGTCAGTATTGTACAAACAAAGGAGTATCGGAGTTCAGTGACCTGAGGTTAAGTCGGCAGAGCAATAGACAGTGATGCGTCAAATTATGATACTATATAGCCCGATATTCTAGTAGCAAAACTATAAAAATACAGTTATACTATTTGATCGAATTAAGGTTCATCTGCAGTTACTTGATCAGTTTCTGCATATAATTACAGTCAGGACTAATAATATATGAGAGTCATCATTGAATTTTTTTGAAATAAGTTCTGCAAGTATTCTTTTTCCTATTACATAAAAATCTTGGAAGACCATTAGTTCGTTAATCAACTTGTGTGAACTCCAGCGCGTTGCCATCTGGGTCTCGCGTAAAGATCGCTGGCCTTCCTGAGCGACTGAGTGTGTAGCTGATCCCTGAAACCAGAGAGAGAATATGTAAAGATTTTGTCAGTATTGTACAAACAAAGGAGTATCGGAGTTCAGTGACCTGAGGTTAAGTCGGCAGAGCAATAGACAGTGATGCGTCAAATTATGATACTATATAGCCCGATATTCTAGTAGCAAAACTATAAAAATACAGTTATACTATTTGATCGAATTAAGGTTCATCTGCAGTTACTTGATCAGTTTCTGCATATAATTACAGTCAGGACTAATAATATATGAGAGTCATCATTGAATTGTTTTGAATTCAAGGTGCATTGTCAAGTGTCAAACACCACTGAAACCTTATAATTATTATTCATGGCAAGGTAAACATCTTGCATGGGACCACAAATTGGGAAAGAACAAAAGATTATGCAAAAGCACATATCAGGATTGTCAGGTAAAGACAGTTCGACACAATTTATAATCGGAGTTACTGCTAATTCTGAGAGCGAGACTATATCAGTCATGATCTATGCAATATGCTACTTCCGTACAACTTAAATGTGAAATATCCATTGTTAACATGTCCTCAATAACTTATAGCTACTACATAGAAACACAACAAAGCATGGTTATAACTGAAATATTCAAATATAGAGCTTCTCAATGAACACCTACCAGCTTTATCAAATATTGCTTTAAGCTTGGAAACATCTCGAATTGCAATACAAGCATGACGATCTCGGCCGCCATGCTCAGGGCGTCCTGTTAAGGGATCAGGATTTGGAAGTTCCATCAAATGAATCATCTCGGAACCCACCCAGAGCCAAGCGCCTCTATATGGAAGTTTTTCGTGTGGCCTTGCTTCATTAATCTCAAGACCTGATTTTGTGATTAAAATGTCAGAGAAAAACTAATGGAATGAATATGCTTGAGCTACAGAGAATGAAGAATGACATACCAAGAAGGTCCTTATAAAATGCAAGTGACTTTTCAAGGTTTTCACAAAGCAAACCAACATGGTGAACGCTGACAACTCCATAATCTGTATCTGTGCATCATAAAGGAAGTTCCTTCAGAGAGAAAAATGAGAGTAGGAGACGCATGTAATTCATAGGATATGGACGTCATGTCCAGGAGATGATATCTAACATCAGAACTTTAAAGTTGCATTAATCAAGAAAATAAGAAAAAACATTGTAACATAAAAAGAGCAACACGATTGTGAACTAATCATAAGGGTAGAGGATTTAAAGTAACATTTCCAATATTTCCCTCATAGACTTCGATTTTGTTTAGTGGCGAGTTGTATAGCAGCTTACACTGCATACCTGTGCACTCATAAGAACCTCTGATCATGTAGATGTGATATATGATATTGGATGGTCAAACACAGTGTTGTGTTGTGACATAGCTCTGTTGTGCGTAAACAGATGACTTGTACCTAGTTAATGAGAAAGAACCCAGCTGGAATTGGGGTGTGACAAACTGAGGTTTAGCGTAATGTTTTGACACAGTTGTTTACCATACCATGTCTGACATACATAATCTAGAGTATTAGCGAAAACACAAGAACCTTACATATAAATCTAGGATCAACAACAATTTGTTCCGGTAATCTTTGATGATTCTATTGTAAGCCTTGTCTTAGTCCCACAAAAGGAGCTTAAAACTTTTTAATGTTGCTAGTCTTCCAAATCCAGATGCTGATATTGTCATCCCAGTCATGCAAGAGTATCCAGCTAGACAAACCTCCTTAGCTAGATAATTCATTATCCGTCTTCCAGCCATCTTACTTCTCCATCAACATTATTGCTGAAACTTCAGTTACCTGAGCCTAATTGTCTGTCTATTCCCCTCAAATCTCAAGTAATTTTAGACCTCTGTTAAGGCATCCTCCGATCATCAAAGGACCCTCTCCAATTTCTCAAACAAGACAACTTGCCCTCCTCTAGATGATATATGCAGAACCTAATATCGATTTTAGGTCAATTTTTCGGACAACATATGTAGATAAAAGGCTCGTCTTGAACACATGCCATGAGGAAATAATCAGATCTGTAGAACTCTTCGATGAACCTACCATCAGCATCCTTAGCAACTTCATTGGCGACAAGATCCTTCTCGGCCGATACCATGGCTTTACCCACCGAACGGAATCGATGATTCTTATCTTCTACGGCAATCGAGCGGTGGCGACAGGCTAATATCAGAGTGGGGGCTTTGGAGACGAGGATTTTATGCCTCAACTGCCAAGAGAAGACGAGAAAGATATCATCTTTGCTTGCTTAAATCATTCAAGAAGACGAAGTGGATCGTCGATCGACGCTTACCGGAGCGGAAGGAGGAGAGAAGGGGGACGAGAGGCACCGGATCGCCATTGTTGCGCTCGCGACCGCTCCTTGATTTCCCACCAAGATATATATGTGGAAACGGAACCACGGAACACAGAAATATATAGTGAAGGGCGCGATTCCCTTACACCACGGAAGCGTCCTTCACTTTGGGTGTGGTCCACTATTTACTGTGAAACGGTTTCCCAATCCTCTCCGGCTTTAATTGGCTGTCGCAAAGTTGTAATGGTTGATTATGAGGAATTAAGGTAATTAATATTAATTTCTTTCTAAAAAAATAATTATCCAAAACTAATTTGATTTCTCATATATCACATAAAATTTCCTTTTTATGTCACAAATAATAACATACGTTTCATAAATTGCCCAAAAAGTTATTATTTCATAGTGCTAATTATTATTTATTTATTTCCCATGATTATACATATGCTTAACTCAATATTTAATTCATATAAATTCCTACAAAATGATCTTTTAAGTTTCTGTAGTTGAAATAAATGTCAGAATTAAAGCCATATTTGTAAGATCTGACCATTTCTGTAGCCCATTCCAATTTTGTGGAACTATTTAGCTTGTTATGACCTCCAAGGCCCATTCCAATTTTGTGGAACTATTTAGCTTGTTATGACCTCCATTGATCTCTATCTTCCTTGTTATTGCTAATCATTTATTGTAAAATTTCTTGATGTTAAAACTATGAAAAGAATCTCATAATTGATGAAAAAGAAACTCATATATAGCCAATCAAATTATTGAACCAACCAAATCTTGTCATCCATGGAAACAAGGCCACCTTGGTTTGACTAGAAATTTATCCAGTGTTGCAAAAGAGATTTAGCATTAAGAACTGAAAGAAATACATTCACAGGTACTTAGATGCAAGAGAAACCCTAGCCTAGCAATGGGCATGAATCAGTCCAGGATCAGGAAACAATCCAAATCTACTTTTAGCAAGCTAGTTTACAAGAAGTGGTCGTTTCTTGAGGTTAAAGACAAGAATCCAAGTCACTTGAGCATTGCTTCACCAAGTATACATGTTCACAATGTACCATCACAGACCCAAGATTCAGCACCAGGAAGAAACTATCAGATAAGATAGGTAATTTGTATCTTCTCTATCCTTGATTGCAGTGTAAAGCTTTACAGGAAGCGAACAAACTGGAGAAAGATTTCTCAAGATGTACAGCCCAGGGGAAAAAGGAAAAGTCATGCCATGGTGAAATAACCTCTATGGGCAGCAGCAATTGTAGACCACAGATGTGTATGGCCTCTCATCTCGTGAATGATCTGGCTTGTGATTTCTTTGCCTGCAAAAGATTCAGAAAGTAACTAAAAGTGTCATCAAATACCCAGAACTGGCTAGTCAATATACTCTTCCTGACCGAAACAAATCCTTATTTTCGTCAGCTAATAACTCCTCGAATGAGATATCAGGAAGTTCTGCAGACTCGTCTGGTTCAGCCTTCTGCTCCTTGCTTGGGCTAACCTCGAAGCATCTACAGAAGCATGTCAGATCGACTTTAGAATCACATGATCATTATTGGTAGAACGTGACTGAAGAAGGATGTGTCCGTATATTTACGTAAGCAGGTGAGAGGTTGAGTTGGTCTTGAAGTAGATTATGAACAGTTGCATCTTACTCTCATATCCTGTGTAGGGTCCAGAGTTTGAAGATCTGCAGGCACACAAAGATCCATCCTACTGGATATGCAAGAGAAAAATACTAGCTGCTTGTGGTCAACCAAAAGTTTCTTGTATAACTGTTGGCAAAGACAATCAAAAGAAGATCTGTCGGCTTTGTATAGTAATGCCTTCTTTATTTTTAAACTCCTTTGAACAATCTCAGACCTGCAGAACAGCAGATGCATGATATCTTCTAATGACATAGTAACAATAAATAACAGCAAGCTACTTGGCTTCCTGTAAAGTGATGATATACTTGTGCCGCAATTCATTTCGTCTCAACCTGACAGTTGATGAACTGACCAACCTACACAAAGGAATCCTAATTATGCTTGTGTCTTCAATATTATTGCCGTGTACCACACAATACCATAAGCATGGACATAGCAGCAAAAAGTGACAGCAAAAAAAGAAATTATAGTTCCACACTGTGAGACTTGATAAAAAATATCAATTTGAATGCACCTGTCCTTGTTCATCCAAAAATAACTTTTCGCTACATGTGTTCACAGTTCACACATTCAGATGTTGTTAGATGTAACAAATCTGGCATCACTGAAAACCTTCTTTACCATTTGATGCACCATACACTCATGATCATCTAGCTCGTAGGTCGATGCCCACGAGTGAAACACCTTCCCATGAATTGTCTGTCCCCAAATATATCCAAATGTTTAATGTTGACGATAAGTGATTCTTAAACCAAGTATTTAGCTCACATTTAGGAAATATCCAAGTATCACTTTCCACTAGGTTTCCAATAAGAAAGTGGTATACAATGCATTTATGGTTGAAGATTAAATCTTTCAAGTGCAAATGTTGTATACTCTTTTTTTGTATTTCCTGTAATAAAATGCTAGGGCAATGGCAAATTTGGTTACCCAAAAAGCATCGAGAACTAAAGAAAGAAATAAAATTCCCAATTTTAATCTTCTGGCATCTTGAAATCATCTATATAATTAATTAATTAATCAATTATACAAATTTGAGCCTCAGGTCTCCAATGGCTGGTTCTCTTACTCCCCATCTTCAGTACACGGAACATCATGCAAATGGGCTGATGAGTGCAGATCCCATAACTTTTCTCAATTAATCGATCTTTTAGAATATAAATGAATAAGCTTGTAACTCACATTTACTTGTCAATATAATGAAAACACTTACTATTAAGTGTGAGGACTTTCCATAAACAATGCGAGGTTGAAACCTATGTCATCTTACATATTTTCCTTGATTATTTGTACAGTGACTGTTAAGGGTGAAAAGTTGCCCAATCTTACAACTTCCTAAGGTTAGGTGTTGTGTTGGGACTTTACAGCTTTGTTGTTGTTGTTGTTGCCGTGGTTGTATGAATGTTGTCTTGCAACAATTCTTCGGCCTTTATCTCTCCTCTACTCTAATCAAGAATGAGAAGACAAACTACATCAAGGCCAATTTTACACACAATTAGTAAAGAAGAAAATTCCTGGATTCCACAGAAAAAACGGAACTTGAGATTAAGATGTTCTGTGAATGAACCGACAACCGGATGGAATCAATCAACATCAGAGTGGTAGAAAATCTCCAGCAGCATGACATCAACAACATATCCAATTTTTTCTTACACGACAGCAAAATATCATATCCTATAAATTTGTGGTCTCTTCTCCTCCAATTGTAACATGGATTGACGACCTCAATCAAACTAATTCATGCTCTTCACTAAAATTTCTATGAGAAACACCAAAGAGAAAGGTAAAGGTTCGAGGGGGGAAGCAAGAAAACCTGAGCTATAGTCAATGTCTTAGCTTTATTCGGCTTGACGATCTCATCATGCTGCAGCTTGATCTTCCTCTGCGTCGAGCTCGCGGACTAGTAGAACAGGTAAATGCACCCCATTTTTCCCGCCTCCCGCCTCTCCCATTCCATCCGCCGTCGTCGCTGCGACGTCCCTCCCCACCCTCCGATTCTCAGCGATACTCCACCATATTCTTCCTCGCCTTCTTCCTCCGGCCCTTCTCCTCACTGCCCGCCGGTTGCTCCGCCGCCTCGTTCTATCGGCCTTCGTGGCCATCCCGGGGAGGCAAGGGTAGTCTCCAGGAGAGAAGGCCGCCGCAGCGGAGGTAAAGGTGCTCTTTTTCCTGGCAGACGGCCACGCTTCTTGGTACTGAGGCACACGGAGAGGGAGTGAGAGATTTGGAACGATCACAAAATGAAGGGATTATATATATATATATATATATATATATATATATATATATATATATATATATATATATATATGTGTGTGTGTGTGTGTGTGTGTGTGTGTGAATTAACATTTGGAAGAACAAATATGCTATTTCAAAGATATGAAAGGGTACATTTGCAAAAACGACAAAACAAAACCCTCGCAAGAGAGGAAGAGGAAAACAGAAAGGCCAAAACAGAGCAACCATGAAACGCCACAAAGGTTTGGGCGGAGGAGAGAGAGAGAAGAGGGATCGGAGACATTACCGGAGAGGGACTCACGTGCTCTTGGGTTTCTTTGGACGCAGGGAACTCGAGGAAGAAGGCGAAGATAGTGATTCCCCCTCCCTCCTCCGCGCCCGACCCTTTCCCTCATTCTAAGCGGTCTCCGCCGCCGCCTCTCCCACCGCCGCCCGCTAGGTTGTTCCCCAACTACCCTTCGCCATCCTCGACCTCTTCGACCCCTCTACCCCCGCCGTCCATGCCGAGGAAGAGCTTTCTTCGCCGCATCCTGCCGCTCGTCTTGGTCGGCTCCGCAGGTCGCCTTTCCGTGCTGTTTTCGTGCTTTCATTGTTGTGAATTCATGTCATTGATCACGATTTACCTTTTTCTTGCCACATTCAATATTCTTTTTCTTGCTGGTTTCCTCATCGGTTTTCGTTTTTTTTATGCCTTTGAATCGAGCAATATAAATCTTGCTTTCATTGTTGTGAATTCATGTCATTGATCACGATTTACCTTTTTCTTGCCACATTCAATATTCTTTTCCTTGCTGGTTTCCTCATCGGTTTTCGTTTTTTTTTATGCCTTTGAATCGAGCAAAATGAATCTTTTTAGGGTTTTATTGCCATATTTTATACTCAAAACAAAGCAGTTAAATTCTAAGGAACCGAAATCCGGAGGATCCGGCTGAACCTTATCTGGTGTTTGAACCATTTTATTGAGAGTTATGCATCAATTCGATTATACTGATTATGTTTTTTGCCATTGCAAATTTTTGTAACTATGCATCACTATGATATGTTATGCATTTAGCTGATATACAATTATAATTAATTGATTTTTGCACTAGCTCCTTACACTTCACTCCTATATCATGACTTTTGGCTAGTTAGTGTGTGATCTGGAGTGGTGTTCTTGAATATGGAAAGCTTGACTTTTCAAGATAATGTGTTGAACCCTAGGTTTTGTATGAGGCAAAATACTGAAACAAGAGGAAGGCTTCATCGAGCAACGCAATTAATCTTCTCTCTTGCTATCTTTATTGTAATTGACAAGTTGAATTACATGCATCATAGCCTAGAATCAGTGGGCATTGGTGTTACCCTGGGGTGTTCTAGAAAAATTAGCTATAGACAAGCATCTATAATGAAGCATCAGGATGATAAATTTGAAGTAAATATAACTGTTATTGAATTGATAACCATATGCTAATAATGTTGGTCAGTCTAGTGGGACAGAGATCAATGGCATTTGAAAGTGGATGCAGTTAACTTGCCATCTGTTGCCTAGATGTCAAATTTTAGGCATGTATTGACAATATCAATCAATTAACAATAAAGTATATATTCTACAATTTTTGGAGGTATCAAGACTCTTCATTATTTCTCTGTTGGTGTTTTTGTAATAGGTAATGAGCGATAAAATGTTCAATACCCAACGGGAGGACCGGAATGTGACATTTCTGTAGCCATGTTTCCGTTCACCTTTTGGAGAATCAGTTTATTTTGTTTCATCTTTTCCATTGGTCTATCTTTTCCAAAAAGTAAAAAATTTTTCTTTGACTTCAGCTTGTCATACATATGAGTCGCTGTGAATTGAATGGAATTTGCCTTGCAAATCCTCTATTACAGATTTCAATCGACTTGTTTCTATTGTTTCCATTTGTCAGAAATATTCTTATTAATTATTATTATTTTTCATTCGGTAGCCATTTAATTATTCAGTTTATTTCTTTATACTATTAACTTATCTATAATATTTATATGAGATGATGATACAAGTCTAAAATGATTCCTATGATAGCTTAAACAAAATTGATTTTGTGGAGGTATGAACATCTCTTAGTATCTTCACCAGAGGTGCTGCCTTGAAACAATTATGTGTGTAAGTCCAACAAGAATGAACAAAGGGTTGTGATTTGCTTGAGCTTAATAATATTTATGCGATCTTGAACGAGCCTGACCTGAATATGATCTTAAGTTCAAGCTGTTTGTGAACACCAAACTATCCAAAGTAGGGTGGGACAAAAGGAGAGAGGGTTTAGAAGGAGGTGGCTAAAGAAAAATGATGGGGGAGGAGAGGAAGGTGTTAGAAGTTTTTAGAGGGTAAAAGAAAGAGAGAATATATGATGCAATAGGAAGGGATTTAGTGTTTCTAACCTAATTATATAGCCTACAACTTAATCCCAACACTTGTTATCAAAGATCAAATATACATATGTATTACAATATCCTTTTTGTTCTAAACCGAAATCTTGCGTAGTTAAACATGATTACAGAACAAACCTGAGTTAGCTAAGCTTTTATGAATATAGTGTGTTTCTGATTGTAAAGTAATTTGAGCAGTTTTTAGCATGCCAATGTCTTGCATTAATAAGATTGCCATATCTCTCTGTTCATGTTGATGTGTGATACTAATAAGTAATTCTACAAAATGCAGCTTTTGCATATATGGCGACATCAAAGAAGATTGTAACAGAGAAAGATGGAAAAACTGGCCTAGAGTTTTCTTCTCTTCCACCTCAGACTACAGAAACTACCAGTTCCTGAGTGATCAGCCTATGGAGACTTTCCCTACATGCTTTTTATTTGAAACCACATGGTTTTCATTTGGATTGGAATTAAAGATTGACTAATTAGACAAAAGGTTAATTTCGTTTAGATTTTCTGAGTCTTTTAAGAGTAAAAATTCTATGTTTTATGTTTGATATATATATATATATACACACACCCCTCAGTGAATGGTCATTTGGGTGCTTATCACCTTTTTCCATCGAGGCAGGAAACACGGTTTTTCCTCGCACATGCCCACCCGGCTATGTCGCACTTTATGTCAGTGGGAGGCCTCGTGACATCAGCTGCACGCAGTCAAAATCGTGTTCCCTGCCTGGGCCGAGACAAGCGAGCTGCACCCGTGACTCGAAGACTTCCTATGTAGGTCACATTATTAGCAACCATGTCGTCGTCTTCTGGTTAAATGTGAAGTGCTTTCTCCCACCATCACGAGAGAGAGAGAGAGAGAGAGAGAGAGAGAGAGAGGTAGACATGGTGTGTAGTGTCACGTAGCTCCCTGCCATATGACTCTTGGATTTGGGACTGCCCACTGGAAAGCTACATTTTGTTGGACGCACCCCCATCAATCATTGAGCCTCCTCTCATTACCTCAGGCACTGTGACAGCGTTATCAAGAGCGAATGGCGCTCCTCCTGCGTATCCTCTCCTCTCCTCTCATACAATTTGACTGCAGCTTCTCAGATATGGCCTAATGCTTCAGAGATGACAACGTAGTTTGTGTCTCAGTTGCAGAGCTTTGATCCAACAGGAACAGTGAGATCTGAGCACCGCAGAAAGGTAAATCCAACAACAATGACTGATGAGCCAAGTCGAGGCAGGAGGCTGCTCCTGGCTCGCTGCTTGCCCTCGCATTAGATCAAATGGTGACAGATGGCAGGCAAGTCACAGGTATACATCTATCTATCTTATGTGGGAGATTTAGTTGATGCCGTTTGTGGCAACTTGTGAGTGTTAGATACTGTTGGGGATATGCTCTCTCATGAAGAGGGAGTGTCACGTGAATGCCTTTCTGCTTCCCGCTGGTCATCGTTCTTTGTTTGTTTACCTTATAAATGGGGATTTTACCCTCTTCCTCACACTGATTGATCCATCCTTGCTCTATGATTAGCTCATTGTTGGTTGGTCTATGGTCCCTATACGCACTGTGGAACAAATTTGTTTCCCTGTGCTCCTTTGTCCTCTCGTCTCCTTTCAAGTTATCGTACACTCTCTTCCGGGAAGACTACAACGCCCCTACTCCTATCCTCTCTCACCTTCCTTTCTCTCCATGTCTCCGTTCAGTTTGAATCAGTCACCGACTGTCCCCAGAGAGGAGGGGGAGAGAGATCCAGGTCAAGCTTCTTCCTTCTCATGTCCCAGCTTCTTCGGTAGCCGCCATGATCCGAGAGCACATCCTTGCATGGACCGTCAAGAGGTGAGGCATTCTTGCACCAGGGACATAGATCGCGGCCTCTTCTCATGCAATTTAGAATCTTATCTTTTCTCTGTAGCCCAAGGAGCGGTTCCTGCCTCATCCAGTCGACAGCAAGGACGATGGTACTCTCAAGCTCTCTCTCTGCGATCCCTGCGTTACCGAAGAAGGTGTAGTGGCGGATAGGGCTGGTCAATGGATGTCTTCCAAGATGCGATTTATGAGGAAGATGATGAATTCGAGTCACATCGTTGTGAGCAAACAACCGAGAGAAAGCATGCGAATTACACCTGACGACCAAAGCCGATCACACCGATTAGGGTATTGCGGGAGCAACCAAAGCAACAATTCCCCGAGCGGTGTCATCAGAGTCTGCAGCGACTGCAACACGACCAAGACTCCTCTGTGGAGGAGCGGTCCTCGTGGCCCCAAGGTAATTAAGTACCACTCGATCCGTCGACACTGTTCTACGTATCCATCTATCTTCTTCACAGATGCGTATGTCTTCGACCCTTTACATTGCGTTGCATGCATGGTGCAGTCCCTCTGTAATGCGTGTGGAATACGACAAAGGAAGGCGAGGCGGGCGATGGCGGCAGCAGCCCCAAACGGTGGACTAATAATCCCCGCAACATCTCCGGCTAAAGCGCCAAGACTGCACAAGATAGACATCGATCGAACTCTCCCCTTCAAGAAACGGTGCAAGATTGATACTGCCAGAAGTAGCAGCAGCAGTACTACCACTACTGCTACTGCTAGTAGTAGGAAGCATTGCTTCGGCAATGTTACATCAAGCTCAAACAAGAGTTCGGCAATCCAAAGGGTCTTCCCGCAGGAGGAGAGGGACGCAGCGATATTGTTGATGGCTTTATCTTGTGGCCTGATTCGGAGTTGAGTGTCTGTTCTTTTCTCTTATTTGAGGTGTCATCTAATAATAAATAAACCAGATTTGTGCTACTGTGTTAGCTGAGTGAGGAACAGTGAAATGAAGTTATGGAAGAAATAAGATTATTTTTTGGGAATTATAATGGATTGTTCTTCTTAAACATTTCCATTTCTTTTCTTTTTCTTGAGAAAGAGGATATGCCAAACCATGACATGAAACAAACATCACATACAGTGATGTGAAATTAAGGCAGCACTCCATTATATAAATGTCAAGATCATTATTATACTTACTAAACCTATAAGAAAGATTACATTGTGTGTCATGTTAGCCTATAGTAATTTATGTCTTAAAGTTAACTTTGTAATGCCTATAATTACTGATAGATGACAATTGAATGAAGACAGACAATGCAATGTGGTGGCATGCCTTAATTTGCAGTAAAATTGTCCACCTTTGTAAAAGTGTTTGAAATGGCATGTTTTACCACAGATTAAAACATTCAAATGCCAGTAGAATCTTTCTAGTGGCCTAAACTTCGCGGTATCTAACTATGTTTAGGGTAATCCTGTTGTGTTAGATTCTGGAACTCACAAAGATTCATACTATATGTTCGAACAATCCAAAGTTTAAAATGACCAAAGTAAGAACAAGACAAATTATTAAAACTTATTGTAACTTTTCTTGCTAGAAGAAATTTTTTAAAAAAAAAAGAGTTGCACCTTGTATTATGAAAATAAAGTATTATTAACTATATGTTATTTCTCACTCTATTTTAATAATTTAATAACATCGATGCTACGTACCTGTGTTCTAATATGATATTTCATTCTCTCATGAAACATATTGTTATCAACTTATATTTCGTTGAAGATCAAATTGTTAGACTTCATCAGTTATTACAAAATCACTTGCTGATAAGGTGTTCCACTCTCATCATTCTAAGATTAATATTCATGACAAAAGCTCAATTATATCTTCATCGTATCAATCATCTCAGGATTCAGAAAGCTAATTTCATGAGAATGATTGAAGAAATTGGACACATTAATGAGAAGAAATTGGGCGTCATTCTACTGAAACAAAACATTATTCTCTCAAGAACATCCTGTCATTTGCATGAAACTAATGATAAAGCATATTCAAATTACCATAGCAAACAATTAAATTTCTTGAAGGGAGAGCAGAAGAAATGTGATATCTACTCTTTTCAGATCGAAGAGTCCACAATAGCATCAACCATGTCTCCATATAATGATGCTTCCTGGGTCTGCTTGTGTCAGCCCACAAGGGCCTCTCCCTGTGGCCATGCATGCAGCTTCTTCCTTCACAGGAAGTGGAGGAGAACATGACTGACTGCTGATTTGACAGATTACACTGTGGTTTGTACCACCACCATTGAACTTGCTTGTCAGCAGACGGTATTGGGTCAACACCTACTGCAGGAAGGTCAAATATGGTTGACAGCCGTGGCATTTAAACCTCCTAGACCAGCGTTGCATGAGATGAAGAAAAGAAGAAGAAGAAGAAGAAGAAGAAGAAGAAGACGAAAACCACATGTTTTGGGCCTTCGGCCAATTGGGTTTTGTTCTGGCCTGACAGGGGAGCAGAGAGAGAGTCGGCAGTCAAACTGTGACTCGAGAAGGCCAGAAGACATGAACCCACAGCCCCGAGCAGGCACAGGGTACTGCCGTCTCTGCCTCCTTTACTTCTCCCCCTCGGCCAGTGAGATCTCGGCACTGTGCTGCTAATGCTATGTTCACAAGAGATGGCAGAGATGGTACGATGAGGTACTCCGTATTGAAATCTTAGAACCATGAAACCGATGTGCCATAAAGGAGGACACTTGCGATATGGACAATGGACTTGGGGAAGTAACAGTGGAGGCAATTAGGGTAGTCAAATCACAAGCTTACTTACATACATCATCAGCTTTTACTCCCACAGCCGGCACCCCTGTTGGTGCACAGAACCTTGGACCTGGTCAACCTCGCAAGATCCATCCAATCTTGGTAGAACACCATTTAGTGCTCCCACACAGTGGCAGCAACAGCTTTTTTGCTTGCTTAATGCTGACTATGGGACTTGTGGTTGCTTTCGTAGGGCACAGATTTGTAATGAACTACTTGTCCACTTTTTCTCTCCGTCTGATTCCTGTCCTCCTCTTAGCTCCAGTCCACTTTGCGTGTGTGCAGAGAGATGATCCATCTATATCCCCAGTTCTGCAGCTGTGGGACTCGTTTTCCGTTCTTAAATCATGTCGAGGAGATACCGGAAGCCCACCGAGAGAGTCAATCCGCCATTAACTATCAGCAAATCTGATGCAGTAGGAGCTGGTGAAATCATTCACTCTGGAATTAATACTGATGCCTGGTTGGGTGGACGGCAATCTAGTCGGGAATCTCTGCCCGTCCCCGCTGCTGGGCCAATCAGCTCGCGGGATTGCTCGCCCAAAAAGATCTGAAAGGAGAGCATCTTCTATCTTTCGGTGTCAGACATGGAGTAAGCGGAGGAGGGGTGGGTGTGGGGTGAGTGATGGATGCGGAGGAGGGGGGTGTGGGTGGTGCGGCGGTGAGAGCTGATATGGTCACATCACGCGTTGATCTCCCAACTACCCTGTACAGCCACCTCCCCTGTTCCCCTGTACCGCCTGTGACAGCGATGGGTTACACGGGCGGGCGGAACAGATCAGCGAGCGTGGCAGCATCAATTGCACGATCAGTCGACCGCAACCATGACAGGGAAACAAGGCGTGGAAGAGGACGAAGATGTGCAAAACGTAAAAATGTTCCGTTTGTTGTGACTCCTCTGCGAGCTCACGCCCCACCGCTCACTCACGCAGCATTCAGTAGGCCGTGACAAGACAACCTTCGCCTTTGAATCAGACCTCTTCTTCTCTCCTCTCTCCTGCTGTTGCCCTCTGTTACCAAGCAAGCATCTTCTTCGTCCTCTGGGGATGAGGATGAAAAGGCGTGCCGGCAGACAATGCCAATCCACGGGGTGGAGTTGAATTGGACCGGACATGTCAGTCAAACATCACAAACCTTAAGCCTCAAGTTAAGGAGGTGGTAACAGTCGGATGTATTCACGACGGGCATGCATGTGCAGAATCAAGAAGAGGATTTGCCAAAGCGAGAAAGTGGCCGGAGACCTCAACCTGACCCAATTTGTTTTTGCGCAATCGGTGGGGGCAGTGAGCCTGTGCAGAGAGAAAAAAGTTGCTTTTGGGTTGGGTTGGGTAGGATAGGGTAAATCCCCCCGAGAAGAAGATCAACCCTTCCCTTCCCTTGTGGCATCATAATGACTCGCATTACTCCATTACCGGGCAGCAGTCAAAGCACAGCAACAAGCGGGGAGAAAGCAAAAAGGGTGGCGTTCTATATTGGGCACCACAGGTGGGGTGGCGTGGGAGGTGGGGCTATCTCATTCTATGTTGATTGTGTGGTCATCCCGTATGTGTCGGACTAAGAAATCATAGTTATCGAAACCGAGAGGGAAAGAGGGAGTAAAGGGTTTGGGGAGGATGATGGAGGGAGGTGGGTGGAGAGAGGATTTCTATTGAATGGAGTTGGCATGTGTGCACGAGGCGTGCAGCAGCGCTTGCAATCTAAAGGACTTGCGGCACGATACAATCATAGACGTGGGGGCTATGCATTAGAGTGGGGACTGCCAAAGCCCATTCAAATGGGCCTCGTACTTTAGCTTCTCGAACACCAAACTCTTTCTCCGCCTCTTCCACCACCACCACCTCCTCCTCCTCCTCCTCCTCCTCTTCACACTCATTCATCGCTCTCCCTCTCTCCTCTCCCAACTCCTCCTCTTTCGGTCGCCACCTACGTTATGTAACGTACTAAGCGGTTCACAGGACCATCAGCCGGATCGGATCCTCGGAAGATGGACACGTCGCTGGTGCTGTGGGCGGCGTCGGTTGCACTCTTGGCGACGGTGATCATCGCCCGGACATGGGGGATGAAGAGGAGCGGCCAAAGAGGTCATCGACTCCCTGCAGGATCCCGGGGTTGGCCTCTCGTCGGCGAGACCCTCCAGTTTGTGTCCTGCGCCTACTCACCTCGGCCGGAGAGGTTCATGGACAAGCGGACGCTCATGTACGTGATACGCACACGCAACCTTAATTATTGGCCCTGCTTGCACGATTGGCCTCCGCCACGCTGCCGCCACATGGTGGCCGCGACGCCGCATCGGTCGCTCCGTCTTGTGATTTTATGTGGAGCGGCTTAATTTGGTCGTCGTCGCAGGTCCGCTTAGATTCACGGCTTTGTCTGTGTACAGGTACGGGAAGGTGTTCAGGTCGCATCTGTTCGGCAGCCCGACGATCGTGTCGACCGACGCAGAGGTCAGTCGGTGTATCCTGCAAAGCGATGCGAGGACCTTCGTGCCGTGGTATCCAAAATCCCTCACGGAATTGATGGGGAAATCCTCCATTCTGCTCATCAATGGCAACCTCCAGAGACGAGTTCACGGCCTCATCGGCGCCTTCTTCAAGTCCTCCGACCTCAAGGCCCAGATCACCAGAGACATGCAGAGCTACGTGCAGGAGTCCATGATCAATTGGCAGGATGATCAGCTCATCCGCATCCAAGACGAGACCAAGAAGGTGTGTGTGTTCTCTTCGACCTCTCCTCATCCCCCCTCCCCTTCATTATTTCCACGCACACGTGCACGCCCGTGGCGCCACATGCGAGGCCTAAGAATAGCCACAGTAGGTGAATTCAATGAGCCGGAGTTGGGCCTGTATATGATGTATATTGTGGAGCAATCATCATTTATTGTTCCTTTGTGGATCAGATAATCTTCCAAATACTAGTCAAAGGGTTGATTGGATTGGAGCCGGGAAAGGAGATGCAGTTGTTGAAGCAACAATTCAAAGAATTTATTGCCGGGTTGATGTCTTTGCCGGTGAAGCTGCCGGGAAGTAGACTCTACAGATCACTACAGGCAAGTCTATACCGCCTATTCGGTCAGTCATTCATCGATTCGTTCCATGGCACAGCGCGGCCAATAAATGAGCGTTGCGTTGAGGCAGGCAAAGAAGAAGATGGTGATGCTAATAAAGAGCATCATCGAGGAGAAGAGGAAGAACAAGTTGGGATGCGCGCCGCGGGATGTGGTGGATGTGCTGATCAACGACGCCAGCGGCCAATTGACGGACAATCTTATATCGGACAACATGATCGATCTGATGATACCGGCCGAGGATTCCGTGCCTGTTCTTGTTACACTAGCAGTCAAGTACCTCAGCGAATGTCCTCTTGCTCTCCGACATCTGGAGGTACCCATCGAGAAACCATGCTCAGTAAGCTTCAGTTCACCGCCACCACCACCACCACCACCACCACCACCAACGTCGTTAGCAATCCTGATAGCGTATGGGTCGTGGGGTTAGAGTACGTCATCGAACTATATCTGCTGTGAATGGATGACAGGAGGAGAATTCGCGGCTGGAGAAGAGGAGATCGATGCTGGGTGGGGAACTGCAATGGGCCGACTACATGTCGTTGAGCTTCACGCAACACGTAAGTTGAATTCGGTAGATGGATGGAAGAAGGTGTGGTAGTAGGGAGAGGGTGACTGATGTATGGTAGGATGGAACAGGTGATAACGGAGACGCTACGTATGGGGAACATAATTAGCGGGATCATGAGGAAGGCGGTGAAGGATGTGGAGATCAGGGGGCACTTGATACCCAAAGGCTGGTGCGTGTTCACGTACTTCCGATCGGTACACCTGGACGAGAAGCACTACGAGGAGGCGTACAAGTTCAATCCATGGAGGTGGAAGGTGAGTGTGCGTGCGTGCGTGCGTTGCTGGTGATGGATCCATCACCCACCTGCCTCTCCTTCGCACAACAGGGTGAAGAGGGAGGGAGGGAGGGGGCGGAGGGGGGAGTCGGGTGTTAGTCAACCTCATGCCCAATTGCTTTTATTGCTGCTAGATCTCCAATCATCCTTTTGCTTATCTTTATCTGAGCGCCTTCATCTTCTTCTTCTTCTTCTTCTTCTTCTTCTTCTCCCCGTGGGCGCCCCACAGGACAAGGACATGAGTTCTTGTGGCTTTACTCCTTTTGGAGGTGGGCAAAGGCTGTGCCCTGGGCTGGATCTGGCCAGGCTGGAGGCTTCCATCTTTCTTCACCACTTGGTCACCAACTTCACGTAAGCATAGCCATCAATCCCTCTTCTTCAGATTCCTCTTACTCGGTTTCTTCTTGTTCTTTCTTCTTTGCTGCTACTTTTGTTGCGTGTTGTTGTACTACTACTGCACATCTCTCTCTGCATATCATTCTCGCTTGCGTGCATCATCATCATCATCATCATCATCGGCAAACATTATGCTCGGTCACACGTGTGTGTGTGTCTGTCTGCGGGCTAAAATATGGAATGAGTTACATTGATGTTTTCTGCTGCTGTGGTTTTTATCTACGCATCGAGTTATTTCTGATTTCTGGGATTTCCGTCGAGGATGTGAGCCATGTACACAACATGTCGGCACACACCGGTGCTAATGCATCCACCGCAGCGGCACACACGTGTGCTGGTGTCACTGTCTGCATTGCATCATCACGCATGATAGATGAGTCTGATCCGCCTCTTGTGTGTGTGTGAGAGACCACAGGTGGGTGGCAGAGGAGGACCACATCGTGAACTTTCCTACTGTAAGAATGAAGGGGGGAATGCCCATCAGGGTAAGGAGGAGGAGCTGATGCTATGCAACAAAATGGTAACCGGGGAGGGCCTCAGTCTTCTTCACAGGTATGAACTCCGGGGGAGGAGGAGGAGGAGCAGAGGCGTAGAGAAATAATGACGGATGGAGGGAGGGAGGTGGGACGAGCAAATTGGCTTTATGGCCTCATGGGGTGGGGGGTGTGGGGGATGGACCACCACCAGTGGCCTATCAATTGAGGGTGGGACGCCACACAGACTGAAGCTCCCATAGGCTGTAGATAAATACATACTTTTTGAGCATAGAATAAATGATTGTGTACAGAGGATCATGAACGGAGGCCATGTCACACGGTCGTAGGATCACAGCCCCCACTCGCCCCCAAACAAAAGAAATGAAATGAAAGAGGTGAAAGGAGTCTGCGGCGCAGAGAGATGCGAGGGTTTGACCGGGGAAAGCTGCTTTTGGGAAGACGGAGGGGAAGGGGGGGAAGTATGCAGGACCTAGAGAAGGGCTACCAAAGCTAGTATAGCCTCATTGCGAATTCCAACCCTCGGCTGTGCTGCTGCTGTTGCTGCTGCTGACAAAAGTGGAGGTGGAGCGGACACTGAGGTGGGGTTGCTTTCATGCGGTGGGGATCGTGGCAACCCCATGCACTCTCTTCCATCTTGCTCCTTGCTTAACTTACACAAGCAGAGGTCCAAAAGTCTCCGAGCAGCATCTCCTCAGACCACCACCGCTGCCTTCCCTGCATCTTTTCATGGCGTCGTGATCCACCAGGTTTGTAAATGTGACAAGGGTGGGTGGGTGCCATGGTGCAAAAACACTGTTGAGGGGTGAGTGCGAGGTGTAATAGAGAGCACAAGGAGGCTCATTTATGACACACATCCATCCGAGGCATGGATGAGAATTGCCTTGCAACATCACCGAGGGTCTCAGTGGCTTGTGAGATGTAAGACTGAGGTCAACGATTGCCATATGCACCACACAAATGGAACGTTCGTTTATCATTCATTACCATTTCATATTATGATTCCTCTACATGTTTTTTAAGTTACTGAGAGGGACAAAAAAAATCAACCATTCTCATCTCAAGCAGATGTGTAGGCATTTCCTTATTGTTTTCACAACATATCAACACGAATATTCAGCACCCACAAAATATATCACCACTACTTAGGCACCACTTAATGCCAGTTCTTTTTATTTATCGGACCTTATAGAATGAACATATAATTTGTAAGTTTGCGCACATTTTAACTCTGCAAAGCCATGACATGACCAATCATGAAAAATAATAATATAGAGATGGCTCTTCATTAGAGAAATATCACTGTCATTGGGACTTGGGAGGAGGAGAATCTCTTCGAAGATATGGAGGAGGTTGTAATTTTCTTTTTTTGGGGTCTTAAATATCTGTCTTTTCAAATACAGGATATTACATATTTGCCCCTCCATATATATATATATATATATATATAATATTATATTATATTATGTTGCATATATTAAAATCATGCGGAGCCCACATTGGAACGGAGCATCGCATAACCGAAAGCAACTAAAAAACAAAGAACATGTCTATTAATAAAGAAAGTTCACCTCCGATTTGGGAATAATCCGTCACCCTGCGTGATGGACATTGAAACAATGAACAAGCGAGAACAGTGGAATACATACCTCGAAGGCAATCCAAAAGGTCTCGTTGTTCCCTTGTGCTAATGACTTGACTTATGGAGCCAAATGTGTTACTCGTAGTGGACTAGAGTCGGACTCGAGTTCGGTGGGGTTGCGCCCCTGCATGCGTAACGTTCCGTCCATGTCAGTGAAGGATTGCCATGTCCTTCGAGATCTTGCGGTGGTCCGACCCACCAACACACGTCCTTCATCATTGGCCCGTGCGCTCCGCTCCGGCTGCGTTTCTTCAAGCGTACCCTTCCCTTGTTCACCACTTTTAGCTGCGAGAAGGACCCCGAACTCCCTGAACCGAAGACGAGGGGTGAACATGGCCTCCACCGCAGCCATGGTTTGCTCACATAGCATAGGCACGATGGCCGTCAGATGCCCCCTCGTTGTGTATCTGCTCAGATGCACCTGCAAAAGGAGGTTCCTCATGGAGAAGAGGATGGCGCCCATAGTCCTGTAATGGACCCCCACCATGGCCTGCAAGTTGCGATGGGGGCACCGAAGATTTACCAGGCCTTGCGTAATCCTTGGGCCTCTGCGGCTTTACAAAGATAAAACACTCTCTCATGAGACCATATTTGACCGCAGAGCCTCATGCGACAGGTATGCCATCGCATCAACCTTATGCTTCAGAGGGCAGCAGTCCCTTGGGAGTGTGACATGATCGAATCTGGAACGAGGCATCAACCTGAAACCACCGTAAGAAACATCAAATGGAGCGAGAAAAAGAATTGTGCGTTTAATGAGAGAATTCAGGTAACTCTACTTTTCGATCACCTTTACCTTTACAAACGACCAACCGACAATGGTGAAAAGCCTGTTCGGAGATATCAACTGCATTATCACCTGCTCCTCAAAAGTTAAACTCAGCTTCAACAATGATGCATGGTGTAGAGACCTAAACATGGACAGGAAAACGAGATCAGGGGCCCAGAAACATCATAATGCTATGCCTCTATCAGAGAGTCAAAAGGTGGTAACAAGTATATCTTGGGTGTCTCTTCGCAACAAAATAACCAAAATGCTGTGTCTCAGCCAATCTCAATGATTGGATCCTACCGAGTAGGTGATTCGTCATTTTCAGAAGATGCAAGTTCAGTGACAATAACCTTTTGGCATCATAATGCATCACTAGATCCCTATCATTTCTTTATTATCATATCTACATGAAAATGACTAGCAAACAACCACAACAGTTCCTGCTGGGAGTGATAAACTCAAGTATCACCAACTTTACAAAAAAAAAAAACACTTTCTTAACCAGTGCTAAAACCACTCTTCCTGGAGAACAGGCCAAGATCCAGTAAGAGCAAAAGAAAGTGAGAAACTTCACAAGTTCCTTCTGTCCGCTAGAGGACTTTAGTCAGATTGAAGAACACTCAGATATGTACAAGTTCTCAGTACAATATCTATTTAAAAAAATTAACACTATTTGCATTTAAAAACCTCAAATTTAGATTCCTAGTAACCAGTAAGCATGAAAGATATTTGGCGATAGCTTACTTTGGACCTACGGCCTTTAGAGGAGAATAAGAGTAGTCGACACTAATACTCTGCATAACAATCTGCAAAATGCAACAAGGTCCTCTAGCTGTTCCAACCCATCTTCAATCTTGTGTGAAGAGCAAAGTGGGCTGTCAATTGCCTTCAGGACATCAGAATATACCATTAGTGGAAGATGAAATTAAATACAAATGACACTCGATGACAGTATATGATGAGTATATCGAAAGACAGATAATTTTTTATCGCCTTGTCACTGGTGCCCAAGTTCTAATATTTTGCAGTTAGTGGTCTCTAACTGAAAATTAAAACAAAACCTTCATATGCTATAATTATGGCTAGTTGTTGTCTCTTAGAAATTTGGTGATCTAGTTTATGTGATTCCAACACATTGAAATGGGGGAAAAAAATCTGAACACAGCCCTAATTGTTCGAATACCACATGCACAGATCTTAGAAACATGAAGCAAGATCCCCATGCCCAAGATGCATTGGTACCATCACAACCCAATCCGAAGTACGGCAAATGACAAACTAAGCTCCTTGACCACCCTGACCTCAAGGTGATATGTGTCAGTTAGCAAAATGCAGCTCATTTGTAAGTTGTCATCAAACCTAAATATAGATATAGTATAGTACAGTTTCAGATTTTAATTTATGATGACTGCCTAAGTAATGATGGACCTAAATATGGTTGATTTAATATTCATGTAATTCACAATCCAATTAGACCTGCAATGGATGTGGGCTAGGTTTTGGTCAATATATACTCACCCAAGGAAGTAGCTTCTGAATACCTCTTTTTGAGGGTTTGGCCCATATGGCTATGGAGCCTGAATTGTGACAATTCGAACTATCACATTTTGCCACAAAGAAACTTGGTGTCATATATAAAAGAACATCTTGCCAGTTCAACCATCTTGGACCAACTAGCGCTCCAGTAAAGTGTCTGATGATCTAACAGTCTGGGTGAATACATCAAAAACAAGTGAACCATACAATTCAACTGCATATTTAATTCCTATGAGGTCATAATTATGACCTAGACTAATGAAATGTGCTTTAGAGATTAAATTTCTGTCAATAAAGACAATTCCATAAACTGATCGGTTGTACCAAGTAAAATAATAACATTAGTCAACTAGAAAACAAAAAATAATATTTTAGTGCTATAAGATAGATAAATTCATAACAATGAACAACAGAAAAAGAAAGCCAAGGTAACATGCATACGGGATAATCTGCATCTCAAAGAATAAATAAATTGAGAAAGTAATATCTAAAACAGGATTTATTTGCAACTTTCGGTATATCTAGTCCCAAATCGGATATGGGAGGATACTTGAGTTGATTTATAGGGCATAAGATTTCCAAGCTTAAGTAAACCAGTCCTCCTGGTCCAAGCTTCAGCCTCGAGCGGCATGCAAAAGACTTTAACACCATAACCCAACCATAAGAAATAAGAATGACAAACCCCACTCATACCTCGAGCTCAAAAGAGGTGTAAAGAAACCACCTTTTGCCAGATTGACCACCTTAAGAGGGGATCAGCTCCCAAGCGTCTGGTTCCTGTACAATCTAGTTGAGTATCCAATGCATCCCATCCCAGCACCAAAATGGGAACCAACATGATGGCAATCATTTCATTCTTATACTTTTAGGTATGCAAAAAATTCCTGCTTGATGATTAATAAGGGGAATGCTGATTGATCCATAATGGTGGTCGAAGTTTTGTCCTCAGCTAGCCAATTTTCAATTGTCATGGAGTGGAAAGGTTAGATTGCAATAGGTTACATTCGAACCAAATTTCTTATAGAATAAAGATGTGCTTAATAGTCTTCAGTTAAGTTAAATTGAGATCCAGATTGGTTTAAGCATGCGAATGGACCAGCCAAGTAATGTCCATTGAGTTAAATTGCTTAATGTAGCCGAACTGGACTGGTCTCGATTCCTGATTCAATGCACACACTAGTCATAATCTTTTTTTCATCCTTAAATTTGTACCACTGTGGATTTAAAACTTAGTGAACATACACTTAGAAGCATGCAACCAAGCCAAAATATTACTAAACTCTTCCCCATGTAATCTGTCTTGATCATATCTGCAAACTTTTTGGCTTCTAATGCTCGTTACTATAGTTCTAACTTATGATTGATTAAACCCCACTATCTAAAATAGGGAATGGATTTAACTGATCCCAATATCTTCAAAATTTCAGGAAAATGATTAAAATTAGCAAAAAGTTTTGTTAGGATTGGGTGCATCTGGTTGATCATGGACATTCTTTTGTGCTATCCTACACACAATTTTAACCAAACATGACAAATTTTAATAAATCCAACAGCCCCTGATGTGGTTCCACATGATGAAAACTTTGGCTAATCAGATCCAACCATCAAATCTCGTTAAATTCAGCTATATCTTAACCTAAATGTCTATCATTGCTCCAAGATTGGCATATACCAAATTTGATTCAACAATTCGAAGTGGAACCGACTTCTTGGGGATCAGCTGGAAATTAAATGGATGAGGCCGATCTTTATCTGTCCTGACAGGTTGACAGACGAATATATATGCAAGAAAAATTAGCCATGATAATCTGCACTCGTGCCCCCCTCCATCTGATTCTGGAGACGTAGGGTTCATTGTCTTCAACAATGAAGTACACTTCGTAATTCATGCTGCCTTACTTGCTTATACAGCTTGTTTGTGACAAAAAGAATCATTATTGAAGCATGATCAGTGGTCGAGTGACAAGATCAAATATGGTCAAATATAAGCACATGCAAGGGAGTTTTTGTCTTAGATAATTGTACAGAAGAGAGAAAGAGAAATCAAGAGGGGTGGTTCAAACCAAACCTGGTAAACTAAGACCACCAGCACTCTCTGGAGGGATCGCAGCCGTCGTCGGCAACAGAAATATTGCGGATACAGGCCTCGATCTCCGCCTCCGTCATGGCCGCCGCGGGAACGGACCGAAGGCCTTGAGGCCATCAAATTCAGCGACATCACGGCTTCCCTCTTGCATAAGGACTTAAATCTCCAGCGCTACTTCGATTTACTCTTCGCTTCCTGTATTTAGTTAGGGTAAGGGCAGGGTTCCGGGCGGTGGGTTACCCTCGCCCATGGCAGTACGAGACGGTACGGTGGCGCAGCCCTCGTAGCGGCTCATGTTTGGATTGATTCCCTGGTTCACCGATTGTCTCTGTATTCCTCTCACGCTCACTCCTCCCGGCTCGATGGGGCGACTGGAGAAGGAAGCGAAGATGAAATCTTTTGGCACCGCTGAGGTTCGAATAGGCAGAGAAGAGACGAGGAAAGAGAGAAGCCGAATCAAAACTTCGCGCCGGTCGAAACTATGGCTTAACAACGGGTCGTGTCAGGTCGGATCGGGTCGGATTGAAATGGGCATTATTGATTGGCCCGAATCCTAACCAACGACAGGACGGACAATACAAAAGTATAGGTGGAGTCTATGAGTAAATATATGACTATTTTAATTTCTTTGTTTTTATGTATTTTTTCTGTTAGTATAAACGACATCAATTTCTTATTTCTGTGGAATTTAAATTGTCTTCATACGTGTATTTATATATCGCTACTAGGTTGGACTCAAGAATATACCCTCTGGTAATAACCTCCAAAAGGTGTGGGCCCGAAACTCTGCTATCAGACACGAGGCTGGCGTTCGTGTTAGAAAATTGATTAGTATATTTCACTCTTTTATTAATTATTTTTTATTTTATTTATTTTGGTTTCTTCGTTGCCTCGCCTGTGTATATATAAATATATCCGTCTCAATACGAGATACCAGTGTGGTCTTTTTCGCTCGCTCCGTCGATGGCGAACCACGGCGAGATCGCGCCGCTTCTTCTTCTTCTCCTCCGCCTCTCATCGCTTCTCGTGTTGCCCCAGGCAGACGCGTTCTACCTCCCCGGCGTGGCACCTCGCGATTTCCAGAAGGTAATTTCCATCGTGATTCGATCCGAATCGTGGCCGATCTGGTTGGAACTTTAGTCTATTTTGTGATGGTACCGAGATCTAGGTTTTTCGTTTCTTGTTATTCTTCTTTCCGTTGGATCTGGGCTCGAAATGCGTAGATCTCAGGTTGATTGCTTCTTTTCTCCTTGGTTTTGAGGATTGGATCTCTTTTTGGATTCTTGAAGATTGAGATTTTCTTTTCTGTCTCAAAAGAAAATGTAAGAATTAGGCTTTGGTTGGTGGTCGCTCCCAAGGTTTTTGTTCGCTGCGCATTTTGCGTGATGTAATTTATTTCGTTAACCATCTTGTAAGAATGGTAATGCAGCATCTTGTTCTGGTTACTTGCCAATTCTTGACAGTTGTGCGTCACAAGTCTTTCAGAAGTGTTGTTTATCAAACGCATTAAATGTCATCACATTGAAGGCACAAGATCCAAGACAATTTTCTACTGTTGTTTCAATAGCAAGATCTACATAGGTGAAAGAAAAAAAAAAGATCCACATAGGTGATATGAAGCACATCCACATTGTGATTCTGTTGTGCATGGATATCGGAATGTCTACCGATCTTTAACTTTAGCTACTGAAAGACAAAATACCAATTGTTTGACACCTATTTGATTAATCAAACACCTATATATGCTTCATGGGCTCTTATATGTGACTTTATAAGGGATGTGGTCCGCTTAGAAAATGCCTACAAAATACACAACCATTTTGTAAACATATACATGAGAAATAGATTTATTAACAAATGCGAGTCAATAGTGAAGGTGTGGTCCATTGAGGTGTTAGGCAACCCTTGATGCATAATTCCAAGTTATTGGTTGTATATTCATCTATCTCCATAAACTAACACAATCCTTTGAATTCTAATGTGAGACCAAGGGGCATAACCATCTCTCCCAATTGGGGCTTGATGTAATTGTCAAGGCCCAAAGCCAATACACGCCATATAATTTGTTCCTAATATGCAGTTTGTGAGACTCAACAGTGGTGGATTCATGTTATGATGTGCTTCCAAACTCATTCATACGTAGCCCTTTTCTTTTATTAGGCACCCTACCGCACCTAATGCAAATGTATCCTAGTCCAACCAAGTGATGGTTCCACATCATTTTGTGCTTTCAACCCCATTTATGGGCAGTTATTTCCTTCTTAGGCATCCATCATAGGCCCCTCACAATGCTTAGTGTTGGGTTTACTCTGAAACTAATTGTCACTATCTGATCCAGTGAAAACTGATTTAATAAGCCCATCATAGGCCCCACGTGGCCCAATATGCTAAAGCCCAAGGAAGTAGGACTATATTTATGTAGCTCTATGAATCAACTCAATCAATTTCCATGTTCAATGTAGGACTAAACTGGGCTTCACACCTTCCATCTACAACCATGAGTGAAATGTTTATATCAAAGTATTAACCCAATGTATATAGGTCAAAAAAACAGGATGTAGATAAATGGAGGTAGCAGCAAGTTAGGTAAAAACATACTTGTATAGCAACCTGCTGAACTGAACAAGCATTAGGTGGTTGGTTTCCTTTTGGACAATGAGAACCACAAAGATATCATTATAGTTATTGTGCTGGTGGCACTACTGTTTTCTGTTTTATCAAAATCATTTAATATCATTTTAAAATAGTGTTATTCATATTGATTTCAACCTGTATTTTTGTTTTCATAAGGGAAAGAAGGATAAGCAATAATACTTTGATGTTGGCATGAATTTAACTTATGTTTACATACATGTCCTTTATCTTTAGAATTGATTGTGTGAATGTTATATGAGTTCAAATTTTTCGGTCTCTCCAAGGTACACATGTTGATACTTAAGTGTCAGTGCCCTAAATAGCTTGCCTATCAGGACTATACATATCCCTGTGTCCCTCTTTATACTGCATGTATAAATTATATTTTGAGATTTTTTTACTTTTATGCTTGAAGAGATCATTGCTTTGTACTATTTGTTAGTTTTAGCTTGTTTGATTCAGTTCTTGGATATCTTTTTATATTTGGTCTCTATGAAATGCTTGTTTTATGACTTGCTATTTGATATCAGACTTGCTTATGTCGATTGGTGATTCTCCTTTCTTGTCACAGGATGATGAGCTTCAAGTCAAAGTGAACAAGCTTTCATCTACAAAGACACAACTTCCATATGATTACTATTTTTTGGATAACTGTAAGCCTCTGAAGATCATGAATAGTGCTGAGAATCTAGGAGAGGTTCTTCGTGGAGACCGTATTGAGAATTCTATTTACACAGTGAGTACTTTCAATTTCTTTCTCATGACAAAACTAATACTTCACCAACTGCTTTTTCTGTAACTCAGGTGCTTTTTTCTTAAATAAAAAAGAAAATTCTTACCAATTATTTTCTTGGATAACATCCTTTTGACATTTGAATTGCGTTATTTCAAATCAGTTTCAAATGAGAAGGGATGAAGGTTGCAAAGTAGCTTGTCGCACAAAACTTACCCCTGAAGCTGCAAAGAATTTTAAGGAGAAGATAGATGATGAATATCGAGTGAATATGTAAGTTTTTTGTGTTACCTCTCAAGAAAAGAATGGCAATTAGTTTTTTTTTTTTTTTTTTTTTTTTTGCTTAGAAGCTTATATCCCTAGTATCTGTAGTCTTAAATCCTAATGGCATGGTAACTTGGCTTTCATAGGATCTTGGATAATCTTCCTGTAGCAGTTCCTCGACAAAGAAGAGATGGAAGTCAAGTAGCAACTTATGAACATGGATTCCGTGTTGGTTACAAGGTGAGTTAGTTCGCCTGCCATTATGAGCTGCAAATATTGGCAACCTTTTGTATAAGATAACTCATATTTGATTTCTTTGTTCAGATCAATGATGATAAGTATTACATAAATAATCATCTCAGTTTCAAAGTCATGTATCATAAAGATCTAGATTCCGAGGATTCTCGAATAGTTGGTTTTGAGGTGACTCCAAGCAGGTAATGAAGCTTGTTGGTTTATGATTTCAATCATTTTTTCCTTCTGTCATATTATTGTTTAATCTTATGCTGAGTTTATTCGTTTATCTACTAAAGATAGTCCTGCTGAGTAATATAATCTGGAAATTTTGGTCAATATGATCAATCTACTTAGCCTTCAGTTTGAGTGTCAGTGTGATCAATCTACTTCTCCTTGTGGTAAACTACATAATTGGTTTTGAAAATTTCAAACTAATAAAGGGCTCCAATAAACAGTTTTAATAAGGTATAGATTCTTCTTATTCTTTAAACAAGCCCATGAGAAAAGGAATTCCACTGAAATTTTTAAAAATGAAAAGAAGGAAGCATACGGAATGAAGTTTTGGCAACTTACGAAATTGAACTCTAAAAATGTATCTAGAATCTCATTCTGTTTGTTATCTCTACATATCAGCTTGTTACAAGTAATATGCCACGATTACCTTAATTTTGTAATATGCTTCCTACAGATTTACATTATATAAACAGCTTCCCAACATTGGGATAGAGGTTTTGTGTCTCTTCATTGACTGCAACAGTGGGATTCACATTCGCAGAGCTGCCATCTTTTCTTGTCCTGCTGAGCATGTCTGGTTGTACTTTTCATTCTAATAATACGAGTGCACACAGTGAGATATAGGTTTCTTTTCATCTAAGGTTGAAAACTTGTAATAAAAAATGGAATTCCAGATAAAGTCTTTCTTGAGATAAAAAATAAGAAACCAGTCAATCTGCTTCTTCACATAATTACTGCAGCCTTGATTGTGTAGTTGAGTTCTTAACATGTGTCAAGACCTACAGAGTACAAGCAAATTCAAATTCTGTGCCCGAATGTCTTTGTTGTCAGTTGGTTGTTGTTTCAGGCTGGGTACTAAGATCTTAGACATTTCCTTTTCTTTCTGAATATGTATGATTGTTAGCAAATATGTCAAATCATGACTCATGAGATGCTTAGTATCTAGAGTATGAGTCTTGATGTCATGGGAAGGTTGCTCCTTGTAACTTAGGTGACCAGAGTTGAAGTCAAGCAATCAGCCTCTTTGCTTGTATAGGTAAGGCTATTACATTTGACCCTCTTAGACCATGCATTTGTGAGAGCTTGGTGAACTAAAGTTGTCCCATTTGATGAGACGTATAACATTTTCTTTCTCAATTTCTTTTGCAAACAGTGTGAAGCATGAATTTAGTGAGTGGGATGACAAGAATCCTAAAGTGCTTACCTGTTACCCAAGCACTAAAATAACTCCGACTAGCAATGCTCCACAGGAAGTAGTTGCTGAAAAATATGTTGTCTTCTCATATGATGTTACATTCCAGGTGTGTATACAAGATACACCTTCTGTTACTAATGGTTTCCATTGCATATCTCATGTTCATTTCATCTCTTACAGCCCAGTGAAATTAAATGGGCATCTCGTTGGGACACATATCTTCTGATGAATGATGACCAAATCCACTGGTTTTCTATCATAAATTCATTGATGATAGTTCTCTTTCTATCTGGTATGGTGGCGATGATCATGATGAGAACCCTTTACAGAGATATATCCAATTATAATCAGCTGGAGACCCAGGATGAAGCCCAGGAAGAAACAGGATGGAAATTAGTCCATGGTGATGTTTTTAGATCACCCACTAATTATGATTTGCTTTGTGTGTATGTGGGAACTGGAGTTCAGTTCTTTGGGATGACCTTGGTCACAATGATATTTGCATTGCTGGGCTTCCTCTCCCCTTCCAACCGCGGGGGTCTTATGACTGCAATGGTTCTTTTGTGGGTGTTCATGGGCCTATTTGCTGGATATTCATCTTCCCACCTCTATAAAATGTTCAAAGGCACGGAGTGGAAAAAGATCACCTTGCAAACTGCATTCATGTTTCCTGGTGTGGTTTTTGCTATTTTCTTTGTGCTCAATGCTATTATCTGGGGGGAGAAGTCATCTGGTGCTGTTCCATTTGGTACCATGTTTGCGTTGGTTTTCCTATGGTTTGGCATATCTGTACCATTGGTGTTTGTTGGGAGTTATATCGGATTCAAGAAGCCCGCAATGGAGGATCCAGTAAAGACCAATAAGATCCCTAGGCAAATACCGGAGCAGGCTTGGTACATGCAGCCTGGCTTTTCTATACTAATTGGTGGAATACTTCCATTTGGTGCTGTCTTCATTGAGCTCTTCTTCATTCTGACATCCATATGGCTGAATCAGTTTTACTACATCTTTGGCTTCCTTTTCATAGTGTTCGTCATCCTCATCGTGACTTGTGCTGAGATTACAATCGTGCTGTGCTACTTCCAGCTTTGCAGTGAGGATTATCATTGGTGGTGGAGGGCATATTTGACCGCAGGTTCTTCTGCAATCTACCTCTTTGCATATGCGGTATTCTACTTCTTCACCAAGTTGGAGATAACCAAGTTGGTTTCTGGCATCCTTTACTTTGGATACATGTTGATCGCATCATATTCATTCTTTGTGTTGACTGGGACAATTGGCTTTTATGCATGTCTGTGGTTCGTTCGCAAGATATACTCGTCTGTTAAAATAGACTGATGGGATTCTGGGAAAAAGGAATTTTAATAAGGTTCCATCAGCATATGGAAGGTTAGATAGGTGCTGAGGTTTTAGTTCGAGGGAGTCGAGTGACACTGTATGTGGGAAGTCAAGCGCTAGGACTGCAGACAACTTCCTTGGACAGTTTCAGGGTAAGAATACTCGGTGACTAGTATGCCCTTGAGGGACTGAATTTGTTTCTTTCGTTTGATTAATTTATATTGGTAGTACTACTTCTGTTCAATTTCCATGTCGCAGTGTTCTTTTAGATCGGCGATAATGAAAGATATACAAAACTCTGTTGGAAAATGCCACTCCATTTTATGCATGCTTATTGGGTGATCTTCTATATCAGGTTGGTGATTCTACGAGGGGGATGCTATTGGGGGCGGGACCGAATCAGCCCTGAAATCATGCAGGGGTGATCTGGCCTCTCACCAACCTGATATAAGCTTCCGTCACAAATCAGGACTGTGGCAGTCGGTATCATCTCCCTCGAGGAAGATAAAAGTTCAAAGGCCGACTAATGTTACGGATTCAACTGGATCCCAAAGGCTGAAACATCCCCGGAAACTATTAGAGATTACGTGGCGTGGATCCCTCATCTGACCCGGACTCGGTCATTGCATGTTTATCGTACCTTTGGCTCAACCTGTGTCAACCCGATCCGATCATTGGGCTATCGGATCCAGATCGAGTGACTATCGGCCCGTCCTCTATTCTCTCTCAGCTGCCTGGCTCTAATGCTCACCGATGCCCACCTATTTCTTGCTCGTCTTTGTTTGCTTCTTCAGATGTCATTCAATCTTAGTCTTCATCAACCAACCATGTGGACTTTCATACGCCATCATCTCTCCTCACATCCCTCATCTTCCTTACTTGGAATCTGAGGCCATCAATACCCTTCCAAATTGCAAGTATCCACCACCACAGAATGATCAACGTCTCCTCGCTGAAGGTTTTCTCCGAGACTCGAACCGCAGCCACAGAGTCACTACTCAATTATGGTGCTGCTTCCCATCCAATGCCAACTAATAATGCGTCAAACATTTGTCCTATGCACAAGTATCTTCCCTTTCTTAAACTGAACCATCGACATTCCTAATCAAACACATCTCAGTACTTCCTCCATGTAGGAGGAATCAATTGCCAGTACTCCTCCATGTTTCAGCTTTCTTTCATCATCTCAGTACCTGCACCAGTCGTTCTTTCAGGTTCTCATGCATTACCATTACCAATCCCCTACCACATTCAACAAGTACTTCCCTGAACTCAGTATGGCAACAAAAGACACACCCTTTGTTGTAGAACCCCCACAAGATCTCCTCGCGACACCCTTCTCAACTTCACTCTGGATCTCCAAGATCCTCCATGCCAATCTCTCCAGGAAGTCTGGTTCCCCTTCACAATCGAAGTGCTTCGATGTGGAGAACATTACCTGTTTAGCTAGAATCCCTCCAACCCTGAGATTTAATCATATCCTGAGACCAGAAAGCATAGCAGCCACCATACAGGAAGGAAATGGTGAGGAAGAGTATGGGAGTCGCAAGTCTCACAACAGTGGCCTGGCTTTGGCTTTGGCTTCATCAGAGGAAGGGACGGCTAAAGGGAAGGGTCATTGGAATGACATGCATAAGTTTCTACTGGCCGGCGCAGTGTCCACAGTCATATCCAGGTCTGTTTCCTCCCATGTTGTATGTTTTCATCAGGGCATGAATTTAAGTTTCTACCAGCCGGCGTTGAACTATATGAAGATGCAATTCTGTTGACTTCACATAGCTGCATGCACTGGCCATGCATCATTAATCTGGCGCTGGACTTGGATTTAACAGGGCAAGATGTTTAACTCCTGGCGTTAAACATGTGCAATGCTTTCTTGAGATGGATCAACATCTCTTTAATCATCCAAAGCCAAATATAACAAGTTCAGGCTTACTCTTCTATTTTTCAGTGAACTGGTAGAACATGAAACTATTTGATCAAATAGCAAATTTGAGCTTCTGGTATCTGATGATGTGTACATTGATGTGAAAACAGGACATGCGTTGCGCCATTGGAGAGAATAAAGCTGGAATGCATCATCCACGGATCAAAGCGTCCATGGGTGAAGATAGTCCAGTGTATCTGGACTGCAGAGGGGTTGAGGGGATTCTGGAAGGGCAACGCACTCAACCTCCTCCGCATGGTACCTTTCAAATCCATCAATTTCATTTGCTACGACATGTATTTGGATTGGCTCCTCAACTCCCCGGGGAAGAAGGAGATCGCAAATCACGATAGACTCGTTGGGGGTGGCATCTCCGGCGTCCTGGCCACCGTGATCTGCATTCCTCTCGACACCGTAAGTTTCTTTTGCCGTAACAACATTATCTCTTCAAGTATCGTTGTTCGATTCTGCCAGACCGAACTGCTCTGCCACTTCATTTCTTCTGCATTAATTTTGAGATGATTAGGTATTGATAGATAAGGACGAGGCTGGTTGCGCCGGGCGGCGACGCTCTCGGGGGAGTGGCAGGCTGCGTCTCTCACATGGTGCAGAATGAAGGCTTCCTCTCACTCTACAAGGGCATGGCTGCCGCCCTCATCAGCATGGGTCCGGCGAGCGCAGTCTTCTACACGGTCTACGACATCCTCAAGAGCTCTCACCTCTCCGAGACGAAGAAGAAGAGGACGAACGTTGTTGAGAGGACTGAACTAGGTCCTGCGTGGACCTTAGCATACGGTGCAATTGCAGGGGCATGCTCTGAGACCGTGACGTATCCTCTGGAAGTCATCCGGCGGCAACTCCAGCTCCAGCAATCCACCAACCTGGGCCTGGCTTCCGCCTTCATCGATCTGGTGAAGAGAGGAGGAGCTGAGTCTCTCTTTGCAGGACTAGTTCCGAGCACACTTCAGGTCGTGATGCTTCTACCTCTCGAATCGGTACACTATTTCATAGCATCCGACAACAACCAGTCGTAATAGTTTCCACTAACAACACGTAGTTTTTACTTGCAGGTGTTGCCTTCTGCAGCTTTGAGCTATTTCTTCTACGAGATGATGAAATCTATATTGAAGATCTAGAAAAAGATGCAGAGCGTGGCCAAATCGTGAGACCTTTGTTCCTTTTCTTGCATGCACTACAACGAAACCTATCTTAAAATCTTTCCGCTTCCTCATGGTTGATTCGTTATTGCTTTCTTATGCATGTAAGTCATTGCAAGAGCAATTCCAGCTGTAGCTAGGAAACTATTCGGCTCCACTGTTACATTGATATCAATGTTCCAGAAGTAGATTCATGGTCATTGACTTCAGATGCAGTGTTGCCTGTGAATCCTGAGCTTCTCAGAAACTGTACCGACTCGAACAAGTTTGCTTACATGTACCGAAGGATGAACTAAGAATTCAGGCATGCTTTCTATCAATTATCTCTGGTAAAAATAAAAAACGACAAACAGTAACAGCTTCTTTTGCAGTCAAGCAATAAGAGAAAGACAAAACATACACCATAACCAGAAATCATGTTGGATTTCCATCCTTTAAAACATTTGGTTTGCGGTAATGAACTGTATGACAAACATACAGTTCCTGTCCGTATACTCACTTGACAGCTGAAAGCCCATTTATATTAATCTTCCTTGATAAGTCAAAAGTCAGAGCACAGAAGATGAATGAAGGTGGCACAGTTAGGTCAATGGAGGAACACACAACACAACTTACGTGTTTTAGACTGATTTCATGCCGGCATCAGATGGAAGGCTCGATCCTGCAGTTTGAGGTGGGCAAATCTTTGGAACTCCTTCCCAGCCACCTTGTCGCACTCCGGAACTCAAAGCAGCAGCGACCCTTTCAAACACGAGGCCTGCAGGGGTCACAAGTCCTCACAGAAAGCCAACAACAATCTCTTTGATTGCATGCGAGGAGGTGGTGCCAGCATCTCGGATTTGATCTGGAAAAGGAAAAATGCTAAATGGGAATAATGTTGACACAGAATCTAATTATGTTTATCTTTTTCTAAGTCACATGACCAGAAATTAATCATCTGTTTAGGTATCGGAACACCTCATGTCAGTCACCCTTTTGTATCTGCGCTGACCATCACAGCTTTTCCCTGATCTTTGTTTTCATTGCCAAGATAGCTTTTTTGGCCTTCTATTTGTGTGTCAGAACTCCTCATTTCAATCACCCTGCTGTACCTGCACTGAGCGCTCCTGATTCCAGTGTTCAGCAAGGGATGATGAGCCAAGCATTAAAGCATGATGAATTAGTGTCCCATTGCGAGAAGGTTTTCGGGCTTTCCCAGAAAAAGAGGCTTCCACTCTCCTTATTAACCATAAAGAACAGGTGAGAAGGAAGAACTCAAAAGCCTCGGGCAGATTACCCAAAGCCAACTGCATCGTAATCGCACTTCGTTTCCCGACCAAAAGTACATGGATCCAAAGTGCAAGATTTTGTTGGATTATTGTATTGATCTCTCTCTCTCTCTCTCTACAGATCCCTCCCTCTCTCTTTTGAATTTCAAATGACATGCAAAAGGCTACACCCCCCAACGTACACCACACAGTGTCCTATCATCTTATTATCCGTTTCACACACTTCCACCGCTCTCTCTCTCTCTCTCTCTCTCTCTCTCTCTCGCTCTGGAGGCATCAATATCTCTGCTGCAAGGTTTCTCTGGGGCGGAAATCTGTCAAGAAATGGGTGGTTCAGGGAAGTGGATCAAGTCCTTGATTGCAGGCATCAAGAAGCAAGAGCAGGATGGCTGTGTAATCACTGCATTCTCTGTTGTTTGATTTCTTCTTTCATGGTTGAGTATCGAGCTGCTAAATTTGGTTCTGCTCTCTCTTCTGTTGTTTGTCTTCTCCTTGCCTTCTTGAAGGAAAGGAGCGGTGGTGGCGATAATGGAAGGAGCAGGAAGTGGACGAAGCTGTGGAGGAGCTCCTCATGGGACCACCTGTCGCTGCGGCGGGGGTCGAGGGGCAGTAGCCACCGATCGGCAGCGTCCGAGGCGTCCGACGCCTCGTCTGTCGCCGACGCGTTCACCGCCGCCGCGGCGACCGTCGTCCGCGCCCCGCCGAGGGACTTCAGGGTGGTCAGGCAGGAGTGGGCGGCCATTCGCATCCAGACCGCCTTCCGCGCCTTCCTGGTAACGCAAGAAGACTTGCATACATTCGAGTAGTCGTGTGCGCTGTCTGCAAGAAAAATGAGAGCTTTTTGTTGATCTGACACCCAAGGCGAGGCGAGCGCTGCGGGCGTTGAGGGGGATCGTGAGGCTGCAGGCCATAGTGCGGGGGCGGCAAGTGCGGAAGCAGGCGGCAGTGACGTTGAGGTGCATGCAGGCCCTGGTGCGCGTGCAGGCGCGCGTCCGGGCGCGGCGGGTGCGCATGTCCACCGAGGGCCAGGCCGTGCAGAGGATGCTCGAAGCCCATCGGGGCCAACTGGATCCTCTGAAGGAAGCAGAGGTAGTCTCGCGTTCTTATCCTCGAAATTACAGGCTTTTAGGCCTTCATGCCTCTAATTCGTCATCATCTATCTCGGTTGAAGTCTTCAGAAAATTAGCTATTTTCACTGACCTTTTCTGCTACTTTTTCTTCTGTAATCTGTTTTCATTCAGATCTTAACAATGTAATGCATCAATGTATTTTGTGCATCATCTTGTGGTTTTCAGGAAGGATGGTGCGACAGTCCGGGCACATTGGAACAAGTAAGAGCGAAGTTGCAGATAAGGCAGGAGGGAGCTGTTAAGAGGGAAAGAGCTATTGCTTATGCCCTTTGTCAAAAGGTAAATGTGGAGATTTATTGCCTTGCCTTCTAGTTTTCGTGATGATTTATATTTGATTCAGCCCATATTTCCTGCTCTGTCTTCTGACAGCAATCTTTGTCAACCATGAGTGGGAGGTCAAAGCAAACCACAGCCTCTCTCAAGCATCATGGCCTTGATAAGGGTAGTGGGAAGTGGTGCTGGTTGGAGAGGTGGATGGCTGCCAAACCCTGGGAGAACAGGTTGATGGAGTGTACAGGCCAGAAGGTTCTTCCTGAAGCAGAATCCAAAGAAGACAATTGCGGCATCCGCACAACATGCGGTGAACCTGGTTCAGTGAAAATAAAGAAGAACATTGTGACCACGAGGGTTTCAGCGAGACCTCCAACCATTACTCACAACCATGGCTGCAGAACTCGTTCTACCTCATCTCCAAGCACTGAATTATACTACAACGAGAGTTCTGCATCGTCGTCATCGTTCTGCATGTCGACGCCGATCTCAAGCAGCACTCTTTTGGGCTCAGAGAGAACAGAGGACAGCAACAGAAGTAGGCCCAGCTACATGAGCTTGACTGAATCAATCAAGGCAAAACAGAGAGCTTTCAATGTGCCGAGAATGATGATGCAGGGACATCCATCTGCGGATGCTCGCTCTCATCGGAGGACTTTGTCTAGTATTGACATCAAGAGCACTGACCGCTTGAATCATTCAGCTTTTTCTTGCAATCTGGAGAATCCACTGCCACAAAGGGTTAAGATTTCTATGAGAAGCATCGAAAAAGAAGATGGTTACTATGGCAAAGAACATACTTTTGTATCTTATTGTTCTTGAAGTTTGGCTTCATTACCTCGGTATGTATGACTTCTTTGCATGTGTCGTGCTCGTTCAACATCTTGTTGTAATGTGTGATTATAACTTCTGAGACAACTAAAAGTTCTCACTGCCAAGAGATTGAGATTGTTTTTACACTGTTTTTTCTGCAACTTGCAATTGGTACTTTTGAAATCCAATTGTAGGAATTAAAACTCTTGCAATTCTAAGCAACATTTCTAAGAGTTCCAGAAGCTAAACATATCCCCTCAATATGAACTAGAATGAAATTGATGGGACAACTTAGTTTGCTGATTAGTATATTTTGTTAGTTTGGCAAGTCCCATAGTCCCACATCAGGAAAAACAAGTTTGGTATCTCCTGTTTAAACTATAAATAAGGGTCTGAGCTTTGAAGTCAGATGCACCACAAGAAAAACCTAAGTGTTTACTTTGGGTTTAAGTCCACACTCGGTTAAATAGTTTGGGCTTATAGATTTGGGTTTTTCTTGTTTAGTATTTTCCGGTGTTTTATGGCCTAGGAACATCTTCCTAAGGCATTTGTAATTGTCCCTCTTTTATAATAGTGATTTGCTCCTCCTTCGTCCGTGGATGTAGGTCAATTGACCGAACCACGTAAATTTGGTGTTCTGGTGTTCTTGTCTCTCCTTTTATTTGTTTTCCGCTTTATTGTCTTGTTGGATTGCCAAATTACCTTTTTAGGTAAATATCCTGGGGCTAGCTCTAACAAACTGGTATCAGAGCCTAGTTTCGGGATCTTTTGGCAACAATGACAATAACAAAGATCGTCGTCGAGAAATTCGACAGAAATATCAACTTCGGTATGTGGCAACTTAAGATGGAAGCCATTCTGATTCAAGACGGAGTTGATTTGGCACTACAGGGAGCAGGGAACATTCCAGATGGTATGACAAAGGAAGATCTTGCGGGTATGGATAAGAAGGCCCGATCAAGCATCATCCTAAATCTCTCTGATGAGGTTTTACGGGAGGTAGCTACGGAGACTACGGCTAAGAGCATGTGGGACAAGCTTAAAGCCTTGTACATGAAGAGGACAGTGGAGAATCGTCTCTACTTGAAGCAGAGTCTATATATGCTTCGGATGACTGAAGGTACATCTATACTCTCACATCTTGATAAGTTTGATTCTTTGGTTATGGATTTGGAGAATATAGATGCAAAAATTGATGATGAGGATAAGGCTTTGTTACTCTTGTGTTCTCTTCCCCAATCTTTTAAGCATTTCCGTGATACTTTGATTTATGGAAAAGAAACAGTTTTGTATCAAGAAATTAAATCTGCATTGAAATCTAAGGAGCAGATAGACAGGAATATCACTGGGGAAAGTAGAGAGAATCAGGCTGAGGGTCTGGTTGTCAGGGGTAGAATGGATAAAAGAGAATTTGACAGTAGTAGATCTAAATCTAGATCTAAATCCAGACATAGAAATTTGGAATGCAGATATTGTCATAAAATGGGGCATATTAAATCTGATTGCTTTAAATTGAAACATAAATTAAAGCAAAGGGAAAAAGTGTTGAGAAAACTACTGAGTCCGCTGAAGCTAGTGTAGCAGCTGATGAGAATACTGGAAATATTTTCTTTGCTACTGATGATAGGACAAGGTCTAAAAATGAATGGATTTTAGATTCAGGTTGTTCTTATCACATGTGTCCCAATAGGGATTTGTTTTCCACATATGAATCTTGTAATGGTGGAATTGTTTTGATGGGCAATAATGCCGCATGTGATGTTGTTGGTAAAGGCACAATCCGAATTAAAATGTATGATGGTATTGTGAGGACGCTCACTAATGTTAGACATGTTCCTGATTTGAAAAAGAATCTCATCTCTTTAGGCACCCTAGAGGCTCTTGGGTGTAAATACACAGCTGAAGGTGGAGTTATGAAAGTTTCTAGAAATGCCCTTGTTGTTATGAAAGCTTGTAGGTCTGGTAGTTTATATATTCTGCAGGGAACTACTGTCACAGGCTCGGTTGCAGTCTCGTCATCATCATTGTCTGATTCTGACATCACCAAATTATGGCATATGCGTTTGGGTCATATGAGCGAAAAAGGTTTGAGCATATTGAGCAAAAGGGGTCTACTTTGCGGACAGAGTACTGGGCCACTTGATTTTTGTGAACACTGCATTTTTGGAAAGCAGAAAAGAGTCAGCTTCACTTCTCCGGCAGTTCACAAAACGAAAGGTACTCTTGACTATATTCATTCAGACCTTTGGGGTCCAGCTCGTGTTCAGTCTAAGGGTGGTGCCAGGTATATGTTGACTTTCATTGACGATTATTCCAGGAAAGTTTGGGTTTATTTTCTAAAGCATAAAAATGATGTTTTTCTAACCTTTAAACAATGGAAGGCTTTGATTGAGAAGCAAACAGGTAGACAGATTAAGCGGCTTCGAACAGATAATGGCATGGAATTTTGTGAAGGTGACTTTGAAGAATTTTGCAAAAATGAAGGAATTGCTCGGCATCGCACTGTTAGGATGACGCCTCAACAAAATGGTGTGGCCGAACGTATGAACAGAACACTCTTGGAGAGAGCAAGGTGTATGATCTCAAATGCAGGGTTGACAAAGGACTTTTGGGCAGAGGCGATTAATATGGCCTGTTACGTTGTCAACCGCGCTCCTTCTGCAGCACTTGACTTTAAAACTCCGGAGGAAGTTTGGTCAGGTACTCCTGCTGATTATTCTGATTTTAAAATTTTTGGGTGTCCAGCATACATGCATGTAAATGAAGGAAAATTAGAGCCTCGGGCTAAAAAGTGCATTTTCCTTGGGTATGCTTCTGGGGTAAAAGGATACAAATTATGGTATTCTGATCCCAAATCCCCAAAATTTATAATCAGTAGAGATGTTACTTTTGATGAATTGTCTATATTATCTTCCAAAAAGGAATCTACTATTTGTACAAATGATAGTGCACAGAAGCAGGTGGAGCTTGAGATTGGTAGTTCAGATTCTTTTCAGTCAAACTCTTCTACTCAAAGAATGCCAGTAGATGGTCCCGAGTCTACTGACGAAGATGATCCAGAGGAAGAGAAATATTCCATAGCCAAGGATAGACCACGGAGAGATATTCGACCACCACAAAGATATGCAAATTTGGTTGCATATGCTTTGTCAGTTGCAGAAGAAACAAGTGAAGTTGGTGAACCTACTTCCTACTCAGATGCTGTTTCTTGTGAAAATTCCGCTAAGTGGTTGATTGCGATGAATGAAGAAATTGAATCTCTCCATCAGAATAGAACTTGGGATCTTGTAAAGTCGCCTTCGGGTAAGAAAATTGTTGGATGCAAATGGGTCTTCAAAAGAAAAGAAGGAATTCCAGGGGTTGAAGATGCAAGGTACAAAGCACGATTGGTTGCAAAGGGCTATAGTCAGGTACATGGTGTTGATTTTAATGACGTATTTTCACCTGTTGTTAAACATAGCTCTATTCGTGTTTTGCTTGCTTTAGTTGCCATGTATGATTTGGAATTGGAGCAACTTGATGTTAAGACAGCTTTCTTACATGGTGAACTTGAAGAACAAATTTACATGGAGCAACCTCATGGATTTGAAGTTGATGGTAAGGAAGACCATGTTTGCTTGTTAAAGAAATCCTTGTACGGATTGAAGCAGTCTCCAAGACAGTGGTATAAGAGATTTGATTCTTTTATGTTGAGTCATGGTTACACGAGGAGCAAGTATGATAGCTGTGTCTACTTTCGAAAGTTAATTGATGGTTCTTTTGTGTATTTGTTACTTTATGTTGATGACATGCTTATTGCAGCTAAGAATTTGTCAGAAATTCACACTTTGAAAATGCAGCTAAGTAGTGAATTTGAAATGAAAGATTTAGGAGCAGCTAAGAAAATTCTTGGCATGGAGATCAAAAGAGAACGAGGAGTTGGAAAATTATTTCTAGCCCAGAAAAATTACCTCAAGAAAGTCTTGGAGAGGTTTGGTATGAAAAACGCTAAGCCAGTAAGTACTCCTCTTGCTAACCATTTTCGGTTATCTGCTGCTCAGTCACCACAGTCAGTTGAAGAGGAACAATATATGGCGCACGTTCCATATTCCAGTGCCATCGGCAGTATTATGTATGCAATGGTTTGTACCCGTCCAGATATTTCACAAGCAGTCAGTGTGGTTAGCAGATATATGTCTCGCCCGGGTAAAACACATTGGCAGGCTGTGAAGTGGATTCTCAGATACTTGCAAGGGACTTCAGATGCTTGTTTGGAGTTTGGGAAAAATCGTGACACTTTGGTTGGTTTCGTCGACTCTGATTATGCTGCGGATCTTGATAAACGAAGATCTTTGACAGGCTATGTATTTTGCATTGGTGGTTGTGCAGTTAGTTGGAAAGCTTCCTTACAACCTGTCGTGGCTTTATCTACTACAGAGGCAGAATATATGGCAGTGACAGAGGCGATCAAAGAAGTATTATGGTTAAGAGGTTTGTATGGTGAATTATGTTTGCATCAAGACGTTACTACAATTTACTGTGATAATCAAAGTGCTATTCATTTGACTAAAGACCAGATGTATCATGAGAGGACGAAACACATCGATGTGAAATTTCATTTTATTCGGGATACTATTGCTGAGGGAAAGGTCCTTGTTCAGAAAATTCATACGAAGGACAATCCAGCTGATATGCTTACGAAGCCTCTTCCGGTTTACAAGTTCAAGCAGTGCTTGGACTTGGTTGGTGTTCATTGTTGGTGATTGCCCGTTGGGGCTTTTGTGAAGAAGGTGGAGCAAGTTTTGTTGGGACATGCCAAGGTGGAGATTTGTTAGTTTGGCAAGTCCCATAGTCCCACATCAGGAAAAACAAGTTTGGTATCTCCTGTTTAAACTATAAATAAGGGTCTGAGCTTTGAAGTCAGATGCACCACAAGAAAAACCTAAGTGTTTACTTTGGGTTTAAGTCCACACTCGGTTAAATAGTTTGGGCTTATAGATTTGGGTTTTTCTTGTTTAGTATTTTCCGGTGTTTTATGGCCTAGGAACATCTTCCTAAGGCATTTGTAATTGTCCCTCTTTTATAATAGTGATTTGCTCCTCCTTCGTCCGTGGATGTAGGTCAATTGACCGAACCACGTAAATTTGGTGTTCTGGTGTTCTTGTCTCTCCTTTTATTTGTTTTCCGCTTTATTGTCTTGTTGGATTGCCAAATTACCTTTTTAGGTAAATATCCTGGGGCTAGCTCTAACATATTTCACTCAGACATTTAAATTTTCTGGAGACCTTTCCTAAAGCAAAGATCTAATAGATTTAATGTCTGTCCCATTTATTATGCCAGTTTGAGAAACATAAATTGACTCCAGATGTTGATGTGCATAGACAGAGCAGTTGTCTCAAGGTGTTTCTATTGATAAGCTTTTTATCATACTTTGCGATATCGAGAAATTATAATATTCAATTTTCATTGCCATTTATGATGACTGTCTTGCAGACTTGAGTTCCATGAAATTCTAAGCTTCAGCCCCCACTTTGTACACATTTTCAGAATAAAGTTTGAACAATATCCATTTGTTTCACTGGCACTTTAAGCTTGGTGTGATCAACTGGAATGGCCTGGATCTTGGAACAGGTTAAGTGACTTCCATGTGGAGCCAAGACAAAACTATGAGGAGTTTTTTTTTGTTGTAGATGTTTCATTTACTTCAATTATTCTGCAAATCTTAGGAACTGCATCAAGCTGTTGGTTTGATTAAGTCAATGCACAACTAGGATGCATTGTCATCTTCCTTTGACCAGTGAAGTCCCATACTAATTTTAATATGTAGCAGGCAGAGTTTCCAACCAATCAAGATCTCAAGCAGTCTGTGATTTTTCAGAGAACATTCTTGGCAAATTGCCAGGGCCATTATTATGTTAGTGACCACTTCAAATTTCTTTTGGCATGTTGAATAATCTTTGTTATTACTTTGTAGGGTTTCTTGAGTTACTAAGATCAGTATTGGTGTTTAGGTGATGTAAGAATGCAAGTGAAAGTTTTACCTGCTCTGTATCAGTACCTATTCATCAGTTGCTTCATAATTATGTTAATTATGTCTGTAGGGTGTGAGGTTAACTGGAGGCAAATTGCAAATTATCTTATGCTTCTATCTGAAAAAAAAAACATGAATTTTAGGCATGAGATGTATATTTATTTATATTTTTATATGGAAATATTTCCAAACTATATAGATTTTCTGGAAACAAATTATTTTCTTCTGCTCTATAAACATTCACAAATAGGAACTGAAATATCATGACCATCAGACAACACCTTACAATTTTTGGGTTTTCTTCTGCAGTGAATATTAGACTCCATCTTCTTTTACAACTAAACATGGAGTTGTTGACATCAAATTTCCTTTTACAAAAAAAAATATAAAAGAAAAAAAATCTCTCTTGTAGCTTTAGAAACACAATCCCCGAATTTCTAAGCTCAAACAGAGATGAGATCTAGGAAGGACATTGATATGTTGCACAAGACAGCTTTTACCAGCTGGGAGTCTCCAGGAACCTTGGCATGAAGTTGCTCAAGCACTTTCCTTTGCCTCCACTCCAAGATCCAACCATGTAGTTTACATGTTGACTAAACCTTTCATATGAGACAGTGGCTTTTAGTGAGTATCTGGTAAACAGATCAGAAAATATTCTATCTGAAGCAGTTGAATGACTGAAAAACCAGAGTCAGGTAACACCTCTTTTTGTACATTTCCTGAAGCAAACAGCTTTGGGGTAAAAGCTTGTGGGCAGGAAGTCATGGCTACTATATTTTTGCTGTAGACTTGACTTGGAAGTTTCTCAAGACCCTCAAGAGAAGGGAAGACTGGAAGAAAGCCTTGAGGTCACGGGATCATCATACACTCACCTGCTGAAGTATTCAATTCATCAGGGTTGTGCACAACATAGCATTTTCCATTCTGGACAAGCAGTGGAACAACTCCACAGGACTGGTAGGCTAAAGACATTGATTCTGTGTTCTCTATTCTTTTAGATTAGTCCAAATGAAGTGCCCAAATCAAGGCAAGCAACATTGCACCCAATCTAACCAGGTTTAATCTCAAATGAAGCACTAACAGGTTCATATGTCCCTTTGGTCAGAATCAACAGCAGAACAGATGCACGTTTGGCCTGCAAGTGTAATCGATACATGACATGCAGAAAAGAAACAACAATGATTCAGGTGCAGCATGTCTTTGCGATGATGTAAAGCAAGGATTCAGAGAAACTAATTCTGGGATGCCATCGATATGGAGAAGTAGGCTTCAAAGTCAAGCAAGTTTGCATAACAAAAGGCGACAAGGTAGGCATGCGAGAACATTCTGCTCATATATGGTCCAAAAAGTTTACCAAACGATACATTGTTGTGCCGGGAAATAAGATGTGATGCAACTCCATGATATTATAGGTTACCAACCACATGGTTGGTTGTGGCATGATGAAACTGGAGATAGCAAATGGTCATGTATCGTATCACACGAATGCCATGCACAAGAAAACCATATAGATGATTTTAGAACAGTTCTTTGCGATCGAATTTCAAAGTTACGAAAAATGAACGGAAGGTGTTACAGAGAATGCTTAAAGGAGATGAAACTTGAGTGCCATAGAACTTACCTGAAATGCAGTACCGTTCAGTTTGAAGACATCATGAAGATCATTTTGGACTTCATCCATGTTGAAGTTCCACTGTTCTGCTACAAACTGATCAGTTGAACAACATTGCTGACATTTCATCTCCTGTCTCAGGCGAAAACACTGGGATTGATGCATATGGCTTAAGATGCATCAGCTACTAAGTTTTTCTACTCAAGAAACATAATACAGGTGATCAGCCTTGTGATCCATGGCAAATGAGTGCATTAAGAGATTATTGCCAACAAACCAGCATGCATCTAATTTTTTATTTAAAGATCATAAATTTGATACAACCATCCACAAGAAATCGACAAATTCTTGGCAAAGTTGGATACTGGAAGCAAGCTGGTAAATAGTAGAAAATAAAGTACATAATCAGTGAGTTCTTGAAACAAAATTACATCAATCTTCATGTCTTTGGACAAAAAGGAATGGTTAGTAATTCCACAAAAGAAAGAAACTATCACCCTGAAATGTACTAAGACTCAAGGCAAAACCATAAACCAAAAAAATCAATGTGGATGTTCATATCACAGAGATGAAAAAATAGATTGTTATCAATCCAAAGAACAAAGAACTGCAAAAGAGTTGCAGTTTGAAGAAGATCAACAAAGAGATCATATTGGAAAAGCAACCAACAACTCCATGGTAAGCCACTGAATATATATACCCAATCGTACATTGACAATTATAATGTTAGATATTGAAATCAAGATGTATCAAGAAAGTGCCTTCCATGTTTAGAATGAATCCTCAAATTTTCTGTAGTTTATGAATCATAACCATTCACATTCTTCAGAAGATTCAGAGTAATTATGCACAGTCTACAACAAACCTTCCATAGGATGAAGGTGCACAAGACTAACCTTACCAAGATTTCTGATCCATCAACTTGCCTTAAGATTGAACAGAACAAAGAAAGAGAAATGGAGCATAGAAACCAAAATAAGGCTGACTTGAAGTTTGCCAAAATCCATCTCTCCATCATCACAGTGTCAAAACTATGTATCTATCTGTGCCTATAACCATATAACCATATATCTTAGAAACAGTTCTACAAGACTACATTAAAAGAAGGCTATAGGAAAGAAGAAAAATGTGATCTTTGTGGGTTTTGTGCTCCAAGTCTTCTTCTTTCACTGCATGCTGGAACCTGGATTGTAAATGGCAAGATCAGTCCATCCCGCATCCCAGCTTCCTGAATCGCCCTCCAGCCTTTCGAAGTTCTGGATCACCGGCGTTGTCATGATCTCATTGCCACTGTCGCCGGTGGAGCTCTGCAGTTCCATCCCCTGAATGCGAACACAGGAACGGTTCGCATTACTCGAATTCGGTAGCACCGCAGCATCACCACCCGCCGGATCAAAGCTCCCCAATAAGCTCTCGAGATGCCCATCAGATGCCAACAACGAGCTGAAGCTTCCGGTCATGTCGAGCAAGTGTCGGTCGGGGTCGAGCGGCGGGTAGACAAGAGAAATGGGCTCGGTCTTGGGGAACTCAGAGAGTTGAGAAGGGGGCTTAGGGGGATTGGGCCGCTTGCAACTTGACGCCGCGGAGGAGGAAGACGAATTGGAACGCTTGGAGTTCTTCCGAGTGCCACCGCCGACGGGAATGTTGCGGAGGGCACCGCCTTTGGTCCAGTAACGGCGACAGCTCTTGCAGAAGTGCCGCGGCTGCGAAAGGTTGTAGTTGTTGTAGTAGCAGAACTTGGTGTTGGTGGAGTCGCAGCGTGGGCACCTCAGGTTTTGGTCTTGCTCTGGGAACTGAGGCTTTGCCGCCTGAATCCTCGGGGCCGCCGCCGCCGCCGCCGCCGTCCTATCCTGCATTGTCTGGAGGAAGAAGAAAAGCTACCGCGGTGTCTCCTCAGCAAAGGTGAGATTTTGATGCAGCTTTTCCTTCCTTTTCTTGTATTTGGAAGTGTCTATGATGCAGAGGATTGACGAGAATGAAAACAAACGAGAGATGCCACCTACTCTAGAGGAAGCACAACCATCATAGAAGGGAATAAAAACAGATGACTCAAATGATTCAGAACACAAAGGAAAAAAATGTCAGCTTTTTTATCAATGCAACAAAGGAAAAAAAGAAGAAGACGAAGACGAAGACGCCTTTGATCTCCTAATGTCTCCTCCTCCAACCAAACTACTACGGACATCTCAAAAGACTTGGCATGAGAAGGGCAAGACAGGAAATGCATCGAGATCAAAGACACAGACGAAGATAGTAAAGAGGTAACATTTCCCAACGGCAAAGCAGCCTCTCTCTCTCTCTCTCTCTCTCTCTCGCTCTCTGTGCATGTTGATTTGGTCCACTGGAATATATAACGCAGCTCGATCAGGTTCACGAGAGAATTCCAGTGCTGTGCGGATCAGTAATCCACTGTGCACTTACGAAGCGTGATGCTTACAATGTAGCAGTCAAAATACTACATGAAATCTCTGCGACAGGGATGCGTGTAACATTCGATTTGGTACTGCACAGTGAGCGTTAAGCAGGGCGTATTATGACGGCCGTTACAAAAAATGATGAGCCCGTTATAAACGTTACATACTTTTTGTGACAGTATTCAACTGCGACAGCCGATATAAATATATTAAGTGACTGACTTGATTCGAGTATTATGACGAGGCGTCCGAGTATTAGAGCAGTCAAAGCAGCGCATGGCAGCGGGCAGCGCACGGCAGAGGTGCAGAGGCTGCGAGCTCCGCAGGGGAGGCGAACGGGAGGGAGATCGTACCCTCTCTGACCGACGCCAATGGCGACAAATGAAACAGAGTAGCCTGTGATTCCCCTCCACTCTACTTGACAAGACCATTCCCCATATATCTCAGACGACTTGCAGCAACCTCAAAGCACTGCGGCAGACCTCCATCCTTGGACTCACTTTTGCTTCGTAGTAGTAGTAGTAGTAGTAGTAGTAGTATGATTTGGAGAAAAGATATTGAATGAGATCAGAAAAGGAGAAGAAAAGTAGTTGTGGACAGAACTAATTCTTCACCAATTTGCTGTGCCAGGGAATGAGCATATGCAAAAGAACTGATTCTTGATCATGGAAAGATGAGAATAATGTGGTTGCAGGAGACGTCACAGACACCAACAGTTGACCTAAATCAACATCTCTCATGGTTTAAGATCATGAGTCAAATCAGCTTAATTGCATCTAATGACTTCATCCATGCCTTTTCTCTTCTTTTCTACCTTGATATGGTTCATAACATTTCAAATGTTGATGATACATTACTGGGCCAAGCAGAGAACAGTAGCTGCAGATTCTACCGATGGCAGCCTTGGTGGATCAAATGGCACACTTTTTAATGATGGAAGGGGTTTGTGTACCTCTGGCAGCAACTTCTGAGTTAGAAGACTAGCCGAACCTACCTACGCATCCAGCGTTCTTGTCCTCGGACTTCTCAACTACATATCTGTGCTTTGGTTTGTGTTCCGTTCACCAGCGGACAACGCATGACTGAGGAACTCTGAATGCATCGTGAGGAACGACGCCTTCCCTTCATCCATCTCCGTTGCATTAGTTCTCTGATCCACTCAAGGCAGCTTCCCCGTGCAGTTGTTTGTTTCTACATGAAATGAGAAGTAATGATCAGAGGACAGCTTCTTACTCTGTAGCTTTCGAGCAGATCACTCAGTTGCAACATCTGTGTTCTACATGAGGATGTGATTTTGGTCTTCAACGGCTGTGTGTTTGGAGTCGTCTTTTCTTTTTCTTATGATGTAAAATTTCTTAGTAATATTTACGAGAAATTCTATGTTTCAAATCTTCTGGTAATGCAGCAAAACATGGTCTCTGCTCGCAGTGAGTGGCATGCATGTTCTTGTAAGAAGATGATGGCGACTTGCAGCAGCTAACACCATGGCATCAGATCCTCCATGATTCGAGAGTAGCATAAACTCTCTAGTGTAATGTGGACCGTCTACATCATCAAGCAGGAATCAAGGAGAGAAGGTAGCCGACTCCAGAACATGATGTTGTTCCTCATAGAGTGATTGCATGAAGAACTCAAACCTCACCTAGCAAGGAGTCAAGTGTGTCTTTCTCTCTGCTCTGTCCTCTTATGGCAATCAAAACTACATTTATCTTCCTGTTAATGGCAATTGGTACATATATATAGTGTTGTTTTCATTGTATGTGAGAGTATATACCCTACAACAAGGAAGATAGCATATGCTGAGGAGGAGACCAAACAAGTAAACATACTTCATAAAACAAAGAGATCATGTCTGTACCATCAAGAAATAACTAAACAAATAAATAAAGAGATGTCTCTCTCTCTCTCTCTCATATCCATCTTCCTCAAATTATTTTAGGTTACTTATATTGATGCTGATGATGATCTTCCACATAGTCTTTCATTCGATTTGATTCGCACTTGAAACAAAGAAATCTTCTTGCATAAAAGAATGCTGGATTTGCGAATAAAAGAGAAGCAATGAGAACTCCTCAGAAGAATTATTGAGATAAACAAACTTCAAAGATGTATGTGAAGATTCAGTTTCTCATCAGGATATGATTCTTGGGATAGATTGACACCAATTTAATTAGTCTGAAAAGCTTGTGTGTTCCTTCTTTTCAGGACAAAATCTCAAAAAGCATGCATGGTTGATGCTGAGGTTGGTAAACTTTGATTAGATCCCCAGAGCGAATTCAGAGATTAGGTACTAATTTTCTCCGCAAAACTGGATGTTAAGGAACCTTCTTCTTTGAAAATTGTCTTGCAAAATAGAAAGAAAAACCGGCATCTGCGATTCGCTTTCGGTTTCCACAAGTTGTTTAACAAAATGTAATACCATCAATATTGACAACTACAAGATGATGAAATGTATTAACCTAATACTGCAAACACTTGATGATCAAACTGCAACAACTAGATCTTGACAAGCCTCAAGTTAAGCAGGTCAAGAGCTCAGAAGACATGCGGCAATGCAGAGGACTTGCAGGAACTTGAAGACATGAGAGGGAGTGGAGCCAATTTTGTCACAACATCTGAATTAAGATTTGTTAAACCGAGATAAAAGAATGAGTTAAGTCACATACTTTTTAACAGCTACATAAAATAGTGAGATTGAGGATCATGCAGTCCTTATTAAAATCACTGCTTATGGTTCACAACCAATGAATCTATTTGATCTCCCTTAGAAGATGAGCAGAACTCTACTTCTACAAAGCCTAAAATATTCTGTGTCAAGTTGGTACTCTCTTGTGTTTCTCCTCTCCTTTGAATTCTCCCTAAAGTTTCATTTTGGTTGTTTGAAGTCAAGAAGCACCACAATGCCACCTACATAATAAAAATGCTGACATGATATGTACACCTACCTCCCCATACATAGATTATACAGAGATGGTTCTAAGGAAGAACAATGACTCAAACCCAAGACACTCAATGAACTAATTCCTTCCTACAGGAAGAAGAGACTGCATCAACATGGAATGTTTGGCTTGCCTGAAGGTTTTGCATGTTGCAATCTTTTCTGCAGCTTTGTGGGTGTGCAGATACAAGTGATTGAGACCTGACAACAACAAAGAGGTTGGCCTGTGGGGGACAACATTAGATAATTTACGTCAAGTAATCGAGCATGCAGTCGCTAAATGTCGTGTCATATCTTCGATTTCCTGTAATATTATTAAATGCTATTACATCCATCATCCTCCTTTTACTTAGAGGAAGCCATATTGTCTGCCTTTTCCTAACATGATGACCGGTCCATGAGAGTTGGGGCCAAATTCTCTTCTTCGCTTGCCACAAGCATTGATGGCAAGAAGAGGACACCACAAAATGTGTCATGCATCGTAGCGAAACATGTGGAGGAATGCAACTGGATTCATCTTCCTCCATGGACAACGAGAGGAAGGTTTGGTTTGTCCTGTGTGAACATGTGTTGCTTGCTTGCATGATCGGTAGTGAAGTGGACCCAAAGCCGGTGGATGTCCATCATGGTCTGCTCTTCATCACCCCTCTCACCCCTTCTGTGAAAATTCTACCATCTTCACACCTCCATGGCATACGTTTAGGTTTAGTATTTGCTGCTCCTTTGTGACTTCCAATCATGCACGCATGCATGCATTATTGTTGTGTTTCCCAACACAGTATAATATATATATATGTATATATATCAGACAGAAACTTATCATGGGAATGGGGACAAAGCAAGCTGCTAATGAACTGGAGAATGGCACAACAGCTGCGCCAACAGAAAGAGACATGGTTTGGAAAGGGGAAGTTTGATCATGTTTAGATACATAGCCAATCATTTGCTGCGTTTCATTTTTATTACAGTTGCCGAGAGTCCGAGCCTTGTTTTCTCTTCTTATATAAGTGTTGGTTGGCATCATCAGTGGATTGCTCCATTTCCCTTGTCTCCTGTTGCTTGAAACTTCCATGGCTAAGAAAGGTGTGCCACTGTCTGAGATGGCAACTTCCGACACCCATGGAGAAGACTCTCCTTACTTTGTTGGCTGGAAGGTATATGATGAAGACCCTTATGACGCCGCAAGCAACCCCTCGGGAGTCATTCAGATGGGATTGGCAGAGAACCAAGTAAGTCCTGCATCCTAATATCATGACAAGTATCTTCATTTCTCTGGTCTAACAATTGTCTTTTAGCCTTCCTCAGGTTTCATTTGATCTACTAGAAGATTATTTGGAGCAGCATCCACAAGAATTTGGCTGGGGATGTGGAGTTTCTAGCTTCAGAGAGAATGCTTTGTTTCAAGATTACCACGGGCTCAAAACTTTTACAAGGGTAATATCTCCTGATTAGTAGCAGCTACATCCTGTTTGTATATACAACTCATCTAATCTTCTGCCTGCAGGCAGTGGCACTTTTTATGGAGCAAATAAGAGGAGGAAGGACACAATTTGATCCTCAACATATCGTTCTCACTGCAGGAGCTACCGCTGCTAATGAGCTGTTGAGCTTCATCTTAGCAGACCCCGGAGATGGTCTACTGATTCCTACACCTTATTATCCGGGGTAAGAGCTACGGCAAATCTGTAGATTTAGAGTGTCACTTCACCTTTCTAATTGGATTAACATGACGAATCCGCTTCTTGTGTTGCAGGTTTGATAGAGATCTAAGGTGGAGAACAGGTGTCAACATCATTCCAGTCCACTGCAACAGCTCAAATGGATTCCGGATTACTCTCCGGGCCTTGGAAGATGCGTGTGCCGGAGCAGAATCCATCAAGGTTAGAGTCAAAGGACTCCTCCTCACAAACCCATCCAACCCGTTGGGGACTGCAATCACAAGACCTGTTCTTGAAGAGATACTGGACTTCGTGGCGCAGAAGGACATCCACCTGATATCAGACGAGATCTACTCAGGCTCAGTGTTCTCCTCCGACGAGTTCGTAAGCATGGCGGAGATCGTCGGAGCTCGCGGCCATGAGGAACGCGAGAGAGTTCATATCGTGTACAGCCTCTCCAAGGATCTTGGGCTACCTGGATACAGAGTGGGCATGATCTACTCGTACAACAACGAGGTGGTGACGACTGCGAGGAGGATGTCCAGCTTCACACTCGTATCATCCCAGACGCAGAAGATGTTGGCGTCACTGCTGTCGGACAAGGAGTTCACGGAGAACTATCTCAGGACAAATCGAGAGAGGCTTAAGAAGAGGTACGAGTTCGTGGTGGAAGGGCTAAGCAATGCTGGGATCAGGTGCTTGCAAGGGAACGCTGGTCTGTTCTGCTGGATGAATCTGGGAGAGTTACTCGAAGAGCCCACAGTAGAAGGAGAGCTGAGTCTTTGGAACTTGATATTGCATGAAGCAAAGCTTAATATATCCCCAGGCTCGTCATGCCACTGTTTAGAAGCAGGCTGGTTTAGGGTGTGCTTCGCAAATATGAGCCAGCAGACGCTGGAAGTTGCACTGATGAGGATGAAGGATTTCACGGAGAAGATGAAGGCTAAGCAAATGATTTCTTCGTTGTAAATTCCCTCGCGATTAGAGTCATGCATTTGCGTCGGATGATTATATAGCAAATTCATATACACATGTTCACCGTGAGACTGCCTCCTCTGTTTTCTCTCACCTTTTTCCTGTTGCTGTTCTTTCTAAAACCACAGAAATGGAGTTCAGATTCACAGAACTGCATCAATGTCCAAGCTAATTGTCCTTGTGATGCCTTAAACTAAGGTTTGGACAAGGCCATAGTTAATTAATCTAACTCAGCATATTAAAGTAAACAAAATATGTTTAACTCTGTTTCTTGTAGTCTTCAACAGACATGCAGCTAAGATTGAAGTTGTTTCTGTTCTTCAACCAGTAAAATACATGCGCACTCAAGCGACAAGTTGCATGTAAACAAGACGAGCTCATTGTCAGCGAACACACAGCAATCACACGTGAAAAGCGGCGCAGCAAGATATATGAGTTGACCTTCTGATCAAGCTCAAACAGAGCTGCAATGTTTGACCATGCTATGCAAGTCTCTATTGAAGGTCAACATCATCTGCCGTAGTTTCTGGTGATATCTTCCCATTAATTACTTGTATGCAGAGTGTCAACAGCCAAAACATTTGGAGAGTAGGACACTTGTGAAGAAAGTAAACGCTTCTTTAAGCGCTTTATGTAGTTTGGAAGGGGTAGATAATTAAATGGAATTTGCAGCCCATCTCATTGCACAATTACCAGCTTTGCAGATCCATCTGAACTGACAGCCTTCAGCATAAATCACAAGAACAACAGTATAATCTCGATTTATTCTAAGAATATGATAGGTACATCATTATCAATTTTAGCTTAAATATTTTGATGCTATCAAACTCAGGATCCTGATATTAGTATAAAAACCAATTTAACGTTTGAACATGACAAAAAAATTTAAGCAAGAAAGAACTATTCGTTGATCGAATGGTTTGATGTGAAATCACTATTAAACTACGTCTCATATATATCATACAAATCTGATCTATTATTTATGCATGATGAAAAAAAGAAGAGATTTTCTGTTGATGGAATGACTCTGCGTGGAATGCAATGTCTCACATACATCATGCTACATCTTATATGTATTATATGAGAATATCAAATCCTCAAGCAAAGAAGATTATAATATCCTGAATAGTTTCACATTAAAAAAATAAATAAAATTAAAATTAACATAAAAGAGCCTGTGTGTTAGTATTAGTATCATCTTAGTTTGAATATTTTGATCAAATAAAATTGATTGACTAGTTAACCATCAGACTTGACAAACAAGGTATCTTTACATGTTCATTTGCTCCAAACTCCACCATTTCAGCTTAGCAGGGAAGTACTGCAACAGACATTGTATGGATTAGTAAGATGATGATTCTCCACCTTTCTCTCTCTTCTTGCATAAAGAAAGCTAAGAACAAGAACTGAATCAAACTGATAATAATTTAGGATCTTATGACAATAGTCTCTTCTTTTTGTCTTTGATTATAATCAACGAAAGAATAGTTAGTACTTCTATACACTGATTCATATATATATATGGACAGCGACAGCTACAGTAAGCGCAATCAAAACAGCTTCCCTGCGAACTCCTCGATCTCTTCGTCTTTACATGAAGGAGAAGCGTATGATGCGAGGCTTTTGAGCTCGGAAAGGCTTCTTCCCAGTTGCAAGGCCATCTTCATCTCAAACAACTCCCCGTTCTCCCTCCTCTTCTCATCCTTCTCCCCAATGTTGCATTCGATCTCCTCTTGCAGACGCCGGTAGAACCCGGCGCAGTTGCGGAACAGCTCGAACACCATCCCGACCTGTCCGCCGTGCTCCAACGTGTTCACCGCAGCCGCAAGCACGCCTCCGACGACACCAACAAGTGCTGGCGCCGGCCCGAGAGCTGGCGAGCCGATCAGACCAGAGCCTATCGCAGCTAGGCCGGCGAGCAGAGGCCCTGCGGTGGCTAAACTCTTGTTGATGTTCAACACCAGCTTCCCCAGTCTAACGTACTGCTCCTCATCTTTCATTCTCAGTACTCTAAGGATTCCCCTCATCTCCTCTTCCAGTTCTTGACTCCAACCGTTCTTTCTCATGTCATTTACTGCTTGCTGCTGTCTTGATTGCTGTTTAGGCCACCATTGAGTTGGCTCCACGTTCTCGGGGAACTTCTCGAGCATGCCCGGAAGCAAAGGAAGCGGGTAAGCCTTCTCGAGTGCGATGACCTTCTGCATTGCCTCCTCGGTGTCTAACTCGGTCGGAGGTCGGAGGGCGAGCGTCGTCTCGATCGATCTCCCGAGCTGCTTCCACAAGCGCGTCGCGTTCCTCTGCTCCTCTGCTAGCTGAGAGGGCTGGATCTTGCTTGTGATCAGCATCATCCCCGTCGCAGCGGCGAACAAGATCACGGAGGATAGCTTGAAGGCGAGGAAGTGTGGCGCCGCTGCGTCACCAGCGGGGATGGACGAAATGCCAGCCATCAGCGAGGACGTGAGAGTGATGGCGTTGATGGAGCCAGTCAAGAGGTGGTTCCAGTCGTTCCTCTGAGCTCCGATGATGGCATGCATCTCGGCTCTATCGGCGATGGCGTCGAGTATGGCATAAACCTTGGAGACCAAGTGCTCATCGTTAGAAGGTGCCATCGGCTGAGGCTGAGTGCAGCCGGTGGCTGCGTTATCTTCTCTCGAGCTCAGCTCTTCTCTCTGCAGGCTGATCATTTGCGGGATCTTGGGAAGAGATACGCCCTTTGTTCTCAGATTGGCAGAAGGAACATGAAGACCGGCGCGAAGTTTTCGGTGACTCGAGATGGAGGAAGAGGAGGAAGACGATAAGAAGAAGAGGTTGTGGGCTTGTAGAGTGGCCATGAGTGACCTCCAAGATGTGTAGCGTGCACAAGCTTTTCTCTTCTCTTCTCTTCTCTTCTCTTCTCTTGGCTTTGTTGATTTCTTGCAGAACAGCTGCAGCTTCTGAATGAGGTATGAGATGAAGAGAGAGGTACGTATGAGATCTATACATATAGAGTGGCAGAGGTTGCAACGTTGACCAGCTGAGACTGTTTGAATCAGTAAAACGGAGGAAGATGCTGAAACTGTCAATGCCACTGTGTTGGACTTTGATTTCCTACTTTTACTTTGGCAGAGTCATATATATTTACTTATTCATGTGACTCTTAAATCATAAAATAAGATGATTGGAAATTACCAACAACATTGAATTGTTCAGATTCAAGAATTTGAAACTCTGATTAGGTGGATTGAAATGTTCAATTACAAATTAAAAAAAGGACTTTTAAGGTGATTCAATAAACCTAAATTTGGTCCATTGACTTACTTGTTCATCCATTGCTACTTAATCTCATATGTGGTAATAAATTGGAATAAGAAATCATCCACCATTGGATGGAGCATGAGATTAAGGAGAGAGCCTCATGAATTGAGTTGGTATTATTATTATTATTGGTCAGTCTTTGTTGACCTCGTCCATGGAGCCATTCAATCTTTGAAGGTTGAGTCAGGCATACAACTCCAAGAACCAGGGTTTGACCCCAAGACCTCTGACTTTGTATTATAGCCAAACCTACCAAGTCAGACCCAGTTAGGGTCGAGGTTGACTTGGGTCCGGTCTTGAAATCAATCCTCACCCAACTCGATTTGGGGTGGTGATGTCGAATTCTGTCTTGATGGAAGATCACACTATTATCCATATAAAGATTAAAGTCTATCAAACAAGAATAAAAGATTATTCTTGAAATCAAGTCATGAGTATTATCTTCTTTCAAGAGAGTAGATGGAAGATTTATATATTAAACTTTTATGAAAATAGAATCGAGAGGAAGAACAGTGATTTCTGGTAAATGGAAGGTGTTACGTACTTGTGTTTAGGATGACCTGAGGCTATTTGCAATCCATCTCATTGCAGGTTTACAAGGGTTGGATGTTTACAGATCCATCGAAACTGACTGAGAACAGGTGGAAGTGAATTTAACATACTTAATAGACTAGTATTCATGCATTACACCATTGGCTGATAGCCTAAACAAATCAAAGCTGACAGCTTGAACATGAATCACAAGAACAATCGAAAAGCATATCATGTCCATTTACTCCAAAGAATTGCATCAAATGTTCACTGTTCGATGAAGAGAAGGCCACAAGAATGGATTGCAATCCACGAACATCACCATTTCAGCTTAGCAGGGAAGTACTGCAACAGACATTGCATGGTTTTAGTAATGATGATGATGATGATGATGATTCTCCACCTTCCTTCTCTCTTCCAGACAAGAGAAGTAAAAGGTGAGGTTTAAGAAGACATATGGACATGCAAACCTTTTCGATGAGTGACATGTAGTATGGCTTCACTTTCTCCACATCGATTCTGACTTTGCTCTTGCTGTAAAGGTCATATTTGCTGCAACAGATTGGACCACAATATTAGCATTCAGGATGAATGAGCACTGAAAGGAATGATTGATGGAGAATGACAAGTCTTACTTGAATATATGAAGCCACTTGAGATTCTCTTTGTCCTCCTCATTCATGAGGTATTGATAGGCACCATGCTTGTGCAGAGCTGAGGCGTAACACAATAGTTTGGAATTCAGCATAACAAAGTGAGCTCAAGAATCAGGTCATGAGATCTTCGGCTAAAAGCTCTTAGACTTACGGTAAAACGAATGGTAACGGATTATAAAAAGACCAGCTGAGGGCAAAGTACTTTTGTTCTCCTTGGCCACCTGCGATTGACAGACCGAATGATTTCATATCATACTAAGTTAAATAAAAAGAAAACGGAAGGCATTGCTCAAGAACAGACCAAGTACATATAATCATCATGCCCCCATGACATCAATACATTGTTAAGTCCACATCCCTCTGAATAAACTCCAAACTTGGTATTGAATTTAGGATTGTGGACGTCAGGGTTTTCCTCGAAATGCTGTTGCAATCAAGACAAATTTTAGAACAAAAGAGTGGGATGGCTTTTTTCTAACAATTCATAGTGTAGTTCGAAACCTTATGATGAACGTTGCATTCATCGAAAGCACAGCCAACAGGGAATGTGTCACCTGAAAGTTGTTTCATTATCGATGATATCATCATTATGAGTAATTTGAGTAGAAAAGGTTTCTTCCGGGTAAAAACAAAAGAATAAGATTTATGATGCATACCAACAACGGCCCATTGCGGAAGTTCGCCAAAGCTGGGATGGAGAAGCACCTTCCCAAGATCTGATTCCCAAAAAGAAAGACATTTCCTCAGATCCTACTCTGATTCAAGAACACCATCTTATCATAGAGTTTCACAGAAGTAGTTTAACAAAATATTGAAGGTTATACTCATCGATTGAATCGAGTGGAGAAGTGGCAAGCGATTGTTTTTGAAACCACAAGAAGTAGAAAGAAATTGTGAACAGGTAAAAATTAGGAGCATGTAGGATAAATTCAACAGTTGAACAAGAGAAATTATACCAAAACCACAGAACTGTAATTGGTCAAATAATTCACATCAATGAAGGAGTATTAGCACATGAGTTTCGCTAACCATGAATCAAGCCTGTCAAGTGAAGCCAATCCTCATTAGGATAGTCCTTCCTAATTGCTTCAGCAGTCTGTAACAAGTGCTCGATCTGGGGTTCATCAAGATCAGGATCACTCTCGTCAACAAACTCATTGAGCAATTCAATGCACTCCCAAATGCTCATCTCCACCCTATCCAACTTGCCATACTTCTCTCTCATTCTCTTGACCTAAGCAATCAATACGCAACTTCCATCAGTACCAAGAGCAAATAATCAGGGCAATTGTGTCATAACCAAAGATCAGTGCCACAACATACGAAATCATAGGTTTGATGAATATGATTCATCCGATAGAACTCTTCCACCGTCTTCTGCCTCTCAGACTCTGCATTGTAATCTCTGCAAATCAACACAGTCGACACTAATCAGAATCCAGTGATATAAATCCCTGCAAATGATACACATTTCGATAACCAGAATTCTATGATACGTTTTCCTCTGAAAAGGCATTCTAGGTATCAGCAAATCTTATCAGTAACCAGAAACGAACGCATCCTAATTCATAGAGAGCCAAGTAAGCCATTATAATCCAAAGAGACAGAGTCTGTTGATAAGAGACTGTACCTGAATGTATTGCCAAATGAGTTGGCATCAGGCACCACAAATCCACCGTTACCCTTAGCTTCATCGGCCACTCCTGCACCAAAAGGAACACCACCACCCAATCAACAACAGAGTCGAACAATAACACACAATGCATTTCGAAAAGAAGACACAAATAGCCAATCCATCAGCCAAAACGAAAAGGAAAAGAGAAAGTCACCTGTTTTGGGCTGCTCCACGAGGATGGTCATCTTCTCCAAGAACTCAACACACGCAAGAGACAAAGCGTTGCCATCTGGGTGAACGAGAAGAGGGTTTTTATAGGGAGGGAGGAGAAAGCTGTGCCGTTGCTGTGATTGTGCAGAGAACAAACCGATCGAAGACAAAAGATTTGTTGCGTTCGTAAAGCATCGAGGATGCGTGTACATGAGTCAGCGATGCGTGCCGAGCTTATCGACGACGACGCCTATATTTGGGCGATGTGGTTGGATTCGGCCCCTCATGACGTGGCGCCGTGTCAAGAACGGAGACCGAGTTGCTGGGTGGCCGCTGGGGGGGATGGCGATGTGAGAGGCGAGTTCGCAATCACGATACCACGTCAATAAGCGTGACAGAAAATATCAGAGGCAGATGGATCGCCAGATATAAATCTTGAGATTCGTGCTTGCTTGAAACATCTGAGATTGGATCGAAGATTACTGTAGTAGTTGGTGGCACGCAAGCTTCAATTCCAACTTTTAATTGTTGCAGGAAGAAGGTGAAGCGATCCGACCCGATCCACTTCTAGACGAATATGAACAGCGATCTCGATCTTTAGCATTGATCAGATTACGGTGCATAGATTGATAGTTTAGTCAAGCCATTTAATTGATAGAAGCAATCATGGAGACAATGTAGATCTCTATTTACATCAGAACATCGTACGCACGAAATTATTAGAACAGCAGAAGACAAGCAGAGCATCAGAGAAGACATGAATTTTCTTCGTTGGTTTCATTCAACGAACAATTGGCATCTTTAAATTTAAGTAGGCTGATGAACAAGAGTCAAAACAATCACAAGTCAACTGATGAGAAAAGGCTTCTTTTTGCACCATGCGATTCAAAAGAGTCACTGGATCTGTAGATAACTGTATCATCAAGACTTACTCACTGATATCACATCCCTGGTGAAGCAAAGCTGCGGTGTGGGACACAGCAGACTCATTTTGATAATGGCTGGTGGTGATTCCTGCAGAAGACAATTCTGAGTCATCATCTTGACGACGGTTCGTAGTCGTCGTTGAGGACGATAACTCGACTGAATCATCACAGTATGTGCGGATTTCGGATGTGTCATGGATCTGGGTGGTGCCAGAAGAAAGCTCCAGTGCCAGGCATTCCTTCAACTGCATCACCACTTCACTCATGGTTGGCCTCTCAATGGAGGTAGGCAGCGTACACTTCATTGCTATTTCTGCAGCCTTCGAAACTGAGTAAGCATCATATTCACCTTGCATTCTGTCATCTATCACAGCGTTGATGTCTCCCGATGCAAGTATCCAGTGAACGAGTTGCCCCCTATCTGGATTTCTCAATACAGCAGGAAGACCTGTGATCAACTCCAAGAGAACCACTCCAAAACTATATACATCACTTTTCTCGGTCAGCTTGCAACTGAAAAAGTAACTGCAAAAACAAAAAATTGCATCAGCATAGGCTTTCTTTTTTACTGCTTAATATGTTTAAAGAATGCAATCACTAAGGAAGTTGATGGACTCATCCATTTGTATGGTTTGGCTTTCAGAATCCATCACCGACCTTAATGAAGGAAAATGTAAAAAAGATGGAACACCTAGTGCTTCATCCCACCACTACTACATAATTCCTGAAATCCAGTGTACATAATTCATGCTGCTCAGACGTGGCAAGTGAAATAAGATCATACTCTGGATCAAGATATCCCATGGTGCCAACCACAGCAGTTGATACATGAGTTTGGTCATTTTGGAAAATCCTGGACACCCCAAAGTCGGATATTTTGGCCTCTCCTTTGTCGTTGAGGAGGATGTTGGAAGGCTTCACATCCCTGTGGATTATAGGCGGCTTGCATCCACTATGAAGATATTCCAGGCCTGTAAAAGAAACTTCCAATCTGAGAAGAAGATGAGAGGATTTGTAAATGTAAATCGAAGTGAGTGCATCTCATACAAACCTTGGGCAGCCTCAATTGCAATTTGGAGTCTCTGAATCCAGTTTAAGAATCTGGTGGTACTACTTTTACCTACAGAGATATATTACCAATGAAATACTATTTGCAGAGACTTAGATTTCTGAAAAAAGATATTAGCTACTTCATAGAATAAGCATGAAGGCATTGATCAATTCCCAAAACTCCACGTATTCCAAAACTGTGGTCAATGAGGAGAAAACTTGACCCTACTTTGGTTTAATCTTGTGCAATGGGAGAAGGCAGAGACAAAATTCTAAAATCCTAGAAATGATCATGGAACAACGAATTAAGTCGAAGGAATTTCCTTCAAATATACTGTTCTTCATTTGCTTACAAGCAAGGAATACGACCACAAAAAAATATAAAGTCGAAGGAATTTCCTTCAAATAAAATGTGCTTCATTTGCTTACAAGCAAGGAACATGACCACAAAAAAATATAAAGTCGAAGGAATCTTATGTTAATTTTATCCCCAGATATATGTGCAAAAAGAATGTTTGCAGTAACAATGTGACCACAAAAAATAAGAAGCAACAACAGTGATGGTCAATCTACATTGATATCTGAACACTGTATCACATGGGATTGGTCAGCCAATTCATAACCCAGTTAACAGACAAGACACACTCAATGGCCACAGCAAGTGAGCCTTTATACTGGCACCACCATGATTCCTCAGCCTGCATCTGTGTTGCTATCTAATAATCACTGGAAATTACTCTCGAGGAACTGCTATGCTTAAACAAGATAAGACCTTGTCACTCTTACTCACGTAAGGAGTTCACGTCCTGCCCACAATCCCTCATCCATTCAATACACCTTGGCCCATAAGTGTATATAAACCTGCGGCTAGAACAACACTCTCCTCCAGTGACAACCAGGAGTCTCAGTTTTTATCCACTTGAACAGAGAACCGCTCCTACAAATGGAAGATCTTTCACTCAGATGAGCTGACAACCCCATTTGCATCTACACCCTTTCTTTATATTGTTAGCCTCGTTTCCTAATTTACCTAACTTGAGCATTGGAGTGGACCCACGGGGGCGCACTTCAGAGCTCCCATAGTCGTCGTGTCTTGTAGAAACCTCCTCCTCTTAGGTGTCTATTCCGTTCATCTCAGGAGGCTATGTGCTACACAGTGTCTTCTCGGCCAGTCAGTTGATCTCCTTAACTTAAAGAAGTGATCTACAAAAACAAATGTCTTTTAAAATAGCAAACTCAATTGGATTCTCTTTGTCTCATTTTCAGAATAATTTTAATATACTCCTAGAAGGAATCGATCCCATTCAGAAAGTTTAATGCTGCTAATTTAGTTTGGAGAAAAATTGTGTGCTGGTAAATACTACTATGTTATTGTTTCATGTCTTTTCCCTGTTTATCTTTCCTTGTAACCTTTTCTGGTGTCTGCTAGGTTGAGTTGGAGTGTTTAGTCCCCTTATTTTCGATATTTCTTGTCATTTTACATGTTCAGATCAAACGTATTTGGGCGAAATTCATTATCTCAAAAAGATAAAAGCAATCAAAATTTTCTTCTGATGCGAGTGATGGCCCTTCACTATATCTGCAGGTTGAGTTGTGGTAATTAGTCCCTTCTAGTTTGCTTTTCACTTTTTTCTTTTACATATTCATATAAGATGAGTTTCGGCTTAAATCCATTTCTCTCAAAAAGTAAAAAATGACACCAACACAATCTTCCCAGATAAAAAGATTGTTCTCAGTGCCTCAGATAGCAGCTGACTGAATAATTGAATAGTCAAGCTTTATAAGTTGAATCTGGTTGCCAAAGGAAAATGTAGATTGATACATCAAGTTACCTCGAAGATGATCCTCAAGACTTCCTTGGGCCATATACTCGTAGACAAGTGCTAGATAATTCCCATCTTCACAATATCCAACCAAAGACACAAGATTCTTATGATGTATCCTTGTCAAGAGTTCTCCCTGAAAACCACAGTTAATTAAATTCTTGTGTAGGATTACAGAAAACCAATTAGCAATTAACCATAATAGGATTGCATGAATTGCATAGACTATTAGTGTTTAAGATGTAAATCTTCAAAGGAAAGAAAACTACCTCAGCTTGAAACTCATTTATCCCCTGGGATGATGATTGAGAATTCACCTTGACAGCAACTTGAGTTCCATCTTGTAATTCACCAAGGTAAACTATCCCAAATCCCCCTTTACCAATGGCATGCTGAAAGCTTTTGGTAATAACCACAAGATCTTCAAATGTGAATTGTCTACTTTTTAATTCAAATAGATCATTTTTATCTTTTAGATGTCCTCTGGAGTGACCTTCCTTCTGTGGCTTCAAAGAATCTGATGCCACATCAACAAAGGTAAATTGAAAAATGCAACAACTAAACTTGATTATTCATATTTATAGCAACAAGTCTTGTTACTGTTCCAAAGGCTGACATTGTTAAGTGGAAAATTGGTATGGGAAAAGCACCAAGTCGAAAAGAAATTGTTGCCTTAGTAGAAAAACAATGATGAGACAGAGAACATATGACAAATTGGAAAAGCATTAGAAACTTGAGCAAATGATCATCTCTGTTATAACAATCTCCCAAACCAATGAATAAGAAAGTCCTCAAGGGCTCGGATTTGAAAGTGCTAGAGCTGAGCCTATGCATGTGAATTGGTACCATGTCATTGTTGCATGACCTATATTTACTTGTTATCTACCTGCTTGCTTCCGCCTCATTTTCCACATACATGCTGCCACCATCAGCAGGAATGCTGCTGCAATAACCACTATAACAATGATGATGGTGACTGATAACTTCCGTTGACTCTGACATGAATTGCTTCCATAACAAAGACCAGAATTGCCCCCAATTCTAGCACAATGACAAATTCCAGATTTTAATAATAATAAATTTTGGAAAAATAAATTGTCAACCTTAGCACAATATCAAACATGAATAAAGAGAAATATACTGTGATTTAAGAAGAGTACAAGAAGTCGATGGTTCCAGAAAAGATAACAAACCTTAATATAAGAGACTGGTTTGCTGATCTTATTTGAAGAAGAGTAGGAACCGGCCCTTTCAGTTGGTTGTTCGACAAGTCCCTTGCAAAAGAAAAACAGTATTGCGCCATCAGATAATTTGATTATCCAATTGCTAAGACTTCAAAGCCAATTTCGGCACTTACAATTCTTGTAGAAAATGTAATTCTCCAAGTGCATCAGGTATTTCTCCTGACAGACTATTATTTGCTAAGTTCCTGCAGTGAAAGTTCAATCATATTGATATTTGTCAACACTGTAGCTTCTTTTTGGTGTCTCATGGATTTCATACTTCGACCAACAACATCAGGAAAGAAGTTCAAAAATGCATTGAGATGTGCCAGAGTGATGAATCATCATGTCCAAGAATTATACTTAATTTTAGTTCTGTGAAAGCCAAAAGAAAGACCTCCATTTCATCAGAGAGGAATATGTGGGGTGGTTTTAAATTCATGAATCAGTCTGTGCATAAGCTAGAACCATTACTTAATGTGGTCAAATGATAAGTATAAAATTTTGTAATCATCCAATCAGGCAGTCCAGAGAGAAGAAATGAATAAGGCTTGTGGTCAAATGATAAGCATAAAATCTTGTACTCTTCCAATCAGGCAGTCCAAAGAGACGAAATGAATAAGGTTTCTTTATTAAGTTATGAGGCATAAATCTGGTTCCCAGGCCATTTATTTCTTTGTCCAAGGAATAAGTAAGTGTCCTCTAAATTCTGAAATTGTTGCTTCAAGCTTGTGTGCCAGTTCTGCATGGAGATGTTCAGATAATCATGAGAATGTGAATTCAATTCTAATTATTACACTTAATAGCAACTTAAAGCACCTCAAATGTGGCTAAAAGAACTTTAATGATTCTTTTATGCATGTCAATATGAAATTAAAAATTATGGACTCCATTAGTGATGTTCCTTAAGAGGGACACAAACCAGAAGTGCTCCATGATTGCCTCCTTATAGATGTGCCTAGTGAGGCAACCTATTTGATGTAAATAATGTTAGGATCAAGAGCACTAAGAGGGGGGGGTGAATTAGTGTAGCGGAAAACTTTTGACGATTAAAACGACGTTCGTACGATAAGAACGATTTCGGTATGAAGTCGATTCGGAAATTGCTTTAACTTAAGATCAAGCAAAGTGCAGTTAAAGTAAAGCTATGGAAGTAATTGCAGTTAAGATAGAGAACAAAATGTAAATGCAAACCGAGATTTAGAGTGGTTCGGTCAATCTTGACCTACATCCACTTTTGGCTTTCTCCTCCGATGAGGTCACCGATGTCCACTAGAGGCCTTCCTTCAATAGGCGAAGGCCACCCACCCCCTTTTAACAGTTTCACTCCTTTTAACGGGCTTAGGAGACAACCCTTACAGATTTTTCACTTCTCTCTTGAATGATCAAAACTTTGAAGAAAAGAGGGAGAAGAACTTCTAGCCTTTTACAACACTTTTAAGCTCTCAAAATCTCAGAATAAATGCTAAGTTTCGGTGCCCTTTCATGCATGAAAGGGTGGGGTTTATATAGGCCCTAAACTGATTTGAATTTGGAGCTCAAAAATGTCATATCCCATGTTTTCGGGGTCCTGGCGGTACTACCGCCTGACAGAGCTCGGAGACCGAGCTCGGCGGTACCAGGGGCGGTACCACCGCCCAGTCTCACTCGGAGACTGAGCCCAGGCGGTGCCACCGCCTGACAGGGGCGGTACCACCGCCTGTCAGGGGCAGTGCTACCGCCCAGTCTCACTCGGAGACTGAGCCCAGGCGGTGCCACCGCCTGACAGGGGCGGTACCACCGCCCAGTCTCACTCGGAGACTGAGCCCAGGCGGTGCCACCGCCTGACAGGGGCGGTACCACCGCCCAGTCTCACTCGGAGACTGAGCCCAGGCGGTGCCACCGCCTGACAGGGGCGGTACCACCGCCCAGTCTCACTCGGAGACTGAGCCCAGGCGGTGCCACCGCCTGACAGGGGCGGTACCACCGCCTGTCAGGGGCAGTGCTACCGCCCAGTCTCACTCGGAGACTGAGCCCAGGCGGTGCCACCGCCTGACAGGGGCGGTACCACCGCCCAGTCTCACTCGGAGACTGAGCCCAGGCGGTGCCACCGCCTGACAGGGGCGGTACCACCGCCCAGTCTCACTCGGAGACTGAGCCCAGGCGGTGCCACCGCCTGACAGGGGCGGTACCACCGCCCAGTCTCACTCGGAGACTGAGCCCAGGCGGTGCCACCGCCTGACAGGGGCGGTACCACCGCCCAGTCTCACTCGGAGACTGAGCCCAGGCGGTGCCACCGCCTGACAGGGGCGGTACCACCGCCCAGTCTCACTCGGAGACTGAGCCCAGGCGGTGCCACCGCCTGACAGGGGCGGTACCACCGCCCAGTCTCACTCGGAGACTGAGCCCAGGCGGTGCCACCGCCTGACAGGGGCGGTACCACCGCCCAGTCTCACTCGGAGACTGAGCCCAGGCGGTGCCACCGCCTGACAGGGGCGGTACCACCGCCCAGTCTCACTCGGAGACTGAGCCCAGGCGGTGCCACCGCCTGACAGGGGCGGTACCACCGCCCAGTCTCACTCGGAGACTGAGCCCAGGCGGTGCCACCGCCTGACAGGGGCGGTACCACCGCCCAGTCTCACTCGGAGACTGAGCCCAGGCGGTGCCACCGCCTGACAGGGGCGGTACCACCGCCCAGTCTCACTCGGAGACTGAGCCCAGGCGGTGCCACCGCCTGACAGGGGCGGTACCACCGCCCAGCCTCACTCCGAGTCTCGGCTGCTGGGCGGTGCCACCGCCGACCAGGGAATCTGGGTCCGAATGGGCTGATCCATTCGATTCGGCCCAATTTAGGTCTGTCAAGGGCCCAATTGCCCCAAGATTAAGTTAATGGGATCACCTCCCATTTCTAACTTAATCATCATGCTAACTACGATATTTTTCAAGACATTTACTGCAACTTGCTCCGGTGCGTCAATCGCTTCTTCCGTCGAGCTTCCGGCGATCATCCGACAAACCCTCGGCGATGCTCCGGCGGACTTCCGGCAAACTCCTGGACTTGCGACGATCCACTTGGCGAGTTCCGATGAGCTTCTTTGGCAAGCTCCTGGACTTCTCGGATTTGTTCCCGCAGAACCTCCGATGACCGTCCGGACTTCCGTCGAACTCTCGAACCCCCAACGTGATCATAGTCTTGACTTCGGCGCAACTCCTGCTGCATGTCTTACTTTCATCGTAGTTAATCCTGCACACTTATCTCAACATATGGATTAGATAACAAATGACAATTGACTTCATCATCAAAATCCGAGATTCAACAATCTCCCCCTTTTTGATGATGACAATCAATTGATAACGGAGTTAACTTTAACTCCCCCTATCTATATGCCATACTCAAGATAAGTCATTCTTGAATTCAAAGCCTTTGAATTCAAGAGACATATTGATAAGTTAAGATTGTTTAATCTTATCAATACTTCCATCATGATTCCTATCATGATGTATCTCTCTGAGAATGATGTCAAGGCTTGACATCCATTTTCAAGTTTTACATTTCAAATGTGAATGATAGTAGTGGTAGCAATTCATCATATGGTAAGATATCAACATGTAAAATTACGATGCAAGTTCTTGATATCTTAACATAATGCAAATATTTCAAAGTGTTTAGCAATCATTGCATTTCTATCATCAATTTAACATAATTCAAATTCAAATATGGCACTCATAGCATCAATTCATATATTTCTCCCCCTTTGTCATCAACAAAAAGAAGAACGATATAAGCAAATTTTAAATACAAGTGAGTGATTGGTAACAATGAGTGATAGGATACCAATTATACAAACATCTCAAGGAAAGATTAAATCACGCTTCATTTTTACAAGGATCAAGATATGTATGTGAATCAATATCCTTGCAAGTAAAAAATCTTCCTTTTTCAAAAAGGAAATTATAAGAAGGAATCATTTTATCAAATCCATTTCTCGAAAATATTTTTCACATTATAAGCCTATGAAGGATGCATTTGCTAATTGATTCCATATGTCAAAAATCAATGATATGAATCAAACTCGATATGACATATGCTTATGAGAGCTACATTAAGTTCGGAAGAGAATAAGGTATCAAGAAAATCCGAAAATAAAATTTAACACTTTCATGCATTCGGACAAGGTTTTGCTATAGATTTTCCAATACAATTATGAAGATAAAACATGCTCATTATCATGAAAATTTTTATATCCAAAACACATAATTTCGAACATATTATTAAGGCATGTAATCATGTAAAATCATCATAGCAATTGAGTGATTTGATTATTGAATCAAGAAAGTCCGAAAAATAAATTTAATGAGTTCAAGCATTCGGACACATTAACATTCCTAATTCTCTTCTAATGAAATTAAATTGTTCTTCACTCAAAGGCTTTGTAAAAATATCAGCTAGTTGATGTTTAGTATCAATGAACTCTATAACTATATCATGATTAGTGACATGATCTCGTATAAAGTGATGTCTAATATCAATATGTTTTGTTCTTGAGTGTTGAATGAGATTCTTTGTTAAACATATAGCACTTGTGTTATCACATTTAATGGGAATATTTTTAAGATGAACTTTATAATCTTCTAAGGTGTTTTTCATCCACACAACTTGTGCACAGCATGCACTAGCTGCAATATACTCAGCTTCGGTTGTTGATAGTGCAACCGAGTTTTGTTTCTTAGATGACCAGGAAACAAGAGCATGTCCCAAAAATTGACATGTTCCTGATGTGCTTTTTCTATCTAATCTACATCCAGCAAAATCTGCATTAGCATAAGCAATTAACTCAAACTTATCGGTTTTCGGATACCATAATCCTAGATTTGTGGTACCTTTAAGATATCTAAGTATTCTTTTAACCGCTTTGAGATGAGATATCTTAGGGTTCGATTGAAACCTAGCACAAAGTCCTACACTGAACATGATATCTGGTCTAGTTGCAGTGAGGTAAAATAAACTTCCTATTATACCCCTATAAGTTTTTTTATCAAAGTTTTCTCCACTTTCATTAACTTCTAACTTAGTGGATGTGCTCGTAGGAGTGTTAATAGCTTTTGAGCTTTCCATTTTAAATCTCTTTAGCAAATCTAAAGCATATTTAGTTTGACTAATAAGATGTAATAAAGATGTCATTTCTTAGTTGCTTAATTTATAAGCCTAAGAAAAAGGTTAATTCTCCCATCAAACTTATTTCAAATTCTAAACTCATGGTTTTAGTAAAGGATTCACAAAGAGATTCGTTTGTAGAACCAAAGATAATATCATCAACATAAATCTGAACAATGAGAAAATTAGTTTCAAAATTCTTGATAAACAATGTAGTATCAACCTTGCCTTTTGTAAAATTATTTTTAATAAGAAAAGAACTAAGTCTCTCATACCAAGCCCTTGGGGCTTGTTTTAAACCATAGAGAGCTTTAGTTAATTTAAACACATGATTAGTGAGGTTATTATTTTCAAATCCGGGAGGTTGTTCAACATAAACTTCTTCGGAAATAAAGCCATTAAGAAAAGCGCTTTTAACATCCATTTGAAATAACTTAAAATTATTATTACTAGCATAGGCAAGGAGCATCCTTATGGCTTCTAATCTAGCTACAGGAGCGAAGGTTTCTTCGTAATCGATACATTCTTCTTGGTTGAAACCTTTGGCTATTAATCTAGCCTTGTTTCTAACCACGATACCATTTTCATCTTGCTTGTTTCTAAAGACCCATTTAGTACCAATAACTAAATGGTCATTTGGTCTAGGAACAAGCTTCCACACCTCATTTCTCTCAAATTGATTTAACTCATCTTGCATTGTGATAATCCATGAATCATCTTTCATGGCTTCGTCAACACATTTAGATTCAATTTGGGAGAGAAAAGCGGCGTTGGCACAAAATTCTTTAAGAGAAGAACGTGTTTGAACCCCCTTAGATGTGTCTCCTAGAATTAGCTCCTTAGGATGAGCATCTACATATTTCCAATCCTTGGGTAAGGATTTCGGAAGTGGATGCATTCAAGTTGCTAGTTGGAGAAGGGGTTTCATTTAAATTCAAAGAATCAAAATTAACATCATCATCAAAATCATTTTTCTTGATTTCGGAAATCTCATTGAAAACAACATGAATGGATTCTTCTATAATTAAAGTTCTTTTATTGAAGATACGAAAAGCTTTAGAAACCGAAGAATAACCAAGGAAAATTCCTTCATCGGATTTAGCATCAAATTTTCCTAAGGCATCTTTTTCATTCAAGATAAAACACTTACACCCAAAAACTTTAAAATATGAAACATTGGGTTTTTTGTTGTTCCACAACTCATAGGGAGTTTTGGTGAGTAAGGGTCTTACTAGAACTCTATTCAAAATATAGCATGCAGTGTTTACGGCTTCGGCCCAAAAATATTTGGGTAGGCTATGTTCATTGAACATGGTTCTTGCCATTTCTTGTAAATTTCTATTTTTTCTTTCTACTACTCCATTTTGTTGAGGATTTCTTGGAGTAGACAAGTTATGATTGTATCCATTAAATTCACAAAATTCTTGAAAATCACGGTTTTGAAATTCACCACCATGATCACTTCTAATTGACGAAATCATAGAACCCTTTTCATTTTGGACAAGTTTGCAAAACTTGGTAAAATATCTAAAGCATTCATTTTTATGTTTTAAGAAATAAGTCCATGTGTATCTACTATAGTCATCTACAATGACGAAAGCGTATTTGCTACCTCCTAGACTTGATGTAGAGATAGGTCCAAACAAGTCCATATGGATCAATTGTAAAGGCCTAGAGGTGCTTATTTGATTCTTAGATTTGAAACTACCCTTAATTTGTTTTCCTAATTGACAAGCATCACACACATTATCTTTGATGAACTTGATATGAGGAATTCCTCTTACAAGTTCTTTGGATGATATTTGAGTGATTAGTTTCATGCTAGCATGACCTAATCTCTTATGCCAAAGCCAAGCATCCTCATTAAAAACCGAGAAACACATTTCATTACAAAGATCATTGATGTCAATAGTGTATACGTTATTTTGTTTTAATGCAATCATAGATGTGTTTTTGTGTGGTTTTTCAATGATGCAAGCATTAGATTCGAATTTGACAACATATCCTTTATCACACAATTGACTAATGCTCAAGAGGTTATGTTTTAAACCATCAACTAACAAAACATCTTCAATAAAGAAGTTGGATTTGTTACCTATAGTTCCTTTGCCAATGATTTTACCCTTGTTGTTGTCTCCGAAGGTGACATAGCCTTCGTCTATGCTAGTGAGTTTAGAGAATTGAGATGGATCTCCGGTCATATGCCTTGAGCATCCACTATCAAGGTACCATCTCTTGCTCCTAGCTTGTGATGATGTATGTTTCTACAAGAAAGAATGATTTTTAGGTACCCATTTACTTTTGGGTGCCTCAAACATTGATCTAAATTGTTTATCACGTTGCATAGAATTTATCGTGGTTCCTTTAGGAACCCAAATCAATTTGTTTGGACTAACTTTCTTGAGTGGACAATGATAAGTTCTATGTCCATGTTTGCAACAAAAGTTGTATTTGCTTTGGTGCCGAACATATAAGATAGGGCCTTTAATGAAGGTGGTTGGATTTTGGTGAGGACTTCTCACAAGTCCGATTCCACTTCTTTTAGGAACATGACCCTTATTTGTAAGGATCATATTCAAAGACTTGCTACCAACCTCGAATTTCTTCAAGGTGTCCTTAAGTAGCAAGTTCTCCTTTTGGAGAGTTTCTAGATCATGACATTTTTTACATGGAGCTAAACTATCATGATATTGAATTTCTAATTTATCGAAATTACAAGTAAGACTATCATGCTCCTTTTTTAGCAATTTGTATTTTCTACTAATAGTTTTGCATTCATCAAATAAGTCATGGAAGACATTTAGTAATTCATCAAATGATAAATCTGCATCAATTAAATTTGTTACCTCATCTCCGATGGTCATTAAGGTGTAATGAGCAACTTGCTCGGTGTTGGACTCCTCTTCTTCGGACGCGCTCGAGTCATCCCACGTTGCTTTGAGCGCCTTCTTCTTTGGTGTTCTCTTCTTGGCTTAGGAACAATCACTTTTGTAGTGTCCCGGCTTCTTGCATTCGTAGCAAATAACTTGGTCCTTTTTGGGTTCAAATTTATTTTTTGAGTCATTTTTAAAATTGTTTCTTTTAATGAATTTTTTGAATTTCCTTGTTAGAATTGTCAAGTCATCGTCACAGGCTTCATCACTTGAGTTTTCTCTCAAGTGGTCTTCGAAAGTTCTAAGTGTCATATCCTTCCTGTTCTTTGGAAGGATGTCTTCTTGCTCTTCATGAGCTTTGCAAGTCATTTCGTAGGTCATTAATGACCCGATTAATTCTTCAAGAGGGAAATTATTTAGATCTTTAGCCTCTTGAATAGCAGTGACTTTAGGGTCCCAACTCTTAGGAAGGGATCTTAGAATCTTATTTACGAGCTCAAAATCCGAAAAACTTTTGCCGAGTCCTTTTAGACCATTGACGACATCCGTGAAACGGGTGTACATATCGCCAATAGTCTCGCTCGGTTTCATTCGAAAAAGTTCAAAAGAATGTATCAAAAGATTGATTTTTGACTTTTTCACTCTACTTGTGCCTTCGTGAGTCACTTCGAGTGTATGCCAAATATCAAATGCGGTTTCACAAACCGAAACACGATTGAACTCATTTTTATCAAGCGCACAAAATAAGGCATTCATAGCCTTTGCATTAAGAGCGAAAGTCTTCTTCTCCAATTCATTCCAATCGATCATTGGAAGAGAAGACTTCGAAAATCCATTTTCGACAAGATTCCAAAGTTCAAAATCTATTGAAATAAGGAAGATCCTCATTCGGGTCTTCCAATAGGTGTAGTCCGTCCCATTGAACATGGGTGGACGTGTAATAGAGTGGCCCTCTTGATTTCCGACGTAAGTCATCTCTCCTGGGTTTTAATCCGATTGAGAGTTAACCCCGCTCTAATACCAATTGTTAGGACCAAGAGCACTAAGAGGGGGGGGTGAATTAGTGCAGCGGAAAACTTTTGACGATTAAAACGACGTTCGTACGATAAGAACGATTTCGGTATGAAAGTCGATTCGGAAATTGCTTTAACTTAAGATAAAGCAAAGTGCAGTTAAAGTAAAGCTATGGAAGTAATTGCAGTTAAGATAGAGAACAAAATGTAAATGCAAACCGAGATTTAGAGTGGTTCGGTCAATCTTGACCTACATCCACTTTTGGCTTCCTCCTCTGATGAGGTCACCGACGTCCACTAGAGGCCTTCCTTCAATAGGCGAAGGCCAACCACCCTTTTACAGTTTCACTCCTTTTGACGGGCTTAGGAGACAACCCTTATAGATTTTTCACTCCTCTCTTGAATGATTAAAACTTTGAAGAAAAGAGGGAGAACTTCTAGCCTTTTACAACACTTTTAAGCTCTCAAAATCTCAGAATAAATGCTAAGTTTCGATGCCCTTTCATGCATGAAAGGGTGGGGTTTATATAGGCCCCAAACTGATTTGAATTTGGAGCTCAAAAATGTCATATCCCATGTTTTCGGGGTCCTGGCGGTACTACCGCCTGACAGAGCTCGGAGACCGAGCTCGGGCGGTACCACCACCTGTCAGGGGCGGTGCTACCGCCCAGTCTCACTCGGAGACTGAGCCCAGGCGATGCCACCGCCTGACAGGGGCGGTACCACCGCCCAGCCTCACTCCGAGTCTCGGCTGCTGGGCGGTGCCACCGCCGGCCAAGGAATCTGGGTCCGAATGGGCTGATCCATTCGGCCCAATTTGGGTCTGTCAAGGGCCCAATTGCCCCAAGATTAAGTTAATGGGATCACCTCCCATTTCTAACTTAATCATCATGCTAACTACGATATTTTTCAAGACATTTACTGCAACTTGCTCCGGTGCGTCAATCGCTTCTTCCGTCGAGCTTCCGGCGAACTTCCGGCGATCATCCGACGAACCCTCAGCGATGCTCCGGCGGACTTCCGACAAACTCCTGGACTTGCGACGATCCACTTGGCGAGTTCCGATGAGCTTCTTTGGCAAGCTCCTGGACTTCTCGGATTTGTTCCCGTAGAACCTCCGATGACCATCCGGACTTCCGTCGAACTCTAGAACCCCCAACGTGATCATAGTCTTGACTTCGGCGCAACTCCTGCTGCATGTCTTACTTTCATCGTAGTTAATCCTGCACACTTGTCTCTACATCAAAATCCGAGATTCAACAAATAACAGCTATACCATTGAGACACCTTTTAAGTGGAAAGAAGTAAGCTTTATCTTCACATCATCATAAGTCTACACGATCGAAAAACTATTCTGCATAAGAGAGCCAAATTGTAGGATCAACCATTCTCAATTTGGAAAATTCAATATGCTGCGAAGCTCATTTGCCTCAACTAATACATCTATAGGATCCATTTTGCAACCTACTGATGATGCTTGACAAGACATTGTCAATTGCAAGATCATGACAACACAACCAGCCACTAAATATTATTTGGGTAATAACCTATGGCAACATTATCTTTCTATGGCATTTTGAACATGCTAAAGCCTGATAAGCAAAATCCTATTATATAGAGGTACCCTTAATTGATGATCCAAGTATACTTCTCAAGTCTGCTAAAAAAAATGCCTCCATGATCTCCTAGCAACCTGGATCAATTGGTGGTAATGTTTGTGGTTTCTTCTCGCCAACAATCTTTGATACAGTATCCTCATAAAGATTCCTCAAAAAGGCAAAGGCTTGACAATGTGGAAATAAGGCGCTTGACAATGTGGAAATAAGGCTAAGCAACCGTTCTCAATAAATTCTTCAGTTACAAACACAGTGGCAAATTCATTCATCCTAGGGCACAGCAGCTCCCCATTTGTATTTCGTCACCAGGAAATATGGCTGACAGCTTTTATAAATGAAATAAAACACCCAGATCCACTATGTTCTACTAATCAATGTGAATCATCAAGTCAAATAGTGTCCCATGCCAGGTGTCCATAATAGATGGCTTTAGCTATCCATCAGAAGCTCTCCCACCTGTTTGATGTTTGCCCTGTTGTCATTCACCAACCAAATGGCATAGAACTTCCACAACTGCATCGAAGACCTTCATCATAATAGGTCTTGGAATCTTGCTAACGCATCTACTAATTTATGGAAGACAATGGTATATTTGCAGTAGATGAAGAAGTCCTAACATCAATTATTATGATACCAATAGTGCCGACTTGAAATTCTCCAGAAACTGCAAATCTCCTTAATGTCGCCAGTTTCATTTTTAAACCTCAGCAAATGCTATCAAATGCTCATTGCAGAAAGACAAATGCAGACAAGAAAGGGTGACAGCGGCATACCAGATTAAGATTTTAATGAAATCAATAAAGCCTGGGTCATATACCTCCTATTAATAAAGTATCCAAGACTTTTTCCTAATATAATATAGTCTCAAAAGGAGAAATGAGAGTGGAACTAAGGGAAATTGAGAAGGGAGGCTTAGTTGGCTCCTTAAACATGCATAAACATGATTTCACAAAAACGGCATCCCTTTCTTTTTCTCAAAAAGGAACATGATTTTTATATAAGCATAGGAATTATTGAAATAAGTGCAACAGTACACTAAGTAGTAACTCACATATCACATGCTACATGATCTCCAATAACTCCTAATCTAACCATTCAATTGGTATCATTTTAGGTGGTTGGCATAATTGTCAGAAAACACAAGTAAAACATATAACATAACAGAAAATCTTTAAACTGTTTTAAGTTACATCAGTTCTAAAAATAAGTGCTGAGGTGGATAAGGCTCTGAACACCTAACTGAGCACATGAAATGAACAACCTTATGCTGAAAGACTGCAAGTCTGTATCACAAAGGGAAGACATACTTATTGTTCTACATTTGCATTTCAACTATCATATACTTACAAGTATCTCAAAGCTCCAAGCTTGGCAAAAGAAGCAGCAATTTTTCCAGACAATCCATAATCAGCCAAGCTACTGCAGATATACCAATAAGAATATTATATAAGTAATAGTAATACAATGGATTTTCTCATGTATATGATGATTATTATCCATGCCACATACAGATTTACAATTCTTGGTGACATGGAGCTATTGTAACTGCAACCCAGTCCTTCCCAAGCATAATTTCTTGGACTACATGGATCACTTATCCAATTTTTCTCTATGTGGTATGTTTTCTTCACATCCGTGACAGCATCAACTGGTCCCACAAGGAAAAAAAAAAGAACTTAAAAAACACACTCTCAAATTAAAAACAAAAATTAATAAACTTTAGAAAGGATGAACAAGTACATTTATACTACAACTAAAACAGCCTAACTTCTACCACCAAATTATTCTTCTTACAGTTCCACACTCCATTCCTGATCCATCTAACTCCAGTTTCTTTTAACCAAATTGGGGCTAAATCTAAAGAAATTTTGATTTCAAAATATTCAGCAAGCATAAACTTTTCTTCCATGCCATCGATTTTTTGCTGTGGATGGTCAATTGCAGAAACATATATATACTAGAGATCAAGGTCTGCCATACCGAAGCGTATCGCCCGGTACGGGCGGTACATACCGGTCCGACAGGTTACCAGTACACGGACCGTCCCGTACCGCTACAGTACTACTGTAGCACTACTACAGTATGAAAAAATATAAAATTGTTCGGTACACCAGGGTGTACCGCTCGGTATGCCCTGATGTACCGCTCGTCGCCCTGATACCGCTCGGTACGCCCTGATGTACCGCTCGGTACGCCCTGATGTACCGCTCGGTACGCCCTGATGTACCGCTCGGTACGCCCTGATGTACCGCTCGGTACGCCCTGATGTACCGCTCGGTACGCCCTGATGTACCGCTCGGTACGCCCTGATGTACCGCTCGGTACGCCCTGATGTACCGCTCGGTACGCCCTGATGTACCGCTCGGTACGCCCTGATGTACCGCTCGGTACGCCCTGATGTACCGCTCGGTACGCCCTGATGTACCGCTCGGTACGCCCTGATGTACCGCTCGGTACGCCCTGATGTACCGCTCGGTACGCCCTGATGTACCGCTCGGTACGCCCTGATGTACCGCTCGGTACGCCCTGATGTACCGCTCGGTACGCCCTGATGTACCGCTCGGTACGCCCTGATGTACCGCTCGGTACGCCCTGATGTACCGCTCGGTACGCCCTGATGTACCGCTCGGTACGCCCTGATGTACCGCTCGGTACGCCCTGATGTACCGCTCGGTACGCCCTGATGTACCGCTCGGTACGCCCTGATGTACCGCTCGGTACGCCCTGATGTACCGCTCGGTACGCCCTGATGTACCGCTCGGTACGCCCTGATGTACCGCTCGGTACGCCCTGATGTACCGCTCGGTACGCCCTGATGTACCGCTCGGTACGCCCTGATGTACCGCTCGGTACGCCCTGATGTACCGCTCGGTACGCCCTGATGTACCGCTCGGTACGCCCTGATGTACCGCTCGGTACGCCCTGATGTACCGCTCGGTACGCCCTGATGTACCGCTCGGTACGCCCTGATGTACCGCTCGGTACGCCCTGATGTACCGCTCGGTACGCCCTGATGTACCGCTCGGTACGCCCTGATGTACCGCTCGGTACGCCCTGATGTACCGCTCGGTACGCCCTGATGTACCGCTCGGTACGCCCTGATGTACCGCTCGGTACGCCCTGATGTACCGCTCGGTACGCCCTGATGTACCGCTCGGTACGCCCTGATGTACCGCTCGGTACGCCCTGATGTACCGCTCGGTACGCCCTGATGTACCGCTCGGTACGCCCTGATGTACCGCTCGGTACGCCCTGATGTACCGCTCGGTACGCCCTGATGTACCGCTCGGTACGCCCTGATGTACCGCTCGGTACGCCCTGATGTACCGCTCGGTACGCCCTGATGTACCGCTCGGTACGCCCTGATGTACCGCTCGGTACGCCCTGATGTACCGCTCGGTACGCCCTGATGTACCACTCGGTACGCCCTGATGTACCACTCGGTACGCCCTGATGTACCACTCGGTACGCCCTGATGTACCACTCGGTACGCCCTGATGTACCGCTCGGTACGCCCTGATGTACCACTCGGTACGCCCTGATGTACCACTCGGTACGCCCTGATGTACCACTCGGTACGCCCTGATGTACCACTCGGTACGCCCTGATGTACCGCTCGGTACGCCCTGATGTACCACTCGGTACGCCCTGATGTACCACTCGGTACGCCCTGATGTACCACTCGGTACGCCCTGATGTACCACTCGGTACGCCCTGATGTACCACTCGGTACGCCCTGATGTACCACTCGGTACGCCCTGATGTACCACTCGGTACGCCCTGATGTACCACTCGGTACGCCCTGATGTACCGCTCGGTACGCCCTGATGTACCACTCGGTACGCCCTGATGTACCACTCGGTACGCCCTGATGTACCGCTCGGTACGCCCTGATGTACCACTCGGTACGCCCTGATGTACCGCTCGGTACGCCCTGATGTACCACTCGGTACGCCCTGATGTACCGCTCGGTACGCCCTGATGTACCGCTCGGTACGCCCTGATGTACCACTCGGTACGCCCTGATGTACCACTCGGTACGCCCTGATGTACCACTCGGTACGCCCTGATGTACCACTCGGTACGCCCTGATGTACCACTCGGTACGCCCTGATGTACCACTCGGTACGCCCTGATGTACCACTCGGTACGCCCTGATGTACCACTCGGTACGCCCTGATGTACCACTCGGTACGCCCTGATGTACCACTCGGTACGCCCTGATGTACCACTCGGTACGCCCTGATGTACCACTCGGTACGCCCTGATGTACCACTCGGTACGCCCTGATGTACCACTCGGTACGCCCTGATGTACCGCTCGGTACGCCCTGATGTACCGCTCGGTACGCCCTGATGTACCGCTCGGTACGCCCTGATGTACCGCTCGGTACGCCCTGATGTACCGCTCGGTACGCCCTGATGTACCGCTCGGTACGCCCTGATGTACCGCTCGGTACGCCCTGATGTACCGCTCGGTACGCCCTGATGTACCGCTCGGTACGCCCTGATGTACCGCTCGGTACGCCCTGATGTACCGCTCGGTACGCCCTGATGTACCGCTCGGTACGCCCTGATGTACCGCTCGGTACGCCCTGATGTACCGCTCGGTACGCCCTGATGTACCGCTCGGTACGCCCTGATGTACCGCTCGGTACACTGGTACCGTACCGTACCGAGCCCTGGTCGAAACGCTGGTACGGTACGATACGGCGAACCTTGCTAGAGATAATATCTGCCCGTGTGCATGCGGTTCACTTCGTGCGAAATGAACACTAGCCAACTCATGGTTTTTCCCTAAAGTTTGTCTTTCACTTGGTATTACATTAGACATTCAAACTAGTTAATCCAAATAACCATGTCAGTTTATTAGGACAATAACATAAAGGTGAAATAACTCTGACTCAAATATCAGGCTGCATGCCATCAACTGATCAAAAAGTAAGTTCACATGTTCACAGCTTGCATCAACTATTTCAGTGATATTCTCTTAAACTGTTTCCTACAAAATGCTCTTTATCTTTTTCTTTCCTATCAACTAGTCAAGAACCTTGAAACAAGATAACCAATAATTTTAGCAATTATTTTATCACATTCAAAAGGGTGAAATTGTATGACTAACCACAGAAGCAAGTTCCAGTTGAATCTTTTCTTACCACCAAAGATGTGAAACCTATGTGTAGCTACAGGCTCTGAGACATAAATATAACATGAATAAGAAGAAAAAAGATAATGCACATAAATTGCAATCAAAGAAGAAATGGATTGGAGACTAGTGATTACTCGCAAGATACTGGAATTTGTCAATACGGCTGCTTAGTCTCCCAGGAGATCGCTGGCGCACTGCACAATATCTAAATTTTGGACTTGATTACCTTGGCCTTATTAAGGTTCTCTACATATGCATTCTTCACAAATATGGAATACAATGCCAATAACTCTCTAAAGTTTGTTGTGTCCACACAGAAGGAAAGAAAAAACTCAAAATGCCCTATAGCACTGATAATTGCTTGATTGCTGGATACTTATTATTTTTTTCCTTTTTAGGATTTTCTTTTCATTCATGCCCACTGAAAGTTTATATGTTGTAGGTAGACAACAAAGGAACAGTTTGAAGGTCAAAAGTCACAATAGGTTTCACATCTTAAGATATATATGCAAGCATCTTTGTTAACATTATCTTCAATTATTAGTATCCAAGTTAAATGAATTATTTTCGCATCTCCAACTGCATGTGATCTCTGTTATTCAAACTAGAAGTGGCCAACATATTTTCTTGAACAAAAATTCAGCATTGATTTGATAATCTTGCAATCTGTATGATATGATAGACATTTCACTGAACATGCGCATAAGAAATTAATCAATCAAGAGAAAATAAATGATGACCTACCATCTCCATTATCTGTAGTCAACTCTGAGAAGCTCTTCACTTGGTAGACTTCTATCGCATTCAAAATTGGAGGAAGGGTGGAATTGGCTGCCTTTGATATTCTAATCATGGATCTTTGATTTATAGGCTCCATGGTGAATATATGATCCGTCTGCAAGTATCGAGGGCTGAAATTTCCATGCCACAATTTTTCATTCAAGAAGATGTCAAATATCCGCGATTCATTGCTCCTAAGCAACTGGATCTCTGCCAAGTGCAGAACAATGTGTTGTTGTATTGTAGGGTCGGGAGTCATATACCAAGAGATATTTATGTTGGAGCCATTAGATGGTGCGACAAAAGTTCTCATGACTCTTATTGGAACTTGAAAGCCATCGTATTGCGAGCTACTGATATTTGAGGAAGTATTCAGCGACAAAAGCGATGACTTCGAAGGTAAGCGGTCGTCAGGAGTCCACATACGATCATAATCATCATATGGATACCTAATGGATCATAGTCTGGTCAGTTGTCATGTACATGTTAAGAAACTCTGCTAATCTTGACCTGAGCTATCTAAATATATGCCCAGGAAAGCTTTTATAGTTAGGTCTTATAACAAAAAAATCCCAATATGAGTTAGTTAGGTCTTATACCCATGAAAGCCTTTTACTAAACATATGACTTTTTACAGATCTCAATGACGACAAAAGATCCATGTAGCCGATCCCAAATAGTTGAGACTTACGGTGTTGTTGTTATTGTTGTTGTTGCCGTATAAATTTGTAAACAATTTTCAAGTTAAAATTATTCACAATAATCTAGTTACATGAAGACTGTCAACATAAATGTGATATACGAGCATGTATATTTGACACATACCTAAATACACTTAACAGTTAATAGTATATTTTTATATTTCATTTTTATGAATTTCATGAATCTATTATTTTTCCAAAATATAAATCATACAATCTTACCAAATTTACACCAAACTCTATATTTACAATTTTTTCTTTCAATAAACTTGTTTGTGTAAACTTAAGTGTGGAACTTGTGACTATGATTTCTTCTAAAGTAAGAAAAATAATGTGAATTTAAACATAATCAGAAAATTTTAATGGTTGTCATATTCATTCAAGAGCTCCCACTTACCTGATTGATCGATCAGTGACTGACCCCAGGTCATATCGTACAGGTTTGAGAAAGAAATTTGATGCGTTGAGAGCATTGTAAAGTCCACCCAGAAGCCTTAGTTCCAGTGATGAGATAAATGGTGCCCCGTCTCCAATGCCAACAAGGCATACTGATATAAAATCAGCTGAAGCAACAATCATAGTCTCTGTCCCATAAACTTTAGATGCATTTTTAAACTCAAAGGAATCCCAAAGATTTACCCCTATGTAAATGTTAAATCGTGGTATCCGATTCTTGCCATCATAATTTCCATGCATGAATCCAGCTCTGATCATATACTTGTTCCCCTGGCGGACAGGCTTCAGAGTATAGCAGTTTCGAGTGCTATCAGAAAAACTTCTCAGGTTCGTGTTCTGAACTGCGACTAAACTGGATAGTATATCACTAGAAATATTATGATTTTCTCCTGTATCAATGTATGCTGCATCAGAAACATATTCTATTCCTGTGAGATTATCTTTATAGCTAGTATTTGCATCAAGGCCACAATCAATGCTTATGAAACCTGCAAACAGGGGTTTATGATTACATTGGTGCTGCAATATTGTGTGAAACAAAACAAAAAAGAATGTACTTGCATTTTCTATCCTACAGAAGGGGAACTACATTTACATAAATCTGCTTTTAATAACAGAGGCCAGAGAATATAACTTACCAGAAAAGGTTACAATACAGCATGTATTATTTTGAATAGTTCATCTAAAAGCTTAGTTGAAATTTACATCTAAAGGATTAGAGGATCCAAGTGAAGCAATTGGCCAAACCAATCAAAAGATTTCATTAGATCCCTGTTGCAAAAGGTTATCTGTAGAAAAAGAACTTGAAAAGGCAAGATTATTTCTTTCATGGAGCTTTCCATAAAGGCGAAGGACTTCCACCGAGATACTAATACTAAAAACAGATGCCACAAGATACAGGACAGTCTATACTAAAAGAAACCTTGAAAAGATACCTGGCTGGCCTTGAACTAAGATTGCTGCAGCAAAGATACACCAGAAAAAGAAGAGAATTTTTGTTGCCATATCACAAATTCTTGAGTTTGAGATGAAAGCTCAGATGGAAGTACAATTTTTTCGGTGCTGATTTATTCGTCTCTTGTAGTGCATTTATTTTGAAGAAAGCAAGTCAAACCTCAAGCATTATCTTCAGCAAAGGGTCACTAAGCTCTCCTTATATTGAATTTTCTTATCCATATATCATGCATGATAAGACCAGTTTATGGCTCTTCAAAGTCAGAATACTTCCTGGTTGTAGAGGTTTTGTGCAACTAGTCAATCAAGTTATGAACAAGAAAAAGACAAGCGACAGGAGAAAGCCAACAGTAATCTTTGAATTTTGAAATATAGCCAACAAGGCAAGAAAAAAAAAGTATACTTGGACACAATTCTTCAGGAATGTGATATATTAAATAATTTAGTAAAATCTACTTAGTTATTAGCTGAAAACTATATAATAGCCTTTCCAAATCAAGCAGTTGGATAACTTGATGGGAACTTGAACATTCACTTCCATGAACAAGTGGAAAGTATGACCAATATTTTGATTGACTTCATGTGTTCTGGGATTCCTTTTTTACATTGTATCATAATTGTCATATAGTCAATGGAAGAAGACATTCTCCTTCTTGTTCTTTATCAAAAGACCAATCCCTAATGGTTGATTTTGTGATTTGGCCCTTAAATTTTGTGGACAGAACAGGAGAGAAGCAAAATCATGAGAGAAGAATAAAGATATCGATCAAAGTACAGAGCTCAAGATCAAAACCTTCACTCTCCCATTGTTATGGAAGACGTACAAGGTACGAAGACCCAGTCTTTCACTCACATATTTGGAGGACCACTTTCACCACAATCAACAATTCCCATGGGAGACTATATGTCACTATCCGGCCTGATGGGATAATTGATTTGTTAATTTCATCGAGTCCAAATCATTGATCAAAATGTGTTTAGATTGAAGTTAACAGTAATATACTCATCGAACACTTATAAGTCAATCTTAGTTTTAGTCATGTATGAAACTAACTGGCGTGTTACAATGTACATCATTCCAAAAACAGAACTATGCAGGAATCTTCCAAATACCATTGTTGTCATACCTTGCTGGGCGTGAACCAAAATTCTTGCAGCCAAAATAGAGCAGAAGAAGCCGAAGAAGATGAAGAGAGCCGACATTGCCTCCACCTCTCCGTATAACGCTGGAGTCTCCAGGAAAGCTCTGTCGGTAGCACAAATATTCGAAGCGTAGGAAAAGTCAAGATCCAAGAAATTCACATGCGAAGGGTCCATCATGCTTCCCTCGATTAGGGTTGGATGCTCTTTTCACCCCAACCGTGTTGGAGCTCATCGTTATCTCCTCTTCACTCGTCCTTTTCTTGCTCATTATGGCGTCGTACCTGCACAACCTTGGAACAGGTCTCCCCCCAACGCATGGCGCAGGAACAGCCGGCGTGGCGGTCGTCCCTCCATTGGGACACAGAGAGCGATGCTGTTCGACAAATTTCTGAAGAAGGCCGGTAGTAAAGACCATCGACTTCGCAAGTATTGGACCCATGAATTGATTGTTTGATAGATCCCTCTCAACAAATAAATAAAAGCCAAAAAATTCTTGCATAATTGCACCGCAAGAAGAACATCCTCCTCTTTTTTCCTTAGGGCCTGTGAAGTCGCGATAAAGATCTTCGAATTGTTCCTCAACTCAAGAAAATTATGGCTTACTGCAGGTCGCTGATCCGCCATCAAGCGGCGTTTCCGTCGCCGCCGATCGCAACCCTATCAGGATGGTCATGTATCCGCGCCGGCGGTGGTCCCTTGACAAGGCGGCCGCCCGGACGCCGGTGTTGGGCGGGCGCGGGTGTCTTGCGGGAGACGAGAGGAGGATGGGCCCAGCTTCGTTTCGGGTCGGGTCGGATATATATAAGCAACGTCAACCCGTTAAGCTAAGTGTTGTGGGTTGGGCCACCTTTAGATCCATAAGCCAATATCGACGACAAATAAGCCCGATGGAATGGCGCGTGAAAGAAATAGAGCTTAAAAAGGGTGCAATCTACTTTGGTACATCAAAATTAGAGGAACTCAGATACATCTCTATTCTATTAGGAGTATAAATGAATTCATCTCGTGACATTTGTGGCTTAAGCTTTCAGTAGAATGACAACAATCAATGACATAATATGTTATAGTTATATTCTTGGATTAAGCAGAATGAACCGCACATCTTTCTCGACGGGTGATGAGGTTTGCTGCGGTTCTTCGACGTCCAGTCATTTAATGCTATTAATTGGTATTTATTTGATCGAAAAGAAAGGGGATTCAGGTTGAGTTCAGTGTTCCCATTGTTTCTTTTGATGAATGTTTCCGAAGAACTCTTCTCTCTCCCCACAGCAGCAGCACGCGTGCATGAAGCATGAGATAGCCCGCCTTGTCTGGGTAGCAGAAGACACCAGCATCCTCGCTGTTCTTGTTTTGGCGTTCATATCCTTCTGAGCATGGCTGATGGCGCAGACCATGTAAACGGAGATGTGCTGAGCAATGCCGAGCTGGCAAGAAATGAGGCAGGGAAGTGTCAAGATCCCTCAAGGATAGACTGACTACAAGAGAATGAAACCGATGGGTACGCTTAGATGAACCTAACATTATCCTCATTTCCTCTGCAGTTGCACCTACTCAAGGACAAAAATTGTCTATTGACAAACCTACACACAATCTTCCTCTTCTCTTACACTCCTCCACTTGGTATATTCTCTTTCTTGTAGGTCCAGCGCTACGAAGAGAGGTTGCGGACATGAACACAAGAATGAAGCAAAACAGGCGTGGGACGATTGTTCTATGCTTATTTTAATGTTTGTTTCATAGATTTATATTCTGCTGTGGTGGTAATTGATTCCGTAGCATAGGAATAGTTAGTGTACAACAACACATGGTCATGCTTGTGGTTGAAGACTGCTTCTGCTCGGGCTACTGAGATATCATATATTTAAGTAGCTTATTCTATATGGGGGTCCATCAAGTGTCCTACTGCTCGGTTGCCTTGGGTTTGAAGCAACGTATAGATTCACCTCCTCATCTCTCTTCGCTCTGCAAAGTGCAAGACCATCTTCCTTCATGCCGGAAAGGATCAACATATTAGAACGAACATCCCAAGATCCATGTGAGCTCCCTCACTCTCTCTTTCTCTCCCTCTCTCTTTTGATCCCTATGATTCCATTATCAGGGAAAGGAAAATACATATCCTGATTCATCATTTCATGCGAGGAACACAAAGATGCAGCTGCTGCAAGCTGTATTCAGTAAGATAATTATATTTTGTTGGGAGATATTCTGCCATCAGTTCTTGGTTGGACTTTTCTTAGGGAGACAGATCAGAATTGTCCTGTCCTTTATGCGACTAAATTCCATGCACTGTGTTTATTGCTTTTAATTTGTTTAGTAGTATTCATTTTGGGTTCTTCGGAATGTGCAGTAACAGCTGTGAAGGCCCTTCCCTGCTTTTGCTTTGGTAGCTCAACCACTGTAATCCAAACCCTCTCTCTCTCTCTCTCTCTCTCTCTCTCTCTCTCTCTCTCTCTCTCTCTCTCTACAGATGTAAGAGTCAGCTTGTTTTAGGTGTAGGTTTAAAGGTGTTTTTGAGCATGGGAGTGTGTTTTGGGAACCCTTTCCTTTTACTCATGGGTTTCAGTTAAAGTAGGAGGTGGTGTTGTATGTTGTCTTCTAAAGAAGGTTTTATACAGATCAGGAAGACGCTCTCGATTTCTCCTTTTCCCAACTCCTCCCGTTTCTTATTTAACATCATCTTCTTTCTTTCTCCTCCTTTCCCTTCCTGAATTGGATTTCAAAGGCTTTTTATTCTCTCATGAATTCTCTTCTTTCTTTGTGAGTTTTGTCTGCTTTCTCTTCTTTGCATCTATTGATTCTTCCTGTTGTTCTTCCTATTCCCAATTAGTCGAATCGTTGTTGCCATTTACGTACCAGCTTGCACAGGAATAAGCATGATGGATGATGTGCTTGACATGCTTGGCCTTCAAATGACCATGTACAGGCCGTCAATTCCATGTGAGGGTCTCCGCGGACACATGAAGCTAAAATCTTGATGCTCATGAACCAGCCATGAATACAAGTCCTATAGGTTCAGTCAGCAGTTCCAGTCTCATCGACGCCAAGCTAGAAGAACAACGTGTGGGTGTCTCCGGACAGTGCCCTAGGTGTGGCCACAAGCTCGATCGCAAACCGGTATCGACTGTGCGCTGATACTTTCTGTTCTGAATAGCAGCAACGATTGCTTCTTCCTTGGCCTATCGACGATCGCATGCAGGACTGGGTAGGGATGCCGGCAGGCGTGAAGTTTGATCCGACGGATCAAGAATTGATAGAGCACCTCGAAGCCAAGGTGAAGGCAGAAGATCTGAGATCCCACCCTCTGATAGATGAGTTCATACCGACGATCGAGGGAGAAGATGGCATCTGCTACACCCATCCTGAGAAGCTCCCAGGTTAGAGAGGTTACACCCGGCTGGAACCCTATTCTGTCTCACATCTAGCATTATTTTATGCGGTTCTCACTTGTAAGAACCGCAAAAAAAAGGTTGATGTGGTATATGTTCCATTACTGTTACTATATCTCTTCCCCCTTGTGTTTGGGCATCCACAAGAAGAAGAAAAAGGAAACCTTTTCTAAATTCGGGTCCTTAATTCTCTCTCGGAACTTAATGCTTCTCTTTCATGATGCTATAAAGTTGGTAAGTTTGACCAACATCTCATGAGTTGGTTGGTTGAGGTTGATCTGACAAGAAGATCTATCTCGGATTCTCAGCCTCCCGTGGTCAGACCTAACTTCACTCGCCTGTTTGGATTTGGCTTCAGGTGTGAGAAGGGACGGCCTGAGCAAGCACTTCTTCCACAGACCATCCAAGGCCTACACCACGGGCACAAGGAAGAGGAGGAAGATCCAGTCTGAGTGTGACCTACACAGAGGCGAAACCAGGTGGCACAAGACAGGGAAGACAAGGCCTGTGATGGTCAACGGGAAGCAGAAGGGGTGCAAGAAGATACTCGTCCTGTACACCAACTTCGGAAAGCACAGGAAGCCTGAGAAGACCAACTGGGTCATGCACCAGTACCATCTGGGGGAGTTCGAGGATGAGAAGGAAGGTGAGCTTGTGGTGTCCAAGATATTCTACCAGACCCAGCCAAGGCAGTGCAACTGGTCATCAGATAGGAGCCCAGCAACAGCAGCAGCAGCAGCAGCAGCAGCCATGGAGGGGATGGACCAAAGAAGGGACGGTAGGAGTGGAAGCTCTTCTTCCAAAGCTGCTAGCAAGAGAGACGAGCATTCTTCCGGGGGTGGTGGAATCTCGGGGTACAGTAGCATGGAGATACACCAGCACCTGAAGCCCGATAACTTTAGCTTTGCTCCATTTAGGGAAAGTTACAGTGAGGTAATTTCTCGAAACAAAGGTTTGATTCGGTTCTGCTAACTCATTACGTTCAGCAATATGTACCTATAAATGAATTCTGCATGCGCATGAATGTTGCGTGTGTATGAATGCATGTTCAGATTAGATTCTTTCTGCATTCAAGTAGAAATGGCATACAAAGGCTACGAGTAGCCATAGAAAGCGTAAAGACCAAGGAAGGGCCATCTTAGCTATGCATATAATTATATTGGCACAATGGATGGTAGCTTCAATTGGTGCAACTTTCCCTACCCAAAAAAGAGAGAGAGAGAGAGAGCGAGAGAGAGAGAGAAAGTGGGTTTAGGAAAGAAGGAAAGGGTTTGAGTCGGGGCTTGTTTTGAGTGTTCAACAGGTGGCCGTGGGTGAGGAACCGAAGCAAAGAGGCGAGCATGCAGAACACGAGCACCTCGTTCGACCACCACATCGTCATGTGGCGCAGCATCAGCAGCAGCAGATGGCGCCAACCGCAGGTTTCTGCGTCGGTAGGCCTATAAATCCCATCTCGACCATCATATCCACTTCGCTCCAGCAGTCCTCGATTGTTCTTGACGACCCATATCAAGACTCAAGAATGCTTCTCCAAGCCGATAAGTTTCAGGTATGACAATCCAATTTGGATTTATTAGTTGGAAAATCAAACCTTCTTTTCCTAAATCTCGAATATTTTCCTTTTGCAAATATATTTGGGTGAAAGAAAAGAAGGTTTTACTCAGATTATTTCTTTTCCTTGAGAAGAAATAAAGACAGTTTATTGTGTTGGAATTCAACTGTGAACAGCAGCAGCAAGAGCAACCTCGACTGCAGCAGAAGCTGGACCATGGATCAACCTCTGGCTTGGAAGAACTGGTCATGAGTTGCACCTCAGCTGGAACTAAAGGAGTAAGTGAAATTATCAATGCAGCATCTCATATCGAAATCGAGTTCAGTTCACTACAGAATGGTAGAAAAACTTGAATCAACAGTATTTAAGATGAAGATCAGAGTTAAAATGCCAAATGCAAACTGAAAAGGGTAAAATATGTCGGGAAATCATAATAGATGTGAGACAAAGAAAGCAGTTCACATTAGTTACTCCTATCATTTAGTGATCCTCTCTTGTATCTTTATCATGCTACAACAAAAATAGAATCTAAGAACTAGGAAGAAGAGCAAGCAGGAGATCCTCTTAATTCAATGTTCAAGACAGGAACAGATTTAATATCATGAAAGCGAAAAAGACAATCTTTGTTTTGTTGGCTGTCTTTCTTTCATGCTGGACCCTTGTTGGTCTTAAAGGACATTATTCTTTTGCATTTAATTTGGAAAGAGAAAGGCAAAGGAACATAGAGACTCTTTTCTACTTTATCATGTCTACAGATTAAATCATAGAAAAAAATAATCACATGAAATATAACTAGATTTTTGGTTTGGGATTTTATAATAATGTTTTCAAGCAATAAATACCATGGAAAGCCACAGCATTGAATTTTATCTTCCACTCTCTTTGTGTAGAGGTAAATATCTAATCGAATTAATTCATAATATTCACAACCAAGATTGGTTATGTAAATCAAATAATTAATAGTTGTCTGTAACAGTTCATCATTTTTGGTCCTTTTATTAACTCTTGATCCAAAATTTGTGTGTCTTTTAAATCTTTGCTCTCTCTCTCTCTCTCTCTCTTTCTGTGTGTCTGGCAGGAAACATCAAAGCCACATTCCCAAGAGACAGAATGGCATTACACCTACTGGTCACCTGACAATGCAGATCACCATGGATGATGACAGAAAAAGAGGAAAGCCATGATGCATCACAAATATTGGTGAAGTTCTTACTTATATCATGGAGCAGAAGCAGGTTGGGATGAAAGAGAAAGAAGATAGTGTTCCTCATCACCCTGCAGGTTTGGATATGGAGCTGATGCCCCAGTAACTGTAGGCTAACTGTACCATAAGCTAGTTTGGGCAGAACCAAATTGCCAACAAGTGTTCCACAAAAGGAAAGAGAAGAAGAGAAGCAGAAGAGAGGGCAAGAAAAAGAAAATAATAATAATAATAATAAAGCTACTGCTGCTTGCTGACAGTACAAGTAAGGGTTAGGAAATGACACAAGTAGTTCAACCATGAACAGAAGAAACATTCTCATCATGCCCAGTATCATCTTACCTAATGTTTGATTGTTTTAATTGTAATTATTGCTGGTATCCTCTTTTCTTGCTTTGTTGTTCATGTGTATTTTCCCTTGCATGTCCAAAAGGAATTCGAAGGGAGACAACAACAAGAAGGTTTCCTTAAACAACTGCTTATTCTTATACTACTTGTTTGTCTTCTGGCCTTTTAAAATCAAGAGATGTTTCTGTTTTCTTCGATCCAAACAGTGAAGTACTACTAAGTCATTTAATTGCTTCAGAAATTTACTTATGAACTAGAATGATATACAAAGTTTCCTTTCTTTGATGAAGATAAATAGGGTTAACTTGACTATACATTTGCAAAAATTATCTATTTTCTAATCTATCTATGTTTCTGGTTCTTTAGATCATGCCAACAATTAGTGTCATCAAAAGAGTAGGCAATAATTCATGATACTTTCTGATCTATGTTGATGAGATTACTTTTTCTCCACTGGTAATGCAATGTATCTTGCAAAGAGTCACTGACATTTAGATAGCATTGAAAAGAGTCACAAGATGCTACTTTGCAGCTGTTCATAGGCCACTTCTCAACACTGCTTTCAGGAGTTTCCAGCAAGATTTACTTCAATGCACATGTAATGTGATTAGCAAGAATATGGTAGAAATAAGGTAACCCTAATCCGCGTTTCTTTTATGTGTCGATGAGGTGGATGTGTGTGGGATTTGCTCGGAAAAGAAGCTCCTCCTTCACCTTCATTGACTGCTTTAAGTAGCCGAATCCTATTCCGTTTACTCTCCAATATGCCAAGTTTAGCAGCAGGTACTGCTGCCCACCTTTAGTTGCTGGCTTTATAACTCTGAGAGAGAGAGAGAGAGAGAGAGAGAGAGAGAGAGAGGAACGTGCATGGTGCATGGTCTCTTTCCAAGAAATATTAATGTGTGCTTTGGACGTGCATGAAGGGGACCAAGTCGAACCTTCTTCGTAGTTTCCCAGCACTAGGAGTAAACAGCTTGTTAGATTCATTAGATGACAGGAATGCAGTTTTGTTGCTCCATCTCATTGCACATCCAATTCTCTTTCCCCAGATAGATAGATAGATATATATATATATATATAAAAAGATTACATTGCCTGTTTATCTTAGTAATTTCATTGTCTATATTCATATATTCATATCCATGAATCTGTATTCAGAATTTATGGAATGAAATCTTCTCCTTTTTCTCGAGCACCAGCTCATCAAAACTAAGCCTTCGCAATCATTTAGAGAATCCTGGTGCCAAGACAACGGATGCCTTTATACATACAGTCTTGAGCAAGTGCGTATATGGAAGTGTAGTGTCCCTTTCGACAGGAGATAGAAAGAAGGTCAGTCATGTCCTCTTCACTCCCTCCTAAAGCCAATGCTCATCTCTCTTTCTCTTTGCGGAACATGTTGGATGCTCTTCAAAGGGCATCCATGGGGGTTATCCATGCATGCCAGGGCTCACCAGATTCCGTCCCTAAAGAAATTGCAGGAAGAATTGTGTAGTGGGAAGCAGAATAATCGAACATGGCCTCTCCCTTTGTCGATGCTTCAGATGAGAACTGCTTTTGAGGATGGTGTGTTCTCTTCCTTTGATGCCTGCCTCTACATACGTACGCTTTTAGGATTAGGCATAAAGACATGATAGTGCTAATGATGTGCACCTTCTTTGTTTGTCACCAACGAATCTCTAGGCATTAGAAATAGTGCGCAAGAAAAGAAAGATGAAGAGGCGTTGCTGGGTTTCTTCTCCTCGCCATGGAAACTTGTCATGCTTGTTCTAACTAAGATAGCTTCACGAGTGCTGATGAGCTTCCATCTTGGAAGTGCACCAGATAACATTATCAAGAAGAACCACACCATCAATGTTTGGATACTATCGATGCACAATGCATGGGCCCCATTATGTTGTATGTGGGCCAGGCCTAACCAATATGGTTGGCCCAAGAAATAATGGGCCTCAGTAGCTTGCCAAGGAGTCGATGATGATGATGGTCTCATGTGAGCATACGCACACTTCATGCCACGCCGTCCCTTTGATCTTAAGTACACCTACAGCTTAGATTGCTGTTCTATGTGTTTATGTAGGCACACGATTGGGCGTGAGTCTGACGACATGATAATATTAAATTTGGCACGTGACGCGCGTGGACGAGTGCTTTTCGCCATCGAGAAAGCTTTCACTCTTCTTTCTGATGATGAGTGTATCAGTTTCCTAAAGATAGTGATGATGAAAATATATATAATTAATTGATATTTTCTATTAAAGGTCTTTACAAACTAAATTGATTGATATTTTCTATTATTTTATAATTAAATTTAAAATATTTTATCAAAAAATTAATAATAATTTTTTGTCGTATCGTCGTTTTATATTTGATTTTTACGAAAGGAACTATCGTTCGACTTAAACCCAAAAAAAAAAGGAAAACCCTCGTTAGGGTTCGTTCATTTTTTTTAGAATAGAACCATTTTTTTGAGATGAATCAAACTAAATTGATTCAACTAAATTGTAACTATTTAATTTTATTTAATTGAGCTCTAAATTATTTCTTATTTTTTAAAAAATATTTACCACCTCCACTTGTCCTCCTCTTCCTCCTTTTGTCTCTTCATCCTCATCTTTACAATTTATCTAAAAAAGTTATTACGCTTAAGTTATGATCATTTATAATATATATATATATATATTATTTTATATAATGTTATCATAAATTTATTATAAAACTAAAAAAATCAAGTTATCTTATAATATATACTAATTTTTATATCAAATTATCCTAAATTATCTAAAAAAAATTACACTTGAGTTATACTCATTCATAAAACATATTAAAAAAATATTAGTTTCTACATAAAATTATCTTAAATTCATCATAAAACTAAAAAACTTTAGTTATTCTAAAAAATATAATATTTTTATATAAAATTATCATAAATTATTCAAAAAAACTTTACACTCATTGACAGAACATGTTAAAAAAATATTAATTTTTATATAAATATCCTAAAATTCTTTAAAATTAATCATAAAATTCTATATTTTCTATTTCCTACATTGACATAGTTATACTCGTAATTAAAATAAGTTAAATTTGATTATCTAACCTATTTTAAAATTAAAATTTTTTATTTTTAGATATTTTTAGCATAAGTAATTATCGAAACTTAGAGAATTCTACTAGAGTATGATTCTAACAAAAATTATAATAATTTTTATTTTATGATTAATTTATAAGGTGCTTGTTAATAAATAAATAGTAAAATTTCTCACCCATTATATAATGTTTGTAAGAATGTAGGATTATACAATAAAACAAAAGGAAAATAATCATTATAAATAGAAAGTTTGATATCAATGGATAGAAAGAAAGTAATGAAACACATGATCATTTAAATATAATAATACACAATTAGGTCACATACAGTGTGTGACATTTCTGTGCCCATTCGTTTGTTTTGTCCAAAGCATTCCTCGTTGTTGTCTTGCAGGCCACAAAATAGCTTTTTCTTGTTGTCTCGTAGGCCACAAAATAGCATTTCGTTCCCTTTTAAGTTTGGTTTATGTTATAGTAAATGTCATAGTAAAAGGTGATATGTTCGGCACGATAGCGTCTATGCAACTTATACATATGTGTTTAGGATATCTGATTAGGTGTTTAGAAGGTAAAGTTAGTAAATGGTTTTATATCTATGATGGATAATTTTAATTGACCTAAGAAACGAACACAATCATTCAAAGTCATTAAAGGTAGTTACGATCAATTCCTACTAATAGACTAAGTAACATCTCTACCAGACAACTATTATAAAAGAGGAATCGTGTAGATACAAGGGTGAGACAACATAATAATACATAGTTTGATTCTAACACTTGAATATTAACTTGAGCATCGAACGAGTATTATCGGGATTATCTCTTGATTTAATTTCGTAAGAATTTGACATCAAAGACCAACTCGAAGAAGAACCATATTGGACTTGAGTTGGCCTTCAATTTAAACAATCCAAAATTATTTTTAATATATTAGTACTAGAAAAAGGGTCGACTATTATATCTCAAGATTGTCATAGGCGAACCCTAAAGACCTAAATTTCTTAAACTTTTAGGCCTTGACTCTGAATACTTCGAACGCTCGTGGTTTGAATCCCCCGATTTCGATAATCAAGAATCAATGTCTAATAAGAGTCTCAACTGGACAAAGCCCACTTCTTGACCTAAACATATTTTGTCGGCTTTTTCAAGAATCGATCTTCACTCAACCGCTTTCTATTACAACTATGTTTATTCCCGTAGAAACTTTCTATATTCTACTTCAACAAATATATATTTTAATAAGGATACTCCAAATTGTCACTCCATACCTTTCTTAAGTTACCCAACTAGCTTAACAAACTTTGCCCGTATTGTCCCTCTTATTCTTGCTTTGATCCACCACCTACACTAATCCTTAACCAAGTAGCCGAATCATTCTTAGCTCAGAATTAGGCACAGCCTGGCTTACCTCCTCCGCTAGTAGCTCCAAATCAAGTTTCATTATAGTACCAAAATTCATGAATGAATTTATTAGCCAATCAAACAATCTTCTAACTAAAATCAAAGATCACCCGCATATGATTGACTAATAATTGATAGACATTCGTAACGTGAATAAAGTAAGAAAAACAATTAATTCCCTTACGTGTCAAAATTTTTCGACTACCTTAAGAGGAGTAGCTAGCGAATAATTAGTAGACATTTGTAAATTGATCATAATTTATGTAATGGCCATGTGTCAAGAGGGCATTTGGCCATAATTCCTCTTTGCTACTAGTGAGTATAATGCATGTAGCTATATCTAGATATGCTCATATTCTTTTGCTCATTGAGAGGGTGATATACTTGGCACATGCATTAATTGGACCCTCACGCCACCATACCATGGCGACGTTAGTGTCACATACCACCATACCCAACCTCTTGGCCTTTCGTACATCGTGACGTTTGGTTATATGACCCTATTCTGCCATTGAACCTAGCCCACTCGGCCTTTTATATGCTATAGTGTTTAATCATCTAATCATATTATGCCACCACACTTGACTACGACCCTTTATGCATCACTGTACCTAATCATATGACCCTATGCATCATCACACCTAGCCTTATGGCCCTTTATGTATCGTTATGCTTAGTCATATGACCTATCATACCATTTCACTCGGCTCTATGACCCTTTATGCACTACTGCACTAGGTCACTTGACCCTATTATGCCACTGCACCCAACCTCATAGTCGTTCATGCACCATTACATCTGGCCACATCACTCTATCACATAATCACACATGGCTCTATGGCCCTTGGTGCACCTCCGTACCCGGTCATATGACCCATAGTGTGTCACTTAGCATAGTTTTTCATGTCATCGCCCTTGTTTTTCTTGAATCATCATGCCATCGCTCATCGAAGCCAAATTTAATTTTAATTCTCGCATAGAGCTCCAACAATCATCGTAGTTGTGTCATCCCTTTGCCCTTCCATTGCGTCCCACCATGTTGTCGGGATATATCATATCTTTTACCTCGTCGCTACTCTTGGCATAATAAATTGATAAAGAATATGTTAGGAGAACTAAGTCCAAACAACTAAGTCAGAAAGATTAAGTCGAGCTGATCAAGTCATGCAAGCTGAGTTGAGCATGTTGACTCATGTTGACTTTATATGAAGTCGGTTAGATACTCTAATATTTCCTGCTTATGCCAACTAAGGGTCATAAGAGAGGAGTATTTTCAGACCCAACTTCATGATGCTCATTGGTGTAGGAAGTGGGGGGAGGGGGAGGCATTTGCTATGGTAAAAGTGACCTATCTAACATGACAATATTCTATACCATTACACATATGCATTCGAGATACCTATTAGGACTCAATCGCTTAACTATGCATGAGAGTCCTCAATTGATACTTGTCTAGCAAGTAAAGCCAACATATGACCTCACACCTATCATCGAACAGTACTAATTGACCTAAAAAATAATCACAACTACCTACAGTCATTAAAGGTAGTTGAACAATAGACTTTACATAATGTCTCTATCAAATATTGACTATAAAAGGGAAGTAACATTAGGCAGACTCAAGACATATAATAGTATTTAGTTTTTCTTCTTTGCACCACATAATACAATTAGTTTTTCTGACAAATTTTTGGAAAAAAAATCTTTTTTCTGGGAAAAAAGTGTTTCCCAAAGTGTCTTTGCTTTCAAAATTCCTTAACAACATTTTTTTTTATCTAATACCTAAATTATTATTTTTATCTAATACCTAAGCTGGTTCATAAGGTGAATCAGTTAGGTTACAATGTTTTTATACTACCTTTGCTATTTAAGCTGGTCCCAATTTATGTCCTTTTCTTTTCTTATAAACTGGTCCACAAAGTATTAAGAAAAAAATGATGCATTTATGAAAGAAGATTATTATTTACGACACTAATTTTACTATTTGTAATCTAATTTTAAATTTTTTAATATTTCCAAATTATTCTTTTACAAATATATGTAAATATTTTCTTCTCGTCTTTTTCTCGTCCTCTCCTCCTCCTCATTTTCTTCTCCTTATCTTCTTTCTTATCCTTATCATTATCATCTTCAATATCTTCCTCGTCTTCTTCTTCAATTCTTAGACGACAACGTTGAGAAAACAATAAACATGGATGATATCAATGATGAGCAGTGTTGACGGTGACGAGTAACTTCAACAGTGACAACAAGGGTCGATGACGATGATGACTAATAAAACATTATAAGAAAAGATAAGGGCATGCGAATAATAAACTTTTTACAAAATCCTACAAATAGTGATATTTTCAAAAAGCCAAAAAAAAGTTTTTTTTTCTCATAAATTCATGCTTTTTTTTTTTTACATAATTGACGGCGCTTTAGGATATTATCAAACATTATTGATACACATGTAAAAGATAATTTTCAAAAAAAATTAAATTTATTTAATCTTTGATTTAATATTAGTTCCCGGAAAAATAAACTTCATTTAGCTGCCCGTACTTTGAGAGCCATATGGAATGTCAAGATGGTATAAATGTATTGTAGCTTGACTTGCTCGACTGTCATGTCACTTCTAAATCAAAATAGAATTCAAAATTTCTTCTTCAATAACTCACAATACAATTTTTTCGATAAATCCGTCAAATTTATCTCCATGACTGCAAAATTTTTAATTGTTCCAAATTTCTTATCATCAATAATAATAATAATAGCACACTATGCAACGTTCTACCGTACCTCCAATAATTCTCTCTCTCTCTCTCTCTCGAGCATGCAAATTTGCGGTCTATAAGATGCATAGCATGCCACCGCTATGTATCCAATGTTAAATAATATGTTGATATGTTGTAGATAATCAGAGATAGTACTTTCCTCTTGTTTCGTCATCATAAGCTTGGATAAAAGACTGAGTTTGCGGGTACGCGAGTGATTTGCCAATGTTGTTTGCAGTGTAGACCAAGCATCAGCAGCTGTCACACATGAAGATATCAAAGGAGCGACGGATCCAGCAACTGAAGCTTGAATAGCTTGGAGAATGAGACGATCTTGACGCAGCCACAGTTTGTGAGCTGGATTTGGTACTGGATTGGAATCTCCGGGGATGGTGAGCGTAGCCGAAGGACAACTGAAAGAGCCATCAATGTAACCTAACAAATCATAGCCAAATAAAAGATTAGAAAATTGAGCTCGCCAGGACGCATAGTTGCCACCCTTTGATAACTTAAAGGGGATCAACGTGGCAGTATTAATGGAGATAAGCCCTGTAGAAGAAGAAGAAGTGGGAGTCCTTACAGGAACTGAAACATCAGAAGAGAACGAAGACATGTCTTGTGTGCAGCTCAGATCACACAAGGTGGAGAATGAAAGAGGATAGAAACTGCTGATTGAGTAGCAGCGGCGACAGTGGTGGCAACCGGCGTTCGCAACAACAAGAGGACCGGGGTTGCGGCTGGGAGGCGGGCAGCAGTGATCGAGTGGGCAGGAAGCAACGACGACGGCGGAGAAAGAGGCAGCGAGGGTCGTCGCTGGCCGGGAAGTTGCGATGCTGGAGAAGGGAAACAGGGTGCTCTGTTTCTATCGTACCGCAGAAACAGCAACGCTGACAGATTGCGCGGCCAAAGCTGCAACCAAGGGAAGGCAGCGATGGCGGTGCGAATAGGGCAGCGTCGCCGACGATAGAAGCGGCGATGGGTGGTCCGCTGGCTGGGAAACAACGGCCGCGGCCCTACTCGCTCGAGCGAGATATGGGCAGCGAAAGCTGCTGCGGCAGAGGAGAGTGGCTGGGAGATGCTCTTGTGCCTGCGCTTGCCTCGCGTCCAGTGATCCTTGCGAACCTTGAGATCGCCTCGATCACCAGAGCATCGGTGGCGGCGGCGGCGATCTCGTCGTCGAGAAGAGGAGGAGAAATCGGAGACGGTAGAATCGCCCGGTTCTCGTCAGAGCTCTGATACCATGTTAAATAATAAATAGATAAATAGATCGTAGAAGTTGTTGATCTTATTAAGATATTCCTCTCCTATTTATACAGGTTAGAAGGGAGAATTATCCTCAACAGTTTAGAGGATTTCAACATAATAGAGAGATTTCCTCAAACAGTTAGGGAAATCTCATCTACTATCATCCAACTCTCTTATGTAGTGAGAGAGAGAGAGAGAGAGAGAGAGAGAGAGAGAGGGAGAAATGGACGTAAAAGCCGCCCTCTGGTCTCTTGCAGCCATATTGATGGCCTCGCCCGGCGCCCGGCCGCCGGAAGGAACGCCCCGGGAGCCGCCCGCCATTCACCTCCTGAAGCCCTTGTTCGGCTCCGGAGGGCTGCCGGCCGACGGGGTCACCTGCGCGAGCTGGAGGTTCGGGGTGGAGACCAACAACGTCCGGGGATGGAGGACCGTCCCCCGCAGCTGCGAAGGGTACGTCGGCCACTACATGCTCGGCGACCGCTACCGCCAGGACTCCGCCGTGGTGACCGCCGCGGCCGCGGCCTACGTCGAGGGCCTCCAGCTCCCCGGCGACGGCATGGACGTGTGGATCTTTGATATCGACGAGACCGTACTCTCCAACCTCCCTTACTACGCTCATCATGGCTTCGGGTAACAGTACAACGTACTCTCTACATTTGCTTGACACTGTTTTCTTCCATACCACAGAGAAAACAGAACAAAGTGAAAACACACACAGAGAAGACGAGTCTTGAATGCTCTAAAGAATGCCATGGAGAGTCATCAAGATATGTAGCATACAGTGTGATAAATGAACAGGAAACCATTCAATATGCACCGATGGCGTGCCGATAAAGGTTGGAAGTCTCACATACCTACTGACACAAACGGCACCATCACATGTGTGCAAAAGTTATACATCGGACGCCGATGTCCCATCAGAGAACGATGAAAGAGACATCTTAAAACCATTTTATGCTATACTTTTATTGTAAGAAATCACTGTAACATCTAATCCTCGCTTTTCATGGAAGCAAACTCCAAACTCTAAACTTCGGTGACCTAAGCTACGTATAGAAAGCAAAGCTAAGGAAACATCATGATTGATCTGATCTTTTATTTAAGATTCTCTTCTGCAGGTGTATATAAGTATAATTCTGATGTTCCTTTGCACACAGATTATTTTTTGTTCTGAAAAGGAACAATAGTAAGTTCTTATCTCCAGGCATGGGGTTTGTGCAGGGTGGAACCATACAACGCCACTTCCTTCAATGCGTGGGTGGACAAGGGGATAGCACCTGCACTGCCGGAGAGCTTGAAGCTGTACCACAAACTACTCCCTCTCGGCATCAAGATCGTCTTCTTGACAGGGAGATCAGAGGAGAGGAGAAATGTCACCATCACCAACCTCAAAAGGGCTGGTTATCGGACGTGGGAGAAACTGCTGCTCAAGTATGATTCCTTCTGTTCAGTGTTTTAGCGCTCTGGATTGTCATACATGTATCGGGACGACCGATGAGTGATGTGTTTCTGATGTGATGGCAGGGGAGAAGGTGTGAACGGCACGGCCATGGCGTTCAAGACAGGTGAAAGGGAGAAGCTGGAGGAGCAAGGGTACAGAATCGTAGGGAACATGGGTGACCAGTGGAGTGACATCCTGGGAAAACCGGAGGGTGCTCGTACCTTCAAGCTACCGGATCCGCTATATTACATCAGCTGAGATGACATCTCCAACAACGTACGCTGTTCCTGCTGCTGTGTTTGAGTTCGCTAGCCTGCTGTTCTAAGTAGGACTCCTCTTATGGTTGCTGGTAAGTCATGGATTAGGTTGCATGGGAATAAACATCGAACGGGTTGCCTTCTTGCCTGTTTGCTTTACACCTATTCGTTTGATGGAAGGAGCTCAATGTGCGGTCTATGAGATATTTATGATACACGTATGACGTAATCTAATCGGGTCTTGATATCGAACCATCTCTTCTTATTGGATCGAACCTTATATCCGATTCGCTAAGCGTGTCCTCTTGTACATGTTTATAAGTTTATTCCCTTCATCGACGTTCCAAGGGATTGCAGGGGAGAAAGGGAGGCGAATGGCGTGGCAATCGGACGTCGATGAGCGCCTCCTTCACTCAGGTGCCCTCGACCCCTCCTTCCCCCATTTATCGCCTCTCATCCCTCGGTATAATCGAATCTAGTCTTCTTGCGGTCGATCGTCGCATCTTGGAGTCACCTGTTCGATCTTTTCTGCTTGATTTATGTCTGTTCTTGAGTTATGATGTGGATTTATCGGTGAAAATTCGGGCTCGAGAAAGATGGGATTTGTGGGTATATGGATCCACCAAATCCTTCGATGCATTTCCAAACAATTACTGGGAAATTTTGATGGGTATGGATTCCATATTCGATCATAAATCAATTGCTTTCGCACGCGCAACAACCCTAAATGTAGCACATTTCTTTGTCAATGTGATCAAATCGCTGCTTCCCTAGCGACAAAAGGATGGTGTGGTGAGTGGGGGTTAAGATTTTGAAGCTTAAGATTTTGCCCTGCCTTTTCTTCTCTTATTTAGTTCAATCTAGCATATTCTGGCATCCACCCCACGGACACGTCGGCTGCCACGGCAGACCTGGCATGGCATTCCGAAGCTAACGTAGCGTGCCAAGCCACCTCGACACCCCGGTTCTGAGCGAGACAGCCGCCTGCCATCCATACCCCCAACGCACGCAATGGGTACAGAAGCCACACCCAGGAACAACACTGGGGGTCGGGGCTTTAAACACCTGCGTACAAAGACGCCGGCGATCATTAACACCTACATGCATTAACACACGACAATGGGTCCAAAAGCTACCCTCGGACCAGCACTGGGTCAGGCCTTTAAACACCTACTCATGGAGATGCCAGTGATCATTAACGCCTATGTCAACACACGGCAACAGATATAAAAGCCACCCTCAGGACAATACACACGCACTCCAGATCAAAATCAGAATTCCCCTTCTGATTTTGATCTGATTTTGACCTATATGCAGGCATCTGGTGGACAGCTAAAGGAGTGATCTTCAGCCTCCACCTAGACCTCGGGTTAACACGCTCCAACTCGAAAGCCGTGTTGGTGATCTTGCGGACGGGCCAAGCCGTGTTGACACCTCAACCACGGCATAAAGGTATAAAACATTCTACAATCCAACTATGGTTAATGAGATCAAACCATTGCTTTTATTGGTTGTGCTGTAGCAGCGAGGCAGGTTGAAACACAATTGCTTCTTGATTGGGTTTTAGATCTCCAGCCGATTTAGTAAATTCTACACTTTTAAGGAAGTTCTCTCTGTTATCGGGTTTTCCTGGTCGAGATGCATAGAGAGTTCATGTTTTACAAAAAATAAAAGAAATGATGGAAAGACTGAGAAAGGGGATAGCCCCAAACCTGGTGTTGATGAGATTGATAAGGAAGAGACTGCCAACATATGAAAAGCTAGAATTTCTATAAGATGTTATCAATCTTTGTGTGAAAACATGTCTAAAATTCTTTTGGGTTATAAAACTACTGCAGTAAAATGTATTTGGTAGATAAAGTATCTGACAACTGAAATTTTTCTACCATGTCATGTAGCCTATTAGTTGCCATGCCATGGAGAACATTAGTCCTCCTAGAGTTCTCTACCACGGCTAATCTGAACTTTCAGCCTTTAATTGTGTTGTCTTGTGATTTGTTATTATTACCTTGGATGCAGGGTTAGGCATTCTATCTTTAGGTTTATCGAAGCTTACTTTTAGATCTTGGTGCAACATCTTGACAATTTTCCATTACCAATTGCATCTAGATTATCTTAAGGTGAACACAGTCTCCTATGTTAACTTTATCTCTTAAATCTACATCAATCATTCTTTTAGGAAATATGTCGAACTCATTTCTATTGCATTCTCTGGCTCGTTCATTTCCAATGCTTGACTATGTTATTTACTGTGTGCTATGAACAAATGCAGTCAGACGTCCTTATGTCAATGCCTCTTTTTGGCATCCACTTCTCAGAAATGCTCAGCATATGATCATTGCTTTCTCCATTTGATACTCTTTTCAGCATTCTTGACCTTATTACCTAGTTCCTGGCTTTTTTTTTGTTTTGGTGCGAATGACATTGCATAATGTTATTATGGCAAGTAGTGACAAAATAGCTGTGCCAAAGATGCTAGAGCAATGTTAGTATTTTAGACTTGCCCATCAAATTATGCAATATCATCATGATGAGCTAATTTTCTGCACAGGTATTTATACCGGAGTTGATATTTGTCAAGGTTACAGTCATGTCATAGTAGACAAGGTGAAGTATACAATCACAAAGGAAAGGTCAAAAGTATGTCCAATGAGATCCCCTTCTTAAGTTAGTGTTTGAAGGAGAAGATAAAGAGAATAGAATATCAGGAAGACGGTTTTAGTAGTCAAAGTGAAGTTTGGAGTCATTTTTACTTGTTCTTGGGGTTACTATTGCTTATAGCCACTTCTCCTACCGGAACAACTGCAGCAATTGTGGAGAGATGATAATCATGATTTTGTTGATGATTACTCTTTTCTTTAGATGTTACAAGAACTAGACAGGCTCACTGAAGATCATGTGTCATGTTTACTCTTGAGCTTTACCAGAATACTGTTTGTGCTGTTTGTGTTGTTTGATCTAAGAACAACTTGTATATACTCAAATTCCAATGACGGAATATAATCGAACATTGGATTGAGTAAAACCCTGGTGAAGAGTCACATATTTATCATGAGATTGAGCAACCTGTTTATATTGTATCCCTTTTATTACGTGCTTATCTTCAAGTCCCATGGTATCATTACAAGTCTTTCGGATATTTGACAAAATTTCAGGGATGTATTGGGAGAAGCTGAGAGAGGAGTTAAGTTGAAATTAGCGGAATAAGCACGTCTTTCCGAGATATTATTCCTTCGGAACTTGAAGAACCTTTCACACTAATGTGTGTACTAAAATCTATGATCCTTCTCATAGTAAATCATGTTTGTTTCTCTAGTTTATAGTTCTCGTGCCATTTATCTTCTTCAGGCATTGGCTATTTTTTCTCGATTTGTACAGCATAAAACAATGTCAATTTCATTATTTTTCTGATTCTATTGTACTAATAATCATATTGTTAAAGAATTATTATGATCATCAGGGTTTTAGCAAATTATTTTCCCAGGGTCATTTGGATTGCTGGTCAGGTGAAATCACATATTAACTGATGCATGTACAGCATGATGTAGCATAGTAACAACTATTGACTGTGCCACTTGTTAGCCGAAGCTTCAGCTCCTAGTGCTCACCCTTTAAGTTTCTAGCTCTTTAATCTTTATTTCTCGATCATTTCCTCCACCTCAGTAACTTCTGATTTGACTGTGTTTTGCAGATGACTTCCTTGAAGCACCTTTAATATTCTACACAGCATTTCGGCACGGTTTGCAGTAGAAGTGGTCGTCTCATCAACACCTCAGCTTAGATCGATTCTTGCGATTTCTACCCGGTGACATGATCAAATCTGACCTCACCAGCATTTAAATCGCACCCATGGCCATGCTATGCTCTTCACTAGCATCTGATAAGCTCTTATTCCGGCTCCATCTCTTCATCTGCAGAAGCGGAGCCACCTCGATGTTCCGCCGACACCCGTTCCTTCGGTCGCAGTCCATCAGGTGTCGCACCACCTCCTTCATCGAAGGCCTGAACACCGGAGTCCACCTCGTGCACTCGATTCCCAGCCTTAGCACCGCTTCTATGTCATCCATGTAGTTGACATCTTCACTCAGTTCCTCGTCTACCATCTCCGTCAGCCTACCATCCTCTTTGAAGCGGCGCGCAGCCCACCCGGCTAAGCCTTCGTGCTCACCACCGTCTCGGGCTTTCCTTCCTGTCGTCAACTCCAAGAGCACCACCCCGAAGCTATACACGTCCACCTTCTCATCGATCTTCGAGTATCCACACTCTGCAACCACAACGACCTCCGTTAATAGCTGTACTATTCCACTTGCATCAACAAAATGGTCGGATGCCCCTATCTCTAGGACTCACCTGGAGCCATGTACCCGAAGGTGCCTGCTATCGCCGATGCCGACTCGAGCTCACCGACCTTGACCAGCATTCGTGCCAAGCCGAAGTCGGCCATCTTAGCTCCGAAGTCGGAGTCGAGGAGTATGTTGCTGGACTTCACGTCGCGGTGGATGACCGGCGGAGTACAGTGGTGGTGCATGTAGCATAACCCCCTCGCAGCGTCGATGGCGATCCCGAGCCTCTTCGGCCAGTCCAGTGGGTCGCCGTGCCCCGACGAGCCCGTCCTTGTCCTTCGCCCGCCATGAAGCCACTGATCCAGACTCCCGTTCTCCATGTACTCGTAGACCAGCAGCTTGGATTCCGCGTTTGAGATGCAGCAGAGCAGCTTTACTATGTTGGCGTGCCGAATGGAGCTCAAAATATTGACTTCCGCCTCGAACGCTTTCTCCATCTTCCAGTCCAGCTTACTGTTGTTCCAGATCTTCTTCACGGCCACAGCCTCGCCGGTGCGATCCCCCAGGTTGATCCTGAAAACCTGACCTGATCCTCCACTGCCGATGAGGTTGCCCTCCGTCAGCCCACGTATTATGTTCCGTTCTGTGAAGTCGAGCTGATGAAAAGATGTCAGCTTGTATGGTGGAAGGTCACCGCTGTCGGGTCTTCGCCGGCACATCAGCGTTCCAACCACAACTATCATCAAGAACGTAACCCCACCGAGCACCAAAAATATTATGACCAGCCTCTCCGAGACCTTGTCTGCACCGCTCGATCGGTGCGCGCAGATATTGAGGTTCACTATAGCCTTGGAGGTGCAAAGTCCAGCGTTGGAGAGGAAGCTCTGCTCGTAAGCTTGGTTCTGTAGCTGCAGAGGAATCTCGCCGGAGAGTTGGTTGTAAGACAGGTTAAGAACGTTGAGCTTCAGGTTGCCGATCTCCGGCGGTATTGATCCCGATAGCCGGTTGTGCGAGAGGTCGAGCATGGTGAGCACCTCGAGCGACCCCATTGCCGCAGGGATGCCTCCGGAGAGGTAATTGTCGCTGAGATCGAGCTGGGTGAGGAACTTCAAATTGGATATGCCTGCCGGTATGACGCCGGAGATCCGATTTCCGCCGAGCAACAGAACCTGGAGACTCGACATCCCGCTGAGTTCTGCCGGGATTTCGCCGGAGAACGTGTTGTTGCTCGCCTCAAGGACCGCAAGCTTTGGTGCGAACGACGGGATCTTTCCCGATAACCTGTTGTCGTTGATCTCCAGCCGCGTCATGTTCCACTGCAACTTGTCAGGAAGGACGCCGGTGAAGCGGTTGTGGTGGATCAACACGACCGTCAAATTCTCTGCTGCCGACCATAGTCGGAGGGGAAACTCGCCAGAGAAGTTGTTGTTGTACAGCTGTATGTTAGCCAATCGGTGGCAATAGGAGAGAGAAGCCGGCAGCTCGCCGGTGAGGTTGTTGTTGAAGACCACCAGCGACCGAAGAGCTCCGTTTTTGCAAAGGCCTTGGGGCAAGCTTCCGGAGATTCTGTTGTTGGACACCTCGAGGTTCTTCAGATTGGAGTGCTTCCCCAGCTCCGGTGGCAAGACTCCGACGAGGTGGTTGTTGAAGAGCCTAATGTCGGACAGGTTGCGCAGGAGGCCGATGCCTCTCGGGATCTCGCCAGACAGGCGATTGTAATACATGAGCAGGAGTCTGAGATTACTGAGATTGCCGAATTCCTCCGGTATCGATCCCATCAGCTGGTTTGTTCCCACATCGATCTCCTCCAAGTTTAGCGCCGCGATTTTGCCGGAAATATCTCCCGTCAGGTTGTTGCTGAACAAGTAGAGTATCTTCAGCTTCTCTAGCGACCATATGGCTGCAGGGATGGAGCCATTCAGATGATTCCAGGAGAGGTCGAGATGCTCGAGCTCGGCCAGCTTCCCGAGAGCCTCCGGTATGTCGCCGACGAGGTTCACTTTGGTCATCCACAGGTACTTCAGTCTGGTCATGTTCCCGAACTCGGCCGGAAGACGCTGGCTCGTGAAGGGATTGTATGCAAGCTGTAGTCGTTCAAGCGTCGAAAGGTTACCGAGCTCGGCCGGGAAGGAGCCATCGAAGAGATTGAACTGAAGACGAAGATCCCGAAGGGACGAGAGCCGGCCGATGGGGGGCGGGACGTCGCCAGAGAAATTGTTACCAGAGAGATCAAGGTAAGCGAGCTGGGATGACATGTTATCGATATCAGAAGGCAACTCGCCGACAAAGAGATTCTGGGAGAGATTAAGGTACTCGAGGATTGAGCAGCGGTAGAGAGAGGTGGGGAAGGCGCCGGGGATGTAGTTGTCGGAGAGGTCGAGGTAGGCGAGGCTCGTGAGGTTGCAGAGGAAGGGCGGAATAGGCTCAGTGATGTTTATATTGGAGAGGGATATCTGCGTGACGGAGCCATCGCTGCACTTTATTCCCGGCCAGTCGCAGTGCGGGGAGGAATTGTTCCAAGAACCGAGCGCAGGAGCGCTGCTCCACTGGCGTTTTAGGTTCAAGAGGAGCTCCTCCTGGTCGTTTCCATGGGCCACGGTGGCTCGGGAGATGAAGAGAAGGGGAAGCCATAAGAGAAGTGAGGCGTGCACGAGGAGCAAAGACGAAGAGAAGAAGAAGAAGGAGGCTGCTGCAATGGATTCTTTACCCATCGGAAGCTTCTTAGTTGCTCGAGGGACCAAAGACTGCACTCCTCCTCTGCTTATATCCTGAATGAAAAGTGGCGCTAATGATCAGAAACAGAGAAACAGAAGTCCATGGTGAAGACACACACAAACTGTGGTCTTTTAGAATATGACCTGTCATCGTCTTCAAGAGAGTTCAGTATTACAACAGCAATACGAGTTACTACTTGTATAACGTCAGTGCAACTGGAACCACACCTGAGACGTGCACCATGTTTTATGCTATGGCACACCGGAAACTTAAGTGGACCCTACGTTGACGGACGTGACCCTAAGAGTTCGGTGGTCGACGACACTGGAGTTTTATCCACCGGCGGCTTTTGGGTGCTGCGTTCGTGGAAGGGTCAAACAAAGAATGATTGTTGTAGCGAGGATTAGAAGAAACCAATAGTGGAACATCCTATTAGCTAGCTAGCTCAAAATTTTCTAAAAATATCTGAAAATAAAAATTAGAATAATTTTTTAAATTAAAAAATAAATATATATTTAATATAAATTAAATAAAAATAAATATTATATAAAATTTGATCGTGACGCACAAGAATAACGATTGAAATCGATCATTACCATTCGATATAATCTTGTATCACATAATATAAGCAGAAAATGTCTCATCATAAATTTATATATATATATATATATATATATTATTATGATCGAATACACCATTTAGATGATTAGATATCATTGGAGGTAAATCTGTCAAAATCTTATCTATCCTATAGCACACTGAAAGGATATATTTGTAAATATGAACCTTGGTAGGGTCAACTAGATCAAGAATCAGCCCGCCATGTTTGACTGCCGGAGTCTCCGGTCAAAGTCTTCGACTACTCGAAATCAACTCGATGGCTTACACGCATTAAATATTCTCTTCCATTGGTTATCATGTCGCTATTTTAGCTTCGAAGCAGCAATGGAGACGACTTGTTGACCCAGCGATGACCACGGCAGGGATAAAAGCACTTCCCCATGATGTGATCGCCATTAACCATTTCTTTGTGGCATCCGATGCCCTTTTCTGTCACCTTCTTCGAAAATATCTCCGTATAAGATTTAGAAGCCCAAAAAATTGGATTGTTTCAAGTCGAGCTGTGTCCCCAATTATACAGTGTTTCTTCTCAACAAAGAGTGCATAATCAAAACAAAAGAAACTCGTAAATGCATTTTGATCCTTTACCGTCTCATAAAGGTGGTCAATTACCTACCTAACCATGGTGGAGCGCAAGCATGCGAGCATTAAAGATGGTCATGATTTCATGACCGACGTTTTGACCTCCATAAAAATGCCATCTAACAATCCCAATTCCACCGAAGAAGAAGATAAGCAGTAGATTATTCATCGTCAGGAGAGGATCAAATCCTAACCTAGTCTAGTGAAAGGTCGAGTGGATTCTACTCTACTCTTGCCTAATTCCTACCATGGACGAAATCCACCGGGAATCAAGCATCATTGCAGATCACCTTCTTTCTCGGACAAGCTATTATGGTGCATTGGGCAATTTGCTCATCAACCCAATTCATGATTGGGGCCCAATTAATGAGTCCAAGTTAGGCCCATTCAGACAATTTATATGGTCTATCGCTTTGAAATTGGGCCTTATGTGTCTTCAAAATCTCAATCTGACGCAAATTAAATCAAATAAAATTGGTTTATGCCACTAATTTGGAAACTATGCCCATCTTGGAGAACTAATTGGCCCAATGGCAATTTCGAAAATTTAATGAAGATATGCGGAGTAGAACGTAATCTCGCATGCCTCCTTAACAGCGTCCGTATCGGCCGAGTGCTTTCCCTCCCACGGAAGCGATCTCCTCTCACCTTTTCTCCGCTTGTCCTCGTGCCCGCGGTCCATGGTTTCCGCCTCCTCCGACCCGCCGCCTTCTAGACCCCTCAACTCTATCGCCGTTGATCCGCAACATCACGCGCGGGACCTCCCTTATCGCCCTCGTCAACGTAATCAGGCAGATATGGCGACGGCAGGCAGAGCACATTCCGCTCGATCTTCAGGTAGAAGTATGTGCTTCTCAGTCTACTTCGTTAAATTTTCTGAGGGGAAATGCTATCATCTTGTGTTTGGTTTGCCCCATGTTTATTGTTTAGTAAATGTGGGTAGGTCGATGTTATCGTGTCATTGTTGATCGACTTGGAATGCCACAATCGATTTCATAGTTGTTTTTTTACAGGAATTCTATGATTATATTTGTTTTTCCTTTCTTTGGTGGATGATTGCTAGGTTTTTGGTGTGCTCTCTTTTTTTCTTCCTGGTATTGATTGCATGTGACAGAGATGCGGGACTGATTAATGTATCAGTGGACTTCTGTAATTTAAGTGAAAGTACCAAAACCAAAGTTCTTTCTTTAACAATTATTCATGATTATGGAATTATTAGGCGAAGACTGGTGCATTTCTCTCATTTCGGCACCACTTTTGGCATATTGTTGTCAGAGTTTATTCCTATCAGCTTCTCCCATTTCTACACCACTTTTCACTCCATTCCTGTGTCTCTGCCTCCAGTACATCCCTTGAGTCTGCAGATATGTCAGTTAGGTGGGGGGAAAATGTATAAATGAAACTGAAAATCAAAGTGAAGCTAGTCAAATTTCCAATTTGTTTATTTAATTTAGTGGGTGGGATTATGCCTGATGTTCTGGTGTTTTCTGCGAACCTGAGGGTCAAGATGTTTGAGGATTATGAGAAGTTAATGCTGTATTTTGTGAACTATTTGTGTTATCCTTTTCTGCAGTAAGTGTTCCATGTTTGATATTGTTACAGTTTCATCTAACTTCACACTGCCTCACTTGCTGAGCCCTCTCCTTGCCTTTGGGCAGTTAGCTTCCATTCGGTCGGAGGATATTAAACTCTGCATAGTTACCTGCAAGCACTAGAAACAAGTCAATCCTATTCCACTCAAACTTGAACTTGATACAGTAGTGGGCTTGTACATCTTTCTCTAGTGTATTTTCTTATGGCTTCTCACCCTATTTTGTTTCCATATTCCATTGACATTTTAACTTCGTCTTAATTGACAATAACCTTGTTTTCTACCAACAAGGCCTCCTGCATATTTTGACATGAGTTTTAGCTGAGGCTAAGCAATCACAACTAATAATGTCTTTGTATTATGGTTGGAAAATGCCAATCTATGCAGTCGTTATTATTCTTTTACAGGGCCATGATAGTATAGGGAGTGTTGTATTTCCTTCTGTGATTCATTTGGCTGTTGGTTTTCTACTAAATATAATGCTTAATGAATTTTGATTGAAAACTAAAGCTTGACCTTCTTGTTGGTATCTATAATCTGCCTATCCACATATTTTACTTGTGCAAAAATTTTGTTTGCAAAGGTTGACACATTTTCTCACAAATTTTTAGTTTTTGACCAGTTTTTTTTTTGGATTAAACATAATTGATCTTTTTTCAAAAGCTTAAGACCTTTCTTTATGGCTTTGATAAGATAGGATATCCTGATCTGAAATTGAACAATCGTTTCTGCTTTGCTGTTAAACAGTTTCTTTACCATTTCGGACAAGCTCGCCAACTAGAAATTGTATTCTTGGGGGAACCAGCCATGTAGTGTATAATCTGATTTCGTTAGATGAACAATGTTCACATTGAATTTGACAACTAAAATTGCATCAAGGAAACAAGAACCAAAAAAAATTGCTTTTGCTTGAAATAGTAATAACATAGGACAACCTAAACCAGTGCTAAGGTTTAATTGATCGAGAACAAAGTTAGTGAAAAGAGAGGAAAAAAAAAAAGACAAAGTCAGAGAGACGAAAATTTAGTATGCTCAATTTAGTATTTAGAGGAAAATACTCAATTAAAACAATGAAAGTACAAATAGTGCAATTTTAGTGGATCACGTATAGTCAAGGAAAGGTATAGAACAGATTTATATGATCGTACTCCATGTCATGCTACAATAGTGCCACGAAGTCATTTGATGGGCATCCATTCTTTGGTATCGACTTGATAACATGCATCATAAATTTGTAACTCGCCGGTGCTTGCTCATGCAAGTACAATATTCATGAATTTTCAATAATGATGTATTACTTTGTATGGACTTTTTTTTAGTCACAAAAAGTTCTAATACCTCCATAAGATTAAAATCATAGAGATCAGTGATGACTACAATTAAGAAATCAGAAAGACAGCTTCTGATTGGTTTCAGAAATGCTACTGAAGTTGTTCTTATGTTTTTGACATGAATGGTGAATAGTGTTGAAGTGAATGTGCCACCCCTTCAATGGAACCACACGCTGCAGCCAAGGAGACGAGGAAGCAGAGGAAGCTTAAGCTTTGCAACAGCTTCCACTTGGGTGAAGACCTTGCAATTTGATTTCGTGAAATGTACATCTCAATGGGAAAATACACTGTTAGAGGCCAGAATCCCACAGCACCAAGTAATGAAAGCACATCATTGAAGAAGGGCATCAGCATTGCGAGAACAGTGCTTATCACCACAAAGGTTGTCCTCCAAAGCAGTCGGAAAATGTTAATGTTGCAGCCAAGGTTTTTGTTAATTGTGATGGGATGCTCATGAGTCAGTATTTGTAAGTCAGGACACTTTCTAGCAAACCATGTCTCTACTGCAGCAAACAATGGCTGGCAGTACACCTAGAAAATGAAATAGCCAAAATGTCTATTATTAGTTAGCACAGAAGATGTCTGATGCAGGTAGAGAGATCTTCAAAATTAGTTATTGTTGCTGATCAGATATGAGGTTACCTGGTAAGCACCAACTAGATGTGCCACTATGCAGACGTTACCGACATCTATTAGCCAGTATGGCTCATAAAATCCGAATCCGGTTAGTATGTTTCCTGGAGCTTGGTTCCCAAATGCAGAATAACCTAGGCAACCACAGAGGATATAGAATGTAGTGGTTGTCACCACACCGATTAAACTTGCTTTCTTCATTTCTTTGTTCTCTGCAGGAGGAGATCTTAGGGTATCCTAAAAGTCATGAATATTGGATGAGTGCAGAGCAAGGATGTGATTCGTAAGCAGGTAACTGAAAGACATGGCAAAGGTTTTGGTATACATCAGTCGTCAGCCTACCTGGATTTCAATTAAGATCATGGAATATGAGTAGGAAAATGCTATATCTCCAAGTGCCTGAAAAGTGCTCCATACCTTCTCAGATGCACTGACATCCACTCCAACTATGGTACCAGTAATGGTTGTTTTTCTGGTATTCCCTGTTGAAACCAAAGTTTGATTCAGATTTTCTCTTCAAAGGTTTATGCTTAAGGTATTGCAAGGTTGTGTTTTGTTGTTTGATATTTGATCATACAAAGGAGACACCTGAGATGATTCTGGCTGCTGAGAGACCCACAGCAATGAAGGAATAAGCAAAGGACATCACTGCTGCAACAATGGACAACCACCATAGCTTATGAAAGTTGGGCAGTTGGGACAGGAAGATCTGAATGATTCCATACCCGACCATGAACACATTGGTGGAGATACTGCAAGCTGCTTCGTGGCCTTTCTTGTGGAAACAATTAGATTTGCTCACAGCCCTGTGGTCATCCAAAGAAGAAACTTATTAGAGAAACGATAAAAAGACTTAAACCTATCTCAACTGTTTAAAGCTTTAAAGCAGATGTCATGGACTGTGTGTGGATGACCAAAATCTGACTTTGTATAGAGCATGCAATGAGCTTACGCAGCACTGAGGCCTGCGGTAATTGTATAACCAATGGAAACTCCAAAGAGGTTGACATATTGGCAGAGTCCGCACAACCAGATCTTATTTCCTCCTGCATGAAGACTTTGTATGTTTAATTTGTTCATGGAAAGTTTGTACCATGATGAAAGATGGGGTTAGAAATTCAAGTGCCTAAGTTGGATTTCACTGCTCTCATGTAGGTGACGTTTCTCATCCCAGATATTGGATCTTCAGTCCTGTAGCAATCTGCTAGAAGACTGGAAGTGTAGATGGTGATGAGGGCGAAAAGCGCCAGAGCTAGAGGTCCAGCTATCCAACCAAGTTGCGCCGTCGCCCACGCTAAGGATAGCACACCAGAACCAATGACTGCTGTTACGATATGTGAGCTTGCTGTCCACACAGTTCCTGCACATTACATCATTGCTGTTAGAATACCAGGGAAAGTTTTCGGAGGACCGGATCAGTAAGAGATGGAATTTAAGTGAAATTTACAGCCAGATTCAGTCGTTCACACCGACTAATTTGAGCAATTTGAAAGGTGAGTTGCTTATACAACAAGACTCAATCTGGTCAATGATATTTTTAGTAACACTTTTGGCTTCTTATCACAATTTAAGGCATTTTTTTCTACTTAAGTATCTGTTTTGAGTTAATAGGCTGTTGATTATGAACTTAGGTTACTGCCCAAGCTTTCATGGTGCTTGTGAGATCGACAAATATGTATTGTTAACAATAATATTAATAAACGTTAGAAAATTGTATGTTCTCCCATCCCATCAGTTGTTCTAAAGAAATAGAAAGGAGGGGGAAAAAAAAACATAACTGCTGCATGCTTATCATCAATGGTTGTTACGAATTGATACTGATTCTACATAACAAAATCAACAATGCATGCAGCTACAAGAAATATTCTAAATCCAATGATATTGACAGAGATTTAACTTGTCGAATTAAGTCTGCATTAAAATTCAAGTTCATCTTATTCTGATCCAATTTGAGTTTGATTAAGCTCGGTTTAATGACAAATCCAGACCCGAACAATTTCAAGTGGAGTTTGAACTCAGCTCAGCTCGTCTTGGTTAAATTTGGCTTGAATTGTTGTATATTGTGTTTATTATGCATTAGGATTAAATTTAAAATGTCAAACTAAAAAAAAAAAGAAATTAAGGCTTAAATGAACTGAAATCAAACATCATTCAGGGTTAGTATAATAACTGAAGCATGAATTAAATCATATTACCATTACAAACAAAGCTCCTTTCATCAGATAACTCACTAGGATAATCTCTCCTCCAAATCCTAAATATGAATATAATTTGAGCTAATGCATAACCAGTACATGTTGCAATTTTTTATGCATGATTCCAGTATTTATGTCTGACAAAGCCTGTTCTTTTCATCCCTCTCAACTAATGCTACTAATTCTCGTCGCTCTTGATTTGTAGGACTCCTACTTTTCTGCAACCGTGCATGACAACAGGTGGGGGAGGGAGTGGGGAGGAGGAAGAAGAAGAAGGTGAGGAAATTGGACAGGCAAAGGAATGATACGTACCGGTCCTCCTTGGGCGGCCGTCGTCATCGAGCTCCTCGTCCATCTTCCCTGCCATGATTACTCCATCTTCCTCCATTTCTGCCTCGAACGTCCTCATCTCTCTCCCCCTCTCTCTTTCGTCCTGTCTCTGTGCAACTGATGGATCCAAGCTTCGTCGCCGGTTATGTACGTATATTATGTGTTGTGTATATACCTGAAGAGAAAGTCACGGGGAACTACTGCTTTTGTTTGATGCAGGAAGGAATCCTTGTATGTATCTACCTCTACATACGTATTATACGTTAGTATCTACTGTGTTTCGTGCAGGTATCCATCTACCTCTCTCCATCTATGCATATGCATATAAAGAAAAGGAAAAGACTCGAGTGGATCGATGGGTGGACCGACAGGCGTCGCTCCTCGACGACCCCGTCGATCCGTTTGAACAGGTCGAAGTCGCTTTAGCGGTCCTCAGAGCTTCTGTTCTTGGCGATGGATTAGCCATCAATTTTGGGTGTTTCCAATTTTATGTAATAATTGAGTGGTATTTTGAAAGAAAGAAAGAAAGGGAAAATAAAATAAGTGAATTACTTGTTATTAATTTAATTACATATGACTGAGATCGGAGGCTTTTCAATGACGTAGCAATAATGTAAATCTCTTGTGTGTATGGTTTTATTATAAGTATTTGATTCAAAGAACAAGAAGGATTAATACGTAAATTAATCTCAATTATGCATTCATTATATTCAAACCTCGTACGAAGAGAAGAGAAGAGAAAGAAGACTTGTGTATATAGTTATTTAAGGATTAATACATAAATTAATCTTTCGATTTATAGCCGACTTTTTTTTCTTATTCTTATTATTATTATTTTTAGCCGTTCGATTTGGTCCCTACATTTTGCCAAATGACATTTTATAGCCGACTGAAGGCGGGGAGGGGGGGGGCTAAACCCTCTTTTCGTCGCTCGCTGGGCTGGTCGGCGACGTGGCGGCGATGGCAGCGGAGGAGAGGATGAGCGTCTACAGGGCGTCGAGGAGCATCAAGAGGATGGATAATTCTCTCTACAACGCGCTGCGCTCCATCTACGAGGACTCCACCTTCGTGGCCGAGATCGCCGGACTGTGGCCGAGCCTCCCGCTCGTCGCTAATCTCCGCTGCGGCCTCTGGTACGCCCCCCGATTCGAGGCCACCTGCTACTTTAAGTCCACCGACGGGCACACCAACAACTGGTGCTTCAGCACCTCGCGCCTCAACCTCCACCTCGCCCGACTCGCTGGTAAAGCCTACAAACCCACATTCCCGAATCCTCAAATTTTCTTTCTTCGTTGTTTCTTTTTGTTGGAAACTGGCGTATCTATAGGGCTTTTCTCTGAGTTCGTGATCTTGGATTTGTTTATATGCTGTCCTTCGCGAATTGAGGTTCTTCAATGAAAGATCACGCGGAAGAGTAAAAGATGGGAGTTTTGGCTGGGGCATCAATCTTTCCCTTGTCCTCACAAGATTTTTTCATGATGTGTTATAGATCGAGGAATCGGAAGAGGGTATAAGATGGGATCCTGAACATCTTTCAAACTTGAGTTTAAAGAATCTTGTAATTGGTTTAAATAACAGCGATGAGATTTTCTAGGTTTTGTTGTACTTACTATACCATGGTTCTTGTGGTTTTCCTTGCGAGGTTTCTTTTGATGGATTATAGAAGGGATAAGAGATGGAATCTTGAACATCTTTCATAGTTGAGTTTAAAGAATCTTTTAACTGGTTTAGTTAACTGCCACGAGATTCTCTAGGTTTCCCTACCTTCTACACAAGAGGGAGACAGAAAAATCTTTCATTTCTTTGAGGGATTTTTTTTTTTTTTTGCATCGTTTCTGATTCTTTCTGCACCTGTAGATCTCATCAAATGGTTCTCTCTAACAGAATGTGAACTGCGTTTGTAATTTTGCAGTTGACTTTGTTTTATAAAGGTGTGTTGGGGCTGAACGTTTTTCTGAATTTTGGTAGGACAGAGAGGAGGGTGTCTTATAGTCGATTCGACGAGGAAGGGAAAACGCTTTCCAGATAGCATGTCAAAGACAATTCCAATATGGGCATGTGTGATAAATTGTGCGATCAAGAATTATCTGCAGAGGATGCTTGGTGATAACCACCAAGGTCAGGAACTGGTAGGCAACAGATGACATAAAAAATAGAACTATTGTTTGCTATTTGATATTGATCTGAATTATAAACATTCAGAACCTGTCATTAGAATCGTACCTAGCCACATCCTGGTTCCGTGCTCTTATATTCTTTAAGGTATCAGCATGTAAAGGATCACTATGGTGGATTAGTTGGCTTATGGCCTGCATCCTTACCCATCCTTCCCTGTAATATGTGTGGATAAGTATCCATGATTTGTTGACATCTTAATCTGTGATTATAGACTTAACATCAAGTTAGACCATGATACTGGTTTTTGAATTTTATGATAAGCTTAATTTTTGTTATTTCAAATTCTCACAACATTAAAGCACAATTTGCAAATTTATTTATTGAAAATTTTTCTTACATGTTTGCATATCTTTTGTTGCACTAAAAATTTTGGATGCAAACCAAATATTTTCGTCTATTCCTGTACAGAGAACTTTGCTACAAAATCTTTGCCTTGACTATCTACTCAGTTGCACGATGATCATTTTTGTCTACCTTTTATTTTTCGGTTATTGTAGCATGTTCATCTTATGGTTTCTAAATCATACATCAAAGGTTCTGTTCAATTATATTCTGGGATTGATTATTTTTATGTTTATATGCATTATACCTCTCCCAGGAATCTAATATTTCCTCCAATGAGACTTCTGACATGAGGCTCAAATCTGCTGACTGGGATTGCTCCTTGCATCTTCCGATATGGGTCTCAAACTCTGAGAAAGCAATTATAGAGACACACCTTCGAGAGTGGACCATGCTGTTGGAAGCTTGTGGTGCTGATATTGGTTCTCTTGCGTCAAACTTGAGAAAGCCCCTTCGTCCATTATGGATTTCTCAAAAGACTCTCATTTGGTTGAATGAAATTCCTGATCATGATTCTTGGGAGTTCATACCACTCATCCTGGTCTCAGCGTCAGCATCAGATGGAATATCTCAGTCAAGAACGAGCTCAGGATTTAGCTGGCATTATATTCCAGGAGCTGGAGATGATGAAGAGAGCTGGGCTCGAGGCCTGTCCGCTGACCTGTTTTGGAAGCATGCATTCGAACTTATAGATGCTGGGCCTGAACTGTGCAATCGACAAGTTGCTGAAATTGTTGAAAAAGAAAGAGTATATCTTGCACAAAGGGGCAAACATTGTCCTCAAGTAACACTCAAGACTGGGAAATCATCTACAATCAATCATCCTATTTCTCTTGAAGAACCTAATATTGTTAGTGAGTTGATGGAGACTGAATTTCCCATCAACTCCATGAGTTCAATATCATCCTGCAAAGAGCATACTATATTTTGGCTTGGTTTGACTAACGTTGCAGTGAGCACAACCTCACATGGTATACTAAGTTCTTTTGTGTTTTTCCCTGCAGAATTGCTTTTAAACTCTCTTGTGTTCTTGATGCTGAATCTCTTTATTCTTTTTGCACTTAAGCTTTCTCATGTTCTTGATGCCTGATCTCTTTACTAGTTTTTCTTTAGCCCATATATTTGTTCGAAAAGGTATCTGTAAATCCACAATGTCTCAAACTCAAAATGACATCATATTTCCTCAGCTTGAGCCTACAATGCTACCACTAGGTTGGTTCTGTGGCCTGAAAGGCATAACATGTTATCTATCAATCTTGATTTAGGGTCATGTGAGTTGTTTGGCTTCTTTATACTTTAGTATGGCCTCAAAAGGCATGAAATATTGGAGGTTTAGGAAAATCAGTGCATCATATTATCTTTTGATATCTTACTGATATAACTGAGAAATTCTGATGAATTTCTTACTTTTTGTTGTTTGTAGGAAAAAGCCTTTTAAATTATGATTCACAGTATCTTTGTAATGTCTTACTAATTTTGAAGTACTATATCTTTTTTTTCATATGAATAAATTTTGTTAGTTTATTGGCGATCTTGCAAATGTTATATAACAAAATATTTTCTTTATTCTAAGACCCCTCCATGCAAAATGTCCTACATCACTTATGCTTACTGTTGTTACTAGTCAACAAGTTATTGTTTAAAACTGATGATAGACTCCCAGTCTGCAATTCCTTTAAGACATGAATCTGGAGTTTCACTATTTGTTTGTTTTCTCGAAAGGGTAGGTCCACTACTTAATAATAGTTTAAAATATTTTTTAATTAAACATACAGTCCAACCAGTTGACCCACCGATCAGACCAGTGACCCGAGGCTTAAGCGGATCGCATCTCAGTTTGGATCTGATAACTATGCTCGTAACCCCTTCATGTTCCTTGTTCGCTTATCAATAGAAATGAACCCATAAGATGATGGATTTTGTGTTCTAACAGCTATTTGTGACCTATATCGGGAATAAACAATAAACTACTTTTAAAATTGGAGATACCACTCCAAAGGGATGTGCATGTAGTTGAATATATCTTTTAGGTGTTCTTTTTATCAGATGTTTTATTGGATTTATTGTTGGAAGCAGTGTTTTATCTTTCTCGCTCATTCAGCTTATTATTTTTGTTCATGCAGTCTTTAATGCATCTGATGATGTTGACTGTGTATTGAACTGTGACAGCAACTCAGGATCATTTTCCTTTCCATCAGCCAGTTCCCAATTGCATCTACCTATAGTGGTGGGTCCAACAAGTTCTGTATTTAAAGATTTGCAATTTGAAACCTTATAAGAATATGTTGTAATCTAAAATATCTCTTTGCAGACTTCAAAAGTGGATCGGTTTTCCTTGATCAGGAATCTTCCTTCCGCAATTGATTTTGCAAAGCTAAACTTGAGTAGAGGAAGAAAACTACTAGTCTGTTGTCATAATGGTGTGTGTCTAAAACTTGTTTTCTTTATTTCAGTGTTAAACCACATTGGAGAACCCAGTTCATTTCATTCATTTCATATGTTTGTACTTTGGTTTCAGGAGAAGACATCAGCGTATGTGTGTGCCTTGCTATCTTAATGTCCTTGTTTGATGAAAAAGGTGTGCAATTCCTTTTACTAGTTATGTAGATGTATTGTTTTATTTGCTTTTGCTGAAAGTGAAAGTTAATGTTCAAGATATAAATTATGGATTTATACTTTTGAAGTATGTGGATTATGAAGATGTTAAATTATGTGGTTGTCTCCTGCAAGTCTATGGTAAGCTTTTGAAAACATCTTTGGTAGTATTTTTGGGAGGCTTGTGTAACAGGTACAGTTTGGAGTCTTTTCCACAGTTATGCTCATAATATCATGCTTTCATTAAATGCCATAGTTTATGTTGTCATCTGTTTTCATTGGCTAATCTCATTTGTCCTTTTGTCTCTGTGCTTATAGTGACCATTGAAGTTCATGTATTGTATCAAATTAGCAGAGTAGCTTTTAGAATCCTTGCATCCAACCTTAGCCATTTTTCATCTATAACTTCCTCCACAGGATCTTTTGACTGCGGCAATTCGTTCATGCATACCATGATAACCAAGTGGGATGTGAGGAGAAGGTTGGTCTTCATTTGCAAATTTGCCACAAGCGCACGTCCATCAAGAGGGAATTTGAAGCAGGTTTTCGGTTTTCTTAGTAGAGAACAAGAATCAGCCATCATTGCGGAGTCTGCTCTTGATGCCACTTGATCCTGCTGCAACTAATGCCCCTTGTGGAGCACCACCAAGTGAGATACCATCTTATTCCTATCTGTCACAAGTGTTTTTTTTTTTTAGTTATGATTGTACTTTTTATGGTGTTATGATTTAATATTTTAATTAAAGTATGACTTTAGCTGTTCGATCAATGACGAGCAATTATTTGCAGATGCATCAATAAGAAAGGGTAGTTTATGAGGTGCTGCTGCACATCATTTTGTTGAAGTATTTCCATAAATGTTTATGTATCTGATAACTGTATGTTATATGGCTGTAAAGTTAGGTTCCTCTCGATAAACAATAAGATATTTAATTGCTTTGCATTGATCGCATTTGAGCAATCATAAGAGTAGTGTGTATCGTTCATGCTACAAAGATTGACTAATTGTAGTTGTGTTAATGGGCCCAACTGGGCCTTGTTTTTTTTGGTTGGTAAAGCCCAGTTAGGCCACGGTTCATTATATAGCAAATGGAACTGGTTCTAAGTGATTCGGGGGGTTCTGTAGTTGTCTCGATTGATAGAAAAGGAAAATTAAAATTTTTGACCAAAATTTGATCTTAGATCATTAGATTTTGAATTTGAAGTGTTAATCACTACATAATGAAACTCATTAGTGTGTTTTTTTTTTTTTTTACATTTTCATTCAATTTGGAATCAAACTAGAACCCTTGATTCTGACTCCAATGCCAGTTGTAGGTTCTAGGTAGGAATCCGATTCGATTCAGAATTGTCGCCCAATTCGATTCTGATTCGAACCGAACTATGACCCTTTATAAAATTTTTCTAAGATGATAAAGAAAAGAGTATAAGAGCTTATAATTTTGCTTGATGAGTGTCTATCTAGCACTCTGCATTTGAAACATTTTGCTTCATGAGCTTATAAGGTTACAACCAGAAGTCAGTTTTCTTCTGTATTCTGATGACATTTCTTGGAAGCCATGGACCTACTTGCCAAACGTGAACAAACCAAGAACAATGTGAGATGGTATAAGATTCTTAAGAAGAAAACCGAGTTTGGTGGATCATATGAGCTATCTTCTTTGCATTATCACAATCATAAATTGGCAAGCATCAACAATAGAACAAAAAAAAAGGTTGAGCTAATTTTCTGTAGGATTAATGGTCTATTTCTAATTGGTGAGGTCCTCTTAGGTCTCTCTCACATAGGAAGAGTTGGAGACTGGAAGATCTTGTGGATGGCAATGAAGCTTTTTGCTCCACAATCACCTTAGCAACTCAGTGGCATCTTAATGATTAGCTCACCAGGTCTTGAGCTTCATTGTGCTTAATCAATGTAAGATTAAGAATTCAGCATTAGCACTAAGACTCTAAAAGCATGTAGATTAAAGTTAAAGCATATCAAAAGCAAGATTTAAGCCTTTGAAAGCTTTAGCTGTTGACACCAAATAAGTATTAGGACAAGTCAAAATTATACTGCTCTAGCCATCAATCAGCCTAATTAAATTAGTCTCTCCTACTAGCAGTAATGGAGAACATATCTTACCGATTTGTATCTTAGGACATGTGAATCCTAGAAGCAATTAAGCGAGGCTGGGTTAAATGATGGTTAGCGTACGAAAGCTCCATTAATCGTGGCATTATGCCATGTCGTCGATGTGTTTATACCATTGTCGTCTCATCTTTGTGTTGATCGGTGCCACTTGGGTTCACACATGGCAATCCAAGGCCACATGTACATGGCGTGCCATGCACGATACGCTACCGATCGATTAAACCGCAACTTAGCGTTGATCGGTGCGACAAATGATGAGCTTGGTTTTGTTCCAATGAGATAATGGTGTGTGAGGAGTGAGCTAGTAGATGGAGGAAACATCACTGCTGGAGACTTTAGGTGTTCAATCACATTCCCTTGTGGAGTTGAATCAAGAAGGATTAAATGCATGAGAGAGACATGTTCCTAATAATGCAACGTCATTGTGTTTTCCCAAATCAATCTCCATTTGAGGTCACTCTCTTCCCCACTTATTCCACCACCTACACCAATAATACTACATGGTAGTGACAACCATGCAAACCATTTGAGACCAGACCTTTGCATGACATACATACATGCAGTTCTCTTTTGCAAGAAAGTTTTATTTCATCTGAGGAGGATCATAACAGGAGCTATGTCCAGCATCTAGGATGACAAGAAATGCTATGCAACTACAAGGACTAAGCAAGATTGTGCTGGAGTAGTATGATACATATATTATGCATATGTGAAGCTCACACACTTATTTAAAAGTGTATATGATGACAGAAATGTGTTTGATTCTGAATCCTTATGTTTTTCGAAGAATGAGCTGAAGATTGTTAGCATAAGATACTGCCAAGCCAAATGCACAGAACAGTTTGTTTAAAGCAAAGAACAATGCTTCCATCCAAAGCAACTAGGAAAGAAATATTGGTGATAAGATTATAATATATACAATCATCACTATGAATGCAGGCAGTCTCCTCCACAAGATGGACTTCCCAAGGCCATGATCTGTAAGTGCTCTGGAAACAATTCATGGCAGCCATACAACTATTTGGTTGAGAAGTTGTATAGGTAGTACTACTAACTTGAGAAAGAAACATCTCCTTGTGTGTGGTAAAGGGTTTAGTCCAGAGGTGATATATGTTTAGTCTATTCAAAGAGGAGAGGAGGAATCCAGATAGGAGGCACCTTCATGCTGGCATCAAAACAGAAGCTTTTAATTCCTTAAAATTGCCATGCATGTCACATCCATGGAGGCATCAGATAGGTAAAGATGCACCCTAAGCCAGTAGGGCATTTGACATTGCCCTCAATCAGTACTGTTCTCGATGGAAACCATGTCTTTTTCTAACATTATTGTACCTTCTATTCTTCTGGACACCTAACGAGCCTTATTGATTGACGGAAGAAGAGATGGGTTTGAATCAAAATTACCAATCCGACAACTTATTTGTATGTAGGTTAAGATAAATCGGGACTTATCGATACATAGTCTTGTACTAAATATTTATTTTTGAAAACCGATATATCTATCGATACTCGATACGGATATGAATCGGTATAGTATCGGTCCGAACCCTAATCTACGTGAAATGTTGATTTGAACAAAATTCCTATGATAGTAAAAGTTGGGTGTGTTCTAAGATGATAACTAGGGTTCATACGAGCATACACCAAGTTTGGACCCTAATCAAACCGGTCAGCGGGCTGAGAAGTCACCATCCAACTTGATGATCAGCATGATTAGCATTTGGCAAGATCATGGTTCAAGTAGCCCGGTATTGTGACACCTTGACTATCAATCACACGGAAGAAACTTCGACCATGAATTTGATTTATATTATCTATCTTGTCTATCGTTTATTTAAATAAATTTGATTAGTCTAAGAGGTTATTTCACATCGTCACGCGCGGTAACATCCAAAATAATTCTAACTTAGTTTCCTATTTTACTCAAGGAACGAAAAAAGATTATATATATATATATATATATATATATATATATATATATATATATATATATATATATATATATATATATATATATATATATATATAATATTACTCAAATATCACAAACATATATAATTCTTTCTACATAAGAAATCATGTTATATGTACCATAAGTTTAATTTTATTGCCTTATTTATTGAAGGCAATGTTGAGAAACATGAAACACCTGAAAACAGTAGCTAATTGAAAGTAGATAACTCTCTTGGAGCTGTCTGTCTTTTATTAGGCAGTCTAAATTCATTAAAATTCGTGTTCATCGATGATTTCAAGATCACACGTGTTCAGTAGATCAAACTCCCTTTTGAGATCCGTGTGACAGATCTTGTTGTTGTGTATGAACGATATATGACTCCCGGCACTCTCTAACATCTCCGGCAATCTCAGCCAAGCAAACTGCGGTGATAGCCTAAACAATCCACCACAACACACGATGCAATCAATGCGTGCTTCGTTGTTGCCACAAGAAGAAGAGCAAAAATGAATCCGTAGCTGAAGCAGACTGATGATGAAAGCGTTCACCGAAACTGAAGCAGCTGTAAGCAACATAGATTATTCACATTCTGCTCGTTCACAGAGAAGCATCGCAGTGAGAAGAAGGTCGTCTCAGGCTCGTCCCATCAGCGGTTCACCGCGGTGGTGCTTATACTCCGGTGTCAGCGGAATCCTCTGCTGAAGACGAAGCTGCTCGTGGAACCTCTTGATGAACTCCTCCGCCTCCTGGTCGATGTGGCTGTCCACCTCCTCGTCCTCCGCCAATGGGAATGGCGAGTCCGTGATCCTTAGTTGTCGCACCCCCGCCGGGCTCTTCACGAAGCTCCAGCTCATCGGGGCTGGAGATGGCGATGCCATGACCGACTCAGCATCGGACGCCTCGGAGTTCAGTATCTCTAATGCCTTCGCCACCGCGTCGTAGTCGTAGTCGTAGTCGTAGTCGAAACGGCTGTGGCGGTTCTTTCGCTTATACAAGGGAGTGTTGCTACAGCTGAACTCCACCTCCTTGGGGCTGTAGAAGGAGCGGTTGGGGTCCATGGACCGGCAAGAGAAGCCCGAGTACATGGAGGATGCGCCATGACGGTGGTGGTGATGGTGGTGGTGGTGGTGGAAGGTCACGAGGTTGCCGAGGGCTTTTCCGGCGATCTTGCCGCGCTTGAGGAGGAGGTTGAGATCCATCATGAGCTTGTCCTTGGAGAGCCCTTTCCGGATCATGTAGACCACAACCCTCACTATGCGCCACAGCCTCTTGGCTGCGCTTTCGGACTCCATTTACACAATGTCACCTGCTCACACCTTCACCTTTTCTTTGGATGGTTTTCTAGGAAACAGAGAGAGAGAGAGAGAGAGAGAGAGGTTAGATGAGAGGAGAGAGGACTAAGGCTTGAGACACAGCATACGGAAGGAAGACAGGGTATTTAAAGGGCAAATAAAGGTAGAAGAGAAGCCATGAAACGTAAGAGACAGGATGTAGCGAGGATATTTTCCTTCAATTATTGGCGCCGAAATTACTAGAAAGACCCCAAGGGGTGGGATTTGCGAGACCGAGGGCGGGAAGTGGCGGCTGGTTTCGACGCATCTCGCGTCTCCGCCGAGAAGGCGAAGGACATGATCTGAGGGTGAAGGAAGTAGAGACGGCAGCTGGTCGGCCAACCGCAAAAGCTGGGCGAGGGAGGAGCGGGAGACATCTAACCAGCCACGTGGCAGAAAAGTGGACCGCGTCATAAATGTCGACGTGTACACCACAGGATCTCGGCGTCCAAAAGAACACAACAAAGGAGCGGTCCAATCCACCTCGCACTACATTATTGGTCTCCACCTTATAATAGACGGAATGTCGTGACCAATCGAGGGAAGGAAGAAAGGAGGTGCCGCCACATGGCTCCTTCGTCGCCACACTCGTAACTTCAGTCGGGATCCCAACCATGCCGTATGTACGTATGTACGTATGTATGTATGTATGTGCCAAGCATTGTCGTTTTGGATGAATCCGACCCGACCTGAGGGTGTGGCAGAAGTTGATAAGTCATCATTTATCTATTTTGATTGAGTTTACATAAGTTTTTATCTTTTTGAGATGGCTTCCGCAAGGAATTGTCCACACACTTTTTTTGCTTGGATGGGTCCCAAAAAGTGATGATGTTCATAAATTAATATAATAATAATAATAATAATAACTGATCAATCCAATATTGTCTGTATCATCAAAATAGAATTATTATATTTAGATTTCCAAATGATAATGATACACTGATAGGAAATATTCATTGGTCCTTTTCAAATAGCTTCCTGGAATCATATTTTTTGATGCTCTATAAATATAGTTTGCCTATCATAAATGTCCCTCAAATGTTGTGAGGACAACAAACAATAAATTGCTGTAAATGTTATCAATTAATTCTAGTGAATGCATAAAAGCATCACAAGATTAGTATAATGCAAAAAAGCCATTTTTTGGTGTCGTGTTAAATAAAGATCAGTATAGTTCATGGATTTTTGTTGACTGTGAAAAAGATGGTGGGGAATCAAAGGGCAACACAGTGTTCCTTCTCTGTCACCAGTTCACCTTTCTCTTCCTTTTTTCCCAATCCAATGTGTAATGCTGCTCGATCACTTGCTTCTCCGTAGCAACCTTATGTGCCCTACGATTAAGTCAAACATCTGTAATCAAATAACTGTACGAGTTTGGAGTTTGATTGTTTCTCTGTGGCAGAAAGGACAGGTTGACACTGGACACAGGTGGAGTCGATGATAGATGCATGCATGTGTAACGCTGTGTGTGTGTGTTCTTCTTCTGATTTCTTTTAGTCCGAGACACAGGTGAGTCGAGGCAGACAATTGTGTCAGCCAGTCAACAAAGAACACAGGCACAAATCATGCTACAGTCAAGATAAATTTGCCAAAATTTCACCAGAAGACCTTATCCAGCAGGAAAGCTGAAGCACAGGCAAAGCAGCCTCCTACATTATCAAACACAAAAGCGTGACTAGTGGTCTGAAAGCGAAGTTGACAAGCTTAATTGATAGTTTATGATTCACTCACATAAAAGCAAAAGTCGGTGAGCTAAACTTTGTGAGCATATGAAGACTATGTTGAGATTCAAATAGCTTTACAAAAAGTAGTGCTTGTGCTTTTCCTTAATCCAAAATCTGAGGACAGGATCCAAGTGCTACTCTCCTCGTATACAATATGACCAAAAGCTTCCTGCATTTCCTTCAGAGTGCAGAAAACTTTTGATAAAGGATGTTTTACTGTATCTGTACAACTTGTGGCAGTCCACATCAAGATGCATTTGGTAGAACATGAGGTACTTTAACAGCTCGAATTTGATGAAAACTGTGTGTGATTTGATAGGCCAAACTGCCTTTTCTGTCCTACATCCTCTGAGTTAGATTAAAGTACTCGTATGAACTCCTCCTACATTATCAAACACAAAAGCGTGACTAGTGGTCTGAAAGCGAAGTTGACAAGCTTAATTGATAGTTTATGATTCACTCACATAAAAGCAAAAGTCGGTGAGCTAAACTTTGTGAGCATATGAAGACTATGTTGAGATTCAAATAGCTTTACAAAAAGTAGTGCTTGTGCTTTTCCTTAATCCAAAATCTGAGGACAGGATCCAAGTGCTACTCTCCTCGTATACAATATGACCAAAAGCTTCCTGCATTTCCTTCAGAGTGCAGAAAACTTTTGATAAGGATGTTTTACTGTATCTGTACAACTTGTGGCAGTCCACATCAAGATGCATTTGGTAGAACATGAGGTACTTTAACAGCTCGAATTTGATGAAAACTGTGTGTGATTTGATAGGCCAAACTGCCTTTTCTGTCCTACATCCTCTGAGTTAGATTAAAGTACTCGTATGAACTCCTCAAGTTGGACTTATAGATCCTCTCAAAGTGTGTGTGTCTGTGGTTGCATGCACATCCGGCCAACACCTATATTATATTGTAAACAGGCTGGCCCATATCAATTATTCATTTCCCCAACTAATGTGAACGTTGTTGTCCTTCTATAGGTGGAGAGGATTGAGATCCAGCAGTGGCTAGTATTCTAAAGGAAGAGATAAGCGTTGGGAAAGAAAAGGTTCATATGATAGAGAAAGCCTTAATTAGGCGAGTGGAGAGGCAAGAAATTAGTAAGGTCTTGCATGAGAGCTTCCCATGGCACCACCGATCTTTCCTCTATCCTTGACTAATAGCTCAATTATTGTCGATATTTTTCCTCCTCCCCTTCTCTCATCTTCATATCACTTACGTTAGGCATACACATTTGTAGTTCTCAACAAGTCCGCAATAAAGTATGAGGAACGATCAGTGACGGCTTTGGAGAACTTTTGAGCCATAAGATCAGTTTGTCATCCGAGCTAGTAGTCATTTTACAGGTCGTGATTGTAAGGTACGCTTGTCAACGTACAGATTGTGATTGTATGTTTGGCACCTTCTGCTGCTTCTTCTTCGGTGTCACTGCCAGAACTCAATTATAAGGTCGGCACCATTAATGGTGTGATGAGAACTTCTCTTGTGCATTGCACGTGCGGTGAGATGAATCGGGCCTTGTGAAGAATAGACGATCCTGTCAAACTTTGATGATTTCATAGGCGAGCTAAATCTGAGTGTTCTGGATGTTCCATTCCATCGATGAAGTCGAGTGACACCAGGTGTAGTAGCTTGTAGCTGAGTTCATAATGAACTCGTATCTGCAACTCACTTGTTTTGATTCTGAGATTAGGAATGGAGTCTAGTGTGCTGTTTCCTGCGCTGCAAGTACAACATCATTGATAGTTTCCAGGTAGAGGAGAAGGTAGTATCAAGGATGCTTTCATGGAGCAGGCCTATGGCATATGCGATGCAGTAACCCATTAAGCTTTGATTCTGAATCTGTATGCATGAGAAAGAGACTTGTCTGTCTCAAACTATTACCACAAAATTGTGATGATTACTGAGACTTGTTCCTCCTCTTGATTGGCAGTTCATAGCATTTACGATCCAACAAACAGCAGAAAACAGTCCATAGATTCCATATAAACATGCATGAAGAGTAGAACTTTGTTCGGTACAGAAGCACAATATTACTTGTGTTTTCTTGCTTCTAATTCGCCGGCGAGAAGCAGCAAAGTAGTGTATACAGTTAAGGTGGTCGAGGATCGCATGGATACCAACGTGAATTAAGTGTTACTACACGGCCAAACCTTTCGTTCTCCTCAGCAAGCATGCGAAGCTTGCTGGCTTTACCAACCTAACCATAGAGAACTTCCAATCGATAACACATGAAGCTTTCTTCCTCCTTTCTCCATCTTTCTTCTTCTCCATGGTTCTCGTGAATGCCTTGTAACATTCACGTAATGGATCCATGGCCTTGAACGTAGCTACATATGACTGTCAAGCAGGCTTCGCAGAAATGGCTTTCATGGATCTACACGTGAAGCCTGTTGCATCAAATGTTTGATCCAATTTGCTGCAACTATTACCAAGTTGAAAGTGTCTTGTTCCATCGGTAAGTTTCTGGCTGTATGCTAGTTTTGATGAACAATCACCACCTCTTTAAGGATCATGACTTGTCTTAATGATACCTAAACATGCATGTGATAGATCACCATGATGCTGAGTTATCGTAGGATTCATTGCTAATCTGCCTGTGATCGTCACGACTACTTAAGCTGTATTTGCATGCATCCACATCCCGTAAATGAAGTTCACGGGATATATAGCACTTGAGGTCACATCCTTTCAGGTGTTGCTCTCAGTGGCTGCTATAAATAAGGCTTCCATTTCTGTTCTGGAGCACAAACGAGTTCTCATTTCGGCTCAACTCATTCGCATAGCAATCGACATGGCACCCAATGGACAGACGCTCAATGCTTCCTACACCAAGAACAATTTGGCCGGTCGACAACGGCCTCGGCGGATCTCGATGGAGGGACTTGAGAGAGCAATATCCGACCTCTCCTTCCAGCTTGGCAAAGAGGCGGTGGAGACGACGACACTGCCACCCATCTCCGAGGTGGAGGACGCCAAGTGCGAGTGCTGCGGCATGTCCGAGGAGTGCACGCTGGAGTACATCCGCCGTGTGCGTGAGAAGTTCTCCGGGAAGTGGGTATGCGGCCTGTGCTCGGAGGCGGTGAAGGAGGAGATGGTGAACAACGGTGGGAAGCGGCAGAGAGCTCTCGAGGCGCACATGAGCGTGTGTGTCAGGTTCAACAGGATCGGGCGGACGCACCCGGTTCTCTTCCGGGCTGACGCGATGAGGGAGATCCTGAGGAAGTCCTCGAGAGGTGGAAGGGCGCCGTCAAACAGGGAGAGCGTCAGGATAGGGAGCATCACAAGGAGCTCAAGCTGCATTCCTGACATTGCCAAGGAGATCAACAAGCGCAGAGCACTCAAATGAAGAGTCCATGTTGCTTCACACTCTTCTTCTGGCTGATTCGGGTTCCTAACTTCAAGGGTTTTTTTTTTCGTTGGGTGTCACACTTTCTCTGATCATAGAACAATTCTTATTGTTTGAGGACGCGGAGATCTCTCCTAATTGTAACCCTTGAATCATGGTTGACTTTTTGCCTTTTTTGGTTCCATGAAGAATGTCTTCAACAAATGATCTTGGACTGTAGTTTCCTTTGTTGATGATCACTGCTAATCATAGTTTTTGTGATCTTTACGTGAGGCCCAAAATTACACACGAGTCAGCCCATTATTCTTTCAACGTCCCAAAAGTTCTTCTTCTTCTTCTTCTTCTTCTTCTTCTTCTTCTTCTTCTTCTTCTTCTTCTTCTTCCCATTTCGACGTGGGTCGAAAGTCTCATTCGTCAAAAATGATGAGGACATGGCACATCCCATGTGAGCCACGTCAGCCTACTAATACGTGGGGCCCGTTGACATTTATCTTCTCACGTCGTCATATTGAAATCTCTCGGACAAATCCATCATCAACCTAAAGATTATTTTTTCATGGGCACCACTGTCAGTCAGCTACGGATGCATGCAACTCTTCTGTAGTTTTCATGCCAATTCTAATGCAAACAAAGAGGTTACCATCTCACTTAGTGCAATCATTTAGGCAAAATCCAGGAGATCTTAGTAGGGTCAATCATTTACAAGATACCATCAGCCTTTCCGCGAGATGTTTTTTGATCCTTCCTCTCCGCCACCCCCACCAGTGAAATCATAGGTCCTCTCTCTCTCTCTCTCTCTCTCTCTCTCTCTCTCTCTCTCTCTCTCTCTCTGTGTGTTAATGATCCTGCGGAACATGTAGGTCATCTATAAATGAAGATGAAGCGTCACCAACCAAGTTGATGACTGCTTTAGTTTGATGTTGATGTAAGAAGTTGGTGGGGAGATCAATCTGACATATGCACGGTGAGAGGCAATCACGGTCTAAGGCCTCGGCTTCTAGCGAAGAGTCGAAAACAAGCAACGTGAAACCCAATTCCGTGTTATTGTTTTCATATGTACGTCGAATATGAGATTGATCATGAATGCCATCTCTAAGAAGGAAAAGAAGAGAGAGATGTTGTGATTGAGACACCCAAATTTGCATCCGCAGCAAGCTAGAATAACATTTTAGCACAATCACACACTATTATAGACCATGCATGCATATTTAATCACTATGACTCAATTATTATGTCATTCGTCTAATATAATTAATTACATGACTGCTCTATGAAATTTCAAGTATCAAGTCACTATGATTTGAGAAATGGGTTAACAAAGTTAACATCATCCACGCGATTAATTACACATGCATTACCTGAAGGCGTTTAAGTTAGTGTTTCCTTACTCCAAGCTTAGCAACTCTTCATAAAGAGAATTATGCGACGGCATTTGATACTGCTTGCTCAAAGTAGTATCAAAGAAAAGCTCAAACAACATGAATAATGGAACCCACGATGATGAGGAAGAAGAATCACAACTCAACAGAGAAAAGAACAATCAGATTCTCTTGACAACCGCATGACCCATACTTTTGCTACGGATCCAACAACTCGTGGTAACAAATCCATGGATCATACTTGGTGTCAGAGGAGGAGGACACCCCCCCCCCCTGTCTGCAGTCCAGACATGGTAATGTCTACTTGCCACTTCTGGAGTAAGAAATACGGGGGGCAGTTGTCCTTCTTCTCTTGGTGTCCGGATTTGGAACGGTTTAATATTATTTCGAGTGATGGCTTTGAGGTGTGTCTCTTTTACCAGGATATAAAAAATTACCAAATATAGCAACAAATCTAAGGGGAGGAGAGCCGTCACTGTTCCGACGGCAACAGTTCCTCCCGTCTTCGCGTGCTTAAAAGGCAACTGTTGTTTTGACCCGATGACGATTTACCCAAACCCGATGGCTTATTCCGGTGGTGAGTGCAGAGTCCACATCGGGGCCCACCAACGTGGACGGGTAACAGCTCGGGTCCTTTTTCTCCAGAAATAAGCCACACGTGGTAAATTGCGGAATCTTTTTTACGCCCATTATCGACGGCAGGTGGCGAAACGACCGTCACGCCCTTCGCGTGGGATGACCACCTCATTTACGTCGCTTATGGGTGTGTCCATTTGTTTGCATAAATAGGATTAGGTTATAAGAGAAAACATTAATCTTATAAATGTCATACCTAATGGCACAGTGCCTCCCTCGTCCTGTGGCTTCCCACAGTACTAAAAGGATCGCAGCACATAGGATTGCTATGCTTGTCGATTTAGCTCAAGTGTTAAAATCTTGAAAGGGAAATATTAGAGTTGAATTGTCAGAGAAAGTTGAGAACAGTACTGTAATGAGAAGGGGGTTTTGGTGCGGGCTGGGCGTCGTTGTCGCATGAAACATATTTCCTAGATTAGACAAAATGATAATAATAGAGCTAATATTTCTTTTCTGCCAAATTAAAAAGGAAATAATTGTTTGGAGAGTATTTGGTTATTCTATTCATTAATGCCATGTCGACAATTTCTCGTATGTTTGCATCGATGTTTCCGTCGATGAGGTTGGAGGAGGAGGAGGAAGAGAGGTTAATAGACAAGCGGCAGCAGATGTAATGAAAAGCCACAGAGAACAGCACGAGTTAATTGGTGATTCTGATATGTAAGCAACAAAGAATTCAGGAGCATGCAGCGGGACGAAGGTTTCATCCCTGACAGGCATGGAACGAATTGATTGCATGCGCTGAACCAATCAACTCTTTCCTTCTTCCATCCCTTCTAAAGCGCAGAGAGAGAGAGAGAGAGAGAGAGAGAGAGAGAGAGAGAGAGAGAGAGAGAGTCAGTAGTCCCATAGACCAGCGTCGAAGCTGGTGGGAACCAAAGCATCCGACCACCACATCTGATCGGACGTCGAGTCGTAAAGATCGCTTTTCGGATACAGCAACGAGTCGAGCGGGTCGTGGTGGTAGAGGAAGTCGGCCCCAGGATCGACCGATTCGAGGAACCATCCATCCAGTCGCGGCAGCTCGCCGATCTCACCGAGCTCGGCGGCGGCGGCGGGCAAGGAGCCGGGGGACAGCGTCAGGGCCGCGGGCTCCATGGCGGCGGCCTTCGCGGCGGCCGCCTGGATGTCGCGAGGCGTGAGGGTGGCGGGTCGGGGGAGGGACGCGGCCAGCTCGGGGAAGTTGAGGATAGCAGCGGCGCCCTTGATGCTTAGCGCGGCCACGTCGTGGGCGCGCGCCGCCATTTCCGGCGTCGGGAACGTCCCCAGCCAGATGCGCGACTTCTTGCGGGGCTCCCGGATCTCCGACACCCACTTCCCCCAGCTCCGCTTCCGCACGCCGCGGTACACCGGGTACCTTCTCTGGTCCGCGCCTCCGCCTTTGGCAGCCTTCTTTGCAGGCCTCGACGACGCGCCCATCGCTTGCCGATGATGAAGAGCTCGGGAGGGAGAAGACGAAGACGGTGACGAGTTGGAAGACATGGAATTGGCGCTGCTCTCGGGCTCGGAATCCACCATTGTCGTCAAAGCCCCGATCTTTTTACTGGGATCAGAGTGCTTTGTCCCACACCGAATCTGCTGATCGCCCAACCGCTTACGTAGGTATTGCAGGAAACTTACGTTGATGTTTCTCTACACCAATGGCTCGCCTTCGACTTGCTTTTACGGCAATTAGGATTCCCAATGCTTCATGAAAGGAGGTGCTGCTTCTGAATGAGCCAAATGAAGAAGTGACCGAGAGAGAGAGACAGAGAGGCAGATGGGTTGAGATGCTCGGAAAGAGAGGGGGTTTAAGTAGAGAGGAGAGGGCGTGAGCAGAAGATCCCCTAAAATTCGAGTTGTACAGAAACAATGAAATAGGTACGTGTCTTTATCATCGTTGCTGCAAGGACAAAGGGGTCCAACCTCTCCTGCATATGAAATAGACTATTTACCTGTACCAGTCTCCATAATGACTACCTCCCTCCGTCTCCACCTATTTTGTGGACTGTGCATTACCCATCACCCACCCCAAAATCCAATTACTTTTGTCATGTCATGGCTAAGAAGTATTCCCTTTCCCTACACCTATCTAAATTAGGGCAGCTATAATAGTGTCCTGTAGGGGCTTATCGGGTTTCTTCATCATGACATGGTGGACTGTGAAGAAGCACTTTATGCAAGTTCAAAACGTGACTCCAACATGTGAAAAGAATGGATCTTCTGCTTACCTGATGTTACGTAATGAGTGCAACTCCGGAGAAGATTCTGAAGGAGAGTATGGTGCGAGAACTACCCAATCGATTGTCCTGATCGAAAAGCAAAAGAGAGTAGTTAAACACAGCTTTAGTGAATCTGTGCGGTCGGTCGAATGGAGCAGGGTAATTATTATCCGAGAGACATGAACCAGGGGGCTCGGGGTGGAGGGTTCGGCAGCGCCGTCGCAGGGTCCGACAGCGCGACGGAGGAGAGAGGAGCTCGATGTTTCTGCCACATGTATACATATGTCTACCGATGACAGCACTGCATATTTTTGCTTGTACATGGAGACGCGAAAAGGAGAAGGGGAAAGAAGAGTGGTTCCTAATTCTGCGACCTTCAGCAGGCAAAGCAATCGAACCCACAAAACAATTAGAGCAGGTGACAATCCGAAGCATGAGAGCAGCACACGCTACAAAAGTTTGGTCATCGAGGTCGACAATTTCGGCGGCGGCGGCGCCGACCCACCGTCAGCGTGTGTAGGCTTCAGCTTATGGATCCAGCGGAGAAGCCGCTTCTTGTGATCTTGGCAATTCACGTTTGCGACGGTGTCGAGCGTGCCATCTTGAGCGAGAGCAGATTTGAATTGCTCTAAAACCTTCGCAATCTGCCAAAAGTCGGGTCTCTTGTCCGGATGGAGCGCCCAGCATTGCTCGATCAACGCCCGCAAGGCTGCCGGGCATTCAGGAGGCACAACAGGCCTCGAGTTCTGACAAAGCACAGCATTCACAGCATTAGGAATCTACCTTCCCTGTATTGATCGTTATGAACAGTTTCAAAAGGAAATCATTTGATTAGAAACTTAATGCTTGCTAATGTGCAATTACCTTAATACAACACATCATTTTTCCTGCCTGAAAGCTAAATGACGAGTTTAAGCAGAAACTTGAATGAAAAAACAACATTGATGGTTCATATATGACTGTTCTTACGCAACAGCTACAGCTAGATCAGAAACGAAGCATACCCAGAAAGCAAGAAAAGTACTGGAGGTGGTGAAAACTTGCAGAATGGAAAGAGAGAAGCCACAGATATCAACCCGACCCGTATGACAATCATTTTGATTCCTACCCCAAAATCCAGACAAAAGCAAACTACATGGTCGCAAGAATAAATGTAACCACAGCAGGGATGTGCGGTTGTATCTGAAAAAGACAACACATACTCAAAAGACAGCTGAAGGGCAACATGTGAAATTGATGGAGGGCATTAAGGCAGCAAGTAACAATGGTTTCTTCTAGCTAATGCCATATGTGCAAAGGATGGGAACAAATGAAATAGTGCTGGTTATTTATATGAAGTTTTTCTTGATCAAAAGATATAGTTCACTCTTTCTTCTTCTTCTTCTTCATGAAAAACTCTAGAACACCTCAACTCAAAAAGGAAAAAGAAAAGTGACTTAGTGTATCATGGCACAACCCAGAAAATCGATGATCCGAACAACTCGTGGCGTACCTTATCAACCACTGCGAAAGCAGCCTGAACAGGCATCATCTCCTCGTAAGGAATTCTTCCAGTGGCCATCTCCCACAGGACTAGCCCAAAACTGTAGACATCAACTTTGCGCCCATAAGGCTTGTGTTTGATCATCTCAGGTGCCATCCAACGGAAAGTTCCAGGGTCTTCTGTTAAAGTATCACAGTGTGCCTCCTCGCAGGCAATTCCAAAGTCGGCAATTTTTACACACAAGTCTTGATCAAAGAGAATGTTCTCAGGCTTCAAGTCTCGGTGAATAACCCCTTGCGAGTGAATATACTCCATTCCCCGTGCAACATCTAGTGCGATTGCAATAAGTTTTTGTAGAGGGAGGGATTTTTGTTTGAGTTTGTGTAGAAATGCTCTCAAGGACCCCCCCGAAAGATATTCAGTGATTACGCAAAAGACAGGTGGTTTTTGCCATGCCGCTACTAGCTGCATCAAAGTAAATATTACATTAGTTAGGAAGGTGGGCATCACAGAAAAAGTGAATTAAAATGTCAAATTTTAAAAGGCATGCCTGACCCAGCTGGAATTAACACATTTAATTTATTGGCACTGGGTAAAGAATTTCATCAGCAATGACCCATCTCTCACTTAAATTATTCCAATTAACCATGTTATTGTTACCGCTTAAATCCATTGGCAAATGCTGATCACTTAAATAACACATGTTATTGCAGAGTTTCTTTTTCCAATGTTCCATGTACCTATATATGCCGGTATGAAGGAAACATCTTTTACAATTAATGCAATTGAAGTCTTTGCAATAAACAAAGAACATATACAGTCACCACCATTTCTGTAATGCCAGCAATTGAAAACAAACGGCCTACCATGCACTGGTGCTAAAAACATTAGGAAACTGTTTGTAATGTTTGCAATGTGCATAAAAGTTTATGATTTCTGAAATGTAAATAAATCTCAAGGGTCAACTATAAAAGAAATTATTAATCAAAATTTAGCATCGGATTTCAGCTGAAGTCGAGTCTCATAAACGTGTTTAAAGTTCAATATGCATCATCCTACACAAGGAGATGTAACAATCACTTATGAGAAACTTGACCAGAAAACAAATCAGACAATCAAAAAGTTTAATCTTTTTAATTTGTTATATATACATCCTTTGTGCTATGCTTTTACCTTATAGAAAATTCAGTAGTAATTGAAATTCAGTGTACATTTGATGTATTGTAGCTGAATCATTGTGCACTATCTGAAGGCACAACATTCTGAAGAACCAAGAACCTTTAAGATAGAGCCAAAGTAATAACTGGAGTACCTTTATTACATTCCGGTGATAGAGATGAGAGAGAAGAGTGACCTCCCTAGTGAACTGCTTCTCAAGACGAGCAGCCATCAGCCCATTTTCATCATCCTCAGGTTGTCTAATGATTTTTACTGCAACTGGTTGGTCTTTATAAATACCATGATATAACTTGCTATGAGCTCCCGAAGAAAACCTAAGACCAACATACAACTGGGAAGGATCAACCATCCACTCATCAGAAGTTCCTAGAGAATTAACCTTTCCCCCACCCTGTTCAAAATATCTTGCCCATGAAGCCTCCTTCAAACTCTTATGCTTACCAGTTGCTTTCATTAATGAGAATTGATGCAGAGAACTTGTCTCAGGAGGTGGTGGATAAAGGGCCACATGATGCTCTCGGCCTTCTTTTGAGAGTATTTTGCTAGAGACACTCTTTTCTGATCCTTTCCTCCTAGGTGGTGGAGTTGAGAACCTCTTCTCGTTAGCCCTGGCTTCCTTAAAGACATCTGAAAGGATGGTTGTTGGAAGAGGAGAAGCAGACCTCTGCCTCAGTATAAATTTCTGTCCATCCTTGAAAGAAATAGGACCATTATTCTGAAAATTATCATCCAGTTGGAACCTAATTGAAGGCCTAGATACCAATATCGTGCCAGAATTTGAGCCCCTGTGCTTCAATCTTGGATCTTGATCAGACTGAGAAGCAAACGACGAAGATCCCCCGCTCAATTTATTTGGACTCACCTTACTTTCTTGATCAAGATGAATAGAGAAACTAGAAATTTCTAAACTACCCATCGTCTTTGGCTTGAGATGCTTTTCAGCCTTTTGAGTAGAACTAGATACAACTACTGTCGAATTTGACACCCCTGATTTAGGTTCTTGTTCAGAGCGCAAAGAAGAAATAGGAATTTCCGAACTCGACTTATTTGTCTTTGATCCACGACGCCTATTCCGTAGCAACAACTGCGAGGATGACAAACTAGCAGAATGAGAAATTGAGCTCGCTGCTTCAGGTCCAGCATTCCGATCAACCGGCAACAAGATTGATGACAATTGTGATGCTTCTGCAGTCCTTTTCGGCTTCAATCGCGGATTGCTTTCGGATTTGATGGGCAACAGGATTGAAGGCAGATTAGCATAATCTAACCTGTGGCAGACGGTATGAGAGAACATTGCCCTCCTCACCCAAGAGCAGCCCTCTTCCTCCATTACTGCCCACCAAATGACGCACCTAACGAATCAAATTCCGGCAGCCAAGCTTAGGAATCCCATCGAACCAACAAAGGAAGCGCTTCACGCTCGACAGTTTCTTCCGAATCAAAATCTTCTGTCAAACAATCGGTCGAATGACTCAAGAGCAATGACTGCGACGATCCCCTGCACCGGAAGAATGAAGCCATGATGAAACAAAATAAGATCCCACTGAGAAGAGGAGAAGCCATCCCTATCTATCTCAAATAGACCTTTCAGAAATCCTATTTCACACACAAAAAAAAGAGCAAAACCAATCAAAGAACCATTTTTTATTAGGGGAAAAGGCAGAGAAGAGGTCCCATTCCATGACCAAAGGGAAACGAATCATCATCATCGTCATCTCAACATAGACCAATATTTTAAACCAAAATCGCAGCTTTTTATTGGATTTGTAGAAACATCAAAGATATAAAAAAAAAAAAAAAACAACCATTAAAAAATCCCTTAAATAAACTTGAACGGAATTTAAAGAATCATCTAAATCTTCCCGAGATCTCTGAAAATGGCGTCAGAACAGCTCCAATTTCGAAAGGACGCACAAACAATCAGCAAAATAATCATAAAAAGTCGTCTTTTTCGTATCGCCGAGCGAATCGGGGATCTACGGATACGAACAACAAATAAGCGCAATTTTAGAAGGAAAGGAAAGCATTCAATAACTAAAGAACCTCAAACGTCGAAAGGCCGACTTCCAAGAATTCGCATTCGCCCCGCCGGTGCTTATAAGGGGCTACTCGGCTGCCACCTCGTCGAGCCATCAGAAAGCGAAAACGGGAGAAAGAGAATAACAGGTGGAAGTGGAGGTGGAGGTGGTGCCTCCTATGCCGTCCTTTTCCTCTATGCCGCCGCTCTTTTTCCCACGTAGCCCTTCCCAAACAATGTTTTCGACTTGTCACCCATATATATATATATATATATATATATATAATTCCACTTCGAACTCATAAAATACATGTACGCAACTTTCGGTAATATTAAGGATATCCATCAGACTATAACTGATCGAGGCCTTCGTTCCACTAGCATACGTGGGGGCGGTGCCAGTGGGCCCCAATTCGTGGAATGATGACAAGGAAACGTGTGAATCATTTTATAGGGGGAGGAACGGAACGAAAAGGGTTACGGTCGAAGACGCGACTATGGGTTCCTTGCGCAACGCCACCCTGGATCCTCTCGACCTTTCGCTTTCTCCAGTCTTAGATTCAAACTGAAGAAGAAGCACTTCACCCGTTTCTTACGATAACCAGTATTCGATTCAAACTGTAATCTTTGAGTTCCTTGACCTCATGCTATGAGACCACCGTATTCTCGAAGAAGAATCACTTCCGCAGAAGGCAAATTAATGGAAACAATTCAACAAACAGCTCGCTTGCAATCCTCCCTGCCCACGCAATTCGACAAAGATCAAGCATACCCACAGATGCCGTACTCGCACCTGTCGTTGTTCCTGCAAACCTTGCCGCACTGACCGCAGTTGCGGTCATCGCTGGCCACGTTGGTGCACGTGCCCCGGCAGCAGAGCTGCCAGTAGCCGCACCTGCGGCCGCACGCCCCGCAGTTCCGAGGGTCACCGGCCACCTCGGCGCACTTGCCATTGCAGCACGACTGCCCCGCCGAGCACCTGTTGCCGCACGCCCCGCAGTTATGGGAATCGGCTGCGGCACACTTGCCGCCGCAGCACAGCTGCCCGGATCCGCACCTCTTGCCGCAGGCGCCGCAGTTCTTAGCGTCGTTGGTGACAGTGGTGCAGCTGCCGTTGCAGCACGACTGCCCCGCCCCGCCGAGCACCTGTTGCCGCACGCCCCGCAGTTCTTCGAACCGGCGGCGGCACACTTGCCGCCGCAGCACAGCTGCCCGGATCCGCACCTCTTGCCGCAGGCGCCGCAGTTCTTGGCGTCGTTGGTGACAGTGGTGCAGCTGCCGTTGCAGCACGACTGCCCCGCCGAGCACCTGTTGCCGCACGCCCCGCAGTTCTGGGAACCGGCGGCGGCACACTTGCCGCCGCAGCACAGCTGCCCAGATCCGCACCTCTTGCCGCAGGCGCCGCAGTTCTTGGCGTCGTTGGTGACAGTGGTGCAGCTGCCGTTGCAGCACGATTGCCCCGAGCCGCAGCGCTTTTGCCGCACGCCCCGCAGTTTTGGGCGTCGGAGGCCACCAAGGTGCACTTGCCATTGCAGCAGACTTGCCCGGGTCTGCTGCAACTCTTCCCGCACGCACCGCAGTTCTTATTGTCCGAGGCCGTCGTGATACACTTGCCCTCGCAGCACACTTGCCCGGACCCGCACCTCTTGCTGCACGCCCCACAGTTGTGCCGGTCGGAGCTCACCACGGCACACTTTCCACCGCAGCACAGCTGCCCGGAGCCGCACTTCCTGCCGCACGCCCCGCAGTTCCGAGGGTCGTAGGCCGTCGCGGTACACTTGCCATGGCAGCACGACTGCGCAGACCCGCACCTCTTGTTGCAGGTCCCGCAGTTAGCGTTGTCGTTGAGCACGTCGCAGCACCGCTTCTGGCAGCAGTGGAGGAGCTGCGTGCCGTAGTTAGCAGGGATCCCCGAACATGCATTTGCCTTACCCGGAACGCAATGACCGCCCTTGTTCCCACCCTGAGGAAGGAAGCGACTCCATGCCCGTGGATGAAGCTCCATGGAATGGTTCCTCGCGACGTCAGCGTGTCCGCCCTCCCTGGCAGACACGAACGAAATCATGATCAAGAGAATGGAAGCCACCAGAGTGCAAGAAGTGGCCATCCTCTGATCTGGTGAGCTGCATCTCTCGATTCCGAAAGCATAAGTAGGGCTCAGAAGGTTCATGAGAGGACTTCTCTAAGACAAACGAGCTGTGATCCTCTGTTCCAAGAACACTAAACTAACTGCATCAGCTTCGGCAACCTCGTAGTGGGGGCGCATCATTCGTCTCTAAATCGCACCTTTGCTGAGAAGAACTCTTCGGCCTTTATTCAATCGGCATCACCAAACAAATAAGAATAATATGTGTTGCAATTTGGCCACGTCTCCGACTGCTTCGATCAGCCTACAGTTCGGAATGGTTCGTCGCCTTATCATACTTCACGTTTGCCTTTCTTATATGATAATGATTGGAATCGGTCATGCAAGCGGTGCTTGAATTAATTCCATTTTATACTCGATTGTTTTCTCGAGCACAAGCATTTGCCTTGTAATTGCAATGCACAAGCATTGTAATCGATCCTTTTATTGTTAATGTTGTCTAAATCTTCGTCTTATACGCGATTATTATTATTATTATTATTATTATTATTATTATTATTATAAATTCTAATTAGCAACAATAATCTAACAATATTAGTTAGAAAATGGTCAAAGTTAATCAAACGTGTTAGACACAAAACAAGCTTTTCTTTTGTTTAATTATGAGCATAATGCAGACACTAAATCATCAAGATTATTATACCTATTCCAGTGGAATAATCGCAATACTGCTATAAACTATGCCACATTTATTGATTGTCATCACAGTCAAATAATAAAAATTAGAAGAAAGAGGGCAGTCATCATCTACACAAGTAATATAAATTTATGCTGACTCTTCTCTCGATACTACAAGAATCGAGTCAATTTTCTTAAAAACAGTTTTTAAAACCATAGTGAGTTTTTAAACCATTTTGTTAGGTGTTTTAATGTAAAAAATGGTTATATGTCTGTCTCATTTGAAGTTGATGTTGGGTGCAATCGTGATTATAATGTGTAAAGGTGAAATTGCATCGACCATTTGATGGTGATGAGATTGAAGTGTTATGGTTTATTGCTTTTCAAAAATATAATAATCAAAAGTAATATTATGTGCAGGAGATCAAACCACAAGAAAATTTCTCTTATTCTTATATAAACATAAATGAGTTGGTGCAAAGATAGAAATCGATGATTACCATAATACGATCCCCTTTATTCCAATCACATCAAAGTACATGAAGTAACAAGTTGGCCGACAGTAACAGAGGAGGGAAGCCAAGGCAGGCCGTGCAGTATGGAGGAAAGAAGCAGCTCATCAGGGACAGTATCACTCTCTTTTCTCTCCTCCACTTACTTACTTACCTCGACACCGTAGCTTAATCGAGAATCCTGGCGCACCTGGTAATGACGCTGCAGCCGCGGCGGTAAGGGTTCGCCCGCCCGCTCCTTCTGCAGTTGTAGTAGGAATGGCCACGGCGGTTGCAGGGGACACGGTTGCGAGAGAGGGCGCCGTAGCTGATGAACCTTTGCCGGCCGTGAGCGCGGAACAGGAAGCGACGGGGGTCCTCCGCCTCCATGTCCAGCTCGTTGTCCTCGTCGAGGCACTCACCCACGAGCCCGTCGCATGCGGGCGCGGCGTCCCCCAGCCCGTCGTCGGCGCTGGCGAAGCGGGCGAGCTTCCACGAGACCTCGGTGTCGATGGGGCCCATCGCCCATGTCCCGGCCACCGAGGCCGTGGCCAGGACGAGCAGGAGGAAGGCGAGGCGGAAAGCCATGCGGGGCAGAAGTCGGGGAGCGTCTCAAGAAGGCGTCTGCTGGGTTGGTCCCTTCCCTTCCTACGGAGGAAGTGGACGAGATGAATGAAGAAAGGGAAAGGGAGGGGGAGTTTGGGTAGTAAGTTATGGAGGGAAGATGTGGGGCGAGCTTCTGCATGGAAGTGGCGACTGAGGCGGGGCGTCGAACACTTGGAGGGCACGCCCGTTCGTTGAGGGTACGAAGATTGGCGAGGGTTCGCTGTATCTTGCGGTGTGCATGGGCGGTCAACGCCGGTTTCGAAGGGATATATATATATATATATATATATATATATATATATATACATACACACACACACACACACACACACACACACACACACACACACATATATATATATATATATATATATATATATATATATATACTGATCTTTGCTAAGATTAGTTCCTAATAATGGTAACAGAGGGATATAAATTTGTGGAAATTTGAATTAAACCCTGCTTTTAGTCAAGATTATTGTCGATTGATATTAGTTAAATTATCAGGTTTGTGGTCTCCATTGCATTTTTTTTTCCATGAAAAGTAAAATTTTACTGCTGAATTAGACGAGTAATAAGAAATGTCTCTATCAAGACTCTAATAAGAAAAAAAAATGTTTATTATTTTCATATTTATTTTAGGAGTTTGTAATATATTTACGTATAATAATACCATATATTATTACACAGCTTTGCTTAAATAGAATTTGAAAATTTTAATTATTCTTGGGACTTATTCAGATAAAAAAAATAGATATCATGAATAAATTTTAATTCGGATGAATTTTGGAGACCCTAATTCTATTTTATACCCATTTTATTTGATTGAATCATCATTTTAGTTGTTGATAGCCACCAGCTTCTACATGGGTTAAAAATCCCTCGTGACCTATGATTGCTATTATAAAGCAACACCCTTTAAATGTATTTTTCTATGGCAATATGTTGTTCTCTTATTCTCATCCAAACCTGATGACAAAAATACACTAATTATATATCACCCTTATAATTAATTATTTTTATTGGTTCGATTCACAACAGAAGTAACATTTACAATGAGATTTCTATAATCATGAAATTAAAATAAAAATAATATATAATTAATTTTTTTTAAAAAAATATATATATTTATATTTACATATTAAAAATACACAGATATATAGTCATAATCGGATCCACAATTGTTCGTGTTCTATAGGAGCAGACAAATCCGATCCCAGCCGTTGTTGCAATTCTCAACACATGAGATCGGATTTAAGTCAGATCCATCCACACTCCGATCCAAGTCTGAATCAAGTCCAAGCAAAGGAAACAGGAAATAGAACACGCAACCTGGGAAATCCAAATCCAGCATTAGCATAGTGTTTAGTTTAGACGTGAAGCAACCGATGGCTCAGAGCCATCCGTCCTACTTCGTGTATTTCAAAAATAAACCTTTTGACTTCCGAGATCAATAACAGATTTCATGGTAGAGATCAAGATTCACACTGGATATGGCATCACAAAAATAAACCTTTTGACTTCCGAGATCAATAACAGATTTCATGGTAGAGATCAAGATTCACACTGGATATGGCATCACAAAAATAAACCTTTTGACTTCCGAGATCAATAACAGATTTCATGGTAGAGATCAAGATTCACACTGGATATGGCATCACAAAAATAAACCTTTTGACTTCCGAGATCAATAACAGATTTCATGGTAGAGATCAAGATTCACACTGGATATGGCATCACAAAAATAAACCTTTTGACTTCCGAGATCAATAACAGATTTCATGGTAGAGATCAAGATTCACACTGGATATGGCATCACAAAAATAAACCTTTTGACTTCCGAGATCAATAACAGATTTCATGGTAGAGATCAAGATTCACACTGGATATGGCATCACAAAAATAAACCTTTTGACTTCCGAGATCAATAACAGATTTCATGGTAGAGATCAAGATTCACACTGGATATGGCATCACAAAAATAAACCTTTTGACTTCCGAGATCAATAACAGATTTCATGGTAGAGATCAAGATTCACACTGGATATGGCATCACAAAAATAAACCTTTTGACTTCCGAGATCAATAACAGATTTCATGGTAGAGATCAAGATTCACACTGGATATGGCATCACAAAAATAAACCTTTTGACTTCCGAGATCAATAACAGATTTCATGGTAGAGATCAAGATTCACACTGGATATGGCATCACAAAAATAAACCTTTTGACTTCCGAGATCAATAACAGATTTCATGGTAGAGATCAAGATTCACACTGGATATGGCATCACAAAAATAAACCTTTTGACTTCCGAGATCAATAACAGATTTCATGGTAGAGATCAAGATTCACACTGGATATGGCATCACAAAAATAAACCTTTTGACTTCCGAGATCAATAACAGATTTCATGGTAGAGATCAATAACAGGTTTCAGGGTGGAGATCAAGATTCACCTGGATATGCATCACAAACAAAAATAAACCTTTTGACTTCCGAGATCAATAACAGATTTCATGGTAGAGATCAAGATTCACACCGGATACAGCATCACAAAAAAAAATGGCAATGGAAAACCATACTTCCGCCCTTTCCCCCTTAATCCTGGATATGTATGATCCTAGAATCAGAAACAACATCTTTGGTTATAGCACACTGATATTGCCTGGATTTTGCATTTAAGAATCTACAGAACAATATTTTCTCATAAAGAAAAGACTAAAAAGGTAGTAACCAAATACATAGAATTTAGCAATCTAAACAATCCAACTTATCCACTGATGGCATGGTAGGCAGTATTATAACACTAGATACAACACATCTTTAATGTAAAATGCTCTTACGCGTTCCGGCATCAGATTTCAGCTCCTCAAATGCCTGGTATGTATAAATGACTAGCAAAAATATCTGTTAGGCTAAAGAGCAAACAAATTCCCGTAACAATTAACTGTGAGATTTAAGATAACAAAGTTGAGACAATCTGAACCAAAAAACATGATTTAGCTTCCATCACTTGGTAGCCGCTTAGGTAGGTAGACTAAGCATTCCAATCCTTATAAGGGTGTATCAAATGAGTGTATCAAATGATTACATAACCTAAACATGTAAGAAGTTGCACCATTATTCACAGGGCATGTTTCATTTAAAACAGTATTGGTTCAGCTTTTACCAACAATTTCGCTCACTCCAGCATCAATAAAAGAATCTCCCACCAACTTACCAAGAGTGATGTACACGGCGACTGCAAAATGAACACGAAGGCTATAGCACAGGTACTTGTCTTGCCATGGATACTGAGACAGATACATCCCCACTTCGGAAACTCGAATCCCTTAAGGAGTTGGTTCTCGCTAATGCATGATTCATAGCCCATTCATTTCCAAGTGTCGTTGCTATAGGTCCCTCGCATCTCTGGCACATCCTAGCAAGTAATGCAGCCTTTCTTCTAGCCCTCTTTGTCCCGGTTAACAAGATGGTTTGGATCAACCCACCCAACACCTGCATCCTTGCTACCTTCTGTGTCACAGGTAAACCACAACGTCGACACATCTCCTGCAATGCTGCAACTGCATTTTCCTTTCCCTTTGGGGTTCCCCTCCTCAATAGACCCACCAGATTCGTAATCGCAGTGTCCTCACTCCCAACTGTCTGTGCCAAAACGGGGTGTCTCATGAGCAATGCCAGAGCACCGGCAGCCTCTTCCGCCACACATTCATCTCTCAGTGCCCCCACCAACGCTGAAACTGCACCCATATCCAACATGCGAGACCAGCTTTGCGGGTGAGTTGAAAGATTGAACAAGGCCATCACTGCATCTTTCTTCCCTCTCGAGCTTCCCTGCATCAGCAAATTGGCCAATGCTACGACAACACCCTGCTCATCAACAATCATTTTCTTGAAGTCATGAACGGCAGACAGGCTGAACAGTGTGGCTGCCGCATTCTCCCTTGCCTCATTGGTCAATCCGTGCCTCAAAACATAAACAATCAATTTCAAGCATCCTTCCTCATCCATGATCCGGCTCTTGTTACCATCGTGAATGGATATGTTCAATATTGCGGTCACCGCATTCTCTTGAGCAACCGGATTCGAAGAACGGAAGAGCCGGCAGAGAGCAGGGATTGCCCCTGCCTCTGCAATGAAAGACCTGTTCTCCTTGCCAGTCTTTGCCAGCAACCTGAGCTCACAGGCAGCGACGGTCTTCGATTCCTGTGAACCAGCTGATAGCTGCTGCACTAAGATTCTTGACGTGGCTCTGTTTGCTTCGATTGCCGCTCTGCTAGCACATGCTGCTGCAGTGCTCTCAGCTGGAACGCCGCCGCCCTCAGGGGTTCCATATGGGATTCCATAGGAGGCACACCACTGGGAAATCAAGCTTGCCAGAGCTCTGTTTGGCACGAGACGGCTATTTGTAAGGGTCAGTCCCGAATTAGGGCAAGTGCGATGCCCTTCTTCCATCCACTGGGTGATGGATGCACGATCGTAAGTCTGACCTGTGGAGACGACCACCGGATCTTTCATTAGATCGAGTGAAATCGGGCAGCAGAAGTCCTTGGGGATCGTCAAGGAGAAACTACCGCTCCCCAGACTCAACAATCGCTTCCTCGATGTATTACCCTGATCGCTGAAAGGCTTCTTGACATCCATTTCTTGGAACCCAAACAGCAAGAACCTACAATACCGGGTGAGAGCGATGACTCCACTGACGAGAGGCAGATCCATGTCTTCCTCCTGATTAGAGATCTGCTGCTCCAAGAATTCGATCTCCGTCCGGCAGGCCCTAACATCGCGGATCCCCAGACGGTGGACGAACGTGTCCCGCAGCTCCGCAGGATCCGGAGCCTCGCCGGTCTCGAACTGACCCAAGAAAAAGAAGATCTTGCGGCAGAGCTCCTCGTCATCGTGGTCGACGAAGAGCTTGGATCGCCCGCACTGCCGCCGGAGAAGCTCGATCTGCTCGCGCAGGTCGGCGGCGAGGCGGAGATCGTCGAGAGGGAGGACGTCTAGCAGCGTGGCCAGCTCCTGGGTGAGGTCGTGGAAATTGCCCGAGATCTGGCGGTTCCTCAACAGCAGCCAGAGCCGGCTCGACTGGGAGCAGTAGTCGAGGAGGAGCTTGGTCCGATAGACGAAGATGTAGAGCTCCCGGAAGCAAAGGGCCGCCGAGGCGGGGAACCACGGCGGGAGAGGGGAGGAAGGGGAAGAGGCGAAGGATTCCTCGAGGAACTCGAAGAGGACAGCGAGGATCCGGATCCTGCGGACGAGCGACCTGGCGTTGCGGCACTGGGACAAGGAAGGGTGTCGGGCGACGTCGGCGGAGAGGGCGGCGAGGGCGTGGAAGAGGGCGGCGCCCGAGAGGTCACCGGGAACGAAGTACGCGCCGGAGAGGGGCGATCGCCGCCGGCGGAAGGAGAGGAAGGCGAAGGGGGATGTCATGGCGGGGGGGGCGAGGGGAGAAGGACCGCCCTCAGGGATCGGATTCCACGGTCGATTAGCTTTTAGGGTTCCTCTCTGGGGGCGTAGAGGTGGAGCTGTCTTTGGGATCTTGTAATCTTTTCCTTCTCTCCGATTGACTTCGCGGCGTCGATGTAGGTTGTCTCCGAATGGAGATGCGTGCGGGGATTAGATTAATACCGCGTCCTAATTTCCTCGCCGTGGAAACAAAGGAAAGGATGGGGGCGGAAAGCGTAGCGCGGCTACGGACCGCACCATCGATAGGGGTATAACTGGAACTCTGAGACACACTCACTTTCAATTACAACTTTTACCTCTCGCTTCGCGGGAGGAACGAAGGGGTGGAATGGGGATTTCTTGCGAATGTGATGAGGTCGTCAGATTATGGCAGGTCACGGGAGAGATAGAGGGATAATATCGTGATTGTAGATCTTGAAAGAAAGTCAACGATTTCGGTATCGATGACGTCAGAGGGTGCGTAAAATAATGATTATTAAAATCGAGTTCGGAATTTTTAAAATCAAACTTGTAATAAATGTTAAAGTCGGTGTCGCTTTAAATACAAATAACATTAAAAAAAATATTAGTCAAAAAGAGGAGGGGGCATTTTATTGAAATTTTTTTTCAGTATTGATTTTTTATCGAATGATTTCCCCAATTTGTTTTTACATGAGAGTTTTTTTATAAATAATAACAAAGTACACGAATTAAATATAATTAAAATGAAAGATTTTTTATTTTGATTAACTTTTTTTTAATTTCGAATGTAATTTGATAAATTATTTTTAAAAAATTGTTTATAAAAATTATAAAATTATATATGATGAAAGTTTGATGAATTAATATAGATTTATGATAATATATATATACATAGTAAAAAATAGAAGAATTACTATGATGAAATCTTAAAGATGATAACGTAAACACTTTTAAAAATAAGGTAAAAATGAAGATGACTACGATGAATTAAGAAGGAAAAAAGAGTTGGTGATAGTGTGAGCAAATTCAAAAAATAATTTTTTAAAGATTGATAAAATTATTTTAAAAATAAAAAATATGAATAAAAAAGATTTTAAAAGTGATTAGTTATAATAAATTAGGTACTAAAAATGATAATAAAGATATATATTGAATTACTAAAGCTAAAGAAATGGTTGATGAAGATTAAAGAATATTTGTTAATGATAACGAGATTAAAAAAAGATTAAAAATATTTTTATAGAGTACTTAATAATATTCTACACAAGATTTAGATTTAATGATAAATTTAATAATTATATATTTATTCATAAAATTAGAGTTAATGGAGTATAAATCATATGAAAGAATGTGAAAATAATTAAAAGTGTCACATCCCATATTTATAAAAAATAATAAATCAGTATTTATTATCCATTATTTATACTGTAAACTCCCTCGTTTCTTTCATTAGTCTTTGAATTCAAATCATTGTCCTTACAATAATAAATATTCTATTAACTAAAAAAATGATAACATCTTCTCGATAGGATGATAAGTCTCTTCCACCCCAGCTTTAGATCTATTACACAGTAATAGATTACTCTAAAAATAAATATAAAATAAAAATATATTAACAATTACACATGCTAGTAGGAACCTTAGAAAATAATCTGTACTCGTGAAATATAAATAAATATTAATAATACAATAAGAAAATATATTTATTCATCGTAAAACTTATGCATCAGAAAAATGATGATAATTTCTTACATAATAAATAAAATCATGCATCAGCCACATGCAACACATACATAATAACAAAGACGTACATCACCCGATAGTGCACTCTCCCAACAACGGATGAAGAGGCATATTACATAGGATGGATTCCTCCCAACAACGGATGGAGATAATCCATATCGCACTCCTAACAGCGGATGGAGTGGTATCCCTCACATGCCCAAGTGGAGACACATTCCTCCTAATAGCGGATTGAGGAACCGTCTAACCATCACATCTGATTGCCTGTTAATCCCCAAAGGGAATGGCCATACCTGCCCTCGGCAAGGATATATAAACAAGCATAATCATTTATTTACACTCATCTAATCGCTCATGCGTACATCAAGAAATCAATATGATTAAATATTATGAGAGAACATATTTGATGTAAATCTACTAGACTATGTTCATTAGTGGCTTCGCACTATGATGGGCCCGTAGCTCCTTTCACAGGTTGCACTCCCAATGTGAACTACTAGTCTAGTCATATCTACTACATAATACTTATCATATCAATATCATAAACAAAAAAAAATAGAAAACTAATAATTATTTTTAAATAATATCTTCATATAAAATCTTTAAATTCATCAAATCATCAAAACATGAAACATCAATATCTCAATAGTCCTCAATCAACCAAAACCCTAATTGGAATAGATCAATTGACTTAAACCAAATTCAATTTGATTATGATCTAATGGAACCAACATCGAATCCTTATAGAGCTAATCCGGAATCACCCTAGACTGGTCTAATTTAGATTTGATTGATCTCAATTAGGTCAAATAGGTTTGAACTAGTCAAATTAGTTTAAAATCACCCTAAATCGGTTTTAACTGATCAAACATGTTTGATTTAGTCAATTAATGAGCTCAAACCAATAGAAAGGGAGGAAATTGGACTATGTTGTACAGTGCTAACCCAAATCGAACCAACCCACTTGAGTCTTGGATGGGTCACATGCACTGCATATACCTATTCCAAGTACTATGTTGAGTTGAGGTACGACAGGCTATAATAAAATGAGCGACGATATGTCTAATGCTAATCGTATAGTTGAACATACTTAAATTCATGAACTAGGCTAAGCCTCACTTATAAGTTGGGCTAAGTGTTGCCATTAAACTAGACCTTACTTAGCTCGCGAGTTGGTCCTAGACACATAAGTTGGGGTCGCATCTAACCACATTGATTGAGTTACACCTAGTCGCATGAGTTGGTCGATGCTTGGCCACATAGTTGGGTCGTACCTTACCATATAAGTTGGGTTATACATGGCCATATAGATTGGATCGTATCTAGCCACATGAGATGGCTCATGCCTAGCCACATGGTTGGGTCATACCTTATCACATGGGCTGGGTCATACATGGCCACATGGACTATATCGTACCTAGCCACATTGGTTGGGTCGTACCTTGCCATATGAGTTGGTTCCTACCTAGCCACATAGGTTAGGTCATGCCGAGTCACATGGGCTATGTTGTACTTGATCACATGAGCTAGGTCGTACATGACCACATGGGCTGAGTCGATTCCATCTGATCGATCAACTTGACTCAAGTCAGACCCCAATTACACTTCTCTTATCAAATTAAATTTTAATATTTAAATTTATTAAAGAATAACTCAAATCCATTAATTAAAACTTTAAATTCATAATCTTAAATTTAAAACTAATTACATTACAGAAATTCACACATAATTGTTGAAACATAGATATACATAATTAAATAAATTAGAACTACTATGTTAATCCAAAATAAGGGTTTTAATAATTAAATTAATATTAAAATTCACTTTAGCTTAAGAGATCAAGATAAATCAAATAATCATAAAATAATTATCATTATTTATTAATCATAAAATTTTAAAACTAAAACATCATTATGTGTCATAAAATAATAATAATCTCAATATCAAGATTTCAAAGCATAAATCAAAGCTAATTGAAAAAGAAAGGATCATACCTTTTTTCGATTATCCCTTCCTCGATATATCTCCCCAAAAAGTACTCTCCTCAATCCTCCCATTGTCACGCTTGATGGGGAATGAGGGAGGAGTAGCCCATTTATATAGGAGAAGATGAGATATTCTCGGAATGCAAGTAATAATTTATTTTTTAAATTTTTTTTTTTTTACTTTCACACACAAAGAAAGTAATATAATATTTATTTCTTATAGTTCACACCCAAAAATGGAATGTATACTATTTACTTTCTAAATGTTAAATCACTCGTTAGGAAATAAATTAATTAATAATTTAATTGATTAATAAAATTTTTAATTTATCCATGTGATTAAAGAAACTAAATTTAATTATTTCCTTAACTATAGTACACAGATATAGAAATTAATAATAAAGCAATACATCATTTATAGTAATTAATTTATATTAAGTGAGAAATTATTGGTGATTACAACGAGCGTGGGACTTAACTATTTAGATTTGAAAAAAGTTTAAGGAATAAAGAAATAACTTAGTTATAAATGGATAGAGTTTCTAATGTTAATTTAAAAAAAATTGTGACATATAAAATTATAGAGAAATTAAAATCACGAGTCAATAATAAAACTTTAGAAAAAGGATATAGGATATGGCTTGAATTAGATATATTTGGAAATCAATTTAATTGTATACTTGAAAGATTAATCATAGAAGTTATTTATTTATTAAGATAATTAATGAAAAAGTATAAGGAGAACAAAAAGTTTATAATTTTATTAATTTTTACAAAATCAATTCAAACTTCTATACAATCACTATAACTTGATTATAAGATGATTAATATATTTTTTTATTTTATGATAATTAATTATCAAAATTAAAATTTTAAAATATATTCTCTAACAAAGAGTAGCTTGGTTAAATTTCCAGTGTAACTTAGTCAACTTCATCTAAACCAACTCAAATTTACATCAAACTACTTGATATTAACTCTAAGATGATTAATATTATTTTTTATAAATTATATGATAATTAATCGTAAAAATAAAGATTTTTCGAATATGTTATATGATCGAGTATAATTTAGTTCAATGTTAAGTATAACTTAGTTAACTTGTATTAAATCAATCCAAATTTTCATAAATTACTAAAACATGATTTTTAAGATGATTAATAATATTTTTTTTATTTTAAATAATTTTTATAATAATTAGTTATCAATATTTAAGATTTTTTGAATTGATACTATAATCGAGTGTAATTTATTTTAATTTTCAGTATAATTTTATCAACTGCACTCAACCAATTCAAAATTTTATAGTATCACTAAGACATGATTATAAGATGATTAATACTTTCTTTATTTTTTTTCTTCAAATTTTATCATAATTATTTTTATTAAAATATATTTTTTAATAATATTTATGAATAAGTGATTTCAATAAAAATTTAAGATCATTTTCAACCAAATGAAAAAAAAAAGGATGTCTGTCTTATAAAATATTATAATAGTAGCATCAAATAGTTGTTTCAAAGTTCTGAGTAGTGGATATCTCATCGTAGGAGGCTCTCTCTCTCTCTCTCTCTCTCTCTCTCTCTCTCATGCCATGCTATTTCTTCAGCTCATTTGGGTTGGGTGGCTGATATTTGATACAGTCATTGCCATGTCGTTATATTCTCATTAATGGCACTCAAAACGATAGCTCATGTCCTCCTTCTTTCCACACATCACACGGCAAACTTCATTGGCCCATATCAATCGATGTTTAATGCAAACAATCTCAGCAACAAAACTACACCACCGGGCTCAGCCGGTGGCGATTACGACAACAAGCAGATGCATCAGTAGCGTGTGGGCGCTAGGGTTACGTCCATTAACTGTCCAAGGTTTTCTTGAAGAAGACAACACGGTGCGTCCAGAAGAAAGAGATACTTGTTGTGCAGGCTGGCCTCAAATAATATTCACGACACTGTGTGGCCATCAACAGTTCACCTTATACGTGTTTTTTCTTCATTCTGATCCTAGAAAGAGAGAGAGAGAGAGTGTGTGTGTGTCTGTGTGGGTGTGCTGATGTCCGGCTTTGTTGGAAGTATTACTTGGGCAGGAGAGAGAGGAGCTGTACATCCACTTGATATGGAGTCATGAAGGTAGTAAAACCCTATACAGCATAGTTACTATGGGTTCATTAGTTGGACAAGTGGGTCAATCAATCTGACCATATGTTTGATATATAGCATATTTAAAACATAAAATCGTACTTATATATTACATAAAATAAAGATGAGGATTTTCACTTTTTTATTTTAGAAAATATTTTAAATTTTATAGCAAAATTATAATTTTCCAATACCTCTGTGCTATGTAATGAATTCATGATAGTTGATAAAGAAACATAAAAACTTAGAACTCTAATGAGTTGATTGATAAAAAATAATGATTATAAGATAACACAGTTATGCAAAAGAAGTGACAGAATAAAAGTGTATATTAATGATAGAAAAAAAAAAAAGAGATGGAGGATAATCGAAGAGTGGTTAGAGAGAGAGAGAGAGAGAGAGAGAGAGAGAGAGAGAGAGAGAGTGAGAGGACTCTTTGAAAATTTATTAAATGGTGCCAATATCGACAATTGTCATATTTTTACCATATTTTAATGACCGTAATTCGAATGCTTTGTTGTCGAGTGTCACCACTTTATTTTGATTAAATAAATCATACTTAGACACAAAGAGGTATATATATATATATATATATATATATATATATATATATATATATATATATATATATATATATATATATATATATATATATATATATATATATATAGTGCTATAATATTTTGGAATAGACACATTTATCTTTATTCTATGAATCCTTAACCCCTCAGAAGGAGGGAGGAAGGAGGAAGGAGGTATGTGACATTCATGTAAAAATATGCACTTGTTTTCGTTATATAGATTCATATTCATTATTTTTTGGATTGTATTACGGGTCTTCATTGTTTCTAAGTACAATTATATCTTGATTGTTAATCCATTTTCATAAATGACATATTTTATATCACTTTATACATACTTTATTTTCTTATGTCATCCTATGAATCTCTTATTACTTCTCTTCTATAAGGAGGGTATGTGGTACTCATCCAAGGTGAATACTTGTTTTTATAGTATAGATCTCTGCTCACTTCTTTTCTTGAAGAAGATACATGTCACTCATTGAAAGGATATTCATTTTTATAAAAGCATTATAAACCCCTCACCCACATTTGAGTACTCGCAGCCACCAAGAACCTTAAGTGAAGAAAGAGTTTTCAATGGTGAAATGCTCTACACTATCTTGTTTCCATTATATATCATATCCTATGATGATATGAATAATCCGACAGTATCTCAATTTTCATTCATCGAATGTGAATTTTTTCCATCGTAGAAAGTTAACGAGGATCAGAATACTATCACACTATTACGAGGTCCAAGAAGACATTGAGAGCTTTAGATTGCTACATCAAAACTAAATGAGCCTATATAGGATCCATCCTTGTTGAGCATCGAGCTAAAAGATTTGAGAATTGCTTTTACCATAATAGTTAGAGAGCCTCCCCATGAATCTCGAACCAAGTTACTCCCTAATGTTTAAAAACATTTAAAGGATTTTTCTGACATTACTCCTAAGGAATTCCCTTAGGAGTTACCTCTAGGAACGAGCTACTCTTAGAGCTTCCTTACCCAATTTGCTCCATTATCGATTGAATTCCATCGAGTATACAAAACGCAATAGACAAGTTGATGATGCTTATACAAAAAAACTATAGTCATTGTGCAATACTTATCATTCTCACCCCCTACATCAGGTTTCATAGACCGATGACAAATATAATTAACGTAAAAGTGAATTCTTCATGAACATAACATCATATTATAAACTCGTCAAAATGAGTTATGTAATCAAGAACTATGGAGATTTGACTTATAGTGCTTAATTGTTTCAATAGTTGATTCGTAAAATACAAAGACATTTTTTTTTCTTCTAAACTTAAACTTTATCTCATATCATTAATCCATAGGAGTCATGTCCGGACATTCCTTCTACTAATCCAATATAATCGTGCTGGATTATATAATATCATGCGAGTAAACCTAACTCTATAGTTTTTCAGCATCATAGTCACTAACTCTATATTATGTATTGATTCATAGTCACTAACCAATCTAAGAATACTAGAAGATCGAATTCTAATAAAAAATAAGATAAATTTAACTTAATTTTGGATAATATCATCCACATCGTATAGGTATCTAGATGTAGCTATATTATGTGGTGTCTAAATGGAGCTCCGTGATCTCGACCACGAGATGGTGGGTAATGATAGACTTATCGGATTCGGATCCTTCATTGACTCCAACCGACAACCCGAAGATCCAGCTGGGTCTTACTTATCCACCGATTCCCCAAAATATCTGATAATGACGATAACGCCCTCCAACAACTGCCGTTCAAAGAGGCGGTATCATCGGAAATTTAGGCGTAGTATTGGGGTATTTTCGGGATGTGGGGCACGCGTCAAAACGTAGAAACGTGGGTAATCCTCGGGGTTGTTTACTAACCATTAGATCACGAAAAGAACGAATCTCGAAGCGACGAGGGGAGACTGTCGTGCGAGACAGCTCTTGCTCCATGATTCGGTATATATCCGATGGCTCTGCCATTCGCGATGCCGCGTTTCCCAACGCCTCTGCGCTCTGCTGTGCTCCCGTCACCTCTGCGCGCGGCTGCCCTGAGTGCCCTCGCTATTTCGTCGGCTTCGCTTTACTCTCTCTTCCTCGATTGGATCTCGAGGAAGCGCCGGTCCTAGAGGGAGAAGGTCATCCATCAAAGATTCTCTCTTGAAGTCGCTTTCGCCGTCGATAACGTCCGTAATGGGGATTCCTCGTGTTGGTTTTAGTTTTGGTACCGGATCTGAAGCACAGATATCGTAATCGGAGGGCTCGGTGAAGGAGAGAGCGGAAGTCCGCTTCTGGTTCTGCTGCTACCGCGCCTTTTGAGACCTCTGGTGAGTTCCCAAATCTCTGCAACGAAAACCTTCTCTTTAGCGATTTCCTCGTTTCTTTTTCAATTTTTTATGCTCGGTGTCAAAAGTTTTGCGTTTTAGGATACTTTAATGGAAATTAGGGCATCAAAAGCGGATTTTATACTTCCCTGCCACCGATCTCTTGTCCGGTAATCCATAAACTTTCTTCTTCTTGGTTTCTTGGACAAAAATGTCGCCTTTTTTTCTTGCCGTAAAGATTCCCCTTTTATTTTTCTTGGTGATCAGAAATGTGTTGGCAAATAACGAAATATGCACAATTTATGAAAACGCCTGATGATTGGTGGTGAAATTTCAAGAACGATGCCATTAAGAACTACATAAAAATCAAATCTTAGGTAAAAAAATGGCAATTGTAGTATCTGTGATCTGAAGCGTGCCATAGTACTGTAGGGATCCCCTTGTTTTGTTTGAAGTCAGTGCTGGTGAAGACATCTTTGATGTATGGACACTAGATTTTTCCGGTATTTGTATTGTTTCTAGATGGCAGACCCTATTAGTTTGGACGATGAACGCATCTGAAACTCTTTCACGGGTTTCCGCTATGTAAGGAGAAAAGAATTTGGTAAAGATTTTGATGAGGACATCAACCCGAGAAAAGTAGGGCTGTGAGCGTGGCCTCCGAATTTTCTGTGTTCGCTTATTGAACGTAGCCTTCGCACGGGGCCACGATCACTGTGTTGGTCTTCGTAGAAGAAGGTTGGGGGCACTTTTTGCTGTGTGGAGGCACGCCTCATGCACACATGATTCTGCAAGCTGTGGTGCAGACATGTTCATGTTGCGTCGATTAATCTTAATTTTCACTTCTTTAATGCAAGGGAAGGCCCCTCCTTTAATCAATTTTTATCATGTCGTGCTTCTTCCTGCTTCATGATGTGATTCCCCAGAATCCAATGTCTCATAGATTATATAGCGTTAGATGCCTTTACATTTTTGTATTCACAGATATCGGAGTCATTCTGATTAGTGCTCTTAAATCTCACTGTTGCTGCTGCTGCTTCTCTCTGTGAGAGTTGGTGTAGGAGATGGAGCCTTCGAGAGCAGCGGCGCCGCCGCCAAATTTCGGGTCAGTGGCTCGGACGATCACCAAGATCCTCCGCCTGCGAAGGTCAGCCGCCAGCTCTACCGGTGGCTCCGCCGACGCCGCTTCTGACGATTACGATGCGATCGACAAGTTTAAGCTCGCTCGAGACTTCAGAGATTATTCTGGCATCCTCACCGAACCCCCTGACAAAGGCTTCCGCAAACCCGAAGATGAGAAGCGGCAGCTGCAGCAGCAGAAGAGTGGTTCTTCCGCTGATCTGGAGGCCATGGAGTCCCTCCTCGCGAACCTCTTCGCCAGCATCTCCGCCGTCAAGGCCGCCTACGCCGAGCTTCAGGTGGCGCAGTCTTCATATGATTCGGAGTTGATACAGTCTGCGGATGGTGCTGTCGTTGCCGGGCTGAAACACATATCGGTGCTGAAGCAGTCCTTCTTCAGGAAGCAGTTCGACCCTCGCACCAGTCCGATTTTGCAGCCGGCTCTAGCCGCGCAGCTCCAAGAGCTGCGCAACCTCACCAGGACCTACAGCATCACCACCCACAAGCTGGAGGCCGAGCTCGAGCTCAAGGGCTCCGAGATCCTCGCCCACCAAGCCAGTCTCCTCGAATCCGAGAGAAAGGCCCAGGCTTTGGAGGCCAAGCTCCACCCCAACCGCTCTCTCGCCGCACTCGACGGTCTCCACCTTTCCGGCCTCAACCCCACACATTTCCTCACTGCGCTGCGCTACGCCTTCAAATCGATCAGATTCTTCGTCCAACTAATGGTGAAGGAGATGGATTCTGCCGGTTGGGACCTAGACGCTGCCGCCGGCTCCATCCAACTGGACGTGCTCCGCGTCAAAGAGCCCAGCCACCGGACCTTTGCATTCGAATCCTACGTCTGCCTGAGGATGTTCTCCGACTTCCGCCACCAAAACTTCGGTATTGGCGCGTTGGAGGAATGCTTGGCGTGGGATCGCCGACAATTCTTCGACGAATTCACCAGGCTCAAGTCAATTGCGATGAACCAGAGTCTAGGCCGCCTGCCGTCGCCGGTGGCGCGGTTCTGCAGGGCCAAGTACTTGTCGCTGGTGCATCCGAAGATGGAATCCTCCTTCTTCGGCGACCTTGATCAGAGGGCGATGGTGAGCTCCGGACGGTGCTTTCCGGGCTCCGAGTTCTTTGCCGCGTTTGCGGAGATGTCTAGGCGAACGTGGCTCCTCCATTGCCTCTTCTTCTCGTTCGAGCCGGATACCGAGCGGTCCATCTTCCAGGTACGACGAGGGAGCCGGTTCTCCGATGTGTACATGGAAAGCGTGACGGCGGGTGAGAGCAAAGAGGAGGGCGGTGTCGGCGGCGCCGGGGGGGCTGGGTCAGGTCGAGCCACCACGGTGGGATTCACCGTAGTCCCCGGGTTCAAAGTGGGCCGAACGCTGATCCAGAGCAAGGTCTACCTCATCACGGTTGACGCCAAGGTAGACTAACGGTTGTGATCGTGTGTAACGCCCATCCCAACGGCTGCGGATGCATCAGGCTACTGGTTTTTTGGTACGGTAATTACTGAGGTAGTTAGGAGACTTAAAGTAGAAGCTTCTATGTTATCAACATTGTACAAAGTGCCATAATGGTGTAATACTATAGCTTTTGTGGCGAGTAATTGTTAAGTACATGTACGTGATGGATAATGGCAGGATTAGATGTTAATTATAGGTGCATGGGAGAGTAGTGTACCTGTGGGAGGTCGTGTGGGTGGTGATATTTATATGCCAACATGGAAGGTTGGCATGACGAGGGGATAAAAGATTAGCACAGGATTAAGTAAATCGTAATTGTAAGTACGTGAGCGTGAGAGAATGGAACTTCCTTCTCTGCTAAACTAGAGCTGCTACAGTGTATCTCACACTGACATATCAATCAATCATTATATATAATGAATACGTTATATATTTATAAACTCAGCAAATATTATTCTTTTATTCTAAAGTTATTATTTTGATCAAAACCGAGTGGTAATTTATTTATTAGGGGTCGGGTCACGTCGTGGTTGGATCGTGACAAATTCGACCGGTCTCGATCCGGTTTAGACCGGTCTAATTGGACCGACTCTTATTCGGATTAGTACGTCAGACTTTTCCCTATCTAGGTGATATCGGACCAGCTCTCGGATCAGATCGGGTTAGATCCGATCCAGTCACAGGTTACTCCATGGTCGGACTCACCGGTGTCCCTCTCGTGCACCAATTCGTACGGGTAAAACGACGGCTCTCGATCGGAAAGAAGGCAGGTAACCCTTCCCGCTCCTCCCCTCGTCACCGCTTCGTCTCTCCTCTCTTCGACCCCGCAGGCGAATAATTCAAGAACTTGATCTTTTTCCTCCGGCCGATTCCCTCGCCTCCTTTTCTTCCTTCCAGTTTCCGAACAGAGAAAGGATATATTATTATTTCGAAACCCTAATTTTGGCCGTCTTCGTCGAAGCCCCGGTGGTCTTGGCTTGCCGTCTCTCTCGGTGAGTTTTCTGCCCCTCATTCTATTGTTGTTGTTATCGTTCCTTCTCAATGTACTTACGGTAGTATAGAAATCTTTCTTTAATATTTTTTTTGAATTCTTCCTTTGGTTTTGGTTCTCTCCTTTAGAGATCAAACGTGCGGAACTTGCCGAGCGATTAAGTTGCTTTTGCCTTTGTTCCGAACTATAGGTGATCAAATTCAAGCTTGAATTGTTGACCCTTCTTCTTGGTCAACATTCCCTTTTCCTCTTTTTTCTCGCCTGAGAGACCACTCTCTATGTACGTGTTCGCTCTATTGCTTCGTTTCCACTCATTCACGCTTCCTACAGCAAGTGACGGGGTAATTGAGTCGGCGGTCCTTCAAAACCATAAATTGAATCTTTAGCTTCATAGCCAAAGTCTGATGATTCATATCAGTTAGTAGTGTATAAATTTATTTTCGAATCTTGAGATATCTAATCTTTTACAATATTGTCATGAAATATTTCTGCAATATAAAATTGAAGGTATTGGTTAAATAGTTGTTATTGGAATTCTATAGTCTGCTTCATTTTTCAACTTTATCTAGGCTGTGCGACTGATGAAAATTTCTCCATTGACAGCAGATTAGAAGGCATGGATCTATGAGGTGACTCCATTGGACGATACTAGCCTTTTGATTATGATTAGTAGTACACAAATATGCTGTATTGTGATCCTGTAATTGCTAGGTCAAACCAGGGCCTCAAGCTTTTTAAACAGGACTGGTTATCAGTCTGGAAATATTTTGTTCCACATAGAGATCCCTCCTTGCTACCACAGCAGTGGCGAATTGCTACTGGAACACAGAAATCTTACAGAAAGAGTGAAGCCATAAAGGAGAAGACGAGATTATATGAAGCAAAACGAAGAAGACCGAAGGCTGCATGGGCACACATTATCTGAGAAGGAGGTCAATTTTGCTTACTTCTATAAGATTAAGAAAATTTGATTTCTTGGAGTATTATTTCATTGTATTCATTGGCTGCATGATTTTACAGGTTGATAAGGAAGAGGATAATAGTGGAGAGGAAATGGACAATGAAAATGAAGCTTATGTTCATGAAGCATTCTTTTCAGACTCTGAAACAGGGAGCTCCAATAACTTATCCTATGAGATTTCTCTTTCAGGCATTGGTAGGAGCAATGTACAGTTTACCAACATGATTATCTATCATGGTACCAACACTACTGAAAAGTTTGCTTCCATCTCAGAATGCTTTCAAGTGCAGAGTGACAGAGCAGCGCATGAAATTAACACTACCTTAAAGCCCATGAAAAGTATGCATCCTTTATCTCATTGTTCTGACCCCAGATATACTTCATCTTACATTTCACAGTTGAATCATCTTTCTTCCATTTCCAACTTCGGGAGACCTGGAAGTCATTTACGGTCATTACCTGCCCAACACATAAATGTAAAGGTGCACGAGTGGTCAAGTTGGCACCTGGCTTGCCTCCTATAAACCTTCCCCCTTCTGTTCATGTCATATCTCAGTCAGCTCTCCAAAATCATCCTACTGGATCAGCACATTCTTACACAAGTAAGAATGGAGTTAGAAATCCATCCAAGTCTTCTGGTGTGGCAGAGGGAGAAAATACTGTAACAAATCCTGGCGAAAATTTAAACATGCCATCAGATAATGGTCTAGAAGCTAGTCACTGGCGAGTTGGTGGAGCTACTTCAGATCAGCATGTGGCAGAAGAAAATGCTTCACAATCAGATCTCCAGATACACCCGTTGCTGTTCCATGCATCTGAAGATCAACTTTCATCATATTATTCTATGAACAGACATACTGCTGCTTCTGGTACTTGTCACCTGGGGGCTCAACTTCAAAAAGAATCCACTTTTTCCAAATCTCAACATTTTATTACTATGAAAGACAGGATCAGTGGAAGTTGAAATTCAGTAGATGCACCATTAGATTTGTTTTCAGTTGACTTCCATCCACTTCTGCGAAGAACTGACAATGCAACTGCTGATCATGGTATGGTGTCTTCAGTTGATCCTGGTGTTTTTGCAGCATCAAGCCATCATAATAAATTGTCCCATGATTCTAATCCAGTCCCAAGAGAAAATCTGGTTGGTAATAGCCAAATTCCAGCTGGTGGAGCATCCCTTTGCCATCATGAGAAGGAAAATGAACTTGATTTGGACATACACTTGTATTCAGTGACAGAAAATGAAAAGACAAGACAAGCTGGAGATTCAAGTTTCAGCCAAGCATGGGTGAAGGCATAGATGCTGATATGTCATTCCACCATAATGCAAATTGTTCTGAATCTGCAGCTTCACGTACAAGAGGATGCTGTGAAAAGGATGTCAATTCCTTGGAAGCTGTGCAGATGCCCAATGATTGTCTAAGCCAATGCTCAAAATATTATGATGAATTTAATCTGGATATCATAATGGAACAAGAAGAATTGAGTGACTCTGATGACGAAAGTGCAAATGTGGAGTTTGAATGTGAGGAGATTGATGACTCGGAAGAGGATGAATCAGAATATGGACAATCGACAGAAGCTCTAATTAAGGTAACATTTCCTGTGTATGCCTGAGAATTTCGTTAGCAGGTTTCTGATGTGAAACATATCATTGTCACAAAAGATGGACTTAGTGCATTTTGCTTGTTGATGATATTATTAAGATGATATCAATATGTTTAAAGGAAACCTACAAAAGCTCTGGCTAAATGAGTTGAGTCAATAAGATTATGTTGCAAGGAGAGGAAGAGGACCAAAGAATCTCTATTTAAAAACATTGAAGAAATATTAGATAATATTTAGTTGAACAGTGACATTTTATTAAAAAGATCTTAATGGTGGAAAAGGATCCATGCAGTTGGCCTCAAATTGTTGTTATTGTTGTTGTATTAGGAACTGGAGAAGGACAGATTGAGACTGTCTACTTGGTATGGATTTCGGGCACAAAGTTCATTCGATAGGTCTTTTAGGGACAATCTGAAGGGTGTTTTTTTTCTCCTTTGGGGGTGAAATAGGAATTGAAATGGACTTTCCATTGACGTTTGTTATGCATTGAACTTTATATGATGATGGTTTTTCTCTTCCTGACCAAACATCTAATGTGGAAGAATTCAGCAGTCCATCAAGGCATTGTTAAATAATAGACTAAGGATTATTCTCTGAAGCCTGATATGGCCAAAAGTGCTTAATCCATTTTGGTCTTAGTAAGATACTCTTGATCTTATTAGCATTATGATAAGTCTACTTGTGATAGTATTGTTGTTCAGCTGACTGGAGCCGGATGTCTAACACACTGAGAATTGTGTTTTTTTGGATAGGAGGTTCCCACTGCTGCCGTAGTGACGAAAAGTAATCAAGATAGTTGCGACTTCAATCATTCACGTCAATCAATGCCAATCAGACAAGGGTCAGTTGACGAGGAGATAAACCCGATCTAGACTAGGGCAGTCATGCCAAAATCTGTGCCGCACTTTGCGGCTAAAACCCAAACATGAAGATGCAAAAAGGGACATCTCTTCTAAAAGTTCTCAACGGGTAGTTCACTCTTCCTGGACAATTTGGCAAAGCTAGAAATCCCGAGGAGTTTGAAAGTGCAGCCACTGGGAGCAACACCACGTGCCATTAGTCCTGATAAAGGATGCAGCAAGATTGTTGCTCCGAGAAAACCTAGAAAGTGTTGTGTAAATAGTTTTCTGTGATCCCCATTATGTGTCATTTTCCTTGCAATACAACAGTTCTCTGTGATCCCTGTTGTGTGTCATTTTCCTCGCTGTTCAGACGCTCCATGACATGGTCGGAAGCTTCCACTCTGAATTTGAGACGGAAGCAGGATTACTGGGTTAGCATTAAACCAGAATCGAATTGTTGGTTGACTCATAGCATCTTCTGCCCATAAGTAATATGGATCATTTGCCATAATAGATCATATATTTTAAGGCTGGCATTTTTTTATTGTCGCCGTTCTGTGATCGTCGGTGAGTTAACTTCTGCTGGCCTTACCTGCCAGAATGTGGTGCAACTCACTTTCTCTGTAAGCATGACAAGAAAGAAAAAAATTATGATTATTCTATTTCAACAAATAGAAAAGTGAAACTTTCGGTAGATTTTTCTTTCGCTGTTATGTATTCGGATTATTGTATTGATATGATGCATAGATTTTTTAGTCTCAGTTAGACTTCGATCGACTGTGTATCATTCACCAATTTTATGCTCGTGGAATGCTGAACTGCATAGTGTAAGCCTTTGACTTTTTTGCTCTTAAAAGAAAGATTATTCTTTGCGAACATAGTCTCATCTCCAGCACTTTGTGCAGGTACTCTGAGCCTAGAAAGCATCATACCCATCTAATCGTGCCGGCCGACGACAGGTTGTAGATGAAGCTTCAGCTTCACCACAAACTTTCGGCATCTCTTAGGACTTCCACGGCCACGACACGAATCCTTGTCCTCCACTCGAGTTGACTGGTGTCCCTCTATTCTCCGACAACAATGCCGCCGTAGTCCGCGCGGAACACAAAAAGTCATGCGTTGGGGTCAGCTCTGCGACGGTTTTGCCATGGAGTTCCTGCATCTCATGTCCTTGTCCTGAGGCGTCCCCGTCGCTGCTTTGCATTGCATTCTCCATGGAATTCCCAGCCGACACGGCTTTGCGAGGCGTTCTCGTCGGTGCATTGGATCGTAGTTTCGGTGTGCAACGTGTTTCTAGTGTTCTTACCGACGGGGCATTCTTTGTTCCGACGTCAGCAACGAGCTTTTAGAGTAAAGTTCTTTTTTTTTCCTCATTATATTTTAATATAAATTTTATCTATTAAAATTTTTTTCATTACATGAAATGATATATATGACGTTCTTATAACTTTCTAAAATTTCCTCATTATCTATTCTTTTAAGCATTTAGAAAAATAGACTTTGGTGTTGGTTTATGCTTTCTACATGAGTTGGTAAATTCACATACGGAAAACATCTTCTTGCTTTTGCCCTCGACAAGCAGTTGCAGGTTTTTGTGGATTTCAATGGCTTCATGCATGAAGTTATAGGAGTGTTTGAGATGAGTTTGCTTCAAAAAAAGAAGAAGCATACTTAGTCTTCATCTACAGGAGTACCTATCACTAGATTTTTAGTGATGATTCAAGAAACATGGCATTGAATTGATATCTGATCCACCACTTCTGCTAAATGAGGTCCCTTATTCCTCCACAAGTCTTAGGATTAGGATTTAGACAGCAACCACCATAGTCTCTAAATTGGATTCTTGCACATCAAGCTTCACACGAAAGCTCAGGTTAATTGGCATCATCTGTTTGGACTTGGCAAAATCGTAGCATCTGTGATCATTCATTAATCTAACCCACTTCTCTCCAATCATTTGGGACAGTCTTCATCCATATCTACTTACTACCAAACCGCTCAAGAGTTGGAAACCCAACTCCAAGCTGCAAATTCTTCATCGTCCGATAGTTTTGTGCAACTCTCAGATCTTTCGAGAAGGAAGCTGACAGTCTCATGCAATCATGTCACCAACTCCAACGTCTTGCATACAGAAACACAGCAACACAAATGATGCTGTCCGTCATGATCTGACCTAATGAGATAACCAGTAATATATCATCACATTCTCCAAGTCATAGATTATATGTATGTGGGGGAGCCAAGAGAAAACACAAGTCGTTGATTGCTGATCTATACACTGCATCTCATCGCATCTCAGGCATGCGCGCATCATTACATCAGGCCAAACCAACGAAGAACCGAATAGGAATCATGGTACGTGTGAGGCTACCCTACAAAAATTTGGAATGAGGTGCAGTGGAACTCAGTCCGAGTGAGAAGAGAGAAATAAAGAAAGGAGGAGGAGATCAACGAAGCTAATGGCCGATGCCAGGGCTGGGGACGGAACCCAGAATCCTCTCGACGTTGTTCTCGCTCGGGCCGTGACCGCTGTTGCTCGGAGAAGATGGCGGCGGGCATCTCTTTGGGGAAACGGTACTTTGCAGTGAATCAGCATCAGCTGTCAGGGATCCAACCTTGTCGTTCTTCCTGGCATGCAGAGGGGGTGTGAGGACGAGAGAGAGGATGAGCACGAGTGTGATCGGCTGGCAGAACGAGGCCATGGTGAGAGGTGGGAGGATTTCGGGAAGGGCTGTGGGTGGCTTTATATTGTGATGAGAGAGGGTGGTGTGCAGCGGAAGGAGAATTGCAATAACCAAATTATGAGTCCTAATTTGAGTGAATGCAAAGTTTCAATTGTGTCTCAGACTTTGAGAACGGAGGATTGAGAGGAGAAGAGTTGCAATGTAAGCAATCAGTAACAATGACTTGTCTGATATAAAAGGTTATCCAAAACCCCTTATTAGATATCATCATATCATGGCAATCTACTAACGAGTCAGGTGATGTGATCTCTTTCACACACACACACACACACACTCTCTCTCTCTCTCCCAACATGCACACGAGTGCAATGCCCAAGTTATACTCTCTCTCTCTCTCTCTAAACACCCATATTTTAAGTGGGAACAACTCAGCAAGCTGTGGCAAAGGCCGTGTTTTCTCTTGCACGGGGTGTGAAGGGGAAGATGACACATTAGGTGGCTCCCATCGTGGACCCAAAAACATGACTCGGCTCGATGAAGACAAAAGAATCCACGTGTGGATGGACCCAAATGATCCAATCTCCATCAAGATTTTTCTGTCTTTTTTTTTCCATTTAAATATTTAATAAATGAGAATTCTTACACCAATTGAAGCCTCGATTTAATCCTTTGTGTCCCGAATTAAGACACGGGTGTTGTGACGATTTGCATGTGATCTCAATGGGCATAGCATATACATACATATTCCTGACTTATATGGGAAATCTTAACTCTATGCCATGCTTTACTATTGTTGTTGTTGTTGTTAATAATATTATAAATAATCTAAAAAAGTTCATAATTAAAAATTAAGATTATTTTTATTGTGAGATAATTCTAATATATGTAGTCTGATGTTTTTTTTTAAATTTGATTCACCCTAATTAATTGACTCGTATATTTTTAGTATATATTATATCTCATTTAAACCATGATAACATGTTACAAATATATTTTTCAAAAATATTCAATACTAATAATTTTCACATTTATAAGAATATATGATAGGAAAAATATTCTCCCCAAATAATAGCTAAGTCAGCAATAAGAAAGTAACACGCGGCTCACAGACACATGGACATCAATTCAAAATAATAATCTAGAGAATATTTCATCTAATGAAAAATTGATAGGACTCGAAATATTTCAAGTAATATTTTCCCCAATTAATCCATAAAAAAAGACTATCTTCGATATGATAATCATGGTCAGTGATTATCGATCATTGACTTAAGTGTTGACCATAGAGTACGCACGTAATCTCATCTTAATCGCCAAACAAGCATTTTAACTTATCTAATATATAAAGATATATAAAAAAAATTTAAGAATCAAACAAGAAGGTAGCCTCGATGGAGTTGCCACATGGGAGAATAAATAAAAAGAAAGCTATAACTATGACCTATAAATAACTTAGTGATTCGATCTTTATAGGTAAACAACACTAATCTGGATGGTGTTCTTGTCAATCAATTATTATATTTGATCGGATTTTAAAAGGATTTTCAAAGACATAAATAAATCAAGCATGAATATTTTTTTTTTAGGGGGTTGATCATATTAAAATATATTAAGTGTCACACCTAAATTCCGTGCTCAACCACGTCACATTTGTTCACACCACCAAAAAAAAATGTTCAAGTTGTCCCAATTACGACAAAACGTCAACAAATTAATATGGTACATTTAACTATATATATATAATATTAATTTAGTCCTATACATTTTCAATGGGAAGACATGGCAATACATGTCAATCCTTACTGTCGTATTTATCACCCATAAAAACACCTCACTGGTCATTTCGTTCACAAATTCTAAGCCATTTTGTTGCCAATTAAAAGTCCAACTCCTATGAATTAATTCATGACTCCAATAAAGTTTGCTTGTTCAGAGTTTATTGCTATCACCCATTAGAACATTGTAACATGCAACACACACACACATGGGCTCAAATTGGGCCTTATTTTGTGATGTTAAAGAGACACCACCCATGGGCTTACTTAGGCATCGAGTACAAATATAATGATCTAACTATGTTCATAATACCCTCCAAATGACTCAAGTAATCCATCCTTTCTGACAACTTAATAAATAATCAAAATTAAAAATAATAGTTCGTTTCGGCTCGAAATCGGAATCCGAATTCGAACCGGTAATTCTCGAACCGAAACAGATTGAAATCGATTCGGTTTCGTTTGATTCCAAATTCGATAGAATCAGCACCGTCGGTCGCGGAATCGGACGGTGAGGGCTGCTCATTGCGTTCTTATGCGCTCTTCCGCATCTGTATGTGGTCTACTCACAGATGCGTATGAAGACTCCTTCCATTTCTTCTCTGTCTACTGTTCAGCGTCGTTGCCTCGTGGGTGGGGAGCACACTGGCCTGCCTGCATGTGATTCCGGCCATCCTCTCTCTCCCTCTCTCTCTCTCTCTCTCTCTCTCGTGGTCCCTTAGTCTCTCACCTCGCGTCCCCACGCTGGTTTGGCCCCCCGCCAAACGCGCGGTGGACAAGGCAGGCGCGCCGTGCTCCGCGGTCCCCCCATTGGGCCACCTCGTCAGCACCGGTCCATGCGCCGCCCGCCCACCAGGATGGGCGCTGCCATCGTCCGGTCGGCGGGGACCTCCCCCTCCCCCTCCCCACTTCTGCCAAGCCTGCGATACTCGTTCCCGGCTTCCACCTCGGACTGAGTTAGGCAATGATGCCCCGCAGTAGCTGTTGATGCCTCCTGCTGCAGCTGTTCCATATGATGCTTTCCACTGTACCATTTACCTAGAGATTTGGCTACGTCTCCTCTCTCTGCGGGGGACGACTCTGTGTTCGCCGCCTCCGTCTTCTGCCGCCGTAATAATAGAAGATGGTAAACGGTAGTTGGGCCAAATTGGGCCACAGCAGTTAATGGGCCTCTTTAATTCCTTCCGCCTCAGTTCTCAACTCGTCCCCGCGCTCGCTTGCCCCAACATATGCTTATTGAGATCCCTCCGCTTTCCCCTTTCCCCATGCGCATGCCTTCTTCCCCGTCCTCTCTGCTCCGATCTCTCCGAGCTTGGGATCGACGAGATCGGGCGACCGATCCTTCCTTATCAGTTGGAGGCAAATCGATCGAGGTGGAGGCTGGTGGTTCTTGCGAAGGGATGACGTCCGGGACGAGGATGCCGACGTGGAGGGAGAGGGAGAACAACCGGCGGAGGGAACGGCGTCGGCGGGCGATCGCGGCCAATATCTACGCTGGACTGCGGATGTACGGGAATTACAAGCTCCCCAAGCACTGCGACAACAACGAGGTCCTCAAAGCGCTCTGCGACGAGGCCGGCTGGACCGTGGAGCCCGACGGCACCACCTACCGCAAGGTACTCCCTCTCTCCATCCCTAATTTTTCTGTTCTTCTCTTCTTTTCCAATTCTTGCGCTTGATCTTTACTGACAATCTAGTAACGATCGAAGGGCGCCAATGGTAGCATGTCAGTGACGCATTGGTTTTGGTCCATGACATGCTATCCGTGCGCTTGGATTATAGATAGGATGGGGTGCGGCGGCGCAAGTTAGCAGAGGTGGTGTACTGTGCCCACGTTACACAGCTCATGTCTCATGTGAAGCCCGCGAATTCTGGGGGGCCGAATGTGGCCTAAAGTTCCCATTCACGATAACAACTTCCTGTGTTTCCTTTCAGTCATTATCGGCTGCAATTCTTTTTTTCTTTTTCTCTTCTTTTTGGGATCTAATAATTTTTATTTGCTAATACTTTATTTGACATGTCTGCAAATGGTTTCAGGATTAAATTGATTTATCCCTAAGAAACTTTTGGATCGGTACCGCTGAAATGGCCTTATATTTCCTTAAAAAAGTTTCCTTACTCCATATAAATTGCTGATAATCATGATGTAGGTGAGCAAAAATTGGATTTTTTTTCTCTTTATGTGCCTTCGTAGAACAGTATATTCTTTTTGACTGGGCCACTTTGTGGTTGTTCCGATTGCAATTAGCTTCACTAATATTGAGATATTTTGATAGAATATAGTAGTTAAATTTGTTTTCGGGAAATATACGAAAAGTCTAGGTCTTTAACATGATAATTAGTTCTAGATAGTAATTTACAAAGATAATGTATTGAGACTTTTCAGTGTTAAAACTCTAACATCTCCCAAATGCAAGCCGGATGGAAGATAAATGAACTTGATATGTAAACCCAAGTGCAAGATAATAAGAATACTTTACGACCGTTTATTGTGATACTTTACAACTATTTGCTGTTTGTGTGCTCTGAACCATATTTATCTCAATGTTAATATCTTGTATCTTGGAATGAATAAGTTTCTGTGGCTTCTTGTCTGTTTTATGTATTTGTAATTTCCTTGTAAGCTTTTAAACTATTGCCGTGATCAATTAATCTCATCTAAAGTGCAACCTTCTTCCTGCAAAGATGTCCGAAGGGGTCTTATGAAACAGTTGTGAGTTTGTCTTTACTATGTCTTGTGCATCATCAGTAAATGCATTTTGACTGCTTAATTTGAATCTCAGAATATAATATGTCTTATGTGGGTTTGCTCATGCAAGCGTGCAATTTCTTAGTATGATTTTCAAATCTTCCATTGCAGGGGAGTAAACCTTCAGTAGAGTGCATGGATGTAGTTGGGGGCTCAACCTCTCCAAGCCCGTATTCTTCAAACCAGGCAAGCCCATGCGCATCTTATAATCACAGTCCTGCCTCTTCATCCTTTGCGAGTCCTGCATCTTCATCCTACATCACCAATACCAACAATTCCATCAATGGTGCCGATGGTAACTCCCTCATTCCCTGGCTTAAAAATCTCTATTCAGCTTCCTCTAGTGCCTCTTCATCCATGTTTCGACACCAACAGCCTCTTTTCATGGGTGGTGGTTCCATAAGTGCCCCCGTGACTCCTCCCATGAGTTCCCCAACTGCGAGTACACACTGTATTAAGACCGACTGGTATGATCAAAGTGCACAACCATTATGGCCCAGTACCAGCTACAAATTTTTACCAAACTCAACTCCACCGAGTCCTGGGCGTCAGATGATTCCAGATCCTGCTTGGATTGCTGGGCTGCAGATTGAGACAACATCTCCTTCATCCCCCACCTTCAGCCTTGTTTCCTCAAACCCATTTGGGTTTTCAGGTGGAGGCTCTTCAAGAATGTGGACACCAGGGCAAAGTGGTACCAGTTCCCCTGTCATGCCTGGTATAATTTGGATGCCGGGGCAGAGTGGCACCAGTTCCCCTGTCACGCCTGGTATCTCGCACAACATTGATGTTCAGATGTCAAATGGCATTACTGATGAGTTTGCATTTGGGAGCAGCAGTAATGGCAATAACCTGAGAGGACTGGTGAAGCCCTGGGAGGGTGAGAGGATCCACGAGGAATGCGGACCAGATGACCTTCAGCTCACTCTTGGCAGCTCAAGGACCAGGGCTGATGCCTAATCGATTTGAAGATGACCGAGCACTCTAGAGTTTTTATAGTCTCATGGTTGTGCTTCATTTGCTGCTGTTCTTGAGGAGAGGAAAATAGAGGCCACCTAATGGTACCTGATATAATTTATTTTTGTTGGAAGAATTTACATGCCAGTTCAGTATGCAGTGTATACTAAACGACCCGAGTTCTACTTGCCAAATATTTGCATCCAGGGAAGAACTATGGGCTTATACTGTCATCTTCTTTCTAGCATTGTCTTTAAGCTATCAGATTACATTCTAGTCTTGTCGCTTAGGTTCCTTGTATGATACTCTTGCTGTACTCATTTGTACAACCCCGAACGAGCATCTGTGTGTTATTTACTCTTTTTTCATGTAGAAATTTGAAATTTATTACAAGTTTTTTGCATGGTAAATTTGTTAGCTGCAATGTGTTGTCTGGTACTTTTTTTGTTTATAATGTCTGCATTTTCTCTGGCATTATGTACCGAATATGTTGACACAAATAGATATTTTCAAAATTATACGCGCTTTCTCTTTAATCATTCGGTGACTAAATTGATCCAAAAGCTTCTTCTCTTATAATTAGACTTTTATTGTCACCTTTGCATTTCATAATTTGTTTTTGTATAATACTAACTTCTTCCCATCAGACAATGTAGAGAGGATTTAGTCAATACATCTATTGCAAAAGTTTGTGTTTGACAGATCAAATTTGCAGAGTTGGCATGAACTTTAAGTCATTAGGGAAAAGGAATCAAAATTTCTAATCAACATGATTGCATGTCAAAGGAGTTGTTGAGCTTCAAATAACCTACCCTACCTTTCAAGACACACCATCAGCTTGTTTAGGTTGAAACAACCATGTCATCGGCTCTATCTACTCCTATCATTGCTTTCAGGATTGTGCAGTCTTAATTCTATAAATAGGACGAATATTTTGAGTTCACCAGTTACATGAAAGAAGTCAATAATTTAGCCACTGGATCTAGAAATCATAATTACAGTTAGTAAGATATGTTTTTCTCATGTGTTAATCTAATGAGCATTCTGTGACTCTCAATAAACATTGGAGTAACGATGTCTCATCATTTTGTTGTCCAATATGTAAAACCATTAATATATCCTTCCCTAAATATGTCATAACAGGACATGCATACGGATCCGAGGAACCAACTCCCCAGAATAAGTAAGACAAATTGTCTTGTAGATAATTATGGAAAATCTTTAATGGCAATAATGGGTTATATATATATATATATATATATATATATATATATATATATATATATATATATATATATATATATATATATATATATATATATATATATATATATATATCTTATCCAAAGCAGACATGTATCGTCCTTTTCTTTTTTTTTATGCGTTTGCTGGTGCGTTGTTGGATCAGCTACCAATCTTCTCTGCGATGTTTCTTGATCAGTGGTTAGTCATTCTCCTGCTCCTCCTTCCCTGAGCATTTTTGGCTATGAAGGGCCAATAAATAGAACCCTAAATGTCATTGGACTCGATGTTGTCTTCTTCCTGTGGTGATACAAAAGTGGGAGAGATGAGTAGGGCGGGAGAGGCCTGTGGTTCTGATGGCTCGCAAGAAAGGTTTGTGGAGGAGAGGAGTGCTGCTGATCGAGGAGAGGAGCGTGTTACTCTCGATCATGCAGGAGGCGGGAGCTACTCAGCCAAAGCCTGTGTCTTCAACTTCTCTTTCTCTTTCTTCCAAAAGGTGATGTCCCTCCCCCCCCCCCCCCCCATATCCTGCATCCTCTCGGAATCTAATCTTGTAGCGATTCTGATCCAGATCATTGCTGAGATGTTGGGCACCTACTTTATGATATTTGCTGGGTGTGGTTCGGTCGCAGTGAATCTAAGCACCGGCATCGTCACATTCCCCGGCATATGCTTGGCGTGGGGGCTCGTGGTCATGGCCATGGTGTACTCCCTCGGCCACGTCTCCGGCGCCCACTTCAATCCCGCCGTCACCATCGCCTTCGCCACATGCGGAAGGTTCCCGTGGCGGCAGGTCGGGATCCACATCTACTATGCAACGGAGTTCGTGCATGTTACCGGGCAAATTCTTACTGCTCCTGACCACACGACCCATATCTCAGGTGCCAGCTTACATTTCAGCTCAGGTTTTGGGATCGACCGTCTCGATCGGGACGCTGAGGTTGCTGTTCGGAGGGAAGCATGGCCAGTTCCTGGGAACGGTTCCCGCCGGCTCCGACCTCCAGTCCCTGGTTCTCGAGTTCATCATCTCCTTTTACCTGATGTTTGTGATCTCCGGCGTCGCCACAGACAGCAGAGCAGTGAGTATAGCTGCCGCAATGACGTCAAGCACAGAGTTCACAGATTACATGCTTGCTTCACACGTGGGTTCCTCTGTGCAGATCGGAGAACTGGCAGGGTTGGTAGTCGGAGCCACCGTGGTGGTAAATGTGCTCTTTGCCGGGTACCGCAACCTAACCTTTCGGTTCCCATCGAATCCTTGCATGAACTTTGAGCTGCATGACGTTGTCGATTGTTGACAGGCCGATCTCAGGAGCATCGATGAACCCGGCGAGGAGCCTCGGCCCGGCGATCATCGCAAACCGGTGGGAGGGGCTATGGGTGTACATCGTGGGTCCCATCTGCGGCACCGTGCTCGGTGCCTGGGCCTACAATCTCATCCGCTTCACCGACAGGCCCCTGCTTGAGATCACCAACGCTGCCACCGCCTCCTTCCTCAAAAGCCTCGCCAGGAAGGACTCCACCTGAATCATCAGCCAAAGTAGTCTGAACTTGTCGGTAGCAACACACGGCTTTCGCTTGCTCTGCCGGTCTATTGTTGAGCATGGATCGCTTCTCCGACGATGATACCAAATCGTCATCCTATTGTTCTATAAGACGTGCAAGACATTCTTTATTCTACAGAAGATTATAAATTATATATTATTAATGTATTTAATATTCAGAACCATTTACTAATTATTATTGATGAGAACAAATCCCGCCGGAATCAATTGAATGGGACATCGATCGGAGATTTTACATTGTACCGTCGTATCGGTCCAACATACGGGGATGGCTCAACTCCCAAATTTGGGCTCAATGTAAAGCCCATAGTTGGGCTCAATTAGAACATCGTTGGGCGACGTTCCTGATTTGGTGTCCATGTGTTACCGACGTTCCTGATTTGGTTTCCATGTGTTACCGACTTCGTTCTTAAGACATTCACCCTTCGCTAGCCACCATTTTTTTATCTCTTCTTGGCGTCGTCAGCCCGTTCGACCCTCGCTTCCCGGCCATCCGAGGTTAGGTTTCGATTCCTTTCTTGCTTCTCTTCCCTCCTCCTGTTTTCTTGATTCTTGTAGATCCTTCGTTTTCTTTTCCCGTTTGCTTCGCGATTGCGGGATACGTTCCCAAATCTAGGGTTTCAGATCTCTGACCAGGGGGCCTTTCTTTTGGTGATTTCGCCAGTCGTTGTTCGTGTCTTTTGTTGCTAATTAGGATCTAGGGTTATGGATCGTTTAGGGTTTCGGTCTTCGGTTCTGATGGTCTTTATTGGCTTTCTTAGTATTTTTTTTTCTATCGCGCTCGTCAAATTTGGTGCTTTCCTTTGAACTTGAAAGGGGTTTTGATGCTCATCTATCAGAATTATCACCTTGTAGTGCGTGATCCTGGCTTCGCACCTCTGAGCAACAAGAAGGCGACGTTGCCTTTTCTTGATAGATGAAGTTGTCTGATATAATAATTAAGAAGTTATCTTGTCAAAAGCAAAATTGGCATCATGGTACATGGCAGAAGTGGCTGCGTTACGATTTCATATACGCCTTAAGGCCGAATAGGTCAGAGTTGGTTCACCCATGTAATTGTATATGTTGAAGCAAGATGAAAGCACTTATGATATAAAGACCTAAGATCTGGTGATGATATACAATTTGACTGATTTGGGCTCAAATCGTTCTTTCTCTCAGTTTATTAGGTTAACTTTTTTTTTTTATTAAGATCACTTGCTAGCTATTGTTGGTTTTTCTTTGTTCTATCTCTGACACTGGGGTTAGTCTCTTACTCTAATCCATTTTATGGAAAGTATATTTTCTTTTGGTAGATTTGGTTTTTTTCTTTTAAACATATAGTGCTGGGGTTGTTGATTTCCATTTCTCATGATTTTTATACTGTCAAAACCATGATAGTGTGCGCCTTTAAGCAAAATTAATTACTCACAAACTTCTTTTTAGGTTGAGGCTCATACATCTTTTTATGTTGTTTTCTATTTGGTTGATGTGAACCATTGGTTTTCTTTTTTACATTTCCACATAGTTGCGTAAGCAGAAATAATGTAAAAGATAAACAGCTTAACATGAAAATGAGATAGTCTTCTCCGGAAATTCAGTTTGTAACGAGAACAGGCATTGACACTTACTTGATTTTATTCCCTAAATATTAAACTTTTGTCAAAATGCTACGTTTGTTATAGAACTGTGTTTTGCCCCTTTGTTCCATAAACACATTGGCCTTAAGTTGGATTTCGTTTGCGTCTGTCTTTGCATTTTACATCATGTAACATTTTCCTTATTTCCTATCACATATTGTTTCCTCCGTCAAAATTATTTGCGTTCCTTTCTGATCTACATCTCCTGAGCCTGAGACATTTAATTTGGCTGAAATCCTTCAGTAATTGGAGTGAAGATAATTTTTTCGAATAGAACATTTTCATGGGGAAGAGAAAGTCAACGGCGAAGCCGCCTCCTAAGAAACGAATGGACAAGCTTGACACTGTCTTTTGCTGCCCTTTCTGCAACCATGGAAGTAGTGTCGAGTGTCGCATGTAAGTTCATGTGATATTACCTCCTTTTTGCAAAGATCACCGTGCGATGATTGTCGGGAGAGCATTCTTGGAGTAATATTTGGTCCTTTTACTCATAAAGTTGTTTGTTTTATTATATGCAATTGCACTATAGAAAAAGATGTGTATGGTAGGGTTTTTCCTCCTGGTGTTTTTAGGCTGTATCTATTTAATTATCTTCCGTGATTGATTTTTCTTGGCAGTGACATGAAGAACTTGATCGGGGAGGCTTCATGCAGGATTTGTCTGGAAAGTTTCAGCACTACTGTCAACGGTATGACCACTAGTATATCTGCGTTCATTGGACAGACTTGGTTTCGTACCATAATGATCACCACATATTTTATCCATGAATAGTTGATACAGCAAAATTCTTTAGGATGTGTTTTCGGCAATCTTTATTTGGTTTATCGCAGTAGGGATTTTTCAAAGAGAAATCAAGCAACAAAGACTTGTCAGAACTTGTTTTCGCTGACAAGACATTTATATTAGTCTTCAAATCCCTGATGTTTGGTTCACAAACCAAAGAAAGATTATAAGTAATATGCGCCTTACAAACTGGTTCTGATCAATGCCTCATGAGCATCCATTCATGGAACCTTAATAACCTATTTCCCTCTAAAGTTACAGTTAACTGGTGAGATTGTATGTAGATTGTCCTCGTCAAATGTGAGGCCCATTCCATCTGGCATATATTTCTATCATCCACTTGCATCTGCGCATTCAAGTATCATTTATTGTTTGTTCATAGAATCATAAAAATATGCTGACCTGATGCTCTCTCTTTCGTTTTGCAGCACTGACGGAGCCTATTGACATGTAAGTTTATCTTCCATGATATGTTTTTGTGGGTCAATAGCTGAAAATCGAATCAGATAATCTGCAAATTCGACATTTGTTTTGCAGATACAGCGAATGGATAGATGAATGCGAAAAGGTCAACAATCTTGAAGACGATGGTGCATGAACAATCTGCCTAGTGGACCTTGGGTCGAGCCTATATATGTTGTGATGATCCTTAATGTTGTAGAATAAAATATGTTGCTATGGAGTATGTCGAACAGTATGATATTGTTAATTTATACTCTACGGGTACATTGCATGGTTTGGCTACTTACTATGTAATAAATTGTTATTTGCTTCGAAACTGTAATTTATCGCCCTTTTCACTCGCTAATAATTCTCACAAGAAATTTTGGCGTAAAAATCAAATACATTTTGTCGGTTTAGATGGAGACATTTTTTTATTACAAAATATAAACTTCATGATCTGTGGCTTTGTTAAATGCAGGCTAAAGACGTAGCAGTTTACCGGGCGTTGTTTACTGTGTCCAAATGGAAGTTTGTCTTCATCGCAGCCTCAACAAAACGAAGTCAGCGAGACGAGTTGGTGGGGTAAGGTTTCGACATCGATCGACAAACAGTAGCTGTGAAAACTTGATCCCGGTAGAGATCTGTACATGGCCGGAGAAGTTGTTCGAGCTTACGACATGACCAGTTGGATGATAAGCCCATCTTCATTTATTGTCATCTTGGTTGAAGAATTGAATTTTGATGGAAGGGATGATGACAAGGCCATCTCCACGTCCGGGCCTTTACGAGGAAACCAACATCATTCACCATCGATCACTTTGATCAACAAATGCATGGCAGATGTCCGATGCTACGACACGAGAAGTTGACCCAAAACTGTAGCGAGAAATTATTCAGGGAAGATCTATTCGTTCATGGGGTGGAGGAGCTAAGGAGGCCACGGAAACCTGTACGTACTCTCTCTCTCTCTCACTCTGAAGAACTGTGAGGGGGAGGCCATCCTCACCCACAGCCCCTCTCTGATCTTGCTGATGAGAGAACTTTGCACGCACCAGACGAACAAAGGAGAAGAAACTGCACATCTTTATTTGCAAGGTCACATGCAACAGAGAAAGAAAGCAGCTGAGAAGAAGAAGGGAAGAAGCAAAGGTGAAAAGGAGGACCACCAACAGGCGGCTCCACGATATGAAGACGACAACTAGGACTCATTCCCCACATGAGAAGGGAAGGGATAAGCTGCTGATTCACCACCGAGACCGTCCCCCTCCACCCCGCCAAACTCACCCCCCACCCACGCCGGACCACCATAAAATCCTACGGGATCGCTGGTCCCCGGGAATTGATGTGCACCACCACCATCTCCACCGCACAGCATCATGCCCTCCTCCCCATCCCCCGCCACCATACTCTGCCCGTCCAACTGCCAACGACCTACCCCTCCTTCCATCTCCAGCACCCTCTCGTACTCGTCCCCCGATCGGAGCCGAGCGCGCTTCTCCCCTCCCTCGATCGCGCCCGGCGCCGGCCCGGCACCGAGGCGGCCGAGGAGCTTGGGATCCCCGGCCACCTTGACCAGGAAGGCCAGCATCTGCCTCGGCTTCCGCTCCGTCTCCTGCACCCTCCTCCACATCTCCTCCACCCTTTCGGCTATCCTCCTCTGCTCCTGCTTCAGCCTCACCACCTCCGCAGCCACCCTCTCCTCCATCCCCTCTTCCTCCTCCCCCTCCTCCTCTCCCCTCTCGTTCTTCTTCCCGCAGCCGCTGTTCCTCCGCACTATCAGCCTCAACAGATTCGTCTGTCCTCTCAGGAACGACGCGTGCGCGAACTCCCACCGATCGGGATCCACCTTCCGAAACCCCTACATCCAACAACACGCAGGCCAAAATGAATTCATACGGCTCAACTGCTACCTTTCGTGATCCGGCCGACAAGCCTTACACACGCTCACGTACATAAGTGTTGAGCTGGCGGACGAAGCTGGAGAAGTTGCCGTGCTTGAAGTGGGAGGGGAGGAGGAGCTGCGAGAAGGCAAAGGGGTCGACGACGACGAAGCTGTTGTTGTCGCTGCCCCAGGCAATGACGGCGTTAGTGGAGGGGTCGTCCACCATGCGGTAGGTCTTCAGCACGAAGGGAGCAGCCACCGGACCGCCGCCACCCCGTCCTGCTCCTCCACCGTGGCCGTATTGGTGGTGGCCGCTGCTGAAACAGGGGCTGCCATCTTCCATGCTAACGCTGGACGAGTAAAAACGAAAGTGGCGGTCACAGCTGCTGCCGACCGACGCGGAGGGGTTGCAGAAGATGGCTAGGGTTGGTGGGAGGAGGTGGTGGGTTTTGTAGCGGTCGCGGAAGCGGGGAACAAAAGGGTGCCGACAGGTGCAGAGACTCCGGTGCACGCGTGTCCCTCCCTCCCGATTCTTCCGTCAATTCCCATCCACGAAAAAAGAAGACAACGAAGGCTAAGCAGAAAGGATGACAATAGAGGGAACCATGCCACGAATCACTCCCTCTCCCGTCTCCCCACCGGTCCCGCCGAGGACTCATCGTGGTTCCCGGTTGGCGGACCAGTCGCAGCACGACACGACGGCAGGCGATGATGTCGAGCATAGCGGGAGGTGAAGCTTTTTTGTCATGGCATTTTCCGCATCTTTGCTTTCCGATGACGGCCATTTGATTTCTCATGAGCCACAATATTCGTGTAGTAGGTGGCGAGGTCTGAGTGCTCCACGTACGTGGTCGAGACAAAGGGCGTACAGTGACCCATCACCGCTCTGCGTCATCTGCATCATCCAACGCTGTAAAAAGCCTTCGCCTCTCCGGTGCTGAGATCACTTCGAATGTATGCGTAAATTAATGATACACGAGAGAGGACGTGTGTGATGAACACATACTGGTCCTTACGATCGTCTGAGAACGTTTCTTAATGCTGTACCTTTCCATGAACGTTTCCAGGGAAGCTCGAGTAAGGAAATCTATCTTAGGGCATGCGAATCCAGTGGGCGGCGGTTACCAAAGAAGGGAAGAAAAGGAAAGCATAAAGATAAGTCCAATATGGAAGCTGATCTCTTGTTGACATTTTAATTTGATGGTAGAAAATGGAAATTACATATAATGATCTTTCTCTTATTTCTATATATTTAAGTTAAACAAAACTCGAGAACCTATGCACTAAGTTTCATAGATCAATATTAATGAGGGTCATGTTATGGGGAAATACTAATCATCCAAAATCTATAACAAAATCCACTGCCCGGTCGTATCAAGAGATGCAGTCAAATGAAATCTGTCGCCATCCCTCGTAGATTTTGAGTGTCGTTTCGTGGATTCTTGGCTTCAGTTGTAAGACTAATTTTGTGGTGAGGAGTACACCCATCTGGAGTAGGCCATGCCATTGTCACTGTCATTTGAATCATCATCATTATTTTTTTCTAAAATTAGAATTATCTTTTCATTTCATCATGTGAGTACCAATCACTGAGATGTCTCATCACATCACCGCACACAACACACACATTATATATATATATATATATATATATATATATATACACACACACACAAAAATTTATGCACAGTATCTATCTATGATGATCTATAAAATTTTTTATCAGATAATTTAGCTAGTATATATATATATATATATATATATATATATATATATATATATATATATATATATATATATATATATATATGGGGTCACTCTTTTAATGTATAATTAGGTTCTGATCTTACAATACAAATCGAGCAAAATAAGATGAGCTCAGTCTTTAATCAGCTGTTTGGGGAGATGGATAGAAAAGAAAGTATCCTTTAACCTGAAGATAAATTCTGATAAGATAGATTGTGATGAGATCGTAGTTGGATTGCTATTCATCTCAAAAGTTTAAACTGAAGTATAGGAAATGAAAGATCGAAAGCCTAATTATACTGCGAGAAGTGGAAGATGACAACCATACAAAATGATAATATACTGCGACATAATACACGTACGTAGCTAAAGTTGGAAGTGATAATAGATGACAGGAACGAGAACGACGAGAACGAGAACGAGGACAGCATCCGCACCACAGTACACACCAATATTGACGACAGCTGAACACACTTAAAAAGAGTACGCCAATGCATGCAGTTGAAAGCTATAAAATCACGCTTCCTAAGTCCTGTACTTCCCCTCGTTGGCTTGCTCGAAGATGTCGGCCTGCGTCGCGGCGGTGCCGTCGGAGGCGATGGCACCGGCGAAAGCGGTCTTCACCTGCCGGGTGGTGAAGGGGTACCTGTTGTTGGCCATGGAGTTGAGGAAGGCGGCGGTTCCCTCGCGGATGAGAGCGCCGTACCCGTCGGTCCTGGTGTTGGTCAACGCGTCGGACAAGCTGGGGTTGCTGCCAAAGATGGCGGCACAGCCGTGGCCGAAGAGATCGCCTATGGTGCCCAAGGAGCCGATGATGCGGCTATGGCATCAGGGTGGGAACCCCAGAACCTGAAGACAACGGAAACGGTGATGAGGACTGAAGCGCATGGATCACGTGTAGTTCATGGAGCTTACCTGCAGGTGCCGGTGAAGAACGGTGGGATGTGGGTCCCGGTCGTCGGCGGGGAAGGCGTGGATGGGGAATACGGAGGGGAGTAGCCGCCGCTGGGTGTTGGTGATCCCTGAGAGGGTACTGTGGGAGTGCTGCCATAGCTTCCTCCATGAGAGGGCACCGTGGGAGTACTGCCATGGCTTCCTCCATGAGAGGGCACTGTGGGTATGCCATGGCTTCCTCCATGAGAGGGTGTTGGGGTGCCGTAGCCACCACCGGACGGGGTCGGACAATTTGGTGTGCCGTGTGAATCTGCACCAAAGCAACCACACGATAAAGCTCCAAAAGATCCGTGACACAAAGCTGGCTATGCCTATCTACATATATCAACGAGCGTAAGATGTACTGTATGGATCGGTGCTTCCCTCAGGATGGGACACAACAAATACGTATACATGGAGCAGGAACGAGAGCTTACGTGTGGGAGTGCTTCCGGTTGCCGGAGGATAATAGTTCTTCTGCTCGTCGAACTCCTGTAGACTTCGGCTCACGACTGGAGTAACCACATTGTGGGAAAGCAACCCGACTAGAAGAAGACAGACCAAGGAAGTCTTCCCTCTTCCTAGCCACCGGTCCATGCTCACCAGAATGGAGTTGAGATGGAAAGGAGAAGAAGATACAAGCAAGCAGCTGCAATGAGCAACCAGGGAGGGAGTGAGCATGCACATAAATAAGTAGAGAGAGAGAGAGAGAAGGGATTAGATCCACAGCAGGGAGGGGGGGGGGGGGGGGGGGGGGGCATTCATGAGCATAAATTTCGGTAGGACGGGGTCGTAAGTGGTTGGATGACATTAAATGGTTCTTGTGACATGCTATTGACCAGCTGGCCCTCACACTCAACTCATAAGATCGCATTCATCTGTCGATTTCAATTCAATGTGTATCAGTTAATGGAATCACATTTAGAGCGAGACTTCATCTCCACTTCAAGTTGAAGCCTAATAAATTTCTCACATGTCCTAAAGAACATGCAGATGCCACCAATTCCATTAATGGCCTTAGAAAGAGGAGTCATCCTGTGTTTATCATCTGGATCGAGCCAAACACTATCAGATTAATCATCTGTTTCCATCACTGTTCTTGAAACTGCAAACAGTATTTATCATCTCATGATTATTTCTTCTCACTCTCGAGGGTAGCTATAACATCCAGATTAGTAAGATTAAGATTAACCCTATAAAAGCTTGATGGATATAAAATATCATGGTACTTGGAGGGAGTCGTGTTATTCGCTGCGGTAACTCTCGTCAGCAGTTGATCGGAGAAAAGTGCCCTTGTTTTCTTCCTCCCTTGTCCTTTAAATGAGCCACGACAGGAAGTAGTTGAGGCCTGACATGCACCAGAGCGCCGTGCAGAGGACAGCCTAGATTTGCTTGAACTTGGTTTTGAGCTCCCTTTAGCAACAGGGCTTCGATGGATTGAATAGGCGGTCTACAGTCTACAACACTGCAATTGCCATCACAACAACTCTGGAATCCAGCTAATGCTCAAGTACCGCGATCGACGATAACAACAGGTAATTGATTTGGTTGATGATTCCAGTATGCTTCTTCAAGGTAGCAAAAGCTTGGCAGGAGCAGAACCATGTTCTCCGAAACATATCGTAGACGGCAGAGTTGAAGTGGAAGTACGCAGCCAGTGTGCGGTTCTCCCCACCGCATGTGAGGAGGACCTTCCAACCTAACAGTGGACACCATCTTTGTGTCTCTTTATGGCCCATGTGAACACCTTCCAACCATTCAGTAATGAGTCTTTTAGGTTTGGGTGTTTTTGTTCTTTTGTGTTTTTTTTTTTTTTTTTGTTGCCATTCTGTACATTTTCTTTATCCTTGATTGATTCTGTAATTGAGAGAAGTGAGATATAAATTGGAAGGGGAAGAGGTGTTACTTATCTAATTTAGTTCGTAAAAAACTTTGATAGATCATCGTAAGATACTACGATCGAATCCCACCTTCACTATTTATTTTTTAAAAAAGGATAAAATATAAATTTTTTTTTTCATATAATCATGGTTATTCAACCTGTTTAAATTGGATTACAATACTTGTTGATCTTCATATTCTCTTTATTTGAGTTTATAATGCATTCAGATAGAAAAGTAAATGACAAAGTTGGATATAGTATCCAAATAGCTAGAGGTCATTCTTGGAGGAGATGTGCAGTCCAATATCTTACATAAAAAAATCATCAACAATAATAGTTATGATATCATCAATGAGATAAGTGATTTATTAAGTCATCGAGTCTAATCATCGACCCAAAATGTTTCACATAAACAAATTCACAAGAATAAAAATGCAAGAGGAACAAATATGCCAAACAAGAGAATCTGCAATACTTGCACCAGATTTCTCCAGAAAGAAAGAAAGAAAGAAAAATGGCTTCGATTCACATTTGCACCTCAAACTAAATAAATGCTATCGCACATTCGCTTGATTTATTGGGAAAAGCTAGTATCTGTAATTGATATATCAGTGTGTATGAAAGAAAGAAAAATGGCCATGATATACTGTCATTAATATATCAAAGTGTAAAGCGTCACATACATTAGGGAAAAGCTAATATCTGCACAAGTAGGATAATGACATGAAGCTGCATCTCTCAAACTGGCACCGGGTTCCCTTCCAATGCTTCTTTCCCTGTTATACCCTCTTTCAAGTTCTTGAAGTATTCATCATAGTCCTTCTCGGGTGGAGGGTTTTCGGGGTCGATCACATACAGCTCACTAAACGGCACAGTACTTTTCACCTACAAGCAGGAAGAATTGTTGAGCACAAGAGATTGCGGTATCGTCAGCACTATTTTCCAGTAAAATTTGTCCAACATGATGCAGTAACATGTTTCCTTCAGTTGCCTTCATTTGTGTTATGGTGAAATATTACATAATTGGATTTCATAAAAGAACCACTATGCAAAAAAGATGCTGCAGACGATCGATGACATAAAGACTTCATAACTGATTGATCACATGCAACTAAAGCCACAGATGGGCCATCGATCGACATCCATGGAGCCCCTTGCATGGTCATGATGTAAATGAAGGTTGTGTTTAAATTTTTCTTTCAGAAAAAGATGGCCAAGTTCAAAGTTCCATAAAGAAAGAGTTTTGCCAACTCAACAGAGCACATGCTCCATCATTTTATGTCCAAGGAAAATGAATACGTGATGTACTAAAATTGAAACCTCATTGGAAAAAAATAATGATTCTCTAGCTGGTCATGATGGGCAGTACTTCAAGCATGCTCTCAGTCAACCACCATTGGTTAGATCATACAGACCAAGATATCATAAAATTAAATTTCTGTAAAAATTTTAAGGTGATACAAGTCCGAACCGTAGAAGAACCTATTGGATTTAAACTTGTTAAAGTATCATAAAGAGGTTAATTTCATTAAGAAAAGATTCATTGCATCAAGAGAAGAAATAAATTAAATGTCCATGGAAGAACAAGTCAAATTGGTTATTGGTTCTTAAAAGGATTTCTTGAAAGAAAGTGATTCATTTTGAGTACAATTAATGTAATGTATCTTTGGAGATTATATAAACCTCATATGTTAGGTCATGAAACATACAGAGTTTTGAAGTTGTAAAGAATTTTGAGTGAAAAATAGAATATCTTGCCTTGTCTTACTCTCCTTTGTGTGATAAACATATTTCTTCTTCTTATCAAGTTCAATAGAACCTTAGTCCTAGGCTAAAATTAAGTTCTTTATATATCTGTTAATATCAATTTCCATCTATGTCATTGTAGATTATAATGTTCTTTCATTTTAGTTGATGTGAACAGCCACCTTATGATAGACAGATATACAACAAATGTCAACATGAAATCTATTTACCTCAAAGGTCTTCCCACATGCATATGGGCTATCCAGAGCTGCAATGCAGATTCGTGCAATCTCCTCCCTTGAAATTTTACCCTGAAAGCCACAGAAAGTAGGCATGCTCCGTTTAATGTTGCCTCTTCGTTTTTTGGTTTTAGTGGGTCATATTTCATGTGATACTAATAAAGACTCATGCTTAAGATATACAAATACATGTCCAAAATATAACTCCCAAGTGTCTTGAATACCGTTATATTGTCTCCTTGATCGAAAATGAGATCAGCTCCTGCAGGTTCTTCCGTTAGAGCACATGGCCGAACAATTGCATACGGAATACCACTTTCACGTAACAAATCTTCACCCTAAATAAAAATCAGAAGAAACAATTGTAAAACCTTATTCTTGTAAAATTTTCCATTACCATAGAAACTCAAAATGATTACCGATCATAACTGTGAAATTTGCTTGAGTAGAACCACTTATTGTTACATGGTCCAAAATTTTAGTAATGCACAATATATTGATGACACAAAGCAACATTTACATCAACATTTGGGAATAATATACATGTAAAGTTACACATGAAAACTTTACTATTGTTGTAGGTGTTCCAGTTGACAATCTACAATTCTATTGTGTATTGAGGGATTTCAGATGTCCTGAGAGCACGATCAATTGTACTTGATATAGAATGCAATGTTTCCAACTATAGAAAAACAAATTCAGAACCATTATGAAAAATGAAGTCTTTAGTGATCACCTGATACATGGGTAACAAAATTAGAAGTACTGCTTAGATGCACACGTCCATATTCTTAATATGACAGTATAAACTGACTCTGTAAAAGTTAGTACATTCCAAATTTCACACTATCAAATTTAGAAAGACATCAAAATCAATTTCAGTATTTATTTTATTTTAGATTCTTCCTAAATTACATATCTGATTGTTACTTGCAGACATCCAATTTGTATAGCCTAGTTGAGAAATACCATAATAAGTCAGTCCAAATACTGCTAAATAAATAGAAAAATGCAACCCAACCTATTCATAGTCAAAATGGACATCATTGTGTTGACTACTCATCAAATAGAACTTGCTATATTTCTTTATCAATTTTCAAATAAATTAGGAACCAGGATTTAAATGTTCTAGATAAAACCTGATTTGTCAGAAAAATTCTTGAACACAAACTATGATGCTTTAACTCTTTTGCCCAAGCATAATCAAGTATACAGGAATATAATCAGAAAATTATTATGCTCAAGTTCAGTGAACTCACCTTCAGTTTATATGTGAGGACAAAGCCTAACTCCTTGTTCAAGCGCACTGCAGGCGGTTGTTTGCTTAAATCCAGTCCAGGTCTGCCAGGTCGAGTAACCCCTGCGGAACTCACATGTACAAACCTGCATAATAAAGCCATATCATAAGTGTGATTCTTTCATAAACAACTCACCATACCCTCTATGCCAGACAGCATAATGCCTTGACCATGTTCGTTTTAGGTCTGGATATGTTACAAACTCCTACTAGGTTTCAGAGCTGCCACAAATAAATCAAAAGTATGTTATTTCATGATGAAGAAATGAAACCTGGGAGTGATAGGCTCATTAATGTATGCTCGTATGCTGGAAAATGGAAGCTGAAATGAACCTTCCACAAAAGTTGGGTTGAGTTTCCCATCATACTCAAACTTGCTGTACATGAGCTGTAAAAGATTGTCTTTTTTTTTAATTAGATGAAACATTTGATTATGACAACGAAATGGGGAGAGAGCACAAGAAACAAGCCTGCAGTGAAATTATTTTGCTCGGGTCAAAGGGGGCAGCATCCGTCACAGTTCGAGCACGAAATATAGGCCTAAATGAAGAAAATGGCAGCTTTATCTGAATACAAAAGAAAATATAGTTAGCGCGGCTAGCTAATAGTCATGACACTAGGCATATAGAATGGAAATAACATACTGTCTGCCACTGCTCCTTTGTGGTGTCAAAGCTTGCTGTATAACCCACTGTATCCCAATCAGAACTAGTGCGTAAAATGAGCTTGTAACGACGTCCATCACCTTTAACTCTCATTTCAATACCATCATATGCTGAAAGGTCTTCAGGTGTAGAAAAATTCTGGACCATAAAAAATTGAATTTTCAAATACATAGTTCAAATTGCAAATTAGTTTAGCAAAGCGACAGAAAAAGGAACAACTACTAATTTATCTATAATCATGAAAGAGCCGAATTTGACTATCAGTCACATAATCAGGAGAAGAATATGGAGCTCCCTTAAATATAAAAAAAGATGTTGAAAGCATCTAGGATAAATCTTGTGATATTAGGCAATATTAAATTTCTTTAGGTCACCCAACTAAAGAATTTTATATGAGATAAGAAGACAACCATTAATAATTGAGGCCTGGTCCCTGGAAATATTACTTGAGCATCATAAAGTGTATGTTCCTATTGTGGCAATTGGACTAACTCTCCAAAAGCATGTGCCAGGAATCATTTTGGAGCTAGACATCAAAGTGATACAAGAGTAATTATGTAGGAAAATTCTACTAATTTCAAAAATGAATTTTCAGCATATTTTATAGCATTAAGGTGACTACAAGACCAAAGACAACATTACATTAACATAAATGGAAAGTAGTTAGAACAAGAAAATCAAAGAAAAGTTCATAATTCATGTATATGTCAAATGACAAAGCTTGACCAACAAACTAATGTAGTTTTCACTTGAGATTGTTCAGTGATCAAACACGCCAACGCATGCAAACTCACATATACTCCATGCGGCTGTCTTGTAGCTTTGTTCTCAAATAAGTAAATGATATATGAAGTCAATTACCTTGGTCCTGATACTGGTGAATCCACCATTGTTTGAAGTTGAAACAACACCTGAATAAATATGTATATAGATATATATAAGATGCATATGCAAAAATAAACATCATTAGACAACTAAACTAAATATATAGTTTCAACTTAGGCCACTGCACAAAAGTGAGCAGGAGCATAAGAATAAACCTTTGAACAACCCAGTCGGTCCGCCATCTTCGTTTCCCTTAGGGTCAACCTGGAATCCACTTTCACTAACACCTCCCATGACAACATCATCTAAAGCACCCCAGATAAGCTTCCCTGTGATATTGCCTGCTAGCATAAAGTAGATAGAACAACTAAAACTGTGTTGTCGATGCAAACAATATCTGAATGACTTAATATGTAATTTGTTATTTCTGTTGAACGCAATTGGTAAAAATAAAAGGAAAAAAGGAAAAAAATTAAGGATCTTTGATTTTCCAAGTAATGTGTACAAGTAAAACCAAAACATGGTAAACAAAGAGGGAATCTTGGAGCATTAAACATAAAGCAGTCACAGTTATAAGATCAATATCCAATAACAATTGTGCATTTCTTACCATTTTTCAGAAAGACCAAGTAGACAAATCATAGAAGCATACATAAACATCCTTTAAGTAATTAATTAAATGAAGCATACTTAATAAATATCACATTTATACTTATGTATAAGAATTGAAAACATTTCATCTTTACTTATAATGTCAAGATTTTTTATGATCTAATGTCGAAGTAGGTCAGTAGGTATGTGCAGTAAATCAGATTACATACCTTTGAATCCAAATAACAATTCTCCATCCTGTAGCCCTACACTATTCTTCACTGCATTAATCAGATTTTGCATTCCGATATATTCTACTTTTTCTGGTGAATCTCCTTTTATCTGACAATTAATGAAATATTTGGCATAACCATGCTAAAAGTTTGAAGTGCTAGTAAAAATTCTTGACAAATTAATTTTAGCAACAAAGAAGGTCATTTCAGCACCTCAGGTTCGAAAAATTTAATCCCCTGTATCAAACAAGATTAAACTATTGTCAGGGAAGAAGTAGGAATGTATTTTCTAATTGAGAACAGATAAATCATGAACAGCTGCAGAAAGTGAAAACCAAGTCAAAGTTATGCCTCATTAGATGTATCTACATTGTATAACATACTTGGCTGTACTTTGCTCTATCAGGAGTATCCCCTTCCTTTGGGCCGATGATAACAGAAGCTGCATTGATGACTTTTTTCACCCCTTTGAAGTATTCGGGAGAAAGCGTTTCCATCTTAGTAATATCCCCAACAATCTAAAATATTTGAATCAAAGCAGCCGCCACTAAGTATAAGCAAATGTTGCCTCTCATTGACATAAATTAGCAAGTTAAACCCAAAAAAGTACCTAAAGGATTTGCAGGAAAAAGTAACAACAGTAGGGAATTTTTAGGAGATTTTCATATGTAGTAAAGCATCATGGAACCTCTAATATGTTGAAATAATAAACTAGTATTCATAGATGTAGAAAAAAATTACATATATTTTTGTAAAGTCAAAAACATTATCTAACAAAACCCAAGTTGAATTTACGTCACTCGATAGAATTCAACCTTCCTCTTACTTCTTTGGCATTGAAGAAACTTAAACTGTATGGACAGAAATTATAATAATATATGCATCTCACCAAGTCAACATCAGGCCCTAACATGGATCTTGCCTTCTCTTTATTTCTTACCTGGATTTTAAGAAACAAAAAGACTAAGACTTCGATTGATGAGAGAAAGAGAATAAAACTTTCTAAATTCCAGTATATTTAAAGAGTATAAAGGATACCAGTGCACAAACAGGAAACCCTTTATTCCTTAAGATGTTAACTACCCTTCGTCCAACACCACCAGTGGCTCCAGCTACCAGCACCGTATCAGAAGTTTCCATTTTCTTTATTAGTTCAGTTGATGTTGTACTTGACAGTTTTTCGATCAGAGATTCGATGAACTTCATAAATGAAAATTAATCATTATAAATGATATAAAATACTATACATGTTATAAGAAAAACAAAAGGGATACATGTATTCATACTTGAAACAAGAAAGACCAACCTTGGCAGGATTAGGAGGTCCATTAAAAAAATACAATGTTCTAATGAATCTACCAAAATCCCAAGTTTGCCGACCAGACTCAGCAAATATAGCTCCCTTGTACTTTCTTGAGTATTTAAGAGGTGGCAGAGCTTCCTTGTAAAGACATGGATCCAATCTATAAGTATGTGGGATAAATTGCTTAGCACGGAGGGATAGCACTTGATGATGCAAGTCACCGGAGTTTCTTTTGCAAGTGTGTGATGAAGAAATCCCCTGAAGCAAGGACCAATACAATAAGAATTCCATTGTAGTGACCAAGTCCAGAAAGTTCCATTACAAATCCTTAATCGTTTAGCATCAGAATCGACCATAATCATAAAAAAAAATTATGTTAACATGGATTTACAAAAAAAAGAACTATAATAAAGAAATTTATTTGTGTAGATTATTCACTTTGTTTGGCTAAAAATTAACAGTAAGGATCAGCTTTTTTTGCAATCAGGATTGTGGATAAGTACATGGATATAAATGATACAGATAAGTTGGTGGAAGACCCAAACTGCAGCTTCATGTATACATGAGAATATGGTAAAGCAATCGTCCATGCATAGTTTAGTCAGAGAAAAAGAAAACTACAGAATGTTGTCCTGAAAAACAACATATCATCGTAAGCGAACTGGTTGATTCAGTCAATCCAATTAATATACACAGTACATTTAACTCAATTTGGAGAACAATATTATCATATCAGTTAGACATTAAATCAAAGATATCATAAATTACTACATTTTACCAGCCAAAAAATTCTATTTTGTTAAAACAAAGGATTTTTGCTATGTAAGCTGATGTTATGCATAGTCCAAGTATAATGTAGATCACTAAAAAGAGAAGCCATTTCTCTGAGCTGATAAATATATAACACTCTTACAGACACTCATACTCCTGCACCTCTTAAAACTCATCTTTTCCTTTGAAAAACCTATTATCACCACATAATAAGTTATAAAATCCCTTTTAAGTTTCAGATAGATGTACTGCCAATGGAGACCATACGAAACTTGGAGTGACTGTTTCAAAATTTAAGGTAAAATCCCTACTTCCAAATACAATTCTGTTGATAGTTTCCTAAAATCTAACAAACGATCCATAAAAGCAAGTACTTTTCCCTAAAAATGATTTTTCATTTGGGCAAAAGATATTAAGTATTTGAAATTGTTCTCAAGAAAAAAAATCTAATTAAGCTGATTAAAACCAACGAAGTTACTTGAAAAGGTTTTACGTGGTCAACTAACATTTTGTGTTGTTGGTAACTATATGCATCTACTGACCTATATAACATTTAGATTTATAAAGGACAAGTGAATAAAATATTTCAATATTTGGTACCTTTCACTAAAAGATCAAATTTTCTTACTGTGTTGTTTCCTTAATTTTTCTGAACATGCACTTATTGATCGTCAGTACCGCATAATCAACGTCCGTATCATCAGAAACTACCCAAAGGGAATCAAAATTTCCTCGATTTACTATAATAAACAGACATGGAACGCAAATTCACAAAACAAACGAACATGTATATTCACCGCAAAAGAAAATGGAGGAATGAGGACGACCATGATGATGACGACGATTACTAGTGGGTAAAAAGAGATCAAGTTTGTGCTATCACTCGAACATAAGAAATCGGGTGGCAAAAGTTGTACCTGAGGATCGAGAAGAGCCGAAGCCGAAGATCGCAAGGAGAGACCGCAGCAGCACTCCATTTCTCAGCAAACTTCAGGGACCATACTTTTGCCTAAAGCAGATGCGAAGTGATAGATACACCATTTCGAGAGGGGCAACTCGGACCACAAGAGCCGGAGAGCAGATTGCGGCGGTGCACTACCCCTCGCCCCCGCCTTTGCTAAAGAACCCACCACAGAGCCATCAACGACAAGAGCCGATCCGATCGAATCAGACGGCGTCGATGCCTTCACTCACTTAATATACAACTTACAAGCGGAACACGACATCGCGGCGGTTTCCTTCCCCGTTCCCGCGCGCACAGATGTCCCTTTTTTGCCGCGAAATCTCGCCCTTCGCGGCTTCGAACGGATCCCCTCCGACTCCTATCATGCGGAGCTCTCGAATGAATCTTGACCCGCTCGCTACCTGTTCGACAAAATGCGGAAGAAGTGGATCGGCTAAAGGCAGTGTCCCGTACTCGACATCATCTGTCCCGTACCTGAATAGAGCCGGATATTACTCCATAAATATATCAACTATATATATGTTTAACATTTTTATTTTGTTCTTGACAAGTTTCATATCTAAAACTTATGATTGATAGATCTGAATGGTGTTTAAATTTTGCTCTATAAAAATTGTCCAGATATACAAAGGTAGGAGGATCAGTACATATAATAAGCTACATTTGCTCTCTGTTCCCCGTATATATCAAACAAAGTTAAACTACAAAGTTAGTATTTTCTTCTTCTTAGAAACACTACACGCAACGATATTACATTATGTCATCCCTTTGTCTACTTTAATTAGTGATGTTCAAACCTTTAGTTTGGTTCTTTGTTTAGTGTGTGATCATATAATTTCGCATATTTATCCAAATTCAAATGAACAAACCGATGAACACTTCAGCCTATTCGTGTTGTCTCTTACTGCCACCACAGAATCGTGTGTCTTCGCCGCAGAATCCGTTTCATGTTTCTCATGATAAATACCAAAGGCAAGATCAGATCGGCATAGTACCCGATGGCAACACCATGATTTCATCCAAACAAGGCTGCAAGACACTGATACTTAGAGAGAGATATACTTCCTTCTGTATTTGCAATTCGACAAACTTCTCGTGAGCGATCGACTGCGGGGGCAGCGAATGGCAGGGCAATTCTCCTTTGGCAAGGAGGGTAATTAAGCATGCATTTGGACCAGCTTCGACTCCTTGCCAAAGAAGAACCGCACTGTCATTCTCACACCCCCTCCTGCGTCTCCAGCTTCTTGTTTCTCTCCTCTTACTGTCTTGAGATCATGTCTCAGTCACTAGCAGGCACTTATAGTTCGTGGCGCCACGGATCATATCGGGATATGCTGCAGCATATGCTTGCTCGTCAGGACTATTCTCGAGGAGCTTTCTTCCCTTTCTCCTTTTTGCCTTTCCTCTAGCTTGAGTTGCGCCACAGAAGTGCAGTCCTCCAAAAGTTAGAGGTAGAGGTCCTTCTCGTTCTGTTGCTGTACTGGAAATGCTCGAGCTGAAGCAGATGCCTACAATACATATCAGAAGCAACCATAATGAATGATAATGAGTGATGCATGGAAAATCGTGGATAGCTTGCATGTATGAGAACAAGGTAAGGTGTGAGCATAGGATATCAGTAAAGGAGGTGACACATAAAAGGAATCAGCTTTATATCCAAGCATGGCACCCAAGGCGGCTTTATCTTTGCACCTGTTGTTACTGGTCGTGGAACATTCTCCTGGATCTTCCAAATGGGTGCTCTTCTCACTACATTATCGAAGAAGATTTGAGATCTCCTGGTTTCCTAGTGAAAAGCATGTATGTGAGATGCTCATGAGCAAGGATTAAGACACTTTGAGGATGAAGAGAAGTCATAAATGCAAGGTAGAAACAAGAACTAGACGATGATTGGTGAACTGAGAAAAGAACTATATGAATTAGACCTAATGATATGAACTATTACGATTATCTATTTCAGGTTAATGTTGGTTTAGCTAATGTGTATTAGGTATAGAATTCAGGCCCCCAAATCTCCAACAAATGAAGTTAATGTAAAGCAGAAGTCTGCCTTCATGATGCTGGAGGTAATGCAAATAGTAGCGAACATGGTCATGCATAGCTACGTGATTGAGTTACGATTATTCTGCATGTGCATGCATGGTGATGCCCAACCTCGATCGCACTTGTCTTCGATGAGTGATTGATGTTCCACAGCTTCAACCATGTGTTCGTTTGGGATATGCGCATATGCTAACACAATCGTAGTCTCACCACAGGCTTATATACACCGCCAAACGCCAACCTGGGAAGGGCACAGCAGTTCGGCCACAGGGAACCGGGTGGTGGATTACTGGGTGAACTCTCCTTTGGCAGATGGAAGAAGATGCAACCCGAATTCTTGCTGCCAAAGGAGAATTGCCCAGCAATCCTAATCCAGTTGCAACATCTCTAACATCTCTCTCTCTCTCTCTCTCTCTCTCTCTCTCTCTCTCTCTCTCTGTGCATGGTCAATTTAGTTCAGATAGGAAACAAACACAAGAAAGAACAAGGATTAGGTTGGCTTGTTGATTGGTTGGGTCATGGAAAAAATTAAAGACCAGCCTTGATTCTTCTCATGTATTGATTCATATCATGTAGATGGTGCTGAGGTAATCTTTTCGCTACTTGGTCATGAGTATGTCAATTACAGTCTGCTCATATTCCATCCAAAAAGATCATGACATGTCTCCAAATAAACTTGTGTTGATCATTAAGATAAAGCAAACGTTTCAGTCAATCCAAGTGCGTGATGGACGGCTTTGTCTTGCCTACTCAACTTGAACACTAATTTGATCTCTTTGAAAGATCGGCTTAGAAGCAGGCCTTGCAAGCCTGGCAGATTAGACGTCACTGCCTCGGTCAACCACGAGGTCGTCGTGCACACCGCAGTCGCAGCTCGTCGTGCTGCACTTGCAGCTCCAACTTGGCACTACTTGTTCTTCTGGCAGCTGCATCTTCCGCAAGTGAAGGCCATTTCCTTCGGATCTTTGCGCCGTTCGTCAATGCATGTAGCAATCGCACGGTCCTACGTGATGATACCGATGTGGTATTCGGTGGTGTGCGTCGCTTGAAGCAGCCAAGGGAGCGACAATGACACCCTAACCTCTTCCTTCCAACGACTGGTTGGTGGCAGGAGAGGACTCCACAGGCGCGCCAACACGATTAAAGTCTACACATTGGTTTTACGATGGAGCGGTGAGCAAAAGAAAGGAATGGATGGCTTATAGCTCACTTTAAGTTACCATCTTCTCTTTTGCAGTTAAATGTGGCAGTCAAGTTAATGGAGTGGATCAGTTCTTTTTCTCTTTTCCTGATCGTAATAATTAAGCGGGGGACACTTATGAGGGAAGAGCACTATAAGTATCAGGCCATATTAATGCTCGCTCCTCAGGTAAACTCGAGTGTAGTAGACTTGTTCGACCATGGCCACCTCCTGGAGAAGCCGCCTCACACTTTGTTTCCTCTTCTTGCTTGCTTCGGCTTCCATGGCGCAGCTGTCGCCTTCGTTTTACAGCCTGACATGTCCAACTCTGCGGGTCGTCGTGCTTCTGAGAATGACGCAGGCCGTCCTTCAGGAGCCGAGGATGGGCGCATCCATTCTTCGGCTCTTCTTCCATGACTGCTTCGTAAATGTGTGTGGTGATATTTATATTATCATAGTCCCTTTATCTTTGATCTATAGATATCTGATAGTCCCCTCTCACTTCTAAGCCGCTGAAGGAAGCCTAATTCCATGTCTTCTCAGGGCTGCGACGCATCGGTCCTGCTGGATGACACGGCGACGTTCACCGGCGAGAAGAACGCTGGTCCAAACGCTAACTCCCTGCGTGGCTTCGACGTGATCGACGACATAAAGTCCGCCGTCGAGCTGGTGTGTCCCGGCACGGTCTCGTGCGCTGACATCCTCGCGCTTGCCGCTCGTGCTGGCGTTGTGCTGGTTAGTATACCTTGCGCCCACCATGTGTTTGACTCGCTGGTCTCCGCCAGGCCAGGAGGCTTCCTATTAGTGTTTGAGAGAATGGTTGACTTGGGAAGTAGGAGATGGACTTATTATGTTGACCGACGTGGTGTTTTGCTTCAGCTTGGTGGCCCATCTTGGACAGTGCCACTGGGACGCAGGGACGCCACCACAGCCAGCCAAAGCGCGGCCAACAGCAACCTCCCGAGCCCCGCCTCCAGTCTATCCCAGCTCATCTCCGCCTTCTCCGCCCAGGGGTTGAGCGCCCGCGACATGACCGCGCTCTCCGGCGCCCACACCATCGGCCAGGCCCGCTGCGTCAACTTCCGCTCCCACATCTACAACGACGCCAACATCGACGCCGACTTCGCGTCGCAGCGCCAACAGAACTGCCCGTCCTCCGGCGGCGACAACAACCTAGCTCCGCTCGACCTCCAGACGGCCACCGAGTTCGACAACGCGTACTACCAGAACCTGGTGGGTTTCCAGGGCCTCCTCCACTCGGACCAGGAGCTCTTCAACAACGGGTCGCAGGACTCGCTGGTGCAGCAGTACAGCACAGACGGTTCCACCTTTTTTAGCGACTTTGCAGCGGCCATGGTGAAGATGGGAAACATCAATCCTCTCACGGGATCCAACGGGGAGATTAGGTTGGATTGCAGGAAGGTGAACTGACACGCTCAGCCGATTGCAAAGGCCAAGAAAACAAGCGGAAATATCTTGGAACATACTTTACATTTCTATCCTCAATAGTGACGTCAAATCCGAATGTATTTTTTATTGAGGTCAAGCATGTCTCTTTTATTATAAAAAAATCAATTCATGAATATATAAGATAATAACAAATCAGCTTTTGATGCACCTAAGAATAATTAGAATCTTCTATTTTTATATTATATATATATATATGAATTTTTAAAAAATACCTCAAAGTTCATAATTTCTTCCTCCTAACTTTGAAAAATTCTAAGATAATTTTTTTTATAAAAAAAAATTGAGTTATATACTCTTTTCAAAAATAATCATTGTCCTCTGATTACTTATGTCTCTATGTATAAACTTATCATACTGATTACCCTCCGTTGTGCGCTTATATCAATCACTTTCTTATCTTCTTTGGTCACTTGCGTCTCTACATATTGGTTTCCCCTGATATCATGTGCCTTCACACATGTGAAACTCATAGGTTTGATAAAATTATAAAAGTGGTGGTTCCAGTGAAAGTAAGATTAAAATAATTATTTTACTTGGCTAAGAGCATTATTTGAGTATTTTTCAAAGTTAAAGCCCTCTGCTAGACATTTCTAAACTTTAAGATTTTTTTTTCCAAAAATTCACATATGCATATATAATATGTATAATCTCAATTCATTATGTTTAATGAAGTAATTTAGTTTCATGCTTAATACTTTATTCTTAATATTTTTATCCATCATTAAAATTTAAAATTTGTTTTATATGACTATTAATATTATGTAACTCTACATCACGATCAGGAATAATAATGGTATTTAAAATATAATGAGATTCCAATGAGGAATTCCGAAAATCCATATCCGCAGCAGCGTGTTTTAATATCAGATTGATCAGATATTATTATTGTGTAAAAGATGAAAGAGTTGATAATCACCTTCTCCAACAATCCACGTAGCAATCAAGTCCGATTACTTTCCCCTTCTACATGCGATCGTGAATCCAACGTCATACACATTTTGACTTATTGTCACAAATCAAATTAGAAATCTTTACGTAGACACCCACCCCTTTTCTTTGACTTCTTCGACTTCCTTTCGGGACCCAAGACGTGTATCAGTTCACCCTCCTGCAGTCCGATCTGATCTCTCCGCTGCTTCCCGTCAGCGGGCTGATGTTCCCCATCTTCACCATGGCCGCCGCGAAGTCGGCCGCGAAAGCTCCAGCGTTGGTGCTGTACTGCTGCACCAGCGCGTCCTGCGTTCCATTGTTGAAGAGCTCCTGATCAGAGTGGAGGAGACCCCGGATGGCGATGAGGTTCCGGTAGTACGCGTTGTCGAAGGTGTTGGCGGTCTGGACGTCGAGCGGGGCCAGGTTATTGTCGCCGCCGGAGGAAGGGCAGTTCCGCTGGCGCTGGGAGGCGAAGCCGGCGTCGACGTTGGCGTCGTTGTAGATGTGGGAGCGGAAGTTGACGCAGCGGGCCTGGCCGATGGTGTGGGCGCCGGAGAGCGCGGTCATGTCGCGGGCGTTCAAGCCCTTCGCGGCGAACGCGGCGATGAGCTGGGAAAGGCTGGAGCCGGGGCCCGGGAGGTTGCTGTTGGCCGCGCTTTGGCTGGCGGTGGTGGCGTCCCTACGTCCCAACGCCACGGTCCAAGATGGTCCACCGAGCTACAAGACATCAAAGACATAATTTTCGGGCCACGAGTCTATCCCTCACCGACTCTCTCAATCAAATCTATCGAAGAATTAGGTAATCCAATTCAGTTCGTGCGAGGTTTAGATTTCCATGATTGAAATTTGGGTGTAACTCAAATAGGATTTTATCGGACTCCATCGACGCCAAAAGAATCGTACTGTACGAGGCTCTGTTTTTCCTCGCCAAACTCCAGAGAACTTTATGGGGATTGGACGCATTGTTTTGGACGAATCCTGTTAGCGTTTATCATCATACTGAATCGGATGGCTAATGAGAAGAAGAACAATCTCAATCTCCTCGATCCAATACGCAGGCGAAGTTGTCGGTGTAAGAACAGAGGAGGTAAGAGAGAGGTGGCAACGACACTAACCAGAGCCACGCCGTCGCGTGCGGCCAACGCGAGAATGTCGGCGCAGGAGACCGTGCCTGGGCACACCAACTCCACGGCGGTTTTGATGGTGTCGATGACGCCGAAGCCGCGCAGGGAGTTGGCGTTCGGACCTGCGTTCTTCTCCCCGGTGAACGTGGCGGTGTCGTCCAGCAGCACCGACGCGTCGCAGCCCTGAGGGAGACACGGAACTGAAGCATGTCAGTAGACAGAGTTATGATGCAGAAATCAGCACCGCAAGAACAATTCCTCGGCACAACAAGTCAATAGAATGTTCGACCAAGAAATAAATAAAGTGAAGAACAGTACATTTACGAAGCAGTCGTGGAAGAAGAGACGAAGAAGGGAGGCTCCCATCCGCGGATCGAGGAGGACGGTCGTCGTCATGGTCAGGCTCACGACAGTCTGCAGAGTTGGGCACGTCTGACGGTAGAACGTAGGCGACAGCTGCCCACTGGAAGTACACACGAGGCAGAAGAGGAAGCAGAGTTTGAGGAAGCTTTCCACAGAAACCGCCATGGCTACAGAATTAAGTCTACAATTGAAGGATCGAGTCGAGATGAGAAGAGAGACTCGAGAGGGGCCGATACTTATAGTGACATGCCAATTGTTGGGAGACTGCTAAACGTCTTCTCGTTCACTTGTGTTCAGATGAGCATGCAGTATCCAACTCCATGATTGCACGCGGCTCGATGGTCACATGTAATTGCACGAGAAGAGCAGATTCCGACAAGAGTAATCCGGAAGCCAACCATGGCTTCATCTGATCTCCGTTCCCAAAGTAAACACAATGTGGCCTTTAATCATCTGTGCCCGACAAGTCTCCCTCCATCAACCATTTGTGGGAGAAAGGAGGTTACGGTGTCAACTTTGCTACCTCGGTTCATGGAGGACAGCACCATGGAAGGACATCAGCATCTCCATGCAGGCCCACGCAAGCAATTAATATGCCACGTTCTTGGGATGGATATCTAGCTGTTCAAGTGGTGTACAGGGTAGGGTAAAGAAGAAGAGTCTTTGGCACATCAGTGCATTTGTTGACCAAGGTCGGACTGCCATCTCTCTCTCTCTCTCTCTCTCTCTCTCTCTCTCTCTCTCTCTCTCTCTCTGTGCTTCTTGTACAGAGGTCAAAATAAGATTCAACAAGGGTAGTCACGACAACCCATCACTGATTTGACTGAAATGTGTGCATTGCATATCATGATGAGCAAAAGATCATTCTTCTGACAGAATTAATCCACGTTAAGCCAAACTAATACGCTTTTTTTCTCCCCATAGGATGTGCATATATAGTGTTAAGATAAACCCTACGAATCACTGGGGCTGTTAAAAGATCTGAAACAGCCACCGTATGGATGATCAACATCACCTCGCAACTTACCATCACGTTGAAATCTATCACAGATCTTTTGGCACTTTACGAAACGAAGATATTATATGTTATTCATCACACCAGACAAGGAAGGAGATGATAGCCCATGGTTTTGAGTTGCAGTGCCAGCAATAAACAAAGATCGAAGGACCAATTGAATCCAGCGCTGTAATCACGGGCAAAGAAGTTAGCAGATGGCTGCGGAGTGTCTTCCGAACAGACAAAGCTGGATCTGTAAGTGAGCTCCGACAGAGATTATGAGGGAAGAAATGGAGGCAGATAGATGATGATGAGAAAGATCATTAGTTAATCCAAGTGGTTTATCCTTCTCAATTAATTGGTTTTTACATGTGATTCTTCTTTTTATCACAATATCTATAAAACCTTTCATCATTCAATTCGATCATATAATCACGACGACATGTTGGGTATGATCATATCAAATCGAATCAAATCAGTTTGATCGATTAATCTGAAAAAAATTAATTTTTATTAAGAATGTCTCAATAAGAGTCGTTATCGAGTAAAAATATGTCGAGATTAAATTTGATTGGTTAATCTCAAAAAATTAATTTTTGTCTGGAAAGAGATGTCTGAGTAAAAACCAATTAGAGAAAGGTTATCAAGTAAAAAACTCAATAGTAAACCTTTAAAAAATATTAATAAATACTAATTTATAGGAGAAAGAGAGTGTATTAAATGGCAATCTATTGGTTTTATCATCACAATAAAGGTTGCAATCTTTTCAACTAATCGAAATATAAATGCATGAGACACGTGACAAGCAGTCGGGTCAAGTTATGTAGCGATCGAAGATATCCACCGACACAATCTAATCCTTTCCTGACTTAAAATACCTATCCTCAATTATAAGAGATAGTAGATGAACTCACATCTAAATCATATGATCTTCTTAATTATATTCTATTTTTAACAAGGACGTGATAGAATTCGACGGGACAAAGAAAACGTCTAAGGTTGCAAGCGCATATGGCTCATTGACCCAATCCTGATTCGAGCTTGAGTCTATCGTAAGTGTCGTATTAAAAGATGGATGGTTTTGATAGAAGTCAGTATTATCGGACTAAGTAGATATGTTAATTCATAGAAATGGTTTTATAAGATTATCGGACATTACTTGAACATAAAAAATCATCGAGCATCATCGCATCAACCATGAGTTACTAAATCGATCGATGTAGTAAATAAATATGCGTAGGACTAATAGTGACATGAGGTTTGGATACTTGCATGAGAATGTGGCCCACTCCGATCGTTTTCGTTAGGCCTCCGTTGTATTCTCCGATCACACTAGCATAGTGTTTGGACCCACATCTTTTACCCAACAATCAACAAAGTAGCATCAATTGATTATAAAGTCGATCTCACTAACAAGAAGAATAAATGCTTCGTTGAAAACCATCCAACGCATTCCTTTGGATCATCTCAACCATTTGTTTGAGTCGACCAAATCAACTTCATGATTTAGTTTTAGAAGTCCTACAAAATTATATTGTAGTCATGTCCCATAAAGGCAATCAGTAGGGCTTTTTATGTAAGGTTTTGATTTAAATAGTAAAAGTGATTGTACATGAAGAGTCATCCAAAGTATTTAGGGTTCGGATTATTGATATAATCTATAAATAAGTGTCGGACTAATAGTAACATTACGTTTTGTGTTATTAATTATTTTTACTCACCCCCTATTACATTTTCTGATCACATAACATAGTGTTACAATAAATTATTTGGACCCACATCTTTATCTAACAATCAAAATTTATAGCATCAATGTCTCTCAATTGATTATAAAGTTATTTTCACTAACATAAAAAATTAATTAATTATTAGTGCGAAGAATAAATTCTTTCAATTATTAGTGTGAAGAATAAATTCTTTCTTAAAAATCATCCATCTAAGTCAAATAAAATTGATAGATTAATTATCCCATCAAATCAGGTCATGACAATCAATTATCCCATCAAATCAAACCGTGACAAATGGTATCAAAGTATTGGGATATGATAAGGAGCTCGAGTAAAAAATATTTATTTGTGGACGGAGTTAGATGATTCATTTTAACATAGAGCCATTATTGGGCTATGACTCATATGCACTAAGTTAGGATTTCATTTAGACTATATTGAGTATTGACAAGACCATCAAACTCTTAAGTGAAAGAAATTGTAACATTCCGATTAGTTCTACATCGAAAGTGAATAAATATAAAATTAATTTATAAGAGTATGATATGTGTATAATTATTAACTTCAATTTAAGTATTTTGATTAGTAGTTTGACTAAAAGAAAATTTGATAGGTTAATTAACTCATCAAATCGTGACAAATATCCGGTCTTATAATGCTAAAGAAAAGTTCATATCTCTTTTAAACATTAACATTTCAAATTTCAAATAGCATGACAAACTCTAGAAAATAAGAGGACAATTATGCAAAGAAGATCATAAGTATTAAAATAATTTCATATAAGTAAGAAAAATCATACCGATCAAGAGAGACTTTGTGTGTAAGGAATGCATTTGAAGAATCCTTTTATAATAAACTTTGAATATCGTTACTATCATAGTAGATCCTGATTATGATGAAGGTAGTGTGCTACTTCTAAGTTTAATTACGATCATGGTGTGTCAAACTCGACCTACAATAATGTTCGATCTACTTGATCTTATATTTAGGTGTTGGTCATGTGATGTTGAGGTGTCAACCACATAACTTCGAGGTGATGACCCATGTGACAGTAAAACCCATATGACCGATGTGATGCTAAGGTATCGACCAACATGACAATAAGGTATCATCGTGTGTCACTGATGTGTCGACCCACATGATATTAAGGTATAAACCAATATGATAACGAGGTATGGATACGATGTTAAGATATCAATCAAAATGATAATGAGATATCGACCGCTCATCAATGTATATCAGAAGTAATTCTTGAAAAATGAGTGTAGTAAAGCAAGAGGATAATTAACTAACTCATCATTTCTTATAGTGTGAAGATGATGGAAGCAGTTCTCTTTTAAATCCAGAAAGGGGAAAGCAGTTCAGTAACATTGAGGGATATGATGCACATAACGCGTCACTGTGCAAAAAAATACACAGAAACGACGGAACTGATGGCACAATGTAGCTCATTTGCTCCACCATTTCCCTGCGTGGACTCAGCTCGCCGAGAGTTTCCAAGAAGCTCGACTCTCTGAAATGAAATGGTAAGAGAAAGAGTCTTCTCCAGCTTTAATACTAAGCGTTGAACAAGCAAAACTGCAGCTACTTGTGAAAACAACGTGCCGAGTTGACTTAGAAATCATGAGAACGCGTGCTTAGGTGGATTGGGTCTTCGCCGAAGACACTGTGAGCCCGACAAATATGAGTCCCATCCATCCTCTCCGTGACTTGTATATGTCTTCGATGAGTAGGAGAAATACTAAAAGCCATTAGGCATGACATGGTTTTCCGGATGTAGAATACGCGTCGAATCAGGTGCTGCAGGTGAAGACACCTTCAAACCTATCAACAACATGCCAAGCCTTCTTGATTCCTCCACCCTAAGCAATAAGCATTGAAGCTGTCCACACTGTTCTGATCCCTCCTTTTCCTTGCATCTATAAATCCGAGCCTTTGGAGATCTCTTCGGATCATATCATCCGGGTTTAGATACTACAACATTTGAAGTTTCTCCAGCCATGGCTTTCTTCCTCGACAGACTCTTCCCTTTCTTCCTCTTCTGTCTGCTTGCATGCCCCGCCGCCCATGGCCAGTTGTCGCCCACCTTCTACGCTGGTAGCTGCCCCAACCTAGAAAGCATTGTGCGCTCGGCGATGTCGCAGGCCGTCGCTAAGGAGAACAGAATGGGCGCATCCATTCTGCGCCTCTTCTTCCATGACTGCTTTGTTAACGTGAGCGCGCAGTTCATTGGCTTCGTGCCCTCCTTTTCTTGGATCCACTGCTTCGTCGTTGAAGCTGACGTCTTATTTTACCCTCAGGGTTGTGATGCATCGGTCCTCCTCGATGACACCGCCACCTTCACCGGCGAGAAGAACGCGATCCCCAACAACGGCTCTTTACGAGGCTATGAAGTGATCGACGCCATCAAGACCAGCGTCGAAGCAGCTTGCGCTGCCACCGTGTCGTGCGCCGACATATTAGCTCTCGCAGCGCGGGATGGCGTCGTCCTGGTAATCAACCATCGTTACAGCCATCTCTTGGTCTCTCTGGCATTATTGCTTTAGCTTGTGCTGATTTGGATGGATTGCGAGTTGGTTGTAGCTCGGAGGACCGAGTTGGACCGTGCAACTCGGACGCAGGGACGCGACGACGGCGAGCCAGAGTGCGGCGAACACCGACATCCCTGCACCCTTCCACGACCTCTCCAAACTCATCTCCTTGTTCGTCTCCAAGGGATTCAGCGCGCAGGACATGACGGCGCTCTCAGGAGCGCACACCATCGGCCAAGCGCGGTGCCTCAACTTCCGGCCGCACGTCTACAACGACACCAACGTGGATGGCAGCTTCGCGGCCCTCCGCAGGCAAGGCTGCCCCTCCGTCGGAGGCGACGACACCTTGGCTCCTCTTGACCTCCAGAGCCCGGAAGCGTTCGACAACCTGTACTACCAGAACCTGATGCTCAACAAGGGACTGCTTCACTCGGACCAGGAGCTCTTCAATGGCGGATCCCAGGACTCGGTGGTGATGACGTACAGCACCAATGCAGCCGCGTTTCAGAGCGATTTTGCGGCGGCGATGGTGAAGATGGGGAACATGAGCCCGTTGACGGGGACTAGCGGGGAGATCAGATCGACCTGCAGGAGGGTAAATTTTTGATTTGCCGTGAAAGCAAGCAATATTGCATGTAACAACGTTTTCCAAGTAACAGTGTTTGTATACAGGTATTTACAGTCTCACGGCTGTCTCCTCTCCCCGAGTGGCAGATATTATCGATAGCATTGAATGATTCACAATTGTGTAAAACTTGACCTATTCTGGTTAAGTTTTTTTTTTGTTAAGTAGAATAAGTCCGAGCAATTGAACTTTCCTAAGGTGTTAAAAAAAAAGAAAAAAAGGAAAAGGCCCCTTTCTGAAAGGTATAAATAATTGATGAAAATTATATTTTAAATTTTTATTAAATATTATGTGACAAGATTTATCCTTCTAATATGTTTAATATTTATTATATAATTATCTAATTCTACAAAAAAATTCATATGGAACACCTATATAATAAATACAAAATTATAATCGTATAAATGAATGTAAAATAATATTTATAAATAAATAAATAGAAAATTTTATATATTGATAATAATGGTTAGAGTTTCTATTTTATAAAGGTAATCTTATGATTTTAAAGAATATCATAAGATTCCTTAAATTTTTTTTAAAAAAATTCATTAGCATCTCGCAAATGTTAAAATGCTAATACTACTCTGAAGTGGTATGAGCATTTATAATACAACATCTAGGCCAAATGTGATTAAAAAAAATCAAACATTGATTAATTTTAAAAAATATGCATTGGACTCTCAATACATATTTCAAATATATTTCTAAATACACTATAAGTACCTTATATTACAAGTAGCATTCCACTCAAAGCACCAATAAGCAAAGGAAGATGATGTACTTTGCAATTTATAGTGGACAAGTCATTCATAAAACTTTCTTTTAAAAAGAAAGTCTAATTATATTATATTAGATTAACAAAAATAAGTACACCCTATTATCTGGAGATCAACATAGAAACAAAAAAAAAAAAATATCCAACAATCAATCTCTCTCTCCTCAAATATAAATACGAATTACTAACTCTAACGTGCTTTGCTAACCAGTCTATTCATAAAACATGGCCATAACATAAATTATTGTTAAACTTTAGAGATTAAACTTTGTTGTTTTAATGTTCATTAGTGCTACCTTAGTATTAAAGACTATCTTACACATATAATTCCTAGGAAGATATTAAACAAACCAAATTTCCCAGGCACAAGCAGAGATCTACGATGGATATAACAACGAAAGAAAGGTAAACAAGCTATCATGTTGCATTAAAACATGATGTAGCTCACGGGTTAAATGATTGGTTCAGTTAAAGGGCTCTTACTGGTCGGGTAAATAACATTAGCTACCGAAAACTAATCTGTTCCTACCAAGTTTCTTTGGCTCTTCCAGCCAAGAGGAACAAATAGAAGGAACACAGAGCTAGTTGCAACAGTCTCATTCAAGCATTAAGGCCTTTATGGAGAGTCATGCGGGCAAGCAGATGTGATTCAGCACATGAAAATTGCCAGGGTTCGATTGTCATGGAACTCACTTCAGTTTGAGGTTGACCGAGATATGCGTGGCCTCACTGGTGTCTTTGAAGGACTCACCCTGAACAACATGAATAAGGAGTCATTGTTTAAGATAATTTATATGACGTACTGTTGAAGAATTGAGAGCATACCTGATAGGTAGAGCTCCCAGAATCATGCCACTACAACCCAGAGCTGCGATTGCACTTTCTGCCTGTCATCAGCATCATGAAAAGATAACACACTTACATCACTTCTTTGTGACCTGAAAATGCTTGGTTGACTTTCAAGCTTAATCATAAAGAGAAGGTAAAGTACACTAAAAAATCATCAAGGAAAAGTAATATAAATATCAAATAAAGGATGTCATTTTCCTATTCACCAGATATAATGTCTTTGATCCAAAAAATATATATAATAAGAAACCGTAATTTCCTAAATACTTGGTTAGCTATAGGAATTTTATAATACCATTGAACTACGTCTAGAACAATATCACTGGTCAAATCAAGAGCAACCAGATCTTTTCTGACACAACAAATGTTGCGCAACTGAAGCATTTACAACTCTCCTCTTTGTGCATGTTCATAGCATTTAAATTGTTTTTAAATGATTTTTTTTCATCTTATCTTGTATTGCATCTGTGTTCATTTCTTACTCATGATTTCGGAAATGGTACATCTATTTCAACATCCTCATATCAGCAATCCTAATTTTTTCTATATATTATTTTAAAATCATCCAAAATTCCAACCTATAAATCATTTCTGGACTTACAATAGTCTAATAACATATTTTATGTATCTAAGGGACACACGACAAGTACATAGAGCTCATGATGACCCTCTCCACTTTAACTAAATCCCTCTTAGCCTTTACAAATAATAAATCCTTTACATCTAGAAATTTCATCTGTCATTTCATTCTTCTCCACATATCCATAATCCTCGTGCATTCTCTTAAATTCTTCATATTCCTTATGCAATCATTCTTGATCGCTTTAGTGATAAGTTTCTCACTTATTAGAATGTTATCAATAAATCTATTTTTTTTTCCAAAGATTCCCCAATAATTTAATCTTATTTGAGGGGTATAAGCACTCATTACACTTAATATCTCTTCATCTAACACATAACTTAATAATAAAGTTTCATCACTAGCTCTTTTTGCCTTCACAACATATTTCTTAAGATCCTTGTCTTCAAAAATACCTATCAGATTCTTATAGTTTCCCACATATCAAAATTTATTTCCCTAGATTTCATGCTCAGCTACTAAGTTTTGCAATTATATATATATATATATATATATATATATATATATATATATATATATATATATATATATATATATATATATATATATATATATATATATATATATATATATATATATATATATATATATATATATATATATATATATATATATATATATATATATATATATATATATATATATATATATATATATATATATATATATATATATATATATATATATATATATATATATATATATATATATATATATATATATATATATATATATATATATATATATATATATATATATATATATATATATATATATATATATATATATATATATATATATATATATATATATATATATATATATATATATATATATATATATATATATATATATATATATATATATATATATATATATATATATATATATATATATATATATATATATATATATATATATATATATATATATATATATATATATATATATATATATATATATATATATATATATATATATATATACATATACATATATATATATGTATATGTATATTCTCTTCTAATCGTCACATCCATCGTTTCTAAGTGTTTCATGTTTTCTATGTTCACATAGCTAGTCTCATCCTATGATCCTAGAATAACTTCACTTGTCTTGAAATATGTGACTTTCTAACCATGCTCTATCAAAGTTCATATGATAATCTAATAAAAGAAGATTTTAACCATAACAGACAGATAAGACTAGATTCATTATGTCTGAATTTTTCAAATCAATCTAGGGTTCACATTGGAATGAATAAAGTACAGAATTTTATTAGAATTTCTAACATTGGAGCTTTAAGTAAATGAGATCAGTATATAGCATGCCCAGCATATGGCTCATAGAAAAGTAACATCAACCTTGAAGGCTGAGACTTGTAGAAAGTAAAATGATTATGATTAAAAAGAGCATCTTCAAAAAATGCATAAGTAGCATGTGGCAGACAAATTACTATTATATTATTAACAATCAAATGAACTACGACATCAAATTCTAAACACAAATGTCGTGTAGAGAATATATTTAGCATGTAAGTTTTGTGTGAGGTGCCGATGATAAACAGTATCAGAAAATTTCAAAAATATCTGGTCGGTCAGGAGCTATAAATCTAAAAAATATCTGGCCATCAAGAAGCCATACAATATCGAAATAATAAAAAGTGACACAACACTGTAAGTACAGTTTGAATATTGTTCATATGTAACTCTTTGTATAGGCATCATAGGGGACTAATACTAAGAACAGCCTGTTATTACCTATGTACCCACTGCAAAGCATGATGGGAGATGAGAGACTGTTAGCGTAAAAGTTTCAGGTTAAAGTTTATTTTATCTGGACTAGTTTAGGTTAAATCGAGGGTTATGTTTGTACATCAAACTAAACTAAACCAGTAAGCTGAGAAGGCTATTGGTCTCCAAGTAGCCATTCAAAGTCCACTGCCAGAGCAGAGCGGTGAGCACTATGCCCATGAAATGTAATTAGCTTCCACTAGTTCTGCTTAAGCAGCTACAAGACCATATGGAAAAAATCATAGCATATCAATAACCAATTAACAGTCTAATGCAAGAAACTGCTAAGCTAGTTACCTGAACAAATTCAACGAACGCAATACGTGTAGAGTGTATATTATCACCGAGAAGTCTTAGACGAGAAACCTGTACAAAATAGTTAACTAACTAGCAAAGAACTATTTTAAATGATTATTAAAAAAACGAATTTGAGGATAGTAGTCTGACCTCGCCACAGAAATGCTCAAACAAAGCTTTGACATCTGTTTGAGTTACCTGCAATAAATATTGTAGGCTATGGTAACGAAAAGACTGTTCCATTGGATCTGTATAATTGCTACTATAAATCTTCTTCTGCTAAGTAATCCTTGGAAGTAATTTATGATAGCATGCCAAGAAACATATGGGCCAAGCCAAAGGAAACAGAAGCCAATATACCTTTTTGTCAATGTTTGTACAGTAAACTGTCCTTATGACCATGTCCCTCTCATCCTCAGACTGCTTAACATCTCAACCATTAGTAATATTTAAAAATAATGAATAGCATGAAGAAATTCACAAGGCAATCCCCATATTGTAAATTTCAGGCAATTTAGAACAATATCTATAAAGCAGTAGAAATTTAGGTATGAAACAAATTCACTGGCTTACCTTAGGAAGAAACTTTGGATTCACAGGCACAATTGCAGTCTTTGAAGGCAAGACCTTGACCGGATAGAAACCAAGCACAGTCCCACCAAGATTTAGAGCTGTCCTTGCACCATCTATGAGTAAATATCCATAGTGTCAAAAGGTTCATGATAATCATATGTTCGAAAGGATGGGTGTTGTGACTTGTGTGCACTTACCTTCATCTGAAAATTCTATAAAGGCAAATCGCAGAACTGAATGGGGGTCACCACAAATACGGCAATCAACTACCTTCAGTATAGAAATCTTACAATGATCAGAAAAAGAAAAATGTGGTGAAGTAAACCCATATAATCCTGCATTTCTACAGTGATAGGAAAAAGAAAAAGCAACATGTGTGCCATGAATGAAAAACATGATTCCACAAACAGGCACTAATTGTGAATGACATTTCTTGCCTTTTCCTTTGGTACCAAACAAATTTGCTTCATATAGTCTCACTTTTTCCTTACATAGATTCATACTCACTTTCCCCTCACATAGTTCATACTGGCTTTAACTCAGGAAGGCTTTTGAGAGAATTCGAGTCTTCCTAACATTATAGTGATGTGCTGATGATCATGGATGCACACTCCTATAAAGTGTGCATTTTATAGAGCAAAAATTGCATTTAAGAACACAACTCCAGTGCATACTAAGTTGCTGGGGCTGCTTATGTCCGTGACAACCTAACTACACTTGATGTCTTTTTTGTTGTATTGTGTTGTCACTCTCTTCTATGACTCTTCCACGTTTCGCAATGTCGTGGCCCTTGGGCAAACTCTATGTAAGGCTTTAAATGGACCATACAATTCAAAATCCAACTGGGTAAAATCTTGATGTGGATCAAGTTATCAACCCAATATCTTGATATGTTGGTCCCAAATAAAATCAATAAATTGCCCACTTTTGCCCAGATATCGTGCCTCCACAAACAAGATAACAACCTCATCACTAGTGTCAATAAGATCCAATTATTGGTGGTGACAATAGATTGTTCCTCTGAGATGATACAATTCAAAAAATAATGGTTACAAAATCAGAAATTAACCGTTTCAACAAGAGATTAGTTGAATGATCATTTTTTACTTTAAAAGATACAAAAGTAACTTGCATCAACAAAAAGAATATCTCTGCTGAAAATATAAAGTTGGATTGAAGAATTATTGACGCACGAAATTTCTTAAACAGTAAAGAATAGAAAAAGAGTAATGTTGTTGATCATATCACCATCCTTGTATAATATATTCAAATAATCTTTAATTATCGCGGTTTGAGAAACTTACTTGGCCACAGGTAGAAAATATTTCAGCGAGCTTCTCTTCAGTCACCTGATATTCGTTAGACAACAGTTCAAGTTAGCACAATTAATACAATAGCATATATTACCAATTAAAGAAGCACCAATACAGCTTTAGCCGTTGGGCAATGGCAACAATCACAAGAACGACGATGATGTTAACGGAGGGTCAAAGCAGAAAATTTATATACTCACAAGCTGATCAATGTCAGAAACATAAACAGTTCGCCTAATGCTATCCTCTCTATCGGCCCTTCGAGCCCTTTCATTCATCCTTCTTCGCCCCTGATTATAGGCATTTCTTCTCTGGCAAAGAGATAAAACGGTACCCTTGAATCACAATAAGGTTTAAAACATCAATAATTTTGCTTGGAGAAAAAGGAAAAAAGTGGGAAAAGCCTAAATTATTGATAAAATACAGCAGATCGCAATACGATCCAGTCAAATTCTCAAGTTTCCCCCATTCCCGTCCTAGTTTTCTTGAAAATGAATTGACAACTCCTAAGATAAAACCCAAAACCCTAAAATTACCGATTCCTCGCCAACATTTTCTGAAATGGATCAGACGAGGACGGAATCTAAATCAATACGAAAGAAATTACCCTGCGATTCGGCTGATTATTCGATGATCCATCGCTGCTCGAATCCTTAATGCTACCACCGTTACTAATCGGTCCATCGCTATAAAAACCACTCGACGCCACAAAAACAGGGGCATCAGCTGACAGCCGGCCGTTGGATTTCCAACCATCGCCGCTGTTCGGCCGATTATTCGATGATCCATCGCTGCTCGAATCCTTGCTCCCACCACCATTACCAATCCCTCCATTGCTATAAAATCCATTCGACGCCACGAAAACAGGGGCATCGGCCGAGAGGCGGCAGTCAGATTTCCGGCCACCGCCGGCGGCGGCGGTGTAAGAAGAAGGGACGAACTCCTCAGCGGCGGGGTTCAATTTGGAGAGCAAATCAACCAGCTTCCGCACGTTGCTCCGGTACTCCGCATCCGCTGCCGGGGCCTGGCGGCGGACGAACTGATCGTCCGCCCCCCCCGCCTTCTCCGCCACAGCAGCCATTTATTTATTCCCTCTTCAACCAAAAATCACAAACACCCACACGAACCGCCGGAAACCCGATCGAGTTTCCACAATTCAATCGCAGCAACCGAATAAGCCAAGCGATCGGCGAAACCTCAGCAGAAATCCATCTCTATCGCCATTGCCTGTTCGCTCTCTCGCTCTTTTCTCGAGCCCTTCTTGGAGCAAAAATGGGGACGAGATGCGGATTCGATGATGGGAGAGATAGAGAGGGTGAAAGGGGGTGATGAGTTGTCGCTATAAATAGCAACTAATTCCAAAATCGCAGTCTTTTAATTCGAGCTCTAATCCAACATAATTTTTTCAGAGAGACCAAATATATATATATATATATATATATGACGGAAAGTTGGGTTTCTTATTCGACGGAAAGTTGGGTTTCTTATTCCATTAAATCTAAAAAATAAGATAATTATATATATATAATTTTTTATTTTTATTAAAATATAAAAAAAATATTTCAGTTAAACTATAATAAGTATAGATACCAAACCTACTTTACGAGGATTCGAAACATCATCCGATATATATGATAATAATATATATTTTTTATTTTTTAAAAATAAAAAATATTATGTAATGTGAGAAAAATATGAGGTTAATTGGTGGAATTATTATGTCTAAATGTTGGACAAATATGAAGAAAATTGACATTGATGGATGGAATGATCACAAAGGGAGTAAGTTATGAGCTGCTAGTGGTGATGGCATGTGTGACATTGCTTGTGTCTTGTAGTTCTTATTTTTTTTCCACATTGGAATGTGGAGGTTGGTTGGGGGGAGAAGTTGGACCATTAGGTGACATTTATTAAAGCAAGAAATGGTTGGTAGTGGGCCCAATTAGACAATGTAAAGAACATATGGGGTGTTGATGAGTGTGATGTATGAGAGAGAATGGCACCCAATTTTGCTATGTGGAGATCAAATGGTTCCCATGGGGGTTGAGAAGTGTGCCATCTTGATTACATGAATGCACCTATGGCAACCATATATCTACTAAATTGATGTAATAAATCTATGCAATAAGAATAAATCAATTCGTCGACCATTAATAGGAGTGATTCTTTATTTACTTACATTTTTTTTTTCTGAATATTAAATAAATGTTAGATTTGAGTATATGCAAGAGTAGCTTATACTTAATTTGATATAATAAAAATAGTCAAAATAGCAAATATTATACTAACCATATAATTATTCCTTTTTTTTCCTGAAATGATAAAGAGAAAAAAATGCGTCTTAAAATTGTTACCATAGAATATCAAAGAACAAGTCTAAGGAAGGAAAAAGATATAATATTCTAGAATATTATTTTAAATAAAAAATAATATTTTTTTTAAATTTATGCGACATGAAAAATACAATTAATTAGGCTCTTATTGACTATATTTCCTAACAACATCAAATACATGGATTGGGTTGAAGATAAAATTAAAGTATAATTCTTTCTAAAATAATAATAAAATATAATCAGTCTATAACTTTACCTGATCATTTCGAAAATAGACATTTATATGACTACGTATCAAGTCTATTTAACGACATAAAATGATATTTTAAATTATAATAAAATTATCTTATCTTATCGTATTTATAAATATTTTAGCACATTATTTTTCAACCATTATATAAGACTCGATTTTATAAACTCTACTTGATAAAGCCCCTAAAATCTTTTTAAAATATAAACTTAATATGTACATTAATATATTTTAAAAGAAATAGTTAATATTACGACTTGTTATGACGGTGATGGAGGATGGATGGGTACGGCCTTATGGGTATCGCCATGAATGGAGTTTCCGTGAAGCCGACAATGCTTGTAAATGAAACGATGGGTGTCCTTATCAGCCTAAAATTGTGTGTGTGTGCGTGGATGACGAGTTTGGCACGGAAAGCGAGGGGGAGAGGGAGCGTTCTCTGCCTTCACACTTCACGAGGAGGAAAGCTCGAAGGCAGCAAACGTGTTTGAGATTTCTACGAGGTTTAGTCATGTTGATTGTGGTATGCTCTTTGCACGTATTTTTGCTCAGAATCGGTGTTTGGCGACCACCGAGCTCGGTCATATGTTGAGACAAATGGCTGACGAAGACTGATGTGTGTGCCTACGTTTTAATTCATCATGGAAAAGGTTTTTATTGCTTTGCTTTGCTTGTTGCAGATTTTTCTCCGGATTCAATATGATAAAACAATAATGAATGCACAGTGACATTAGAGTATAAGAATGATTTGATTCTTCGATCAAAATGAGTGAGATTTAGGATAAGAACTTTCCAAAATTACAACAAGAAGAAGGTATTTGATAAAATTTATACTTAAATTAGCTTAAGAGTTGAGATGTTAGTATTTTTTTTGTTATGTCTTGGAATACATTAAGGTATCGATAATTTAGTATCGAGATATTAACACATGACATCAAACATCTGTCGTTGAAATATTAATCACATGATACTTAGGTGCTGATTATATGATGTGAAGATATGATCACTTCATTATTTTCGTATAATATAAAATTTTTAAGTAGTGCGAAGAGAATCACTCGAGTAGTAGAATATCTTATCGCATCACCTACTCCGACAAAGAAAATTATCAGCCAATTCATGCTTTTCTCATTTGTTATATATAATATTCATATTCTATTAATTGTATGTTTGACATGACTTTTCTTTTTAGACTTTTCACATTTCATATAATTGTTGAATGTAACACATAAATTCAACAAGTTTGAAAGATAATTCAACATAAATTCAACAAGTGTGAGGTAGAGGCAAAAATCTTGACCATTCATTCTACAGGTTTGTAACCTTCTTTTCCCCTTCTGTAGTAGCCATGAACACAGCTGAAAGAAAGAGTAGAAACACAGAGAGAAGCACTGGCCATGGTCATGTCATACTAACTTGTTCAGTGATTGCAGAAGGAGGATCTCCAGTTTGCTTCTTATTGTTCTGCATACATTCTTCTTCTGGTTCTCGAGCTAAACACCAGGCAATTAAACATTTGGAATCTGTCTCTTCCTTTTGCTGCATGTTCTGCTGGTCATGGAGTTCACCACATATAGTACTAATTAATATGGGGCAGCAGATGCCTCACCAAATGCTATACAATACTGTTAGTGAAGGTGAAATGATAAGGAGAAACGGCGCAGGGGGTCCAGAAATCATAAGCAGTGGTGTATCTGCTCATCCCATGGAGTTTACAGTAATCATAGAGCTTGTTCCCTTGAATGGTGGGTGGACAGAGCCAAAAGAAACTGTGTCCGTGGAACACACTACAGCAGAACTTTCCAAAGCTATAGGACTTGTTTATCGGTTTAGAAAAGCCATTACTCCTCGCTTGCACTGTAAGAACAAAACACTGCTGGAGAAAGAAGATGACTTCTATCTTGGATTTGATCTGGTTTAGCCTTACGATCAGACTCAATTGCAGTTCTCTGCTGCTCTAATGGTTGCAGAAACAAGAACAACCTTGTAAGTAGAATCAAACTATGACAGTCTGATATGTGGGTCTACAAACCTCCATGGATTGGTTTCATTCCCTTCTTTTGTGGGTCAAAAGTAAGGAGAATGAGTGCCAGGAAACAGAGTAAAGCTTTGAGGGCCACCACGACAAAAGTGAACCCAAAGATACATCTGTGAAAGAAGGAATAAGAGGGAAAAGAAAAAGATTGAAGCCATTCATGTGGCAGTCCTAACGCTGGAAATCAGATGATTACACTTGAGATCAAGAATGAGGATGCAGTGAAACCCAAAGCTTTTGAGTCTTTGTCTTTGACTTTTCTTTGTTCTGTCAAAGTTGGGTCAGACCTCTCCCTTCCTTTTAGTTTGGCTGTAATGATACCGGTAACACAATATATCACATGGGAGCCTCCTTCGGATCTACATTACATTACTACTCTCTCCCACCTCTGTGTCTCTCCTTTGCTGCTGCACCCCTAACAGATGCCTCCAAACCATCAGCTTCCCAACTCTCATGGGTTTCAGCCATAGTGTAGGGTTGTTCACCTCGCTGCTCTTCTTCCTTCTCTCTCTTCTCCTCTTCTCTTTCCCTCGTGCCTCCCTCTCCCTCTCTACCCGACAGGAAAATGCCCCCGAACCCCTCGTCTCTGACCGCTACCGCCGAGGCTTCCATGCCATGAAGCCGAGGGCTCGGCCTTATCCTTCCGTCGACGACCACATGATCCAGAACAGCGAGAGGAGGAGAAAGAAGAGCCGCGTTTATCATCATGAACTCGGAGCAAGGACGTTCTCGGCAATGCTCCCGAGGGGCTTCGTTCCCCCGTCCGACTCTTCCTGGCGCCACAACGACGCACCCGACTCCGTCGACCTCTTCTGCGACGACAAATCCACCTCGAGACCTTGAAGGAGCAGCCCCTGATTCGTTGCACGTCTCTTTTCCTACTTGGGTGTCTCTTCTCGAAGTTCGGCGGCGATCTCTTCTTCTTGCTTTTGTAAGCTGTAAAGGTGATTCGTTGTTCACGTTTTCTTGTAGCATACGATCGAGATTAGCAATTCAGGTTTTAGTCACAAAGATTCATGTGTGAATCCTTAATACCATTTACCCGTCCAACGCTTCTATCTTCACCTTCCACCTTCACTGCGATTGCTGTGCTACCATTGCTTTCTTTTAGTGAAAGGCGTGGGAAGGGGATTAGAACGTGGGTCTCGCAAGATCTGGGGAGTTTTGGTGATTCCAAGGCGTTCTTCTTGAGTCGAGCTCTTCATGACTTGGCGTATACTCCATGCAAGCCAAAATGAATCGCTTCGTTCTCGAGGAGTCGGTCGATTGGCGAACCCAGCGGGTTCCCCTGCAAATGATACCGAGTTAACTCAGTGTTCGAAGATGCTCACCGGACCGGAATGGTGAAGGGTTCACTCGGTGTACTACGTCCACACTTTGCACCGTATGATTCTCTCCACGTGTCCCTCGTGAGACATCATGTTATGAGTCTTAAATTCGAATATTTTAAAATAACAAATATAATTAATATGTAATTTAAGCATATTTTTGCGAATAGAATGCCTTTTTAGGCCGTGTGGTTTCAATGCCGAGCGCTTGTGAGCATTACCTGTTTGATTAAAAGCCTCTGATAATCTAATACCAAAATCAGACACCAACTATGCCCTGTCCAACCCCCGTATCCCTCTTCTTCCTCCTCCGGCACCACCGCGCGTCCTCCCTCCTCCTCTTGCTCTCTCCCCGCTCCACTTCCACCCTCGCCCACAACCGTCATCCGTGTCCTCCCTCCTCCTCCTCCGACGTCGATCTCCTCCGAAAACAGGAAGAGCAGCGGCAAGCTCTCCAGAACCCGTATGATCTGATGAAGGAAGATCCTATTCAGGTGTGTTCCGACCTATGGGTGCGCTGCTTTGGCCGTCCCGCCGACGGCTCGCCGCTTCCTAACCTCACCGGATTCCTCAAAAAGTTCGACCTCTGGGTCCTCGCCTACCAGCGCGCCTGCGCCCACCACACCGGCTCCTTCCCCCCTCGGGGTGCCATCCACCTCCCCCACCTCCGCTCCCTCCTCGCTCTCCAGGTCTCCGTCCTCGCCTCCCCCCGCCGCCCCCACCCCTGGGGCGCCTCCACCCACCTCCTCCTCCGCTCCCCCGTCGACCCGCCTTCCACCCGCCCGATCTCCCGCCGCAAGTTTCGGGCCCTCCTCGACGCCGCCCCGCCCCCCTTCCAGGACCGCGTACTCCAGGAGCTCTTGCTCCTTCTCCTCGAGCCTGCGTTTGAGCCCCGCTTCTCCCCCAAGTCCCACGCCTTCCGCCCCGGCCGCAGCCCCCACACTGTCCTCCGCACATTACGCTCCCACTTCGCCGGCTACCTATGGTTCCTCAAAGTCGACCTCTCCAGCGTTGCGGACGGCCTCGGAACTGATGTCATCCTGCGCTGCGTCGAGCGGGGCGTGTCGGACCGCAAAGTCCTCAGCTTGATTAAATCTGCGCTGAGGACGCCCGTCATGGCAGGGTCTCTGCCACAGGATCAGGAAGTGGACCGGTTGGCCAAGAAGCGGATGAAGCGGAAGATGCTGAGGAAGAGAAGGAAGAAGAAGGTTCTGAACGAGAATGAACCTAAACCGGACCCTTACTGGTTGCGCACGTTCTTCGGTTTCGCTCCACGGGAAGCCACCTGGGTTCCAAATTACGGCCACTGCGGGATCCTGAGCCCTCTGCTTGCTAATATCTGTCTTAGCGAACTGGACTACTGGATGGAAGAGAGGATCGCTAAATATTTCCGTGCATCCAAGCTCGACTCCATTTGGAAGGAGTCTATCAACGATGGTTCTCATAACCCCGCTTGGCCTGAATTTGTTCCGTCGAGTGGGAATGAAAAGACCAGGAAGATGGACTATATTCGTTATGGGTCTCACATATTGATTGGAATTCGAGGACCGAGAGAGGATGCAGTGGAATTGAGGAAGGCTCTGATTGAATTCTGCGAGATCACTTATGGGTTGAGGTTAGAGAATTCAGAGATAGAGATTGAGCACATTACTAGGGGGATTGAGTTCTTGGATCATTTGATTTGTCGGAGGGTGATACACCCTACGTTGCGGTATACGGCCACAGGTGGAAAGATCATAAGCCAGAAAGGTGTTGGCACACTGCTCTCCATCACTGCAAGCTTGCAACAGTGCATCAGAAAGTTTAGGCGACTTGAGCTTGTCAAGGGGGATAAGGATCCTGAGCCATTGCCCTGCACGCCAATGCTGTATTCTGGTCAGGCACACACCAACTCTCAGATGAACAAGTTCCTTGAGACAATGGCGGATTGGTACAAATATGCAGACAACCGAAAGAAGGTTGTCGGGTTTTGTGGTTATGTCATTAGGAGTTCCTTGGCTAAACTGTATGCTGCAAGGTATAGACTGAAGTCTCGTGCCAAGGTTTACAAGATTGCTTCACGTGATCTAAGCCATCCACTGAGAGAGAGCTCAAGGAATGATGCACCAGAGTTTTCTGATCTTCTGAGGATGGGCCTTGTTGATGCCATTGATGGTATTCAGTTCTCTCATATGTCATTGATACCATCATGTGACTACACACCATTCCCAAGGAACTGGGTACCTGATCATGAGCTGGTATTGCGTGAATATATTAAGTTGCAAGATCCAAAGTTCTTTTGTGAATTGCACAAGTCAATAAAGCAGCAAGAATTAAGTTCACCACAAGATGATATTTCTAAGGTTGTTTGGGATTACAAGGTTTTTGGAGTTTGGAGCAAATCACAAAGAACCACGAAAGAACAAGGGAAGTTGGAGGAGGGTGCCAATGCTTGTAGAGTTTCTTGTGCAGGGTGAGATTGTACCAAGCAGTAAAGTGTTGTATCATTTCTAGATCTCCTTTCGGATGGAACATCTGTGATCATTCACTTCTTGAAGATGTAAAAATCTGAGAGTGGTTAGGTTAACAATGATAGCAGCGAACTGGACAGCACCTTAGAGATGTCAAGGTAAATGCCTCCATTTCGAGTCCTAAGAGTTAATATCATTATGGAAATGGTGGATATTCCCTGTATTCATTTCATAACCATATAAATTCAGTGACCCAACATCATCTATATCTGATTGTGATATACACACCCATATTTTTTTCATGTTAATTTGTTTATTAAATTTTCAATAAAATGAGATTTTTTTCCCTTCTCTAAGTCCGATTGTGTGTGTAATTTGTTTATTAAATTTTCAATAAAATGAGATTTTTTCCCTTCTCTAAGTCCGATTGTGTTTTTCATGTATACACACATAAATCTGCTTTAAAATTTTTTAATTTCATTCTGGAGTTGCTTGTGCTACTATAATAACTTGGAGGTCTTCATTTAAATATTCTTATCCATTTCTAGAGTCAATCCATAGGGCTTTAATAACCTTGACATAGGTTGGAACAATGAAGAACCTTGGACCCTGCCAAATTCCTAAGGGGTAGGTAGGACTTGAAAAGAAGACTGCATGTGTTATCTAGAAGGTGAGGTCTTTCAATGTTGCCTGATTATATGGATGATTGCCAGTATTCTAAAAGTATCCTCTAACAATGTTCTAAAGTGCATTCTATGTCATTGCCATCTTATCTTTGTCTATTTGCTGCTGTAACGCTGAAATCATCAACTACATTTATCTTCCATTTTTGAACACTATTTTGGAGTTTTGACATGTAGTTTGGTGGTAGCTTTTAACAACTATGTTTTTCTTATTTGAACTGTATATTATTACTGTCTATCTGGTACCGTTTTCATTGTATTACTGACCACTTGGGTTGCTGGAATCTGTAAGACTTTGACAATTCTCATGTACGAGAACTCAAGATCATCTCAAGCATCCAATGTGAGATTAACCACATGCTAGCTCATTCATATCCACATTTTGCAGATAATTATCAGATCTCCAATATCTGGCCTTCTATTGTGTCAACTATATGTTCATTTGTCATCATAATTGAACAGTTTGCTGCTTGAAACCTCATTGACTCATCCAATTTAGTTAGACAAAAAAGAACGAAATTGCTTTTGTACTCTAGTGTCTTCTACACTTTAGAGGTTTGACAGATCACATCGTGTTGAGGTGTTGATCCCCTTCATTTTCTTTGTCTATTTGCTGCTGTAACGCTGAAATCATCAACTACATTTATCTTCCATTTTTGAACACTATTTTGGAGTTTTGACATGTAGTTTGGTGGTAGCTTTTAACAACTATGTTTTTCTTATTTGAACTGTATATTATTACTGTCTATCTGGTACCGTTTTCATTGTATTACTGACCACTTGGGTTGCTGGAATCTGTAAGACTTTGACAATTCTCATGTACGAGAACTCAAGATCATCTCAAGCATCCAATGTGAGATTAACCACATGCTAGCTCATTCATATCCACATTTTGCAGATAATTATCAGATCTCCAATATCTGGCCTTCTATTGTGTCAACTATATGTTCATTTGTCATCATAATTGAACAGTTTGCTGCTTGAAACCTCATTGACTCATCCAATTTAGTTAGACAAAAAAGAACGAAATTGCTTTTGTACTCTAGTGTCTTCTACACTTTAGAGGTTTGACAGATCACATCGTGTTGAGGTGTTGATCCCCTTCATTTTCTTTGTCTATTTGCTGCTGTATATTATTACTGTCTATCTGGTACCGTTTTCATTGTATTACTGACCACTTGGGTTGCTGGAATCTGTAAGACTTTGACAATTCTCATGTACGAGAACTCAAGATCATCTCAAGCATCCAATGTGAGATTAACCACATGCTAGCTCATTCATATCCACATTTTGCAGATAATTATCAGATCTCCAATATCTGGCCTTCTATTGTGTCAACTATATGTTCATTTGTCATCATAATTGAACAGTTTGCTGCTTGAAACCTCATTGACTCATCCAATTTAGTTAGACAAAAAAGAACGAAATTGCTTTTGTACTCTAGTGTCTTCTACACTTTAGAGGTTTGACAGATCACATCGTGTTGAGGTGTTGATCCCCTTCATTTTCTTTGTCTATTTGCTGCTGTAACGCTGAAATCATCAACTACATTTATCTTCCATTTTTGAACACTATTTTGGAGTTTTGACATGTAGTTTGGTGGTAGCTTTTAACAACTATGTTTTTCTTATTTGAACTGTATATTATTCTACACAATTCCTTATTATGTATGATTTTCTGATTTAACTTCCACAGTAGTGACTCTTTTACATTTGCACCCCTAATTTGCAGTCTATGGTACATTTATGCTGCACAACATTAATGTAGGCACTTTTCAGAGCATTGTTCTACAGGGTGATCATTCGGTTGGTTCAGTCAGTTCTAGATTATTCATGTTCAATTTCGTCAGTCTGTGATGTATTGATCTTATCGACCGAGTCAAACCTAATTATTGAAAACTGACCTAATAAAACTAAGATTATTATTTGATCAGTTTAATTGGTTTGGTTTGCACACCAGTTGTAGCAACTTGCAAGAAGAGATGACCAGGTAGGCTTCATTCCTTTCTTGATATGCTAAGTCGGTTCACAAAAGAAGTTTTGTGATTTATATAATGATAATACTAAGTTTAATTTAGTTTAGACATTACCAAGTAGGACCAAGTCAGTAAACTGGGCCAGCTCAGAAGAGTTCTATCTCTATATCTTTATGTGGTTTCTTTGGTTTACTCGGTTTCCATTCCACAAAGCTGAACCAAAAAAAAAGAACCAAAAGCCAAAAAGTTCCTTTTATGGATACACTGAACTAAATTGACTAAGTTGCTTCTGTTCAGTTGGTAATTCAGTTTTTATTGAATGATGCCCACCCCTCTTGCTTTATGGTCACTTCATACCTCCAGTAAGAGGCATAAGTGATTTTGTCATGTTTGGAAGGTAAGCAACTGAGCATCTGAAGACATTCAAGTCCCTTTCTCCCAAATATTCATTGGTTTGATTCGAACATTTTCCTAGTAATAAGGTTGAATCAATGATGCTGTATTTTATTCTGTCAACTGGAATAATATATGCTTCTGTTTGTAGCTAGGAAACACTATTAAGTCTTTACCCATTTAGAGGCTATCAAAATCTTCTACTTATATAAGGTGTCATGTTTCAGCATTTGCATTTTTTTGATTTAACTAACTTTCTATTCTTTTCCAGGTCAAGAAAAAGTAATATCTTATGTTAGTCACACTATTTTACCATGGCAGTAATGCAATCTGGACAGGCGACATCAGCTCTTGACATCGAATGTAGTAAGTCATGCTCGTGATTTAAACCAGCAGAAAATAGAAAAAGAATCTTGGTCATTCAGTCATGATCGTGCTAAATGCTTGTGTAGAGGTTGTTGCTTTGAGCTTCAGGTTCCACCAGGGTCTTGATGCAGATATTGCCGCTACAGCAGTTTCGGCTCAAAGCTACGATCACTTGTGTTTCAGTATCATGGCTCAAGGAGATGGCATGAGTTTCAACACAGAAAACATTTTATACCGAATATCCACTCAGGTAGTTCTTTTCGAGGAAAATTTACTGAGGTGATTCTTGGGATTGCAAGGGTCCAAGAAACTTTGAAGCAACATTAAATGTAAATAATGTTATCTTTAGCCAACCTAGGTAGTTCTACATCCAGGGGATAGAAGGTAACAGTACTGGGTTGAAAATTATAGCCACTCTGGAAGCCAAGTTCATTCTAATTTGTTTATGGATTACTCAGGCAGAGATTAGCAGAGGTTAATTCCTGGTACTTGTGATGTTTGTGTTTCTACTCATTTTAGTCACATATTAGCTGGATTGTACCCTTTCTCTTAGCCAAATATCAATTGAAGTTATTTCTTCTTGTATGAAGTTCCAACACTCTTTATGTTGTATATATGAATTTGAGTGGTGCGTTATTAATAACCCAAGTTTAAGGTTTCTTATATCATGTTAATTAAGATTTATTTTGTACAAGTTATTGGGTCAATATATCACTTTGATCGTTAGAAAATGATACATGCATTTTACTTCATCTGAATTTTAAGTATCAAATTTATCTTATTGAAAATTATCTGAATCTAATTTAAATAATTTGTGTAGATCCAAATTATTTTCTGTATTTATACATGATAATCCAATCAACACGAGAAAATTAAGACATCAGTTCATAGGATATTTCTTTCCATAGGATCAATTATAAAAAGTCCTATCGGATTATAGTAATTGAATTTATTTACTGTTTATATATAATATTTATTGTATTTTATTATTAACTTAAATATAATTATAATTATACATATATATATATATAGATTTAAACTACGTCGAAGTAATGTCATCGACATCAACTAATCCGATTTTACGGATTTAAACTATGTCGAAGTAATGTCATCGACGTAAGTCTCCGACACCAACAAACATTCAAATACGATTTCAACATATCAAACAAATCCGGAAAAAAAACCCTATGCCACCCGAACTTCATTTATTACGATTTAAATTAATTGTTTTATCGATTTATTGATATACTGCGTGGCGAAAAAAAATGAAGTCCTAAAAACTGATGATACGATATCGTATTGAGTGCGACATCTCCAAATCGTTATATTTATGTTCATAACTGTTATAAATGGCCGTTATTTATGCTTCTTTTCCTCTCTCGAAACAAGCGCCCTCTACTGGTATTATCGTCGCCTCTTCTTCCATTCCCTATCGCCTTGGGGTTGTCTTCCGGATCTCGCCACCAATCTCCTTTCGAGGTTCTTCCATCTCGGCCTTCTTTAATCTGGTTATATAATGTAGTTTGTTGCGCGATTATTTTCTGGTAAGTCGTATGTTACGCCATTGCCGTGCTTGCATTCGTCATCGTTCGGGAACTCGCTGCGTTCTAGCGATCAGTGCTACTGTCGGAGCCGAACCTTTAATCCCCCGACGTTTAAACCGATCGCTGCTGCGTCTTTTTCAATCTTGACATTTAGTCATTGCTGATTGATAGGTAGATATAATGGTAAACATGTCATTGGAGGTCGATAACGAGGACCGCAGTTTGATGGATTTCAGCTTTTCCTGAATGTTCTTTACCTTGTTTTTTTTATCTGAACTTGTTTTGGACATTCCTGTACAGCACTCAATTTGACAGATACAATGAATGGGATGTTTCCAGATCCTTGAGTTAGGTAAGAGTCTTTAGAGAGACTTCCATGTAAAGGTGAACTCTGGAGCATCCATATCTCTTTATTTGGAGACAACAAACTTTTGCTTTGCACAAGTATTCGACACTTCACCACAAAGAAAAAGGAACAAACTTTATTCAACTGGACTCTCGTCCTTTCTCAACTCGTTTATGGACAACCTAAAACTCCAATGACCCTCATGAGTCTATATTTCTCATGTAAATTCAAACAGAATTGCTTGCGGCATGAGCAAATCCATGTTATCTTATGTGTTTACAAAGGAAATCTTGTCGGTCCCGCAGCTTGCAACATCTGCTTTGTCACTATATAAATATAGGGACAGGAAAAGCTAGATTTTGTATGATCGATTTTGGATCTCTGCTTTGTCACATTGTGTGGACTTCTTGAGTTCTACATATTGAGGTTAGTATTGAAAATGGTGATAAGAACTTGTAGATCATGGCATCTTTCATGAGTAGTCATCATCAGCTTCTGTGACCTTTTTATGGTAAAATAACTAAGATTTCTTACAACTCTAGGAGAAATAAATGGTCTCCATCTCGAACAACTGCAATGTCATCTATTTCTGCATTATCTTGATTGACCACCTTTGTTGGTTGATAACCGGTGAATTTCTGACCTGCACTTGCACAAAATAAAGTTTCAGACAACACTGTTAGATAATGGTTTGATTTAATGCGATAGGTAAACCCTGTTCAATTCATGATTTATAGTTTTACGGAGATGAAGTATCTGCTAAGATCAAATACTTATAGCTTTGAGTTAGAGAAAAAAAAAAACTAACATCAAACTTCATCACATATTTTAGCTAAGTCAAATAATACTTACTAGCAGTTTTAAAGAGCTCCTCTAAAGAACCAGGTAAGTTTATGAGCTTCCCGATCTGTTCTCTTGAACTTCTTGACTTTCTTGAAAGCATATGAATGATGACCCTTTTGTTGGTTGTTTGAGTGTCACTGGTATTGACTGCACTGATTCCAAGGTCTGAGCTTGTCTTCTTCATTTTGTCAGGAAATTTTGACTGCATCAGTTGCTGGAATTGTTCCTGCTTTATTTCGGTCGCGGTGTTTGTTCTATGTATGTTTGCTACTTGATGATTCTCTATTATGGACATTCTGTTTCTGTATCTTAATGACAATTCGTAGCTACCATCATAATCATCTTTCTCTGTCAAAGCTGTTGATGTCCAATTGCTGTCGTTTACTTTGTCCATGTTTACTCCTTGATCCAGAATAATGATTTTGCAGTGACCTGTTTGGTCATCCCTGTGCTCTGCTGCATTTCTTTCTGCATCATTTAATTTTATGCCATAACATACTGACTCATGAGGTGTGCATGGAATGTCTCCTGTCTCCATTGATCCCCGTGTTGGTTGTTCTTGAACTTTGTAATCTTGGTGTTGCGAAGAGAGGCTCTGATTTTCTTTTTTGAGCCATTCATCATGTACTCGTGGACCATTTTCGTCTACTCTGGTAGATGATCTTTGTTCTAGTTTCATTTTCTGTAAAATGGCATCAAGAAGCATGAACTTCTATTTTTATATAAACACTTTCTTGATGGATTTAGGATGTAGCTCCAAAAAATACCTGTAAAAGATTGTTCCTAATGGTATTCCCATCTTCTGTATTCTCCTGAATCATGTTCATGAATGTGGTGCTGCTCAGCCTTAGAATTTGTGAGAGTTCAATGGTGCGTGCAGTAAATGGTTGTGGCATGCAACATAGGACTCCTATCTCCCCAAACACTTCTCCTGCAGCTACCCTTTTGTAAACCTGTTAACACACACATGCACACTTAGAGACATGCTTTTAGCGTGTTTATTTATGAAGAACATAATAATAATAACATACTTGTTCAGTTCCACCAATATTTGATATCAAATCCTGTGTTGAAGCCATATCAACAAATAAATCAACTTATTGTTGTTAAATATGAACAATTTTACATGAGCAACATAAATTATTTAATGAAGTACCCAAACCTTTACTTACCACTGCTCCTGATACCAATATGTAAAGATCTGTTGATGCCTCATTTTGCATTATTATATCTTCCTTTGGTGGAAAATACTCAGCTTGCATTTCTGTAACCTATTTCTTGCAAAAAGTGGTATAAATATATTGGAAATATCATCAAAATGTTTGTCATTAGAGGCAGGTATGAGTGCATACCAGTTGATAAAGGAAGTTAAAGGAAACCCCACGGAAAAGGTGGACTTGTCGTAAAATTGGAAAGAACAAGCAATATGCTATGCTTGAACGAATGCCCTTTGGTAGATCATTCAAAGTTTCTTGCTGTTTTAGTCCTTCTGTCTTGAATCTTAAGCATATGTGAGATAGCATTTGATCCTTGATATGCTGGGGCAACTGATTTCTTGCTGCAAATTCCGAAGCAGCCTGGATTGTGTCTCTCTGTTGCATCAAATAATTGTCATCAGTGGATGACAATGAATTTAGTAATCACCTTTAATCAAACCTGAGATTTCTGTTCTTAAAGCTGCTTTCCAAATGAATGTTAATCAGGTAAACAACCTTTTGTGTAGCCAACATTGATGGTAGGATAAAGCTACATGTCTAAGCTTATTCTATAACAAATTAACCGGCTTTTCTGAGAATTTAAAGACAACTGCAGACTTGCCATTACCTATTGAGATTAGTTAATCTATCGACATTCTTGTAGGATGGAAGAATAACAACACAAAATGAAAATTGTTTTAGTTTGAAATAGAAATTAAAATATATTTTGGTTCCTGAGAGCCATATATCAATAATCGAATATATCTATTCCATGAGCGTTAGTTTATTCTAAGAAATCTGCTTGTGCTTCCAGCTATTTATCTCCTAGTTTTTTGAACTTTATAAACAGGTAACCTGGCATTATGAGGCAAGCGATAACAGTTTTTTGGCAATTGGTAGAAGGAACAACACGTACGAAGTTTCGGGTGCGGCTGGTGCCATGTACAACAAGGTTTGTCATGTTTCCAATGAGGTAAGCTGTCAATCCCAAATTAAACAGCATGTAGAAGATGTCAAAAAGCATTTCTCTTGAGTTCTCAGCATGTAAGTCACCATATCCCGTTGTTGTCAGTGTTGTAATGGACCAGTACATTGCAGTTACATATCTGGTCCACAGATTTTCTGATCTGAAGTTTGAAATCACTGCACCTATCCATGTTCTCCTTGGATTAGGATATCGATCAGCAATAAGATAATTGAAGCATGCAGCAGAGTGTACAGCAAAGAGAGTTACCTGAAGCCAAGCACAGAAGTTGCAAGCAAATTATTCACTGATCATTCTTGTTTAGACATAGAAAGGAAGTGAAAATAGGCCGAAGGCTTACCAAGATGAGCTTTGTGCATCGTGTCCAAAAATAATTGAACCTGATATCCTTCTCAAGCCTATCAAAAGAAAATGATATATAATGACTATCCATTTTCCTTGTTCATCAGACTTTGAAGATACTGGAGAGGATGCAGACCTTGAAAAAAGGGAACTGACCCGACGTAGCCGCCACAGTCTAAGCATGTTGAGTATTTTAAAACCAAGGTCATTCCCACTGCCTTCGAAGAGAAGGCTGATTGCTTGAAATGGAGCTGTTGATAAGATGTCAAAGATGAACCAGGAGGATAGATATCTGCATGGTAATGTTGAGTTAATACAATATATCTTGATTTTTTTTCTTATTAATGAGTACTATGCTTATGAAGGAGAAAGAAATAGCTAAATGTTCATACTGACCTGGCTGCAATTCTCTTTGGATCATCAATCAAGAGATATGATTTACGATCCAGATAAGCGACAAAAAAGGTAAGAATAATATCAATTGCAAAAAAGCTATTCAGGATGTTTTCAACCCAGAAAAGTTTGGCTGGCAAGTATCTCAAAAATGCTAGTTCAAATGGGCAGATCCAGGCTGAATAAATAACCAGGAGAACCAGGAACATCTGCCATGCTCTGAGGAGAAAACAAGTACCATGTAAGTGGAGAACGTATTAGCTGGTTATTCTATCTTCTGCATTGATGAAATTTAGTTGTGTAGGGGAAATTTCACCTGTAACGAGGATTGTAGGGTGATATTATAAACTTTCTCAGCTTGATTGACTGGTTAATCTTTGCTCCTAAAGATGGAAGGAGGTCGCTAGAGAAACTGTAGCTGCTTCTTTCCTCCTGGAAGCCATCATAACAGAAAGGCTGAAAGCAGGATTTGGCAGAAAGGAGGACCATATTTGCTTTGGATTGTATGTGAAGCTAGATGTGTATGTTGAGGTGTGGTGGAGTGGTTTTATATACATCCCCAGGCTACGTTCAGTTGACTTCAAAAAGATTTTATTTTGGTTCTAGATTATGAGGCAAAATAAAGGAAAAGAAAGATTTTTTATAGAAAGCAAAATCGGTTTCTTCGAGCCCCAACTGAGAGAACAACAGTTCAAACACATATGCTTGATATGGGACTGTAAATAGAGACAAACATATTTTAGGTGGCCATGTAGATGGGTGTAATTTAATTAAGACGATGGTGAGACCCTACTTGACGGATGTTTGCTCTAAAGATTGATAGTACAGGTTCTAAAGCATCAAGACTACTCTAGATAGTATCCCATTACTGATACTTGTTACTTATGTCAGGATATTGGGAGAAGGCTGGGGTTGAAAACTGAACTAGATTCACAAAAGTTCATCTCAAAAGCAATTTCCCAACTTCAGGCATTAAAGTGACCTCTGATTATTTATGCTCCTTATTGTTGAAGAATGTGGTCCAATAACTACCATTTGATCTATGAATGAAGTATCCCTTTTGCCTTCTTAGTTAATAGGTCTCAATATGTTCTTATGCAGATGGAAATCAATTTACATAATTTGCATCCTGCGCAAACATTTTCTTTGCAGAGGATTTCGAAGAATGCTTTAATTAGTTCTTCTAGAAACAGTTAATTAAACAGTTGTTTAATTAATTGTGAATTTAATTTCCCATAATATATTTCTGAATTTGAGAGGACACCGATGAACCTAATGTGAGCATTCTGCTTTGGACCATTACTTCCTGGGCAACTGGCAACAAGAGGAGGATTTATTTGCTTTGCCTTCAGGTAGACTCAAAGCTACAGAAGCCTGACATAGTTGAACGAAGCATTTTGCAAATCATACTTAAAATGTCAAGTGGTTTGTTCAATTCAAGCTACTGTGTGGATCAGTTTAGGTGCTTCTCGATCCATGGACATGTGAGTTAGTTAAGAAAGCAGCTTACTTTGTCACACGACCCTCAATGATGTTGAGGATCTTTGATGTAATGGGCAGGGGCCACAAACTGATTGAAGCAGAAGTCAGGAGAGAAAACACAGTATAGTACTACATGGAGGTCATATTCTGCAAGGTAGTTCGCCTGAAATGGCTTTGATAGTTGAATCTCCAATGGTCCATCTTGCCATCTTTATTACATTTGACTGTGGTAGGTGACAGTAAAGAAATTTTAGGAATTTGCCTCTTTGGCTTGTCAACAAGGTTGTTGCTGGCTAAGTTGCATGTTAGCCTCATGGTTCGATGCTCACCATTTAGAAGGTGGTCTGTATTGAGTGCTGACCACTTCCTGTGTGTTTAGGGAATTAATTTGACTAATGTAAACAACAGATGTACAGATCTAACACCATTAGTGTGTATACTGAATCTCTGGTGATTTGACTTCATCTACATCTATTATCTCTCTACATGGACAGCCAAAGAAGGAGCTTTGTGGTGCACTACAACTGAAGAGACCATGTGCTGTTTGGATATGATATCTTGATATTACCTTTTTCATGTCCATTCATTAACTACACTTTTCTTCATTTTTTTGTGGATGTTGTTCAAGACATGTTTAATGTTTATTCCAGGAACCAAGCTGCCACTCTTAAGAGTCACACGATCCACACGTTTCAGGAAAGATCAAGGGTACAAAAAGCCATGTATAATCTGCATCTTTGAATTGAGTTTCTCTTCATGATCACATCCTTTTTCGACATAAATCAAGATGTCCTTCTGGATTACGAGTCTTTGAAATCACGCAATGAATATTCCAGAGGAGGATCTCAGATAATCATGCTGCTTTGTTGTCAAAACTAGATTGCACCGCGAATTATGTGGTTCCTGTGGGACAATGTTTAAGTTTACTGCTTCTTGAGGGAAGTTTGTTGATAAGAATTCACTCATGTATCTTTTGATTTTGCAGGTAGCTGATGGATTGCTTCTCTGGATGTCACTCTGTCCGTATCCACTGAGCAGGTCTTTCTTGGAAGCTCATCATCCCCATCCTAAGAGGTTAAGTGGTCCTTCAACTCGAAAAAATTCCATGTGATTGCTCCCTCTTGTCGTAGTCTTCATTGATTTTGGGCCATGGCTTAATTCTCTGGTCAACTATCACTCTTGTAGATTCCTTTTGCCTTCTTTTCATCTGTCATGTTCTTGTCAACTTAAGATTTAGAGGTTTATCATCTTGATCCATTTAGGATATCACGAGTCTTCTGAAAGATTGTAAAGTGACAGTAGCATATGATCACACATAAGGAGGTCCAATTAAGGTCGTTTCAGGTAAGACATTCATAACATAACTTTGAAATCTAGATTTGCTCAGGCTTGCTCAGTAATGTTCCATTTGTCGATAAAAACATATGGGGTTTCCTGGTTGACTGAAACTCTCAAAACAGACATGTCCAAACCATATTCCTGTTCTTTGATACATATAATTCTCTTGTCCCACATGCACACATCAAATTGTGGTATCTGAGCCTCAAATTTGAGTAACCTGACATCTGGTTCCACTCCCATCTTTCTTTCTTTCCATTCAAAAAGCTCACATGTTCTGACTAGAGCATCGGAGAAGGATCCACCAGATCCATTCCCTTCACTCTTTATCAACCAGTTTGTATGCCAGGTTGGTTCCTAATCTAATCCAGTAATGACATTATCACTGATTATCTTAGGTTAAATGCTTGTTGGGCAGTGTCTCCATGCAAGCATTCAAATTTACTGATTTGTTTAAAAGAAAAATAAATATACCAACTACTGGGCCAGGGTTTAATGGTGGGTTGTCACTGTTTTTAGAATTGTTAGAATGATAGCTCTTAATTATTGGCCTTTGTTTCTTTGGACCTTCATTGTTGTTAGAAAAATCTCAGTGCACATACAAGCAGCTTGACCTGTTCTTATCATCATCAAGAAATGCCAGATACACAGTGTCTCTATGCGGGATGTGCTGATGTGGCAGCAGGAGAGAGGGTGGGCTGCCCCGACTCATCCTCTCGTCCTCTCGCCTTCCGCCACACGGCAGCTCGCGCATGGAGTCATGCACTGAATCACACTACTGGGTTGTTAGCAGTGTTCTTTCACCATTTCTCTTGGCTTCATGCTTCATTGTTACTTTCAGTAGAGAAGAAAACATGCTTGGCTTGATTCAGCACTGTTCTTGACATTGCATGGATGATCCTTTATAACTTCTCTCTGTTTATGTCCCCATTTGTTGGCTTTAGCTACCTCCAATCATGTGCAACGTATGTCTTTAATGATTGGTCAGTTGATGATGACCTTATGTTGACAACCAATAAGAGAAACCCATCATTGCCTCCATTGGTTTTGTCTAGCTCAAGAAGAGACTCTCCCTGTCTCTTGCGCCAGTTCTTCAACAGAGACTGTGATGGGGGAATAAAGCATGGATAAAGTAGAAGGCATGCTTAGCTTGAAAAATACCTTCCACATGTCAGTTGCCCTTACTAGTTGATTGTAGCTTTCCAAGCAGCGGCCAAAAGCTTCTCATCCCCATCCTTCAGCCAGAGATTGGCCGTAGAAGTTGACCATCCCTTCTCCAGCTATGGTGAGGAATGGCTCAGTTGACCACCTCGAAAGATCCACCGAATCTGTCAATGGAGTTTAGGTGCCAAAGACGCAGTTTCTAGTGTCGAGTGTGTGGACTTGTACTCAACTTGCACAGTTGCATTTGCCTCTGAAACATGCATTCCTTTTTGCCCTACTTTTAGAAAGGGTACCACAAACAAACTGTTGAGGATTGATTCTTCCCGGAAGAATCACAACACAGCAGTCGAATTGTCCCGAGTGAACTCGTACTCGGATTGAATCCGCCGACCGCCTTGTCGGTGCCACCAAATGGAGACATGATGCTACTTTAGACTTTGAGCACCATTTTGTTGGCCTTACGAATTTGTGCAGGTGTACCAACAGGAAGGGATGGCACCACATTTGGGGTGCCCTCATACTTCTTGCAATTGATTGAACTTTGAGGGATGAAGATTTCCTTGAGAATTTTGTGAATGGATAAAGAAATGAAGCTATTTAGGATCTGAGCTTGTTTATCTTGTTGATGGATTCTGCTTGCTGGTCCATGAACAGGTGCTGCTAAGTTTGTCAAAAAGATGCAGCATGTCATCGCATGCCACGATGTGTTGGGGAACTCATGATTCCCTGGTCCAGCATCTCAGAGTTTTGTCCTCGCATGACCAGGATAAGTCTACAATCACATCAGCTCTTCACATTATTATAGAATTCTTCCAATTTATAAGGACCGATATTAAATTCTTAGAATATTTCTTTGTATTATGATCATCCAAAATCAGTCAGGATTTCTCTCTTTCATTTAACTCTTCTCTTCCATGCTTCTTTTTCTTTGATGGAATAATTTACAGAGCACATCAAGTTTCTATCTCCTTCATTTTTCATGCAAATTTCTCGACAAGTACTCTTTATTCAGAATTTATGGAATAATTTCTGAAATTTAATTTAATTTTTTTATATAAAATTATAGTGACTATCATCTTTGACAATCTCCAACTCCACAAATTTGATTTATGCTTCGATCATCCAATCCTAGGATGACAATTCCGAGTTGGGCTAAAATTATAATTAGAATTAAAATGTATTCGCCACCCTGTAAGGACATCGATATGATCTACAAGTATGTGTATTTTACTTTTTATTGAAACCCTAAGTCAGGCCACTTAAATAGACTTTTTGAGTCAAGTTTGAGACAGGGCTGCATGGAAGATTATGATCAAGCAAGTTAGAAGCAAGTCCAAATGAATTCTTGACCTTTCATTTGGCATTTAACCTTAAAAACATAAGAGTAATGCTGAAGGGATTGCATCCTTTTAGGTTTTGGTCAATCACTTTTTTACTCCTCCATTAGATTGCTGATGTTTAGATCTAAAAAGATTGTTCCAACCGCGAGCCATCGTACGATGAAATATCAACGGAGAGCTGAGCATCCTTCGTGAGCGTAAGCCGATCCCAAATTTTATTTTAATTCATACTCACTGTTTTTGTGATAAGGAAATGATGAATTCCTCATCAATCCGATGTAATCCGTTTCGAGTGTTAAAATGTTACCGGCAAAAAAAAAAAAAAAAAAAAAAAGAGGAAGAGAAATTCTAATATTCAAATTCAATTTAATTAGTTCAGAATGAAAATATAAGAGAATAGTACAAAGATTTCTCCTTACTTTATTTATGTGTGCGACTTTATTGATTGAACATCGAATAGGCTTACTTCTGAATGTATCAGTAGAATCACGCCACTAGTATTATTTATTAGTTCCCTGCATTGCAGCAGTTCGATCGATCAAATCATACACATGATTCATTTCGTAGTCTTCAACTCGATCTCCAACCAACCATACTCCAATGGCTGGTAGTCATATGATCCATAATATGTCTAAAGACCTCGTAGAATTGAAGTATGCAGCAGATTTCTTGGATCGATGACATCGTCTCAATTTATACGACATTACCAAATGATGCGCGATTCATGACGATCCAAAATGATACTCGAAGAACACGTAATGAAAGCCTCCTTTCTCAAAGCTTCAGATTGAGATCGATACCATCCGCTGCTTCTCCTCTCCTCTCGGTTGTTGCTGTCTCAGAGCTACTTGGACCGATGGGTATGAAACTGTAGAAGGGTCGTTCATCCTGCAGCAAACAAGCAAGTTCGATCAAAGAAGAAGAGAGTGATGACCGTAAGAAGGGTGTGGAACAAAGTGCACCACTTTCTTGCCTGACCAACATCACCATGATCGGGTTTATAGAATGATGGGTTGGGGGAAGAGCACTTGGAACACAAGGTGAGAAAGCCGCCATTTTCTTTGTTGCCTCTGTCGGGATGAAGACCGGCGGAACTCGAAGCGTCTCTTCTGAAACCAGCAATTGCATTTGCAGGTGAAGGGAGTTTAGAGGGGTAAGCAGTTTGACTGGATATGTCGTCGAGGTAAAACGGACATGGCCGCTTCCTGCCAAGGATCTACACTGAGTAGATGAAATGGCCATTTGATGAAGGTAGTAACTGTTGCAGAAGAGAAAGCAGCGGTGATGCGTACCCTCGCTCGCTCTTTCTCTCGCTCTCGCTCTCGCCCTCGCCAGCAAGACAGCAAGTCGTAGCTATGCGAACTGGTTTGGTTTGAAGGGGGCTCCACGGACGACGCTGGTGATGCCATGTTCGCCTGCAGATCAAGCAACACGGACTCGTGAGCACTGCCGTGGACCGAAGCAACTCATGACATCGCAGCGAAAGATGGATGCTCCTAACCAGTGTCATTGGCGTCCTGGATCGACAACTGGTGTTCGAGAGATCGCTCCCCGGAGGAACATGAAACCCAAAACTCTTAGCAAAAGCCTCACCGTCGCAAGCGTTCGGATCGCCGGCGTTCCACAGCACTGGCATGGAGGTGTCCTGCACGACCGGCTGGGGGGGTGACATTGACATGACAGGGTAGGAATTGACAGGCACGACCAGGGCGACTCGAGGTCGCACCACGCCTTCGTCCGTGGCGAGCGGGAAGTAAGGCTGCTGCTGCTGCGGCGGCGGCGGCGGCGGCGGCGGCGGGAGCGGGATCGGGAAACCAAAGCCCTGCGTGGATGGATCGGAGGAGGAAGACGCGGCGGCCTTCTTCTGCTGCTCTTCTAGCCGAAGTTTCTCCAATTGGGCGACTCCAAGCCCGCGCTGGGGGATCTTCTTCTGCTTGTTCTTCTTCCCCATTCTGAGTCCACCGTCACCGGGGACGCCGCCTGTGGTCTGTTCATCCGGTGTCATGCTTCCTCTGTTTCACCCACCAAGAGAACTTCCATTCAACACTCTTACCAAGAACCTAAACACCATCAACCTCGCTCCGGGCCGAGAAGGAAGCGATCGTGATCCATCGAAGGAGGAGGACAGGTATCTGAGGAGCTGAAGATCTCGCAAAAATCGGCTAGGATTGCATTGTCTGAGGGGTGCGATGGCATCCAAAGAGCTGTTTGATCGAATCTTTTCGCAGCAGTTGTTATCGCCCAAATCCTCGCTCCACTCCTCTCCCGATACTCTCGACCAGCCTTTGCGGAAGGAGATCTCTCTCTCTCTCTCTCTTCCTTCACGAATCTATCTCCAAATCTTCTCCATATATTTGCTTGGAATGCGAACCGATCTCATCCATACATGAAATGGTGCATGGCATTGCACCCATTCACCGAGATCGGACGGAATCTATGGTCCCTCGTGTTGATGGCAGGCGGTGTGTAACGTGGAATTTATTTATGTGTGTATACCGTCCTACCATTTTCTCATTAAAGAAGAACTCGGAACACAAATTACTCCTTCAACAATTTGGTTTGAGTCCAAAACTCCAAATAATAGTGTATGCTTTTCTAGAAATAAATAAAATGTCTTTTTATATCTTTGTGTTTCTACATGTATTTCCTAGCAAAAATTTAGAATTTAAACATATTTGACATTACGTTAATATCCATTAAAAAAAATCTAAGCTAACCCTAAGTAATCATCGATAATATTAGTTTCTTTAAATTATATATATATAATTTTTTTTGTAAAGGATAAGTGACGAATACGAAATTCAATCCTAATACATTATGACAAAATACTCATATTTTTTAATGTTAAAGTCTTTGCCAATGCTTAGTTGCCACATTCATAACAAAGATAGTATTATTACTTCTAGCAACATAGTGCATTTTAAACGCAATAAAGTGAAATATAATTTCAAGCAAAAAATTTAATTTATGTGGGTTTTTGAAGGAATATATATATCAAAGGATCAATATAAAAATCACTAACTTTGGAGATATATATATATATATATATGTAATATTATCTAATAAGTGTATACAATACAAAATCTAAAATTTGAGGATAAAATTTATTCTATTGGATTGTGAATGTGCAATATTAATAATTGCCCACCAATTAGCTCATCATTCCTTAAACCATTGAATCATCAAATTAGGGAACCATTAGCTTGTACTTTTATATATGAATTAGCTAAAGATTATTTCAATGACTTCTTTTATGTAAGGGAAAATTGTTTATTTTATCCATACATTGATGCTCATAGCGACAAAAATAGTTAATCTCTCTCTCTCTCTCTCTCTCTCTCTCTCTCTCTCTCTCTCTCTCTCTCTCTCTCTCTATCTATTTGGGTGAAGACTTAAGCATTGTATTCCCTTCAGAATGCACGCCACTCTTTTTGCTGCATTTAGAAGGAAAGCAAACAAGTGGATCGCATTGATGAGAGGATGATGAGATTTATAAGCCGAAGGCAAGAAGAAGAGCCACCATCAAAGTCTCTTAGATACTTGCATGACATGTAAAGCGGATGCAAACATGTATGTAATCATGCGCGAGTGAGGCTTTCAATCGTCATGATGTCTCATTGCAATGGCATCATTGAATGCACCTTTTGGTGTGACCACCAGCATGACATGAAGGAAGTGACTTGGCATCGGATCCTCCTCCCTATGCATGCTACCATCTCATGTCATCACACATCATATGGGTTAGATATGAAGTGTAGTTGTTAGATAGAGTGATGACACATTAGATTTTGGGATGCATCAACAGCTTCCCATATCTCACCTTCACATCTTTGCTTGAAAGTTCTTTGTCCATGCTTCATGCATGGCTCTCATTAACACATTAAGTGAAGTATTAATCCCTTTTCCCTTTTCTTAGACATCCAAAAAATCAATCTCATCAAAAATAATATATATATATATATATATATATATATATATATATATATATATATATATATATATATATATATATATATATATATATATATTGTGATACCAATTACAACTTTTAAGATAATTGTATTTTATAAAAGAAAGAAAGAAATACTAAAAGAACAATGAACTATAAAAAAACATCTACAAACATTAGGAACTCAAAACAATTTTCATGTCTAAAAACTCCAATATTTGAGTCATTCACAACTTGGTAGCATTCTAGATGGCAAAGATATGGAAGGGAAAAAAAACCCTAGAATAAGGCTCAACAAGGAAGGAAGGTTAGGTTAATGTGGGGGCATGAAAGAGACATATACATGCATTGCCTTTCTCTATCTAAATTCCACCCACATATCCAATATTTTACCTACCCAATTTGTCCTTTGTTAATAATGACCAAAGTGGTGGCATTTTATTGCACAATGTATCCTTTTTTATATTTCTTAGGCCATTGGTGCTGACCTAACACTCACTTAAATGGGTGAAAATGATGCCTTCTCTGCAAGAGAAACCTAAACCTTGCCTTGCATCAATGGATGCTAGCTGTATATCTTCACCCTTGTTGACAAAAGTTGCTTGGAGGATGCCAATTACCATAGTTATTTCCTTTAATGTCTTCTCATATGACCACTAACTTGACATGATACATCATTATTATCACACCAAAGATCTTAAAGGGAGCTATGCTTGTGTTCAAAACCATCTCCCTAATTGGATTGCTCATGTGGCCTTGACACACGAATGCTGCATCACCAATGAAGTCTTGTGCTAATCTGGAAGGTGACACTGTGGCAGGCACCCAAGCCTTTTGTTTTTGGCAGTCATGCAGCTTGACCTCTGAACAGGCATGCCAAACTAGGGGATCTCATCTGGCCATGGAGCTTGCAGAAATGGCCTTCAGTGCAGCTACCTGCCCGGATTGGCAGCTCACTCCACATGCCCGCTCATGGATGTCTCAGGCAGTGAAGGTTATGACTGACAAGGACCAGGACCAGGACCAAACCCTAGCCAGCAGGAAGAAGCCCCCACCTTACCATTACCAAAGATGAGAGAGACCAGTCTTGCGTGCTCACCGGAAGTGGGAGTTCATGGGAGTACATTAGGAGGTGTCGAGGCAAAAGAAGATCCGAAACAAGTCATAAATGGGAAGCTGGACCACTGCACCGAACCATTTCGATCCATCTGAGCTACCGGAGAAGAAGAACCAGTTGGGTTCCCAAGCGAGAAGAAGAACATATCAATGAGGGATATATGACATACAGCAGGAGTTTTGCAGATTGAATCGATCACACTCTTCTTCCAATGGCATCCATGTCTGCTTGACTTGGACATGAACCTGTTTTCACAACCGCACTTGTGATATTACTGTGTCACTCTGTTTCCTCTACGCTGCTACTACTTGCCCGATGCATCCATCATCAGGCAAACTCTGTGGTTCCATCAGGTCCTGCACATACTGAACCTTGTAAGTTTCACGAGTACAGGAATAATTTCATCTTCTTGTTCTCACTATTTCTATTCTGAGGATACGATAACACTAATAAATAGCATTAATGAGCATGAAAATGTCAGAACCTTTGTTTTTTTCTTAAATCATAATTAATATATTATGATGTATTTCTAAATTTACAATGTCCATCATATACCTATTTCATCTCTTAAGAATGATGTGTGTATTTGGCCCAATGGGCTTCCGGCCCGTCTACCATGAATCCCCTAATTATGACCCACTCCAACCGCGACGGGAAGCATCGTCGCCTCTTTCGGCTTGAGCCATCGGCGACGGCGGTGGGCCGGCTCGATAGCCTCCGTCTTTATCGGCCGCCGCAGCATCTTTCCCCTGTCGAGTCCTGAAGTATTCCTTGAAGATACATCTCGGTGAGGAAGTCCGCCGCACCATCAAACCATCGAATCACGACGCGAATCTTGCCACGTTATCCCACGTATGAGAGAATGCTGGTCCCGTGGGGACCACTTAGCTTCTGACCAATGGGACTGGTCTAATCGGTGTGTGGTTCGGCTCTGCGGGTAGTTCCTGCCTCGCCCACGGCACGGCGTCAATGGCACCATTTCGCGGATCGAAACGCCGCCATCTCATCTCCACATAAAGCAGCAGCAGCCTCTCTCTCTCTCTCTTCTCTCTCTCGCTGCTGCTTCTCCTACGACTAAAACGTAATCCTCCTACGACAGATCTACCCTTGCCCTATTTCCGTTTAGATTTAGGGCTTCGAGAAGCTCACAATTACCCCACCGGCACGATAGAATTAGCGGAAACCCTCACAAGTTTTCCGTCTTCCTGAGGAGATTTTGATTGGCGGCCGGTGCTTACCGCTGCCCCCTTCGCGTGCCATGGCGTCGGCGCCTCCGCCGGGAGGCGGCAAGGTCTACACCCGTAAATCCCTCAACAAGGCCGCCAAGCCCGCCTTCCACTCCCGCGCCCCTCCGCCGCCCCACGATGACGTCGACTCACCCCGCCGCCACCCCCCGCCTCACCCCGTCGCCTCCGACGACGCTTCCTCCGGCCCCAACCGACCGTCCGCTCGCCCGCCGCTCGCCAACGGCCGCGGCTCCCTTGGCCGGAGCGTCGCCTCCCGGTCGCGGAAGGAGGCGCGGGAGCTGCGGCGGAAGCTCGCCGCCGAGCTCGACCTGGTCCGTGCCCTCTCCAAGCGGCTTGAGGCCCATGAGCTTCAGCTAGCCTCGGCCGCCGGGTACACCCGCTCCCAGCTCTCTGTTACGGACCCCAACACCCCCGGATCTGGGAGGAGGGCGCCCGAGGTGGCGGCGACCGCCGGACCCCTCCGCCGCCAGCTCAGTGTATCCGTCGCTGCCTCCGAGAATAACCCGGGTGAGGGCGCGGAGAAGGAGAAGCGGACGCCCAAGGCGAACCAGTATTACCGGAATTCTGACTTCGTACTTGGGAAGGAGAAATCTGCCCCGAACGACCAGCATAGTCACAAGAAATCGAAAGCCATTGGTGGAAAGAAGCCATCTTCGGACTTGCCGGTGGATAAGAATGCTGGCAGTGAACGGCTGGTGGATAAGAAACTTTATGCGCAGGCATTCAAGAGTTGCAGCACGCTTCTCTCGAGGTTGATGAAGCACAAGCATGGATGGGTGTTCAATGTGCCGGTTGACGTGAAGGCCCTAGGTTTGCATGACTATTATAGCATCATCAAGTGCCCGATGGACCTTGGCACCGTGAAGTCTCGGCTTGCCAATGACTGCTACAATTCACCTCATGAGTTTGCGGAGGACGTGAGACTGACGTTCTGGAATGCAATGACTTACAACCTCAAGGGGCAGGACGTGCATGCCATGGCCGATCAGTTACTCCAAATATTCGAGGAGCGGTGGCTTGCCATAGAAGCTGAGTTTGAACACCTTCCCGGTCCACCAATAGCCAAGAAGCCTCCGCCACTGGACTTGAGGATGTTGGAGAGGTCTGATTCCACTGTACATCCTGTGGCAGCCGAACCAATAATGAAGCAAGTGAATCATTCTACACACATTGGAAGAGTTCCAGCTCCCAAGAAGCCAAAGGCTAAGGATCCGAACAAGAGGGATATGACATTTGAGGAGAAGCAGAAACTGAGCAACAGCCTGCAGAACCTGCCCCCGGAAAAGCTGGAGAGCATTGTGCAGATTATTAAGAAGCGGAATTCGTCTCTGAGCCAGCATGATGATGAAATTGAAGTGGACATAGACAGTGTGGACGTGGAGACTCTCTGGGAACTAGACAGATTCATCACAAATTACAAAAAGGCTTTGAGCAAGAACAAAAGGAAAGCCGAACTTGCCACTTCGGTAAGGCAAGCAGCTGGGCATAATGCACCAGAAGTGGTGCATTCAATGGTATGGACTAGTATGTTAATTTGCTTCCTTCTTTGCCAACAAAAATAAGACAGGTAGATATTATGGGTAAACATATTTATGTTGTTTTTTTGATGCTTTTGCAGACTCAGGAGCCTGTTGATGCCGACGAACCTGAGAAAAGTAAGACAGATGACTCTTGCATATATTGGCTCCTCATTGGCACATTGTTTTCTCATTTTATTATTATGGCTTAATTGGAAAACAGTGGTGGATGAGAAGTATGTGGCTTCTTCCTCACCAGTTGGAGGAGAAAAGAAAGCGGAAAATGCAATAAGAACTAGCAGCTCCAGCAGCGATTCTGGTTCCTCATCCAGTGGTAATGAGCAGCTCTCTTGATCACTAATAGTTTTTTGTGTCTCTTAGAAGGTTCTGAACTAGAATATGAATCATTTTCTTACCATCAAATGCAAACAAAATTAACCACTTACTAAGAGGCTTTCTGCAGATTCTGACAGTGAAAGTTCCTCTGCATATGGCTCGGATGCACCACTCTCACACTCACCTAGGAGGTGAACGAATCAAGGTGATAATAATCATTGCCATGTCTGATGAGCAATGCTGTTGTGTTTGACATATTCAAGTTGGTTATGACTAAGCTTCTATGTTGCACATAACATAACTAGTGGATATGTTTTACAACTGTTATTTGCTGTAGTTTGATTGCTTCAACATAAACAACTTCTTTGCTTGAAGTGGGAAGGTTATGCACATTGGTTTTTTTTTAACCCCATATTGGTAGGACTCTCATTCATCGAGTCACCCTTTTTAATATGACAAAACGTTTTAGTGGCATTTAGTACTGCTCTGCATTGAATATCATCATGTTCTGTTGCCATCGTTTGCCCAAGAGCCATCAAACTTCCTGGTCCAACATTCAGCTGACATAGTTTATGCCACTTTGCCATTTATGAAGTGTTGGAAGGTACTAAAAATTGTCACCTAAAAGAAAGTACGGGACTGCATTTTTTTTACCCCTCTGTTTTTCAAGAGTGAACAACAATTCACCACTCTAAAGCTAGCTATATTGCTTTAGCAAGAATCAAATGCATAACCATTTGACATCTTTGATCACAGGGGATGCAACTAACTATGTCTCAGCAGCATAATTTGGCATTCTAGACGTAGGAACGTGAGTGATTCTCAGTGCGGATAGGCCAGACATTTTTTTCATAGAACCTTTGACATGTCTAAATAAGATAAATTGAATTATAGTTCAACACATTTTTGTATATCTGTCAGGACATCCTATTGTAGTTATCACTTTGATGGAATTATATCTGGAAACAGGATAAGGGGATAAAAGCAATGAAATTTATAATTATTATAATTCCATTTGTTTATGTTGCTTTTGATCACTTAAGATATTGAAGGAATAGAAATATTTGGTATGCAACTGGAGTCATGCATCTTAAAACTTAAGATAGATGGTTGTGGAATCTTCTTCCAAATTTGATGAATCTTCAGCTTTTTAAGATCGAGAAGCCATGCAATATGAATTGTGTTAGAGTCTTTTTAAGTACTTTGTCATCCCTTCCTTTTTTTATTGGATTCTTGCTCTTTTTTCTTAACATATTTAATTATTAAAATTCTTTGTACCCTACTAATATGTGCTTATGTTTTTGGCATAAGCATGTATCATAATTTTTAAATTGATAAAATGGTTCATTCCCAAGATTGTTGAACTACATGCAAGCAATGCAGAAGGTCTGGAACAGCATGGTACATGTTTCATAAGATGGTGTCCCATGCTGCTAGGGCAGCAACTGGGTTTGGTTTTAAATCAAACTCCTTCAAGCTGGTCTGTGGATTGGGTTCAATGAGCACCAATTTGGATTGGTTTAGAATCCAATTATAATTCAATTGAAAACTATTCTAACATGACCCAACTGGAACTCAATACAATTTGGCAATCTAATATGTATGTTACATAAGGTAAATGTTGTCTGGTACCAGATTATGGTTTTAACTTCATATATTTTAGTTATGGAACTGAGTAACCTAGCTAAATCAGATTCGACTTGACTTAGTTTATCACTAATCTGACCTACTCCAATTTTTAGCCCTAAACACAGCTGGCATGGGTTATGGTTGGAAAACCTAACGAAGGCCAGATTCTTTGGGCTAGTGTTGGTTGCAATGGGCTGCATCGTACATATGATTGGCTGTTGCAGTCATTTTAAAGTAAATCCGGTCATTCAGTTTATTGTCCTTGACATACCGGGGGTCTTCATTTTTTGGGAAGTAGTTACATGTTTGATTTTAGTTTGGCGGATAAAATGATATCAGATTGATGCACAAAATTATTGTGTGAATTGGAAAGGTGGAATATGGTTTTAACTTTTAAGGTGAAACTGGATCTGGATAGGGTAAGGTGATAGTGTTAAGGCTTGTAAAGAATATCAAAGGTAATGGGATGAGTCAAAATTAGAGATGGAAAAGGAGAAGATATATCTTACACTTGCTTCGAGCACTAAATTCACGGGCTTTATGGTCTGAATGGCCATCTATGGATTTTGTGTCTTTACTTTCCAAGACATGGTAAAATGATAATTAGTTGTGATAAGTATTGTGACTAGAATTTTAGAATATATTTGTTTATTTCAGCATTCCTCTTCGCTTGTTTTTCTTTAGCTAGCTGCATGAGGACACAGCTGATCTGAAATTGTGGAGAGTTGCAGTTTGAGTGCCCCTTCATCATTCAAAATCATCTAGATAGTCCAGAAATTTCTCCATGATCATTAAACTGTAGACCATGTTCTGATAGCCTTTTTGTTTGGTGTTACTTGGCCCACTAAATGAGCAGACAGTGTGGGTTTATCATTGCAATGCAAGGAAAGTGAGAATTTGAATAAATATTTCTATATACAGAACATGGATAATAGCAGTGTCTAATATGGAATTAATTGCAATTGATAAAATTGGGATCTTCGAGACCCGTATGTTCGAACATTTTTTCATTGAACACATTTAAATGACTCTAACATGGATAATTAGAAGAAGAAATTATGATCCATCATAGATTGTTATCAGTTCTCCCGGTGAATATTTTCCTGATTAATGCATTCACCATCATAAGAGGCCATTATAATGCATCAAAATTGAAAATAATGGAACACACAGGGCCAAATCAGTGAAAGTATTTAACCGTCAAGATTGGAAACTCGAAGAATATGATTTTATTTGTCAGAACTCCCTTTTGAAATAATTATAGTGCGCCAAATCATATTACCTTGCCTCTACAATTTACATCAGTTACTTTAGCAGCAATTCTTTTTGGATTCTTAATATATATTATGATGACACCTTGTTTAGTTGTCAATGTCATATGCAGCAAGTATATGGATCATTTTAAAATGGAGTTGCTTCTCGAAAAAAGAGTGCCACAGTCTTCCACACGGAACAATCAAGGTGCTCTTTGTTCTGTTATGACTTGTAGAATTGTAAGCTATAAGCTCCTGGCAGCAGTCATTCGAAAGCCTGCAGAAGCAAGGGTTCTGCCATATTCTGCTGATGCAGCACTGGATTATGTTGGTGTAATCTATAGGTACAAGGGAAGCTTTCGTTGCAATTTGGTCACATACGGACACTGTGACTAATAATGTATTTGTTGCTTCTCGGAGCTGTGCTTCACCAGTAACCTATGGTGATTCGGTGGTCGTGGCATCGAGGAGCTATTTCGGTCTCGCAATAATCCGCAAGATTTCCCTTTGATTTGGATAGTTTGATGTAAATAATATGCATGACTTAATGCAGTCCGGCACTCGATACTGTTGCTCGCCGTAGTAGAGCTGGTATTTCATCATTCTGCAGGGCTTCTGATGTTATTTTGTCATTGTCGATGCAAGCGAAAACAGCTAAAACAGGAGTTCCCATCAAGCATGCCAGCTATATCATTTGGACCATTGCTTCTCCGGTAGCAGTGAGCAAGAGACGCACACAAGCTACCTGAGGACATCGGTGAGGCCGTCCAAGGTAACAGTAGCACTGCACGGTTCTTTAATGTTTGTGGGGGTTGATCGAGTCTGTGGTCTCTATTCCTGTTTCTTCATTATTAGTTGACCTGTGCATGCTCACCAAGTGATAAGCATTTTGCATACAGATTGCTGATCTATACCATATAGTGTGTTTCCAAATAGTTAAATAGTTAGAATAGTTATTGTGTGCTTTGCTAATCTTCTCATTTATCTCTCAGATATCAGATGCTTCCTCGTCTCGGTCAGGTACGTCCGATTTCTAATTACTGATTTCTTTGTATCGATTTCATTCATTGGTATAATCGAGTCTCTTAGTGTCTTATGAGGAGATGGAATGGTTAGAGAGAGAGAGAGAGAGAGGAGATGGGAAAGTTGAAGGGTAATAATACCTATGACAACACCCATCATGCATGCATATGCCAATGCCGTCTCATTGGGGGAGTGAGGAGAGCGGACAGGTAGAGATAGGATTTGGAGGAACGGCATTGGAGAAGGGGGGTTGGTGATGGGTCGACATCACATAGTGAAGCAGTCCCCATTACCTGTTGTTTGCCCACAGAATTCCCGGTAACGCATCACCTACGTCAACGAACCCCACTTAACATCACAGAACTCGGAGAGATTGAACCCAAAGTAAAATTATTATTATTATTATTATTATTGTTATTATTGATTTGTGATGGGTAGATTCAAATATCCATGAAGTTATTCACATGAACTGTATTTTTTATAAAAGATAAATCCTACGATAAATTATATTAACACATTCAAAAATCTATAATTCTTACTCATTTGAATTGGGTCCCACCGAATAAACAATTTTTTTTAAAAAATATATTTTTCTGAACACGTAAGCAATCATTGACTTGTTGAGATGTGGATGGATTTGCCATATAATTAAAAGAAAATAAATCAAATAAAGGGACCTATCACCAGCCGTCGTGATTTCCGCACCCACCCCACTTTGTCACGCACCCTCACCTCTACATTATTAAATAAATAAATCAAATAAATACTTTCTTTGCAATGTAGATTAGTCCTCCACGAGGAATCGTACGACCACATGTGGAGTCGCAGTACGTGTGCCACTCGCTTCGGCCGTGTGGAAACGTAGAGCCCCCCATGCGCTGCCCCCCCCCCCCCCCCCACGATGCTTCCCCTCGAGATAATTCCAATCCATGGACCACAGTTTAGGCGTGAAAGAGGAGATGTGGATTGCCTCCAACTCCCTCATCTTTTTCCTCTTCCGACTGTTTATTTACCTATTTAAATTACTTGTATTTCCACCCTCATGCTTGCGTCTGCACATGTCCCCAAGTCACTGGCAAAAAGCTACGCGCCACCGAACACGCCACCACCGAGGCTAAAGTTCTTGTAATGTCGTGCTCTCTCATTATCACATGATCTTTCGTTGTTTATTACCCTCATAGATATTAGTTAGTAGGTGCTACCATACCAAAGCCTCTTCGTTCAATTCTCGGTCAATGTTCGTTTGACCCTTTTTTTTCGCCTCTTAAACATCATCATGATAGATACGGACAGCAACAGCGCATCAGAGAGTGACAGGTAGAAACATCTCGAGCAGATATGAGAGCGAAAGTTGACGTGATGGGAAACAACCTACCTTATCACCATGGATATTTCTAGTCCGCTCCATATACATGCATACACATGGGAAGTGCCTTGTGGCTCTACAGATGTGATGGACCCGTCCGGCTCCACAATGACGTATGCTTGCTTCTTTTTATTTTTGCCAAAAAACAAAAATAAACTGAGTTTACTACATCATCATCATCCTATCATTATTTGAAACACAAATTATTATTATTGGACTACTGTTTTAAAGGATAAATTTCTGAAAAAATAACTTTCTTTTAAAGTTTTTTTCTTAGGAAATATCCTTCAATTCCCACATACCATCTTTTCTTTTGTCTAATTTTTAAAATATATTCGATCAGTTTTTTTTATTTTTCATCTTATGAATTAATTCGGTTACGATATTTTTACACTACGTTATAGTATTTTTTTTAATAATATAAAAAATATTTTAATATGACATAAAATTATTATATTATTCTTATATAATGTTACAAACAAAACATCATGATGTAATATAAAAATATTATAAATTATCATTTTTATAAAATTAATAACAATAATATAATAAATAAATAAAATCATAAGACCTAATTATTTGGAATTAAGTAAGTACATAAATCTTTTATCATCATTAAAATTTATTTAAATTCAAAGTACTTAAATTTTATTTAAATATTTTATTATCTCTCCTTCTTGTATCACTAATATTAATTATTTTCTATTACATTCGAATGTCTCGTAAGCAAATACAGAAATAATCTTAAATAATTTATTTTCATCTTATATTTTTTTATAATGATACTAAATTATTCACGGATAAAAATATATTTTTTTATCTTTCATTATAACTCTATTTATCCATCTCAATATTCTCATTTCAACTATATAAATTTTTTTATATATTATTTTTTAACTATTCAACACTTAGATTCATAAAATATTATTAGTCATATAATTTTTTATATTTTTTTAATCTCAAATATATTCGATGTTCACACAAAATTCTTGATATCCCTCGTCGTTTTAATTATCTTATTTTTAAACTATGAATAATATATTTATCAATTCTTTTATCTTATTGAATAATTGATACAAAATAGTTCAAAATTTCTTTTATTCATCTAACTTAAAAAACAATATTATAATATTTTTTTGTTAATAATCGCTTCATTAAAATAAAAAAAGATTTAAAAATTCTAAAGAATGTTTCTCGAGGTAAAAAACAAAAAAAAAACTCCAATTTTTTTTAAAAAAAATCACCCTATTTTAAACACCAAGGATGAATTTTTTACACCAATAAAACCAGAAAAACGAACCATTTCTATAGTATGGACATGGACATAAATCCTAAACTCTTAATTTTCCTCACAGACTTTTCACACGATTTGTGTCGAACACTACTAATCGCTCGTCAATGATAATGTCGATGATACGCCCAGCGGTGTTCGGCAACCACACCACAAGCTGCCGCGTTCGGAGGGATCCCTTCCACGACGTCCTCCTTGTGAGCCACCATCCAAGACGGGTACGGGTTCAATGAACCCGGAGAGCCCATACGGACTCTCGACACTGGGCAAGGACGTGACTCGTGATATCCCCCGTCGATGCTTGTCCCATTCCTCCTCCCACAACCACTTCGCAACTTTGAGCCCACAACATCAGATGGACGATGGAGATATGATCCATCATTACACGCGAAGCTTGTCGGAGACCAAAGACACACACCGGACACCTGTTTTTAGTACAGTTCTATGTAAAATAAGAACCACAAATAACCCCCAACTCCCACTGCACACTGCAGCAGCAGCAGCAGCAGATTGATTAGGAGTCCCAGCCGTGTGAAAAGACGCGACACTGGAGACGCACAGCTGCCCGCGTCGGTCTCTCCCTCTCTCCCACCTGCTGCGAGCCAAAAGCAAAAGACCAGATATTTAGTACTGACGATAATATAGAACCAAAATGGCACTGCTGGAGCAGACAGTGGCCTCGCTTTCCTCTCTCTCTCTCTCTACTCTTGTCTGCTCGGCTTCCAGAGTTCTCGTGACCATAACTCGTGCTCCAAGTTATCAGCAAGCAAAGAAAAAGGTCTTCTGTCTCTCCCGGACCAGACATCCTTGCCCAACAATTCTTTTGGCATGCCAATGCAATCCAGAGAGCATACTGATGACAATGCTTATATATATATATTATACAATACCGAGATTGATAGGATGACATGATAATTACAGGTTCCACATTGAAATCAAAAAAGCATAAGAAATCAGATAGCTTTCGCAGATGGGCGCGTCCCAATTCCGTGGAGGACGCTCGCAGTAATCCAACTTCGAGTGTGTGCAACTCCAATCATCGCAGATGCCCTCATCTTCTTGTTCTTGAACCCAACCAAATCCCCAAAACGAACCCACGCTTCCGTTGCTTGCCACCCCCCACTTTGTATGTACACATACCCACCTCCTCTCTCCTTTGGGGGAACCTCAAGTTTACTATGTACAAACATTCCATACAAATTACCTCCGGAATACCCTAATCTCTCTCCTCGGAATTGCTTCGTCTTATTCGCGGAGTACGGATCACTTCACCAACTCCGACACCCATCCGACGTCGGGCGCCGGCATCGACGGCGCGGCGTCAGCGTCGGCCCTCTCCAGAACGCATTCCTTGCTTAGCTTCTCGAACATCTTCGCCCTCAGGGCCCTCCCTGACTCCACCCTTTCCACTGGTTCTTTGCCGTCGGCGTATCCAGCGTCCGCGCCATCAAACCACCCCAGTCCGCCGCCGCCCAGCGCGGCACCCGTCGCCGTGGGGGTCGTTGGCAGACTGCCGAACCCGGCCCTGAACCCGGCCGCGGTGCCCCTCGGCGATCCGAACGTTTCACTGCTTACTTGTAAGCCCCATGAGCCGGGGGATGACTTGACCTTGCTAAGCTGCAGCTGGCGCAGTGAGAATTCTATCTCGTTCAGTGAAGTCCTCATCGACCACGAGGTTCGCCGGAGTGCGGCGGTGCTTGGCGACATCGGTGGGGAGTCCGACGGTGGGGACATCGGCGGCGATATCAGCGTGGAGGTCGGCGAGGAGGACATGAGATGCTTCGAGAGGTAGGTCTCCAGCGCCTGCTGACGTAGCGGCGATCCATCATAGGACTCGACCGCGGCCGCCGGTTTCGTTGGCGTCTGCTGCTGCTGCTGCTGCTGCGGGAGGACGCGCAGCTGGTCGGCGGTGTGGGCGAAGAAGCAGACGCGGCGCCGGCAGGCGGTGCCGTCCTTGCAGGGTTGGGTCCGGTAGCGCGCCGGGTGGAGCCAGCACTCGAAAACGCCGTGGGCGAACTCGCAGGCGTCACCGCGCTTGCAGCCGCCCTTGCGGAAGTCCGGGCACGCCGCGCCGGAGTAGTGGTACTTCCGGGGGTCCCGGCGGCGCGCCTTCTCCCCCGGGTGCGCAAAGGGGCACTCCGTCCAGTCGTGGGAGCGACCGCGGGCGCACCGCCTCACCTTGAACTCGTACATACGGAACTCGTCCGACGAGTAGACGTCTACGGCGGCATCAGGTTCCTCCACGTCCTCCTCCGCCACCGTCTCCTCGCCGTTACAAGGCAAATACCTCTGCAGAGCCGCCGCGAGAGCGGAATCCCCGAGCCCGTACTCCCCGCTAGCACCCCCACCACCGCCGGCAGCGAGGTGGTAGCCAACGCCAACCGCTGCATCCTCGAAGGGCGACGACCACGGCGGTCCTTGGACCACCGGATCGCGTTGATGTCCGCCTTCCCCTCCCACCATCATCATCATCATCATCTCGTCTCTCTCTCTTCTCTCTCCCTTTCTCTCTCCGCTCTTCCGCCTCTCTATTTGGCGCAGTGCGAATAGATGGTGAGAGGTAGGAGCTGGTTATAAACTACAAGCCTTAACCCGGGCTGGGGATGCGGTAACCGCGAGTGGCTATAGCTAACTAACCGCGATTCATGACGACAGAACTAACGGCGTTCGGAAGCACGAGGCGTGGGAGAGGGAGTGTAGGGACACGAAGCAGGAAGTAACAGAGTAACGGTGTCGGCAGTCGGTTTTAAGGAGGAGGTGGGACACGTGGAGAGAGGAGAGGGCCTTGTCAGGCATGCGGAGGCCGAGGTGGTCTGCGAAGCGCCCCATCGCCAGGCACGTCCTCTCTCCTGGCGGGAGCACCCTTCGAGGACGCTTGATTTACACCTTTGCCCCCTGCACGTACGTCCGAAGTAGTTTCTTGTCTTTGATTTGGGGTTTCGAGCAACGGGTCGAACCGCCCATCCGAGTCGAGTCGAGTCGAGTCGAGGACTCGACTCGAGTCGGCGCTTTATGGACGATTTGATTTGATTTGATTTGATTTGATTCTACGATGATGATGACGGTTGGGGTACACCATGCACAGTCAAGAATCGAGAAGGTTCACGTTGCTTGCTGGCTAATCTTGCCTCCCAAGCACAGATAAAGGCAGTGGACCCGCGCTTTTGGTACGGTGCATACAAAGAGTAAGTGCCCAACAACATTCGAGTGCCTTTAAATCGTTAACCAAACATCACTGCACATCTTTTGATCACCCCCGACCACGAACAGTGAAGTGACTTGGAGTCGGGTTCGATTCAATCCGGCCATGCACGGTGTTGCTTGCGCCCGAAGCGTTCGCCGTGGCTTTGAACCTTGGCAAGGGAGCCATCGCCTCTGCCGTGGTTCGGACGTCCAACCAGACGAGATGGTGACGGTCAAACCAAGCCGTGCTCGCACATGGGCGGAGCCCACACCACCCAGCACAATTATAGCTCTTTTTACTGTCCCCCCATTAATCACTAAAGAAATCACCAAGACGCTTCATTTGGTGGTCATACGCGAGAAATTTGATGGAATTGTTTCAGATCGACGCACAAATATCTTTGTAATTTATTAAGGACGACGAGCCAAACCTACCGGAGCAGAGCCACGCAGGTCTGTAGCCACGTGATGGGGAGCACGACGGCCATCCCGACCCACATGGCTTGCCATACCGGGTGACCAACCGCCGCAACCCACGTTGCCTATCAGCACGCACCTAATCAGCGAACGTGAACTCCGAAAGAAAAGAAAACGCCGAAAGGGAAACGGAAAACAAAACAACAACTTAGAAGCACATGAAGGAAAAAAATAATTCGCTTTAAAGCGAGGAGGAAGACTACAAGAAGGAATCAGTGCGGATCGTACGGCGACTTTCCACGCGGCAGGAGGTTGGCCAGATCCGGACACTAGCTTGGCCGATAACCGTACACGTGGCCCTCGGTCGCTGTCACGTCCTAAATGACAGGCACGGCAGCCTTAAGCGACGCGCAAAGCAGCGAGATGTCGCCACGCGTCGTCCCGGACTTCGAGATTCCCGTGGGTGGATGGATCTTGATCGTCCATCGAGACTTGGAGAACGCGGCTGCAGTTCTCTCGAGGTTCGAGCATAAAATAAATATTACGATTTATTCGGTGATCTTTCGAGTATTCGAGAAGACCGGAAACACCGAGTGCAGCATTTCACTGTAAAGAGGACTGTAGGCTGGCAGTCGAGTGACAGGAAGAAGAGTTAGTAGCAGGGAGATATTGTGAGCTTTGAGGTGTCTTTTCATCGATTCTTCTTGCTATCTCACGTTGAGGTGAGATGGAACATTTGACAATGTTTTATTTTAGATGTTAAATCTGATCGATACATAAGGGTCATCAGTTCAGCTTCCTCCTCCTCGGGTAAAGAAAGGTTCCACTTGAACATGATCACTTGCAGAACAAGAAGATTATAAGTTAGGTTAGTCGATTTAGAAGATTATTAAGTTGTTCTATCACAATACAATGCTAACACACGTAATTATTGGATAAGATCTACAGATGCGTCTTAGAATACGTAGATGCCCCACACAGCTTGTGGGAGCTGATTTATAAGCCCATGGAAGATTCATCTGGATAAGAACCAAGACCTGTTGTTGGCTTAAACAAATGCATGTTTCCAAGACATGGGAAAGGCCATTCCGTCTCGGAAACAATAAACAATACCCAAACTTTGGTAAAAGAGACGGCAAAAGGAATGTCAAGGCTTGTAGCTTCTTCCTGTAATCTCTCATCCTCCCACAAGTTTGATACAGATAATATACTAAATCAAATAAGGAGAGACAGAGAGAAAGAGCTTGGTGGGGGCAGCATCATGGAGAGCTCGTGAAGAGGTCTCAATGCTCCGGGGTCAGAGGTGGAAGAGATCTTATCCTCTTTGAGGCATGGGAAGCACATGACACGAGACTTATATTATGGCGTCGACGTGACTGTAGACACTGAATGCAACCAAGGAAACCCAGCAAAAAGAAAGGGTTCTTTTTTTCTCTGTGGACAGGGAGAATCCAAGAGTTGGTGCATTCAAAGTGCTACAGATGTAACCAGAAGAGATCTTTTGAGCGCATGTGGGGAGACAAGCGGATGGTTGTAATTTAAGAGACAGTGGGTTTCTTCTCGGCACAACTTGGTGATGATTCCAATGGATGTCTTCCCATCGCAGAGCTTTCATCAGTTATTGTCCAAGTAAAAGTCTCCTTTTTGATCTTTCGGATAAGAGATCGTCCGAGTAAAACCGTGAAGGATCATGATGCTCATGGCAGAGAACAAAGCTGAGATCAAGTGGATGTGGAGAGATAAATCTTCATTATTCATGTCACAGTCAACTCATTGATCTTAAAATGAGTATGATTGGCTGTGTTATATGGCAATCTTTTGTCGTGCCTCATTTTCTTTTACCGGTTACAGGTCGTTTCATCGGCGCATCAATCAGCAATGGCGGCCATCAGCTCATTCATTGCATGCGAGATTCAGGTCTAGTAATATGAACTCTCTCTCTCTCTCTCTCTCTCTCTCTCTCTCTCTCTCTTCGGATCTGAAATCTTATGGCTTTTCATTTTGACATTGTATGTTCACGCTGAACTTTCTCTTTGTTTCGGTGTGATACCGACCGGTTTGACCTTTTATGTTTTTACCCTACATATGTCAGCAGCATTAGACTCTTTGTGCTATACACCTCATTTGATCATCACACTTGTGTTGTTTTGGAGAGTAGAGTAGCTCGAAGTCATTGCACTTGAAGAATTTAACTTTCCTTGCAGTCAAGCAACCACTATAATAAATTAAACTTTACACTGCAGTATATTACCCTTAGTTTCTTCTGACCATGGTTAAAACTTTCTTTCTTTTCTATTTCGCGCATTTCTTTCGGTCTTCTTCTACCTCCTTTTTCCCGGAAGATGACACATCCTTGCAAGACCAACCTCCCTAAACAGAGGTACAATATGTCATCTTCCCTTAATTGTTGTTGGAAGTAGGATGTGAATCACAATGTGTGAACAGTAGAAACATGTTGCTATCTTTGAGAAATGGCAAGATCGTGCTCTTTCTCAATCACTATAGATGCACATATTGGTCCGTTCTAGAGTTATGCATGCCAACACTTGGGATGGCTTGGTGTGCCGATGGCACATTAAAGAGGTGAAATATAGAGGAAATAAATTGGTTTTAGTTCTGAAGTTTTTGGTCTAACTTAGGCTATCAATTCTCTAGAAGACCTTTGATTTGGAGGCGTCGAATCCTAATATATGTACTAATATTCTTAGTGGCAGTTTCAGAATAATCAAATGAGAGGACTGTTGCCATTCTGCTCTAAAATTGTTTGTCAGCAGACATTGCCTGATCGAAAACTTCTCTTTGGTAAGCTTTTCACTGAATGATGTGATACTTTGTGATCTCAGACTTTGGGCCAAATGGTAGTATCTGCTGTCTGATATGTATGGGGCAAAAACATGCTGATAGTTCAGAAGTTTGGTCTACATCATGTTCTATACCATGAAAGAATGGGTTATCAGTTGTCAAAGCTCCAAAGGAGACAGGCAACTTTTAATCTCTTGTTTGAACTCAGGCAGTTGGGTTATCTTTTTCCCTGATGTAACTTTTCAGATTAATACTTGTTGACTTGAAAATCTCATGTTAACTTTCATAGAAGACTGCATTCTCTCGAGATATGAAAATTTTAATTCAAAAGCAGATTTAAATTGATTCTAAGCTTTGGCTCATTCAACCAATCGAGATGTGAAGTCATCAGGCTCAATTAAGCCACTTTTTTATACTGTTAGTCTCATGGAGAAACATTTTCAGATAGTGAGGATAGCTTAGCCAATAGGCTTTGATCTTAAACCCACTAAATCAATAAAGATGACATCCCATAACATGTTTTTGGTAGATCTGATGAATCATCGAGTGCAGATGATAGTCCCAGCAGTAAAGAGTTTCAAGATATTCTAGTTTGTCATGTCATATATATGATGAATGCCACTGATATATCCTGAAAGATTGCTCTTTCCATCAGTTTAACTTTGATTGTTTCTTTTGGAAAACAATGAGGCATTGATTTTTATATAGAAGAAACCATGCAGGTTTGCCTCCAATTATTTTTACTTGTATCCATCTTTCAGGCAGGCATATTTCCAGTATTCAGGTTGATAGGAGCAGGCTGTGAGCCTTATTTGAAAGCCTTAATTAGATCAGGAAAGTAGTCTGTGAATGGATTGTCTGCAAAGGTTTATGGTTCCTTCCTTCTTCATTGTGTGAAATTCTTGTCTTAGAATCTGGCATGACATACATGTATACTTCCATATTGTCATGGAAATTGCCAAATAGGACATTGAATCTTTAGTCATCAAGATTAATCTGTTTGGAAATTTCTTCTGAGTTGATTATTCCATTCTTGGCTTGCTACTACTGATGGACCTCATTTTTTAGTAGGATAAGTCTCTGTAAAAAACAGTTGACCAGGCTATTGAAATTAACAATATTATAAAAGAAATCTGCAAAATTTCATCTGAGTCTCCTGTTTTTTAGCAGAGGCCTATTTTGCAGATTTCTTTTATAATACCATGCCTTTTTGTTGTAAGCAAATCTAATGTGACCTCTGCAGATATTTTAGATGGAAGCTGGCATGGATCTCTGGTTTCTTTGGAAGATGGAATTTGACTGTGGATTGATATTATTGTTTTCCTGTCCTTCTCATGAAAAAACTTGTAGACTTGGCATTTTAGTGCCTGGAAAAAGAAAATTCTGTAGAGATTTTTTTTGGTAAATCTACAGAGAATCCTCTATGGTAAATTAATGTTTCCATAATATTTTGGACAGATGGGGAATTCATTGTAATTCTGGATCCTACATGCACCAAAGAACAACCAAGGCAGGCTTTGTTCTTCCCACTGCTGCTTCAAGTAATTGCTGTGCATTTTTACAGAGATGTGCTCTTTTGAAGCATATGTGTTTTTGGTTCAATTGTTTTAGCTTGATTGCATCATTAATGTACCTCAGCATTGGTTGTTTGGCTAAAAGTTCTTCTGGCTACCATGCGCTTAGAATGTGAGAGGGAAGGATGGAACTCAATACTAATCGTCATGCAATCGATTTAGAACTCAATACTAACTGTTACTCCGATTTGATTCTTGGATTTTGATTCAAATCCAACGGTGCTGATGTCTATTTCAAGCAAATCCACATCTTTTTTAGGTGAAAATAGTTGAAGCGCGGATATCTTAATCCTATTCCACTTGCCTTCTCTCTCCCATGTCGACGCGTGAGAGACTTGATTGGCACCGTTAAGATTCGTGCTGGAAGGGGTGATGAGGTCCAACAGCGTCCCTCGGCATCGCACGCGAATCGCAATTTGATGGGAGAGTTCCAATTTGAAGTGTCGGCTGCGATCTATCATCAGGCGGTCCAGGACCGACCATCACAATCCATCGGGCAAACACAACCGTCCGATCCCAGGTGTGATTGTGAGCCGGTCGTCCAATGCTCGCCCACCTCATAAAGCTCCGCGTTTGGCTGTTCCGCCCAAATCACAGTAAACGAAACGGATCCCCTCCGTTTGTTAGGGGGAAGAGCGGAAGACCAGCAAGAAGAGAGGAAGACGGGGTGGTTATCCGACCTGCCGTCTCTCTCTTCTCCCTCGCTTCCGCTTACGCTTCGTGGTAGTTTACGGGGATCGCGGTGAAAGCCGATCCGCCACCGCTGAGCTCGATGGGCATGTTCCGCCGCCGCCGCCGGCCGCCGCACCCGCGGTCGCGCCGCGGCGCCGGATCGCTCCTCTTCTTGTTCCTGTTCGTCGCTGTCTTCTTCGGGCTCGCTTACTTGGCCGGGGCCGGGGACTCGGAGGCGGCCAACGCGACGGAGCCGCTCAAGGGGGAGTCGGCTAAGGAGGGCAGCTTCGCCGACATGATCGACCGCGCGCTCGAGAAGGAGTTCCCCGAGAGCGAGCAGAATGGCGGAGGTCCGTATAGATCTGAGCTCCTTTACTCTTTTGTTCGTTGTTCCCATGGTCGGTTTCTTGATGCGTGCGTGCAAATGTGACATGGGAGGAAGATGATTAGGGTTCTTGAAGGTTGGATCGATACTTCTTTCCTTGGTGGTTGCTGATCTTGGTTCTTGATTTCGGTCCTTTCATGAACGAAGTGGGTGTTCGCGATTCCTCCTAGTGGTTGCGGATCCTGGTTCTTGATTTCGGTCCTGAGCTCTTGCCTTCTGGTGGTTGCGGATCTTGGTTCTTGATTCCGTGAACGAAGTGGGTGTTTGGGATCCCTTCTGGTTTCCTTTCCTAGTAAAAGAATTAAACCTTCTTGCTTCATCAATCAGGGTGTTTTTTTTTCTTTAAATCTTTGCTTAAGGTATATCGTGAAACCTGTTTCTTTTCGAATTTCTTGGATGCTGAAATTGCACAAAGGACTTGGACCTGGGGACAACCGGAGAATGGGAATTATACGGCCTTTTGTTAGGGCTGCTTTACAAGTCCATTTGTAAGATCTGAAGTTCAAATTTATCCTGGCTCCCTGGAATGTTGTTCACATTTGAGCGTGTCTAGCCTGGTTATGCTGTATCGGTTGATGTGTTATACTTGAAAAGATTATGCCAGCTCCAACAGACCGTTCACTCGTTGTTTTCTGATCCTTCACGTTCCAACCATCAGATTTATCTGCATTGCTATTTAGGAAGATGTACAACATGTTTCGACTTTATTTTGACTACAACTGGATTTTTTTCCTTGTGTAAGAAAATCAATTTAACCATTTTACTTCTTCTGCAGAAACTGACCCTGGTGGCTTCAACAACAGTGTTGCTGAGAAACAGGTATGACTTGTGCAAACATAAGTAATTTGATGCTAGATGAGTTTGATATATTGATTATGTTTCTCTTCTTGCATATAAGCAACAAGGTTCACTGTTTTCCTTCAGTTACATACAAGCTAGCTGTTTCTTGCTGTCTTTGTCTGTTTGAATTTTTTCAAGACGATGGCTCCAGTACGTCTATAAATGGTCAACTTTTATTGATGGATGTTACGTCTTTGTAGTTGTTGCTAGATGAATTTATTCATCATATTTGATACATTATGCCGTTGAGACTAGCATTATCTGGCTGGTTGACTTGAGTTTTTCTTTTGATACTATCTTATGTAGTAGCCTAGTAGGAGGCAGATCTCTAAGTTGGAAACCTTATAGGTGAGCATGTTTGAAGTAATTTGGCTAGAAAAACAGGATCTAGCTCGCTGTAGTTTTATACTATGGAGGATCAATGCCTGTGGAATATTGTTTTTAAGTTATTACTATCGAGCTGCCACATCTGGGCATAAACAAGCGATGCGAAAATCTATTGTTTGCTAACATATGCAGATGCAATTTATGGTGGACATAAAATCTACATGCAGTTTATGGTGTTATGTTGGTTGAACTAAGACAATAAAATTGCAGCTTATGTTGTATTTATAGGCATATTCAGAATTAGGTTTCTGTTAGAAACAAACATGATGCCCGAGAAAAATTGGTAATTTAAAATGAAAAGGAAAAAAGAGGAATGATGACCAAGAAACCATGGTGACAGGATCGATCAGTTTCTCGATCAATTTATATTCATATATTTCTGACAGTCGCCGGGGAAACTGAACCATTTATGGCTTAATATCTACCTCGCATCTTGCACGTACACTATGTGCAGTTTCTATTTAGCTACTCGCCTTGGTGGTTATAGCACTGACTGCAGTATTGCTACCTATCTACTTGGGAGCAGATTCTTTCGGTGAATGTTTCTTGTTTAGTTTGTAGGTATATATTATCTGGCATTCACTTGTTCTTAGTTGTATATGTTTTCATTTAAGGGCTGCTTTAGTGCTTATGCTGCTTCTTGATACTGAATTTACTTGAGAATAGTATACATGGTGAAGTTCCATTGGCTTGAATGTTGATTACCATTACTTAGATATCTTTTTTTGATAAATTGACATTTGGCAATATTTATTCTGAGAACTTGAGGTGGATAATTATATAACTTGAGTCAATTTGTCTGTTTTTCTTTATCAGGCAGTTCTTGAGACTGTAGCTAGAGTTACAACAAAGAAGAATGAAACCAAAGAAGAGAAGTATGTGACTCTGCCTTGTAAAATATTCTTTCGTTATATTGCTTCTTTTTATCCTTTCGGAACTAGTTATGTCTTTATTTCCATCTTTGTTTAGTTAAAAAAGAAAATTAATCATGAAGGATGATTTTTTTGATCCATCTTATTTTGCTTTCCAGGTCATTTCAGTTTCATGATGTTTTTAATCTGGATAATGAGAATCGAGCAGAGGACATACCCACGTTAATTGATCGTAAGGTACATATAAGTTTGTCAAAAACCCTAAAGTATATGTTTAAGGAATTTTTGTTATATGCACTGAAATAGTTGTTGTCTGTTATTATTTTTTCTTATATTTATTTTGACTGTTAATATGTTAGTGAATTTACTCAATCAATAATAGTCTTGTATAACAGGATAATGTTTTCATCATATCTAATCCCAAGTCAAAATATCCAGTACTACAGTTGGACTTGAGGTAAGCATTACTAGATCATGAGAGAATTACAGAGGTCTACCACCTTGACTTTGTTTGAGTGACATAACACAACATTATTGCGTAGGTTGATTTCTGATCTTGTGGTGGTCATCGTCTCTGCAGCATGTGGTGGAATTGCATTTGCCTGTGCAGGACAGCCAGTAAGTAACAGAAAAAGATGGTCTGTTTTCTTGAATTCATTCATTGGTTTTAAGTAGTCGGTGAGGTTTCCACGGTCCATTTTATTCTTCATTATGGCCTCTATTTGCAATTTCCTCTTTTGCATGCTATTATTGTCATCTACGTGGGACACATGTACTGATCCATGAAACATTACAGGTAATTACTGGTTACCTACTTGCTGGATCCATCATCGGACCTGGAGGTTTTCGCTTCATTAGTGAAATGGTGCAAGTAAGGTGCTTTTGCTTTGTTGAAAATTACACCTTTTTTTGTCAAAGTAATGTGTCTCTGGCCATTCACTTTGACTAGTCTCCTTTGTTGTTGCCATGTGATTTGGATCTGAGTCACTCTGACTATTCACTTTTATGTATTTGGAAAAAAAGTAATGCTTTTTACTGTCAGAATTGGTTACAATGAAAAGCCAACATTTGTTTTCTGAAAGAAGTATCAACTAAAAGTTTTGGCCTGATTGGCGATGTATAAACTATCTATCAAGTTGTTATTAAAACATTTGCAAGTATAAAATTTGTTCTATATGCTGCTTGCAAATCATCTTTTATGCATATGGGTGGAACTGAACTGCACTGGCACTTCTTCATGTAGGTTGAAACAGTAGCCCAGTTTGGTGTAATTTTTCTTCTTTTCGCCTTGGGTCTGGAGTTCTCTACAACTAAGGTATTCTTGGCAAAGATCTTTTGAGTTTGGCTTACTTGATCTTGAAGGTTTGCACAAGTTATAATGCTAGATATTGATTCTAGCTAGTTGCCCTTGCATTGCATTTACAGCTTCGAGTTGTTCGGGCTGTGGCTATTGTTGGAGGGTTTCTCCAAATTGCTCTATTTATGTGTTTGTGTGGAGTAATTGCTTCGGTATGTTTCAACCTTCCTTTTAATAGTAGTCTACTTTGGCATTATCCTCATTAGTATTATATGATGCATGTTAATTAATTTACCTTAGCTGCACTTTGTGAGTTAGTTTGTGTTGCACTTTGAGGTGTATAATGTATAATGCCCTTGTTCAGTTGTAATGGCACCTGGAAAAACATTTATGCGCTCAACTCATCGAGGAACCATCCTTGCTGTCCAGTTCATACTGTGTTGTGAGAAGTCACTGATATCAGTGGCTTCTTCAGATTGCTGATTAAAACTTGAGGGGTTGATTGTTGATTAAAGTTCGTGCTGCTTATATTGCTTTCCAGCAAATATATCTGCCTTTCTCACCAACAGTTGCTAGAAAACTCCATCTTCAGCTTTTACCATTGGTGGTCTTCGCCTGAAGAAGACTGTTTATAGCTCTTGTTGTCTGTGTGACATTTTGTAGCTTGTAGAGCTGCCTTTTCTTGTCGCCATCCTATTCTATGCCCTTCTCATATAAATATTATTTTCCTGTAGCTACCGATTGGTAATAAGATATAGTACTTTGTAGTATTGAAATTTCTGTGCCTCGAGCTTTATTTATCTTCGGTTGGCACTGTACAATTTGCACTATCATGCAGTTATGTGGAGGCAAAACTTCGGAAGGAATATTTGTTGGTGCCTTCTTGTCTATGTCATCTACTGCCGTGGTGAGTTGCAAAAAATGGTAGTTGTTTATTTAACTTACTAATTTTTAATTCTTCTTGTCTTGTTACATTACCAATTCTTGAAATGTCCCAGAAAACAAGTAATGTTTCTAGTTTAAAGTGCATGAGAAACAAAAACAACATGATCCTCCAAGATCATCGGAACCAATTTTCTAATGATGCAACCTATTTGTGCAGGTTTTGAAGTTTTTAATGGAAAAAAACAGTATCAATGCCCTTCACGGTCAAGTTACTGTTGGGACCCTCATACTCCAGGTATTTTGGATTCAATTTTGAAGTTGTCTTGGAGTGCTTTTCCACTCATGCTCTTTGCTTGGAGTCGATATCAATTTTAGAAGTTCAAGAAATTTACAACTACAGATATAATCGTTTCTTCAGTCAATTACTATATGTTTGTCATAGTTGAAGTTTGTTTTGTGCTAGGATTGTGCTGTTGGCTTGTTGTTTGCACTACTTCCAGTTTTGGGTGGCACATCTGGTGTTCTTCAGGGCCTTGTATCAGCTACGAAGTCGTGAGTAACACATATTGCCTCATGTTGCTTTATTGCTCTATTTGTTTCCTTTTGCATGCTGCTTTTTTGTTACCTGCAAGCAGTCCACTTTTCTGGCTGCTGAATTTATCCAAAATGATAAAGCAACATAGCATCTAAAGTCGTTAGCCTCCCCACTTTTGCCAACAAATAAAAAGAAAAACACCCACAAAAGAGAAAACAAATCAGGAAAAAGAAGCTTCCTTTTCATGTTCATCCTTTTATAATCTGTCTCCTGGCAGATACTGTCTGCCACTGGATTTTTGGTACCTCCTTTTTCATTGCTCTAAGAAATTTAAATGTCCATGAATGGATGATGGACTTTTCTTCATACAATATGACTTTTAAGTCCTTGTGTTTTTTATTACAATCCTTGCAATTCATATCTTTCATATACTAGTTAGTCTTTGTGTTTTTTATTCAATGCCCAAGAGTCAAGTTTGTATAAGGCTCATGGGAGGTTATGATTCTTGCAACACATGGGAGCACCAAAGGACAAGCATCCAACTCCATAGCAGAACTCATCTCTCTATCCCACCATCTAGTCTTTGCACGTTTCATTTCTCACAAGCAGCACTGACTGGTGATTAAGATTGAAGTGGCTACGAGTGTCCATCCAACAATATCGGACTATATCATCTGGTGCGGGCGGTATGTACCAGTCCGCTAGTAGACCGGCACACAGACCACTCGCTGCCGGGCGATATCATGCTTTGGGCCCCAACAGGTTGTACGGATCTGGAGCACCGACAAGTTGTACGGCCTCGCCCCATTGACATTGATCAGGTTGGAGTTGAGGGGAGCGTCGGGTGCGGCCCACCAGAACCCCATCTACTCGCTAGGGAGCTCTCTGAAGTTCACGGAGCTGTCGGCGAGGGTGGGGAGGGTGGACTTGTTGAGGTTTTGGTCGAAGATGTAGGGGTCGTAGTAGTCGAGGAGGATGTGGGCGGAGATGGCGATCTTGATCTTGTCTGCGGAGAGGGATGAGATGGGGGAAATGGTGGTGTTGTTGATGACGAGGACGGTGACGGCCTGGCGGACGTTGATCACGTCAACGAGCTTCAGGTCGGTGAGGTACTTGGTGAAGGTGAAGTAATTGGGGCAAGGGTCGAGGATCTCCTTGACGTCGAAGGCCGTAGCCGAGGCGATGAGGAGAAGAAGGAAGGCTAAGGGTTTGGAGGCTATTTTATCGAGAGCAACGACCTTGGCCTTGGTCTTGGCTGTGTCTTCACCTCGAAGGGCTTCTGGATGTTATTGTGGCACTATTTTTAGGTAATTTCGATGGATTTTATACCCTTTTTTAGGTGTACCGCTTGGTACCCCGTACCATACCAAGCAAAGCTCGGTACACCGGTACGGTACATAATTAAAAACCTTGCATCCAGCTAGCAACAACAGCTGACAACAACAACAACAATAAATCTAGGGTTGTACTTCCATTCTCTTTACCATGTTTATTTAATTAAATCATTAAGATTTGGCCAACCCAGATTGAATCAGCCAACTCTGATTGATTTGGGATGGTCCCAACCAGTTCCAACAAACTGATATTTATCAATTATGCTGGGAAAATATGGTTTCGAATTGCCCTAACAGCAACTATGGTTCAATATCTTTTAAAGTTATAATAGAGAATGGGGATGGCAGATAGCATGATTCTGTTTAATCTTTATCAGGGTCGGCACTTGACAGTATGTGGTCATGTTCCATCAGAAATTTCGTTGTATATGTTTTTGACAGTTTTAATGGTGTAAAGACATTTGTGGATATTCTGCAAGCATTGGGTAGGAGGTAACAAAGTAATTCTTGGTTAACTTGTAAATAGTCAATTTGAGCAATTGGGGCTTACTATGCATATGCAGGTTGTATTGTCTTCAGCAATCTGAGTTTTCAGTTGAATATCCAATTACTTTACTCTTATTATAAACTTATATGAAGATTGTGAAATTTCTTCGTTACTCAACATTGTCCTTTTGCATCTTATTCAAATGCTGAAACTGGAAATTTGAGTTAAATGCTGGTGTTCTTGAAATTGCCACCAGGTTGATTGTGCTATGTACATTTTTGGCAATTCTTTCTATGCTGTCTCGTACTTGCGTCCCTTGGTTTCTTAGGCTGATGATCAGTCTTTCATCTCAGGTATCTTTCAAATAACAGATTTTATTTGTAAAAGATATTCTCCTGTTATCCTGCCACCTAAGGCTTAATGTGTCTGCATTATGTTCACTGACTTGCATGTTATTTGTGCAGACCAATGAACTCTATCAGTTGGCATCTGTGGCATTCTGTTTACTAGTTGCTTGGGTTTGTTTCCAGTCACTTTCAGTTGTTTAGCTATTTTCTGTCTCCCCTTGTGGTAAATGATATTTTTGAACTGCCTTTTGTGGATAAATAGTTTTGGACTTGAATGAGATCCAATTTGCTATTTGACATCAGTCATACTCAGATGATAATAACTCAATCAATTAATGTTTTGCGAATTATCTTCTCTAGGGTAACTCTCTGTTATAACACATAACTTACTGTTAGCATCAGAGGATGGTGGGTTCAGACAACATTTGACTGCATCTGATGACTCTAAAACCCTGTTCCTTAGTCAATCAGTACCAATTTTTGTAAATTATCAGTCTCACCTGTGCTCTATTTTACTCAAGGCAAGGTCACAAATAAAAAGTTTGTCAATACAGACCTTGTATTTGGGATCAGTGGGGTTCTTATGCTGTTTTGTGTTTTCAACCATGGAAACCAATTTTGTTTGTTCATCTGTATTGACTTGCCTTGTTTGCTGTATAAAATTCTTGGCTTCGCTGAAGAACTATCTTCTCTCTCTTTTTCTTTTGTAATTATGTTTGTTTTCATTAGTTTTTCCCCATCATCTATAGATATGCTTGTTTGCTGTGTTTCTTACTCAAAATTATCACATCCAGGCTCTATGGCACCCTTCTTGAAGTTCATTTTTAACATCATGGAGAACCCAACTGTATCTTTTTGTCTTGTGGACAATTCATTAGGCTTTGATGATGAAATTGTTATTGTTGGGAACAGAACATTAAACTCATAAAATAGTTCTGAAGAAAATCAATGGAACATTTGCCTTAACAGGTCATTTTATCTTTCTTGAAAGATTTCACAAACCCCTCGGTGGTTTTTCTATTTGCCTGTGATACTTGTAAAACGTTGGCTAACATCCATGACAACTGATAATGTTTTGGCATGGAACCAATATTTAGGCATTCTAAAGTACTCTGTTTTTAAGTCGGATGTATGATTGTTTCCTGAAGGTTTTTTTCTGCATTAAATGATCCACAACTTTCAATAAATAGGTCAGCAAGTATTACGTTAGGATTTGCTGCTCCATTTCCCCAATTCAAGAACTAGGATATCTATGTTTGTGATTCTTCAAGGATCAACATATCATTGAGGCAACTTATAGTTTTAAGTTTGTAGCCCTAAATGTTTGTTTTTAGTGATGTCAAAATGCTGCTATTGTCAATATGTTTAATATTGATTGCTTTGATGAACATCTCAGTGTAGTGACAAGTTGGGCCTCAGTCTTGAATTGGGTTCATTTGCTGCTGGAGTAATGATATCAACCACAGATCTTTCACAACATACCCTTGAGCAAGTAAGCACTTTTTCGTTACTGCTGTTTCTCATATAACTGAAAGTCATGTTACTGATTTGCTCCCTTCGGCACTTTTATCAAAAATATAGAAACAACAGCTATTTTGTTTCTGGAAAATGAGACAAATTTTATCTTGTTACTTTTGCCTGTGATGGATTAAGGTTTTGATTCTGCCATATTCAGAGAATGTGGCAGCTTCCGTACTTTTCTTTACATGAAACTCATGTCAAAGAGCCCTTATTTATTTCATTATGCAGGGCAAAAGTCAGTTCAGGAAACCAGGAGGCATTAAACGCCTTCAATGTTGCCTTGCTGTTTAAATCATACGAATTAAAGCTGATCTGACCAACTGTATTTGGTAATGTAGGAAATTACTAATCCAACCTTTAGATATCCTGGTTAGACAAGGTGAATCGACTAAGATTAGTGGTGGGAGGAAATGCTGTTGTAACAGAATGTTCCAACAAACTAACTGGTGTAGTTCGGTGAAAGATTCAATAATTAATTTAAACTAAGATCTGGAGAATTTTTTTTCTGATACTTTATGCTTCATCTAGCTAAATTGGCTTTTTACAGGAGTGGTGAAAATTTTCCTTTCTCAATGGAAGTCTAAATATGCTATTGTGCACTATACTCATATAGTTTGTTTACCATCCTTTTCTTGTAATAATGCTTTATTTTTTTTGTAATTCAATATCTATTCCCTAACTCCAAGTTTGTTGTTTCTGCAGATTGAACCTATTCGTAACTTTTTTGCAGCTCTTTTCCTTGCTAGCATTGGGATGCTAATTCATGTTCATTTTCTTTGGAATCATGTGGATATTTTGCTAGCAGCTGTAATCCTGGTAATAATTGTCAAAACAATAGTGATCACGCTAGTCGTAAAAGGATTTGGCTACAGTAATAAGACTTCACTTCTTGTAAGATTCTAACTCCTTTGTACTTGTATATTTAGTTCTTTGGCATATTATGTTTAGCTTTGTCTATCTTATTTTGTAGGTTGGCATGTCCCTAGCGCAGATAGGAGAATTTGCTTTTGTTCTTTTAAGTCGTGCTTCGAATCTTCATCTAGTCGAGGTTACTTATATAATTTCCTGTTTTATTTGGGCTGATGCATTACGATATTACCAAATTTTATTAGATAGTCTTGGACATCTTTATTGAATTATTTATCCAAACATACAATTTTGATTTCTTGGGTCAACTAAAAAAAAAATGTAGAAGTCATAATGGGCTCCCAATCTTCAATACATCAATGCTGTCATTCTTGATATTTTTAATATATAAATCATTTAATAGATTTTGCTGAGGGGCTCAAAATTTAGTGCAGAAGTTGTTATTTAGGCAAAACATTAATTCAGTATGGCAGGTTGATAAACAGGTAGGCATGCTGCTCCGGGGCAACAAGAGATGGTCCTGTTGTTCATGCATATATAGTTTTTGTGTTATATGATTATGCCTTCTCAGTATTCAGATATTAAAATTTAACCATTTAACTGGTAATTTAGTCTTTTGCAATTATGTGACTTATTTCACTAAGCTATGCAACCGTGACAGGGCAAATTGTATCTCTTACTTCTGGGGACGACTGCACTTAGCTTGGTAAGTAGTTGTTCTTAAGGATTTCACGTATTTGGAATGTGTTAAAAGAGATAAGACCAAATGCCTGTTATCTGCTAATAAGATGCTAGATCTCAGCATACAGCTTGGCCCTATAAGACCCTTTTCGTCTGATTATTCAATTCACGGTTAATCTTCAATATGGATACATTTTGAAGAGTGCTTGCTACACATACCACATAACAAAATTTCTTCTTTTTTTCGTTCCTCCCCCTTTTGGTTTCAAGTAAGTCGACATTATTTTGCAGGTGACCACTCCATTGCTATTCAAGCTGATCCCTGCAGTCATACATCTTGGTGTTCTGCTGCGATGGTTCACCCCTGATAGCAACGAGGTAATTACGTCTTTTTTTTATTATGAACTGTCCTTTTGTAGGATGTTTGGATGTTTTGTATGATGATGATAAACTGGTTCCGTATGCAGTTAGGGTATAAAGGTGATAACATACGGTCAGATAGTGCAAATAAGCGAGTAACTGTAATGATTCAGGGCGCGCATGATTCATGACGAGAAATTCACAGGAGTCTAGTGCATGATACAGCTACAGTAGTGATTTGGTTGACTAGCTCTGTAGATGATTCAGGAGGAACATGTATTGAAGTGATTGATACAGAGAGAGCATGATGTTGCAAGGCGCATATAAGATTTCAAAAGCACAAATGAGATCTACCGTGATCTGCCATTTGGACAAGAATATATTTTTTTTTTTATAAAAAAAGAAAAATCACGGGAGAGAATGACTTTAGGTAAGCTCTACCGGTTTTTGAAGTTAAGCACTTGGTATGGGATGACATTTTGTCCTGTGGTAGTGCGGATTTTTGTGTAAAGTACTTGGCTGAAATGTATCCTTAGTTCGTCGGTGTACTGGAATTGTAACATTCGGGACTGCCATTACATTCATTCAATCAAATTGTAGAGAAAGTTGATTTGTGCAACATTCTTAGGTTTTGTAGTTAATTTCTTTGCTGACGCAAATCTTTGTGAAAACAGTAGCAATTTCGGCATCTCCGATCCTCCACAAATGCACAATCCAAAGTGACATTTATCCTCAGAACGATCCAAGAATACAAAAAAAAAAAAAAGGGGTAGGATGGTGTAGGAGATATGATAGGCGTATCGAGTAGACCGCCTGCCGAAACCACAAACGGACAAAGACGTGACTCCTCTCTGTATGTGTGTCGTCTATCCTCGGAAGGATCCAACACCGCAGAAAGCAAAACGAGGAGTGGGATTGTGTCCACTTACTAGCATGTGATGTGAATACGAGTTGATGATGTGAATTAACAAAGACTTCTCTTGTGCCCATACAAATAAATGCTACAAAGATAAGCCTAGGACACCTCCTCCTGCCGGGACAGGGAGAGAGACCTTCAACGATCAGAAGATAAACACAAATTCTTCGTGGGAGTATTATTATTATTATTATTATTATTATTATTATTATTATTATTATTATTATTATTATTATTATTATTATTATTATTATTATTATTATTATTATTATTATTATTATTATTATTATTATTATTATTATTATTATTATTATTATTATTATTATTATTATTATTATTATTATTATTATTATTATTATTATTATTATTATTATTATTATTATTATTATTATTATTATTATTATTATTATTATTATTATTATTATTATTATTATTATTATTATTATTATTATTATTATTATTATTATTATTATTATTATTATTATTATTATTATTATTATTATTATTATTATTATTATTATTATTATTATTATTATTATTATTATTATTATTATTATTATTATTATTATTATTATTATTATTATTATTATTATTATTATTATTATTATTATTATTATTATTATTATTATTATTATTATTATTATTATTATTATTATTATTATTATTATTATTATTATCAGCAGACTGTCCCCACAAATGCACAATCCAAAGTGACATTTATCCTCAGAACGATCCAAGAATACAAAAAAAAAAAAAGGGGTAGGATGGTGTAGGAGATATGATAGGCGTATCGAGTAGACCGCCTGCCGAAACCACAAACGGACAAAGACGTGACTCCTCTCTGTATGTGTGTCGTCTATCCTCGGAAGGATCCAACACCGCAGAAAGCAAAACGAGGAGTGGGATTGTGTCCACTTACTAGCATGTGATGTGAATACGAGTTGATGATGTGAATTAACAAAGACTTCTCTTGTGCCCATACAAATAAATGCTACAAAGATAAGCCTAGGACACCTCCTCCTGCCGGGACAGGGAGAGAGACCTTCAACGATCAGAGATAAACACAAATTCTTCGTGGGAGTCACTTTCATTAAACTCTTTTTTATACTCTTCTCGTGTAAATTCGAATAAATTTTTTTCTCAACCTAAATTCAGTATATATATATATATATATATATATATATATATATATATATATATATATATAGGAGCATCCAAAATATCATCTTCCATACCTCTTTATTTTATTAAAATATTATTACCTAAAAATATATTTATATAAAAATGAATCTTAATTACTAAGTATTATTATTATTATTATTCCTAATTAGATTCTTAACCTCGATCATAATCCTGGTGGGTCAAAAAAAGATTTAAATTTAATTAGAACTTTCTTTTAAGTAATTAATTATTAATCAAAGTTATTAAAAGAATTGCCAACCCAATCAGTCAGTCAAACGTCTCGTTCACCTTTCTTTTGCGTTGGGTTTGGCTGTCCGCAACTTTTGTCGTTCGGCTGTCAGTCCATCCGTTGGATGGCGCTCTTCCCTCGAGCTGAACTCGTCGGCAGGACATGCGAGGGAGGGGCTCCCTGCGCCGGCACCGCCGTAGAGAGAGAGAGAGAGAGAGAGAGAAACGGATGGCGCTCTTCCCTCGAGCTGAACTCGTCGGCAGGACATGCGAGGGAGGGGCTCCCTGCGCCGGCACCGCCGTAGAGAGAGAGAGAGAGAGAGAGAGAGAGAGACTGCCACTGTCGACGTTCCTGTTCTTTGGCGAAGGTGAATCAGACGACACAGTCAGCCTCCTCGGTTACCGACCCAAGAAAGCAGAAACGACCCTCGACACCTTATCTTGCAATCAAGAGTAAAAGACGACGAAACAATCAATAATTGATTCGCGCATACCCCTCGAGCAAGATTGCTCCTTCGTGGCATCTGACCAAATGACTGAGAATTGTCGAGCTCTGTTGCGGGACTGATGCAGATATGGCGAGCCCGACAACTCTTTGTCCTACGTCTGCCACTTTGTCCATCCAAAGAAACTTCAGCTTCGACAAAGACATCGTCCTCTAGTTTGTGATGCATGGAAAAGGTTCTCCTTCTACATCCTTTTCTGTGACAAAGCAATAGTTTTGGCATGGAGTGTGTGTGGCAGAACATAATTATTTGAATCATGTCATCATTCCTGAGCTAACGTTTACGATCTTCCTTTGGTTTGACGACTGTATGGATCGAGTTTCAGCATATTACTAGTGTTCGGAACAGAAATAAAAGAATAATATCACATTAGTAAATAAATATTAAGTTTGATCATAATATAAATATAAACATATATATATATATATGTCAAAGAATAATTAAAAATCTTGTGTTCTTCATTCATATTTTGTGTCTGCGTTGCTGTATTCATATGAACGTGAACCAGAAAGATCAGAGCATGACTGGAAAACATGATATGCATGTCATCTTTGTATGAAACAAGAACAAAATTTACCAGTTGTTTCAATATGAAATCCGATGATTCAAGATAGATGGCAATGTTATTTTTCTTGACTGCACACCGTTGACTATTTTCAGAAAGATGTCATTGTTTTACCATTATAATGACTGTGTAGTGAGCAAGAAAGAAAATTAAAAACCATGATTGACCCTCATCTGTTGGATCTCTGCAACTTCATGCCACATGGTTTTGCATGCAGCCCAGTTTCTTTTGATTGGGTCAAATAGTACTGCCATTTATTGCAGTGATATGTAAGCACTTGAATCATCAAACTTGTTTGCTATTGCTGTGATCTGTGACAGGCCACAAGTGCTTGGATAAGTCAATCGGATAAACGATAACAAGCAACAGTCAGGCCACTATAGCTTTGTTCTAATGTCATTTCTATGGTTGCTTGTGTCAGAAACCACACAGCTTTGCTTGGTCGGCAATAAGAGACGTATGAATCTGTTTATTCTTTTTCTTCTACTCACTCAAATAATTTTACTTCACTGACCTCAAGATTTCAATTCATGGATTGGAAGGCTGAGTTTTCGTCATTTCTGAGCCTTACGGCCAGATTTCCTTCAATCACATTTTGGATGCCGACACAAACAAGATGCATTGGGACCTATCACCATTAAGCCCTCTCATGTGGATGTGTTCCCTCCTCCTTCTCGTTACTCTCGAAGATGTTTCGGAAAGATCAAGATCATATATAAATATTAATTTTTTTTCTCTTATAATAATAGTAAGAAGATTAACATCTTCTTACTATGAGTCGAAGACTAAACTAAATAAAAAATGAAAATAAGAGTAAAAAAAGAGAGGTTATATTAAACTTCTCATAAAGAAAACAAAATTATCTTAAACTGCTCTTACACTTTGAGCCCCATAAACCTAAACACTTAAGGCTTAGATAGATCTAGATAAATAAAATAATAATTTTATTTTGTTTATAGGTGTAGAATAATAATTTGTAGATGTCGAATACTAATTTAAACAAAAAGATCTCTTTACAATTTTATATAAATAAACATAAAAAAAAAAAGATAAAAAGGTAATCATCTTAAATCTTTGGAAAGATATACTTTAAATTTTCATACTTAAAGTATATTTTTTTGAAGATAAGTCCCAACTTAATTCGAAGATTTGGTTTAGAAATAGGTGTATACACCATATAGAAATGTATTTTTCATATCAAATTGTCAAAGCTTCCGGTCAGAGTAATCACCAATAGAATGTTATTTTTTGCCACATTACTAAATGTTTTATCATAATCTTATTTATATTTTTGAGAAAATCTACTTATAAAAGTTTTGTCTTATAGTTATCTATATTTTCATTAAACTTACATTCCATGACATCCTTCACTTCTAAACACTTTTGGCTTTATCAAAATAAATAAACTCAAAATCATTAACTGGTTAGAAAAGAAACAATGATATATGCTTACTCTCGATCTTTATACTATGCTAGTTTGATAATTATTATTTTTTTATTCTCAATATTAGAATTTTCTCTTCATGAATATTATTACTTCTATCACTTTGCCCTACCATTGGTAATGAAAAAATAATAAAAATAGATAAAAAAATATAATAGATAAGCTAAAATCCAAAGGAGCACTAGATGATAAAAGGAAACTTAACTATCAGTTTTGAACATATATCACTTTTACTATTGTTATTGATATTTTGTAAAGAAACTACTTGTGGTGGATAATAAGAAGAAACTTCATCAAGTATAATATCTCGAGATACTACATACCTATGTGTTTCTGGATTTATGCATTTTTAATATTTCTTCTATTCATCATAGACAATGAAGATATATTCCTTGGCCTTAGCGTGTTTCTTTTTTAGTATTATATGTGAACAGAGAACCAAATACTATCAAATGTTTAACATTTGATTTCTTTTCAAGCATAAGCCCTAAATGAGACTTCAAATTGATTGGACTAAGAGGTTTTCGATTAATAATATAAGTTGCACATATTACACATTCTACCTATAAAGTTTTAGATAAATTCTTTACATGAAACGAACATTAATAAGTCTCTACGATATATTGAATCTTTCATTCTCACACCATTTTGTTATAGTATATTTATACATATGAGTTCAACTATAAAACATTTACTCCAATCTTCATCAATAACATTGAAATAATATTTTTTTATTTATAATATTTTCTCTTGTAATCTTAACATGATAATTTTTCTTGATATGACCTAGTTTGTCACATCTATAACACTTGATCTTCTTTTGATTTATATTAATGTCGGAAGAAGACTCTATTTTTCTTTATTATTATTATTATTATTATTAAAAAAGTATATTCATCTTCGGTAAAAACTCTTGTCATTTGATGAGCAAAAGGTTCTTCGAGAAAGTAAAAAGATTTATCAACTTTACTAAACCTGGTTGTTGAACCACGAATAATATAATGTTTCTAGAAATATGCTCATCTGAATCTAAGAGTAATATCTCTAAATATAAATTTTTAATCTTCAAAAAATACTAAAAAAATAAAAGATCATATTGGATAGTATTTATCAAATCATTCTCCAAATGTTGAAGTCGAATCATTCTTTTTGTTAAGCACAAAAGTGATTCAAATCTTTAAGACTGATTTACAATCAATAATATGTTTAAAGAGAATATGAATACAAACTTATGTTGTTATATTGATCAACTTCAAATAAGTCTTCCATATTATAGTTATATTGATTAAGAAATTCAATATCGAGCCAACGAACTCGATTATTATAATTTATACTAAAAAATATTATCTTCTTCACTATAGAGATCTTGAAATACGGATTATCACCTTTGTGGTGTCTGATACCATGTGAAAAAAAGGAAGAGACAAAAGACAGATGCAATTACAATCATTTCTCAAATAATAGTAATAAGATGCTATTAGCTTGAGATTAAATCAAATAAAAAAAGAAGAACAAGGTGGAAGTAGAAAGAAAAGTTATGTTGGATCTATATATCATTTATTTATAGGTATAAAATAATAATTTAAACCAAGGGATCCGTATCTTTATAATTTTACTTAATCAACTTATTTAAAAGATAAGATAAAAGATAATTTTTTTAAAATATATATATATATACTTTAAATTAGAAGAAAAAAAAAAGAATCTGTAATCCACTACTGCCACTAGGATTGCTGTGTTCCTTTTCATGGATTGTGTAATCAGACAAGAGTTGCTTTGGCTACTTCAGCATCAGGTGGACTAAGCACAGCCAGTAGAGAAATGGAATCACCTCTCGGCACAACCATATGATTCGAGTCATAATAGGCAGCTGCATAACGTCAGAAGAACTTTGTACGTAGCTGTGCCACAGTGGTTGTGCCGCCGCCTTGGTTGCAGCAACCTGGAGGAATCCATCAGCAACAATCTTGAGAGCATGGCTTCTTCGCAGAGCTTGCTAGGTACCCCTCTCGATCGTTTGACTTGTCTTGATGTAAAACTCTTTGGAATGAATATATGACTACTTACTTGGATTCAGCACCAGCATAATTTGGTTCTCCGATCTTGTTTTCAGCATTTCCCTCAAGCAAAATCTTTCTTTTCTCTCCCTCTTTCTGTACATACAGTTTGATCCCGTGGGGAATTTGTGTCATCTTTCAGGTTGGTTCCCTTGGGTCTGTGGGGAAGTGTTCGATCTGGGATCCGCATGCACACAAAGAAGCTTGATAGATTTCCTCAACATTCTTTTCCTTGTCATCTACTCCCTCAGCCTGCTTATAATAGCTTGTTTCAGAAGGCAGTGCAACAGCTGGAGTAGAAGCCGGCGATGGGATTTCATCGTCATCTCTGTTTGCTGTGCTTTAACTGGAATTGCATACTTCAGAGCTGGCGTCAGGGCTTTATCTCTGGAAGAACATGAGCTCATGAACTGGACTTGGTTCTCTTACTTCGCCAGAAGCCTAATCTGGATAGCTGTAGCTGTTTCCTTGATCATTCAGCCCACTGACTGGGTACAGAATCTAAGCCTAATCTGGTGGACTTCATCTTCACTCGTCTCCTCTGCACATACTTTGAACCTCCTCCTGAACGATGGTCGTCGTAGCCTTCCAATCCTCGATCTGTTGTCGTGGTCTGTGAACCTGCTGCTTCTTTACTGCGCCATCAGGCTCGCCGTTCAAAGGTATCTTCACAAAGGCAATCCAAAAGACAGCATATCTCGACCCTTACCGAGCGACAACGGATCGAACCATGCTGCGGTGAAGAAGGCTGGCCTACTCGGTAGCCTGACGTTTTCATGGTTGAACCCTTTGCTGCGTCTGGGTTTCTCCAGGCCATTGCACCTCGACGACATACCTCCGCTGGATTTGGAAGACGAGGCGTCGTATGCCCATAAGAGATTCTTCCAGATCTGGGATGTCGGGCGTGGGGCAAAAGGAAAGAGCACGAATTTGGTGTCCTCGGCACTGGCAGAATGTTACTCGATGGAGATCTTGATCACAAGTGTCTATGCGCTTCTGAAAACAGTAGCAGTTTCAGCATCTCCGATCCTACTTTACGTGTTTGTGCAGTACAATTACCTTGAGGAGAGAGATCTGTTCATGGGCCTCTCACTGGTTGGATTCCTGGTGCTGCTGAAGCTGGTGGAGTCCCTCTCCCAAAGGCATTGGTTCTTCGAGTCGAGGAGGCTGGGCATGAGGATGCGTTCGGCGCTAATGGCAGCCATCTTCGAGAAGATGTTGAAGCTTTCGAGCCATGGCAGGAGAAAGCATTCCACGGGTGAGATCGTCAACTACATCGCGGTTGACGCCTACAGACTCGGGGACTTCCCTTACTGGTTTCACATGGCATGGAGTCAACCGCTGCAGCTGCTGTTCTCGGTGGCGATACTCTTTTGGGCTGTCGGCATCGGTGCACTTCCGGGGCTCGTTCCTCTGATCATCCTCGGGATCGCCAACGTGCCCTTCGCGAAGATCTTACAGAGTTACCAATCCGAGTTCATGTCGGCGCAGGACGAAAGACTGAGGGCAACATCCGAAGCCTTGAACAGCATGAAGATCATCAAGCTGCAGTCATGGGAGGAGCACTTCAGGAAGATGATCCAAGATCTCAGAGACGTGGAGTTCAAGTGGTTGTCGTGTCGGAGATCCAGAACAAGAAGGCCTACGGCTCTGCTCTGTATTGGATGTCTCCCACCATCGTTTCATCGGTAGTGTTTGCAGGCACGGCAGCCATGGGAAGCGCTCCTTTGAATGCCAGCACGATCTTCACGGTGCTCGCAACATTGCGTGTCATGTCGGAGCCTGTCCGAATGCTTCCTGAGGTCCTTTCGATCATGATTCAAGTCAAGGTATCATTAGATAGAATCAACACCTTCCTGCACGAAGACGAAATCAAAGAAGATGATGTCAGGAGAAGCCATCTACAGAACTCCAATCTCAGTGTCCAGTTGAGGAATGGGGCTTTCTGTTGGGAAGCAGGTGAATCTATCTCCACGCTAAAGAATCTTAATCTGACCATAAACAAAGGAGAAAAGGTAGCTGTTTGTGGGCCTGTTGGTTCTGGGAAATCATCATTGTTGTATGCCATACTTGGAGAGATACCAAAACTCTCAGGATCTGTGAGTCAGGAACATCAATTCTCTTGGATAGAACGGTTACTTCCTCGACGTAATCTTGAGATTGTAATGCTCTGTTCTTTTCAGGTTGAGGTCTTCGGATCGATCGCATATGTTTCGCAGACATCCTGGACTCAGAGCGGGACACTTCGTGACAACATTCTCTACGGGAAACCAATGGACGAGGCACTCTACGAGAAGGCCATCAAATCATGTGCACTGGACAAGGACATCGACAACTTCGACCACGGCGACCTCACGGAGATTGGGCAGAGAGGACTGAACATGAGCGGGGGGCAGAAGCAGAGGATCCAGCTCGCTAGAGCAGTCTACAATGATGCAGACATTTATCTCCTCGACGATCCTTTCAGTGCAGTTGATGCGCATACTGCTGCGATCCTTTTCCATGTAAGAACAGCTGCTGCGTATCTGAATGCAATGCTTTCGTCTTACTACTGGTGGGACGATGAAAACCTGCAGGATTGTGTGATGTCTGCTCTGGAGAAGAAGACCGTCGTTCTTGTGACTCACCAAGTTGAGTTTCTCCCGGAAACCGATCGGATTCTGGTAAGGTGGCTTCTTTTGGCAAGGCTCGTTCATGAGCAAGTCAGGTGCGGGCTTGACCAGCTTCTTGCTTGCTAGGTGATGGAACATGGAAAGGTTGCACAGGAAGGAACTTACGAGCAGCTGCTGAAGTCGGGAACAGCTTTCGAGCAGTTGGTCAATGCTCATCAATCTTCCATGAACATGATAGATTCTTCGAGCCATGTGCATGTGTTGCCTAAACTACTGGTGGGACGATGAAAACCTGCAGGATTGTGTGATGTCTGCTCTGGAGAAGAAGACCGTCGTTCTTGTGACTCACCAAGTTGAGTTTCTCCCGGAAACCGATCGGATTCTGGTAAGGTGGCTTCTTTTGGCAAGGCTCGTTCATGAGCAAGTCAGGTGCGGGCTTGACCAGCTTCTTGCTTGCTAGGTGATGGAACATGGAAAGGTTTGCACAGGAAGGAACGAGCAGCTGCTGAAGTCGGGAACAGCTTTCGAGCAGTTGGTCAATGCTCATCAATCTTCCATGAACATGATAGATTCTTCGAGCCATGGAAACCAAAATCTTGCAGAAAGTGCAGGCGGTGGTCAAAAACATGACGCACATCAGCCCACAAAGCAGGAGAGTGAGGTCGAAATATCCAGTAAGGGCCTCTCAGCCGCGCAGCTCACCGAAGATGAAGAGACGGAGATAGGTGATCTCGGATGGAAGCCATATCGAGACTATCTCCAAGTTTCCAAGGGTTACACTCTTCTGTTTGGATGATCCTGCTTCAGTCTGTATTTGTGCTTTTCCAAAGCCTCTCGGGCTACTGGTTGGCCGTGGTCGCCCAGCTGCAGCATGTCAGTGGTGGAATCCTGGTTGGAGTTTATGCAGTGATGTCAATCCTTAGCTGCCTCTTTGCATACACGAGGAGCTTGGTTGCTGCTCAACAAGGTCTAAATGCTTCAAAGGCTTTCTTCTCTTCTCTCATGGACTCGGTCTTCAAAGCTCCTATGTCATTCTTCGACTCGACACCCGTGGGAAGGATTCTAACAAGGGTGAGTGAAGTACTTCCCATCCTCAGCAGCATCGTGTCACACATTGTACTGACAAATCTGTATATTACCACCGCAGGTATCCTCTGATCTGAGTATTTTGGACTTCGACATACCTTACTCCATCGTTTTTGTGCTGGCTGGGTCGATAGAACTCTCAGGAATCATAATAATCATGGCATCTGTGACATGGCAAGTGCTGATCGTAGCAGTCCCAGTGATGATCTTAATGATCTTTGTTCAGGTAACTCTCCTACCGGTTCTGCTTTCACTCGCTGCCAGTTCGATCTCTCATGGCCATGTGGAATTGCAGAGGTACTATGTGGCATCAGCAAGAGAGCTTGTAAGGATCAATGGAACGACGAAGGCACCAGCCATGAACTACGCAGCAGAGTCATTGAATGGTGTTGTGACGATCCGTGCTTTTGGGACAATCGACAGGTTCATCCAGACTAATCTACGCCTAATCGACACCGACGCAGCGTTGTTCTACTACACGATCGGCACACTGGAATGGGTGCTTCTGCGGGTCGAAGCACTCCAGAATCTGACCATATTTACTTCAGCTCTTTGCCTTGTTCTGCTACCACAAAGAACTATCTCTCCTGGTACCTGAATGACCACATTCATCTTTTTGTCATTGGATACAGCTCAATTTTGATCACCAGATTCCTTTGGATACGTTGCAGGATTCTCTGGTCTCTGTCTCTCCTACGCTTTAACTCTTTCTTCTTGCCAAGTCTTCTTGACAAGGTTTTATTCCACCCTAGAAAACTGTATCATCTCTGTGGAGCGAATAAAGCAGTTCATGCATATCCCATCGGAGCCTCCTGCAGTCATCCATGACAAGAGGCCGCATCCACCTACGTGGCCCAGCGAAGGAAGGATAGATTTGCAAGATCTAAAGGTGAGGAGTTAGATCATGTATCGGAACTTTTGCCATCTTGTGAGTCATCTGATAGACTTTTGTCGAACAGGTGAGGTATCGTCCAAACGCTCCTCTGGTTCTCAAGGGGATCACCTGCACCTTTGCTTCAGGACACAAGATAGGGGTTGTGGGAAGGACTGGGAGTGGGAAAACAACTCTCATAAGTGCTCTGTTTCGTCTGGTGGATCCAACCAGTGGGAGGATTCTGATCGATGAGGTCGACATATGCTCCATCGGCCTGAAGGATCTCAGAATGAAGCTGAGCATAATACCTCAAGAGCCCACTCTGTTCAGAGGCAGCATCCGAAGCAACTTGGATCCTCTTGGCCTTCATACCGATCAGGAGATATGGGAGGTAGCCAAATCACCATATCTCCATTAGAATTATGATCAACAGTCAATCTGTCATTTACGTTCTCCATGAACTGACAATTGCAGGCCTTAGAGAAATGTCAGCTGAAAGCTGCCATCAGCACTCTTCCTACTCTGCTGGATTCACCGGGTGAGACTCTCTGTTCACTAGAAATAACCTCGATCACATACGGCGACGGTCTAATTTGCTCCACTGACAGTGAACGACGATGGCCAAAACTGGAGCGCCGGGCAGCGCCAGCTCTTTTGTCTCGGTCGCGTCCTCCTCCGGAAGAACCGAGTCCTCGTGTTGGATGAAGCAACTGCGTCCATAGACTCGGCAACCGATGCCGTGTTACAGCGAGTCATCAAGGAGGAGTTCGCAAGCTGCACGGTGATAACAATTGCTCATAGAGTCCCGACAGTCACAGACAGTAACATGGTCATGGTGCTTTCTTACGGTATGTTCTCTGAGACACACAATTCTTAAGACTCACAAATTACTGCGTGTAATGGTGGTCGGTGCAATGGTTACTCTTTTCTTGTTCACTTGAAATTGGAACTCGCAGGTAAGATGGTGGAGTACGACAAGCCATCAAGACTAATTGAGAACCGCAGCTCGGCCTTCGCCAAGCTGGTGGCAGAGTATTGGTCGAACTGCAGACGAGACTCTGCTCATTCTCTCTCAAGCTGCAAGGTGGAGAGAAGACCATGGCCAATGTAACCTTGACTTCTTCATTTCATAAGGATTCCAATTGCAGAAGATCGGTCAATGTTGAACTTAAAATCTTCTAGATTGTGTGATGATAACCAGTCTCTACATATGGTAGGTACTCGAATGTCAGCCGAGGTCTTCATCGTCTCTTTCTTGCTAAGTTGTTGGTTCTCTTTCTTACAGATTTTGGGCATGAAATAAAACTATTTAGCATGTTGGCACTCGGTGTGTTCATTTAGTCCAACTCCTGCGGAGCGTTCCTCTCAGTAACACCGAATACTAAAATGTGTGGTAGAGTCCTTCCAAGAATTCTTGACATTAATTATGTATATAATACTAAGACTTAAATAAGTGTTTGGCTTTTCTAACCCCATCATCAACCCACCGCCTCTGTAGCTTTGCATGAGCTGATGCAAGGTGACAAGAATGAGTCGAAGAAACACAATCCAGGGGCTTCATCACAGCCAAAGGACACGACTGGGGGAATGAAACCAGAGAGAGAGAGAGAGAGAGAGAGAGGTTAATTATTAGTCCACAAAACAATGCAACTCTTGTGGCTGACTCACATGACCTGCGAATCTGCACGCCCACCTTTCCGCCGAAAGGGACAACACTCCCCATTTACACCCGCTTTGTCCTTCTCCTTCATGTTCACCTGCCTTTCGCAGTCGCCTTCCTCTCGAGTCCTCGTGCATGCACCGTAGACGACACAGTGGGCATGCATAGATTTCCATGTCACAACAAGGTTTTCTCACTCGAACAGCAACCTTAGGTTTCTTTCCATATCGTCGGAGACCAACCATTGCCTCATACAAACCAGGGCGCATGCATGGGCCCGTTGATGACGTGACAACCCAAGTGCTATGTGTTCCCTCTGCAACCATACACAAGCTGAGCCATATGCATACAGCTACGAGGGCATATCTGTCTTAGGAAAACATCACATACATAATAGAGTAAACTAATCCAAATGGTGCCCAGCTTGCGCCATTCCTCTCCTCCCCCTCTCTCCTTGACCTTCTTTATTTTGCTGAGAGAGAGAGAGAGAGAGAGAGAGAGAGAGAGAGAGAGAGCCATGGAGCCTCACCACCACGCTTCGTGTTCCCAGGGGTTGACCCAGGAGGAGATGGCAACGCTGGAGCCGGTGATCCGAGCGCACCACACCTTCCCGGGGGCGCCGGGGACGTGCACCTCGCTCATCACGCAGCGCATCGACGCGCCCCTGCAAGCCGTGTGGCCCGTTGTCCGGCGGTTCGACAAGCCGCAGCGGTACAAGCACTTCATCAAGAGCTGCAGCCTGGTCCACGGCGACGGCGGCGTCGGCAGCGTCAGGGAGGTCACCGTTGTGTCGGGCATCCCGGCGTCGACGAGCGTCGAGCGGCTGGAGATCCTGGACGACGACCGCCACATCCTCAGCTTCAGCGTCATGGGCGGCGAGCATCGGCTCAAGAACTACCGGTCCGTCACGTCGGCCACTGAGTTCCACACGGAGGGCAAGGCCTACACCGTCGTCTTGGAGTCGTACGTGGTGGACATCCCCGAGGGGAACACCGAGGAGGACACCAAGATGTTCACCGACATCGTCGTGAAGCTCAACTTGCAGAAGCTTGCGACGGTGGCGATGGCCTCCTCGTGAGATCACACACCTTCAAACTGTGGTAAGTTGGGCGATGATGAACATGAACGATTATCCTCCTTTGTTTAACTCCATTTCTAATGGCTGCTGTACTCAGAAGAGAGGAGAGCAAGTGGGGAGGGTTCTTTAATGACTGCTGCTGCTTTGTATATTCTAAGCCATGGTGGTGGATCGCTGTATTAGTTTAATGTCAGCATATTAAGGAACACTTCTTCCTTGTTTCTTAGTTCTCTAACCCTATCTCTCTCTCTCTCTCTCTCTCTCTCTCTCTCTCTCTCTCTCTCTCTCTCTCTCTCTCTCTCTCTCACAGAGTTCTGAGCCATGAAGGCTGGCCAATAAATAGTCTAAGTGGTGCCACCACTTGCATAAAACTAGGGCAATACATCTGATGAAGAAGGAGAGGGCCACAAAAGGAGTCAACCCATTCAATGGACAGACAGCAAGGATTGTGCGTGTTTATGTGTGTGCATCAGGTGGTGGGGCTAAAGCAGACCTCTTCCTGGTACCGGATTAGATTTTCCAATGGCCATGGCCAGGAATGCCCCTTGAGACGTAGGAAAGGGGAAAAAAGAGCAGTAAAATAGTAGTCCATCCAAAGGCATTGGTTTCAGGACGCTGACCAAGTACAAAGGTGGAGGCTCGAGCATAGGAAACATGTGAAGGGACCTTGGGATACATGTGACACTGCCTCAGAACGCTCATCTCTCATGGAGAGAGAGAGAGAGAGAGAGTGTGTGTGTGTGTGTGTGTGTTTGTGTGTGAGCCACTCTTTCCAGGCTCCACTCCTATCGACTACTAACAAACCGGAAAGGGACCCCTCTGCTCTATCTATCAGGAGGTCGTGTCCTCTCCATCCCCTTTCTTTCTGCTTGCTCAGAAGTTGATGCTGTTCCCAGGGAACCTAGAAGCAATGACAATGTCAGTCCCACGAGGGGACAAGTCTTCTGCTGCTTGCAGACCAGGTGAGCGGAGAGGGGAAAGGGAAGAGACTTGAAACTTAGGGAACTGTCTTATCTAATTAAATTCCCAGAGATCAGAGGGTCTGATAATGCGGAACTTGGAGGTCATGCACCATGTCTCAACTCACTGCACTCACGGACCATGCACCACAGGAAGAGACTCTTCCACAGGACAGTGTTTCCTCATAGGACTAGTTGAGAGAGCACAGCTCTCCTTGTTCTCCTGATTAGTTTCATACAGCAAAATTGACCCGAGTAACAGAGGTGATATGCAATGATATCAAAATATTAGAAAACCCTAATCTCATCACGATGCACAATGAGTCATAAAATTGTCCAAGTAACAAAGGCGATTTGCAATGATGGATTCAGATGTATGTTAATATGATACAATTTCAAGAGTAATCAGTTCAATACATGGAACTGAAATGCCTCAACTGCTCAAATACAAGAAAATTGCCAGCTACATTTATTAATACCCTTTGGGTAATTGTAATTTTTCTTTTCTGATGTCCATGACCTTCAGCAGCAGGGGCTAAGAACTATTTACAGGCATCATATATCTGTGCCAATCTGTAAAAAAAATTAGAACTGAACAAATGTAGATGTACACTTTGTAAGGATATTAAACTGTACATACAAAATCAGATCCTTTGGAAGGAAGATGCATGCAAGAATTTAGAAGCAGGCCTTTGTGATTTTAAGTGTTGTATCAATTGCTTTCAGCATCAGCTTGTGTGAAGGGATGATGGATGGTTACTCTTATTCTCTGTCACTGCTGAAGCGGCAGCTGCTTCATCTCGAGATGGAACCTTAAGCCATGACTTCATGATATCATATACAGTAAATCCTATTGCCACTGATGGTACGACCTACAAAAAGAAATATGTACCAGTTCTTGTTAAGAGACTTTTGCAAGTAAGCAATCTGTATTAAGAAACCCCAAATACACATCTGATTAAGAAGACTAGATGTGACTAAGATGCTGCAATCATGTTGTTAAGTCAAATTGATGTTATTAAAGTAGAAGCGAAAGAGTTGATATAAATTCGATCAAATCATTTGTGACCTTCAATGAAATAAATGACGATCAAAAGAACTGACCTTCAAGTAGTTGATGCTCAGTCCAGAAAAGAGTTGTCTCCAACCCTGAGTTTGGGATATCATGACAAGGCTTTCAAAGGTTCCCTTCCCTGACTTATTGTTAGATGTTGAGAGGGCTTGTACCTGGATTGTAATCCCTTTGTAACAATAATTTCTTCCAGTTTTCTAATTTATAAAGTTTAATGATTATATATACATGAGCAAGATACCTGCATTTGTCGTCTAACAACATCAAGGGGATATGTTATTGTTTGCCCCAATAAAGCAGCCAAAGATCCACAAGCAAGCTTCATAATAACATCTTGTTTGTGCTCTTCAGGTATATGCCTCTTCAACTCCTCGTAAAAATAGAACTTGAGACCAGAGTAAGGGAAGATCCCATATAATGATGGACCTAATAACAAAATTCATATTACGCTACCAACAAAGCAATAATAAGCGTAGAAGAATCAATCAACAAGTATATAAAAACTTAGAGCACAGTGATAACAATGCAAAATAACGCTTATGACCGACCATTCATGTTTAACTATGACCTATTGAAGTGAATCTAACTCGAGTTTATCAATTAGAGTCACCTAATTTGGCTTGCTTTCAAAGAGGAATCCCAATCCAACCAGCTTCTGAAGAATGATACAGGCTTGGTAAATCAAGAAATCATGTCTTGTTTCTTGGTCATGTCTGATTTACAAATCATTCTATATGACATTTAAGCACCACTTACATTTTGTTTATGTCCAGAGGTGCAGGTTTATATTGAGACATTTGAGAAAATTTGTAGTTCAAATCAGTCCAAAAAGCTACATGGATTGTCACCTCTATTCATTCTAAATGCACTAACATTATACCAAGTTACCAACCAAATAATTTAAATAAGGGGTGAAGATCAGCTTTTCTATATCAATTCAAACAGATGGATGATAAGAGAAACAGCAGTAACTTAACTTATGAATGAAGATGTTGCTACTTGAGTCGTGGCTGGTTTGATAGGCTGATTGATCCAATTGCTTGAATATAATGAACCTACAACCACATGGCCTAGAAATGCTATAGTCCAAATTATTGGTGGTAGACTCATCTAGTCCTATATATAACCTTAGCTACTTTGTCCTTTATAAAACACAATATATATGGTATGAAAGATCCAGTCACCATAATAGAAGTAAAGATTGGAACAACCTCCAACTATGATCCTCCTTTAAATATATTTTTTCCACATAAATTCTGATTTAACCAAGTTCAAAAGAAACTATATACTTCCTTTATAAACATTTCACAACAAAATAAGGTTCCTGATAATTGACCATGATATACTGAAACACTTCTACAATATTTTTTTATACTTCAGTAAGATCAGAGAGCATAACATAACAAGTCCAAAGTAATAAAATAAAATTGCATCACCACAGACCTACACCACGATATAGGCCTCTCAAGCCATTCTGTCTGTGTATCTTCAAAATACAATCAAGAATCCCTCGATAAACCTGTTCAGAAGAGTGATAAGGACCTTTACTTTTGAGCCGTGATGGTCCTACAACCTGCAAAGGTTCCAAAAATCCATTTCAGACATGTAAACATTTCATAGAAAGAATCCAAAAGAACAGGCAGATAATGTCAAGCTCAAGACAAAAGATGAATCCCAGATCTCAGACATAAAACAGGTGTATTTATCCTATAAGAAATGACAAGATCATATATCTCTATATGTTCAGGAAGTTAATGGTAAGACTCTCAGGGACATACAAGAAAAAAAAAAAAAAAAGGAAAAGAAGTAAAGCCCTCAACTAACAGTTTTATACACCTGATAGGCCAGCTTTGTACGAACTAAATCAAGAGGGTAAGTGAAAATAACTGCAGTCCCTCCAGCTATCGACCCTGCAACAAGATCAAGAACAGGACCCTTTCCCACATCAGGAAAACCAAGAATGATCCATCTTCGATATTGTTCATATGCCATATAATGCAAAGCCGCATAGGGAACAATTCGGGCAACACTGGCTCCATTCCCCCTGAGAAACAAAGAAAACCCAAAAAATATCCCGAATTGGATAATTCTGCATCAAGTAGATAAGACTGACTAGCTTGAAGGTTGCTAAACTGTAAATTTATAGACAAACCTGTAGAATCCTAATAAACCTTCTGTCTGTAGAATCTTTTGAAAGGATCCCAACAATCCTACAGTGTGAAATTCTGCTCTTCTAGTCTGGGAGATAGCATGAAATTGCAAAGACATATATTTAAATGTTCATACATATAAAAACCCAAAACATTTTCTGTATTCTTAAATGAATGAGCGACCATCTTGAATGATTCCTTCTTACCCTTCCTCCACCCTAAAGCTCAAGTTTCTAATAGAACTATGAAAGTAAAACACCTCATGAAGCGTGAAGCATCCAAGAGAGTTGATCAAACTATCGATAGCCTTCTCTTCCACTGATTGGATAAACTCAAGAAGAAAGCAAAAAAGTTTACAAAGGATGCAACCAGGGCAAAAACAATTCCACTGAGGTCAACTGCTTTTCTCTATCTTAGTCAATTTAGTCAAGTTCCCCATTGATTCATTTCAATTACATACCACATGGAGACAATTGTGACGGTTGCATCTAGTCGAGACTAATTTTCCAGAGATCTCTAAGAGTTGTGACTCTTGTTCAGTGTCATTAGGATTATGTCAACTAAAGGGCAGCATATAATGGCAGATGATAAGTATCTAAATCTAGGTCATATGTGAAACGCAAATAATTAGGCCCAATTGTTGTCGAAGCACTTCCCCCGATCGTTAATTTCACCTAATTCAATCACAACATGGTTCAAGCAGGATCACGAACACTATTTACTCGATACAATCGCTTGAATTCTTGATAACGCCCCTATCGGAACATCTTCTACGCGCAACACAAGCATCAAACGGGAATAACCTTCGGCATATCCCGATCCTTCGATTTCCCCGTCCCAAATCCAACCAAGAAAGCGACCCCTAAAAACCGTACTGATGACCCAATGTCGATGCAACGATTCGAACTCGAGGGCTGAGCCCATTCAAATGCCGAGGCAAGAGAATCGAACCTGGAACAAGATCTTGACGCGCTCGAGCGGCGCGACTGCCGTCTTGGCGACACCGCCGGCGACGCCCCCGGCGACGAACTCCTTCACGATGAGCGGGACCCCTCCTCCCCTCACGTCCTCCTCCACCACCTTTGTCGCAGCCACCTCTCTTCCCCTCCCCTCCGCCATGGGAGGAAGAGAGGGGGGCCGTCCAATTTGGCGAAGACAGAAGCAGCTCGACGTCCGCCTATCGAGGGCGGAACGCGACCGAGGAAAGCCGTCGAACGGGGTAGGTGGGGAACACAAACAATACCCGCCTACGTAAGGACAGGTCGCGGGTGGGTCCCACGCGGAACCTCCAATTACAAGTGGGATGGCGCAAAGGAATTAACGAAACCATGCGATCGACCGCGTACCTTCCGTAGTAGTATACGGAACAGCTTTTGACCGTTGGATCACTGTTGGACGGACATAGGTGAATACTACAAAGAGACGCCTTTTCGTCGTCGTCACAATCGAATACAAGACATCTAAACCTAACTCACTCGATGATGCTTAGACCACTGAAAGAAGATGGAGCGATGAAATATAAGAGCCCAATTTGTTTCCTCTTCCGTTTCTCTCTTTTCTGTTCACTGCATCTCATTCGATCCTCATCTATCCACGTTGGAGTGACCACATGTGGATTAGAATGCAATGTAAAACTAGCAACACTATATTTCCCATAAGTAAACAACGAGGCTATCTCGGGTTAGTGCGAAGCTTAAAGCATCAGCCTGTCTTATAATGACTGAAATCTTTAACCAACTTGCAAATCTTAATTCGAGTTCGAAGAACAGCAGAAGGCTAATGATTGAGGAAAGCGCATCGCCCTCATCGTTATTTCATCACCACAAAAAATTGAATTTATATAAGTTATTTGAGTACAAAAGAATGTAGCACAATCCAGCCCTTAGTTTATCCCACTTGGTGATAATATCTACAGATCATTAACCTGCTGTTGCACTAAAATCTCCAAAGAAAGAAAAAATTTACATGTAAGGAGTATATCTCGAAGTTTTACACGCAAAATTTAAATTGATTTTGGCATTGCAACATTCATCGGCGATGACATCGAATGAACTTCTCAGACTTCAAGGGATATTCTAGTCTTGATGGGCTTTAGCTTCAGTCCCATGCTCTCCGGCGAGAGCAATTCTGGAGAGATGCACAATGGATTAAGAGGACTTGGTGGGCTGTAGCTCAGCTGGCTTGGTCGGTACAAACCGTACCCCATGAGGAAGTACTCCATTGGTATCAGCATGGCTTGGGGTTGCTCTTCTGTCACCACTGACCCACATGCCTGAACCTGAAGCATTTTTAAGGATGTGAAAACAAGGAAGAGACAAGAACGAATTTATAGAGAGTCGATGATCGTAGGAGGAATTGGGGACGATTCAAATGAGTACCTCAACCAATGCGCTGTATCTCCTATCCAGTTTTGTGGTCATGTGGAGGGCCTCTGAGTGAAACGGAGAGTCCTCACCGACAAAAATTAGAGTCCGACACCGGAGTTTCTTCAGTGCTCCCGTTAAATCATGTCTCCTGATTTAAGCATGGGCTATTAAATATTTACTACTTTATTCATCATGGACAACAGTTTTTCGAGCAAAGAAAGTAAGGGCATACCCATTCAATGACTGAAGAAAATGCCAAACATTTGCACTCTGCTTCTCATCCAGCAACTGCAGATGGTAAAATATGTATCGTGAGGAAGAATCGAAATACATATTAAAAGTTCTTACGAAATCAAGACAGCAGACCGATTACTAACGCTTTTACAGGCTTGCACTATGTCCGACTCAGGAACCTGTGAACTTCCTCGAACTTCCTGATAATGCAATAAAATGGATAAAGAACTAAATGCTGCAGAAAACAAAATAGCAGGGGAGTGAACCGATCCTAGCATACCTTACTGAAGTACCGCTGGAGTAAGTATTCCTTGACTAATCCACACATTCCATAAAAATATAGAAAATTTGACACTACCTGAGATTTCAGATCTGGTATTAGCACCAAATCTTAATTGAAACAGAAACATCACAAGGTGAGATTATTAGAAGATACCTTAGTATACAACCACTCGGACCACGAGGGAGCCTTACAAAGAGGTGAGACAAGTATGAGACCTAGGACACGCTCCCTATACTTACTCTGAAAGCAGACCAAATAGTAGTTCTAACTCGGTTAAAGTTTGAACGATCACATATTTGAAGGGCAGTAATGATAAAAGACTTACAGCAAAAAGGGTAAGAATATAAGCACCAGCTGTGACCCCAAAGCACATGGCAGACACTAACCTGGAAAGGTCAAATCAGACTAAATCAATTACTGCTAAAACAATGACCAATTGGATACCAAAAAAACAGTCATAATCTTTACGGTTATGAAAATGACCACGGTGAGATAATTACCCAAAGAAATCAAGAACGTCGGCCACCTGATCAGCTAACTGATCTACAGAAAGCACTGGCTCATCCGAGGAAAATGGAGCAGCACCCAACTGCAGGACTCTTAAAGTAGCTGAATTTAGAGTAATATTCAGAATATGGATCATAGACAAGCTTAATATTTTGACATAAGCTGCAGTTACTGACCTCATGTCCTGGAGGACTAATATGGTATATGCAGAAATTATGAAGAAGCAAAGAAGCAGCTTCTGGGCAAAAAAATAATCCTTGAAAGCACGACAAATCTGAAGAGACAAAGGAGTAGGAAGTTAGGTCCAGTTTCAAATTCTAGAAGAGTGCTAATAATAACTTTCGTTACTTTTCTCAGTTCAAATACAATTGCAGGAGAGCATATGTTGCATCTAAGGCACAACAAAGTTAAGCTCCACAACACCCAAGCATGAAGGATTAAGGAATCGATATACCAAATAAATTGGAAATTTTTAGTAGAAGAAAATCAAGAGAAGGTAAATGGTCATGAGGTCTTAAGAAAAGGGTGATATAGTGTTCAAAATAAGTAACACCTCCAAAATCGACCTCAAGCCCAGATGAAAAAAGTGAAAGATTATATTAGGTCACTGACAACTAGTATAAAACTATGTCAGATCTCAGGAATATGGATCTTAGCTAATCCATGTAACGAATCCATGTAACGATTGAAACTATGTTAAACCTTAACCGATCGGTGACAAAAGATCCATGTGACGAATCCCAAATAGTTGGAACTTACAGCTTTGTTGTTGTCATTGTTGCTGTGTTCAAAATAAGTGAAGGGCACAAGCATCTCTCAGCTTCAGTTGACTAAATAACTGAACACAATTGAAACAGATAAGGAAAGAAGAACAGCTAAAAAATAGTATTGTCATCCAACTTACGATTTAAAGCAACATCCGGATAAGTAACAAGTGCAGGCTTTTCCAGATCCCCATATACAGCAACTGAAATAGGGCCATGGCTTGTTAACAGATGATGTTCCTGAAGAAACCAACATAAGTGTCTTTGAGCAACAAATGATAAATTAGAGATTCTCTCTCTCTCTCTCTCTCTCTCTCTCTCTCTCTCTCTCTCACACACACACACACACACGAAAAGCAAACACAATCAACAAATAAAAATACCAAATTTCTCATATAGCAAAAGTAATGCAAAACTCAGCTACGTTGAGAACAACATAGAAAGAGGAATATAGCAAACTAAGTAAACAACCAACGAACAACTAAGCACACAAAGGATAGAAAAACCGAAAACCAAAACGCTAAATTGCTTGCAGCTGTAAGGATTTAGGAAACCACTTTCATCAAGCAAGCATTTCAGACTGAACTCAGTCTCCAGGCAGGCAACTGATACACGAAGCTCAGATTACCCCAAGTAACACCCAGTGCGACAGAAAGAGAACCAAATGCTTCCCACGATGATAAAACACAATGAAAAGAACGCATTTGCTTGCCGAGATTAACACCAAATTCAACATTTCCCCATTAATCAACCAAAAAGACTACAAGAAATTATCAAATGGATCGACGAATCCCTTACCTTCCCTCCAAAGGAGATCCTCTCAACATCCACCGAGACCGACCCGCTCGATTCTCCCATCCCTCCTCCCTACCCTCTCCTTCTGTATCGTTTCCTTTCCCGTTCTCCCTTTGGAACCTCTCTCTCTCTCTCTCTCTCTCTCTCTCTCTCTTTCATGGCTTGGCTCATTAAATACACCACCGAGGCTCTCCTCCTCTCCTCTTAACCATGGTCAAACTTAACTGCGGTTTACGAGATGCATTTCGACCGACAGTTTAGATCAAATGACGATACTGACCTTCGCAGGATACCCACCGTCCGATGGACGGCCAACGAAGACCCGAGCCGATCCCGTGAAGACCGGAGCCAGGGAACCGGGGCGGGGAAACGGCGGTCGCAGATCTCCGCCGTCTGGTGGGTTCGCGAAGGTCGGAAAGCTTGATCCTTCGACCACCGAGGGCCCGCTGTCTCACCAATGGTTGCTTACCGCGTGGAGTAAAGGACACGAAGCTTGTCTGGCCAAGGACAGGGGAGCCGGCAGCCCACGTGATGGCGCGTTTGTTGCCGCGTGCGAGGGAGCGCCGCGGCATGGAGGCGAGCTCGGAAGGACACGTGTGGCGTAGTTAATGCGGAGATTTTATGGAGGCTGTTTCCTGCGGTGCATGGCATGGGCCTCCCCTGTTGTTGGAGCAATTCTCTATTTCTTTTCATGTTTAATCATCTACCAAATATCATATTTATTGAATGCATTTTAATATTACTCATGATATAAAAGAAAATGCTTAATTAATTCTATTTCTTGTTTTATGGGCTTTATGACCTCAAAGTAAAGTTCTGTTGTTCTTAGTTTATGTCTTCAACAGCACATGGAACAGCATTTTCTTCGGGAATTATGTAAATCTATATTAAAATAAGTTTTCGGGGATATTATGTTTCATGTTCCAACAGCAGACTTGTCCATTCTTCCTCTTTAACTCAGGAGCCATCACATCTAATCATTTATGGCAGACACTATTGCAGCTTTTGGAAGCCACAATATACATCAACTCAAGATAGCACTTTAGACTTCTGCAACAAAGCAAGTCAATGACCTTTGCGAACACTGGAACAGTCGCTGTATAATATTTATCCTCGTCAAAGACATGTTAACGGAACATATGGATGTACCATATATTAGTCAATGAAAAAGTTATCGAAAATAATTTTAAATTTTATTTTAAAATAAAAAATATTAGATTAAGATTTTTTAAGTTTAAAATAAAATTAAAATAATTTTAATATAAATAATCTAAATTAAGAAAAAAAATAGTGACATATTAGGGTTGTTCTTTTTCTAATATTAAATTATCTATAAAAATAATTTATATTATTTTTAAATAATTTAAATTTTAATATTTAAATAAATCAAGTAATCAATCGATAAATATATTTGGTTCTACCACTAAAAAAAATGATGGGACTCCACGAGCGATGAATCAATATCCATAATCCTGTGTATATATATTAATTTGATATATTTATCAAACTCAATCTTGAAATTGATCTCATGATATGATATACTGATGCATCGTGTGTCATTTGTGTAGTAATGTGATAATGGTCATAATTTAATCATCGTGAATCACACATGTTCAAGACGACTGATAAGGTAAAAACAATTATGGCATGCATGGGTAAAGAATATTAAAACTTATACTTTGATTCGTTGTTATGTATCATAATATCAATTATCATACTATTATTCAAAAAAATATCATAAACTATCATCATACTACTATTGATTATAAAATTATCCATAAATATAATAATTGTGGATACGATTAGCTTCACTTTATGTTCACACCGTGTAAGTTCTGTCATATTTGCTCAAAATCATTTATTATCTTCTTTTTACTTCCGTGTATAAACTTGATATATATCTCATCGAGCTCTATAATCATAATCTTAGGTGATATGTATAAAATTCTATTTTTCAATTTATATACTATCTTCATATTGTATAAAATATCATTGACTCTAATATAGCCACTATCATTATTCAAGATATTATTGTCCACATTGCTATCAATTGACATTGCCCAATCCACCAATGTACAGTAATTCTAATGCCATATGGGGGCTTATCAAAAACCTGATTAGAGCTATAAAACCAGAGAGCAGAGGGTAATCTTAAATGATTTCCATGACCTCTGATTGCATGCACGTGAACAGGAGCCTCTCTTGTTCTAATTTCTAATTTTATATTTGATAGGGGTAATAATGGCGATAAAACTTGGATGATGTCACCCCTCCGGGATGACGTAGCACGCTTCAATCGACCTGACAACACCTGGCGAAAACAGTCTGGAACACCGATCGAGGGACATTAACACCCTACGCAAGCCCGGTCCATCACGCCACGCCCACATCGGTGTCAGACGTTACAAGGAGTATAATCCTGCTCCCTGCAAGCGGGCACATCAGACAGTGGTAACCTTCTCTATAAGAACCCTCGTACCAGGAGAAGAAAGGGGAGGGAGACTGGAGACACACTCCCCTATATTTGGGATAACTAATCCACTAACCTGATCGTCGGAGGGGTCGGGCCGAGTTTCCTCGACCCAACCTGTGTGCAGGTCCGAAGACGGAGCTCTCTCCTCGACATCCCATATGGGGAATCACACCCTGAAGGAAACAGCTTCCCGGTCGCCGATCGTACCCGACGGAGCCCTCCAACTCGATGGAAGTTCCGAGCCCGCAAGAAGATCCCTCTCTCATTCGGACCCGAACCAAATCGTGCGGACTCCGAGACCCGACTTACAGTTGTTGACACCAAATTCAGTATCTATAAAGCTTGGATTTCTTGTTGACTTGTATACGGTGCTTGGTTTGAGCAGCACGAAATCCATTAAGTTGTAGGAGGTGCCTCTCCATCCTATCTTTCTTGCAAGAAAAAAAGAAGAGATTGAGATTTCAACTCACTTAATTTTCTTAATGATACGAGAGTTATTCTTCTGAAAAAAAATACTTTTCTTCCCACTTGGAAGCAGCTAATAATAGAAGTCACCATGGTTTACTTTGCCATTAAATATTACTAGTTGCTAAGTGAGTAAAGTGGCAGCCAGATGAGCAGGAAAATGTATCTTTGATTATTTAAATTCATTTTCATTGAACAACATGACAAGGATAGCACATAGTTAAATCCGTCCATATATATATATATATATGAAGAGTATTAACTTTAAATTGAATTATAAAATAAATAAAAATAAGTACCCCGATTGGATTCAAATTTTGGAATGCTTATATAGTCCAATCGAATTCCTTAATAATTTGAACCCGTTATTGGATCTCCAACCCGAAGCCTTTTTCTTGGCCCGTAGAACTGTTCGAGGAACATCGATCCACCGTACAAAGATGTACTTTGGAAACATCAGAACCGTCCATTTGAGAACCGCGATATTTTAGATGATGACAAGGGAAGGCTGAAAAATTGTATTCTTGCTTAGGAACCATCTTGACCGTCCAATTGAGATCGACGGTGGAAAGCGCAGATGAAACCCATGACGCACACTGAACCCGCGTGTACATCCGCCGCACACAGAATCAGTTTTATCTCCCCACCGTTGCACGCCGCACGATAAATAGCCCCTCTTTGGGCCTCCGCTTAGGGTTTCCGCGTCACCTCTCGCGTCACCACCCTCTCGAGCTCCCTGCTTTGCCGACAGAGGCCGCTCCCATGGCGGACGACCTCCACTACTCTTCTCGACCCGACAACAAGCGAAAGTTCGACGATCCGTCCGCTGGCGCGGCCCCCTCGCCCCCCGCGAGGCGGGCAACGGGGTTCTCTGCCCCGATCGCATCATCGTCTCCCGACGGCGGATCCGGTGGTGCTGCTCCCGGCCAACCGTCCTACAACAGCGTCCCACCGCCAATGGACGGGATCCAGCTCGCGAAGCAGCGGGCCCAGGAGATCGCCGCCAGGCTCTTCAGCGATGCCGAGGCCAAGCGCCCTAGGGTTGAGAACGGAGTGGGAGCGGATGACTCGCGGGACAAGGGGTTTGGCTCTGCTGCAAGTGGTAAGTGTCGCCTTTCGTGGATCCGTTCAGTCTCAGGGCATGTTACTTTCTTCTTTTTGTAACAGCTTTGACGTTGGGGTTTCGATGAATAGGATTGGTACTTACGCTTTATGCTCGATTTTCTTGTTATTAGTAATTTTGAAGTTCTTGGTTCTTAGGATCTGCGAGGCCTTTTGATCAGCGATTATGTTGCGTCTTTTGGTTTCTTTGTGAGACAGTAAGCCAAGGGTCTGTTTGGATGAAAAGAAGAGAAGAGAATTGGAGGGGAGCCTGGGGGTTCGGGGAGAATCCACTTCTATGCAATAATTCTTTTTGCCTCTTTCCAAAATTGAACAGCGTGTTTATCTTTTCATTTTTGCGAGTCAAATGTGGTTGAGAACCTTCAGAAGTGTCAGCTCCTGTGTTTTTGGTCGATGAACTTGACGAATCGTTTAGATCTACGCTGAAGCATATTAACTGTTTGTTAAAACTGCAAGGTTTGATCTAGTAATCTGGAGCTCTTTAGCAGTTTGCTTCTACTTTCCTTGTTAATACTTGTGCTTCCTAAATATTCAGTTGATCTAGCTAGATATTTAGGTCCTAGGAATAATATTGATTGGGGAGGACCATCGTTATCATGAAAATGATTGCAGGAATCAAGATATATACACGCATTAAATGGTGGTTCCAAAGTCTGTTATTGGATCCTTGATACCATTAGTTTAATTACTGCAACCATATTTACAAACTGTTGAACATCTCACTCCCGTTCAAGCAGTGATAATTATCATTGTGTAGTGCTATATGTTTTGAGGTGTCATATTTCATCACAAATTTCCTTTTCTTCTCATAGTTTCTTTTTCCTACTCTTCAAGTTCTGGTTCTTGATTTTTCTATGTTTATCAGACCTTGCACAGAAGCCTTTGAGCCAACCAATACCTTCCCAAATTGGCATGATTTCCCAGTCAGTTCCTGCATATGGTTATCAGGGCTCAAGCAAAAAGATTGAAATTCCAAATGGAAGGGTATGCTCTCCTTTTGCTGCTGTGACATTTTCTTGTTATCTATATTCCTGACAGATTTGATTAACAGTGCTTGGGCTATATGACTTCTATGGAGATCTTGGATATGCTTCAGATTTTGTTGTTTGTTTTCTTGTTGTCATTGGTATTATCTATAAAACTTATATTGCTAGGCTGATGCTGGAGCTTCTGGCATCATTGCTGCGCGCAAGTTTGGCAGTGTTCAACCTGGTGCAGAGCAATTTCAGATGAAAGTTCCGAACAACAAGGTAACTATCTTTCATTTTGCGAGGTCAAATGTGGTGAGAACCTTCGAAAGTGTCAGCTCCTGTGTTTTGGTCGATGAACTTGACGAATCGATTTAGATCTACGCTGAAGCTATTAAGCTGTTTGTTAAAACTGCAAGGTTTGATCTAGTAATCGGGAGCTCTTTAGACAGTTTGCTTCTACTTTCCTTGTTAATACTTGTGGCTTCCTAAATATTCAGTTGATCTAGCTAGATATTTAGGTCCTAGGAATAATATTGATTGGGGAGGACCATCGTTATCATGAAAATGATTGCAGGAATCAAGATATATACACGCATTAAATGGTGGTTCCAAAGTCTGTTATTGGATCCTTGATACCATTAGTTTAATTACTGCAACCATATTTACAAACTGTTGAACATCTCACTCCCGTTCAAGCAGTGATAATTATCATTGTGTAGTGCTATATGTTTTGAGGTGTCATATTTCATCACAAATTTCCTTTTCTTCTCATAGTTTCTTTTTCCTACTCTTCAAGTTCTGGTTCTTGATTTTTCTATGTTTATCAGACCTTGCACAGAAGCCTTTGAGCCAACCAATACCTTCCCAAATTGGCATGATTTCCCAGTCAGTTCCTGCATATGGTTATCAGGGCTCAAGCAAAAAGATTGAAATTCCAAATGGAAGGGTATGCTCTCCTTTTGCTGCTGTGACATTTTCTTGTTATCTATATTCCTGACAGATTTGATTAACAGTGCTTGGGCTATATGACTTCTATGGAGATCTTGGATATGCTTCAGATTTTGTTGTTTGTTTTCTTAGGTTGGTGTAATCATTGGCAAAAGTGGAGAGACAATTAAATATCTTCAACTTCAATCAGGAGCAAAGATACAAGTTACTAGAGATATGGATGCAGATCCTAATGCACAGACTAGATCAGTGGAACTTGTTGGTACTTCCGAACAGATTAGCAAGGCTGAGCAGTTAATTAATGATGTGCTTGCTGAGGTACTATATGATGTTCATTATAGGTAGAACAATTAGTATGGTCATTAGCTGATGTGTTTTCTTGTTGTCATTGGTATTATCTATAAAACTTATATTGCTAGGCTGATGCTGGAGCTTCTGGCATCATTGCTGCGCGCAAGTTTGGCAGTGTTCAACCTGGTGCAGAGCAATTTCAGATGAAAGTTCCGAACAACAAGGTAACTTGGAAGTGGAGATGACATCGTATTCAAGCTGTATCTTCGATTTGATTCTGAAGCTTTAATCTTCCATGTCAGGTTGGTCTGGTGATTGGTAAAGGTGGTGAGACTATTAAAAATATGCAAGCTAGAACTGGTGCACGTGTTCAGGTTTGCAATTCTGTTGTTGTCTTGATTAATGTTTTGTTTTTCGGTTTTAGTATCATCCAGGTTCCAACAGCAGCTTATTCTTGTGAATATGCAGTACTCAAGAACTTTCTTTTTCCTTTATTTGTTGTCAAATATTTTTACTAGCTTAATGAACCTTAGTTTTGAAGGTCAGTGATAATTAGCAAATTGGACATAGGGTTCTAAAGGAATAACTTAGATATTAGTCATTAATTGGCTTTTTAAAGTGCTTAATTTGCCCATTGTTTTGTTTGGAAACTCATAGGAATGTCTTCTGGATTTATTTAGTGTCTTTTTGTCACTTGTTTCTGATGCTCAACCATCAATTGTTGAAATTATGATAGTGCGGTATTGTTTTTTGTAGGAAAATTCATTACATTTGCTCCTGAGCTTTGGTTAGCTCAACACCTTAAATTATGGCATGCTTGTCAAGATGTATATGTGATTGTGTAGCAATTCCAATGATTAGTGGTCTGATCTTTAATGTGTTTGTATTATTTGAGGCACAGAAGTTTGAGCTATATGCATATTTGCATTTGCCCCTTATCCTTGATTATTTCAGACCTGAAAACTATGAGCATTCTTATGAAGGAATAATTTTGGTTTCCTTATCACTTTCGAATAAATGAGTAATGATATTTGATGTTATTATATATATGACATGTTTTGTGTTCTTTTTGAGCTATACAGGTTGAGCTGGTGTCTTTGTCCCTTATTTCCTTCTTGCAATTAATTTAATATATTTGATGAATTTTATTGTAGACGATTCCTTTGCATCTACGCAATGATTTTACTAAATCTGATGCATTTGGATTTAGGTGATACCACTGCATCTGCCTCCTGGTGATACATCAACTGAAAGAACAGTGTATATAGATGGCACAAAGGAGCAGATTGAAGCAGCAAAGCAGTTGGTTAATGAAGTTATTAGTGAGGTATGAATTAATCACAAGTTATTTCTTCTCCAATAAAGAACTTTTTTTTAGCTAAATATAGGTTTTAGAAATGCTGTCCTATACTTTGCTACCTATCAGGTTACTGTTTGTACATTTGAATTGGTCTTTTGACTGCTTATTTTGTGACATTACTGTCTAATTAATTTTGGCCTTGAACACAAACATTTTGGGTTGCAGTAGTTTGGTTTGGTATTGCATAATCACATGTCTTCACTAAATTTTGAGGCAGGTTCCAAGTTAATCACGACTTTTTACTAGAAATTGTTGTCAGTATAAATATTTTTTTCTTATTTATTACATAGTTCCAGTAGAAATATATTTCTCATGTTAATTATATAGTTCTTCCATTATTTTCATTGCAATACAATGAATGATGCTTTTCTTCCATAAGTAGTGTTATGTGTGCCTTGTGTCAGTTTTTACACAGTACGTTGATATTTGTTCTTCTCTATTAATGCCTTGTTTCGCTCCTTTGTGTGTTGCAATTCTAAGGTTTATATCTGTGTCTTGGATTTTTAGAGTCCATTTTTTGCATGAAGTCCTATGTGGCTGTGCTTTCAACATTTTTCCCTTAAGAAGAACAACAAATTGTGGTTGAAGTGGAAAATATTTAGTTTTTTTCAGACATTTTTCTTAATCGAGGCTGGTGGCAATGTAGTTAGTAGTTATATTCCAAGAAAACATTCAGGCAAATTCGTTCCAGAGTGCAGCAATGTTTTTACCTCCAGAAGTTTTTGGTTGATCCACAGTTGTTGCAGTTGGCTGTTGTGCAGCAGCATATTATATTGTACAGAATGCAAGTGAAGACAATCTAGCCTTTTGTTACTAGCTTCTCTTCAATATTGGATATCATGTGACTATACATTAGTCTAATCATCTTTTATATTTGCATGGTTAGAGTACAATAATAAATTTCAATGCAGATAGCAAACACCTGAACTTCGTAAATACTTTCAGTACTGAATTGTGTGTGAAAGCATACTCAATTATCTAATTTACGCAAAGAGCTTTTATTTTTGTTTGTATCCCGTCTATCTCTTTTTCATCTTCCTAATTCTAGTTCCAATTTAAACAAGCCTGGCTAATATATTATTTATTTTGTTCTTCAGACTTTGGCTTAACTTATAATTTGTTATTGTGATGTCCATTATATAAATTTTAAGGATTTTTAATCTGTTTGTTGTTATGTAAATATTACCATTATAAAATTCTCCATTCATCCAAGCCAGGTATTGTACATCGATCATGTGTGCCTAATGTCTCTTGGATTTGCAAGCTTTTACAGTTATGCCGTGTAACTTTCATTTTACACACTTTCTTATTTATGATACTATAAAATGCATGACAACATCATACAGTGACTTTGCCTTTTATCTCTAACTGGTCAAAATGATCAGTATGAATCCTTGAGAGTGTGCAATAGCTAGGAGAGCTCAGGGCTATGCTCTATCTTGAGAGGATAACCAGTATTCATTACATATAGTCCAGCTTTGCACTTGTATGTTCTTTACTAATTTTAGTAGGCAACATAAGTCTGACGAAACTGTTAGTCATCCAAATTTAATTGCTAGATACTCTTGATTGACTGATGTAGAAAATAAATATATATGCCTGAGATTTTGGTTCTACAGAAGTCATAAAGGATGAGTGATTCTTCCTTTTCTTCCTATCATATCTGTTAATTGCTGAACCTGTTTAGTTACATCGTAATGTTGAGAGTTCTTCCTCTCTGTGATATGGTTACCAGGAGATATGTGATTAGTGTGACACGTTCAGATTAAACGCACTAGGCATTCCTAATCGGAGACCTAATTGGTTGTTGGATGAAAGGTTGAGTTCTGACAACTGTTTTAAGCATTGCTGTTGAGAAATATTGTAATTGTAGGATTAGCTTGTGTTGGTGCTCCAACATCGTGCTAGATGTAGGTTGACTTGGCACTGGTATGGTATTGAGCCTTGATTCCTTATGATAGCTGATGTTTAGGTGGATCTTGCAAGCTTAATTGTTATCTGGATAGCTACTGGAGATGTTTTGATATTTGTATGATAATCTTGAGGTTTCTTGATATACTTGATTATGGTTTTCTGTACTGTCTTTCATGTTGCTAACAGCTAAGCTTTATATCTCAAATCTGGAAATCTTGGTTTATAGTAGTGTTGGCCATTGATATCCAGCTCGATCTGGTGATCATTTCAAAATGTGGGACTCCTTTTTTTCTGTAATTAAGTATTTCAATATCCACTTTTTGGTGCGAGCCTTGCACCACATTAGAGTGCACTACGAGGTAATTCCCCAATAGAGCATTATTATTCAGAACTGCATTAGAGTATTCCCTATTATCTTCTGATATGCAAATTTTTTTTGTAAGCCAAATCAGCATCCTTTTCATGTTTGAAGTTTCTACCTTAACATTTTGCTAACTTGTTTTCCTATCAAAAATGTTCTCAAGGGTAGAAAAATTAGATACAATAAAGATAGTGGCATGCTTGGTGAAGTGATTTCACATATGCATGGTTAGATCTTTGAGGAGAGCATGGAGATGGAAGAGGTATTCAGTTTGACAGTTCTGGCCTATCCATTTCTATAGATTATACTGCCAAGATGCCAAGCTGAAAGCTTAAAGGCACAATAACTGGACTTAAAAGTCTTTTCTATAATAAATGTGATTTTCTCATCATTCTAAGTTATCAATGGAAATAAATAGGACATTTTCCAGCACATTAGCAACATTTGGTTAGTTACAAGTGATGTTGCACATTGGAATAAATTTGATGAAGCTTTCATGACTTGGTTTTCGAACTTTTAGTAGCGAAATTTGGGGTGCCACACATTCTGGGGTTATATTTTGCTTTCATCTTATGAGTTTTGCTGATTTGACCTTTCCACTATAGATTATCTTTGTTTATTCTTCATATCTTATTAACATCTCTCAGCTGCAGGCAGTTCTCTTTTGCACTTCTCATTATCTTAACTGACCTTATTATTTAATGGTGATGCCACTTGGTAGTTAAGCCTTTTTCTTTATAATATTTGTCATCCTGGCAGCCGTTATTGCTGTTTTCTGATATAGTTGAATGCTATCTGGAAATTAGTGCAGCAGTAACGGTTTCTTCCTGACGGGAATTTGGTAAGGTGCATGCCATGATTTGTATTAGACCATCGTGTTGGATCTTTATCTCCATAGCCCTTCTCAACTGACTTTAAACAAATCAATTGACTGACACTATTATGTCTCTTATATAGTTATTTGGCCTAAAATCTAAAATCTTTTGTTACCTGTGGTACTATAAGTTGCTTTTGTTTAGACTATTTGTCTAGATTTGTCAACTTCTCTGATAGTCCATTAGGTTCTCGTATGAGGAGAGGATAGGTGGGCATCCAATGTACCTTGAAATTGTTTCTTCCTTTGTGGTAAGTTGGTGGTGTTCTTTCCGTTTTTAATGAATGCTTCTATTACCTTGGTTTGTAATTGCCTTCATGTATCATGCTTTAGCAAAACCTTTCTTGTGATTCATAAATGCTCTTTTTGGCTCTATTCATTCACAAGTTGCATAAATTCACAAGGTAAATTTACTTGCAGAATCGTGCCAGGAATCCAGCTATGGCTGGAGGGTATCCTCAGCAAGGCTACCATCAACCTCGTCCTCCCACAAGTTGGGGCCCGCCTGGTGCACCTCCCATGCAGCAACCTGGTTATGGTTACATGCCACCTGGAGCTTATCCTGGGCCACCACCTCAGTATAATATGCCCCAGCCACCTTATGGTGGTTATCCTCCACCTGCATCCACAGGTTTCTCTTCTGGGTGGGACCAAACATCCAATCAACCTACTCAGCAAGCTGCATCAGGAACTGGGTATGATTACTACAGTCAACAATCCCAGCAGCAACAACAGCCTGTTGGAGGATCTTCTGCACCTGCTGGTAGCGCAAATTACAACTATGGACAACCGCTTCCTAATTACGCCAATCAAGTTTCATATAGTGATGCTGCTTACACTCAGACATCTGCTGGGCTACAAGGTTATGGTCAGGACGGATATTCCGGTGGTTATAATGCTTTGGCACCTCAGCCTGGTTATTCTCAGCCAGCAACAAATCCCCAAACCGGGTATGATCAACAGGGCTATGGCTCAACTCCTGGCTATGGAACAGTAGCCAACCCATCTCAAGATGGGTCTGCCTCTGCTTATGGTGCTCAGGGTGGGTCTACTCAAGCACCTCCAACGCAACAAGCTCCACCAAGCCAGCCTTCTGCTACCCAAGGGTACACAGGTCAACCACCAAGTAATACCACTGCGAGCTATCCTACCCAAGGATCTACACCATCAGCATATGGCATTCCCCCGACATCACAGCCAGGTTATGGGAGTCAGCCCCCTGCTCTGGCTGGATATGGTCAGGCACCACCACCTGGTTATGGACAGCCTTCTCCGGTCCAGAAATCACCAGCTACTCAATATGGACAAGGTCAACAAAGTGTGTCCACTCAAGCTGGCTATATGCAGACTGCTACTGCACAACCAGGATATGGTCAACCACCATCTCAATCTGGTTATGGGCAACAACAGTCCTATGGGGGTTATGGTCAACAACAGCAGCAACCATACAGCGAGTCTTATGTTGGCAGTGGCTATTCACAGCCTCCTGCATACTCTAATGACAATGCTGCACAAGGTGCCTATGATGGATCTGCTGCTACACCTGCTGTATCAAGTGGTGCAACTGTAGCCAAGCCACCTGCAACATGATATTGCCTGGTAAGTCCTCTGTGGTGCTGTCGCAGCCCTTGTGGACCATTCTATAGTTTTATGCTTTGCTTGTTCATTACTGAAGACTTTTAGTTATCATGGCACTTTGGACTTTTGGTGTTTAATAAGTTTTTTGATGTCTTGTAATGTAGATTATCAGACTGCTGGTAAGTTTGTAGTCAACACTTTAATGTTTCTTCATGAATATGCTGAATGACTGTGTTATCTGAGAACATAAATGCATCTGTGGGTTTTTAGCTGTTATTGTCTGGCCTGAGTTAGCTTCTTTTAGATGTTTGCAAATTGGATAGAAGGCGGTGTAACCGGTGTCTTTGATGTCAGACAATCTAGCATTGCAGCACCATTTCCCTACACAGCTTTCTGTGGAAATTTTGGACCATCGAGTTTCTGGATTGTTGAAGACAAACAGAAGCCTGCATCGATGGGGTTACTTTTCTAGCCATCTGAAAGATCTCTTGGAGTGGAAGAAGGTTAAGCATCGCATGGAAGTGGAGTATTATATCAATCAGTTGGCATTATCTTCTTGTGAGTTGTACAAGCTGGAGGTGCCATGCGGACTCACCTGCCATATCACGTCTGTATGATGCGAGCACCATTTAGGTGGCTGGGGAAGTGACGTGCTACTTTACTGGTGCTTGGAGAGTTTGATAGATCTGTTATTTGCTCGTGTAATGGATCTTTTACGCTCTATGCTCGGAAGCAAGTCTGATTGGTTGTTTTGCGGGTATTTGATCTCACAGCTGTGTATGCTTTTTCTATGGCCTTTTTAATTTTTGCCATTTTAGGTGTCAATATTGGAAAATTCTTTGGGTCGGGTGATAAGTTCTTCCGATGTTCTATATGACTTTTGACTCCTTTCGTCCATGGTGTGGTTGGGCCATGAAGCCATTTGCTGGGCTTTTGCTCGCGGGTCTCTCCGATCGTCACCTTGATTTGTAGACAATATGTATTGTGCGGCTTAAACCACACGAAGCTGATCAGTGTCTGATTGCCACTGCCAGTGCAACCACAACTAATTAAGGGGGGATCGCGCCTTTAATTTTATTTGCAGCGTTGTCTGGTTTTGATTTCTCTACTGCTCTTAGTGGCAGTACATTCTACCGTGTTTATGCTACGGTTGCCATTTGTCACATAGCAGGTTGAGCCTAATGGCATGTAAATATATAGTTATGAGAAGGCTAGTGCTAATTAATTCACTTCTAAGTGTGGTTAGTTATTTTTAATATTTTAATATTTATATTTTTTTAAAGTTATATTAGTATTCTTATAGTTATATTAGTTTTACTAATGGAAATATAAAAATAAAAGATAAAAATATAATTTTAATATTTTAATTAGTAGTGGTGGATGATATCGGTGATAGTGAACAATGGTGTTATTGGGAGCCATGGGTGATTATTGATAATGAGAGTGATAGTGAGAGGTAAGGATCGTTTTGTATCTATATTGACATCAATGTAATTGTCGAGCGACGAAAGAGTCGTTTGGCATGTAGAGTGATGTTGTTCAACAACTATATCGGCATCAACATAGATACAGAATGACTTTCATCTTTCATTGTCGCTTTTTTCATCCATAACAATCACTCATGACTCTTAATAGCATTGTTGTTCGTCACCATCAGTATTATCCTCTACGATCAACTAAAATATTAAAATTATCTTTTTATTTTTTACTTTCATGTTTTTGTTAATAAAGCTGATAGCGTTAAGATAAATAAACTTAGATATTTTATGTTAATAATACATATATATTAATATAATTTTCTTTTAAGTATAGAGATTAAGATTTTGAAGATAACTAACTAACGGTACGTAATTTGTAATTAACTCTATCGTACACCTTCACATAGCAGCCTCACCCGCTTTCAGACGTTACCCGTAATCGAAAATTTGGTTCCTCCGTCATGACAGTAAACGAACGAAACATGCAAATGGAAATTCCAGTTTATCGAACGAGCAAAGGGTTCTGACGGATTCAGAGAACAACATCGTCGGCCACAAGCGTCTCTTAAAACGTACCCTTTTTGATTTATTTCTGAGTATTTCATGTTTAGATCTACCGTGTACTGCGACTCTTTGCTGACTGTTCCCACGGTCACGTGAAAACGATCGTAAGCTTCTTGCTTCTCAGGTCATATTACAGCAACCGAGTTGGCTGGAGGAAGAAGACCGTGGGCTGATGCTATTTATCAATGTAATAGAGCGAGCAGGTTATGCTATTTGTAAATAGTATCGTGTGTGGAAAACCTGAATTGATCATCGGGTTGGGTTTAAGCATTTTGGATCAGATAGTGTTACGCATGATATATGATGAACCGTGATGAAGTAGTATCAAAGCAGACATAGTATGACTGGATACGGAGTTGTAATGCAACCTCCTCTTGTAAGTCTTTTTTTTCTTTCTCTTTCTTTCAGGAGTATAATGGTCTCCAATTTTGATCGTAATTTGCAATCTCTATATTAATTTTCAAAAAATTCATATGGATACGAGGAACTACCTAACGCCATTTCATTTCATGCAATTTATATGTTCTCATATGAGGTGGTTCATAATTTCCATGAGGTAAATTACTGTGTGGATTCATGAATGTTGTATGTATGTATGTATGTATGTATTCATAGGCAAACATAGGTTCACAAAGAACATATTAAGGAAACGATACACCCAACATTTGGATGGACTAACTAAATCACATATCATACAATTCATGTGTCCTTGTGTTCTTCGATTTCAACCAGCTGCCACATATTCCATCCCTTCTTGTTCTTGAGGGAGCAGAACAGGCGCATTCTTTCTTCCAAGAATGCCTGACATGAACAAGCTGATGATAGAGTTGAGTATGGATTATTTTCCCTGAAGAATAATACCATCTCCTCAATGTAAGGTTTTGGTTTTTTTTCTCTCCAACATATCACATTCATTGTTTGTATGTACAGGCGCTTCCTTTCTTACTTGTGTGACAGTGTCTCGGCCAGTTTGTTCCTCCTCTTATCACTCTCGATCGATTTCATATAGAAGTTATATAGATGATTGATCGAAGTACAGGCAATGCTGCTGCTCTTGTTAGCTGCTCTCCTCTTTTCCTCACAAATGGTGGATGGAACGCCCAACTCTGTGTCTTTGGACAAGGAATTGCTGGCGGAGAAGAAGCTGAAACTTGTTAACAGGCCTGCGGTGAAGAGCATTCAGGTTCTCTAAGCTTGCAGTTACTTCCATTTGAATTTACTGAGGGGAAGAACCAAAGTAGCACTTCCATTTGGTTGCACAAGAACCAAACTCAAATCATATGTTTTGTGTTGTTCAAATTCTTACCATTTTTCCTCTATAAAATTTTGCAGAGTGAAGATGGTGACATAGTGGACTGTGTTGATCTCTACAAACAGCCAGCCTTCGATCACCCACTACTTAAAAACCATACCATTCAGGTCCAATATTTTGCTCACCAGCATGCTAAGCATACACAAATAAGTCTTCAGACAATTACATGATCTTCTCATTTCTAGGAAAGTTTCAGTGACACAGTCACATAGAATCGATACAAGATTTCCTTCGATTGGAACTTCTCAGCATGTTCTTCGTCGGGCATAGAATGCTGATAGTAAAATAGAGTTAATTGTCGCCTTCTTAGTCCCTACCAAAAGATAATATGCATCGATTGTTAATGGTGTAGATGAGACCCGACGATGAGATCTCTGGCGAAAGAGATGAGGGAGTCAAAGCACGCGTGCCGTCCCAAGCGTGGCAAAGGAGCGGGAGCTGCCCTGATGGAACGATCCCAATCCTCAGGATCCAAAAGCATCACCTGCTCAACGCTGCTTCGATGGAAGACTACGGCAGGAAGCCATGGCACGGCATGACCGAGCGCCAGATACGTACATCGAGTCTCTCGTTAGATGCTGGCATCGAAGGCCTGCACGCGGTCAGTCTTTGTACTCCCCTTTTAAGCAATTCCCGATGGCTCATCGTCTCTTTGGTGATTTCAGTATGGCGTGCTGATGGCAAGTGGTTTCAGCTACATCGGAGCCAAAGCAAGCATCAACATATGGAATCCCCATGTCGGCGGGGACGACGAGTTCACTACTGCTCAGATTTGGCTTCGAAATGGGCCATACAACAGCTCGGACTCCATCGAAGCCGGATGGATCGTTAGTCTTTCTCTTCCCTGATCGTAACATAACATTGTCTGATCTCCTGTATTGTTCATAGTTCTTTGTCTTTAACAGGTAGATCCCAGCCTTTATGGTGACAGGAGGACAAGGTTTTTCGTGTACTGGACGGTAAACCTCTTCGCTCGATCGATCATTCTTTCTTTTCCAAGAATGCCTGACATGAACAAGCTGATGATAGAGTTGAGTATGGATTATTTTCCCTGAAGAATAATACCATCTCCTCAATGTAAGGTTTTGGTTTTTTTTCTCTCCAACATATCACATTCATTGTTTGTATGTACAGGCGCTTCCTTTCTTACTTGTGTGACAGTGTCTCGGCCAGTTTGTTCCTCCTCTTATCACTCTCGATCGATTTCATATAGAAGTTATATAGATGATTGATCGAAGTACAGGCAATGCTGCTGCTCTTGTTAGCTGCTCTCCTCTTTTCCTCACAAATGGTGGATGGAACGCCCAACTCTGTGTCTTTGGACAAGGAATTGCTGGCGGAGAAGAAGCTGAAACTTGTTAACAGGCCTGCGGTGAAGAGCATTCAGGTTCTCTAAGCTTGCAGTTACTTCCATTTGAATTTACTGAGGGGAAGAACCAAAGTAGCACTTCCATTTGGTTGCACAAGAACCAAACTCAAATCATATGTTTTGTGTTGTTCAAATTCTTACCATTTTTCCTCTATAAAATTTTGCAGAGTGAAGATGGTGACATAGTGGACTGTGTTGATCTCTACAAACAGCCAGCCTTCGATCACCCACTACTTAAAAACCATACCATTCAGGTCCAATATTTTGCTCACCAGCATGCTAAGCATACACAAATAAGTCTTCAGACAATTACATGATCTTCTCATTTCTAGGAAAGTTTCAGTGACACAGTCACATAGAATCGATACAAGATTTCCTTCGATTGGAACTTCTCAGCATGTTCTTCGTCGGGCATAGAATGCTGATAGTAAAATAGAGTTAATTGTCGCCTTCTTAGTCCCTACCAAAAAGATAATATGCATCGATTGTTAATGGTGTAGATGAGACCCGACGATGAGATCTCTGGCGAAAGAGATGAGGGAGTCAAAGCACGCGTGCCGTCCCAAGCGTGGCAAAGGAGCGGGAGCTGCCCTGATGGAACGATCCCAATCCTCAGGATCCAAAAGCATCACCTGCTCAACGCTGCTTCGATGGAAGACTACGGCAGGAAGCCATGGCACGGCATGACCGAGCGCCAGATACGTACATCGAGTCTCTCGTTAGATGCTGGCATCGAAGGCCTGCACGCGGTCAGTCTTTGTACTCCCCTTTTAAGCAATTCCCGATGGCTCATCGTCTCTTTGGTGATTTCAGTATGGCGTGCTGATGGCAAGTGGTTTCAGCTACATCGGAGCCAAAGCAAGCATCAACATATGGAATCCCCATGTCGGCGGGGACGACGAGTTCACTACTGCTCAGATTTGGCTTCGAAATGGGCCATACAACAGCTCGGACTCCATCGAAGCCGGATGGATCGTTAGTCTTTCTCTTCCCTGATCGTAACATAACATTGTCTGATCTCCTGTATTGTTCATAGTTCTTTGTCTTTAACAGGTAGATCCCAGCCTTTATGGTGACAGGAGGACAAGGTTTTTCGTGTACTGGACGGTAAACCTCTTCGCTCGATCGATCATTCTTTCTTTTACGTACTTCCCTCCCAGAGATCTTCGCACGTCAAACGAGACTTGTTTTGATCGAGCAGACGGACTCCGGGAGGACGACAGGCTGCTTCAACCTCCTGTGTGCAGGCTTCGTGCAGACGAACCCACATGTAGCCCTGGGAGCTGCTTTCGCGAGTACATCCCAAAGAGATGGACGGCAGTACGGCATTCCACTCAACATGTGGCTGGTAAGGCTCGAAAGCAGTTCCGGCATTGCAACATGAGCTTGCTCTTCGTCGTATGAGCCCGGAATCGCTTGCAGGACTCGGACAACGAGAAATGGTGGTTGATGTTCGGCGACGACGACGTCGCGGTCGGCTACTGGCCGTCTTCATTGTTCGCCGGGCCGAGACGGGCAGCGACGCTGGCGTTGTTCGGTGGCGACGTCTACAGCCCGAGGATGCATGAGAAGCCGCACACAACCACCGCCATGGGTTCCGGCGACTTCGCCTCGTACCACTGGGGCACCGCGTGCTGGATCAGCAAGCCCCGAATCAAGGACTACTCCGGCGAGTACAAGTACCCGTATCCTTTTGGGACTCTGAGCACCCAAACCGACTGCTACAGCGCCGAGAACTATGCAGAGATCCTGTGGACGGAGCCGCTCTTCTACTTCGGCGGCCCCGGCAGGAATTATCCCTATTGCGAATAGAACGAACACTTGCTTTTGTGCGGTTTCTGCTTCGAGGAAGGATATGTTAAGACACATCAGATTTAGCCTCGTGAAACAACAAAGACTGGTGAACCAAAATGTCTATTACCGAAAGAAAAGAAAACAAAGCACTAATCTGAATCTGATGTTGTCTGGGAGTGAGGATCAAATGCCATCAACAGTTTCGACAGATGCTCTCCCATGTCTTCGACTTCATCTCTCCCAAAGCCCCAAGTATGGAGAAGCTCAGCGCTTGCGCCTCCCCTTGCGATCCCGTGTTTGCGAAGGTCCCCCAACCTTTTCTCCACGAAAGGCACAATAGCAGTGCTTGACCGGAGTCTTGCAGCCATCGGGATTGATACGATTTCAAGCGATCCTCTCGACTGAGCTCCTTGTACTGAGTTGAACACCAACTCGCCATGTCGGCCTACGTTCCTCCCAAAGATTGATGGAAATGGCAGTGGTATCGGAAGAGGGCAGAGGGTGACCGAGAGGCGGGAGAACATTGGCTTGGCAGGAGCAGTTTGATAAGCTACACGTACCGAGTCCTCGACTTGAGACACCGTTGCTCGATGATCACCTGTAGGTCTCAATCCACAAAGGATAGCAGATGTCAGTGGTATTTATTTTTACTGAAGTGCAGATTAAACAAGAAGACAGCTCGGAATCATCATTTGCATTCCGATCTCAGTTTCGATTAAATGGTTTCAACACTCATAAGTTACATGCAGCATCAAATAAAAAAAAGAAAAAAGAAATCTAATAGCAATTACTAAAACCCTTCTTACATGATTGTTATCTTGGTGAAGATAGATCTTCCACACTGGTTTTTATGTCCAGGACATAGGTATGTTTGCCGTCATAATTTCCGGATTGTTTTGTAAATACATGAAACATGCTCCGACATTCAAGAGGCACATGTGGAATTCCAACTCCATTATAGATACTAAAGAAAAATTTTCATGTCTTATTCATCATTTCTGAAGGATCCCCTACTCAATGGCTTAGTTTGACATCATGAATGGGACAAATGGTTAAAATGTTTTTCCTTGAAAAATAGCGTATGTCTCGTAGACACACGATAAAAGAATTAAAAATATAGCACAACTCAGAAGGAGGGGCGCAGGGAAGAAAAAAGTCGTTTGGACGAAAATCATTGATAAATTTGGCATTACTGCAGCATTAAATATCACTATCAACATTTTGCATTCTTAATACTATGGATGAGTTGGTGAGCTGAAGAAAGCAAACTTGTGTGTTGTTCAGTAAAAGATAGGAAGAAGAACCTGAATAAAGGGCTCCATGAACAACCAAGGACTCCACAGCTAGCAAATCATCATCATCTTTTCTTATTTCAGGGGTCAAAGGATGCAAGTTTCTGAGGATACTACCTTGGTTATGCTCATCTGAAACAAGACCACCAGTTTCTCAGTGAAATTGTGAAGACAAATGATCCAGGATAATAAACAGCGTTCCTACCGGTCAAAGATGGAGGTGGCATCGCTACATCCAGAACTGTCACCATATTTTGCCTAGATTGACCAGCCAATGTGTGTACAATCTCACCCACATCCATAGCACCAGAAGTGCATGTTGAATTTGCGGCTGGCCCAGGCATTTCCATTCGGAATGGAATGCTTATGGAGTGTATTGAAGCAGCATAAACAGCACTGCTGTGGAAAGGCTTCTTATCATCCACATGGAGCAAAGGAGACAACCCACCTTGATTTAAAATAAGAAAAACTTATCAGCCTAAGATATAATCACAACAAGAAGGAGATACAGGCAGTATCAATTAATGTAAAACATAAAAAGTATACTATTGGAACAACAAGCATTTGAATTCTATGTAGAATTAACTTCAGAGAAGCACTGCAGATTTTGACTAATACTAAGCTTAAATTGGTAAAAGCCAAATTTTAACATAAGCTTACATACGACCAACCACAGACTTGCGTACATCTAAGAGAAGGCAACCCAACCGGTATCATCAAGTTGCAAAAGGAAGACAGCCTTGAAAAGGAGACAGCATCGTGAAGAGATCGTCCAATAGATGATTTCTGGTTAGTGGCATATGTATAAGCACCAGGATCTCTTACAGCATAAAGCAGAACAGGTGTGTTTGTGTACTCATCTTCAATGTTCTCCAGAACTTCTGAAGCTACACTGGAAAAACCTCCAGAATCATCAACAACAAATTGGATACCCTGAAAAGAAGTATGTAGTTTCAGAACAGGACCCTAAAGTAGTAGTGTATTTCAATCAAATTTAATCTAATAATCAAGAAGATGCATCAGTTGAAGAAAACATGTTTCTGAATGAAGTGGTTATAAATCAAACTAAACATAAATTGTCTAGATCTAAGGTGAATTTAAGGTTATAAGCATCAAGAATTAATTGTAATCTTGATATGAATATTATGTTTGTATTTTTGCATGCTTATGGGTGTGCAATTGAGCATGTCAGTGCATGTACGTAGGTGTACATCCATGCATGTGCAGATGTACATTTGCGCAGCCATTTTCCTGCATGCAAATACATACGTGCTTCAATGCATGGTAATCTTGCTGTCAGAACTCATAAATAAATGGAAAAAAATAAGACTACAATTCTATAAAATGTTAATAGTTTTCGAGAAAAAGGAAAAGAGTTGCATAATCAAAATCTGGAATGAAACAGGAGAAGTCGATCGATTAAATAGTATTATATAGACAAGAAAATGACCTGAATATGGTCGCATTCTTCAATAAAGAACCGTAGTCTCTCATTCATCTCTTCTAACTGCAAGCCTCCTGAAAGAACATCCTTTCCAATGCCATAATCTTCAAACTTTTGGATGTCCATCCATGAACTATGAAGTTCATACAAGCTTCGAGGGTGATACTGAACCTTGGAAAAGTCTGTCCAAAACTTAACATCAGTTTCTAGGCATTCAATCCGGTCCTTATCTTGAACTTGCCTCTGAGAACTGCACATCACTTCACCAGAATCATCCTCTGAAACATCTAAAATCTCATGCTCTTCTGCAGATAAGCTTTGCAGAAATAAATTCTTTTTGTGAGGTTCCGCCATGCATCTGGATACATTGCCAGTCCTGCACATTGTTTAGATATAAGGCTTCACAAGGATCAAAGGCAACAGAACAAAGACAAAGGTAAATGAACTCATTTGTAAGTAGGCCTTGCCATGTCAGGATATCTGTAGGGTCAGATGATGAAATATCATCAAATAGAGAACCAGAAAGACTTAGAGAACCCAGAGACCCTGCAAATCATATTAACAAAATGAAAAGTTAAAAGTAAATGACACAGATCTCTTGGCATTTGCTATATAAGCTCATAAGAAAAATAACGGATGTCACAAACTGACCCATGAGAGTGGCTATTTAAAGGATTTCTTTTAGAAAAAGGATCACAAATCAGATGATGAATTAATCTTCATGTGCAAAAAGCTAATTGTCTTAAAGTAAATGATGCATTCACATATATATGTTAATACATGGTTACATTCAGAAAAATCTACAGACTATACATACATATATACACACACATATATAAACATGTCAGATCTAGATATGTGCATGTGCACACACGATGATGCCTCTCCTGAAAATATGTCAACTTAAGATTAAAAGGCCTTGCTGCTCTTTATCTTGAAATCAAAATATAACAAGCCATCCTTTGTATGTGTAAGAATCATCTTTCAATCATAGATAAGGATCCCTTTTACTTATCCCAACAATCCAAAATTTTCCCAATTTGTTTCTTATGCCAAATGAGACTTTCATATCATTTAAATAATGCATCAAAGCAGATAACATTCAATAGTTTAATCACTGCCATCGTATCAAGTAAATGATAGAAAAAAATCTTTTTTTGTTAATAAAAATGGCATACGCCATTTTAGTCACCTATGTTTATCGGTTATTACTGTTATCGAGGATCATTGCTTCATAAACCCTTATAACTTACCAGTGTGCAAATAAATTTAGTTATATTAGCAGTAACAAGCAATGGAAAGAACAATCACCTTGAAAACTGATGGATATCAATCGAGGGCAGTATGTAGGAATACCCTGCAGAGTGCAAATAAGTTACATGTAAGCATAGCTTCCAGTTTCGAATAAAGGATGGTTAATGGGCTGCCAGTAAACATTTTCCACCTATAAGCGACTTCAGATCAAATGAAGCCCATGTATCATGATCTTAATGAATTAAAATGAAAGAACTGCCCCACCTTCACTTCAAGAATGGGAAAAAACACAGTTGTGGGATCTTCTCAAAGTATATATGTACTATGTCGTGACATTGTTTGGAAAAGATGAAGAAGTGATATGTTAATTTCCTTGAATGAAGGCGAGGACTCCAAATGACATTGACAGGAAAAAGAAATATAAAAGTAAAAGTTTCTCCATATCTAAAATGGATTGATGTGATCACAGACATGTATACATAGCATACTAGTTAACCTATTATTCATGTTTGTTTCAAGGTTTGGGATGCCTAGAGCAACATTTTGTCATAGACGACTTGTAGTTATACCATTTGATTATCTAGAGAACATGTGCGTTCACCTTTGTGGAAATTGAACTAATCTATTGAATTTGACATCCTTATTCTAGACAAATGCAGTTATTCTACCGTGATAAATGTGTTACAGCCAAATCCACCTGTTGTGTTTCACCAGCACGATAAAGGACATCCATGTCTAAGGATGAATTCTTGTAAATGGGATCTCCATCGGGTACCTCTGTCAGTCCAAGCAACTCATCCTGCAAACGTGAGAATGAAGTCAATAAACAATCTTAGCAATTAGCATACATACATGAACAATCACATTCTGAAGGCTTTAGAGACATAAGAAGACATAAGATATGCGATTTTGTCGGTCCTAGCAGTGCACTTGCAAGCAACACTCTGTGACAAAGAAAAAGCAGTGTTTCTTTTGTTTCCATTTTTCTAATTCATCAAATGATTAAATACATAACATAATAAAAAGAATATAATCAATGCATAACAAAAGTAGAATTTTAAATTATTTACATAGCAACCACAGAAACCGAGTGACTACTTGGTATTTGTAACCATCCTACTTCAATGGTCATACTACAAGACCACTTCAGGATGTAAGTAACTAATTCCCTTCAAGTAAACAGTACCAAATCATGCAAATAAGGCAAAATCATCAAATAAACCAAATAAACAACTTAATAAGTTACCTGAAAATTCCAAAAATGAGATCCAACGTAATTCGCAAAAGTACCAACTTGAATCGTTACAAGTTCCCTCATTTGCAGTAGCTTCTGTCGAGCAGAGCAAACAATCAGTCAGAACCTTCTTTCTTTCATGGTCAAAGGGGTAGATTTCTCTGAAAGATAATAAAATTGTACATTTGTGGTATAACTAATTCATATAAATGCAGTGTAGTCAAAGGCGAGGGGGAGAGTACGACGGTAAAGGGGGGAGAGAGAGAGACCGAAGAAGAGCCGGCTGGAGATCGCACGGAAGCCTCTCGCTCGAGGAAGACACGGCTGTCGTTCGCCGATGGAGAGGAAGACGCCGCCGCAGTGATTAGGTTTTCCAGGGGTGACAGGGCCTCGTGCGCGCCGGGGGAGGGAAGAGACGTAGATCTGGTGGGGTGGGTGGGGGGGAGACGTTAGTATGGTTCGATCGAACCAGAATCAACGAACCAAATTGAATTAGGCTCGAACCAATCCCATCGCTGGCACAGGCGCACGCCTGAATCACCCAACGCCTGGGCTCAAACGAGAAGCCGTGCAAATGCATCGATTATTAGGAACGTCATTTGACATACTTAGCGCAGTCGGCGGCGGCAGAAATGGTGGCCTGTGCCGAGGCCGAGAAGGGCGTCGAGCGGTCGAGGCAAGCAGGTAGAGAGACTACGGTGCGATAAAAAGGGGAAGACGAGGCGGAGGTTGCAGCCACGTCAACGGCGTAGGGTTCGCGAAAAAGAGTCGTTACCACACTCAGTGTGTGTGTGTGTGTGTGTGTGTGTGTGTGTGTGTATATATATATATATATATATATAACAATTGCTAAATGTGATTAGCAGTTCATAGTTTGAATTAAAAATGTTGTAATAGGATAAATGGCAAAAAGCACATATATGTATGTGTCCTTAATAAATATTTTTTATATTTTCTCTCATACATATCGAAGTAAATATATATCCCCTGTAAACCACGAAAACTTATCACTATAGTTAATCTACAACCGCTGATCATTAGCGTGATGACATTGTGCATTTTAATATCCCCTTAGAAAGTGCTAGGAAAACATGATGGATCAAATAATTAATGGAAATAATAAAAACTATTTTAGATATTTGAATTTTTATTTTTATTTTACAATCAGCGATAATCATAATTCATGGAAGTCATGCCCGATAATGTCATTAGTGGTGGATTTAGAGGGATATATATGAAAAGTTAGAACTTTATGAAGTGACATATATACCAATAGTAAATTTTGAAGGTATTATTTAACTTAAGATAGTTTATGACTCAAATATCATTTTCATCATTTTATCTTAAAAAATAAAATATGATAAAACATTATATTGACCGTTTGTCGTCAAAAATGATCATGCACCACCAATTTAATAGATTAATATTTGTAACCTGATTTTTGTTATTTACAATCTTTTTATTTTTTTAATATTTTTAAATTATCTTATACATAAATATTATTATGTTTTTTTCTTTCTTTCTAATTCACTTTTTTCTTAATATTTTATTCTTTTTCTTCTTCCACCTCATCGAACGATGATACCGAGGGGGCAATAACAATGAGCTGCTAAATTTCGGATTTTGATGATAAAATCAATTGGTAAATTATTTGACTTAATCTATATATTGAGATAAGTATGTAGGATTAACTACAATAGCGGTAAGGCGTAAAGCAGATGATGGGTCGGAATCGAAGATTCAGACGATACACCGGGAGCTAGCCGAGAGCTCATCTGAAGATCATCGAAAGCTTGTTGGAAGATCGCCGAGAGTTCGTTGGAGGATCGCCGAAAGAAAAATTGACATACCGGACTAATTGCTTGCCTTAATCGTAGTTAGAATTGTAAATTGAGTTAGGATTGGGAGGTGATCTCACTAACTCAATTAGGAGCCAATTGGCCCTTAACAAGGTTGAATTGGGTCGGATTGGATAGCCCATTCAACATCTAAAATCATGGTCGACGGTGGCATCGCTTGAGACTCGATCTTCTAAGTTAATCCTAAGATTATAAATAATAATATTATTATTATTTAAAAAAATAAAAGTTGTAAAAAAAAAGATTATGAATAATAAGCTTTCCAATTTAATCATGTGAATCTTAACTTAAGCACAAGATGTGAGTCAATTAGAAACAAGCTGATTAAACAAACCCAAAGTGAAATAGAGGGAGGGATTAATATAGGATCCGAAATCACTAACTAGTTTAAGACCATAATAAACATCTTAATAGGGTGATCAACAAATCTCAAAAACCCAAGTAATTAGGAATTGATATAATCTATATTAAACTCTAACATGATAGTTCAGAATCTGAGTAATTAGCCACTACCAAATTAAGCACGCGAAACGAAGAAAGAAAGAAAAAGAAAAAAAAGTAAAAAGAAGTTCTTTGTGAAGGCATTCACAGAGCAGTGATTCCCCCATTAAGAAAGGCTGCGGAACTATACTACACCAGCAATCAACCATGTCTTGCCATGTTATAATAAATCTGATATTATTTATATACATATACATATATGTATGTGTATATCTGTATATCAGATATATATATATGGAAGCATGCAGCTTAGAAAATTCACCGGTTTGATCGTCATGGCCACATCTCGCAGATTAATTCCTGGAGGTCGCGTTTCCCATAAGAATCGCCACCGGCAACTGCTGCTCCGCTCTAGGTCACGACGGCGTTTCGTCGGGATACGCGAACGAGTTGTTTCGAGACGTCTGCCGCGACCGCGGCGTCCTCGGGTGGTAGTGTTTCTGCCGGTTCCCCTTCTCGCCCGCCACCTCCTCTTCCTCGTCGTCGCTCGAGACCTTGCACTTCTCGCCCAGGATGATTGTTTTCTTCCATATCGAGTCCTCCGAATCACCTCCTCCGTTCCCGCTCCGTTCTCTCCTGCTGGTCCTTATCTTCTCCGGGAGCCCCTTGCCGAAGCTTAACGACAGCTTCCGCTTCGAGGCGGACGCCGGCAGCACAGTACTGGGAGGGATGGGGCCATGCGTCGCGACGTCGGGTGTCATCTCGATCACCGTCACTTGCTCCTCCTGCGCCTCCTGATGCGGTTCTCCTTCTCCTTGTTCTGTCGTCGCTTCGACTGTGGGTGTCGGGGTGGTTTCGGATGCGGGCTTTGCGACGGATTCGTTCTGTGGTGACGGTGGGGATGCAGATGGAGGGTCGCTTGGGGGCTTGCGCTCGGCGCAGAGCGAGACGATGACGACCATGGCGGCTGCGACCCACGCAACGACGAGGGAGATGAAAAGGGCCGAGTGGATCAAGGTGTGGGCTTCCGAAGGAAATGGTATACTTCTTCCCATGCTGGTTATGAATGAACAACGCGGAAGAAGCTTCTTCTCTATTCCAAGCACACAAATGGTGACAGGATGTCAGATCATCAAGTGTTCGATCGAGTTAACAACGATCATCACGAGGGCAAAGAAAAGAGAAAAAACAAACATCTTGTTCTCCTCTCGAACGAAACTGGTAGAATTTGGTGGATGATAGAGGAGAAAGAAGATGGGATCCCGGTGTTGATCACTCCTAGTGGTCGTAGGAGAATTGGTTGGTTCATCAAACTGAAATATACTATATTAAGGTCATCTTAGAAAAGGAAAGTCAAAAGAGAAAGCACAGCCACCCGTGGCAATCCATGAACATATAGTGTTGACTTTTCCTTGTATCCACATCGACATGGTTGCTTCTAATTGAGGAAAGGGGTCGAGTTTCATGTCGGAGCAACTGCTTCTGCTTTTGGTATCGGATTCGGCTTCTCGAACGAAACCTCCCCGGGACTACATCAACGATGACAGTGGTTGTGTCCAGGCCGGAGAGGTTTGATCCGATCAGCTGGTGACGAAGAGAAACGAAGGCGCCCGGTAGCAGTAACATGAACCGGAAAGCTCACAGTATCAGCATCCTACTACGGACGTTATTCTTGGTGCAGCCTGACAGAATCATATGGAAATGGAACTCAAATGATGTTCTGTGACCCGACACAAATGTGTTTTTTTGAGTGTAGCACTTGCATTCTTGATTGAATTTGGAATGGCATAGGCTTCCTCAATTCGGATGCCAGTGGAACAGAGCTGCAAGAAGATCATGTTTTTATACAGAGCCTGCACAACTCCTATTCTCTGTATATATTACTGCATGATTTTTTATGCAGAACAACTTGACGCAGAGTAGATTTACCATACTTTTTCATCAAGAATTAGAAATGTTCGAAGGGAAGATAAAGACGAAGTTTATTCTCTTCAAAAAGAATTCTACACAACATTAATTCTATCGCCTTATCAATGTGCAAAACAAAAGAATGGACTCTTTACAAAAATTAACCTCGTTTTGAGAGGAACCAAGAAAGAGAGCAAAAAAAAAAAAAAAGAGGAGATATGAATCGGATCAGTTAACAAATATACAAGGAAACCAAAAAAAGAAAAAGAAAAGGAGAAAGAATTAGTTGGCCAGCATTTCTGTCCTCCATTCCTCTTCAGGTGCATGTCGATTGAAGCTTTGCATGCTGTAACATGCAGATGATGGAACTGGCAAGCTGATGGATCAGCGGCGTCTGTGTTTAGGAAGAGTAAGTGTGATCGTGGGAGCAGGAAGGCTGATTCCAGCAAGCGTGGGGGATAGCCTCATATCAGAGTTTGGACGGGGAGATACGATGGGTTCATCAGGGGGAGCCGTGGAGCTTGGTGACAGGTTAACTTGCTCGAGTGCCTTAAACTGAAGATCCGTGGGGTACTTGCGAACACACCTAATGCGAGGCCCAGCTCCAGTTGTCCAGTTCTGATGGTGGTGATCGACCGATCCAGTAGTGGTCTCGACATTACTATCTTCAGGTACCGAAGAACATAGACGGCCCTCTTCTACCTCATTTTCACTCAGGTTTCCTACTTCATGTGATGTAGATTCCTCTGCTACCTCTGTGCCCTTATCCATATCTGTCATCGAGTTACTCCTGTGCATCTTGAGTGAAGGGTAGTCATCGTCGTCACCAGCAGGACATTTCTGAAGATTATTTGACAATACATCAGTCATCTTGTGGGATGCATTTTACCAGGAATCTAAGGAGAGCCTTCTTAAAATCATCTCCCTTGGTCATGCATAACAGTGTATCTAAAAGAGGTTTTCTTTTCAAGAAATTCTATTGCATGTGAGGCTAGAAACACCGCCTATCATTTGCTATGTAAATAGTTGATGAGGAAAGACAACATTACCTGGACATCAGTGAGGTCGACATTGTTGTCTTGAAGAAAGCTGATGAATTCCTTGAAATTTTCTTCGGTCGGGAGGTAATGTCCACTATATGGCCAAACAACCTACAGGAAGGAACCACAGGAAATAAGACAACAGAAAACATGTTGTCACTAACTAAACGATTGAGGTTTTGCTAATAAGCACCTTCAGAATTCCCTCTTTCACAATCAGTCTTCCTGCAGCTATGGTAGCTCCACCAGCAAGAAAACTCGAGTGGTGAAATGACCCCTTCATTTTCTGCTCAATACATGGAAGTGGAGAATTAGATTTCTGGAAAGGAATGAAACAGCAAGGGAAGATATTAAAACTACCAAGCAAACCAAGCATGATAACTAAAGAATATTTCCTGGTAAGTAACATAGCTGCTGACAGGTACAGAAGAACTAATTTGAAACATGGCAACTTTCTGTAATTAAGAATAGAAGTTTATGTGTTTCATAAATTATATTAAAAAAAAAATCCAAAACCAGGGATGTGAAATTTACCTGCCCCACGTACAATGTGCTGATTGTGCTGAGAACAAATATCCATTTCGAACCTTCGGTAGTGTCCACAAACGTTCCGCTTTGCTTGTATACAAATTTTCCAGACTCCAAAATGACCTCATAAGCCTGCCTTTCTTTCTGAACAAAAATGACATAGATATGAATTGACAAAGGTTCAGAGTTTCAAATTCGACGATCTAAGGTCATTTAACCAGCAAGCAACGTACCGGTCCAAGATAGTTAACACATTCCTGCTGAAGTTTGTTTCTAGGACAATTTGCAAGATTCACTTCTTTGCCATCACCAATGTCCAACCTTGAATTTTCCACCCAAAAAGAAGATCAGGACCAAATTAAGCTAAAACTAATCTAATAATAAGAGAAAAATGAAGATGTATGGATGTAAGTGAACATAGTTACCAGTAGAAAAACGGTTGCTTGCTCTCGCTCCTGAACCATTCGTCGTAATAAAGATGCAAATTGTGCCCGTATCGATGGCGCGGGTCAATCTGCAAGCGAAGACAATACCGGTTATTCATTGCACTATCATGGCTAGATAATTCATTTGCACCACAAGAGTTCGTCCCACTAGATGTCCTAGGGATTTGACTATCACTGAGAAAGTACTGGATTTGGTTCTCATTTATTTCACAAGAAAAGTATATTAATTTTGTAAAAATTGTCTTGACCTTCCCCCCCCATATGTTTAATAGAATCATTCACAGCAGGTAAGTAAAGAAAATTAACATACAGCTTCAAGCCAGTGTTGAAGTGCCAGCTTTTGTGCCTTGTTATTCTTGGACAAACCCTTACCAACCTACAAAAAGATAGAAAAGATGAATCACATAATTCCATTCAGGAAGAAGCTTGAGAGTGATACTATGGTGCATCTGCATATCAGAACTATAAAAACAAAACATTAGTGATTGGACTACCTTGGCTGCCCTCGTTAGTGCCCTTGCCCAGCGTGACGCTGCTGTCTCCGGCTTTGTACCACCGAAAAAAGATATTGAGCTGTGCTTGAGTGACGCAAAATCGAATGCCTTCCACCTGTAACCAAAAGACAACATACAAAAGATGATCAGAGAAAACCTAATGAATTGGTACCACCAATACCAACACAAGCCTTTTTATGCAAACTAACCATAATTCCTCAACAACAACTGCACAATCTGCCAAATTTCTTCGTGTCCGATAACTTTTGTACACCTTTTGCAACTTAACAGCCGCTGCATCGAGGTCTTTTATAAGCCTCAGGGACTCCAAGAGACAATTTTCTGGGTTCAACTTGAGATCTGCATCATTGCCAATGTGATCTGCAGAATAAGGTTCCCTTTTACCATCTTCCCTATGCTGATTCTTGGGTGAAACATTAGTTTCCAGCTTGGTTTGGTCCTGGCACCAATTTTTGAAGCTTAATGATTCTTTCAAGGAAGAACTCAATTTAGTGCTGGTCTCTGGCTCATTTTGCTTGCAGCTGTCTGATCCTGGGATCCGCTTGACATCCTTCTCCATCGAACTCAACGATCTAACATTCTCAACCTCCTCTGACAAATCGAAAATCTTGCTTCTCATGAGTTCAATCCAAGTGAACCAGAGCAACGAAACAAATAAGCCCATCAAGGTAACTTCAACTCTTCGATTTAGAAATTGCAAAAAATGTCTCCTGCCATACATAGCCAAAAAGCACCGGTGTCAGCTGCAACGAAGTAATCGATTTCCATGGTTGAATGTTGATTGATTGAGGTGAAGGCATTGATAGAAACATGGCAACATACTTCTCGGATGCAGGTAAAAAAAATTTCAAATCGTTCTCTAAATGCTGAAATGCACGGCGCGGAAAAGGGGGGTGTGAGCAACAAAAGTATGGTCCTGATGAAAACAAGAGAAACGAAGTTCTCGTCCTAATTGAGATTAATTTAGTGCAATTGCGTTTCCATCAATTGCAAAAAGAAAGCTTGTTCTATCTTCTTCAGAGTCCTGTATCCTCCAGAAAAAGAGGCAATTGAAATTACTGCTGTAACTCAATCGACCTAACAATGTTTATCAATTTGCAACGCACCGGAAATCAAATTACAGCAGAATCAAATCAATGCACCATAAACAACCCCGTAGCACACGGGATTAGAAACACCAATGACACAACCGATAGTTACAAAATTGGATAACAGGAAGACCTAAAAATCGAACTTTTAGCGCGAGAAAAGGTTTCTTCCATGTTACCTCTGAATCCGAGAAGAGAATGCGAGCAACCCTGGAAATGAGGAGAAGAAGCGCTCAATCAAGAGGGGCGACAAGAAGCCAAAGCAACCGGAAGCGAACAACCACCCGGCGGCTGACCGATTCCTATATTCTGTCGTGGATGGGCATGTCGATGTCGTCAGGCGGGACGAAACGAGTCGCCCAGAAAAATACGAAGGCAATGGACAAGACGGACTTCGAAGCCTTGCACAGTAAGTCCTTGGAGGGAAAGCCAAAGGGTGAATTCTTGCAGAAAATGCAGTGGACTGCAGGGGGAGGAGGGCCTGGGGTGGGTCCTCGGAGGTAGGTTTCTTGGTGGGAAATGTCGGGAGCAGCCAGGATTTTGATGCAGAAGGGGAACGCGGAGGGAGAGAGGCGAGGAAAGGGTCAAACTTCACAGTTAGAGAGGGCTTCTTGGGGTTTGGTTGTCAAAAGCAATGTGATGTCATGATTTGAGGAAGTCAAACATAGTTCGTGAAATCCCTGTGCTGTTGAGAAGAGACATATTTAGATTAACACGGACCCGCCGCGTCTCTACCAGTTAATGTCTAAATTACTCAATTTGCAACGCACCGGAAATCAAATTACAGCAGAATCAAATCAATGCACCATAAACAACCCCGTAGCACACGGGATTAGAAACACCAATGACACAACCGATAGTTACAAAATTGGATAACAGGAAGACCTAAAAATCGAACTTTTAGCGCGAGAAAAGGTTTCTTCCATGTTACCTCTGAATCCGAGAAGAGAATGCGAGCAACCCTGGAAATGAGGAGAAGAAGCGCTCAATCAAGAGGGGCGACAAGAAGCCAAAGCAACCGGAAGCGAACAACCACCCGGCGGCTGACCGATTCCTATATTCTGTCGTGGATGGGCATGTCGATGTCGTCAGGCGGGACGAAACGAGTCGCCCAGAAAAATACGAAGGCAATGGACAAGACGGACTTCGAAGCCTTGCACAGTAAGTCCTTGGAGGGAAAGCCAAAGGGTGAATTCTTGCAGAAAATGCAGTGGACTGCAGGGGGAGGAGGGCCTGGGGTGGGTCCTCGGAGGTAGGTTTCTTGGTGGGAAATGTCGGGAGCAGCCAGGATTTTGATGCAGAAGGGGAACGCGGAGGGAGAGAGGCGAGGAAAGGGTCAAACTTCACAGTTAGAGAGGGCTTCTTGGGGTTTGGTTGTCAAAAGCAATGTGATGTCATGATTTGAGGAAGTCAAACATAGTTCGTGAAATCCCTGTGCTGTTGAGAAGAGACATATTTAGATTAACACGGACCCGCCGCGTCTCTACCAGTTAATGCCTAAATTACTCATTTGCCTCCCCAGGTGCACCGTACCAACCGATTCCGATGGACGTTGGTAGAGCCTAAAGATGCCAATTAACTCTGAATTGGTCCGATCACATCAGGTTTGACCAACTCTGACGAGGGAATAAGAGGGATTGTAATATTATCTTGAGGACCAATTTAGAGTACGGGAATTAGGGGATGAATACGGAGTTACATTCTGTAACATAAATCTAGCGTCAGCCGTGTACTCGAATAGAATCCTGGAACTACTCTTCGCGTACGCCTCATTTTCAACGCAGACATCACTCAAGGTAGCATTAAACGTGCGGCTGGTGGTCTCCCCGTCTGAGGCACGAAACGGTCCGTTCCAACGAATGACCAAGACAGCTTGTCAAACCACGCGGCGAAGGGGCTCTCTCTGGAGTTGCTAGTCGACGACGTTCTCCGGTCCTGTCGATGTCATCGTTTTCCACTATTTTGGTAGGGAGGAACAGGTCAGCTCCGTACAGACAACGGAGAATTAGAGGTTGACTGAAGCCAACGTCGGTGAAAGACCTTGCTCCAGTACGCCGTTGACTCTCGGAAGGTCAGAATTAGTTGCGCTAATACATGATGTCGACGAGCATGGTGGCAGATTGGTTGACTCGGACCACGTTAAAGGAGGGGGAAAGAAATCTTCTGCTCGTCAGTCGATGAGGTTGAGGAGTTTTCCGCTCTTCGTTGGCCCCTTTATGATCGCATTCAATCACGGAGTCCCTTTAGGTCGCCGCCTGTCGACGAGGGTTCTCAATACGTACAAATTAGAATCACAGTTTTCATCCGTTGAACTCTCACCTAAACAACATGTGATGGATTGGATTTCAATTGCGTCGGTGGCCGGACTCGGAACAATGCGCCGAGCATCCGAGTCCGAGTTAACCGTCCTTGTCAAACCACAGAGCCCATCGCATCAATTTGTGACGATGGTGCGGTGGCCATCGCCATTCGTTCCCATGTTGTGGGCCATGCGATGGAGACATCCGGTGAGTGGGAGTTTGTCAGGGCACGTGTGAGGCGAAGGACTGTCCAACCAAATCTTATGGTACGCCTCGTCGCTCGCCGGTCTGAGAATGTCCGGGACAGTCTCATTGCAGGGAGAGCGCGCGAGCCCGTGCCGCACGATTCCGTCAAGGTGTTCTGATCGACGGCGGTGATTGCAGACGGGACGACTCGCCGTCTACAAGGATATGGGCGAATTGCCGCACGATTCCGGGAACTCCACCGGATTCCACGCTCAGGATATGGACGGTGGCCCCACGGTAGGATTTCCACTGGATGGACGGCTCGGCCTCGCCGAACGATTTAGTACTCGACCGGGATGGACGGTTGAGAAAGATAGCGCATGCTATTGGCCGGCGTCCGGCCGTCCTCGCCGAAGCTGTGGGGAGACGGCCGGAGCAGGGAAAATGGTTTCGTCGTCCTATTAGATCGGCGGGTCTTGCGAATTTCCGTAGCACGGCCGTCTATGTAGGAGGAGGTGAAGGGCATGGTGGAGCAGCTCCATGCTCGCAATGATTAATTATGCCTCCAGAAACTAGTTCGGACTTTGCTGCAAGTGCTTGTTTCCATTGTTTTGTCAGTCAAGGGACTGCATCAGCTGTTTTCTTGTGTGCTTCCTTTCTCTCCAACTGCAGTACTTTGTCATTTCAAGTCATTATGAGTCACCCGTTTCAAAGATGTTGCTGCTTGTTGGCGGTCTGCAATTATATTAAATGATGATTGTCGCTGAGCGCTTAAAGATTTGTATACAGTACTTGCAACGAAAATGGTAAAGATTGAGGTGAAATTAATTTGCAGATAACTTTAATGAATTGCCACGCATACTTTAACCATGCTGTTTAGGTCAATCAAATCGAGGACAGAGGTGGGCCTACACTTCAGTGCCATTTCTGCTGCAAATATCAACATTATTTGAGGATTAAAAAGGTGGAGTGCTTGCGTCAAATTGAGATTCGTTTGATATTTATAGAACCAAACATCCAAATTATTGGCATCAAACTATGATTTCTTGACATCAAATTTGTTGCATTTCTACTACTATAAATAGCATTATTAAGATTGTTGCTGATCTTAATAATCTTTCATGTATATTTTTATTTATTTTTATATTTTCTAAAAAGAAAATATTTTTACTTCAAACTTCCTCAAATCGAATCATTTTGGCTTTGATATCACTTGTTGGAAAGAGAGAATTACTCAAAAATTTAAAAAAATCTAAAATTAATAAATGAAGAAAATATTAAAAGATATTAAAAGATTAATAGTGTTCAATAATTTCATGGAGAAAAATAAAATTCAAGATTAATTATAAGATTCTTAAATTATCTCACCAAGTCAAAATTATATAGAATCAATAATACATAAAACATTTCTTACATCTTACTCTTTAAAAATCATAAAGATATATAAAATATTTATAAAAAATTAATTCTAAAATTTAGAATTTTCATTCCTTCTCATTCTTTGTCATCTTAAAATATTGACTTCGGACATATCAAAATATTTATCGATCTTAATAATACTAAGAGTAAGTAGAAATAATTTATAAGAGGCTAGAATGAAAGGTAAAGTTAAATTAGTGGATTCTCGTCTTCAATCCAATAATGTATTTAATATATACACATATATGTAATTTTTGCGTAAATAGAGCGATGCGTGTCCTTTTAAGTGGACAACACGATTTTAGATCGAGTATTCCAACGGGGAAGGACGGGTTGGGTTTTTGCAGCGGTGTTTGGGGAGTTCATGGCAGACACTACTTTTTGAAGTCTTTACCCGCATCCACTAATGCAAGAATACATACGTCATCCGTTTGAACCACGGTAAGTAATAAAGGAGCCAATCTCGTTTCGCCCCGCCTTATCACCCCCCCGAAGTCATTGTTAATAGTGGAGATTTGACAAAGAAAGTAACAATTCGGCAGGAATCCATTCCTTACTTTCGTCCTCCTTTGCGGGTTGCCCCGTTAAGCTCGTCACCCGTCCGCTCTACCTGCCTTGTGGTGAGAGCAATGTTGTGTGGGCCACACATTGGACCCGTATCCACCTTCATGGCTGACGTTGTAATCCACGCGCACGTGTAGCCCGTTGCATGGCACGTTTCGGGGCGGGGGACAGTGACATCAGCGATGCCCTTGCCCTTTAACCAAAGAACATCTGTGGCGCGTGGTGGGTCAGTGACGTCATCGGTTTCCCCCACCCCTATACCGTCACCGTCGTGTGATGTCACCTCCCATGTGACCCCCACGCCACCGTCGCCTCCGCCTCATATAATTTTGCCTGCCTTGTCTCTGATGATATAAACGCAACTTCTCGTCCCTCTTCATCAAGAATCAGCGAGCTCGATGCAGGGGGCGCTAACGATCGATGGGGACGAGGCGCCGGAGAGGAGGATGGAGCGGATGATAAGGGAGAGCCCGGTGGTGGTGTTCACCCGGCGGGGATGCTACACGTGCGACGTGATCCTGCGGCTGCTGGCGGTGGTGGGAACGCACGCGACGGTGATCGTGCTGGAGGACGGGGAGGCGGGGCCAGCGGCTCTGCCCGCGCTATTCATCGGCGGCGCGGCCGTCGGCGGCTTCGAGGGGCTCGTGGCGCTCCACCTCGGCGGTCGCCTCGTGCCGCGCCTTCGAGAGGCCGGCGCCTGACTCGCCCCATAGGCCGCCGAGGTCAATATTGTAATATTATCTCCATTTTCCCCGCTCGATATGACGACCGTCAATGAATGCATTTAACTAGTTACTCGCTTACGTAACCGCCCTGTGGTTGATACAAACCTCGTGCGACCAATCTCACGGAGGGTAGAACCGTGGGTAGACAATAAGCCCGATGGAAAAGGCGAGGACATAGTTGCTGCGGCCTGTAAATGGGGAAGGGAAGGGGTGAAATTAAACTGGAGAACGAGAGAAGGACATAGTTTACTCTGTATGATGAGTGCAACTATTAATCACGCTATGTTGTGATTTTTCCCCTTTTTTATATGAATTATTGAGAAGAAGGCAGTGGAAGGATGGGAGTCAGCATAAAGGTAACACACTAGGAAGGATGAGATCTAAACAATTTATAGTTAGGATCATCTATTAAGGTGTATCTCGTATTCGCATAATCAAATTTCAATTTGATATTTCCGAATTTTATTTATTCATCAGGCTTTGATATCATATTAAAAAATGTAAATAATTCTTCAAATATTAAGTAATATGGATCTATTATGTTCACACGAATGAATTTTTAGCATAATGCCAAGTTGCCGTGTCGGGCGAAGAAAGGACTGCGGGAGAGAACAAATGAAAGCTTACGTGAGATGACGTTGAAGCATCCATGCATCAGTTCATGTTATTGGTTTCTTTAGTAAAAGGAACGGACAAAAAAAAAGCAGTGGTGGAATCGGAGGATGAGATGGAGAGTGTGAGTGGTGCAGAGCAAAGTGGTCGTTGATATGACCAAAAAAAGAGCGAGGAGGTGTAATGTTATTTTTTTTGAATCAGTCATGGATTATTGTCCCACCGGCTCCGACCAAAGGCACAAACTTATGATGTGTATTTGCTGTATCTATTGAGTTCATAAACGTAATCGGAGGAAAAATTATATATATATATATATATATATATATATATATATATATATATATATATATATATATATATATATATATATATATATATATATATATATATATATATATATATACACACACACACACACACACACTTTAAGATCACATAAATTCAATTCTTGATTTGAATATGATCGCAAATATTAGAGTAACGCGCTTACAAAACAGGTTTTTATCTTGCATGTCATAGTAAATATCGGTTCGGACGTTACAATGTGTAGGTTTTTAGCGGAAGGCACGTGTGACTTGTGACTCCTGCCTTACAAATGGTTTAGCACCGCCTTCCCCATTTCAAACACAAAGCAATTCCTCAGGTGGAGGGGCGGGAAAGATAAGCCGAGCGGAGGGTGGAGGAAGAAAGTGGCATCGCGACTGCTGACGAAGGAGGACGAGGACTACCTACAGTGGTACGTTCCGATCCCGCTGATCTGTAGTTGGTTCACCAACCACGACCTCCCTTCGCCCTTGTTCTCTTTCCGGTTTGCCTATCTCCTTCTCCACCCTACCCTCTCTGTCGATCGCTTGGATTCTTGGCGTTTCTTGTGATTCTACTCTTCCACGTATCGTTGTTTCTTCGCTTTAGGATTTCGCCAAGGATTCTTGGTTCTTGAGCCTGCTAATTTCGAGAAATGTTTGCGGTTTGTTTCTTTTGGTGACGCTAAATAGAGGGTTTTCGCTTCTGGGTTCATGGTTTGAGTCGAACATGACATCGTATGTTGTGGATGTCATGTTCTTTTCTTCTTTTTCTTTTATGTTTCTGGAACCGATGGAAGAAACGAATCATCGTGATATCGGTAAGGAGGGTCTCGGTACTTGTTCTTGGGTAGGAAGGTTTTGGTTCTTGGTTTTGCTCCGAGGGAATATAAATAGAGAGAGAGAGAGAGAGAGAGAGAGAGAGAGAGAGAGAGAGAGAGAGAGAGAGAGAGAGAGAGAGAGAGAGAGAGAGAGAGAGAGAGAGGTTGGAAGGCGATATAAATTGAGACATTCTATGTTTGTTTGCTCGAATTCTCGATGGTGAAGTAGAGGACAAGTCTTCTGTTTTCTCGTTTCTTTGTCTGGTGTAAAAGAATGTTTCGGAGGCTTAGTAATAGAAGTATTTTGGTTGAGTTGGGAAGGGAATAACAGACGCCAACCACTCAATGCTAGGTTGTTCTTCCCAATTAGTTTAAGGTGTGGAGTCGATCGTGTCTTGATGGACTTCCGTTATACTATGCAAAGACCAGCCCGAATGTAAACTCTACTCAAGTGTGTGATGCAACATTTTACAAGTTACATCGAACCCTCGCCAACACTCCCGGCCACGGACCCAGATCTCTCAGACGCGTCAGACACTTGATCGACACCATTCAGATTCGTGCTGGAAGGGTTTGTGAGGTGCTACGGAGTCCCTCGGCGTCGCACGTGAGTCGGTGGTAATCAAATATAGACTTCCAATTTGAAAGCGTCGGCTGCGATCTCTCGTGAAGCAGTCCAGAACCGACCATCACATTCCATCGGGCAAACACAACCGTCCGATCCCAGGTGTAATCGTGCGCCCGGTCGTCCAATGCTTTACGCACCCTCATAAAGCTCCGCTTTCCGGAGTTCCCGCCCATATCACGGGAAAAGAAACGGATCCCATCCATCTGGTTATCGGACGTCGCCCGTCTCTCTCTTCTCCCTCGCTTCCGCTTCTGCTTCCGCTTCCGCTTCCGCTTCGTGTTAGTTTGCGGGGATCGCGGTGAAAGCCGATCCACCGCTTTCCCCTCCTCCTCGGCACCGGATCGCTCCTCTTTTCGTTCTTGTTCGTCGCCTTCTTCGTCGGGCTCGCCTACTTGGCTGAGGCCGGGGACTCGGAGGCGGCCAACGCGATGGAGTCGCGCAAGGGATCGGCTAAGGAGGGCACCTTCGCCGACATGATCGACCGCGTGCTCAAGGAGGAGTTCCCAGAGAGCGAGCAGAGTGGCGGTGGTTCGTACGAATCTGAGCTCCTTTACTCTTTTTGTTCTTTGTTCCTATGGTCGGTTCCTTGATGCGTGCCTGCAAATGTGATACGGGAGGAAGCTGATTAGGGTTCTTGAAGGTTGGATCGATGCTTCTTTCGTTGGTGGTCGGGGATCTTGGCTCTTGATTTCGGTGCTTTCATGAACTCAGCACCGAAATCAAGAACCAAGATCCGCAACCACCAGTAGGAATCGCAGAGTTCATGAACGAAGCGGGTGTTTGGGATCCCTGCTGGTTTCTTTCCCTAGTAAAAGAATTAAACCTTTTGCTTCATCAATCATGGTGTTATTTTTTTCCTTGCCCAAGTTAAATCGTGAAACATGTTGCTTTTTCACTTTCATGGATGCTGAAATTGCACAAGGGATTAGACCTGTGAAGAATCAGAGAATGGGAATCATACGGCCGTTTGTTAGGGCTGCTTTGCAACGAGTCGATAGATTGGTCCATTTGTGAGATCTGAAGTTCAAATTTATCCCGACTCCCTGGAAGGTTGTTCACATTTAAGCGTGTCTAGCCTGGTTATGCTATGTCGGTTGTTGTATTATGTTTTGTACTTAAAAAGATTATGCCACCTCCAACAGAACATTCACTTGTTTTCTGATCCTTCACGTTCCAACCACCAGATTTATCTGCAATGCTATTAGGCAGATGTACACCATATTTAGACTTTATTTTGACTACAACTGGATTTAGCCATTTTACTTCTTCAGTTCTTCTCCAGAAACGGACCCTGGTGGCTTCAACAACAGTGTTGCTGAGAAACAGGTATAACTTGTGCAAACATTAGTAATTTGATGCTAGATGAGTTTGATATTTTGATTACATTTCTCGTCTTGCATATAACTTTTTTATTTCAATTGCATGCAAGAAGCTGTTTCTTGCTGTCTTTGTTGGTTAGAATTTTTTCAAGACGATGGCTCAAATACGTCTTGCATAATCAACTTTTATTGATGGATGTTAAGTCTTTGTAGTTGTTGCCAGATGAATTTATCCATCTTATTTGATACATTATGTTGTAGAAACCGGCATTATTGAGTTGATTTTTTTGATACAAATTATATAACATAGCAAGGATTGAAATATCGTATTGTATTGGTACCTTAAAATGAAAAAAAAAGAGGGGAACGATGACCAAGAAACCATAGTGACAGGATTGAACAGTTTATCGATCCATTTATATTCATATATTTCTGACAGTCACTGAAGAAACCAAACTGTTTTTTGGCATCATATCTACCTTCCATCTTGCGTATACACTAGGTGCAGTTTCTACTTAGCTACCCGCCTTGGTGTCTATAGCACTGACTGACTGTAGTTTTGCCACCTATCTACTTGGGAGCAGATTCTTAGGTGAATGCTTCTTGTTTAGTTTGTAGGTATGTATTATCTAGCATTCACTTGTTGCTAGTTGTATATGTTTTCATTCAAGGGCTGCTTTAGTGCTTATGCAGCTTCTTGATACTGAATTTACTTGAGAATAGTATGCATGGTGAAGTTCCATTGGCTTGAATGTTAATTACCATCACTTAGATATCTCTTTTGAGGAATTGACATTAGCAATGTATATTCTGAGAACTTGAGGTGGATAATTACATGGCTTGAGTTATTTTTTCTGCTTTTCTTTATTGGGCAGTTCTTGAGACTGTAGCTAGAGTTACATCAAAGAAGGACAAAACCAAAGAAGAGAAGTATGTGACTCTGCTTTGTAAAATATTCTTTAGTTATATTGCTCTTCTCTTCTCCATCTCCTTCTCGATCGCTTGTATATTGGCGTTTCTTGTGATTCTGGTGATTTCGCCAAGGATTCTTGGTTCTTGAATCTGCCGATTTCTCCCGTGGTTTAAAGATTCGCTGGGGGAAGCAGATCTTGGTGACGTTCGGGGTCGTAGGATAGGCGTTAAAGTTTTTATCTGGCTTGTCCCTTTAAAGATATTACACTTGCAGACTCTTAAACGGTTTGATTGTGTAATTGAAGTCTCATGTGTGCAGCACGAACATGCATTTGAATTATATCCATGCACCAGGATAACACCGGTGCAGGTTACATTTGATATATGCAAACTCTTACATTTTGACATTCATCTCTTTTTTTGTGCTTAGAGAATTGATGTATCTTCTAGTTCTATGTTCATCTATTTGTTTGGTAGTAGTGTCTTCTATACCAAAAGATAGTGGACATGATCTCATCAGCTTTATTTAACAGCTTATTCTCTACTGTTCAGATCAATGGATGTAACTTAGTCAGACACTCCTGGTCGTAGCAAATTGTGAGGTTGTGAAACCAGAGACTTGAGCTGCAAAGCACACATACGGTAAGTGTCTTGGTCATTGGTTATTTTGCTTTGCATGTTTAATTTAGCATCTGAGCTATGAGAAATATATTTATTTATTTCCTCAAGTTTGAAAATTGTAGTTGGTTATGGTTGTAAAGCTTGGAAGGGTGGTTTTTGAAGACATTGTAGACTGAACTATCATGTTATATGATAGTTATAACAATTATCATGCTAATTGTTATCCGACAAGCAATTCTCATTTGCAGCTTGATGAAATATCACAATCTCCCTATGGGAAAAAGACAAAAGCAATTATGCATCATAGTGAGCTACAACATTTTCTTCACAATTACATCGTTTATTAACGTCTTGTTAATTTATTGTTTGGACTGGATTTCAATTCAATAACAACTTCAATAGCTAAATAGAATTTTCTTCTAGGAAGTGAAGATCCTCTGTCTATTAACTAAGAACTAAATTAAGGTAAAAATAGTAATAATGCTAGAAATAAAGCATCAAGTAGCTAAACATGCTTTTTTGGCTTGTCATCACTGACATATATTAAGCTTACCAAACTGATATCTGTGTATCCATTGCTCATGATTCACTTTTTACTCTGCTTTTGGCATCCTAGGTACCACCCCCTTGTTTAGTTGGACCGAAAGGTGGTTGACATTGGGTAAGTGTGGGCGAAACCCAGTACCAAAGTTGTCCATCCCTTCGGAAATAGAGTTGGCAGTCATGGTAAGGGTACATACCATCTTGAATTGCCTGTCTTTTGCATTCCCCATCTTGAATTGGAGCATATGTTGGAATTGCTTCATGAGTTATCCAAGATGTATGCAATCGAAGAAGACTAATACTAAACAAGTTCTCATGTGCAAAAAGTATGGAATATAAATTAAACTTACGAACATCTTAGTAGTTAGCTTATATTAGTTATATTAGAACTGATGTAACTACATTTTATTTATTATATGTATAATCTTTTTTTTTCAGTAACCATTTACATAGTAGGTATAACTAGGAGAGCGAGGAGACGGGGGAAGGAAAAGATGAGGAGGGAGCGACCAAGGCAAAAAAAAATTAAGGTTGAAGGGTGAGAAGCAAGAGAGAGAAGAGAAGAGAGGAAGCCAGTAGGAGGCTGAGGTGGGAGAGGAAGGCAAAGCAAACGAAGAGAGTAAAGGGCAATGGAGGTTGAGGTGGGGAGAGAAAGGCAGTTAAGGGGGAAGAGAAAGGCAAAAGATAAAGGAGGACAAGACAAAAGGGCAATGGAGGCGGCGGCTAAGGGGGGAGAGGGTGTAATGCCCAGAGTTTCACGCATATTAAATTATAACTAATGTGATAATATGCCCAGAGTCTCACGCAGATTACATATATATAATTCTCATTTACTGTGATGTTTATATATATATATATATATATGATAAATGATATACTTTTCAAAAATATTATTATTAGTATTTTATAAAATGTTGATCGAGTATTCTTAGTATTCTTCCTAAGAATCAATGTTTACTTTAAACATATTTTATTATAAATTAAAAAAATTCTTAATTAAGTCTCTCAATTATAAAATGTTGATCAACATGCCTTTTCACTATCATTTTTATTTTGAATTAAATCAACTAAAGTATAAAACAATGATCATATAAATTATCATATTCATAATATATTTTAACAAAATATTTTAAATGATATCATTTGATGTCATAAATATTTCAAATTATGATAAAAATATATTTTATATATGTGTATATGATGATAATGTACAGTAGGGCACATATGTATGATATGAGAGTAAAAGTTCATAAATTTGCTATATTTTCTACATTTTAAATTATTTTAACATAAAATTTTATCTTTTTATTTTGGTTGAGAGGTTTATCGTTGGTTTTAAAATATTATATACACGAAGATATGTTTACTTAAATAAAACTATAAACATACTTACATCTTATTTTGCAGAAAAATGAACACATATGAGATATTTTGTGTGTATAACATATCTCATATTTGTTACATCTTATTTTGCATCCTTATTTTGCATCTTATTTGCAGAAAAAGTTCAAATTTTTTTTTTATTTTGCTTAGTAAATTATTATGCTTTATTTTTAAGATTATCTATTTTTTTTTGTTACACCTATTGATAGTTATAAAAATATTAAATAATGACATCATAATATAATATATGGGTGGGTGGATTCACTATGTTATATTTGACATGATTATAAAGTACTTGAGAATCTATATTAACGTAGATATGAACGATGACATATGGATATTTATGTAACTTTCAAACATGTTATGTAGACATTTTTTTATTGAGGTCATAATTATTTATAAATATTAAAATTAATGATTAGAGAGAAAAGGCGAAGGAGGAAGAGGGAGGCGGGGGACTATCCACCACCTCTCTCCCTCTTCTCCGTCACCTTCCCATTCTCCACTGTCAAATTTCTCTAATGATCTTTGTTCAATGAATTAAGTTTAAGACCCTTCTATCTAACTCCCTTTTACCTCTATCATTTCAGATCAGGTGGTACCACTGACGAGAAGAGCTAGAAGGTACGACGTAGCTCTACAATTGGGAGCATCTAGAGTTAGCCTGAAGCTTCTACAATTTATACCAGGCTGAATTAAAATGTTTTTTTTCTACAACAAATGTGTCATGTTAAAAAATTTGTCACGAATATACGAATAAGCAAGGTTACCATACCTAACATGTCAAGTAGTTCTATTTTCAAGGTTTTTAAATATTGATTTGTGAATACAGGTCATAAAAGTCAAATATAAAGAAATTAAACACCTTGTTGGTTATATTATGCTTCATAAATTGTTGAAATGATCAACAATTTATGATCACCAGTAGACATCACACAGGACACACATCTGCAAAGGTACAAACTAAACACCAAAACAAGCATAATACTAGATACGTGATTCTATCCCTTGACAAATAAATTTAAGTCTATTGGCATAAATCTCTTACGTGAAGTACAATTAAATATTATCTCAATTACAGCCAAAGTATTTTTTGCTATGAACATCCCAATCAAATGAACAAATAACAAATTGAAAATAATGTGTAACAGTCAATTTCTGCAAGCAGAGATATCAATTTCCTTGGATATAGCCAAAAAACATTATTGAAAATAATATGCCTATACTATCATCAGCAAATAATGTGTAACAGTCAATTTACAACAAAAAAGGGAACTAGTCAAGAAAAACAATTGCAAAGGTTTCTACATGTGAAAAAATGAAAAATCAAAGGAATGAAAAATGAAAAGGCACTCTATTTTTAATAAAAAATAAGTTATTCTTAGATCTCCAAATTTCTAACTAGATATTCACATAAAGGAGACGAATAATATCACATCATGTGATAATGCAGTAAAGGAGGTGTCATTTTCATGAAGCATTAGGCTTAAAACGACAACAAGAATGATAGCTTTCTAATTTTTTTTATTTTATCAGAAAAATGTTACTATTATATATCCCTTCATTTTGTTTTAGCCAAATGGGGCAATATTTTTGATAGAAGATATTACCAGCCTGAAACATGTTGAGTAGATGAATATAAAATCTGAAACATCATTATTCACTATTATTAGAAAGTAAAACCTCTATTGTTGGGAATGATATCGCATTCCAGCCTGTCCAGTTCAAGAATATCTACTAAGTATTGTCCTGAAAACTACCCTCTCAATTTTATGAGTCATTACCCAGAGACAAACCTTGAACTTCAAGAATGGAATTAAGAAATTTTATTTAAGCATGCAGAGAAAAATAATAGAATATATATTAACATACAAGATGGGCCATATGGTTCAGAACCAGTCATTGGTTGCACTAGTCAGATTGATCATTCAAACTTTGTTCAATAATGTTCCTTGACAAAGCAATAAATACCAATTGACACATGCCAGTTCGATGAGTCTTAAAAAGTTGACTACAACTTTTCTTATTCAGAAAGTGGTACAAATAGTTTAAATCCGGAGGAAAAATCAGTAACCAGTGCTATCAAAGTCAAGATTCAGATCTATTTTTCGTTCCAGATCCATCTTTCATTTCTAACCATCTAAAATTTCCTATTAGCTCAGTGGAATATCTAGTAGAATGTATAATTCTAATGAGTTCCGACTTAAAAGGGCTGGAAAAAAATTGCAAGATACTAAGAATACCATCATAAAGTCATATTTGGCAGAAGCTCAAAGATTAACCAATTACATTAATATAATATTTCCACAAGCAGCAAGATTATTTTTTTATTTTTTAGTGAAAAACTGTAGGACATACAAGGCCTCTACTTGGTATTACCTAGAAGCTATCTAGAAAAGTCTTAAAGACTCAAAGATGTGTGAAGCCAACTTAAGAAGGAAAAGTTTCATTCATCTATTTGTTGCTAGTTTAGTCTCTTATAAAGAGTTTTGCGTTACGCATAAAACATCCAACCTGATATTGAGTGTTGGTTAATGAGGAAAGGAGGTGATTTTGCCTGTTACATCTTTTTAAGAATAATCCTTCTGGCTAAATTGCTCAAGCATTTCATGTTGTCTTCATTTTTTCATTCTTGTTTAATATCTTTCACTATAGATATTATCTTCAGATGAAAAAAAGATTTTTTAAGTATTGTTGTCAACCTAATTAGGTTCAGACAAGATAACTAATTCTACTGATGTAAACTTAGGATAATAGAGATGACATTGTATAACCTTGTACTAGAGTGAATTGTCTAATTGGAAGGCTACCTCAATGATGACAGTGTCAAATGTATATGTTCCTGTGCAAAAGTCAAGCCACATGAAAATATTATTTTGTGATCAACCTTCAACATACATAAAGAATCTTATCTGAATACTCTAATCCAAAACACTTCAAAGTTTCAAATATTAATGTTGCACTGCACTGTGGACAAACAAGCACTAGGTTAAGCATATTTCTTATTTTCATAATCAATTTGATAAATTATTCTCTCAAACTCAGATATAAAAGAAAATTTTGTAACAAACAGAGATAACTTAACAAACCATATTTACATATCATTATCAGTTTGCAATATATCAAACAATTAGTCAATAATTAAAGGTCTACAGATCATCTCAATATGCTATGTATCAAGCGATGTCAATTATCAAATGACTACTAAAATAAATCCAAATAACTGTGGCAAAATCATTATTGACTTGCTTGTATTTTATGCAACCCCATGTCAAAGTGTTCATCAAAGAAATAGAACTACAAAACATCAAAAAATAAAGGATCACAGAGTTCAGCAAAATGATTTACCTTATTATACAATAAAACTCCTGATGAGAAACAAATATATTATTTACTGATTTCTGTGCCAGCTTGCTATTTGTATCAAATTTTGTTCCAGATCACAGTTGGTCTGACTGTCTGAGAATCTGGACATCTGAATCCATCCACACTAATAGTACACAATGTAGAGAACTCCTAACACAACAATTCAGCCAAAGTCACCACTGGATAACATTTTCTATCGGCATATAGAAAGATTTAAGACATGAACTAGAAAGCAAGGCTCTTGATAAAGTTCTACGAATTAATTATGATTTCACCTGTTCACCCTATACAATTGTTTTCTAAGTGTTATGAAACTCAAAGTTCAACAATTCACCTTACGCTAGGCTTTGCCGAGTACTTTCATATACAACTATTGTTAAAGGGAACAATTAACTGAAACTTATCTAGTTTTCTGCTCGCTCGATATCTCAGCTGCGGTTTTTGTTTATCTAACATGGCTAAGACAAAACTTTTGAAACATAACCTGAATACATCAGAACTTGATAATGACAAACAAACATAGAAGTGGCAAACTTGGGTTGATGCCTCGATGTCAGGTTAAGTTGCGTAGGGCTGAAGTGAACCCAACAAAAACCACTGGTAGGGTATAATACCTTAACCTTAACCTAGACCCAGACCAGTGCATCAAAACATCCAAATTGGACCGATCTTGCTGATATACTGCTTTAGATTCAGAAATTATTGTGCACTTTTTAGTTGCAATGTATTAGACCTAAGCAACTTTGTATTGGGCCATATATTTTTCAACATATTTTACTTCTTCTTGAAGTTTTAACTATTAATTGAGCTAGTCAATGCAAATATTTGATATTGGACCTTAGACAATAGTAGCAAAAAATTTAAATAAATACAAAATGTCTTTGTAAATACTAAGCTCAAAAAATTATAATTAAATTTGAGTATGGAATTGTATATTTCTTAAAATTTAACAACAGTTTCTATATTTTTGGTCCTTCATATTAGGAAAATATGTAAAGGCTACAAGTTAACTCCATAAATTAATTGTCAATAAAACTTACATAATTCACAACTTTGATCTGTGGGTCAAAAGTAGGACTCCAAGATGCAACATGTACACTCCCGTCGGGTCATCTTCTATGGATAGGACGAATTGATACTTCAGGTTTGTGGTTCAAGAATGCTAGCACTAACGAGTCAAACACATTACTTAAAGATTTCATCTCCAGAAGTTAATATTATAAAATTTAAAAGAAATATTCAAGAACTGAAAACTAATAAACGAATCTGTGTGCGACCAAGAATTGCTATCGTGGCATACCTTATACCAGTAATCATCCACAAAGCAACGTCACATTGAGAGAAGCGAAACGAAGAGGGAAAACGAAACGGCGAACTCGTCCCTCCTCCCGAGAGTTATGGCTTACGTTCATATCTGAAACCCCAAAAGCAAAGAACAAATCCTCATCAAGATCACGATCATATGAACCCCGCAACCAAAGAACAAACCCTCGTCAAGATCACGATCGCATGAAAAGCCTGACCAAGAAAGATAATGAGGGAACGAAAAGGGGAAGAGTACCCTTTCCCATACGTCAGGAAATAGGTGCCATAATTTACAGAGAACACATCTTCAACATCCATTCCCATAAATGCCTGTAAGATGAGAAGGAAAGGCAGTACAAACAAAACAACATGATTCTTCCGTCGATCGCAAGGTTTCTAAGATCAAATTAGTGGATCTTGAAGCCCAGCATTCATTTCAACAGCAAAAGAACCCCTCTCCCTCGTGCACCGCCATATATCCTCGAGATCTTTCATCAAGAATGGGACGAGAAACGGATCCAACGCTCAGTTCTTGCATAAGGGTTACTACAGATCCGATTCATCTTATCACATGTGGACCAAATGCGAGAGAAAAAGAAGATTAAAGACAGAACCAAGAATAAGGGTTAGCGACGCACCTTGGTCGGCGGCGAAGAGAGGTGGGCAGACCGACCGCGCCACCGTTGCGTGCCCCCTATGTTCCGTCGCCCCTCGCGATCTTGACGAGGGTTTGTTCTTTGGTTGCCTCCCCCTATGTTCCGTCGCCTCTCGCCGTGAAACCGTTTTCGCCGGGCGGAGAGAGAGAGAGAGAGCCGGTGAGACTGAGAGGCGCAAGAAATAAAGAGCAGGAGTTGGCCATGTGGGACCAGTCATTTACCCACGAATCAACCCGACTAGTTATTACTCAGGTATAAAATCCATTTCAAATATACTGATCTATTATACTCTCGTCTACAATGCAATTCTATATATATATATATATATATATATATATATATATATATATATATATATATATATATATATATATCATTCAGCCTTATCATTCGATCTGAAAACTTTGAATAGGCTCCATATAAAAATTGCAATTAATAATATATTCTATTAGTAATTTTATTTGATTGAATCAGATATACTTGGAGAGGTCGACGTGGGCATGCGGTCCCCCCCCACCGGCGAACGTTCCTGTCGCAAGGGTCTGTTAAATCGTTCAAGCACGCAACTGACAGCTCTCCCACTCCCCTCACATCGTAACGTCATCTCCAGCTGTCAGAACGTGTGACCCGCCACAACTTCGCTCGCATCGTAGAAGCTTCACTGCTCTCGTCCCGAGAGCTCTTAATCCGACAACACACTCAGGAGGTCCATCGCACAATCGTTATTATCAGACATGTCTTCCAACAATCTTCACAATCCACAATCAGAAAAAGCGCACTGAAAAATAAAATTGCACATACAATTACAAGAAAAATGACAACAACAATTCATCGATGTCGAACTATCGGATTTGGCCAGATTAATTCCCTTAATTTTACACGTCGTACCTTGTTCTAATCTTCTTCTTCTTCTTCTTCTTCTTCTTTCGGTCGTGTACTATCGGAATGGTAATGCTGAGCGAGTAGTGATTTGGTCTAGGAGATGGTCCACTTCCAGATCTTGATGCGGAGCTTGACCTTGCAGGCGGCGTTCGGGGAGGACGCCACCGGCGCAGCTTTCCCCTTCGGCACGCCGATATTTATCCCCTCGCACCGCACCTGTATCCCCATCTTCTTCGTCTTCAAACCCCCGATCTTTACACCCACCTTGGTGTCCACGGCGATCTCCAGCGGCAGGCTGGTCTTCTTCCTCAGATCCGACGCCGCCGTCGAGTCCAGCGTCTGGCCGCTGGGGGCCGATAGCTTGGCGGCAAGATGGGTGGTGTTCTTCGCTTCCTGGACGAAAGCGGGGAAGGACCCGTCGCCGACGTCGACATCGCCGGAGAAGACGGAGATGGAGGCCGCGTCGTAGAGGTAGACAATCTTGGCGTTGGGGTTGCGTGCGGTGACGTTGAGGTCGAGGCGGGAGGTGAGCTGGCCGGCGCCCGAGACGTTGAAGGCGGAGAGGCGGAGGCCGTCGACCTCGAAGGTGGGGCGGCGGGGTCGGTAGATGACGTAGAAGACGCCGGCGGCGATGGCGGCGAGAAAGACGAGGGCGACGATGATGAGGGTGAGCCAGAGGCAGCAGGAGCAGCAGCAGCCCCGACGGCTACGACGGCGGGGCGGCGGCGGCTTCCGCGGCTGGGGACGGTAAGCCGGCAGCGTCGCGCTATACGTCTGCCCCTTTGTCGGCGGGAAGGAGGGGGCCCCTCCTGCGCCGCCGCCGCCGCCGTTGAGGGCCTGGGGCGGTTGGGGGTTAGGCTTCGCAGAAGGGTATACTCGATCCGCCATTGCCGCCGTCGTCGTCTTCCTCGCTGCTCCTCTCCCCGACTTTCTCCCTCTCCACGGATTCCCGACTCAGGGTTCGGGTTCTTGCCAAGCAACAGCAAGTTCTATAGAAGAAGAACGTGCACAAGAAGAAGAAGGAAAGCCAGGGCTCGAGCACGAGCGCGGCCCACCCACTTTGGCGTCTCGTGAAATTTACCATCAAACTTCAATAATGTTCGTCCGATCACGATCAGACGGTCCACAATTGGCTACTCTATGCTTTATAAATCGTGCCCAATTTAGCGAACGAGAAAATGGTCGGTATAATTATGGTCGCCCGATTAAAACCAAACGGCCAGAAGTCAACTAAGCTGTGCCTCAAGATTCGCGCACTGCGTATAACAAAAATAGATTTCGTTGAGACATCCACGTTATGTATCGTTAGGTGGCTTAGTGAGGAGACTAGAAAATAAATGACAAGTATGAGGAATGCTTTGACCACTCGTGCTTGGCAATTATTTAGACGATGACCGGATGTGAATCATAAAGAGAATTATGATGGTAATGGTATGGACGGTGATGATGAATGGATGATAGAGTCGGGGAGTGACACATGTTTGACAGGTGCACCTCACCTTCGCATCCACCAACCATTAGAGCCATCATGACGTAGTTGTCACCCTCACCTATTTGTCAAATAATATTTGCTCATGATTGGCCACGGAATCAACGTTGGGAGACAACTATGATGAGTTATTAAAGCTTAAAGTCTCCCTCTCAATGGTGACTGTTCTCATGTCTTCTAATTTACTTGAATTAAATATTCCTTTTGGTGGTGATCAAGTCCGTGTGTGGGTAGGTCAAGTTAATCTAACTCATGTTTATTATAATGAGTCGAAGAAGAATTTTTCGTTGTTCGCGAAGTCATATTTTCCTACAAAGAAAGAAATAAAGAAGAAGATAATGATGATTTAGCACCTAAAACAACCACATACTAAACGTTTTCTTATTGAGTGAGGTAGTCATTCTGTCTCAAAGTACTAAATGGTTATCAGCATCATAAGGGATTGTGATTAGCCATAAATCCAGACTAATGTATGATAACCATTAATTGTTGTTGTGGTTTTGCGCGCAAAGCTTCGGCAATTCGTTGATTCGAGAGATCAAAGCTCAATGAGTCGACTCGCAACTCGGTCTTTATGCTGATGGCAACGATTTGACTTCAGTCAAAGTTTCCACTGGTGAAATGAGCAATGATGTGGTGGTAGCCAACTATCCAGAGAGAGGCCAACTAAAGCTGACTCCAAACCTGGAGCACGTGTTTCCAGTTGTGGACTGAACAAATAGAAAGAGGCTTAATGGGAACGACTGCCGACACAACAAAAAATTGTTTTTCTTCTTTTCTCTCTCTCTCTCTCTCTTCAATCTAAAGTACAGTAAAGCTTTTCATTGAAGACAGCAAGGTCAGAGGTTGGAGAGACAGCTTGCCATGAATCATGCTTTTGGACTGTATTTTCTCTTTGCATTTTTTTAAGATTTTGGGATTTTGTTTTCTTTTCTCTCTTTTAGTTTTTTTTTGGGAAAATTTACTCCATGGCAAACATGGAAAGGAATGATAGTTCATCTCCACATGCTTTTGAAGTAGAAACGACACCTGATATATTAATTTTATGTTTATGTTTTTTTTCTAAATTATTCTAGTGTGGTATATATACCATGAAGCTAGGAGATGCATGTATAAAATCATAATAATGTTCCAAAAGAGGGTATATGTGTAAGAAAATTGACATTTTAGGAAGGGGTTACATACTTGAATATGTACTTTTTAATATGCAATCATGCATCCAAAACACCCCAAAAACTAGTTCTAAAAGAAAAGGAATAAATATGACACAAGGAAGAGAGAGAACTATGATCTTATCTATTACCATGTATTAGTGTTTGTGCAAGCAAATAAAATAAAATAAAAAGAACAAATAAAAGTGGGTGTCAATTTTATCCCAATTAGTCGTACAAACTTTAGGAATTTGATGCTTGCTTTTTTATCTTTTTCTTTCTTCTTTCTTTCATCTTCTTTGTGGAGCATCAAAGTTTGCTTTGGATTGAAGGATAGTGGAAAGAGGGAAACAAAATTCTTGTTAACCTCAAAGGACATAAAGGCAGTAAGGAATATGTATCACAAATAATAGTTGAAGTCATGCTCAGTAACATTCAATTTTACTAGTCAATATTAAAAAGGAAAATATAAATTATCCCAATAAAAGAGAACTTTCAATGTAGTGGAATGCATCTAATGACAAAATAATATTTGCTCATGTCAGAGTGAGAAGTTGTTAGGAATGTGTGGACACTTACTGGGCTTCTATTTCTAAAGCCCAAATATAAAGATCAAATTATTCTGATATGGATGTAGCATAACAGCAGCCACACCTAATAGATTATGGTCTTTGTGATGTGGTAGCAAATCTATACTGTAAGGAAAGCAAGGATGTGGAAACAAGAGGGATTAATCTTATTTCTGTTAGATAAGTGTCTTAATGACTAATATAAAATAAGTATTTTATGCCCCAAATGTACTAAATACAGATAATATTATACAGAGTTAGGAGAAGGTAGAACTAAAAACAAGTCCATACCTCTGATCAATGGCATCCATCTCCATGAAAGATCGAATCCATGTGTTAATTCCCAGACAACAGCAACTGATCCATACTGCACACTGGGGAAAAAGAAATCCATCTTGGAAACTGCTCTGAGAAATGGTAATATTGCTTGATAAAACTAATCGCTGCAGGTACAAATGAGCAGTAAAAATAAAACTGTAGCACTTGTTGTGTTCTCCTAATGAGGACAGGGAGGCAAACAAGAGAATATGTGATGAGACTGCACCTGTCACACTTATTATTTTCATTATATGCAGAGAACATACAAAAAACTATTCTGCATGCACTTGATAGGAACAGCCAGTCAATGTGATATCCAAATTGATGTCCTCTTTCTGTAGAACAATAAGAGGAACGATAGATCAGTTTACAAGAAATCTCCGGTGTTAGAAAGGTTTTGTTCGATCAAATGTTTGTCCAGCTGAGCAAGTGGAAGCTTTGTTTTGCTGAACAAAGTTGAGTTAGCCATTGCTGAGCTTATATTCCTCATTTACTCGGAACAAACTACATCCTTTCGTGTCATGTAAGAGCTGTATCTTGGCAGACAATGAACAAACTCCTTTGGCAGTAATTTCTTAGCCATATATGTTCACCGTCAACCTAAAAAAGAAGAAGAGATGCTGCCATTAGCTCCTCTAAAAAGAAGATACTTCAACACCTGACCAGAACAGCACTACAAGTTCCAGATCTGGCGACTATATTGGGCACAACTTGTCCTGACGTTACAGCGATATTTTGTAAGTGACAGCACTCGTATGACTTTGTCTGCACCACCACAAGAGGACAGTCGGACATCTCCGGTGATCATGGCTCATTACCAATGCTCTTTATCTCAGTGGTGAGGAGGACCACACACAGAAAGAGTAGATGGTTTTGCAATCCTTCACTTTACCGGTTGTCTATTTTTCCTTGAGCAGTTGCAGCGGTGGGATGGGTGTTTTGTTGTGAAGCGTCGGCATCACTTTAGACCTAGGCTGCATCATCAAGAAGAAAAACAGAAATAATGGCAGGGCATTCGATGCTGCAAAGATAGCGCATGAGTCACATGATTCCCCAAATATGTTCTTGTTGTGTCTGTATGGCCTCAGTGACAGAATCTATGAACACTGCCTGTATGATCCAGAAGATGTCCTTTGCACATATCTTTTTATTGGTAAACAAGCAAAGTAGTGTGGATCGGTTGTCTTTTGCTATAAACCCAAAGAGAAGTTGGTGTGTGAATGTGACGACGGATCTAAAGAGATGTATACCCCACAAAAATCACAAGCCAACTAGAAAACTCTTCCTGTGGACTCCATACACAGCTCTTTATGTCTGCTGTCACAGAAAGAAGGAGATTTAAAAGGCTGGTTCGAACTGGAGCAGACGCATGCATGGAGATGACAATGGCGGTGTGAATTTGTGTGGGCAGTTCCTTTTGACTATGGTGTCTCTTTTCACTTTTCTATAGTGGTGATTCTATTTCAGCAGACTCCTTTCATCTTTATCAAAGTGCTGACTAGTTGTCCAAGATCTGAATATTAACACAGCTCATCATATTGCACTCCTCACAATAAATATCATCATAACAAGGTTTTTTTTAAGGATATTAGTACTAAAAGAAATGAACTAATAGTCAATCAACCTATATATATATATATAATGTCTTTTAAAATTGAATTTAGAAGATTGAGTACGGAAATCACTCAACTTTTGCATTATCATATGAGGTTTAGGCTTTTGTCTACATGTCATGCAGCTTGAAATTGAGAAAAAGAAAACATCTCCATAGGATTCTTTAGAAACCAAAGACGGTACATACAAATACTAGTGAAGGTATAGTAGCTGTTTCTTCTTGTTCTTCTCTTCTTCTTTGGATGTTTCTTGTGGATATACACATACGCGATCAGAACCTCCAAACCACCAGTATGGCAATCACAAATTACTGAACGCGGTTAGATGACTCTTTTTTAGGATGGAAAATGGAGTTCACCTCAGAGGAAGAAGAGATGATCTACGCCATTCAGATGACAAGGAGCAGGTGCAGGTTATTCTCGGATTCCGGTCCAAGTGCGAGGCATGTCGGACGAGGACGACACGGACAGTGTGGCCACAACATGGATCTTATGGTTGTCTTGGAGACCTTACCGTACCAAAACTAAATACTCCAGTCGGTCATCGGGCATCGACGTTAAGGCGCCGGAGAGCCTGACATCGGTGGCAGCTGCATGTCCCATGTTGCTGTTTTCTTCTTCCTTCTTTCTTCCATATCTGCTCTCTATTGGCTGAGGCGTGAAGGGTTCCTCGTTTCACTCCATGATACTCTCCGCTTTGCATGCCCAAATTGCCCACCTGCCTCCACTCTGACAAGGACACACCAATTTCCTCCACATTACCGCCTCGAACTAAGGAACACACTTCTTCTATTCAATTAGAAGGAAACAAAAATCTAGTTTAATAGGTTTGGGTTTCATCATTGATATATAGAAACAAAAAATAAAAATAATAAAGTAATATATTTTTAAGTTGATGTTAATAGAAAATCATAATAGAGACAAGATATGTAATGATAATTTTGTAGTTATATTCTAATAGAAAGTCATAATAGAATAGAGTTGATATTAATAGAAAATCATAATAGAGAAAAATCTCTCTCTTCAAACTTATATAAATAAATAAATATATATATATATATATATATATATATATATATATAATGTCTTTTAAAATTGAATTTAGAAGATTGAGTACGGAAATCACTCAACTTTTGCATTATCATATGAGGTTTAGGCTTTTGTCTACATGTCATGCAGCTTGAAATTGAGAAAAAGAAGAAGAGATGCTGCCATTAGCTCCTCTAAAAAGAAGATACTTCAACACCTGACCAGAACAGCACTACAAGTTCCAGATCTGGCGACTATATTGGGCACAACTTGTCCTGACGTTACAGCGATATTTTGTAAGTGACAGCACTCGTATGACTTTGTCTGCACCACCACAAGAGGACAGTCGGACATCTCCGGTGATCATGGCTCATTACCAATGCTCTTTATCTCAGTGGTGAGGAGGACCACACACAGAAAGAGTAGATGGTTTTGCAATCCTTCACTTTACCGGTTGTCTATTTTTCCTTGAGCAGTTGCAGCGGTGGGATGGGTGTTTTGTTGTGAAGCGTCGGCATCACTTTAGACCTAGGCTGCATCATCAAGAAGAAAAACAGAAATAATGGCAGGGCATTCGATGCTGCAAAGATAGCGCATGAGTCACATGATTCCCCAAATATGTTCTTGTTGTGTCTGTATGGCCTCAGTGACAGAATCTATGAACACTGCCTGTATGATCCAGAAGATGTCCTTTGCACATATCTTTTTATTGGTAAACAAGCAAAGTAGTGTGGATCGGTTGTCTTTTGCTATAAACCCAAAGAGAAGTTGGTGTGTGAATGTGACGACGGATCTAAAGAGATGTATACCCCACAAAAATCACAAGCCAACTAGAAAACTCTTCCTGTGGACTCCATACACAGCTCTTTATGTCTGCTGTCACAGAAAGAAGGAGATTTAAAAGGCTGGTTCGAACTGGAGCAGACGCATGCATGGAGATGACAATGGCGGTGTGAATTTGTGTGGGCAGTTCCTTTTGACTATGGTGTCTCTTTTCACTTTTCTATAGTGGTGATTCTATTTCAGCAGACTCCTTTCATCTTTATCAAAGTGCTGACTAGTTGTCCAAGATCTGAATATTAACACAGCTCATCATATTGCACTCCTCACAATAAATATCATCATAACAAGGTTTTTTTTAAGGATATTAGTACTAAAAGAAATGAACTAATAGTCAATCAACCTATATATATATATATAATGTCTTTTAAAATTGAATTTAGAAGATTGAGTACGGAAATCACTCAACTTTTGCATTATCATATGAGGTTTAGGCTTTTGTCTACATGTCATGCAGCTTGAAATTGAGAAAAAGAAAACATCTCCATAGGATTCTTTAGAAACCAAAGACGGTACATACAAATACTAGTGAAGGTATAGTAGCTGTTTCTTCTTGTTCTTCTCTTCTTCTTTGGATGTTTCTTGTGGATATACACATACGCGATCAGAACCTCCAAACCACCAGTATGGCAATCACAAATTACTGAACGCGGTTAGATGACTCTTTTTTAGGATGGAAAATGGAGTTCACCTCAGAGGAAGAAGAGATGATCTACGCCATTCAGATGACAAGGAGCAGGTGCAGGTTATTCTCGGATTCCGGTCCAAGTGCGAGGCATGTCGGACGAGGACGACACGGACAGTGTGGCCACAACATGGATCTTATGGTTGTCTTGGAGACCTTACCGTACCAAAACTAAATACTCCAGTCGGTCATCGGGCATCGACGTTAAGGCGCCGGAGAGCCTGACATCGGTGGCAGCTGCATGTCCCATGTTGCTGTTTTCTTCTTCCTTCTTTCTTCCATATCTGCTCTCTATTGGCTGAGGCGTGAAGGGTTCCTCGTTTCACTCCATGATACTCTCCGCTTTGCATGCCCAAATTGCCCACCTGCCTCCACTCTGACAAGGACACACCAATTTCCTCCACATTACCGCCTCGAACTAAGGAACACACTTCTTCTATTCAATTAGAAGGAAACAAAAATCTAGTTTAATAGGTTTGGGTTTCATCATTGATATATAGAAACAAAAAATAAAAATAAATAAAGTAATATATTTTTAAGTTGATGTTAATAGAAAATCATAATAGAGACAAGATATGTAATGATAATTTTGTAGTTATATTCTAATAGAAAGTCATAATAGAGTTGATATTAATAGAAAATCATAATAGAGAAAAATCTCTCTCTTCAAACTTATATAAATAAATAATATATATCTTAATAAAATAAAATAATTTCTTTCCTAATAAAGATTTTAATTCTTCATATATCGCAGTTTTCCTTTTTTATATTTCTTCCATTCCCACTATAAAAAAAAGGCAAGCATGCATACTCTCCTCCTACCAACTCCAAGGAAAAAACAGGCTGCTTTGTCCACCAACTCAAAGCTTACTATTGATAGCTCTCGAGCGCGGTATTCCCATCGGCTTTCCGACTCTCCTTCGGCTACTGCTCACCAGCTCCGCCATATATGGCTACGAGCTCGCTCTTGCTCATCGCCTCCTGCATCATCTCGGTCCTGCTGCAGGCTGCCTCGGCTTCCAAGACCCGGCATTTCAAATGGGAGGTGGGGTATATCTACGCATCGCCGGACTGCAACGAGAAAATTCTGATGGGGATCAACGGCCAGTTCCCCGGCCCCACCATCCGCGCCAAGGCCGGCGATACGATCCATGTGGAGCTCAAGAACACGCTTCACACCGAGGGAGTCGTCATCCACTGGCACGGCATCAGACAGGTAGGTATCAAAGGCTTCCGCGCGAGAACTGAAACCAGAAATCCGGTTGGTGCCGATGTGCATGCTTGGTTTCTATCTGTCTTATCTTTGCGTGTTCGGCAGTTGGGAACGCCGTGGGCCGATGGAACCGCTTCCATCTCACAGTGCGCCATCGATCCCGAAGAAACTTTCGTTTACCGATTTAGAGTTGAAAAGGTAACTCGAAGCTCGAAGATCCATCTCGTTTTGCCTTCATCCATAAATCAAATCTTGGAAGTATCTATCGAGAGTTAACTGTGATGATGATATGTAGGCCGGGACGTACTTCTATCACGGGCACTATGGGATGCAGAGGGCGGCGGGGCTGTATGGGTCTCTGATAGTGGATGCGGCCGATGGGGAGGCGGAGCCGTTCCGCTATGACGGTGAGTTCAATCTGCTGCTGAGCGATTGGTACCACCAGAGCATATATGATCAGACGGTGGGACTCTCTTCCAAACCCTTCCGATGGATCGGCGAACCGCAGGTAAATAATGCCTTGGCTACCTACAGAAGAAATCCTCCACCCGTGATTCGGGTCTTAGGAATAGAGACGACCAAAAGCAAGCTCAAAAAGATTGTGGGGCCCCACAAACAGCAAGCAGTGCGCTACCGTGATTCGCCTATTAACCAGAAAAGGTTGTGGGGGCCCCTGTCCTGGTTTTGGTTGTCTCCTCCAACTGAGCAACTCACATCACCTTTTCTTCGACAGGAGGAACCTATAGCCTATCGCACCCATCAAACACCGCCAGCCTCTTCGGTACTCGATATTACCCTCTCGACTACCGCAACACATAAAAGGAGGAGAGTTGAGAGCCTGTGACGCATAGGACAAAAGCTGTCGCATAAAAATAAAATAGATGACGAATTGATGGAAAAAATCTCATAAAACGTCTTCTAATTATGTGAAAAGAAAATATTAACAGTGTACAGCTCCCAACTCATTTGGCTTGCCGTTTGGATGCAGACTCTGCTGATCAACGGGAGGGGGCAATACAACTGTTCGCTGGCCGCACATCTGATCGAGGGATCCAACGCATGCGAGTCGACAAGCAAAGATTGTGCGCCGGTCGTGCTCCGAGTGCTTCCAAACAAGACATACAGATTGAGGATCGCAAGCACCACCTCGCTGTCTTCTCTCAACCTGGCCATCGGAGTAAGTAAACCGTCGCTTGCGGTACACTACTACTACACTTGTACTTCTCAATCCCATAAACTTTCGATCGAGGAAGGGTATGCTTGGAGGTATTTGGTTGTGCTAAGACAGCCACGCTGTGTTCAGTATCATAGCTGAATTTTTCTTGTATGCAGAATCACAAGATGGTGGTGGTGGAGGCAGATGGGAACCATGTGGAACCGTTCATGGTGGATGATATAGACATATACTCAGGCGAAAGCTATTCGGTGCTCCTCACCACGGACCAGAATCCATCATCGAACTACTGGCTTTCGATCGGCGTCAGGGGAAGGAAACCCAAAACCAGCCCTGCATTAGCCATCGTGAACTACCGCCCTAATTCCCCATCGAAGTTACCGGAATCCAGTCCTCCGATCGCTCCTGAATGGAACGACTATAACCACAGCAAATCGTTCTCCTACAGAATCCTGGCCCGCCGAGGCGCGCCGAAGCCCCCACAGCGCGCCGACAGGCGGATCGTCCTGCTCAACACGCAAAACAAAATCGACGGGTACACAAAGTGGTCGATCAACAACATCTCTTTGGCTCTTCCTCCCACCCCTTATTTGGGGTCAATGAGATACCGTCTGAAGAATGCATTTGATGCTGGGACGCCACCCGAGAATTTTCCCTCGAGTTACGATGTGATGAGGCCTCCTACAAATCCAAACTCCACACAAAGTAGCAATGCGTATGTGATCCGGTTTAACAGCACGGTGGATGTAATCCTCCAGAATGCAAATGCCCTCGCGGTTAACGTCAGCGAAATACATCCGTGGCATCTGCACGGGCATGACTTCTGGGTGTTAGGATATGGGGATGGAAGGTTCGACGAGAAGGATGTTGCCAGGTTCAACCTGAAGAATCCGCCACTCAGGAACACCGTGGTGATCTTTCCTTATGGTTGGACGGCGATAAGGTTCGTGGCAGACAATCCTGGAGTTTGGGCATTTCATTGCCACATAGAACCGCATTTGCATATGGGCATGGGTGTGATCTTTGCCGAAGGCGTTGAGCATGTAGGAAAGATACCAAAAGAAGCTCTGCTTTGTGGGATGACTGGGAAGATGCTAATGGACAACCACCTCCCGTGATGGATCTCCCCTTGACGATCATATGTTTTCCATCGATCATTTGACTCGTGTTATGTGTTCTGAGAATGCGAATTTTGAGAAGAGCGATCGAACGTGGACATGTTTGTGAACCGAGTGCCTTATTTTATCTGATACAACTGTTATCGTTGCGTGTGGAATCTGGAACACCGACTGAGGTGATGCAAAAGAAAGGTGAAGCTTCTCAAAATAATACATAAGAAGGGACTGTACCGTCGAGATGTTGATCTGTCAGAAATGACAAGAGACCATAAAATGAGATGCAGCAATGTATTGATGGATGGAACAACTTTGTAGGCCAATCAACATGTCCATTATCATGCCATGATGTATTATGAGAAGGCTTTTCTTCGAAATGATCAACGCTGTGATGGCCAATCAAAGCAGTATATAATTCCAAATAGTGAATGACGGCTGAAATTAACAGATAAATTAGTGATACTGACTCGAGCTATCATGATAGTCTAAAGAAGCTAAAATTTACTAAATGCTATTAAGACAATTAATGCAAACTTTCTCTTTCGCCTAATAAATGTGGACATCTAAAGGAACTAGTATGGTAACTTTCAGATTGCAGTTCTTATACCGCTTGATGCTGAGATGTTCATTTTGTTTGTAATAAACAATATTTAGCATCATAATTTTTATATTTTAAATATTTATATCGATATTTATATAGTTATGAAAGTAAAATATCTAGATCCATTTATCCTAACATCGTCAAGCTTACTAATGAAAATTTGAAAATAAAAAGAAAACAAAACTTTAATGTTTCGATTAGTGATGATGGATGACGACATCGCTGATTAGTGATGATGGATGACGACATCGCTAATGACCGTTGGTGACTGTTGGATGAAAAGAGTAATGATGAGAGGTGAGGATCACTCTAAATCTGTATTAGATGTAAAACGACATAGAGGTCAGCGACAAAATGATTGCTCGACATGTACAACGACGCCTCTTTCATTGTTCGGTAACTACATCGACATCGAGGTAGATGTAAAACGACTCTTATCTCTCGTCGTCACTTTTCTCATTTACAACAATCATCCACGACCTCTAATAATGTTATAGTTCACTATAATCGATTGAATGATAATGTAATTTTTTAAGATATAAAAATAAAAAACTGAAGGTATAGGGTAATCATGAAAATCCACTGTGACTACAAAGGAAACTAATGTTGAATAAAGAAACGTTCTAAAAACAAATATTCACCAAATGGGGGAAAGAATTTGGTGAAAGAAAATGAACCTATGCATGCCATATTAACTGTTTAATGAGACTCGAAATATCGTAAAGGATGCTTCTTTATAACAAAGACAGATAGACGACCATCGATGAAGAAATAAAGGAGGTCTCAAAACAGAAGATTCAAATAAAGGAAGTTGGAATCCGAATGATTTGCTCCTTATATTCACATTTTAATTCTCTTGGCGACAAAAGAAGCTAAACCATTACAGAAGAACTTGTTCCAAATGCAAGATGTCCTTGCAGAGAGACACAAATGTACCTTAATCTTCTGCACTTAAGGCTCATCGCTTGTTTCAAGCTCTTCACATATCCTACAACCGAAATCTCTCTGCTCCTGTCAAGAACCCTGGAAGATTTCAAGTCGTAGTAAGCATGTCCAAATAGCTTCATAGACTACCAAGAATAATCCAAGAAAGCCAAAAGCCTATGTGAAAACCTAACATACGTTAACACTACGATTAAACCACAACAGAATCGTTTAATACTATGATTAGGCGAGAAAACAGAAAAAGAAAGCAAACAAGAGATTGACCAAGCAAAATGGGGCATGATACATACATATATCAACCTACTCGAGATGGGTAAACGGATTGACTACTCTTTATCAGCTTTAGGATTACCAAGCACAATCACAAAATAAAATTACTAGGAACATTCTTACTGACAATGTTGACTAGGAACATTCCTGCGTTCCACCAAAGTCTGGATAACACTAAAAAAAAAATAGATAAGAAAATAAATCTCGGTGTGCATATCACACAGACAAACTCTTGCGGATGTGAAGATGCATTCCTTACCACAAAATGCAAGAATGTGTATGATGACAGATGCACTACAGGAAAACCTGAGCTGATATCACAATAAAGTACAGGACGACAAGGATAATCAATTAACAACAAAAAATCTGAATTGGTCCTCCTGACTTCTTGCAAAAATAATCTTGATCATCAGATGATTGCCTCAACAATGTTTAATCCATTAAATAAAGTTACAATCTGGAGGAAAATGACAATACAAGAAAAAAAAAAAAAGAGTTCAAATACAACAGAAACTGGAACAGAAGACACGAGTCCTACCATGTAATATTTGCCTCGAGTATATATGACCTGAAAGTGTTGCAGGAAAGCTCTTCATGTTAAGCCCGATTTATCCTTCACTGTACCTCAGCACTTTCCAACTTCTGAATGCATACTGATTAAAGCTCTTGTTCACCACACCCAGACCAAATTTATTATTTGCCACATCCTGATCAGTCTATTTTCACAGAAGAATATATCTTGTGGACAAACCAGAAACAAGCGTAGAATCCGATTGTGCCAGTCAACACGAAAAATGCATAAGATACAATTAACATATACCCAAAGTAAAGAATTCCTGAAACCACTTTGGTTATCTCCAACTTCGTGAAGAAATAAAATGTGGAATATGCAAAGAGGTAGAGAGCAGAAGAACCTGCAGTCAGATATGCTCTCCACCACCAGTGATAGTCTTCACTGCATAGCTGGAAGTAGCAAAGCACAATTGTAATTTCAGCGCAGGTTATGATGAGAATGATGAAGACTATGAAGAGGAAACCGAAGATGTAATAGAATTGGTTCAGCCATATTGACGTCAGGATGAAGAAGAGTTCAATAAAAACAGCACCAAATGGTAGTATCCCACCAATTAGTACAGAAAATGCAGGCTGCATATACCAAGCCTGCTCAGGTATCTGCCTGGGAATCTTGTTGGTCTTGACTGGATCCTCAAGAGCTGGCCTTTTGTAGCCAATGTAGCTACCGACAAAAACCAGGGGCACAGATATGCCAAACCATAGTAACACCAAAGCGAACATGGTACCAAATGGAATTGCACCAGATGATTTCTCCCCCCAGATAAGAGCATTCAGGACAAAGAAAATGGCAAACACAATACCAGGAAAGATAAAGGCAGTTTTCAAGGTGATCCTCTTCCATTCAGAGCCTTTGAACATTTTATAGAGACGGGCTGAAGAATATCCAGCAAATAGGCCCATGAAAACCCACAGGAGAACCATAGCGCTCATCAGACCCCCACGGTTGGAGGGGGAGAGAAAACCTAATAATGCAAATATCATTGTGACCAAGGTCATCCCAAAGAACTGAACACCAGTTCCGACGTAAACACAAAGAAGCCCGGAGTTGATTGGAGGTCTAAAGACATCACCATGGACTAACTTCCATCCTGTTTCTTCCTGTGCTTCCTCCTGAGTCTCAAGTTGATTATAATTAGCTATATCTCTGTAGAGGGTCCTCAACATAATCATGGCTACCATGCCAGACAGAAACAGAACTATCATCAAAGAGTTGATAATAGAAAACCAGTGAATTTGATCATCATTCATGAGAAGGTAAGTGTCCCATCGTGATGCCCATTTGATTTCGCTGGGCTGCAGTAAATAAATTCAGATGTAAGAAGCACATACCAAAATAATGTGAGTTCAAGAAAGAAGGTACACACCTGGAAGGTAACGTCATATGAGAAGACAACATGTGTGTCAGCAGCTACTTCTTGGGGAGTATTGCTACCAGGAGTTATTTTAATGTCTGCACTGCATGTAGTAACTTTAGGGTTCTTCTCATCCCAGTCACCGTACTCGTGTTTCACGCTGTTTGCAAAAGTGAGAGAAGTGCAAATAAGTTACATTCTGAATACAGCATGCGAGCAACAATAATCAGCTTGAGAGAGCTAATTTGGTAGTTTCTTATTCAACGGATAATGGATATTGAAAGCATCGCTATGGTCCAGGCTAAACATTCTTAAACATTTAAACTTTTGAAATTCAAGCTTTCAAAATACTGTTCTCAAGTGATTGAAATTAGTTGAAGAGATATAGATATGATAAAAGACTGTGACAAAGATTCAGTTATACTAGAAAATGTACATATAACACATAAAGATGCTGGTAAGAGCAACAAGATAGATAACCTATTTTGAAACAATAATTAGCCTAATATAAATATATTATTCTTTTATTACTACCGATAACAACATTGTTTTTCTTCTGTCATTATAATATCCTCATCATCCAAGACCACATGGAAAAAATTACAGCAGTAATAACTAACTAACAGTCAACAAAGGACCATCGTGTACAAAAATATACATTGATTGTTTTGTATGGCACTATAGTAAAGGATATCAATCATGAATATCCATTGTGCTATTCCAGCCATATGTAATTAGCAATTTCAATATGTGAAATGCAACTTTTATGATTGTATAAAAGCTTTATCCCCATTTGAGATCTAATAATTTTTCTGTTAGATTTGATCAAGAAACAACACATGCACTAAGTAGGTGGTCAAAATCATCAACTTGGCATACTGCAAAGACAATGCTAATGGCAACTAACAGAGTAATCAATCCAATTTCTAAACACATAATTTTTCATAACTTGATAAATCAAGCTACTGCTTTTTTATTATGAGATTTTTCCACTGCACTTTGCTAATGGCATTGAAATAAAAAAACCTCTGCCTGTTATACCTACTACAACTACTTGGATCAATATTAAAGTTCTATTGCCTAACATGAACTTGGAGAGGATAGGGGAAAAATAACTAATTTTAAAAGAGGCTTATAGAATAATGCATGTGAAGGCAACAGCTGTATATGAATGGACAAGCATTTGGATGATTCATTCAACCATATAACTTAGAGGTAAAAACTTAAGAGATTCTTCCTCTTGACTCATCATAATAAGGCAAGCAGGACTGCTCTACCACAGCCATTAGGCACCAGTAAATAAAGTACCCCAAACAACAGTAGTCATTTTAAATGGAACTTTCAAATATAAGGCTCATCAAAGATCGACTGTTAATTACTGGGAATGACAAAGGATGTGAGGAACTATGAAGCTGGATTAATTTGAGAGAGAAAGATACAACAAGAAGTACATGCAAGTGACTGAAAGACCATCACAATCAATCAGAAAACGAAGTTACTGCTGAAACTAAACATGACAGTCATGTAAACTCCAAATTCAGAAGCTTAGATATAAATCTTTCAGCTTCCCTCTTTTACCATGCATTGTTGGAAAACAAAATAACATGTATTTGTATGGTTCCTTTTTCTTTCATCTCTAATTATATCACATAACAATTCAACACAGCTTCTGCATTAGTTATCACTTGATGATACTTGACAGAAGACAAATAGTTCTGAGATACATAAAACTACTTTCCATGGTAGAATTAACTATATGATAAAGTTGTCCTATGGCTAGCAACTACCTAAGTCAACATATGCTAGACATTCCTAAAAAAGAAAACTAAAGGGCTATGAAGCTGCATGAAATATTAGTACCTGCTTGGGATCACCTCAAAACCAACAATACGAGCATCCTCAGATTCTGGATCTTTGTGGTACATTACTTTGAAACTGAGGTGGTTGCTAATGTAATATTTATCATCTTTGCTCTGATGACAGAAACTGGAATGTTAACTATGTAATAAACAAGCTATGGACTTCTGCTGCTAAATGAAAGAAATAACTTACTTTATACCCGACACGGAAACCATGTTCATAGCTTAAAGCTTGACTTCCATCTCTTCTTTGCCTGGGAACTGCAACTGGAAGATTATCCAGGATCCTATGAAGTAAACAGCAAGTTTCAGGACAATATGCCATCACAGAAGCAATCAAGCAAATCGTGTATATTATAACCCATAATTAAAAACCGGTCAGTTGCAGTCAGCATAACAATTACTAGGCCAAAGGTGCTACATACAAAGTAGTTATAGGACTGAAAGAAATGCAAGACAGAGCAGCACCTTATGTGTAGAATAAACACAAACTGATAACTCACATGTTCACATGGTATTCATCATCAATCTTCTCCTTAAAGTTCTTGGCAGCTTCTGAGCTAAGCTTTGTTCGACAAACTACTTTGCAGCTTTCATCCCTTCTCATTTTAAACTGAGGATCAAATCAGGCACCAAATGAAAAAAAAGAAGATATTAATCAGGTCAAGATTAAGTTTCTTTCTATTTAGTATCTTGTCATCGTCAGGTATCAAGCTCTAAGAACACGTGAAAATCCAACTACGGCGAGTTATAAATCATTAGTTGTTCATCCAACTGCTGAATGGACAGTGAGTACTCACAACATAAACAGAATTTTCAATGCGATCACCACGAAGGACCTCCCCCAAATTCTCAGCATTGTTCATTATCTTGGAAGGCTTACAGTAATCCAAGAAATAGTAATCATATGGAAGTTGGGTCTTTGTGGAAGAAAGTTTGTTCACTTTGACTTGAAGTTCATCATCCTGTCAAAAAAGGAGAATAACAAACGGTAAGATTTTATCAAACCTGGTAGCCAATAAGATTTTAGCACATTGTAAATGTTAGACGATTCTACAAGTAACCGAGGCCAGAAGCATAAATGAATAGAAGAGACACAGAGAAAAGAGGCACAAGTTAATAGGATCTTGAACACAATAAAGTGAAAAGATATTTACCAAATAACAAATTTTCTGATACCTGCAAAAACTAATAGGCTATGACCAATTGGTAAAGCATCATGTGTTTAAAACCAACGGTTCAGCGTTAGTTTATGACATTAAAATATTTAAATAAACAATCTGGATTAATATACCACTGTACAATGGTACTCTCTTTCCATCTTTTCTTCATCAAGAAGATAAGTTTTCAAGTACTTCATTTCCAACAATAATGTCTATAGCTCATACTGGGAAGGCCTTTCGTAAATTAAATTGGAGCAAACCAGCTACATCAAACTGGACTCTCAAAACAGAAAACAGATCTCAACAAACTGCACCATTCTGCTGTTAAATGAAAGTACCGAGCCTCTTATTTGAGACATATTAATGCAAAGAACAACAGCCATTTTGTTATCCCACAATACCAATCACCTCTGAGGGTATTTTTCCTATTTGGTTCTCAATAGCACAAATTGTTGTCCCACTGATCCTGAATAAAATGTGGATGTTTGACTACTATATGATGCTCAAATTGACCTAACTTGATTCCAGATGCACTTTGACCTTATGTTATAATTATAAACTAAAACCAACTCAAAAGAGACTCCAATGACAACGTTGAGCTCATTAAGGGAAAAAAAAGCAACAAATGTCTTGTAGAACTGTTAAAAACGCAACTTAAACCTAATACAGGCTCAGATTGACTCAATCTGAACTCCTTTCTCTGAATCGGCTCAATCAGCCATCAAGATCTCAAGACATTAGACAAAATACATTCTAACATAACTTTTTGAAAGACATAGGACGCACCAAATCTAAGCTTTCTTCAACTTATCATCGTCAAGCTGAAACCTTTAGTTGTGGTTCGAAATGGAAATGGATAAACTTATACCCGTACAATTTAATATCTCTATGTTTTAAAAACTTATTTTAATATTGCCAAATCATCAGATGACAAGCACTACATTTCAGAACTTTCAAGTTACATTCCAAACATGTAAATGCTACAATAATATATGTCGAGACAATCGTGACTTCTGTCCTAACAAGCATGAATTAGTTGGCTGTTTGAAGCCACATTGGGAACGAGAGAAGGAACAACAAGGAGAGAAGAAGTTATTCCGATGGAGAAATGGTATTCGGATCTGATCTCTACAGCACTTGGTTAGATGAAACCCCAATCGATATCCCACAGTAACCACAATCGAGATTTTAACTTGACAAATTTCTTAAGACTAGATGGGTAATCAGTAACGGCGTCAAGCGATAAAGTTCCACTCCCGAAATCCAATTTCAAGGGGATCCAAGGAGAGAAGCTCAGATCCGATTAAAACAAGAACAAAAACACGGTACAAACCCAGATCTAGCGAAGTGAACTAAACATCTTAAACCCTGTCAAGATCAGCAACTGGATCAAAGGTCAACAGAAATAACCTTGTGGAAATCGCGAGGAACGACTCCCGGGAGGTAGAAACCGCGGGCGGAGGGCAGGAAGAGGAGGCACGAGAGAAGGAGAACCGCGGCAAGCCCAACGTCCGCCTTCGCCATTGCCAGAGAGAGAGAGAGAGAGAGAGAGAGAGACAGGCCTCGAGGTACTATAGAGGCGACCGAAGCGAGGAAGGGAAATAAATACGCCCAAATATCGACGAGAGAAAAACCGTAATTTTATTTTCCTTCCTCGAATTAAAATAACTTGAATTCGAACGACGTGGATGCTTCGAAAGAAACCCAAAGTTTCACCCTTGCCTATAATAGAGGCCGGGTCTCGCACTCTACGGGACCCACACACACACACATTGTGGGTAACCAGGAACACTGGCGTCTTGATTTGTGGTCTCTTTTCTTACTCTGCGATCGCCGGTCTATTTGGGTTGGTCGCGTCGGTGAAGGCGGCGCTAATTGATTGAGATTTTGAGGCAGAGTTTAAACTTAATTACGAAGATAAGCTTAGATATTAAACATTTTAAATTAGATTAGATGATATGTGAATTTTAGTAATATTAATAGAAATATTAATAAGTAAAACTTGTAGATATATTAAATCGATAACTCAACATGATAAAGATAAATTGAAGGACTAAAATGGGGAGGAACATCTAAAATTTTATATGATGACAAGTGTCCTTTTAAGATTCGACCGAGTCAGATGGCTGGGAAAATAAAGTCGTCTGCTCTGCCAGCGTTAATTGTCGATTTTACTCCTTCACTAATGGTGTGCACATCGATGTTGACGCACGACAACAGAAAGCAGGCAGAGGTAGGAGATGAAGTTAATGAACACACACGGCCAAGGAGATGAAGATACCGAGGGACGGCAGTGTACCACGTCTCGGACCCGGCGGCTTCCTCCTTCAGCACCAGATCCTCAGTCCTCCGCAGCGCGGCGTGGATGAGCACCATCCGCAGGCCGGCCAGCAGGGAGATGAGCACGTCGGACGTGGCCCTGGTGCGCAGGAGCAGCACTAGGGTCACCATGGAGAGCGCAATCAGGACGGTCCGGTCGTTGACGGTGCGGCCGAGAGCGACGAGCGGCTCGTCGCGAACGAAGTAGAGGAAGAACATGAGAGAGGTGGGCTATCAGAGGGGGCTAAGGAAGACGACGGGACGAACGACAATGACGTAGTTCATGTCAAAGTAGGCGGCGTTGCTGCGGATCCGAAGGTAGGCCACGCCGAGGTTGGGCGGGAGGCGGATGGCGCGCACGTCGGCAAGCTCCCGCCATGGCCGCCGCGTGGCGAGCACGGACCAGACCCGCTCTTTGGTGCGGGAGATGTAGGAAGCCGTCTGAGCTCCTACAGCTGATGGATTAGAGAAGAGGTGTAGGTGGTAGAACACGACGGGTGTGACGGAAGCGAATGGCAAGTTCATCATTTATTTCACTTCGTTTAAGCACCACATATTACCTAACAGATGACTCTCTCTTCTTCCGTCTCGCGACAATGCTTCCGGTGCACCTTTGATTTCTGGAGCCCCTTCCTTGTCCACCGTGTAAGACTGTCGTACACTCAAATTTGGCCTTCCACCTTACATAAGTCCTTTTGGATACGATTGATTGGTCAGGAAAGATATAAAAACCTTCTGATATTATTATTATTATTATTGAAAAAAAAAGATTGAGATGATATAAAAGGTGCCTCTGCATTGCATATACAATTCAGAGTTTGGTACCATTGATGTGACCACTCCTACAGAAAAATGCAGTTCAAGCTCAAATGCAAGAAAGGAACTTATATCGAAGACTATTATTATATTTCCTTCGTCGACAACGAAATTCACATTTATTCATCTAAATTTAAATTTAACATTTATATATTTAGATCCCTACAAAACCCAAAAACTTATATATATTTTTTTCTTTTTTCTTTTTCCATGCATAACTCTAAACACAGAATTTTATACGCAAATAATTTTTAAATTCCAACTAGCAATTGATAAACATGACTAGTGATTATTAACTTAGTATTTTAAAAATCTAAAAAATATATATTAAGATTATAAAGCCAAATAAGCTATTTTCAAACTTTGCAAGGGTAGATGTGAGTGTCTGTTCTCCAGCCTCGGTATTATATGACCAGAAGTTAATATATTGAGAAAAATTCTACGTTCTAAAAACTTGAACGAGTCAACTTTATCAAAGTGAATGATAGACCACAATGGTTCAAAGTCAACACTAACAAGGATTAGCAACATATTCAAAGATTACAATGCATCAACGTCAAAGGCACATAGAACTGATAAGTTTTCTCTTCAGTCATTTACCATTGGAAAGACCCATATTAAAGTTCATAACAAGATGTCATATCAAAAATATATACAGGATAATCATATTTTAGGACTAGCAAAAGTTAGGCATAAATACGAAAAGACCAGATCATCAGATGAGAGACTGAATTAAAGATACAAATCAAGTTAAGCAGCAGAAAAGAAAAGCAACAAGTGCAGTTGTACAGGAGCACAGTAATCTGAAACAATAGAATTAAGTTGAAGCAAATGCAACTGTATATGAACACAAATCAGAAACAATCTTCATCACGAGTATATTTAAGTTTTCCAACCAGTATCTGGTGTCACATGATCATCTCATACAGCACAAGGGCTCATGGTTTATTCGCTGAGAAGAAATAAGAATGGATCAAAAGACTTTTTTCAACAATAACATTCAAGATGAAGAATGGGCCTGGTAAATTCTACATTTTTAATCTGAACAAACGTCATATCATCAGAATCATATCAATTAAAACAGGATGATAGACCTACAAATTTACAATACATATAATCATCAAATTCACCTAATTAGCATACAGGATGTACATATATTAACATTAAAATATATATACAAAATACATGTTTTTAATCTACGTGTTTGATCATTGTAACATAGCTTTCATCATGTACATCTTGGGTAAACATCAAGATTTACTTTCTACCCAGTGGACTGTCCAATGCTAACAAGTTTTTCTTAGAAAGATTTATAATTGAATCTGCTATTACTCGAGCACTAGACTTCATATAGCCACCTGAAACAACATTGAGTTAATATAAGAATAAATTATCATATTTGTCATTGAACAGAACAAAGTACAAGAAACTGTATCCAAATCACCTGAAGTAAGCATCAGAAGTGGTATATTTCTTTCTCTAGCAAATGTGAAAACCTTCTCATCTCTGGTCATCACTCCATCAGGACTTATCTACATAAGTGCATAACAATATCTGCTTTAGAAACATTTTCTATTGTCCATGACTCCCTCCATTCCGGGTTAATTATAGATTACCCAATGTAGTTAGACCTCTTTAGTATCTTGGTTCCTAAACTTGAAAATTTTATATTGGAATCCTATAGTTATGAAAGTAAAACATTTAACCCTATTACCCTAACGTCGGTTTTACCAACGAAGGATACAGCACATGAAGGAATGACACGAAAACGATAGGCAAAAAGATAGTTTTAACATCTCAATTACGTTTTCTTTTATTATACCTTAATTAAAACTTCTTAATTGACTGTTGTGGTGGTGGCGGGCGATGGGGCCACCACGTCACGGACAGGGCAGCTAGCTCTTGACGGCAACAGGGACTGAGCCCCGAGGTTCTTGAGATGTTCCCCACATTGGTCTACTCTAAGGTTAAGGGGTTGAAGGTGGGGAAAGGGTCGCTCAAGTGTGTGGTGTGCTTCAATGAGTTCAAGGACGATGAGGAGCTCTGCCTCCTCCCTCGTTGCAGCCACGTATTCCACTTAGATTGCATTGACGCTTGGCTCGCCTCCCACATAACTTGCCCCGTCTACTGCACCAACCTTGCCGAGCAAGCCACTGACAATAATCTCGATTTGCTACCTGTAGCCACCCCTACTATAGATATGGCGGGTCTTCAGCCCAAAACCGCTGCCCTGCCACAAGATCAAGTTGCCATCGTCGTGGACCCACAACGATGGTGGTAGAAGAGGAGTGGAACGAGGCAGCCACGGAATTGGCGCAGATTGAAAGCCAAAGGCGAGCGGCCCGGTCGCGATTCGAGCGACAATCAATGAAGCTCCCATGGTCTCATTCAACCAAACATTCCAAGGTCCGACCAGTGGAGGACATCGATCGGTACACCCTCTACTTGTCGCTCTCCCTCCTCTTCCTCCTCCGGCACTGCTCTACATCTGCGTTGGCACCACCCGAACCTCGAAATGTCCAATTGAATGAGACAACGGGAGCTTTGCCAAACTGTCACGGCCTTAGCTGGAATTGCCTAAGGCGTGAGGCACCCTTGCGGCTAAAACGCGAACTTAGCTTGCGTTGCCTAAGTCGCGCTTCGCCCTTGCGATCTTGCTCCGCAAGGATCAGCCCACTTTGTAACCTCTCGAAGGTCCCGAAGGACCTGTAAAAGAGAAAGTTGGTTAGTTCGAAAGAACGAGCGACGGACAAGTCCCGAAGTCTCGCGGAAAAGGGGAAGCTTTACAAGCAATTCGACGAACACCTTGTGTGCACAAGAGAAAAGAGGGAGAGGGAGAAAAACAAGGCTTTCAAGGATGAACGAACAGCTGCAAGCCCACAAACAGCCGCTCACCTGGTCCCGAGCGCGAACACAAGTCCCCGTAAAGGTCACGTGCGAACTTGCGAAAGAGAGTTCAACGCCCGGTATATAACCGAAGCCCCATCCAGCCCTGTGCCACCCGGGGGGTTCCTAGGGGCTGAGATGGCTGACGTTTTGGTGAGCGGAGGCAGATTCCAGAAATCAGCCCGCGGCACACGAAAACGGAGCTGTTTTGGGCTGTTTTGGGGCTGTTTTGCTCGGTTCGGTGAGCGGTCGCTTTGTAACGCTGCAGCGAGTTCGAACTTACATTTTTACAAGCAAAATGACCCAAAACCAAGAGAAAACATACTGCCAAGCAGCTGTACATGTTGGGGTGAGCGACGAACGGTTCGTTGAACGAAGTTGTTGCGGGTGCGAAACGACCGTTCGTGACATTCTCCCCCACTTAAACTGTCGACGCCCTCGTCGACGCTTGTTGATAGTTGTTGATGATTGCTTCTTCATGTCGTAGGGCGTCCTCTGGCTCCCAGCTGGCTTCAGTTCGAGGAAGCTTTCGCCACTTCACCAAATACTCCGTCTGTTCAGCTCCATTGGGTAGCTTTATGTTGCGGTCCGCCAGGATTGTTTCAACTCGCTTCTCGTAGGAGGCAGTGGTGGGGGGTAGCCGAGTTGGTATACTTCGTGATGCATCTTGCGGATCCGAGTGGTAGGCTTTCAGGTTGCTGGCGTGAAGAACATTGTGAATTTTGAACCACGCCGGCAGCTGCAACTTGTAGGAGACATTGCCTACCCTGCTGATAATTGGGAAGGGCCCTTCATATTTGCGCACCAATCCCTTGTGGATTTTGTTCCGGAAGAATTGGAGTGATGCTGGTTGAAGCTTTACCAACACCAAATCGCCGACCTTGAACTCTTGCGGTCGCCTTCCCAAGTCTGCCCACTTCTTCATTCTTCTTGCCGCCTTCTCCAAGTAAGCCCGCGCAATATCTGCATTTCGGTGCCACTCCTTTGCGAAATGGTAAGCTGACGGGCTACTCCCAGTGTATCCAATTGCCATGGTGTGCGGAGTTGACGGTTGTTGTCCTGTAATAATCTCGAAGGGGCTCTTGTTGGACGCAGAGCTCCGCTGCAAGTTGTAGGAGAATTGGGCAATGTCCAACAACTTCACCCAATCTCGTTGGTTGGCACTCACGTAGTGCCGAAGATATTGCTCCAAGAGCGAGTTTATCCTTTCAGTCTGGCCATCCGTCTGGGGGTGGAGGCTTGTGAAGAAGTATAACTTTGACCCCAACAACTTGAATAGCTCGGTCCAGAATCGTCCCAGGAACCGAGCATCTCGATCACTAATGATGTTGTGCAGGACTCCCCAATACTTCACCACATCTCTCATCATCAGCTTGGCCGCCTCCTCTGCTGAACAGTGTAGGGGAGCAGCAATGAACGTTGCATACTTTGAAAACCGATCGACCACCACGAGTATCGATCCGAGTCTCCCTACAAGTGGCAAGCTCGATATGAAGTCCAAGGAAATGCTCTCCCACGGCCTCTCTGGTACGGGCAACGGCTCCAAAAGTCCCACCGGCTTCCGTTGTTCCGCCTTGTCTTGTTGGCAAGTGAGGCACGTTCGAACATATTCCTCCACGTCAATCCCCATCTTTGGCCAGTAGAAGGCCCTCTCCACGAGAGCCAATGTTCGGTGAATACCTGGGTGTCCAGCCCAAAGGGAATCATGACACTCTCTTAAGAGTTCACGCCTCAAATTGTCCACTCGGGGAACATAAACCCTATTCCCTTTTGTGTAAACAAGTCCCTCCTGGACCCAAAATCGTCGTGCCTTGCCTTCTTTGATGAGCTGCATCAAGATGACTGCCTGGGGGTCACTATACAGTCCATCCCTGATCCTGGAAATGAAGTTGGAGTGCAACTGACTTGCTTGGCCTCCGCCCTCCAATTGTATGGCATTCATGCGCTCCACTTTCCGACTCAATGCATCGGCCACGACATTTGCCTTCCCAGGTTTATATTCCATTGCCATATCAAATTCGGCCAAGAAGTCCTGCCATCGTGCTTGCTTTGGGGAGAGTTTCTTCTGAGTTTGGAAATAGCTCAGAGCGATGTTGTCTGTCCTTAGCACAAATCGTGATCCGAGAAGATAGTGTCGCCAAACTCGTAGACAGTGGATCACCGCCGTCATCTCCTTCTCATGCACCGGATACCGCCGCTCGGTCTCGTTGAGTTTGCGGCTCTCGTAGGCCACCGGATGACCCTCCTGCATGAGCACTCTCCCAATAGCGAAGTCTGAAGCATCTGTATGGACTTCGAAGGGCTCCCCATAGTCCGGCAATTTGAGCACCGGTTCTTTCAGAACAGCAGCCTTCAGATCTTGGAATGCTGTTTCGCATTTGTCCGACCACTTCCAAGGCTGCTCCTTCTTCAGTAACTCCGTCAGTGGAGTTGCACGCTTCGAATACCCCGCTATGAAGCGTCGATAGTAGTTGACGAAACCAAGGAAGGATCTCAACTCTGGCACCTTCTTTGGAGTTCGCCATTCCGCAACTGCTTGCACCTTTGATTTGTCCATCCGAATGGAGCCATCACCGATTCGATGCCCCAAGAATAAGATCTCCGTTTGGGCAAAGTAACATTTCTCCCTCTTCACGAACAAAGTGTTCTCCCTGAGAACCTTGAAAATTGTCCGTAGGTGCTTGACATGCTCCTCGAGCGTTTGACTGTAGACGACGATATCGTCTAAGTAGACGACCACGAACTTGTCCAAATACTCCTTGAATAACTGGTTCATGAGAGTGCAGAACGTGGCCGGAGCGTTGGTTAAGCCGAAAGGCATCACCAGGAACTCAAACGCTCCATACCTGGTCACACAGGTAGTCTTCGCTTCGTCGCCTTCAGCAATGCGCACCTGCCAGTACCCCGACCGAAGGTCGAGTTTTGAGAAATACTTGGCTTTGCCCAACTGGTCGAACAAGTCCGCGATGAGCGGGATGGGATACTTGTTCTTCACCGTCACTTTGTTGAGGGCTCGATAATCAACGCATAGTCGGAGGCTCCCATCTTGTTTCTTTTGGAAGAGAACTGAAGCTCCGAATGGTGCTTTAGAGCTGCGGATGAGACCACCGCTTAGCAGTTCACCTAACTGCTTTCTGAGTTCGGCCAACTCTGGCGGGGGCATGCGGTAGGGTGGTCTCGCTGGAGGCTTCACTCCTGGCTCCAGCTCGATGCTATGATCTACGCCTCTGCGTGGTGGAAGAGTCTTCGGCAACTCGGGTGGCATAACATCATTGAACTCCTTCAGGACGTTCGCCACCACAACAGGTTCTTGAATGGCCTTCTCGTCGAGTGGCTCTAGCTTCATAGCGGCCACGAATGTTAGTTCACCTTTCCGCACCCCTTTTTTCAGTTGCAAAGCGGATATGTGTTGGGGTTCCTTGGTTCCTCTCCGAGAGACGGGAACCACGCAGGGATCGTCACCCCCCATCATACACAAGGAGTTTAGGAACGGCATTGGCACCAACTTCGCTGCGTGCATGAACTCCATTCCAAGAATCACTTGGAAGTCGTCCAGTGGCACAGCCATCATGTTGGTATTCCCGCTCCATGTTCCGATCTTGATGGGAACTCCCTTCGCCAACCCGGAGATTCACCGCCTTCATTCGGCTTGGGCTCTTCTCCAAGATCAGCCCAAGTCGCTTTGCTTCTGAATCGGCAATAAAGTTGTGGGTGGCACCCGTGTCCACCATAGCACGGGTTGTTTAGCCATTTAGCTTGATGTCCACGTACATCAGCTCACCAGTTCCTGCTTTTTGTAGCTTTGTCTTCGTGTTCTCCCCCACTTGACCCCGCATGGCGTTCAACAAACACATTGCTCCCATCCGGGGTCCTTGCGACTCCTCGTCGTCGCTGCTGGATTCAGAACTACTCGAACTAAGAGCGACAGCCTTGCCCTTGTCCGATTTGGGGGGGTGGATGGAAGCTGTTAAAGCATTGAGTGCCTGTTTTTGTGGGCACTCCCTCACCATGTGCGGCCCTCCGCACAAGAAGCATTCGCCAGGTTTCGGGGCCTTGCCTTTCGGGCTTGGCCCTTTATAGGAACTCTTCTTCTTTTGTTCGCCCCCGAGCTCCTTCCCTCGAGAATATTTTGGAGGGCGATTGCTTGAAGATTGTTTTCTTCTTCCCGGGTCTTCTGAGGAAACAAAGTCGGTGAGCCTTTCTGCGACAGCAATTGCCCCGACCAAATCGGCGACATTCCTTCGATGAAGTTCCTGTTGTGCCCAAGGCTTCAAACCATCAAGGAAGCTGAACAGCTTATCCTTCTCGGACATATCTTGGATGTCCAGCATTAGTGCAGAAAATTGCTTCACATAGTCTCGGATGGAAGTATTTTGGCGGAGTTGTCTCAACTTCCTTCTTGCGACGAACTCGGTGTTCTCCGGTAGGAACTGAGTTCGCAACTCCCGCTTCAAGTCCTCCCATGTGTCAACTCGACACCGACCTTGTTGGATCTCCTCCCAACGGGTTCTCCACCAAAGTTTTGCATCTCCATTCAGATACATTGTTGCTATAGAAACTTTGGTTTCTTCAGAATCGGGCCTCGTAGCTCGAAAGTATTGTTCCATGTCGAACAGAAAATTCTCGAGCTCTTTGGCATCTCTGGCCCCTCCATAACCATGAGGCTCGGGTGCCCTCAAGTTTTGTGGTGGTGCAACGCGGGTGTTGCTTCCTCCCGCATTTAGTGCTCTTGTGAGCATGGCCACCCTTGAAGTGAGTTCCGCCACAACTTCCTGCAGGTGTTGCACGGAGTCTTTGGTGTCATCTGACAATCGATCGACTAGGGCCTCGACCTTGTCGATCCGGGACTCCGCTTCCTCTTGCGAGCTCTCTACCCCAACGAGCCTTCGTTGGCCATGGTAGAGTTCCTCCAAGCTCGCTTCAAGAACATCCAAGCGGGTTTCCGCCGATGTGAGTCTTTCCTTGTGACTCTTTTTCCCGGTTGGCGCTCCAGATTGCGCCTCCTCCGCTCGCGGTGAGTAGCCAACTTCTCGCTCGTCATGTTCGCTGCCGCGCTCCTCTTGAGCGGCTCCAACAGCATGAGAGCGAGCGTGCACATGCAGCCCACCTGCGGCTGCTTGGGGCAAGGGTCCGGCTTGCCCCGTCTTGCTTGATTCGCCACGATGCTTTGCCATGGCGAAGTTGCGAAGTTCCTTCGCTGCTCGCTCGAAGTGCTTGCCCGCTCTGATACCACAATGTCACGGCCTTAGCTGGAATTGCCTAAGGCGTGAGGCACCCTTGCGGCTAAAACGCGAACTTAGCTTGCGTTGCCTAAGTCGCGCTTCGCCCTTGCGATCTTGCTCCGCAAGGATCAGCCCACTTTGTAACCTCTCGAAGGTCCCGAAGGACCTGTAAAAGAGAAAGTTGGTTAGTTCGAAAGAACGAGCGACGGACAAGTCCCGAAGTCTCGCGGAAAAGGGGAAGCTTTACAAGCAATTCGACGAACACCTTGTGTGCACAAGAGAAAAGAGGGAGAGGGAGAAAAACAAGGCTTTCAAGGATGAACGAACAGCTGCAAGCCCACAAACAGCCGCTCACCTGGTCCCGAGCGCGAACACAAGTCCCCGTAAAGGTCACGTGCGAACTTGCGAAAGAGAGTTCAACGCCCGGTATATAACCGAAGCCCCATCCAGCCCTGTGCCACCCGGGGGGTTCCTAGGGGCTGAGATGGCTGACGTTTTGGTGAGCGGAGGCAGATTCCAGAAATCAGCCCGCGGCACACGAAAACGGAGCTGTTTTGGGCTGTTTTGGGGCTGTTTTGCTCGGTTCGGTGAGCGGTCGCTTTGTAACGCTGCAGCGAGTTCGAACTTACATTTTTACAAGCAAAATGACCCAAAACCAAGAGAAAACATACTGCCAAGCAGCTGTACATGTTGGGGTGAGCGACGAACGGTTCGTTGAACGAAGTTGTTGCGGGTGCGAAACGACCGTTCGTGACAAAACGCCTCTCAAATCATGATCGAGTTGCCCACCTCTGGCTTCCAATCCATTCCAATTCCATGGTTGCCTCCTTCCACTCCTCGTTCGCCGCCACCGCTATGGGCCCACGACGATGGCGACATGATCCTAGGCAGGGCAATGGTTTCAAGCTGAAGGCTCGTCGCACGGGTGGCTATGGGTAGCAGGTTGAGGTTGTCATCAACGGCTTGCTCAGTGAGGTTAGCGCGATAGACGGGGCAAGTTACATGGGAAGCGAGCCAGGCATCAATACAATCTAAGTGGAAGACGTGGTTGCAACGAGGAGGGAGGCAAAGCTCCTCGTCGACCTCAAACTTGTTGAGGCACATTGCACACTCAAGCACCCCCTTCCCACCTTTAGCCCCTTAATCTTAGAGTACACCAGCGTAGGGAACGTCTCGAGGACCTCAGGGCTCAGCCCCTGCTATCACCGAGAGCGAGCTGCACCACTCGCAGCACGACGACGCCACTATCTGCCACCACCACAACAATCGACTAAGTTTTAATCAGGGTATAACAAAAGAAAACGTAATTGGAACGTTAAAATTATCTTTTTGTCCATCGTTTTTGTACATTTCCTACACGTGCTATCATGTGTTGTATCTTTCATCGGTAAAATCGATGATGTTAAGGTAAATGAGGTTAAATGTTTCACTTTCATAACTGTTGAGATTCCAACGTAAATTTTTTAAGTCCAGAAACCGGGATACTAAAGAGGTCTAACTACAAGGGTTAATATGAAATTAGCCCCTCCTTTCCTCCTCCATTCTTTTGTTGTATTTGCAATTTTTTGGTTCCTCTTTCTATTTTCTAAAGCACAACACTCTCAAAAATTGCTTTTTAATCCTCCTCTATCCTCCTGAACTGTAAAATTCCCCAAAAATGACAACTCAGCAGCATCTCTAAAGCATATCCTTCACCAAACTTGGATCAAGATTTACATGTTCCGAATAAAAGAGAACTAAAAAGGAATTCTGCAAGTTCTGTCTGTACCGGATCATCACACAAATAGACAGACCATATAGTACCTTCAATCTGCCCAAAGGATCTCCGTCTAGGATATCAGTGCCGGCATTATATACCACCAACTCAGGATTGAAGTTATTTCTTGCAACCTACACAAATATTATGTTTAATAAACCTGAAATGAAACATGAGATTCCGGAATTTGTTTTGCTTAACTACTATTGGAAGAAGAATGTCAACATTCTTTAAAATAAGTAGCATTTTGATACTATGCAGCTACAGCAGTTTAAATTAATGATTCTGGCAGTCTAACATTGATAGTATCGATATGGTTACTTGAAGAAAACGCTGCATGAGTAGCATTTGTTACATGCCATGTAACCATGAAATAATGTCCCATCAGTGCAATCTTAAATGTTCCTTAAAATTTAAGATCAATTCATTTAGTCCAACTTAAATTTGTGCCAATGATAATTTCAACCTACATTGTTACGATTGATGAATATAATTTAGTCCATCAATTTAAATTTGTGACAATGACATCCTCAACCTAAGTTGTTGCAATCAAAGTCCTATCCTCAATTGAGATACAGAATATTTCATGGCATCTGACATGTAGGAACAATCAGATTGTGGTGCAAGTGACAAAAATGTCCAATGTGTGAAGCTAGTCAGCCATTATACAAACTAGCATAGACAATCAACTTGTGCCGGATGATTTGACAACTGATATATTTCAGTCACTTCACACTAAATATTTTGGCCATATAAACATTCACCCCAATCTGACTATACTTAGTATCAAAATTTTGCTCAAATAGTTCCTGACAGCAACCAGCCATGAACATCAATTGCGATGATTTTAGAAAAAGTTGATGATACAATCAATGGTTAGCAACAAAAGTGAAATTAACATTTAAATAGTTCATCCATCTTGGTTTATGAAACCAGTTTCACCATATCTTGAATGAATAGATACATTTCCTTATACAGAAGCTTTGTGAAGATCTCACAAGCAAGTTCCTAATTCTCATCCAAAATTTTTCATGTCTTCTTTAAAGTTCAATATTTTAGGCTCTTTTATATGACCACATTGATCCCAGGATTGGTTTACCATTTATGAAATATTACAGTTGTAGCTGCTAGTAAGATACCATGCCATGCCCTAACAGCCATCTCAATAGATTTGTGCAAAAGAACAATACCAAAAGACTCCTGTACTCGGTCAGCATAAATCAATAACTATGCATGCAGAAGAGGCATATACCACCATATCACTCAAGTTGACCAGCAAATTTTTGATCAATTAACACTTCATGCAATTAATGTACCTTTACTTTTTTGTCATTCCATTTACACAATGAGCTTGTGAACAAATTTATGTCCAAGGAAGCCAAAGGTCACATTTTGAATGGAAGGTTATTGTTCTAGAAGATGGATGGTCAAAAAATAAAAACTAGCAAGAGAAAAAATAAATTGGAACCAGGAAAAGTAATTTTACTTATGAAGAAAGTTTCTGACCTATCATAACTAACTAAATAGGTAGGACAAATATGTACTTGCTTCGAGGTTTATAGGGATCAATTAATATATAGATATGAAAGACTTGAACAATTAACAAAGAAACACCATGATATTGATGACAAATATACAAAAAGACTTACAGAAAATAATAGAAAAACAAGTCCACCTACAATAGGTTTTTTATGTTTACCAATCCACTATTGGGAAGAATAGCCATCCACAAGGTCTCTTCTTACATGAATCCATAAAGAATGACCAATTAAAGGGAAGTACCCGGTATAGACAGACTAGATTCGAGATGGTAAGAACAGAGTGCCATGCATCATGAGATGCAGTTGTATACACATGTAATACATGATTGTGATTCCTTTAGGAACAACAGCAGATAGTGAAGGACACATTTAATAAAAATGATGGGAAGAAAGACAGTTGTAGGTTTTACCTCGAGCGCTTCATCCAGCTTATCTAGATATTCCTTTGTTTTGGTCCCACTCTATATACAAACAAAAGGACAAATATATTCAGGAATACTGAGAAGCAAAATGACAGTTTGTAGTGACCATGGAAAGCATCCAAGAAAAACTTCATAACTTACTGCTAACTCAACTTTCTGATCAATGTATCTCTTAGCCTCAAAGTCCTGTCAATGAACCAGATGGCTATAAATGGAAGATGTAGGCAGAAGCCCTAACATGTTTCTAATAAAGACATTATAGGTAATAGACATAGTAGGTAATGGGCACTACATAATTGCCAAGAAAATTAGCCGATTAAAAATACCATGGTAATCATTAGGCTGTTCCATTACTTATTTTTCTGCTTTTCATGAGTGTGTGGTGGTGGTAGGCAGGGTGGTAGGCAGGGAGATGCCACCAGAATATGACAAGCTGGTAAAATTAGAGGGCAAAAATAAGATTTAAATGAAAGAAACAAAAAGAATTCCTCGATAGATTTCATTAACTCCCAAGTCTTTATATCCATGGAAATCTTCAAATTGGAAAGCTGAACAAATGCAGACCTACAAATGTATGTTGCATGAGAACCAGACCACTGGCTGAAAACCACACGTAGGCCAACTGATCAACATGTGTAAGATGTGTATTTGTCCCCAAATCCAACGATAATAGTTGATCATGCAGTTAAAATATAATAAAGAAGAAATTGCAACATGCTAAAAACTTGATATGTGCATTGTAAACAGTAAAACTCACAAAAGGATATATTCCAGCATTGTACATGTCCAGAATATAAACCCTTCCTGTACGCAGAGAGAAAGTTAGCATTACTTATGGAAGGAAACAACAAAAATTGTCAGTGAAAAGCATGAACAATGGATGAGACAGCAAACTGTCATTAGAGAAGTCTATTTCATGGCCGTTCCCTTGGTGAGCATCAAGATCAATTATCATTACTCTGCATAGGTTCAAAAAAATTTAAAATATTCACCTTTCAGTTCTTTGCAGAAGTAGGTATTTGCAAGAGGGGCTATACTAACAGTCTGAGAAACAAGTTCCCTACCTCGAAATATTCAAAAGAACAAAAGCAAACTGAATACAAAGTGAAATGTCAGCATACGCGCAAAATCCACCTCCTTTTTCTGCTGAACAATGATGGAAACCACCACCAATATTGATGGCCCACCCTCGTTCTTTTGCAAGTTTGGCCGCCAGTATGGAACCTCCCACCTGAAAATTTGAAGATGAAAACCTCTCTCCTTTTGCATGTTGATGCAGTGAACAAGTGAACACTAACCTGCTTGCGAAATGGGTAAAGCACTTTATTCTGTACAAGGCAATTGGGAAGCAAAGAAACAGGAGGGACCTAGGATGACAAAATAATTAGAATATAGACATTGATCAAACCCCTAGAATGTGCTTATGAAAAATCCTCTTCTAAAAAGATATTGTCAGAGAAAGGAACAAAGATATCAAATAGGATGCTCTCAAATATTTTGGGTGGTACTTGCTTAAGTATTTTTTAAGAAATATGAACAACATAGGTTGTTACATAATCACATAATATAGGTTGCACGACAAGATCAATCGAAACAATATTCTCAAAAAAGATAAACAAAATAATGGTACAAGAACCATGCAACTAAAATAGTTAAAGATAAAAACACTTCATGCTTCAATATGTTCTAAAAAAAAAATTTATGAAATAGCCACTGATAGATTCACATTAGTAACAATTTCAACTAACATACCGACTGGTATCCACTGGTCTGACCAAGGACTGATACTTGACCAGATAGCTCATTACCAATAATTATTCAGTTTCTTATATTTTCAATGATACTGGATGATACAGGTTGGTATATCATCCAGGATACACCATAATGGTCCAATAAGTCATTGAAAGAAGTATCAACTGACATTTAAAACCTTGTGAGAAACTATTAAGATGTTACATCCACTCAAAATATACATTTAAGTACTTTTCAACATCCAATTCCTGTCCATATAAGGCTCGTTACGAGAGTCGATAAAGATCCACAAAGTATGTACTTTATGCAAAGCCGAATGCACCATGCATGTAATAAAGTGAATACAAAATAATGATTTATAGTATGATTTGAAAAACATCCTAAATCATGAAACTACCTAGTCTTGTTACTCAAAGTTCTGGTTCTATGGCTCCCAATAAAAAATATTCGTGTTCACATTATCTTGTACAGAGTTTAAATTATTTATGCCTGAAATATATGTGTGTGTCTGTGTGTGTGTGTGCATGTGCACGTGTGTATATGCATATGTATATATATTTAAAGATGATGAAGAAGCATTACCTCAATAATAATGGCAACATTTAAGCTGCTCTTGAGACTGCTCAAGTATGATTCTGAATGCACCTGATTGGAAAACATGTTATGTCAGGTACTAAATGATGGCACAACTAAATTTATATCTCATGCACAGCAGCACTTCTTACCACCAGTAAGTCATCTTTTGAAGCTTCTAATGGTTCTACTGTTTGTTTCTTGTCTAAGAAACCTTCCTTACTTAAGAATTGGCAAATACGGCCCCACTTGGATGAATCAAATGGATGCCTGCATGTCATAAATTAAGTTGATGATGATTCAAAAATGCCATCTATAATGTTTTTTTCTTTTTTCTGGAGAACAAGAACATCTCCATGGAGGACAAGATGGTTTGTTTTGTTCCACACACAAGTTAAAGACCCACATGACAATCTTGTAGTAGAATAAGTTGTTCACAGTCAAGAACTAAAGCATCATTTCCCCATTCTTTAAGTGAGATGCGACAACAGGCCTTCAAGATGTGCCAACAATGTAACTTTTAAGCAGAGTAGAATAACCTTTTCTATCTCCTCAATTTTCAGACTTCTTTAGCACATTAATGATCATGGCCATGAATATGTATGGTGTTCATTATTCATTAACCCAGTGTGAATATTTAAATATAGATTTACAAAATTCTATAGATATCACTTTCTTCAACCTGCAATAACCAAAGTTTCCACACGCCTACAAATCCTCTCTCTCTTTGTATACAATCAATCTGATTATAATATCATAATGATAGGTAGAAATTCGTGGAATTTTGATGTTCCATATAGAACTCCCAAAGTGATAGAAATTTTCCAGAATGCTTTATCTTCCCATCCGAAAGTATTGCAAAATTGAATTTCTACACAAAATACTCTTCGTTTCTCTATCTTATTTCCACCTTACACTCCTAGGTTGGGTATGGAGCTGAAAATTTCTATCATGCACCCGACAGACGTAACTTGGAACCTGACGGCTGAAGTTGATAGCCTCTTGAAACCTCAATTCCCATAAATTGGTGATACCCCTTACTCCCAATAAAGATCAAACCCTAATTAACATGACACAGAAATGCAATCGCAGACAAAGATGGAACCAACAAGAAAACATCAAATAACCAAAAGAACAAGAAAATCAGGACTTGCTTACAGTTTCTCGATTCCAAAAAACGCGATGTCGTAGGATGACGAGTAGATCACAGGCACCTAAGATCCGTTCCAGTTCTCATCACATAAATCGGAGATGAAAGATAGAAGAGCAGCGAAGAGAAGAGAGGGAGCGAAGGACGGCGACCTTGGAGGGCGGAACGTCGAAGTAGAGATTGCTGGAGAGGATCCGATCCCTGCGGATGGCATCCGCGGGTCCCGTCGGGGCGGCTTCTGGGGAGGAGGAGGAGGCTGCCATGGCTGATTCGGGAGTAAACGACCGGACGAACCAAAGCGGCGAGATCTCTGAGGGCGGGGGGGGGGGGTTGGGGTGCAAGGAGGAGGTTTCTAGTGGCCGTACCGGAGAATATTTGTATACGATGGCTGGGCGTTGCAATGACGCGAAGTGACTCGAAGGCGCGACCGCGAAGAGATGTGGGCACTGCTGATACAGGAGGGCCGCTCGCTGCCATCGTACGCTTACTTCAACGGGTAGAGGCATAACGATCTCTCGGCGGATGCTGCGTTCACTTGTCTGAGTTCGGACCACATTGCGGGTCGGATTCTTTTGATATCCGACCCACTTCAATCCGGTAAATCGATTTCGAATTCAAGTTGTATTTTTAGTACTTAAGTAGTTTGTTGGGTTTGGATTAAGTGAAATTTATGAATATTTTATCCATTATTTATCATCTATTGATCAATTATATTCAAGCCAAAGTGGATGGATATAATCAATTTAAATTCCAATCAATTTTTTTTTATTTAGAATTGAAAGGTTTCAAGAGTAGCAGTAGATATTCAAGTCAAATTCAAATACCTGAATAATTAATTGGATTCGGATTTAGCCAGACAACTATATGTGTTGCCGTGATAAGAATATAATTTATATTATCGAGATGAAAATATTAAAATAAATATATAATAAAAAATGTTTAAAAATATTTTTATTTATAAATAATAAAGTATCATTTTAATAAAAGAAAAAATAAGAAAAAATTATTTAAAATAGTACGAACATCTATTTAAGAGAAAAAGATAAAATGATTAATATTAATGATAAAAAATTTTAAAAAATCTTCAAAATATTAATAAAAATTATAAATAAAATTTTAAAATTTACATGTCTCAATGTTAATAAAAGATCCAAAATAATTAGAACTTATAGCTTTTTATTCTTATTGTTGTTGTTAGATTTAACAAGACAACTCCTACAAGTACTTATTTGAGTTATTGTAGAAGGGTCATCACAATCTAGAAGCAAAATCTTCAAAATCATCAGCAACTAATTTGGCCAAATACAATTTTGCAAGTATGATGTCTCAATTAACATGCAAATAGTTGCAGCTACGCATATAAAAAGTAAATGCAATAATAAAAAAAGGGATAGGCAAGGAAAAAAAAGAGCTCAAACGAATAAGAAAAATAAAAGCTAGGGAATTGGAAGAAACAGCATTCAGCTAATGCCGAAATGTGGGTCTTTCAGCCTTGGAAGAATCAATCTAAACAACTTTTGGTCTCAATTATCTCAAAAGTATGCACAATGGCATGGTTTAAGACAGCTGAATCAAATGTTCATAATCCTACAAATCCCATATCAAGCTGCATATAATTTTGTAAGACATGCTGATAGTTTCATTAACCCTCGTTTGTCTCTAGATTCTCCGTAACCAACTTTAATTTCATTTTCCTGCTGGTTGACCTCCAAGAATCCAAGAAGCTACATAGGAGAAAAATCTCAAATGGATTACCATAAGAAACTAATAAAATTTCAGTATTCTTTTTGGCTTTAAGATTGCTTGTAACTGCTTTTAACATTCCAGTCTTTAAACTTAAAACATTTACAATAGAATCCATGTAGACATTTACAATACAATCCATCTAGTTATAGTTATGAAAGTGAAACATCTAACTCAATTTATCATAACACCGTCGATTTTTTCAACGAAAACATAAAAACGATGGGCAAAAAAATAATTTCAACATCCAATTACATTTTCGATGGTGACAGACGACGACATCGCTGAAGGGCCGCGGGTAGCTATTATGGATGAAGGAGAATGACGATGAAAGGTGAGACAAAAGGAAAGGAGGAAAAGAACAACACATATGTTGATGCTCATCATCTATGTCAGCGTCGCTCAGTAATTACATCAACGCCAACACAAATGTAAACCAGCGAAAAGGCCGCTCAACATCTGCATCAACGACGACGCAAATGTAGAGTGTCGCTCGACATTTGCATCGACGCAAATGCAAAACGATGTTGATGCAGTTGCCAAGCGATGCCAATGTAGATGTTGAGTGGCCCTTTCGTCGCTCTGCATCTGCGTCGGCACCAACGCAATTGCCAAGCGACGCCCAAAGTGTCTACATCTACATCATCCTTTTTCTCCACTCTTTTTGTCTTACCTCTCATCGTCGCTCTCCCTCCTCATCCACAACAACCATCCGTAGCCCTTAGCGACGCTATCGTCCACCACCACCAAAAACGTAACTATAAAGTTAAAATTATCTTTTAGCCCATCGTTTTCATGCTTCTGTCAATAAAATCGATGGTGTTAGAGTAAACGGAGCTAGATGTTTCACTTTTATAATTATTAGGATTCCAATGTAAATTTTTAAAGCTTAGGAACCACAATACTAAATAGGTCTAATCACAAGGGATAATATGTAATTAATCCTCTTCGAAGAGATCCAAATTTGACATGTTCTATGGACTAACAACTTTGATGCCACAAAGTCATCTTGCAGGCTAAATATTGACATAGAAGCAGACTTTGATTCTAAAACTCAGATTCCCCAATTGATAAACATTTGTTCTAGAACTGAGACACTTCACATCAAAAAATAATGAGGATGGCTTATATTTATGAACCTAGTTGCTTAGTACAATTAGTTAAACCTTAAGCATTTTGCAGTCATGTCACTAGATTCATTCAAACGAGTTTTTCAAAAGAAAACACATCACTTGGAGTTACTTCTACTCTTACAATATAAATGCAGGTAGGTTTAGCCAGGAATGGGCAAACTTCAAATTTTCAGCAAAAAAATTTACAAAAGAAATCAAATGCATTGTTCATTTAGGACAGCACTAGTAAAATAGATTCAAAATTACTGAAAAAGCATCCAACTTTGTTTTGAAGAATGCTATTGCAAATATTGTTATATGCAAAAAAAAATTAATACACTTCTAATTCATTAAGGAAATGGAGGTCCAAACATGATTCACAGCTTGAAGCAGTAAGATATGCAACAGAAAAACTAGCCCAAAGCAAGGACATAAATGTTTCTACAGCAGAACAGAAGACAAAGATATATTTAACCAGATACCATAAACCCCTGGGAGTTAGAGAGGCTACCAGTCATTATTAACAACTGATTTTTCAAGTTGGTTCTACAAGGATTTTTCAGAACATATCTCCCCAGCTTTTCTCCATGTGTAATCTGTCTCTCAGTCTTATGTCTCCTCGGATCCGTCTAACAAGGAAAACTTTGCCATCTCCTCAAACCATAAACACAACTAAGCAATAGATATTGATTCTTTTCCTGCATCCACCCCTACACCTGTAACCCATACAGATGGACGAAAACTGTAAGTCAATGATTTGCATAATGAACTGCTATTGTTAAGGTCTAGTTCCATGCTTCCTCAAAAGAAGTATTTTCATAAAACAGACCATGCTGTTAAAGTTAGCCCACAATCATATCCGTTATTTTGACAAGGAAATATCTTTCAGTGAACATTCTTATACCACTTTTGCACTGACTTGGATTAGAAGACATCCAACTCAAGTACCCACCTGCCATATGATGCATCCATTGCAAGTAGAAATGAAGTGGAATTCTTTATCAAGACCAAAAGGGAGGGAAAAAAAGAAACATCACACACAACTTCACTCCCTAAACAAAAAAGAGTATCATCAGATTCATGTTTTTCACGAGGCATCAACATACTTTACAAGGTTGCTACTGCAATATAAGTTGATACATTAATGCAACTTTTACCAAAAAAAACAACATTGGTTATTTGGTACTTAGCACAAGAATTCCGTTGTATCTTCACCAAAGTACTAATGCCGTCTAAAACACATTTCACACTCCAAGATCAACAGGCTGTCACTCATATGAACTTGAAAATGACCTAAACGTGCCATTTTGTTTCTACATCAGAAGTGAAATCTCTCTTCAAATGATGGCCAGGTCATGTGCACTCTATATGATGGTCGACTTCCAAGAATTAAGTGCCGAGGTGATCGCACAAACTTTGTCAATTCCAAACTTAAGCATTGTTATATTAAATATCATTATTAAGTAAATGATATGCATGCTTCAAAGTTGAAGATATTGATGTTGACCAGAAATATCAAGGTCTCCATGAGGTTATCAACCAAGAATGCTTTATACAGAATTGAGTAAAAGAGATTTTTTATGTGGATTAATTGGCAAGTGGACTATAGCATGTCATGGCTTGGATGACCTATTTATCTAAACATGTTCGATATAACAAGAAATTTAGATAAATGGGGACAACATTATCATCGTGATCAAGGAATCATCTTCAGTGTGATGGATCAAATATATGATAGAACATCTAATCCTACGATTCGTAACTCAATAGTGGGAAACAAATTAAATTGAAAAGCGTCAGCATATGTAAAACCCTTGGGAAAGAGAAAAAGAAACGGGCGAGATGAGCATCGGGTACCTTGAGGATCCACCACCGACGGAAGGACAGCAAAGTTGGAGGGCGGTTCCTCCTCGCCGTAGATGGCGCGGAGTCGGGAGAGGGGGATGAATGGTTGCTTTGGGGAGGAGGACGGGTCGGCGGCGGCGGCGAGGGCGAAGAGGTCCTGGCGACAGGACCACATGGAGGAATACAGGGAGGAGATGTCGGCGCGGAGGGACGACTTTTCGGCCTCGAGGGCATCGATCTCCCGCTGTTGCACGGAGGATCGGACGCCCAAGGTCACTAAGGTGCCCAGCAGCAAGCCGGTCACCACGTTCTCTTTCTTCGTTGCCACCGACAGCAGCCACCGCAACGCTTCCATCCTGCAATGTCTCTGCTCTCTGGGTCGCTCGATGTGGCCGCCACCGCCCCTCCGTCTCCTCCGTTTTCTTATTTTAGTTTCCGCGGCGGCAGCAGCAGGCCTTCGGGCTCTGTGCCCCTGCCGCTGTGGCCCAACAGCGGAAGGGTTATTTAGACCGCTTAACCGTTTCGGTTTCAAATTAAAAAATTATATTAAAATATCTATAATTATAAAAATAAAATAATTAATATAATTTATCATAACCGCTATTAATTTTATTAACGAAAAATATAGTATGTGACAACAAATGTAAAAATAATATAAAAATAATAAATAAAAAGATAATTTTAACATCTCAGTTATATTTTTTTATTCTTGATGATGATGACAAAAAGTGACACCACTAGAGTCACATATGGTTGTTATAATTGTAATCGACGAGAACGACGAGTGGAATCTTGAAGGTGGAGTTGAGGAACTTCTATAATTCTTTACGAGGAAGGATGAGGAGGAAGATGAGAAAGAGCGACGACAAAAAAATTGGCAAAGGGAGAGGAGGCAAAAGATAACACAAATGTCAACATGTTGTATTTACATTAGCGTCACTTGGCATATATGTTGTCACTAATGCAAATGTAGAATGCATGAAAGAGAATGAAAGATGAGGGATTGAGGAAAGAGGGAAGAAAGAGAAGGAGGAGGAAGAGGACGACACAAATATCGACACTTTGCATATACGTTTGCGTCGACGTCGATACAGATGTCGAAGCGATCCTTTCATCACTCTACATGTTAACGTTGATGAAGATATTGAGCGACGCTAATTTAAATGTAAAGTGTCAGCATCGCTCTTCATCCTCCAACAATAAGCTATAGAAGTCACCTCTAATATTCTACCCAGCCCATTTCTAAGGACATCCCCGTATTATTCCCGTATTATTTTCACCAATCACTAGTTGATCACAACTATAATAGCCACTTGTGACTCAGCAACATCATCGTCCACCACCATCACTAACAAGAAAGAAAATGTACATAAAACATTGAAATTATATTTTTATTTATCGTTTCCATATCATTTCTGCATGTGGTATGCCGCATATTCCATCGATAAAATCGATAATATTAGGATAAATATAAATAATTATTTTATTTTCATAATCATAGTGATTTTAATATAAATTTCTTAAACTTAAAGAGTGAGATACTAAAGAGATGGATGATAATATTTAATTATTTAATTAGCCCACAACGAAACACATTGAACTTAAAATCACGAATGTCAAATAATGTTGACCGATATGTCTACTAATTGATGTTTGCTTTCTCTCCTATTACAGTATGATTAGAGGTGACGATTTCATATTGAACCCGTATAAGCAGGCCTCAGAGCTTTGTGCCGCTGCTGGTGAGGCCTTATAGCGGAACGCACTAAACTTAAAGCATGGATATCAAATAATGTTGACCCATATATCTAGTAACCAATGTTTACTTCCTCTCCGATTACATTATGACTAGAGGTGACAATGACCCGTATCAAATCCGACCACATTCGATCTGATCTAACAAAATCTGATCAATTTTGACCGAGAAAGTTCGAATTTTAATTTTCAGAAACTGTATCATCAAAACATAATGAAATTATTAATCCGAGCAAATGTCGAGACAGTGCCAAATCATCTAATTGCACAGACATGATCAATTATCTGCTTCAAGAAAATACCACATCTGGGATTAGACAAAACATAATTTTCCTCATCAAAAAATGCAAGCATACACCCCTCTGGTCCACAGACATCGAACTACAGAAACAATGTCATGTTGGGACAATACCATACAATAAAGAACACAAAACTTCATTCCGCCACCCTGATTCTCAAAGACATCAGGGTATAGGAACTGACCATTCCGAGGACTCCACGCAGCTTCTCACTTAAAAGAAAGATAAAACAATGGCAGGAAGTAAACCAGATCATTCATTCCAACAACTCCACCACTACTACACCGCAGAAAATGCTCCATCCATTGTAAACGTGTTACTGTTGTTTGCACTCAGCTGGTCGTTGGGCTTGCTCTCCTCCACTCTTCTGCATTTCCACAAACCATAAATAAATTTGAGTATTAATCAAGCTAAAGCACCTTCAAATGAAGGTTAACATCAATATTTAAATGGGACAAGTCGATGCTGCACCTTCTGCCCTGTTGCTGACTGTTTGCAGGACAGAGAAAAGAAAGATACTTGTCAGTTTCAATTATTCCCAAAGTAAAAAACTTACAATTTCTTGAGGAGATCGTGTAAATATACCTTCTTCTTGGTCTTAGTTTGGTCTTCATCATCCTCATCCTCGTCCTCATCATCTTCATCATCATCCTCTTCCTCTTCCTCTTCATCTTCCTCATCATCCTCATCTTCATCATCCTCTATTTCAAGTTCATCACCTTCGACAGCCTCCCCCGTGAACCATGAAACTGCATGAGGGATTATCTTGTCTTTAATTGTGGACCTGCAAGTCAACAATCTCCATAAATCAATTTGGTACCAGCAATAACTGGACAACAGGTTTGTAAAAAGGATAATCCAAAATTACTGATGCAGGCCAAGCATTATAAGAAGTCATAAACAAATAAGGAACAAATGGATATTGCTCAAGTCACTCCTAAATAACCCTGAAAACCATTGCTTTCTTGAACAATCAACAATGCTCACTTAAGCTGTTTATCTATATTTATCACAAGGCAAAGGTGCAGTAGACAGACAAAGTGAACAAAACAAAGGCCTTACCCAATATCATAATCTACTTCCATCTGACCCTGCAATTCCTCAGCCTGTCAAAAGTATGATAATGAAATTAGATGCGCTTTTACCCAATTGGCTTTTTTTCTCTGGCAAATTTTTCTGGTGATCATAACTTACAGTCTCTTCATCAATATCTGCATCATCATCAGGTACTTGTGGTGGCTTGAAAAAGTTAAAAAAGCTCTCACAGTCCTCCGTTTTTGTAATGGGCTTGGCATTTTTTGAACCCTTCTTGGGCTTCTTTTTTAGGATCTTCTGAGTCAAGCACTTCCCTGGAAACCACTCAATCTCCGTCCTACATCGAAAGCCAACAATTTGTTAAAAATCACTTGTAACCAGTCCTAATATGATATGTGAATATCACTGACGTAGAAAAACAATTTTACCCAATTGCTTTCTCTAAGATTGGTTCATCCTCATCAACCATGTGGTATGTTTTTGTCAGAACAGCATTCTTGAAAAAAGGATTAGGATTGAAGAAAAACTCAAGTTTAAAACCCTTAGGATCCTCAATTCTGCACCACTTTATATCCTTTAGATACTTAAGAGCTTCCTCATCACGTTCTTGAATCTAGATGAACCAAAAAATAATGTACCTGTCAACATCATAAAGAAAACAAAGAAATAGGATAGCCATTGTAAAGTTGGATACCTCCTCAGTTAGCACTTCATTTGCTTTCATAGCAGTGAGCCAAAAGCCAGGCACGCCTTTTTCTGTGGCAAAGATGTATACAATAAGCATAAAAAAAATACAAACGAACTAGAAAAAACAACATTCAACATCTTCGGTAAGATAAAAGACCTTCACTAGCTTTATCCTCAGAACTGGTTTCCTCTGGAGATTCATCTTTGATACCTTCAACTTCGACTACACCATTTACAATCTCATATCTCTGTTTTGTCCATATGGAGAAAGTGTCACAGGAATGGCCAAGACTAACAACATTTTGCAGTAGACTTCGTAAAAGAACCACAAGATTGAACAATGGTGGAAAAAGCATTTAAGCATTGGTCCTAGAAGCTTATATCTGGAATTAGCAAATCATATAAAATCACTAGCTACTGAAAGTATACCTTTGTATATAATGGCTCATAAAGCTTCTGGTATTTAGCTTCAAGTGCAGCCCTCTCCTCAAAAAATTTTGCCTCAAGCTCATCATGTTGGCTCTAGAAAAAAGAGGAATTATTACATCAGGCATATCTGTACACCATAATGCTCTTAGCATCAACTGGAAAAGGCCACACCCAATCAAAATCTGGTAGGAATTTGATCGATCCTAATTGGTCTCAACAAGTTTTGTTTGATACTAAGCCAACCCCGGCTGACTTCATTCACTAAAAAAAATATACAGCAATTTGACAAATTTTAGTTTAAAGCAATTGTAAGTTCTACGGCCAGGACCTGATCCTTATCCAGCAAAATGTTAATATCAGCTTGCACTAGAAAAACTTAAATACTGAAGTATATCACACAAATAATGCAGGAAATACAGGAACCAAGTTCTACAAAATGAAAATTAGATACAGGAAAAGTTACTTGAAAATGACATATAGGTGGACTAATATACTAATTAGATCAAGGTATAGATAGAGAAGTTCAACAAGTTGCTTCACATCTAAACTGGTAAAAACATTCAATACAAAAAAACAACAGTAAATATTGAGAGTCAAGCATATACCTCTTCAATTTTGATATTTTAAAGGAAGCAACACTATGTTATGGCAACTTTATACTCACAAAAAAAAATCATAATATTGACCAAATACCACTTAGTGACAAATAATCAGCAGAAGATAAAGTTTATAATCTGAACGAGTCATGTACGGAAATGGAAATCCTTGTACACATGGAACATGAGGAAAAGAGTCAACAAGAGTGCAGTGCAACTAAGAAACATAGTTCACAACATTACCCAATTTAGATACAACAACTTGCACATTTAATTATTACCGAAGACTGATACACTTTTGGACAAGTTCTCAGCCTTAAAGACCGATCTGATGTTGACTGAACTGATTTTGACAATAATATGGCTAGAATAATCAAACTTGACCAGAGTTGGCCAATCTTAGAATATACTAGCTGGTTTAACAGTCCATAAGAAGGGGAAACAAAAAAAGGAAGGGATGAGCAAGAGAGTAAGGTGAAGATGGAAGTCGAGATGGAAGACAGGAAACATGCAACTAAGATATGAAATAGAATATGAGATGATATTACAGGTAAATTCGCTATTTGCGGCAATTGTTGCCATTAGTTGTCTTGCACAATTTGTTGCAATATTTGTTGTCAATCATCATGTAGAACAGAAAGGACAGAATGTAGGAAGAGAAGAAAAAAATTAAAAATATATCACCTTCTGGAGGATAAAAGGATGCTTTCTCAAAGAAGGATAATGTCATAGAAGGCATAATCAATCCAAAAGTGGGATATCTATGGAAAAAAAAGTGTATGTAGAGTATAAAAAAATCAGAAAATAGGACAAGAAAATCCATCAAACAAGCCTCCATGCCCTCGAAAGGATAAGAAATTTGCCTCTCGCTGTGCAATGCTGGGGTATCAATAGCCCTAATTATCAAAGACGAAACAGAATATATAAGCATGACCTATCACGTCCACTTTATTTAGCGCGTCAGGAATTTTTTTCGGTGACATATATCTTGAAGAAGGAAATAGGCATTCGAATATGTAACGAAAATTAATACAGAGAAGAGGATGTAAAGAATTATAATTCCCGACAAGAACCAACCAAGTTTTCAAATAAGATGTACACAGAAGAACAACATAAAACGCAAGAAAGAATTCGATTCGTCAAGATAAAACGAAGAACAAGGGGTACAATAACAAGACACACCTGGACCTCTCTCAACACCTCGACGCGCTTCCTGACCACCGGGCTGAGCGTCTCCAAGACATCCGTATGCTTCCCTGCCAGACTCTGGAGCTTGTTCTGTGGCACAACAGATCACCCATGAAAACAAGTCAAACAAAAAACAAAAGGGAGACCCCTCAAGAGAGGTCTTCCACGAAGGCAAACACACAGAGGAAGGCCCATAATTGCACCTTCAAAGCATCGACAAGACCAGCTCGATCCTCCGCACTCAGAGCTGCACATAGATAACGCGCCGGCGTAAGACTCAAGCAGAAACAGAAGAACACAAATAGAGCGAAGAGAACCAGCGGGAGCAAGAGGGGTTTGGGCCAAAGGGGGGACCGGAACCGAGATCGGCGAGGTTGAGGCTGTCCTGTTGCTTATCGCTGCTCATTGTCGCCCTCCTCTGCCGCCGCCGCCGCCTCCGCCTCTTCTTCTCCTCCTCCTCCTTTCTGGAAATGAGAAGCAAGCTGCGAGGAAAACCCTAGGGCGGGGGTTAAGAGGCGCACAGCGAATCGAGAGGAATGAGCCGACGCGATGCGGTGGATATTTATAGGGTCGATTTTACACGGCCCTTCCAATCTAATCAATCGAGCGAATACTTTCTCCACAAGATCGTCGTTACCCTATTTCCTACACGCTTTTTTATTGCCATAGCAGTAAGGACCTCGTGGAACCCACACCAATAAAAATCAGGTACATCGACTAGGTAGATAGAATGAGCAACTTCATATTTATGGGCTTAATTTTTAGAATTCCATTATTAATCAATTAAATAAATCGAGCCAATTCCACACGTACATTGTCTACCCTCACCGCCTACGTCCTATTGAGTATTTCATCCGGGCCCCACATAAGAGGTCCATATCCCAATCAGAAGAAGGTATCTTCGGGGTAAGTGTGTTAGAATCTGCCGGAATTAAGCCGCGTGGTTTCATTGTTGCGCGGTCTGGCAAAGCGTTCAGTCTATTATTCCATATATTCCACTTTAAATGCTCTTATTGTCATTAAATACTTTGTATTGTGATATGTTGTCGCAATATATGATGTTGGAATAAAACCAACATAGGCTAAAAGCTAATAAATATAACTCAATCAACTTTTAAATAGTTCAAAAATGTTATCAGCATTTGATGGGGTATACAAAACCATACACATCTACAAGCAATTGGATCAATTCAATGAAACTAAAAGTAAGTCAGGAATCATAATATTCATATGCACTCAGCATATGAGATTCCATACATTTTCTTCTCTGGCCATATCTTTTAGCATGCAATATGTCTCATATGTGCCAAAACACAAACATTTTGTCTTAGAATTCCTTGTTATAAAAATTCAATCAAAATTAGAGCCTGAGACACACTTCTATTGAGGGGGTTTTCTTCAACAGATTTAGAAAGAAAGGTGGAGAGAACATTAATTAGGAGTGATTGGCATCCAAATGGTTCATGTTTGTGATTGGTTATCAATTCCAATGCATTCATGCATCCACAACAAACAATGCATCTGTTGAAATTAAATCTAAACTCCACAATAAATGTTTTTTATTATATGTTAAGTGTGTTTATATAATGGGGCAATTTCATGTAAACGTTTGAAATATATAAATTATCATGAATACCATATAAACTGCAAACAATCACATATATTTTTTTTTTCCTTTTTCATATGTGATATTCCATATGATACTCATATAAGTTATCAAATTCAAAAGATATTTGTAATAACCTCAAAGGATGGGATACAACTTTGAAACCTTAACTCTTATAAGATTTTAGATAAAATTTTGAACACGCAAATGATATCTAAGTTTTTCTTATAATTATTGAAAATTTTTAACTTCTCGCTCGTATGCAAAAAAAAGAGAATAAGAGTCATATTTTTCAAATCCTTGAAGAGGAAATTATGCCTCTAAATCTTCTTTTGTTTCTTCGTTATGATAGTATGGACGAATCTTATATTCGTGATACTTAATTATTAATATTTTTTAAATAAAAAGTAATACATAAATACTCATTAATGCTTCTTATCTTTTCTTTATGAGAATATTACCCCCAAGTCATACTATTTTCTAATTTTATCATCTGGATTTTATTAAACTTACTTTGTACATTGAAATTTTCATGTCATACTCATAATTAATGATTCATGAGGTTTGGCATCGCAGGAATAGATAAGGGAAGTGCATGTCAATGGTTAATATTCTGATCCTTAATATATGCTGGAAATAATATTAAATAAAACTTGTAATTGATCTCATAAATAAAACATCGTTTATTGCTTCAGCAATAATTAATCATCGATAACCAAATTAATTTACAATTATTCAGTAAGTTTTATTAAAGTAACTGTAGAATTTGTAAGCACTGTTGTTCTCTTTAATTATTCTTTCCCCCCATTTTCCTTTCAGTAATTTTGCTTTTTTATATATTTGATATTCTTTTGTGTCTAATAGAAATTTTGTGCTTCCAAAATTATTCATGAATTTTGATTCCTTGACATGATCTCAAAGCTATAAGTAATATCATTTTTTTTTCCACCAACTTTCTTTCTTCCACAAAACATATGAAATCTTTGTCTTATCAATATCTACTAATTCATCATAATTATTCTAATTTTTCTTTATTTTTTTGTTGAGATTTAGCAGTTGTGACATTGGGCATATGTGCATCATCAAACCTCAAACCATCTTCTGGCTTTCCTCCACAGTGGCTGCATCACTTAATTGTGGTTGGCTTATTCCCATAAATACTTGCATGCCAACAAGGCGCACAGTGCGAACAGATCAGGGTTCGGTAGTGTGAAGAGAACAATGCACAGCAGAGATTGACCCTGCTGTCCACAATAAAATAACAAGAACCATATGAAAGAATATACAATGGCAGACAGGAGAGGATATCCGCTGATGTCCTGACAAATCTTGTCATTGTCTCTCTAAGATCTGCATGTATCTTTGGCACAATCACTGGTGATGCCAACTTCAGAATATAGACATCTTAAAGGTCAACACAGACCAAGATCCGTCCAAATCCTGAGGTAGATCTTCTGTTGGCGCTCCCCATAAGCGGTATCTACATATGTATATATGTTCTTTTCATATACTCCTCCAACTTGCATTTAGAATACAGAGAGGATTGGTCGAAGTCTTCTACAGAATACATGTAACGTAGGATTTGGCTAACAACACAAAGTAAAAGAGTAACACGGATGCGTGCGTGGCGTGAGTTATTTTGCAAGACATGATCTACAGCGAGGACGTAAAGATTCGCTGTCCTGGTGAAAGCAGAGCTTGGGGATCGTATCGCCTCTTCAGTCGAACGAACACATCCCATTTAGGGCCGAAATGGTTCTTCCAATCCGTCTGCGTGGTATAATGAGGCAAGTACTGCTTAAAATCGATCCCTTCCTGTTGGCAGAACCTTAAGATTTCATCGTTTTGGCTGTCCAAGTACTTCCAGTCGTCCACTGTTGCAGATGGCAGCAGTCCTATGGTGTAGAAAACCTCTTCGTCGGGGATCGCCGCAGACATCTTGTCATCCCACCTGCAACACATGCATGCATCTTCAGAAGTGTTGTTCATGGTTTTGGGGGAAGCCCAAAGAGAATTTAGTGTTCTTCGTACTTGTTCTTGTTGAAGGGATAGATGAGCACCAGCCCGATGGGGTTATTGTTCTTGAGGATCCCCTTGAAAACCCCCATATCGAAGTCTCGTATTCTTGACTTGGGGACGAACATGTTCAGCCATGGATGAAGAACATCTTCGGGCGCCGTGGAATGCGTCTCCTCTTCCTGGACTCTGTTGAGGAAACTAATGTACGCAACGTCCTTCGTGAAGGCAAAGCCGGGGACGAAGCTCAGCCGTCTCAGCAAGGTTTCAAGCTTCTGTCAACAAGTAAAGGAAGACCATGCATGCATCAGGAAACCACCGACAACAAATGGAGATCGATCACAATACAGTGGGAGAAAGCGACGGATTCCCACATGTTTCGTGGGATGGAAAGCAAGGAAGACAGTGCATTCACCTGATCAACCATGGATGCGGTGGCTGGTTCGTAGTAAACACCTCCTTCCACGAAGTAAATGCCGCCGTACTCAGCCGCCAGCATCTTTACCTTCTCCGTGTCGTTATCTGAGAAAAATGAAGAGTTGCCAACGTCCTTCTCCGTCAGCAGTTGTCCCTCGACATAGTCGAATACCTTCTCCGTCATTGAGACGAGGAGCTCCTGGTCTCCGGTGAAGGAACTGAAGTCTGTGTAGAAGAGCCGTAGCCATCGCACTCGCTGTGGCGCTGGTTCCAAGGCGATCCGAGCTCTGGTGATGATGCCGAACTGGCCGAGTCCTCCTAAGACCCCATAGAACAGGTCCGAGTTCTCCTCACGAGAACAGGTTATTGTGTCACCCTTCCCTGTCGAAGAACCACACGTTAAGCAAGAGTATTACTGTAATCAAGCGTCAGTTTCCGATAACAGAGAAGTAGTACCGGTGATGACATCCAATTCGTAGACGTTAGAGATCTGCGGGCCGTGGCGGAAGGCCTGGCCGCTTATGCCGGCGTTTGAGAGCGTGCCGCCGACCGTCAGGTAGAGGTAATCGGTCCAGGAGCGGGGAGAAAGGCCGTGCTTCAGCGTCTCGCGCAAGACGTCGATCCAAAGTTGCTCGCCTCCGGCGTCGACGTACCAATCCGACGACACATTGATCCGGTCGCTGCGCCCGCGGCCCAAGGACGCCATGTCGATGACCACGCCGCCGGGTACGAGGGCCTGGCCTCTGATGGAGTGGCCGTGGCCGTGGGCGGCGATCGAGAACGAGGAGGGGGAGGAGGAGTAGGCGAACCGGACGAGGGTGGCGATGTCGTCGGGGGACGACGGGTAGAGCACCGCCGCGGGGTCAGCTTGACTGAGGCCGCCATAGTCGGTGGAGAATCGGGTGGTGGTGTCGGGATCTACATGGATCTTATCGACGATGTCCAGGGCGAGGAGGCCCTCGGGGAGGGCAGCCGGCCATGTGCCGTGCCGATCAACTGCAGAGAAGACGAAACTATTCACGAAAGAGAGAGCCACGAAGAAGGCTGCTGGAATGCAGCCAATTCTCTGCACAGCCATTAATGCGCTCATATATTGGATGTAGAATCCGGAGAAGGGAAGAGGCTATTATATATACTAAGAGATTGAAGGAAGCAAGGGAGAGTTACAAAGAAGCTGCAGAAAAACTCCTCATTTCCCATGGAAAACTTGGTCAACCAAATCTAAGATGACCGGAAGAGATCGACGGTTTATACACGCAAGCTTCAAGAAGACATTGAGAGGGTAGATTGATCGGAACCACCTCATGTAGTTTGACTAATTTCCATTACAAACACCCGTCCTGCAATTATCCAAGTGATCGCAAACGAACACAATGTTTCCCACAGTCGTCTCTCGTGGTTGGTGTGCTATTGTCGACAAACATGAACAGACATGCATGCCTGCCAAGTGGATTTACTAGTATAATAGCAAATAAATTCTTTAATTCGCATGCATGATGTTGACGACTTGACGTACATCGAATCGCTGATGACACCAACAACCTGGGATTTTGGAAGTGGCGTTAAGCCGTCGCTTTATAGAATAACATAGTGGAGGATACACACCACACATAGCTAAGCAAACAAGGAATATGAATTTATTTTAATTCATCTTGATATGAATTACATATGAGAATATACATAATATTATGAGCATCCATTAAATTATTATACTTGCATGCTGGTAGAGCAAAAAGCACGGGTTTTGGAAACAAAGATCACAATGTCAACCGGATGACTTTCAACTGCACTCTGGGGAGCCTTACAAGTCTTAAAGTCGTGCTTCACGTTACAGTGGAATTGCATGAGTTTGACTTTGACTTAAGAAGCAAGGGCGTTGATTTTCCAGTTTTGCATTTATGCCCTATATATCTACCTGATTGCATATTCACACAATCCAAAAGCTTTATTTTAACGTCTTACATTATGTATATTGTACAGTTTTTTACCCTATTAAATGATAGGACGACAAGACAACCAGCTATAGTCCTCGGAAAGAGACAAAACTCGAAGGAAGAAAAAGAACCGTCATCATAAATCTGTGACCTGAAACCTTCAATGCGTTTTTTTTTGGCCACAGAAAACTACAACCTCTCGTAAAGAAACTACAACCAATTTGTCGACACCGTGACATTCACGTTTGCAATGTTTTGATAGATTGTGTTTGTGTGTATACATACATACATCATCTGAAGACAAGGGATGAGACAAATCCGAAGAGTTCGATAGAACACGGAACATATGTTAAGCTTATTCTGCATATGGTGATACTGATCATCGATTTTAGGGTCAGTGGTGAGCAGCCAGCAGCCCGTCCAAGGGAAGAAGATGACCCATTCTTGTCATGGGTCCCCTGCTCCTGTTTGTTAGGTCATCTGCTTAGAAATCTATCACAAAAGCTTTGGTTCGTATGATATCGAACCGAATGATAGTAAAATCCCTTCGCTGACCGTTTCGGTTGACCGAATCACCTCAGTCTTTGTTTATCCAGGAACAAGGAGGATCTTCTCGAGATACGATGCTTGACGTCCTCCACGATTCCCCGGTTCTCCTACGTGTCAACACAAAGATACGAGCCATGACGTGATACACCACGCGTGCATCGTCAACCTTCTTCGGTACAGCATTACGACTGACAAATCTTATTCGTTCGTATACAGATATGACCATATCCGCTGTAGTCGTTCGACAATTGTACGCTCGAAAGCATGCCGTGAACTGGGGGTTATATCATCAGATGTGTCACAGGGATTCGGAAGAGATCATGATTTCGCACCGAATGTTTCTTTTGTGAGTAGAATTCCACAGGTAGTGCCGAAATCTCTGCGTTGGTTGCCGGTTATGGTGGACTAGCAACATTGCGGAGTCAACAGTGAAATCTTTATTGGATATGAGATGGATTTGCCGCCGACCGAATCTTGTTCCAAGGCTACGTTTCAAAGGAACACGATGGAAGCAAGCTTGTCGAGGACCTTTGAAGGTGGCAGTGGAGTGGAGGATTCTGATACAGTGATGTAAAGTGCTTGGATACCCAAATCTTGAACGCAAGTGCTGTTGACACCAAAGCTTTCCAAGGAGGATATTTGCTACGCTGATGTGGAAAGCCGAGGATATTGAATCTTGATTAGTAGAAACCCTTGCACTAATGTTGACTCGATTTTAGTCAAATAATTTGTTTTTGACTTTGTGCCTACCTATTATAAGAAGCTACATCACAACCTCTTCCCTAATTTATGTTCTTGTCGTGGAAAAATTATTACGAAAATCTAAACTATTTTCTCTCTTCTTCTTCAATCCTTCCCACCATGTTAATATCAAATAGAGATGACATTCAAGTCGAATTTGAGAGGAGATAAAATGGATTAATATTAAGTCAGGTTCGAAAATTTATATAGTAAAATTCCATTATCATATACATACAATGACAAAATTGGGTTGGACAAAGTCGCTGATTGGGCTGATCAGGTGGGGCCCGATCAGGATCAGGAAACAACGAATCAAGGTCCGGTCTCGCCACTCGATGGACGTGGTCATGACCTAACTCGTGACCAAATGAGGTAACTCTTTCTAGAACGGAGACAAGTTGGCCGCATGCACGATACGGTGGAAGGAACGAACACACAGATGTTGATACGACCCAATTCCTGACCTAACTCCCGTGCCATCTCGGTGTTCGCCGAGATCCGGTGGGCGAACAGTCATGTGGAATCAAACTTCTAGAACGGCATGCACAACGTTCGGGAGACGCGACTGGAAGCGCGACTCAAGTAGCGTGGCCCATGAGATTCGTGGAACCCACTTTGGCAGCGTTGTCGTCGGCCCGACCCAAGTTACGAGTCCAGCAACAAGAAAAATCTGACCTTTACCTCATCATTTCATTAAATTTTGGATCACTTATTTTCTCCAACATTTTTTCTATTTTCTTCATTTTATAAAATAGATTTTTTGATTAGCAACATCTTTTCCTTTTCCTGCATTCCTTAATCGTTGGAACACTTTCTTCCCTCCTCTTTTTTGTTCTTCCATATCTTCATTTCTGCAGCAATTCTTTCTCAGCTTTCTTCATGCAGAAACCACAAGAAAAACTGTGACAGTAGTATACATCGAGATCTCCAGTTTTATTCAAGCATCTAAATTGCTAAATCACCTGTTGGATGCTGACAATAATATGCATCCGGTGATACATTTTAGCTTCAAGAACTAAAGGATGCTGGCCTTCCATTTCGTTTGACCGCCTGTCTTGAATCCATCAAAGCATCTGCAAGCTTTTTTATGTAGGTATGTTCTTGGTCAACTGGATCATTCCTATGTGGTATACCTTTTTCCTCCCTTGCTTCTTCCGCATCAGGCCTGAGTAGCATTTGGATGTCCGAAGACAACCGCGAGTAGATTCGAGAGGAAACATCTTTGTCATGCTGTCTTCCAGTTGTTTGTGCTTCCATTCCTGCTAATTGATCGGTTGAGCTATCATATGATCTTCTTCGAATCACATCATCAGCAGAACAAGTGGAGAAGGATGCTCCGTTCTCTGGAATCTCAGACCATGTTCCTGTGTTCTGTTTGCCTTTTCCTAGAACTAGCTTCTTGAGCTTGCTGAGAAACTTTGCTTTGGTTGAGGACGAAGCATTAATGGCAGTATCTTCTGGTTCTTCAGAAGATGCTTGTGATGATGAAGAAGAAAAAAATTCTGAATAAATTTCGGCAAGATTTGAGCTTTTCTCTGGAGCACCCGAATTGGCGTACTCCAGTATGAGCTGTTTGGCCTTCGCTTCGGATTTGGGACTCAAACCCTTGCTGAGATCTCTTGCAACTGTTCTTCCTGGAGGTGGCTGGTAGTTCCTCAGCTCGTACCTTAAACAAGCATTCACCCAACGAAGATACACCAATTCCTCAGCGTCGGCATAACGATCTGTTCGGAGCTGCTCAATCTCCTCCATCAGTTCTCGATTCGCTTCCCTCGAGCGGTCTGCTTCCTGCGATGCTTCTACCTGCAAATCATGTTACTTTGATTTAACTGCAGTCACGAACTGAAGACAAAGCAGTCATCCGATGGAAGACACACCGAGACAAACCTCTGCGCCCTGGAGAACTTGAGAAGCCGCAGCAGTCATTTGTGTGGATGCCAACGTCATCACCAAACCTGAATTCTCCTCTGCAAGCCTTGAATTGACCATTCTGAGTTCTACAGTCTCGTCTTCCAATCCCTTCAACTTCTTCTCCAACTCTGCATCGTTTACCTCATCCTTCTGCTCCCTGCACTGCAGCGAACTGATCCTTTGGTGAAGGGAGGCCATCATCTCTTTTGCTTGTTCCCTGTCCGCTTTCAACTTCTGCTTCAAAACCTTAATCTTTGCTCTTGAGGCCTCAAGCTCATTCCTTGTCCTTGAATGATCGGCCAGCTGTGATTCCAGCCTCCGCTTGTCATCCTGCAAGGATTGGATCCTCAAAGCATACAATTTAGCCTCGACTGTGCTAATTTTCAATCGATTCTCAAGCTCTTTCGCAGCAGCCTCTTTCTCGTTAGCTCCACGATAAGCTAGCAATTGGAGCTCAAGATTCCTTTTCCTCTCTCGCAGGGACGAAACCAACTCCCTAAGGCTTGCGATCTCCTGCCCCATCGCAGTCTCTGGAGCGGTTTTCATGTCCTTGCTTGTCACCTCAGATTCTTTTATCAAAGTGTCATTCGATTCAGGTAAGACGACGCCCTGTTCGTTGCCTGAGGTACTACTGGTAGAAGACAGCTTCACGGCGGTGGTGGACGTGACGTTGTTGCTCTTTGACAAAGCTTCTTCCTGATAAGAACAAGGCTTAATTTACACGACACAAATCAATTGCGAAGGTTCATCGCAACTTACGCCTTTTGGGATTCGGAGTTCTTCGAGGCGATCGATGCTATCACTCCCACCAGTTTTCGACTCTGCGTATGTCGAAGCAATCAAATTCTAATTTTTGATCTCCAGTCAAATCTTCATGAGGACATGAGTGATGAATTAAGGAACCTGCAGAGGAGGTTTGACGAGATGGCGGAGGAGGGGGAGGAGGGCGGGAGCGGGGCCGGAGCTGGGAGACGACGATACCGGCAAAGAAGAGAGCGATTCCGATGCCGAGCACAGGCTTCACGTCACTCCTCCCTCTCGCTACCATCTCCGTCTTTTCCCCACCACTCCAACCACCGTCCGCCGCTGCTGCAGCCGCCGTCCTGCCTATCTCCATAATCACCTCATCGCTACAAGATGACACCTTTACAAAGAAACCCACTTCCCACTCAAACCGAGGAGAGATAGAGCGAAAGGCGTCTCCTTGGCGATCCTTAGCCTTGGAGGTGGATGATATCTTCGTGGTTGGCTTCCTCCACAGATGAGAAGAGCCTTTCCGAAGCCAGAGGAGGATTAACCAACGAAGACGGGGACGGCGAGGCCACGAGCTCACACGTCTCTTCTACCTTCCATGCGACCATTGGGACCCACATGTGGAAATACAAATCACAATTACGAGAAAGGTAGGGGACGGGGTATTCATAAACGAGTACGAGAAGCATAATTGTGTTTTTGTGAAAGCTAAATTCTGTCACCAAAACGAAGCAACGAACGTCGAGTTTTCTGTTTATTTTTTTCCTTTTTTTTTTTATAGCTTTTCAGTTTCTATGGCGGTTTTCTTGTGCTTGTGATAGTTTTTGTTGCATGTCACTGTTCAACGTTGCTGCTCTTTGAGTTACATGCAATTTTGATGTCTTAATTAGTTCATGAAAGGAAAAAAAAGAAAAGAGGTAAAAAGAAAAAGGAGAGAGGGCACAAACTCTTCTCCAACTGGATACGAAAGTGTAGTGGGGGACCCACTGATGCATGATAAATGTGAGTCCTTGGAACAGAGTGTAGCATGTGTTTCAGTCGCATGTCATCATCATCATCATCATCATCATCATCCATTTGAGTTACTTGTTGCACCAAGCGGAAGCTTTGATTTCAGCATTCAGACAGTAACTGGCACCAGACATTCATCGATTCACGTAAAGAAATCTCAAGCTTATCATCAACTGCTATTTGTGCTGTTAGGTTTGAAACACTTGGATTGCCTTAGGTAATAAGCCAGTAGAAGAGAGCAATAGAACAAGCATATGATTCATGCATATGATGATGAATCACAAGACATCCACCGAGTCACCGCATAGTAGTTCATCCAGGCAAAGTGCAAATGTCAAGAACAAGTAGTACTATGACGAGCTTATATCTAAGCTCCAACTTCTTTGTGGCAACATATCCACCACTGACCTTTCGGTGACTACATCGATCTTACGACTCCATCAGTGGTACTACTCTCTGCAGTTTATTTTCGCTTCATGGAAGGCTACAGAAACAGCACACGCAGGGACAGCTCCATCTCTCACCCTTGCTTCCACCAGAAGATCAAACAAAAAAGAAATATTATGGTGGGGGGCGGGAGGGGCAACTTTCTGTTTTGCAGAGCACCGGCAACTTTCTGTTTTGCATAGCACGGGCCGGCGACATCTCCACCCCCCGCCCCTCGCTGCATGTCACTACACACTGTTTTGCATAGCGCGGGCCGGCGACATCCCCAACCCCCGCCCCTCGTTGCATGTCACTGCACACTGTTTCACGAGAGCCCCGCCACATCCTTTTTGCATTTTGACTGTCAAAGCCACTAAAAGAAAACCATAAAAGTTGATCGATTGACATAAACCACTACCAGGAATAATAACAATTAACAAGTCCAGTGACATAAAACCCATAGTAGACATATTTACATAATGGGTAATACCTGGTTTACCTGTGGGCTGGGAACAGAAACATTATTGGAATTGACTACCTCACCGTGCTTTGCTGGCGTAGGAATCTCAATATCCAACATTAAACTACAGGATCTTTCAACAGATTCTTTGTGACTTGCAATCTTTTCTTCAGCTTGTGTAGGCATATCGGGAGTGCAAAAATCCTTGTTCCTGTCACGTAATGGTACATGTAACCGGAAAACCGTTACGAAATATTAGTGTGTAGATTTTGCTTCTTATAAATGGTTTATAAGGACGGTGTGCTATTGGGCTGCAGGAAAACTGGGATCACATTTCAAAGACATGGGGCTCTGGATTTCTGATCACCCGCTTTATCAGTTCCATCGTGTCACCGGTCTCTATCTATTTCTTTTCTAGTTATTCTAATTGCTGCTTTCTGAGGCAGCAGATAAGCATTCTCACAATAAAAATACTAAAATGGCAATTTCGCTGTCTGCTGTCTTTTCAGTTCAACTCGGATGAGAAAGCCAATGAAATAGAAGAATTTTTCGCAAGCCGGACTAAACCTTCCATCGCCAGAACGGTGAAGCAAAGCATTGAGCGAGTCAGAAACAACGCAAAGTGGGTTAAGAGCATCGGGAGCGAGCAGTCGCTTGGAGACATTGTGAAAGAGCTTGCAGACAAGAAGTTGCACCCGTCGCTTTGATATCAGATCCCTCTTGATGGCAACACGTATGTAGAACTAACTCTTTGGCAACAATGTGTGTTTGTGACAACGTAAAGGGGTTGAAGTTCTATAATTGGAAGGTCAATAAGGTAGACTAATAGATCTTTGGTTAAAATGCCCCTACTTTAACATGGAATCCGGTCCTTAGTCCGCTTTTCACATAGTTGAATTCACAAATCTAGAAGTGATGTAAGATACATGTGGCGTAAGACAGACACAGCGGGCTTGAGATTAATTTAACGATTTGGATGAATTGGGTGTCTTCATTTGGCTTCTTTTGTTGGTTCACACACAAATGTATCTCACACACATTTGGCTTCTTTTGTTGGAGTGATGTATCGGTTGTTGGGGTCTCGAATTATAATATTTCTTGGACTCGCATTTCGTAACTTTTCGTTTGGTTGATGTTGGATTAGTCATCAACTCTCTCTCTCTCTCTCTCTCTCTCTCTCTCTCTCTCTCTCTCTCTCTCTCTCACTCACTCACTCTCTCACATTTTCATACCATAGAAAACAAGAAAAGATCATGAAAGTGGTAATTGAAAGAGAGCAAAAGCTATTTCAAAATGAAACTTTTGAGATTCCTTCAAACCTTGTGATCAATCGATAGCTTCAAACCTTGTAGATGCCGGGGCCGCCAGCGAAGCAGAAGATGAAGATGAACGCGACGACACGCAACAACGTGGTGGCGGTGAGCTGGAGCAGAATCCGGAGCACAAAGGTGAACAGCGAGTAGACGAGCCCGGCGTCGAGCAACTTCGATTCCTTGTCATTACCGCCCGCATCAGCCTCGCGGTGGTGGCTCTTCCTGCGGGCGCAGAAGACGGCCGCGAGGCTGAGGCGCTGTCGAGCGCGGTGGCCGTCTTCTGCGCCAGCAGGAAGAGCCATCGCCGCGAGGCTGAGGCGCGTGGTAATGACAAGGAGTCGAAGTTGCACGACGTCGGGCTCGTCTACTTGCTCTTCGCCTTTGTGCTCGGGATTCTGCTCCAGCTCACCGCCGCCACGTTGTTGCGTGTCGTCATGTTCGTCTTCATCGGCTGCTTCGCAGGCGGCCTCTACATCTACCTATCAATTGATCACAAGGTTTGAAGGTATCTCAAAAGTTTCGTTTTGAAATAGCTTTTGCTCTCTTTCAATTACCACTTTCATGATCTTTTCTTGATTTCTATGTATGAAAATGTGTGTGTGTGTGAGAGAGAGAGAGAGAGAGAGAGAGAGAGAGAGAGAGAGAGAGAGAGAGAGAGAGAACGAGAGATGATGACTAATCCAACATCAGCCAATCGAAAAGTTACGAAATGCGAGTCCAAGAAATATAATTCGAGACCCCAACAACCGATACATCACTCCAAAACGCAATTACGAAACCCGCGATCACCTCTTCTTGAGTGAAAAAGCCCATGAAAGAGAAAAAAGGTTCTTTTCTATCAAGAAAAGAAAGATAGAGAGACCTTCTTGGCTCGGATTCTTCGGGCTCGTGCTTCTGCTTCTTGGCCGTAGTCGGCGACGCTCCGCCGTCGGCCGAGTCGATGGGTCTCTTCGAGGGACTCACGGAAGAAGTCACCGCTGCAGAAGCTATCGTCGAGGCGAAAGAAAAGAAAAGAGAAGAGGAGAGGTTTTGGGCGCGTGATGTCGCCGAGTCCTTCTCCAGCAACCAAACGAAATTGGGGCCGAGGGATTGCGCTTTGACTCTCTCTCTCTCTCTCTCTCTCTCACACACACACACACACACACATACAGTCTGGAAGAGCCCTCCCTGCTCGGCCTCTTTCTCCTTCCTTTCTCGTTTTCCCTTCCGTCTCCTAATATAGTCACGACAGGGGATGCATTAATCGGCGGGGAGGACCTCCAAAAGATAGGGTCAATTAATCTACTGTTTTCTTCAGCACAAAGGAAACCTCAACTCTTGCTCCAACTGGTTATATTCATGAATGACCCACATGTTGCACGAGTGATCGCTTTCTTAAATCTGTATCCTGCCGTAAAGGATGTAGCTTTGTTTTTCTTATATATTTTTCACTAAATAAAGATCAAATTAGATTCAATGTACAATAAGATGAGCCACCTGCGACGATTTCCATAATTTTACATTCGTCATAATTAATTAATTAATTTCCATAAAATCGTCAAACCAAATTCAATTCCTCGAAGCATTCTGTTTCATGAGAGCCCCACCACATCCCTCCCCAACGTGTTGCATGGTACTGCATTATGTTTCACGAGAGCCCCAACACATCCATCCCCAACACGTTTCATGGCACTGTACTCTATTTCACGAGTGCCCCACCACATCCCTTCCCAACGCATTGCATGGCACTGCACTCTGTTTCACGAGAGCCTCACCACATCCCTCCCCAACGCGTTGCATGGCAGTGTACTCTATTTCATGAGAGCCTCGTCACATCTCTCCCTAACGCGTTGCATGGGGAGGGGGAACCGCGGAGCATTGCATGACACTACATTCTATTTTACGAGAGCCTCGCTACATCCTCCTCAATGCGTTACATGACACTACACTCTGTTTCACGAGAGCTCCGTCACATTCTCCCCAACACATTACATGGCACTACATTTTATTTCACGATACCCCGTCACATCCCTCCCCAACATATTGCATGGCACTACACTCTATTTCACGAGAGCCCCGTCACATCCCGCCCCAACACGTTACATGGGAAGGGGGGAAATTGCGGGGTGTTGCATGACACTGCACTGTTTCACAAACCGTGGGGAGCCCCGCCAAAACTACCCTCTACCACATTACAACATTAATAAATCCTCTTTTCCCCTGACATTGACATTCTGAAACTTCTGTTTCAAAGAGCGTCGGCTTCTCTGTGCCCGCCCGATGTGTTTCAATTTCATAACTTCATCCCACCTGTCAACCCCTCGACATTGACATTCTGAAACTTCTGTTTATAGTCACCTCTGCCCCCCGATGTGTTTCAATTTTATAACTCTATCCCACATGTTAAATGCCACCATCATCACCCCCTCATAGCTTGTCGAAGGTGCCCCCAAGGGTGATTGATCAATCGAGCCCAACAGCACATGCTCCCGCGAAGCCTTTGAGTTTCAAGGCCATTGCCGAGAACAAGATCAAGAGCACCTCCAGAGCTTGATGGAGCTTTCGGCACCGACCACCTTCTGCATTGAAATCTTCTACAGCATCCCGCCGATGGTCCGAGAGAATCACTATGACTATCGGCTCTATGAGCCCCTCATCGCCTTCGTCCTCTTAGGGGTATTGTCAAGTGTGGTGGTCGTCTTCTGCGCCCATCGTAAGGTTGAGGCGGATGGTAATGATACAAAGTCGAAGTTGCTCGATGTTGGGCTTGTCTACTTAGTGGGCACCTTTGTGCTCCGGATTTTGCTCTAGCTCACCGCCGCCATGTCGTTCTTCTTCATCGGTTGCTTCGCAGGCAGCCTCTACATCTACGAGGTTTGAAGCGATCAATTGATTGAAGCTATTCTTTTTCCTTGTATTTTCTTGTGGATTGAGACTAAGAAAACAATATTAATACAATATTTTCCTACTATTGTTGAAAACAAACATTATAATGTAATACAAAAAAATATTATAATATTTGTTGAAAATAATATAGTATAATATAAAAATATTATAATTAGATTGATTCACCATATATTACCTGACTTGACTCAATCGGTCTCTCATATTCGTCGCAGGGTGGATCAAATATGAGTTCCGGCACAGCTAAAATGAAAAAGATGCAGTGAAGTTAGTTAATTCAAAAAATGCTGATCCAAAATCTTATGATCAAAATTCCAAATCAATTCTGACGTTCGAACGTTGATCATTGCGTGTTCTGCATCATCCAATTCCCGACAACTTTTTACTGTCTATTCCTATGGGCTTCACTTCCTTGTGATGCTTAGCAGTTGCTATTATGCTTCCTTCCTTCCTTCCTTCCTTCCTTCCTTCCTATATAAACCCCACTAATAATGTCAAATTGGAAAAAGGCCAAAGCAAAATTCCTTTCTGTATCCATTTTTATGCCATTTAAGAAAATGCATATAAGTAAGTGATGAAGAAGAGATTTGAGTTGAGAACCTTTCAAAAAAATTTATCATCCTTATGTCTTTTTTCTAAAGAATAAATAAGGAATACAGAATTACTCAGAATTTTATGATAAACTATCAATGTCTTTACAATTAAATTTCAAATGGTCATCAGATTAATGTTTAAAATACACAACTATTAGACTAATATTTTAAGTATTCCTTATGTAAAGTTGAATGACACATTTCATTACATAACTCACAAATATTTTGTTATATGTTGCTTGTAAGATCAAAACTAAATCCAAAATTGATAAATATTTATCGTATTATCGTGCGAGCCTGAGATTATTATATGCTTTCTTTTTTTCAAAAAATATTAAAACTTCAAAAATCTAGCGCAAAGTGTATAAGAGATTAGTTGTGGGAGGAGATCTCTGATGTTGCAAATAGTCAATCATATGTATTTATTTATTTATTTATTTATTTATTTATTTATTTATTTATTTATTTATTTATTTATTTATTTATTTATTTATTTATTTATTTATTTATTTATTTATTTATTTATTTATTTATTTATTTATTTATTTATTTATTTATTTATTTATTTATTTATTTATTTATTTATTTATTTATTTATTTATTTATTTATTTATTTATTTATTTATTTATTTATTTATTTATTTATTTATTTATTTATTTATTTATTTATTTATTTATTTATTTATTTATTTATTTATTTATTTATTTATTTATTTATTTATTTATTTATTTATTTATTTATTTATTTATTTATTTATTTATTTATTTATTTATTTATTTATTTATTTATTTATTTATTTATTTATTTATTTATTTATTTATTTATTTATTTATTTATTTATTTATTTATTTATTTATTTATTTATTTATTTATTTATTTATTTATTTATTTATTTATTTATTTATTTATTTATTTATTTATTTATTTATTTATTTATTTATTTATTTATTTATTTATTTATTTATTTATTTATTTATTTATTTATTTATTTATTTATTTATTTATTTATTTATTTATTTATTTATTTATTTATTTATTTATTTATTTATTTATTTATTTATTTATTTATTTATTTATTTATTTATTTATTTATTTATTTATTTATTTATTTATTTATTTATTTATTTATTTATTTATTTATTTATTTATTTATTTATTTATTTATTTATTTATTTATTTATTTATTTATTTATTTATTTATTTATTTATTTATTTATTTATTTATTTATTTATTTATTTATTTATTTATTTATTTATTTATTTATTTATTTATTTATTTATTTATTTATTTATTTATTTATTTATTTATTTATTTATTTATTTATTTATTTATTTATTTATTTATTTATTTATTTATTTATTTATTTATTTATTTATTTATTTATTTATTTATTTATTTATTTATTTATTTATTTATTCGTGGGATGTTAATATAATTTTTTAAAATTTTAAAATATGCTATAACAATATCTAAAATTATAAGATTACCAAAATGATTTGATGAGAAATCAATATGATCTATGAAATTTTAAAGATTATTTTTACATTTATTACTTATTATTTATTATATATTAATTATTTATTTATTTATTTATTTAAATACAATATATATTCATTTTTAAATACATTAAAATATTAGAAGGATAAAATTGTCATAAATTATTTAATGAACTTTTGAAATACGAATTTATCAAGCAACACTTACATTTTTCATTAATTATTTATCAAATACTCAAAATATTTTACAATGATATATTCATTCAATCTCTTTCTTTCTTAAATTACACATTAAAAATATAAATATATTTGTAAACGCAACCTCATTGGTTGCATAAGATTTTTTTTAATATATAATTCCGATCCTTCATTTGCTGTCCAAAAATTTACATCCACATGTCAAAGTGGGCGTGCACGAAGAAATAGATAAACTCTCTACAGAACAAAAAAGAATTTAAGATTTCACGAGTATAATTCAGCTCTCTGTACACAATTAAGAGGATAAGAGTTTGAATCCATCATAATCATCTAATGCTATATAACTATTTGAATGTACAGAATAATATCTATATGTACAAAACAACATCATGGGACTTACAGGATCCACCAAGGATTTAGATGCTATACTAAGCCTCACCATTAAACATTGCATCGGGGAAGTATATACTCTTTCTGTCATGCCTCTGCTTGTCAACTCGGGGCAAAATAGACAATTTTTATTGGTTAGGTCTACTCCGTACATGACTATAGAAGTCATTACATATACATACATATATATATATACATACATATATATATATATTCATGGAATTCTTTCGGCCGGTTGTTGCACCTGAATCTGGCACCTGCCCTGTTTCTCAAGCTCATAAAGCATGGTTAGTGCTGCAGAATCTTGTGAACTCTTCTTATCAGGACGCCGGTCCCCCTTGCATTTGATGATGGTGGAATTTGGTATATGCAGCGTTATGCCTGATACAAACATGTGACGGTTGGCGTCTCCCGCTTCGGTACATTCATTCATCTGGTCGCCACTGCGGTAGTGCAAGAGATGAAGAGGAAAGGAAAACACCACTGAGTTAGAACTCTGCAACATGACGTGGAATGCAAGTGCTGGCATTAATCAAGCATGAGATTCGTAGGTAAAGTTGACCCTCCAAACCTCTGCCAATCGTCACAAGTGTCATTTTGGATGTACCGAGAAATGAGCAAGCTATATAGAACAGTGACATTAAAATTTCCTATGTTTACAATCTACTAGATACCGAGAAATGTGGTTTTTGTTGTTCATGGTGCTTAGCAGGATAAGCTGATTGATCCTAGGATGAAATTATCTCATGCAATTTGTATGGCATTAGAGTAGCTTATATGTCATAATCACAAAACAAATCAAGATCAGATGGCCTGCCATCCTTTCATGCTTGTACATGTTAAAATCCAGGTCTTATATAAATAAATACTAACAATCATTTTTACTAGGGAAGAAATTTGGTCGAGCTAACCTTGGCTTCCACTCTAATGTTTCAAAGCTAGGCATTGGCCATTGACATCTTTTGCAGAGTTCATACAGTGCAGTTCGAGGCCCACCTTTTTGCATTTTGACTGTCAAAGCCACTAAAAGAAAACCATAAAAGTTGATCGATTAACACAAACCACTATCAGGAATAATAACAATTAACAAGTCCAGTGACATAAAACCCACAGTAGACATATTTACAAAATGGGTAATACCTGGTTTACCTGGGCTGGGAACAGAAACATTCTTGGAATTGACTACTTCACCGTGCTTTGCTGGCGTAGGAATCTCAATATCCAACATTAAACTACAGGATTTTTCAACAGATTCTTTGTGACTTGCAATCTTTTCTTCAGCTTGTGTCCCTTTGGAGGCATACCGGGAGTGCAAAAATCCTTTTTCCTGTCACATGATGGTACATGGGAACTTAGACAACCAGTGACCAAAAACTAGAAGCTCAGAAATGTCATCTATGATCATAACCGCAAAACCCTTTCTTGGTCCTAAAAAATAAATCAGCAACTTCTGAGCAAAAACAATGAATTCAAAATGATAAATAAGAAAATTAAAGGATGACAATAGCAAAGCAAAGACTCTAAAGACAAAAGAACAATAAGGTGCAGAAGCATACTTCCAAGTCCTTCAACAGCAAATATGCTGCTTGCCCTTTTGCAGCTTTTTTATTCTTCTCACGACCTTCCCTTACCAACAGAACATCCTCAAGTTGTACCTCAAGAACAGCAACATTCATGTCCCCCTCATTTGTGCATGTTGTATTCAAGAAGTAACCATGGTGGCTACATAATTCAGTAAGTTCACGTAGAGGTGGCAACTCAAGGTTCTCTGGAGTTGCAATTGGAGAGAGTAATGGCTCAAAAATTTCCCATACTTTATCTAAATCAAGCTTTGTATCTATCAATATGGCACCGGCAATACTTTCAACCATGTCTCCAAGGACCTGTGACAGGAAAGTATTACTAACAGTTAAGGAATAAGAAGATATTCTATTATGTGCTGGAAACCAACCTTAGGTACTTTAGATGAACCATTTGACAAAAGCATATACTTGTTTTCATCTGAATCCTCAAGTCTCTTGACAAACTCTGTTATTTGCTCTAAAAGTAATCCAGAATTATGTTGGAGGTGCTGCTGAAGCTTATGCCTGACAGCTACTTGAGCAAAATTTTCATTATTTACTGATGCAGATCTTAAATCAGTTAATTCCCCAGGGTCAATATCTTTATGGCGCTGAAAGAGATGCCACGTAATGAGCAGGTCCAAAACCGAGTCACCCAAGAATTCAAGACGCTGAAAATTTAAAAGAGCATCAATAAAATCTAATCGTGAAAAACTAGAAATGCAACTGAAAGTAAAGTCCTTGCAATTTGGAAGAGACTAGACTAATACGTATGCTACCTGATAGCAGAAGAAGACTCCTAATTCTTGCTGAGATGCATGGGTAATAGATTCCAGAAGAAGACCTTTGACAGTAAACTTGTAGCCAATTTTTGATTCCAGTGTTTCTATTTCATGAATTTTGGGAAGGTATGTCCAACCTGATGCAGTTCTTATAGCCTCCTCAACCATATCAGGCTCAAACTCGGTATCAATTCCTAGCCACTTTATAAATGCAAGAGCAGCAGGTAGCCCACCACCAACATAATATGCACCTATCAGAGCCTCGACACAATCTGATATTGTTTTTGAGCAGAGCCATCTGTGTCCTCTATCACATGCCTTTCCTATCACAATAGACTTGTCACTAATTGTATCCAAAATTATATTTGGCACTTCATTGTCATTTAATCCACATTTACAAGGAACACGGTGTATTGAAATATGTCCAGGAGCAACCCATCTACGAGGTTCAAATGCAGCATCACGTATGTAACCCTGTTGGGAAGCAACACATTGAAGTATATTAGTAAATTTTTGATAAGTATAGCAATCTGTCCTACTAAATTTCAACATAGATAAGAATCTTAGACTGGACATTTCAGATTTCACAAGCACATTTTCTTGTGATGCCTCATAATGACACCATGCTGTTATCTTAGAATTTGGACTTGTAAACAAGCACATTAGTCTAACTCGTGGTGCAAGGAAGACAACACTTCAATGCACTGTTTTCCTTAACAAATATACATACTTTAATTCTAAGATAAAATCAGCAAATATCTTAGCTAACAACCACTTACATATGTCAATTTCCTACTTAAAAAGTTCACTATTATATAAACCAGGCATATAACTAGTTACTAAGATAGGCTACACTTTTCTTAAACTGGTGCCTGAAACCTAAATGTAATTTTTATCAGTATGATACTGATTAGAAGCATGACTATTGATCATCTGAATGTTGGTCAAATAAGGGGAAAATTGATGGCTTATTGCAGTGTGATATTGATGACTTTATAGAAGAAGCAATTTCATAGTCTATGATATTCATTTAGTGTGTTCTAACTTCTAACAGTCATAATGTTAGTGTCAGATAACATCCTAATATTTCAAAAACAAGGATATAATACATTTAGAGGACTGCTGGCAGTTTGTCCTCGAATATGTCCATATTTAGAATATAATGAGTAATGACATTGTATGAAGTCTTTGCTGCAAAAAACAAGTGACCAAAAATGCGGATATGTTCATGAAGCACGTGTCATATAATTTCAGATATTGCCAAATACAGCCTTGCTATGAGTGTTGATGACTTGATGGAAAAATTTTACATAAAAACGAGAAAAAATAAATCCAAACAAATGGAAATGGTGCTGTACCTGTATGCCACGTTTAGTTCCCAAGCTATGAAGAGTGGCATTACGAATTATTTTTATCCGGTCGGAGGACAATTTCCCTTCGTGTTTCCCAGGAAATTTTAGAAAGAGAGAACAACTCACTGCATATTTTAAAACGGAGTCCCCTAATAGTTCCAACCGCTCCATGGAGAAGTCTTCACAACATCTCAGCGTAGTAATTGCTTCCAAAATCTAAGAAAAAGCAATAGTCATAATGCTTAAATAACTTTAACCATGCACGAGGCAGAAACATAGATGTTAAGTTGCTTATGCATTACCAGGAAGCTTGGTATAGGATTGCTAGAACAGAAAGAAATTTCCTTCCTTAGTTGGCAGGCTAACATCAAGGATTCCACTCGGTACATCAAAGATGGTAGCAAGTAAAAAGATTTCAAGACTTCGTATGGTACATCAATATCAACTAGAAGCTCTGGAGGCATGTGAACATGATTTAGAGACACATTCTTACCATTAGATCTTTTCGGTACAAAATTACCTGCAATTATAAGACCACAAAATGGAACACTCAGGCAGTTAATTCTACTTCCATCTGAATGTTATCCAATTATTTGTAGAAGAAAAAAACAGAACATGTCTGCATGACCCTATGAACAACCATAACTGGAGTCGGACTTCTAGGAACTAATTACCAGACAACTGGAAAGCCAATTATTTCAAGCTTGTAAATCTACAAAAATATAATTGAACTGATGAAGGAACATCACAAACACAACTTATGCAGGCATCGGCCGTTCTAATTTTTTAGATCCATGGCATTCTAAGAAAAAACTCATGCATATTCATGGTGTACAATAATATTGGACTCTATAAATAGCAACGTGTAATGGTGCACAACACAATTTTGGGCTCTATAAATAGCAACAGGTAATGGTACCTTTTTCTCAATTCCATAGATTATCAAATATGGAGAATATCACATTACAAGGAAAAAGTCAACTGAGGTGCAATGAATTACTTAAAATTGCTTTTTATCTTTCAATACAGAAATTTGTCATGTGGAAGAAATAGATAGCGTATTATAAGCTATGATATGTAACTGACAGAAGTATCCCATTGGCGTGATTGCCAGCACTTTCCATGTTCTGCAGCTACAATGGAAGAGTTGGATGTCTTTGAAGATAAGGTGGTGGCTACACTCAAAAGATACATATTTTAGACATATATAACAATGCCATCGTCACTTCCAGAAAATGCTACTGGAACAACAATGTGAAGAAAAAGTAAAAGTCACATTTTGTGGAACAGAAAATAAATGTTATTTTCCCAAAAGAACCAAGCCAGACACATGGGTCTCGACTCTCGACAACAATGAACTCTTTGTGAAAATTTTCATATGTCCAAGATTTCATGAGATTGTATCAGTAAAATGAGATGATCATTCTTCCAATGACCCAACATTATGACCAAAAACAATCTTTAAAATATTTTAAACAGAAAGATATATCTCTTAAGTTTAGCACTGACTTTATATGATTATCAATAGCAAATCTTTCATTAATGCAGCAAGCAAGCATACAAGTGAAAACCTTATCTAGATAATGGATAGTTCCATCATGATCAAGACGAAGCCTCAAACAAAACAACCAGAACATATATCAAATTTCCAGCACTGCATCAAGCCACAAAGCAACCAATTCTTTGAAAACAGGTGATATCTAAAAAGCAGGCAGCTCTTTTTATAGTATAGCCTAACCCTGGACCACCTACCAACAGAGACCCACCTGCCCACCTGGCCCAACAGAAGCTATGCAGATATTTGCAGCAGCTGGCTAGTTCTGGGGTCAGGCTACTCCATAGCTCTCCATATGTTCAATCATTGAAGTAGAGGATCATCCAAGTACAAACAACTATAAGTGCAAAGGCAAACCACTAATTTGGCACAAGGGTCATGGTGCAAGTCCACACAGCAAAGCAGATCACTATATTGGTAAAAGGGACAAGTGCGGGAGGAGAAGTGAAAAAGAAAAGGAGAAGAAAGAGAAGTTAAAGAAGGAAAAGCCAGAAAGAAGAAAATAATAGAGAAAGGATGGCTATCAAAATTTTTTGTTTGGCCTCTGCTTCAATCTTTTCTAGGTTCTCATATGAACATTACTTTAGTGGAGGAAATTTTCACGGCGACATTTGCTGTATTCACCTCAAGGCCCAAAAGAAATTAAAGAAAAAGTGAGTCTAATGATGTTAAATGATGCAAGCATGAGACCTCATTTGTAAGAGCAGGAGTTGACCTTGCTTTGGTGAGGTGGCATTATAGTACTGTGAATACAACAAGAAGCTCACTCCATTAGATAGTTATGGATTTTTATCATAATGGTCAATGATGTTACACATGTTCTGCTTACACTGAACCAAGCTACCAGGTTTCAGGTCTAACAAACTGTGTCGCACAAAGTTTGCTCAAAATTTCATGGCACTTTATACCCTATTAGAAGTGTTAATTACTGTCTAGATCTGTTTTTATGCTAACACATGGCTAGACCAATTGTTAGGCTGTGCCAATTGATATAGGTGGCAAGTCAACCAACATTAGATTATACATACAGTACCACAAAGGTATCAGCTGGCCCCATGCCATAAAATGGCAACTTGGTATTATTTATGCTAACACAATGTCAGACCAATCATTCGGTTGTGCCAACCTGCAAGACATTATACATACAAAACAAAAGGTACTGGCCATCCCCATGCCACGATATTGGCAATCCTTGATACAATTTACCATGAGTGAGATATTCTAAGTTACTAGCTTCTGGAGTAATAAGATTTAGTCAACACTTATGTTTAAAGCATATTCAAGGAAAGGATGGTTTACAGGATAAATGTATCTAGATTACTTGGAAGTTCATTTATTTTAAAAGAACTTGGTACAACATCTTTCAGGAGAGAGAACTGAATCTTATTGATTAGTGTAAAACAATTAATGCCTACTGACAAATACAATCAGAGCAAATGCTGTTCACAGATCACATGTGTTTCAGCGCACCTGGTTGTGACCTAGTAAGACATGCAAATCATGTCATAGCATGACTGGTTTGATAGATTGGCATGCATAAGGGTCCACATACATGTAACAACAGCTCAGATATTTTTGGTATTAACGCATGGTAACAGCAAAATTGGAAAACCAAAAAATTAACACCTAGATATAAATTTCAACGGAGAAGAAGTTGCAAGCAATACCTAATCTACATAAATTTAGTCTAAATAGTAATTTTATGTCTAAAACGAACTGAAATCTAAACATACTGTAAACTTGAGAAATCCATAAGAAAGTTGCATATAGCTCTTAAATGCATTTGAAATAAGAAGACTACACCTTCAGTTCCAGACTTCGAAGATAAAAGATTATGAGGATTGTGACTGCTCTTCAACAACAATAATGGTTGCCTTGGATGTTGAAGCACAATTCCATACCTATATCAGCTAAATCTATTATTTTCCAAGGTCATATTGAAGAGAAGCATAAAAAACATAATGTAAAAGAAAGAAATCACCCACTTCTTATTGAAGTACTCTGAGAATGTCCAAGTATCTGATGATTGTTTCCGAGAATTCCCATCAAATGGACTATCAGCAGTCAAACCAGTAACCACATCTAGAACACAATAAATCCTTCCTGTATGGATTGCCAAAACTACCACACCTTTGAGACTCTGAGGCTCTGCAAAGCGATTGGCTAGGTGGATCGTATCTGGCATAGAACCCCTTGTCTCAGAGGAACCACATTTGGAATCTACAACTGGACCGTTTTGTCCTCTAGATGAATAAATTTCTCTCATAAATTTAACCACTGAAGCGCTTGCACTTATCGCCTTCCAATTAATGCTTACTTTATCATGCTTGTGAGCACAAGAAGACTCTAGAGGTAAGAGCATATACATATTTGATGTGTTCCACAATGATCTATTATCACTAAGTAAGAATTTCCTTGACACCCCAGATGACTTGGATCCTGTAAATAACTTCCCGAATAAACCATTAAAAAACAACTCCTGGAAAAACTTTCCTTGGTCTACCTGCTATAAAAGATATAGTCAAACAACATAATATATTAGATGAAAATAGTAATAAAGAATAAGTTTCTGCAATAGAGACCTGCTTCTTATCCAATGCAATTGGTCCACAGGGAGAAATATCAGCTTTAACCATTTTGTCAATTAAGTAAAGATCTATTTCCTTGCAAGCAACATCTTGATCTAAAATTGCATCAATTAATAGGATAAAGGCAGAATAGTTCTCGCCGATCCGGTTGCACGAGAAATTTAGCTTATATCCCTGCAGAATAATACCATCATTTTGGTGTGCCCATGTTCCTGACATAGCATGAGCAGTTGTCATTCCATGCAATTCTTTTCTCTTCGTTGTTCCTTCAAATTATGAGAAAATTTTCTACTTAGTATACGCACAATAAAATAGTCATAGCGTTGGCAATGCACTGAATGTCTCATATAAGCCTTATGCTAGGAAGGAAAAAGATCTGTTGACTAAATATACTTATATATTGTCATGTCATTTCCTCGTCTCACCTCAATGATGTTGATTCATGAAAAATAATTTGGTCAAATTTGGTGAATAGAGAGATGACAGTAAAATATGTCTAGATCTCAATTATTGTGTAAAGATTCAACTTTCTACCTTAAATATAACTCTAATATGGAACTTGTTTGACAAAACAATTGATTGCAAGTATCACTAGAGTTTAGAAGGATCCAAAGTCTGAACCATGCATTACACATACCGTCACCCTGGATGCATGAGAAAATAATGTCCTTCAGCTATGAGGGCTCGTATGTCACCATTATTAAAGATGTTAGAACTGGCAGCCATGTTTCAAAGATGTTAGAATTGTCATCATTATTAAAACTAAAGCCTTTCTTGATTTATATCAGTACATTCACAATCCAACAAACTAGATGATTTTTTGGTGAATAGGAAAATATCTTTTCTTTGATTTAATGAAGCGATAAATTGTCAGTGCAAGTGAAGGTACAAAGATTGGTTGTCTGCAAGTCCAGAATTATTCTTCACCGCAACCATTAATACCTTCTTTAGATAATAGTCCCAGAGAAGAACAAAGAGCAACAAAAAAAAAATGCAAAATGTAATTTACACTTTTTTATGTTGTTATTATATATACATACATATATATACACACACACACACACATATATATATATACATATATACATATATATAAAATATGCATACATGCAACCTATATAATAACTCAGGACCCAGCATTTCCTATTGCATAAAAATGGGGTCCAGATTTCTAACAACTCAAATTGGCGGTAAAGCATTTCTAACCTGATGCCAACTATTGATTTCAAGGGTTATTAGGTAGTAGACGCATCTCCAAAATCACACAATTGCACTTGATTAAACAATATCAAAAATTTCGATAATTTGCACAATCTGAAAAGCCATGTGAAATTAGCTGCGTGATAGCTGATGGCCAATATAACGTCATATGATTTTTGAAAAGCCATATGAATTGTGAGGTGCATACCTGCTCCTTTAGCTGATTCCCCAGTTTTTTCAGCTTTCACATCATCCAAGTGCTCTTGAACACAAGGAAGAAGATGATCATTAAGTGCTCCTGATTGATGCAGTCTTTTGCAAGCCTCCAGGCATGCAAGCTTTTTTGCTACATGTGAATTTTGATTAGCTGGACCAACTATTGTCTGAATTGCAGCATTTGGAGGCAAAGTTATTGTGCACTCATAGTACCCGCCATCCAAAGTGAACCTGAAAATTGGTTTGGGAGTGAAGTACCTAGATCAATGATACGACACAACAGTTAAGAGCTCATGGAAAGGCTCATAAACTATATATATTTATTCTTTTGCGCAGAAGAAAATTTACATAGATGTCACTGGGTAGAAAACATACTTGTCTCTTGGAAGGTTTTGACAATATGTATTTATGAGACTGACACTAGAGTCAGCAGTAACACTTGCTCCAGTTGAATCAACATAATAAGCACCTAAATCTTCATTAATAGACACTATAGATACAAGGGAGTCTTGGTCTCTGTTTAATGCGATGTCAACCGTTGAATGCTTATTCTTGATGATATCAAATAACAAATCTCTTTGTTGCAAATTCCCACTGCAAAAGGTTACAGCTTATCAAACACTAAGAATAAATTATAGAAAAAACCTACTTGAAAGTAAGGCTGAAAATTTAACAAATACTTGAGACAGTTGAGAGTCTAAAAGCCATCTTCTTAGGTCCAAATGATTCCACTAAACCCAAGCAACAGCAAATCCCACTAATGGAGTCCAAAAATAGTCATTTTTGTAGACTAAATTGAAACACTGCAACTAACATCTGTTTATATTTCAGAAGCACAAAAAATACTTTTTGTGCTTCTGAAATCTTTTATTAAGCCATCAAAAAATTGAAAATGCCTTTCATATATGTATTGGGTCCTGTCATGATCAGAGAATATTGTAACTGGAACCTTGGCTTACAAAAAAAAATCACAGGGAAAATGCATGCAAAAGATGCTTGCGAAGAATACTTTGCAATAAAACTATATGAAAGATTATATGTTTGCTCAGATTTATTTTGGAAATTTCATCAACCAAAATAAAATAAAGTGTTAGTAATGAAAAAAAAAAGAACCAACTGCCACCATAAAAAGGGATGAGAATATGAAGACCAAGCTCTGAATACTGCACGAACCGGTCCATACTGCTATTTGCAGGTCTGATGGCAAAACAGCATGTGGTCCAACCCTTTTCTGCCAGTTCAGTCTGATTCAATCCTTTTCAGGCAGTTTGGCTCGACCCTTTCCTATCTTTTTTATTTAGGGTTATCGCATGGGGTCTCGCCTCATGATGCACCCTCTAATATTTAGAGGCTGCATATTTTTTAATATTGGAAGTAAGTTATAGACAAAATAAAGCTGCCATATGTGCTGATAGGCATCAAAAGAGTTACATAAGCTTATATACAAGAAAAGGTGCAGGACGACACACAGAAGATAAATTATATTATAAGCAGCAGGATCATTGTACCGTTCAAGCATGATAACGTAATGAGAACCAGCTTGTCGAGCTCGGCCATGAGACTGAATGTAACTACGAGCTGTTTTCGGCAAATCAAAATGGATTACACATGAACAATCTGGCACATCGATACCCTCTTCAGCAACATCAGTGGTAAATAGTAAATTTGCCTACAAAAACAAATTATGTATAGTTGCGTTTATTATCCAGAGTAGTCACTGAAACATTGATAAATAATATAATATACATTTCAGATACCTTCCGTGAACGAAAGGAGTCCAGAATATCCTTTTGCGTTTTTGGGGTTAGTGCATCAACTGAAGAAGACCCTCCAGCCAAGTATGACACAGTGAAATGTGATAAAAAACAAACTTTCTTAATAAACCTTTCCAAAACTTTAGCAGTAATATTTCTTTCAACAAAGATGAGGCAGACTACTTGGCTGGGCATCCTGCAGAAAAAATAAAGAGTTGATTGCAGTCGACATTACAAGAAGCAGATTAAAGTAGGAAAAGTTCTCCCTTACCCAAGAGACCGAATGATTTGAATAAGTTCATATAGCTTTGAAGAGATGTAACCCTTTTGTACAGCCGCTGCACAATCATTTTCAGTCTTCAAAAGTAGTTCAAAATCTGAAAATTTCCCAGATGCAAACAGTCAGATCAATGTTGAACATGCTTCAGTGTAGTAATTAGACCTTGGCTTTGTTTCCTATCTACTATCAATGTTTTCCACTTCATATATGATATAATACAGATTCTTGGATGGATGATATGTAACAATACGTGGTATGGCCACCAATGTGGCTTAATACCGGTATCCAGGTGTACCAGTATAGTGCAGTCAGTAAAAATTGATAACTGCCTTCATTGAACCAGTTAATGATCCCAGGTTAAAGGTAATCTAATAATCTGATAAGGTGCAGCACTGATGCAAGCAATATATAAAATGCACCAGTATGTGACAGATTGAAACTGATCGACCATTGTTTTACATCAATGTACTAATTAAGATTTAGAAAATTAAACCAATACAGAAACTTGAAATGTATATTCATGATAAAATTCAGCATAATTTCTGATCTCCATTTACTTCATTAGGCTTGTCCATCTTCGCCAGATGAACATGGCATAGTTAACATATGATTTTTTTAGTTGCAAGATACAAAGAAAAGCATCATAAAATTGTTCACTCTTCACTCTTTGTATGGTTCAACACATGGTTTGCTGTCTCGCACCAACACTGGGTACAGGTCCCTGGTCAGATGGGTCTGTACCAATCAATACTGGTGTACCATGTGTGGGTACACTGGTACATACTGGTGATTTAAAAAATCAGTTGAAAAATCCAAAAATAAAAAATAAACCATTTGTGGTTTTTTTCCTAATTTATTTGTATATAAATTAAAATTAAATAAGAATAAAGTATATATAAGTCATAAATCCATAGAAATTCTAAGCTATAAGGATCGAAAATAGAAACTCTTTATCTTATTGGATTTGTCGAGGAAGAATTATGTCACATGGTCCTAAATTATCCCTAATGACCCCTAAGTGACTATAAGGAACAATAAGCATACTATAATTATCCCTAATTTGGTCTAAAAGTAAGAAAAACCTTAATTAGCTCTAATTAGCCTTTAATCACATTAAATGCAAGAAGAAGCCCTGAATCCACCAATAATTTCATAATCAAACGACAATAACCATGTTGTAATTCGCACTAAATTACCCCTAGTTACCCCATAATCCGGTGTAAATGTAAAAAAAATTCCTAATTTTGCCTTAATTATGATTATTCTTCTTAATCATACAATAATAAGCCTCTAAAGAGCTGCAATACATGGTAGAATGAGCTATAAAATCATGTAAGAAGTAAAAACATGGTGCAATATGCTTAAATTCCTTAATTCCCACCCGTTAGACCTTAACTACGCTCAATCTAAGTAACCATGAACTGAAAGCCTCTAATTACCCATTAAACATCTCGTAAATCATGCAAGAAGTCAATGCATAGTCAATATAAGCTAATTTTTCGTAGATACCTCTTATTAGATCTTGATTAATCATTAGACCATAATCAATCAAGATTTACTAATATTCTTTACTCCAATTACATGAAATGATAAAGAAAACATAAAGAGAAGGTACATACTTTCAAATGAATACAAGTTCCACTAGACCTCATGTTTAAATCCATCTTGTATCCAAATCAACCTTCCAATCGCCGACTAGATAAGTTTAAGAGTCTAGGTTAACAAAAAGAGTGGGAATGAGAATGAAGTGAACGAGAGTGAGTGAAAGAGGAGAATAACAGTCAAATTTTGACCTTACTGGGTGGTGAGGCATATCAACTGGTACACCTCACAAATCTAGTGTATCAAAAGGTACAATCTAGTCTGGGTTATGGTCAGCACTCAGACCCACACGTGTCGCATGTTTCACTCAGTTTCGGGCTTTATGGCATATTGCATGTTTCTCACACACACACACACACCAATTGCATTCAAATATTAGCATGACATATTAGCTTGCTAGCTAATATTAAAGAGAGGTACATACTAATATTCTTTACTCCAATTACATGAAATGACAAAGAAAACATAAAGAGAAGGTACATACATTCAAATGAATACAAGTTCCACTAGACCTCATGTTTAAATCCAACTTATATCCAAATCAAACTTCCAATCGCCAACTTGGGATAATAGACAAGTTTAAGAGCCTAAGTTAACAGAAAGAGTGATAATGAGACTGAGAATGAGAAGTGAGCGAGAGAGAGTGAAAGAGGTGATAGGGAGGGGCTTTTATAAGCCCAAAAGAGCTTCCAATAGTCAAATCAACCATTAGGGACTAAAATGATAAATTCAGCCAGGTATCAGTTGAAATCCGACCATTACCAACTAGTATCAATCGATAACGATCGAATTTCGACTTTACCGGGTGGTGAGGCATATCAACTGATAAACCTCACAAATCCAGTGTATAATATGGTACAAGCTAGTCTGGGTTTCGGTCAACACTCAAACCCGCACGTATCGCATGTTTCATACAGTTTCAGACTTTCAGGGGTTACGACAATCGTTAGTTCAACATAGCATGTCTAACTATTACCCCACCCCCCCTCCCCCAAATCAATAAATGGAATGCATTATTCATGGCAACATGGAAGTTGTACACCTGCATTGTCATATTCAAGGAAAAATATAGAACCACATAATCAAGTTACCAATAACCAGAGAACCACATAATCATTTATATAACAAAATGATTAAAAGAATGATACAACAAAATCATTACAAAAAACAAGTATGAAACTGTGTTATAATACCTTCTGGCAATCTTTCTGCAAGTTTTTGCAATACTTCCTCAAGAAAAGATTTGCACTGAGCTACATTCACCATGACAAAGTCGCGACGATCAGTAGAATTTGAAGAACTTACAGCATCTATACAGATCTTAGTAGCCTGTTACAATTAGAATGGTGAAATTTTATAGGATCAGAAAAGAATGATACGATACAGTGAATAACAGAATCCTAGACACACAAGAAAACGGATGCCTGCTCTATACGAGGGGTGTGGCAATTAGGATACCTCAATAGCACAGACCAGGCCTAGCTCATCCATGCAGTGGCAGATCTTATCGTAATAACTAGACAGATCCTTTTTTGGAGCCTTGATGATGTCATCAGTGTCGTGGTAATTATCCAGTGATGATTTTCCCAACTGAACAAGTGATGCATCATACTGAATAAATAGATAAGGCATTATGTTGATACTCCTAAATTAAAGTTAAAGGAAAATAATGACAGAAAAAATAGAGGATTAAAAGAGAAAGATATGGATAGACCTTATCCAACAATAACCTCAACTTTGTTTTTAATTCTTCATGGATGAACAGCTTGGCATCATAATATCTGTTTACTTCTTTAGCTGAAGGAACAAACATGTTTATCTCACTTCTATCTGCCACTGTACAAATCTGTAAAGAATCATATGGTAACAATATTATAAATAAGTCTGAACAATCATATAAAAGTAGCATTATGCATCAAAAGTAAGACAAGTTGCAAGACCAAAAACTTTTCACCTTGGAATCTAGTATAGCCTCAAGCTCCGATAGTTGGCCTTCACAATCAGCAGTTGATGATATGCCTAGCACGAAGATGCATTTCATAAGTAGATGTGAGATGAGTATTTCATTTCTTGCTTCATCATGAATGAGCTTAGAAATTTAAAAGAAGGATCGAAATTCCAAAATAATCAGGATACAACGATTCTATTACATTAGGAATAATACAACTACACATGTAAATCGTAGACAATTATCCTATTTAATCATAAATACAACTATATAGAAATATAACTATATAGGAATAAAGCTATATTCTAATTAGGTTTACAGACACATAAGAATACAACTTTCATATTTTAGGAATACAACTTCAATATTATATGAGATTCCCCAACACTTCCCCTCAAGTGATTGCAAATAGGTTTTGCAATCCAAGCCTCTCAAGTAATTTATGGAACATTGGACTTAGTTAAGCTTTCATCAAAGCATGAGCCAGCTAATTTGTGGATATCATGGTGAACTAGGTTATGGGAAATATTTATTGTTGCTTTGTTGTCATAGTACAACATAGGATCTTCAAGTCTCTAAGTATCATCTTTAACCAATTTAGTTCACAAACCCCAAATGCCATGGTCGTAAGTTTAGCTTCTGCACTTGATCCGATCACCCCCAACTATCTCCTGATCTTCCAAGTGACTTGATTGCCTCTCACAAAAGTATGGTAACCAATAGTTAATCTTCTATCTTTATTGGATCCAGCCCAATCCAAGTCTATATAGGCATCTACTTGAAGTCCTTTCTTATTGTTTTGAAACATAATCTCTTTATCAGGTAGTGCAGCCTTGAGGCATCTTATACCTCAAGATTATTGGGACATTCAGGAACACATTTGAAATATGCATTGAGGGCCCAAAGTATATTTCAAATATGAATTGATAATTGATAAATTATTTTCAAATCACATTTAGTCTGGATGCTCTATTGCAAATACTCAAATACTGATGCTATCTTAGTAAGCGTTAGCATTTCAGTATTTACAGGATGCTAATGAAAATTTTAAATTTTCCAAAGTACCCTATGACATTCTCTAAAATCATAAGATTGTCACTGTACAATAGAAACCCTAACTCTTATTTCCTCTTCCCTTCCATCGCTTTCTCCCTTAACGAACATGATTTATGTCTTCTATAAGGTGAAATTTTATTTATTTATTTTCAAAAATTATTTTACATTCATTTACATGTTTATATTATTTATTTATTATATATTTAGATCATATGAAATCTTCTATAAGGCTACACACATTAATTTATTTATTTAGTTATTAATTTAAATAAAAAAAATACATATTCACTTTTGAATAAATATTTAAAATATCATAAAGGTAAATTTATCACATAATATTCAATAGACTTTTGAAATATAATTTTATGAAACAACACTTATGCCAATGCACATTTAAAATATAATTTTTATCTATTATTTACCAAACACATAAAACATTCCACAACTACACATTCACTAAGACCCCTTTTTCCAAATGCATATTAAAAATACAAATGTGTTTCCAAACACACCCTCTGTATACTGCATCCAGGTGAGATTTTAAAGGTGAGTGCATGAACTGAGTAATGACACTAACTGCATATGCACTGTCTACCCTTATGCGTGAAAGATGAAACAATTTTCCCACCATCCTTTGATATAAACCTTGGTTTACAGCTAGTTCAACATTTATCACCAAGCTTATGGTTTACTTCAACTGGTTTGCAACCCATGATGCCTACCTTTTCAAGCAAATCCAGCACATACCATGTAGAATGCATAATTTTGTTCCTTGCTTCATCATGAATGAGCTCACAAATTTGTAAAAAGGATCTAAATCCCAAAACAATAAAACACAACTATCCTATTACATCAGGAATAATGTTATTGATATCATAATATATTAGGAATGCAACTGCACATGCAAATTCTAGACAACTATTCTATTAATATTAGGAGTACAACTAATTAGGGATATTACTATATAGGAATACAACTATATTCTAAATAGGATTACAGTTATATAGTAATACAACTTCCAAAGGAATACAAATTTTCCGTTCTAGACATACGAGTTCCATATTCTGGGTAATTCTCCAACAGCAGACTAAAAATATTGTTTTCCATTTTTCATTCAATGTACAAATGGCTGTATAAATTGTGTATGCATAAACATCAAGGTAATAGTAATATAAATTAAATAAATTCTTAGGAGAATAAACCACATAAAATACAATCAAGTTATTTACTAGATAATGAAGTAAAACAAAAATCAATGCGGGAAATCAGGCTATCAAGGTCTCAGTTTTTCTTCTTTTTTTTCAAGAAAATCTTATTCACTAGTGCATGGACTCATCTATTGCATCCTAACTAAAAGGCCTCAACTTTTTATAATTCTACTTGGCACTCAATTTCATAAAAGCCATAGAGCAGGGGTTATCAAAATTGGGCAAATATCCTAGCAAACAAACTTACCTTTCCTTAAGATAGGCGATGCAGTCATTCCAAATATATGTGGTTTCAGCACAGACTTGTGATAAAACTCCTGCATCAAAACTGAGAAGTGATTACAAGATCAAAGGAAGCAACTAGAATTTAGTAGTTCTTTTATTTTTCTCATTTAGTAATACCTTCATCAATCTATTGTAGGGATGGTTGCCCAATGCATGATGACACTCATCAATTACCATCAGGTGGACCATATCAAGGTTGAGGAAACCTTTCCTCAGAACATCTAACAAAATTTGTGGAGTCATGACCATTACCTGCAAATCACGGTCGAAGTTCACATTACTTGCGAAAATTGATAAAGAACAAGAACCAAAGCATGGCCTAGCCAAACTGCAAATGTTCTAGTGAAGCGCCACTAATCAAGAGAATTATTACTAAATTTCTCCGAAATATGGACGGATATTAACATCTTAAGCAAATCATCAAAAGTGCGATAAAATAGCAAACTAAATGATAATCGGTAAAATGCAGAGACCTAAAGATACAGCACGTTTAGCACTTAATAGGTTGATCCCAGAATGAATACTAGAA